>CM066736.1:65230851-66480851 GCA_033961575.1 Aselliscus stoliczkanus
AGCGACAACTCGCCATCTGTGTAGTAGAGGAATTCTAGCCAACCTTTGTAGTGAGTCTGATTTCTGAATTTAGTAGGCATGAGCATAAAGCAGAGGTCAGTGGGAGATTCTGTCTACTGATTTCTTATCCTGACATAGCTGTACTTTAGAGGTCTAGGCTTAAACAAGCCATTCATTGGGCCCGTTTTTACTTGAAGGGGTGATTTCTCCTGAATGCCAAGTATTTATCTATATTTATTAATTTTTAATACTGCTATGACTTTGCTATTCTTTTTTTCTTTCCTATTGTCTTTACTGGCATTTTAAAATGAAGGTGGAGGGCTGGTCAAGTGGCTCAGTTGGTTAAGAGCTCACTCAAGAGTGTGAGCTGAGCTCTGAGCAACAGGAGTTCGATGCCCAGCCCGAGCTGAGCTGCCGCTGAGCTGCCAATAGGTTGTAGGATGGTTCAAATAAATAAATAAATAAATAAATGGAAGATGGTGAAGGTTAATCAGGCAGAGCCTTGTACCAGTTAGTCTTCAATGAAACCAGGAAGTCAGCATCCTAACTCCACCATAATAAATGTGAGGCCATTTCTTCCTTATCTGTTTAGGCTCCAAGGACCTAGGGAACAGCAAGTCACAATCCCCAAGTAATGACACATCGGATATTGTAAGCAGTTCATAGGTAGTAAATCTTATGTACTAAGCTATCAACTTGGTCTTTCCTTAGATAAATGTTATTTTGATCATTTTATTTCCTTTGAAAACATAATTTTATGAAAACATAATTTATGAAAACATAAATTTAATTTAAAGGAAGTCAAAAGATATATGAATGCTCATTTTCCCTCATTATATAATTTCTTAGATACTGAAAAAAAACAAGATACCTAGGGTCTGCATTGTTTTATGTTCTTAATATGTAAAATACATTGTCACAGCGGAGACAACAAAACAGCTTGTTCATTAGCAAACACAGCATGTAGGTGGAAACAAAGGGACAGAAACAAGACCCTAATTATATCCATGAATTCCTCCTCTTCCTTAGAAAAGGAAAGAAGACCCTATTTTTCCCTCAGTAACAGTGTCCTTTAGGGCTTGAGCTAAGAATATATTTTTCCATATGTCTGTGAGTCAGTATGTGAGCCTGATCATCACTGCCTAATGAACACAACATGAATTCCCACTAGAAGTCAACTAATGGGTACTTCAAGTGCAATTTTCTGTGTGTGTTAAATGAGTAAGCTAAAAACTTCGCTGTTCTGAAGCTCCTTTGGTGAGCAGGGAAATATTACAAGGGATTTTGGACAAGTCTTTGCTTAGATTACAGTGCCATAAAAGAAAAATTACACTATAATACTGCCCCTCCATAGGATAATTTTTTTTTTGGATGCAAGATTTTTTTAGCACCCATTTGAATTATAGTCCATTATCTCTGTAACACTGCCTAAAAATGAAAACTGGTACTTCAACTAGTTCAAAATTTCAATAATTGTGAATAATTTTTAAACACATATGATACTTCTATGGGATTCCATAATAGCTTATACATATGCAAATGGCAAGAAAACAAAATAAATTGTGTCTTTACCAAAAACTATGTATTCTTCATTGTAGCCAAGATTGTCTTTGTCCACAAAAAGTACAGGAAATTGAACACGAAATAATGAAGGCTTAATATTTGCTCACTGCTGGAGTGCTTCTGGGTGATTATATTTTAACAAAAGTTAATGGCCAAGTAATGGAAATAATGAGCTGAAGTAAAAATCCAATATGAGTTTGATGAGCAGAACATTCTGAATAAAAGTGTACTAGAGAAAATCCCCATGGAACATTTTACATCTTAGTACTCCTGGAGCTTATTAGTTTTAGTATGAAAATGGACATGATTGATAAAGGAACCTAAACGGATATGTGCTGGTGATCTTTAAAAGTGATGGGGCAAAACCTGGAGTTTCCTTAAAAGACAAAGAAAAAGGAAAACAGTAAAAAAAAAAAAAAAAAAAAAAAACACACTTTTTTTTTTTTTTTTTTTGAGGGCAGTGTCACTGGCCCTCATATGTGGGACCCAAATCGGGGCCGCTGGCTTCCCAAGCCAGCACTTAACCACCACGCCACTTGGCCAGCCCAAAAAACAATCTTTAAAAGACTTCTCTCCGTTATCTCCCCAGCTATATTCACCTCTATGCACATGGCCTATAATGCTGATCATGGAACAAATAAATATTCAGACTGCTAGTACAGAAAGTATCCCAAAGATACTGAAGTAGGAATAGGTAAGGTTGGTGAGAATGGGCATGCCAAGAATAGATGAAATCTGGCACTCTGATGGACAAAAACATGTCAATTTAGGGACACAGATTGAAGAATAACAAAGTTATCACACTGAGGACCTAAAAGACTCCTTTAATCCTAGATAATAACTTAAATCTTACATATCCTTCCCCTTAATTATTGTTGAAATAAAAGTGGTAAAAAATTTCCAGAACTATTGATAAAAATTGAAGCCAGGATTCAAATGTTTAGATGATACCATCATCATGACCACCAACGCCACTATCAGCAGCAGTAGTATCATTATCATCACAAATAACACTCATTGAACACTTATTAAATGCCATATACCAGTCAGTGTATTTTACACACAAAATTTCATTCAATTCTCACCACAACCCGGTGATGTTTACTCTTTTGGATTCCAATTTAACAAATAAGGAAATAAATTAAGTAACTTATTGGAAGCTCATAGTCGTAGGATAAGAAGGGCAACTAAGTCCTATTTTATACACTGGGTTGTACTGTTACCCACAATGTTAAAGTGCTTTGTAAATTATAAATGTGATACACTTTACGCAGTCATCATCATGATTAATAATAATATGATTTACTGTTGGAGCAGCAGTTCATATTGAAAATTCTATAATATAAACAACTCATTCTATGCTATAAATAGCAAACAACTACTAACAGCTCACAAGCTCTAATATAATCTATTTTCTCGTTTCCTTTAGATGTAGCATTTTGGCCAAATGAATGATATAATTTGAGATATATGAGCAGGCAACTTATTTGAAGATCCCAGCCTCCTAAAACAAACAAAACAAAACAAAACGTGAAAGACTGAATCAAAATTTGACAGAAAAGGATAAGCCATGAGATATTTGGTACTCTGTTGATAACATATATGATTTACTATTAACCTTCAGTTGTAACATTGCATTTATAGTTTAGAGTTAAATTGCAGTTAACCCTAAGTTCAAATTCATTTTCTGAGTTTCTGAAGTTTTCAGATGATTAGATATTTTTCTGGAACTGTAATATTTCATCTTTTTATGCCATTGTTCCTAACACAGTTTTATGCTTTCAAATGCTATATTTCTCACATTTA
Organism: Aselliscus stoliczkanus; assembly: GCA_033961575.1. NCBI lineage: Eukaryota > Metazoa > Chordata > Mammalia > Chiroptera > Hipposideridae > Aselliscus > Aselliscus stoliczkanus. Next base: position 65,234,221 of record CM066736.1, read on the forward strand.
AATATTTCCCTTATATCTCAGTATTAGTTTAACTCTGTTTCCCCAATTCTAGTCTTTATTTGTCCACATAGGAAATGCTATTCACTGTTTCAATCTTTAATTTGAAATGAACCTGAAATAACTGTAAAATTGTGAATGAAGGACAAGGCTAATTCATTTCACTTTTAATTTTCTAGTTGTAGGCTGGAGGAGTGAGGAACATATCATGTAGAACACATGAATGGAGAATATACTTATTTTACAATAAAATAAACTATGATTTCGATCTGTAGCCCCAATGTGAAATACATATGATGCAAAGTTTCCAATGCCTAAACAGTTGTCTAACATCTCTCTTTCCACCTAAATTATGTTTACAACTCTTATCAAATGCTGAGTGTGTTTTGTAATAGAAAGCAGTGATTTAAAATGTCTATAAGAATATAATTTGCCATATGTAACTGAGATCCTATTTTAAAGAACGTATAATATATACATTTGAAATTTTAATTTTCAAGCTTCCATTCATAGTCGTATTTTTAGAATGTCAGTGTTCCAAATATCTGTCTTCTTACTCTGCTTGAAAAAATGCATTCTATTTTTATTTAAATCTTAGCCTCTTATTTTACTACTCAACTCTTTTTTATATCCAACTAGATTGTATTCTTTATGAAACCTGGGATTGCCCAATATGATAACAAATCATGTGTCAGTACAAATGGTGTTTTGTAAGTATTTCTGTCGATTTTAAGTGTAATAATGCACTATACCTGTAGAGTTATTAAGTTAAACCATTTTACAAACCTAAACATGTAGGCAAAGTGCTAAGTAAATGTGTCCGTCTTGTTTTAGTTGAATAAATGAAAACACAAATATTTCACATTTCAGATTCCTCCCTGAAAAGTGCTTTAATCAGAAATATTGACATCTGGAAAAACGGAGTGACCTGAGTTGAAGGCCAGTGTATTTGCCTCTCTAACCCAAAGGATTAGCATTAAAGAGAAAATGGATCAAGAAATCTGGAAAATTCACAACTTTGTTTTTCAACTTCAGGAAAATAAAAATTTATTATGCTTTGTTGTAATAGAAAGCTCATAATCTTGTTCCTCTCTCAATACATTTGCTTTGACAAAAGAGATGTCACCTAATTTTTTAAATTCACAATGTGATGTCTATGAAGAGTTGATAGTGAACTTTCTATGATGAACTGAAATAAATAGGACAAGGCTCACATGCCACACACAAACATAAAACAAAGTAATGCATTTCAAATGGAATGGGTTGTGATGATATAGTTTATATATTTTGATATTGGGTTGTCAGAAAAATCATGATGCATTTTTGCAATGAAAAACATTGAAAAAATACAGACAACCCAATATTATAAAATTTTTCAATATATTCAGGAAAATTATAACCAGGCAATATAAACGATTTGTTTTTACAATGCAGGTTTTTTTCTTCTGCGTTAGTGAGGTTTGTGCCAGTTTTTTTGTATTTCTATTAGCAAAAATCCAAACAATTCAAATCATTCATATACAATTTAATCATATACAAAACACTGATCTTACAGTGTATGATTTTGCCCATACCCAAAACCCTTGCCCCAACTGAAGCAAGTTAAATTCTCTTTCAAAATGAGATCCCCAATGTCAATATTAGATGATACTCTTTCTAGGCAGCATAGATTCTTGGGCCTGAATTGAACCCAGTTATTTCACAAATTACTTCATCTGACACAGGGACTTTAAATCAGTATTTCTTAAACTTGAATGACAAGCAAAGATATCAAAGAAACTTTTTCAAATATTTCAAAATATCCCAAAATTACTTCAAGAGTTATTCAAATGGACCTCTAATGCTGACTTCAGTTATTTAACTACATGATTACTTAGATCTGGATGAACATGAAACCAGGCATAAACTCATATCCTTATAGATCAAATGAAAAACAAAACTATAAAACAACATATGCAACATTATTTTACCATATTGGAGGATACTATTTTGTAAAAGCTAAATCATCATTTGCAACACCAGTATGCCAATGATTGGTGGAGCATGGGGCTTTTGGCCTTGGCACATAGACAGTGATGGGATGATTTGATCCTCTCATTTTTCTTTCCCGTTTGTACTTCTATTATGTCCTTTGGCTTTACTTACCAAAGACAAATATTTGCACATTAAATATCCCTCTGCACATTTCTCATTTGCCTGTGGCAATTGAAGTAATCCTATTGTATTTTGTGTCAATATGATTTAAAAAAAAGGAAGGCAAATAGGCATAAATTTCACTTGGAAGTATTTCATCATAAATTGATCATCCAGAAGATCCAGAATATGTTTATGTTATTTTTGCTATGAACATTGAAATGAGAACACCATTTCTAAAATTTATCATAGATAACTTGTGGGTCCCCAAATCTGCTGACCCAAAATGAAAACTAGCTTAACAAAAGTGTTTACTTTCTTCATAACCTGGTGAAATTCCCAGTTGGTGCTGAAACAACACAAGTCAAAGAAGTCTGACTGTGCTGAAGCAGGACTTTGGTTTCTATTTAATCCCTATATAGACAAAACCATATTTCTATCTGTTTATGAAATATGGTTCACAATTACTGCAAGACTCTTTATACTTTATGTATATAATTTGCAACTTCAAAAAAGTTTTATGTAAAGAGTTCAAATTATGAAATAGACTTCTAACCTTTTATTCTCTCTAATTGCTCTGTCTCCCTTCTTCCAAGAGATGGTTGGCTTTGGAGAGCCTTGGGGTTTGCATTCTATGACAACTTCTCGGCCTTTCGTAATAATTATTGTTTTCTTCATTTGATTCAGTGCAAAAGTGGGAGCTGAAGCTATTAAAAAGAAAATGTTAGTTCTACCCAAAGCAATAACAATAACCTCTAATGTATGATATATCAATATTTTGCAACTTTTCTGCAATACATTTCTAATAAAATCATACTATATCTACACATATAAAAGACACTAACTCAAAACTTAAGTTATTAAATAATAGATATCATATTGGTTGTTCTTTTCATTAGTAGATGATGGTTTCATGCAACGTGGGATCCACAGACAAAGGCTGTTTTAAGAAATGACTTGCTTTAATTATGTTTGTCAACTTTAATTGTAAAAGACTAATGAGCACCTAGGGTAAAAGGGGAAGGGGCCAGCCAAGGAAGTCTATTTTGGGACTTTGGAAAAATGGAGGTTACCTGTGGAGAAGAGAATTCTGTCATCCATTTCCTATCTGAGTCTTAACTAGTGTATATTTTACTTCAATGTTATACACAATTAAATGCAGTTTTTTTAAAGAAATACATTTTTACAAAATGGAATTATTTAAATTTCAATCAAAAGTTTTATTTCATTGGTTGCAATGATTCACCTAGGTCTGATTGATCATTCAATAATATTATTTTTAATATGTTTTATCAAAACACTTTTGATTAAATCTCCCAGGTAATTCCATTGAGCAGCTGTGGTTGAGGATACTGGACTAAAAGAACATATTAAACAGAGACCAAAACAACTAAAGAAAAAAAACACTTTTCAATCTAAAAGACCCTGAAAGACATATCTACAAGTCTACTGAATCTAAGACATTTACTGTACCAAACTGACAAAATTGTGGGTATTTCATAAGCATTTTATGTCCATATAGCAGTATAAGGCATGGCACAACATTAAAAAAATGTATATAACATTAAAAATATATGTTTGTATTTGAGATGGTTTAAGAAATTGAAAAAAATGAAGAAGCTTATGGGGAAATTGCAGGTAATATTTTTGGTGGGAATAAAAATTACAGAAGGTAATACTGAAAATATGTTTAGTGAATGAAAAAGAGATACATTTGACAGTGTTTCTAGGTAAACTATAAACTGGGTGAAGGTCAAATCAGATTTTAATTCAGAAATGTTGTAGTATGAATTAACAAGAAAGTACATTAATATTTTATTGATTAGGTTCAAGAGACTAAAACATGGACTCCTATATCGACTTTGGATGAATGCTGTAGAGAAATTTTAAGTTCAAACACTCATAATCCAGTAAACTGATTTATGGTGTATTACATTTAGCTGATATATAAATGTTAAGTTCCTAGATTCCTTGTCTTTTTTTTTTTTTTCTGAGCCATCCTGCCACCTATTGGCAGCTCAGCTCAGGTGCAGCACCGCTGGCCCATGTGGGAATTGAACCAGTGGCCCTGCTGCTCAGAGCTCGTGCTCCCAAGCCAACTCCAAACTAACTGAGCCACTGGGTCAGCCTAAGTTCTCAGATTCCTGAGATCTTGGGTGTTTTTGTTAATGTTGTGCTTTGGGAATTTAAGTGGAGAATAGAAAGTACACTTGGGCTCCTCCCCACTTTTGGGAGAAAGTGAGTTAAGATCACCTAAGTATCTCTCTGTATTATAAACATCCCAGAACCAATGTTTAGGAAACCATCAGAGTGGGAAAAAGTAAAATCCATTCCAGTAGCTCAAATATGCTCAATCTTGGTAGCCTGTTCCATTAGGTTGAATCTTTCCTCCAGTAAACAGTGAAGTGATGCTACTATTCTGGTTACACCTTTATCAAGAGTGTAACCCTATGAGGGAGCTGTGCCTGGCCTCAGGAGGGCTTTCCCTTTTATGTAAGGATAGCAATGGTTGATGCGCCATGATAAAAGGGTGCTTTATTGTGATTCTTGCCTTGCAAGAGCCACATGCCCACTGGTAGGTAGTTGCTGCTAGGAAAAATATTAAGCATTGCTATGGGAGCAGGGAGAGGCTGCCTGAAATCTACATTCTGATCCTCTACCCTCAAGACATTCTTTCTTGAAAGGTAAAATATATTTTTATATGATTTTTTTCAATGCCATAGAAAAGATATATTATGTATACCTGTTAAAACTAAAGTTAGGAAAAATCTTATTAAAAAAGTTATAGGACAAACTGTACTCAAGGTAAACTTGCCCCTAAAGCTTAAAAAATATATATCAGTAAGACACAGTATTTTTTTCAAGCCATAAAATAGGTTTTTACAATCATATCACAAAACTTCAGTATAGTAAGAATTAGAGCATGAAAAGAAGCAACACTTGTTCCTATTTATTTACTTAGAAATTGCATACCTAGAATTTTCAGCTCAGCACTCGCATAAATGGCTCCATATTTATTTTCAGCCAAACATTGATACATTCCAGCATCTGACTGATTCACATTGTGGATCATCAATACTCCATTAACCATCTCAACCCTACTCTGTAATGGAATTAAAAAAAAAATTAGATATATAAAGTGAACACACTATACAGGTTTTGCAGTTACTGTCTCCTAGATCAAGGGAAAAAAGTCTGTAATAATGCAATTGAACATTATTTGACAACTTAGCAACACAAATTTACTGTTCATTTTTTATTATAACATGCCTCATTTTATATTATTACTAGTTCTTGGAAAATAAATTATAATTATTTTCCTGTAGTTACTCTTGTGAGTTTTACTTTTAGTTTTGTTTTTAAATGGAGCTGCTTTGTTTGGTATACTGGTTGAACTCGTGAAGCACAATCAGTGGATGAAGCTATTATTTGAATTCATTTTATTAAGAAGCAGCAGGAATTCACATGGTAGAAAGGATTGAAGCTACTGCTACTTGGAACTGAGGTTAAATACAGCTCAGGTCATAAGAATCCCTTTATTATATTGCTCTGGTAGAGAGTTTTCCTTTTTCACTCACTTCCGAACAAAATAACACAAATAAAACACTGCCCCGCAGTTGAATTCTGTATAAAATTATTGGTCAGTAAATGTAAACTTCATTATTAGAAGAAACACTACAGAAGAAACAAAACTAAGCATGTGCAAATTGAGGTAAATGGAGGCCACGCACACATTCAAAAATATAAATTTAAAAAGTTATTAAACAACCAGGTGACTTGTCTACTTATGCTAAGCAAATCATTTTTTAAAATGTTAGTGAGCAATGCTTTGAGTATCTATCAGCAGAGATGCCAAGTAATTTGACATCATTTTCAAAATCAACCCATTCACTTTGCAGATGTATTATCTGCCAGTAGAATTTACTATACTTGGATGCTTAGAAAATAGAAAATATGGCCAGCATAGTCCATTTTCAAGGTTTATATGGTATCCCTAGGGAAATAAGGATGAGGCAGTGTGTCAGTGCCAGTGCCTCAAGATTCCTATCCTCTCCCTCTCATTTTTTTCCCCAACAGCTCAATAGTTATTTTTACGTGTGTGTGTGTGTGTGTGTGTGTGTGTGTGTGTGTGTAATTGTGTTTGTTTTGTCCTAACTGGTTTTACCATAAAGGATTATTGAAGCTGAATGGGACTGTGGAGATGATCTGATCTAGCCTCTTTTTTACAAAGGGGCAAACTGAAGCCCAAAGAGGCAAATGATAGACAAAAGGCCCCTGGGTAGGACCTGTGTTCAGAATTTCCTCTCCATTTTAACCATAAAGAGTGACCTATTACCACTGCCCTCTTCATGCAAAGGACACAATAAGGAAAAGAGCTAAAATTATTACCATTAGTCTGAAATGAAGTAGTACTTGATTTATTTTGAAATTCAGTATATATTAAGATGTTTTATAAATAGGCAATAGATTTACTAAAATGATATTTAAATCTATGGCCAGCAGCATGTCACTGAAAGAACCTGCCCAGGACACAGAAGACTAGGATTCTATGCCAATCTCATCCCTTACTAGACATATGATCTTGGGCAAATCACTACTTATTGGGGATAACACCATCACCTACAAAGTGACAGGAACAATGTAGGTGTTATCTAAATGTCACTAGACATGGCAATGAGTCTGTGATAATCATTGATATTTTCCTATTAATTTGTAGGTTTGAATAAAACCTAAAGAAACAATGTATTACCTTAAAAAGTAAAGAGGTAATATAAATTGTTTATATATTTGTTATATTTCTCACTCCAAAAATATTATAGGGCATAAGTAAGAATGGCTCCCAATAAGAATAAAGAAGGAGAGCTTGTCCTATGTGAAACCCTGCCCAAAGCACACTGCGACAGGTTAAGTTACCAACAGTACCTGAGTTAGAAGGGGCGCTCCATTCTTCAGCCACCGGTACGTGGGTCTGGGTTTACCTGTAGCCTTACATTCCCATCGGAGAGGGCTTCCACTGTCTAACTGAGTATCATTCAGTTTTTCTACCCAGTGTGGGTAAGCTGTAAGAGTTTAAGCATTAAAAAGGGGTGATTTCAGGCTGGCAGAGTAGTGCAGTGGTTAAGTGCTGGCTTGGGAAGCCAGAGGCCCCAGTTCGGGTCCCACATATGAGGGCCAATGACACTGCCCTCAAAAAAAAAAGAAGGGGTGATTTCATTATCACTTCACCAAGTTCAAAATTCACATGGACATATTAATTGCATTCATTTTTTAAAAAAAATCAATTCACTTAAATATAGGTATTTGGAAGAAGCACAGCTTTACATTACACACAGAACTCTATTTCCTATGTAAAAAAAGTACAGCAGGGATGATATTTTGATAATTTAAAACACTTTCGTAGTGAAATATATCTTATTGATTTACCCACTTCACAACAGTAGCTAGATTCTCCCCAAAGAATTTGTTTGGTAGGATGTCAGGTATTTAAGAGTATCACTTTTTCCAAGTATTGGGGCAGCGTTAGCACAAGTTGAAGTAATGCAACATGGCTATTTATTGAATACTTGTTTTTTCCCCCCTAATAGAAACTGAATGGCTTTGAAAAAATAATTTGTAAATTCAAATTTCACTTGTGGTGTAAGTTTTCCTATACTTCCTACCATGCTTCAAATATACAACATTACAACAGAGAAAAATGCCCTTATCAAGAAAGAGAGACGGCGCGCAGCGGCTGCGGTTCCAACCGGTTGTGCAGCGAGGGAGGGCCGGCGCCGGGCAGCTGCAGGCATGTGGGGCCCGGGAGAGAGCCCGGGGAGCGGGGAGTTCCGGGGCACCTTGCCTTCTCTGGGGGCGGCCGCGGGAGCCTCCGGGCGCCGCGAGCGAAGGTCGGTGGAGGCCAGACTGACTGAAAGACGCCAGCTCGGTCACTGGGGCTCTGACTTGGAAGACGCCCACGCAGGGCAAAAGGACGCGCCAAACCCGCTTTCCGAGCCGGCCCCAGGTGAACGCAGCGCTGGTGAGCGGTCCCGCGTGGGAATCGGGACTGCGCAGGGACACTGCCCCAGGGGTTTGCATTTACCAGGTAAGGAAAGCTTTGGGCCTGACCTGACTACTTTCATTAGCTAATGAGTAAAATGTAATCCCCAGGGCCAACTTTTGTATTCCGTTGCCAAATTTCCCTGAATTGTTTAAATCATAGTTATTTAAAGACTCTGGTACTAGAAGAGTTAGCTGAGTTTAACCCAGCTGCGGGAAGGCTTTCGTTGATATATGTTGTTAGTAGGCACCAGAACACTGGGGATAATATAATTCTGAGTAATATGCCAAAATGCCTTTTAATATAATTCTGAGTAATATGCCAAAATGCCTTTTAACCTAAAGCACAATCATGTGGACTTGTAGACCTGCTCAGTATAGGGATGCTATACTATAATGATGAAAGCTGGATACAGAGATGGTTCTTTAACATAGAAGTTCCTTTTCATAAATTAGAAAAAATAATAATAATAAAAGGGACTGGTTCCTTTTTATCGCCCCTCACCCACCTACTTTCTCCAGTGTGGCAAGTTCAAGAAAGTGTCCAGTACAGAGGAAGCGATTATTTTGCTCTGTCTCTCTACTATAACTTTGCCATACTTGGAAAAGTGACTTCCACCTTTCCATGTTACTATGTTGGAATTTCTAACATTATAAGCCAGCACTGATTGCTTGCTTTATGACAACCTAGTTTTTACTGCTCTGAAGGCTAATGTATGGTCACGATCTAGAAAGAAAAGAAAAAAAAAAATCATTGTACTGAAAAATTCATTAGAAATAAAACATTTGAGGAATTATGTCATATCCATTTAGACTGCTTTTCTAGATTGGGATTTAATACTGTTTTTATTACGATTTTGTCCTATATTTACTTGTAGCCAGTAAATGACCTGCAACATAACTATTTGCAAAACAAGTGTGTAAGAGCATTCAAGATAAAGATAATTTATATCACAGGAAAGCTATTGAAAATGCATAAATGAAGCATGTGCGTGAAGGACTAATTACACTGAATTCAGCTTTTGTGAGATATACCTTCTTTGTTTATCCTTCAATTCTGTTTTTTTTTAGAAATGTTGAATCTGATCCTAATCAAATTAATCTACTTAACTCTCAGTCTCATCTGAGGATCTGTCCAGTCACATCCCAAGACTGACTTCTGCCTCAACAGAAATGCAGAAACATTATCTTTTTGGAAATGATTGGAGTTTTTTTAAGAACTGGTGTTATGAAGGTACCTCTTGGACTTTCTGCTGTGTTTACCTTATGGACTTTTGTACTTCACCTCAGCCTTAATTTCACTGTACTTCCTTGCTATTTAATATCTTGAATTCTGATATGAAACTATTGCATGATCTCTGCATCGTTGCCTGTGCATATCATGTAGTTCCCTTACGGTGGGTGTGTACAGATGCACTTTATTTGATGTAATCATTTTTTAAGTTATATATTGGAAAGTTGTTAAAAATAAACTTTATAACTTAAAAAAAAGAGATATAATGTAATTGTACAAAATCTATAAGACACAGGTTAAAGTGTCTTTCCTTCGTTGGCTGATTTTTAAAGTAAAAATACTGAATACAAGTGACTCTTTGTTCACAAATATTCCGTTTGAAACAATTGAAGAAATAAATATGAAAAAATATTGAACTGAATTTATTATTTTTAGCAGCTCTTTTTTTTTTGCCGTAAGTCTATGAAATATTTTACTTTGTGCTAGTGAGGACTTCAGTTACTTATTCATTCACCTCATATTATTTAGTCCTTGCTCAGCCTTAGAGGCTATTAGGGACATAGGACACATATGTCCTACATTTAAGTTTATACTGTGGTAGAGGGGGTATAAAGTTAATGCCACAGGAAAGGATAGCATAAGAAATGAAATAAGATATGCTGAAGGAAACAGCACAGGGATATCAGAATAGTGGGTCTAAAGGGACAACAGATGTTCAAAACCTAAGCCAGTTTGGAAGGGAGGAGAAAGAACAAGAGAGAAAGAACTCACATTTATTAAATGCTAGTCCTAGACACTGAACTCTGTTCTCATTTAATCCTGGTAACATTGACCCTGGAAACATTTCATTTTATGAATCAGGAAACTTTGGTTCAGAGAAGTTAAGGAAATTTACCCAAGGTCACACTTTCAAAGTCAGTTATTTCTGACTCCAGGAAGCATACATTTCTCCCATCCCATTTTGAAATAAAAAAATGAATTGGACGCAGCTGCATACCTAATGTGTTTTACCTTCTACTTGTCTCTAAATGGAAATTTTATTTTTAGTAGCTCATTGGTCTTTAAGCCAATATAGCCCAGTCTTTAAAGAGGCTTACCGTGGCATAGTCAAGATTTCTAGGCCTCTGGATATAGTCTATAATTCAACCTGAAGCCTAGAAGCTATCATTCAACAATCTACCATGGCAAGCTTTAAACATTGACCCTGACTTTCTTGCCTGGCTTCCAAAACCAGTTTCCTTGTAGTCATATATGCTAAAAATACTGATAGAAATGGTGAGAAGCAAAAGCAACATTAAACTCTGCTTTTGCATTTGGACTTTCTGTAAACCTTTCTATTCTACTTTGCTATACTACTTCATAACTATGCATGACCCCTGGAACCCAAGTGGACGGGTTTGCTGTCTCCCAAACACACCCTGCATCTTCTTCTGATTGTTCAGTCCACATGGAATGTTCCACTTCTCTATCTCTTTGCATTCTACTCATAATTCAACATTTAATCTAAGTTATATTAGGTTTATGAATCCTAACCTTAAAGGGGAGTCATCCGTACCTTCTCTGGACACCTATAATTCTTATTCACTTGAAACATAATCACATAATAGCTTTTTACTACTCTTCTGTTGCTGACTTAAACTGCTATTGAATTTTTTAGTTGTTGTTTGATACCCTAGCTAGACAGGAAGATCATTGTGTAGAGTTGATGTGACAAATATATTTACTTTAGACACAGCACTGACCCACATATAATAGTTGATTACAGGCTCTTGGTTAGTAGTATCTGATATGTACTACAGCTAGTGCTAGGATATGAAGCTCTTAGGAGTTAAAAAGAAAATTAAAAAGAAATCTTAAAAAGTTATTAAAATGAAAAATTTGGAAAGAAAAAATCTATCAAATTAAGAACTGTGTCATATGGAAAAGAAAAAAAATACTAGAAATCAAAATAATGTTTCTTCAAACATATTTTGGATAGTCTACAAAATTGGCCTACTTTAGAGTCCTGATTCCAAAATGAATTTGTCATAGGAATCAATAAATGATCAATGAATTTGAAAAGAAATAATTCCTGCTTTCCTCTCTTCTTCAAGTATTTTTGGGATGTCATTATTGGCACAATGCTTAGCACTGAGAATGTAAAGATAAATATGCTACAATGTCTGTTTGCTGTCAGCTCAAAATTTAATAGATGAGACGGAACTGCAATTAAAATATTTGAAATCACTCTACCAACAATTCCACAAATAAAAATGGCCTGTTACACTGCCCCCAGATTTTTTTTAGCTAGTAATTTCTTTGATCTAGCTTTTGTCAGACCACCTATTTTAGGGTATGAAAAATTTAAGAAACATATGGCACCTTAAACCCAGAAGCTGTTAACACTCTCACCAGATGGACTGTATATTCACAACTACTTATCTAGTACATTGAAGCTTTAGATCAGTCTCCAGGTTACAGTTTTTAAAACACCAAGCAGATGTGCATAAAGGAAATCTTGTTGCTTTTTTCTTGTCATTAGAAATTCTGAAAATCTGTTGATAAATGCTAATTGTTATTGGCCTCCTTCATTGCTTCTGTACTCTTAAGAGCTAAAGAGTGAACATATTTTATCCACATAGATCATATTCAATATTAGGATTCTCAGTTGTGATCCAGTGAGAGGTAACGAGGTATATTGGAAAGATTACAAAGTTGGGGGTAAATGTAGGTTCAAATCCCAATGCTACTATGCCTTGTTCTAATATGTGATCGGGAATGAGACTTCAGTGAGTCTCATCTGTGAGATGTAGATGGTAATTTCTATTTCAATGGGCTATGATAATGATTGAGTATAAAAAATGTTGGTTACATTCCCCCCTCAATCTATTGCCCATGCAATAACTTGAACTTTGAATATATATGGTATCATTTTCATAAGAACAGAACTCAAGGTGAGAAATTTTCTCCCAAGATACAGGGTTGAAACCATTTTCTTTATGGGTTAAATTATTAATCAGAAATCTACAATTTTACATTATTTTCTATGGTAAATCTGTATCGTATTTTAACAGCTAAAACATCTTTAAAAATCATGCCTAATATAGAAAAAAACAATTAGGAAGAAAATAAAAATAAAGAATGAGAAATAATGACAAGGATTTAATGTATCAAAAAGTTTTCTCTAACATTAATAACAGATGAGTAAATAGGAATTAACTATTCTCCATCCCTTTCTCATCCCAGGCCTTATTTAGGGTCCTCAATATTTCACGGAGAGGTAGCATCCTCACTGGGGGTTGATTTCTGGTGTCATTGCTAGTTCTAAGTTGGAATCTGGTTCTACTGCTTATTGTTAATTGAGCCTTCAGCAATAAACTCCTTATGCTTTCTAGGCCTTAGCTTCCCAATCTGTGAAGCGGGAATATTAATTGCTAAGGGTTATTGTAGGTTAATATTACATAAAGTACCTTGTTGTGCAACAGTGTCTAAAACATAAGCTCTTGGCAACTATTTGTTCCCTTCCTTAATTCTTTAGTCTCCTGACTTTCATCTATCTATTCTTTCCAGTGTACCTTGAAAAATGGTATACATATCTAAGCATTAATCTTTATAATAAGCATAGATTTATAATAAAAAGTATTCACACTGTGCTGGGCATAATGCATAGTGCTGGAAAAGAGGAATAATAACAAAACAAAAAAATAGTCTTTGTCTTGAAAATGCTTCTATGTAATCAAATTGCAGACACTGGAAGTCATTAAAATTTGTGAGGATACTGCCCAGAGAGTTTACAAAATACAAACAAAGAAACAAACAAACAAACAAAAACCCAAAACCAACTATAACACTATACTACACTGAAAATAAAAGCCTTATTAGATATTTAGTACAATGCAATGTCATTTTCTTTTAAGCATCTTGGTTACAGGTGTATTTTAATACTTATATATTTCTATTCTAAATAGTAGCTTTTTAGTGATCACAGTGACAGTGCCCTTGCTCTACAGGGTGACAAATTACTAGTTAGTGGGGCACATGATATATATTTCAACTCATAGATTGCACATATTTATATAATAAGATTTTCAGTACACAAAATACCTCCTATTATGAGAGCTCCTGATATATGTATAAAGCTGCTTAAAATTGTGTGCGCTTCCTGTCTACCTGCCTGCCTGCCACCTTTCCACCTTCCCTCCTTCTTTCTTCCTTTTGTTTTCTCATTCTTTGCTTCTTTGTTTTCATTTTGATTGAGAACTTCACCAAGCAAAATTCAACTTATATTGGAAATACAAAGACTAAAAATTTTGTGTGACAAGTTAAAACAAGGTCTTTTTTTTTTTGAGGGTGGTGTCAGTGGCCCTCATATGTGGGACCGAACCGGGGCCACTGGCTTCCCAAACCAGTGCTTAACCACCGCGCCACTCGGCCGGCCCCAAAACAAGGTCTTTTTGATTAATGATCAGAAACTAGAAGGGACAGCAGTAATCAAAGAAATTATTTCACCCATAAAACTACTATATAGTATAAACAAAAGGCATATTCAATAGAATAAGTTTGCAATTTATTCTAAAGTTCAAATTATTACCAAAATTTTGTTTTAATTGTTTAGCTAGTTTATTTTTTCTTTTTATGAGTATTATTTTCAAATCTATTTATGTTACGTTCAACATGTAAGTTTACCTTAAATTTTATTTAACTACCATGAACATGTTTACTTATGTTGTATCATTTGTTGTATGTTTAATTATACAGATTCTGATTTATAAACAATAAAATATGAGGCCTAAATTTATGCCTAGCACCTATATTAGTACTCATTTTTAATGATGTGACCAAAAAAATGAGATTAGAAAGGTTGCCTTAGAACCTTTGTTTATCTTTTGAGTCTAACAACTGAACATGTAAAAGATTCCCATAGTTACACTTTCTAAAAGAGAGTGAGCTACAGGAACAACTCTGTGTTTTCAGCACTCTGTGAATATTGACCATTTAGATAAAAAGTGTCGGTCTCTACTTCTTTCAACACATGAAGCTCAGGTTACAGAGCTTCCAACAGAAATGCATCCTGAGAGAAGATATAATTACAAACCATGGATACAATGTAACATTTATGCATTATGCTGTCTGTATCTACTGCCAGTCAAGTGGAAATGTTAGCCAAGAGTTTTTCTACATTTTACAGAACTTGATGGGTGAGGAGAAAGGCCATTATGTCAAACACAACAATTTTAAAAGAAGAGGGTGAAGGGGCCAAATAAATGGTGATGGAAGGAGAACTGACTTTAGGTGGTGAACACACGATGTGATATAATAGATGATGTATTACAGAATTGTACACTTGAAACCTATGTAATTTTACTTACAATGTCATCACAATAAATTTAACACATAAAAGTAAATAAAAAATAAAGTACAAGAGTTGGGTGAATATGTAGTAATCAAGATGCTTCTGGAAGTGAGATAGGGCACTGTTCATTAGGTAACTGTCCCCATGCAATGGACATAAACTGGGACTATCCAGGGCAAAGGAGGAGGAGCAGGGCAGGAAACCACCCTAAACATGGGCTACAGTGAAGGGCTACATTCTACTAAGATACCTCCCCAACTGTCAGAAATATATGCTACAGTAGCTAGCTGGACCTATTTCTTTTTCTAGTCAAGAATCTTAATTATATTCTATTCATTCTGATGCATGTTTTGGGCAGGTTTGTCCTTATCCAGCTGGCCTACAGTGTACAACTACTTGTGCGTGACAAAGAGAACCCACGGGTGTTTTCTAGCAGCATACCCTCACACCAGGAGGCATACCAGTAATATTGAGTGACAGAATTTTTCTCCTTTTTCTGGTAATAACTGTTACTGCCTATGACTCAAAGAGCCGTGTGGGGAGGTGACAAGTAGAATAGTGCCATAGGGCACTTCTGTCCCAGACTGTAAATCTAATTCTTATTTAGTTATGGGCCATTCTTCACAACACAGAAAGAGCTGGGTCTTTTCCCAAATAGCCCTAGAGAATAACAGGCACTCCTTGCATATGTGTGTGTGTGTGTGTGTGTGTGTGTGTGTGTGTGTGTGTGTGTGTGTTTTGAATAACCAAATACTGGTTCAACACTTGTCTTGCAGTGTAGATTTTTATCTGTATAGAGGGACTAGCCATATCTCTGCAGCTCTGAGGATAAACTGACATAATGCATTTGAATGTTAATCATTGTTCACTGGGGTACAGAAATAACACTTGTTTTTTCCTATGACTGGAGAGTTAACTTAATGATGTAAGTAATTCTGAACAGTTTGCCTTGAGGATTTCATCCAGATATAATATCCATTGCCTAAAAATAACCAAACCAGTGCTGGTGCTTCAATCTTAACAACTTCTAAAATACTTTGTCTCTTTTTTCCAGGATGCTTTCACATGTTTAGCCTTTAAGGTACAAATCCTCTGGAAAGCTTTCCCTAACTCACCCCAGTAGAATGCAGTAGACTGTGCTCCCATAATTCTCTGCCCATGCCTCTATCACAGCAGATAGCATATTCTAGTCCAGGGGTTGGCAAACTGCTGCTTGTGAGCCACGTGCGGCTCTTTGGGTACGTACATGTGGCTCTGACGTAAAATTGAAAATGAAAATAAAACTATTATAGCTTCATTTATAAAATTCTTAAAGGATATTATTCACATAATGGTGATTTCATTTGTGTCATGGCTCTTGAATAATTTTTAAATTGTTGTGAGGGACAGGATTGGCTCTTCTGTCTCAAAAATTTGCTGACCTCCGTTCTAGTCTAATGTAGGGTTTTCTTGTCATCTAATCCAATGCATCATGAGTTTCTTCAAAGTTCTATTGCTAGCATATAGAGCAGTAATAGGCAGTTTATAAACATTAATTGAGTCAGTGAATGAATGAATAAAACATTCAATTTGGTTGGAGTGCTGAATTCCTAAAGATGTTGCTAGAGATAAGGAAAGAAAAACAGGTTGAATTCAGATATTAATATTTCAAAATGTTCTTTAAGAGTCCCTATGAAGAACATTAAGTTTTTTTAGGATAACCAGTCTGGAGATACAGTAACAGTCACTGATGGTTGGCAGATTCAGCTGAATATGCAATTTGGATAGTTTCCTATTGAAAGCATCTGTATTAGCTTAGCATATATCAATGATCTGGATTATAGTATTCCTCTCTTTTTTAGTGTTGTCCCCATAGGAATAATATTACTTACCTATTATGTATAATGCATATTATAACAGCAAATATGAAAAGTAGATATAATTTGTAATTCTTAGATGTAAAGAAGAAATGGTAGATATTTTTGAAGTAGGTTTTCCCATTTCTTACACACAACCTGGTTGGCTTTTTGGCATTTGTGGACAATATAAACACTTGATGGCTATAGAGGCTATTTATCATACAAATGTATGAATTCAAGCCAGGGGTCAACAAAGTTTTTTTGTAAAGGACCAGATAACAAATATTTTTAGGCTTTGCGTTATCTGGTCCTTGTCACAATTACTTAATTCTGCCATGGCAGTACAAAAACTGACATAGACAATATGTAAACAAATGAATGTAGCTGTGTTCCAATAAAACTTGGTTTACAAGAAAGAAAAAAAAGACATCTGAACAGGAATTGGTTCATGGGCAATAGATTGTGACTTCTGATTTAGGCTAAGGGCAAGGATAGGTTAATAAAGATTACAATATTTTTAACTTATTCAGCAGTTGGCTTTGGTGCCAGGAAAAGACCTCATTTTTATAAACATCGACTCTCTGTGCTGTACAAAGAACATGATAATTCCCCCATTCATTTTTAACTTAAAACATTTCTCTGTGTAATTTTATATGAAGCTTTACCATACCAAAGAAATATAATTATAAATTATAATCTGGTTTTTATGTGCCTAAAATACAATATTTAGTTCAAAGTAATTTGCATTTTCAGTTTGACTGTTGGGACTAGAGCATCATGCTTTTTGCTGAGAACACTTACTGTATATTTGTAATTGTCCACGAAAGGAATTTTTTCCACGGGAGTTTTCAGCTCTGCACTCATATATGCCTGCATCATCCAGCTGCACGTTGGGTATTTCCAGCACTGCCTGAGATTTCCGCAGACGTGCCTTACCAGGAATATAACCACTCACCTTCATCCATGTGATTGTTGGAACTGGGCTACAATAAGAAGCAAAAACATCATTAGTACACTTACCACTATTATTAGGAATATAGATCCTGTTATCTGGTAATATAATACTTAACAGGCTGAGTGCAATAAAGTGTAATCATAAATAAGGGCTATGTGCTGGTTGATATACTTCACTTTCCATGTGGGTTGTCTGATAAGTAGTTAGATTATAGGGAAGAAAGTTTCCTTTTCCTTCATATTTTAGGAAGAATATTTCAAAGACAATATTTTATGCATTTTAATACATTAGAGTTTATTTTTAAAAACTTTGTAAGACTATTTAAATACTAAAAGTAATCTGGTGAAATTACAAAGGTAACAAATGCGTTTTACAAGGAATCAGACAAAAGCGTCATTAACTAAGTGAATTAAGAATGCTTTTTGCACTCAAGTCTGCCAGCTGAGCTCTGAGCAACAGCAGTTCGATGCCCAGCCCCAGGTGGCAGGATGGCTCAGCTAAAAAAAAAAAAAAAAAAAAAAAGTACTCTTTTGCCCCATTCCTGTAAATATATTCTTTTTGCAACAGCAAATACAGTTTGCATGTAATCTCTCACCTTATCACTATCATGCTTATAGTGAATTATTTCTGTTTTATTTAAAAATGTAACTCATATACTTGATGATGATGATGATGATGATTATTATTATTATTAAAAGATCAAATCCAAGATCAACTCATGACACTCTGGTTAATAGCTACACATTATCACATTATATAGATGTATCAGAATTTAATCAACCATCCCCCATAGTTAGACATTCAGCAGAGTACCAGTTTTATTTGTTTGTTTTCCACTATGAAACAATACTGTTATAAACAACATTGCATATGTATCATGTATTTTGCTTTTATTTTCTGCAGCAGACAGTAACAAAAGTGGAATTGATGGATCAAAGGGCACATACATTTTTCAGTTTAATAAGTACTGCCAGATTGTTTTTCAATAATACAGTGGCAGTTTCCACATCTATTAGTAATATATGAGACTATTTGCCCATATCTTTGGTACCATTTTATGTGATTAATCTGCTTAATTTTTGTCAGTATTTAAAGGTAAAAATATGGCATTTACCAATTTAATTAATATTTCTCTGAACTCTAAGACAGCTGAACATCATAATTTATTGTCCATTTGCATCTGCTTTTCTGAAATGTTTGTTTACATTGTTTTTGTATTTTTTCATTTTCCTATTTGTATGTTTGCATTGTCTAAATTAATTTGCTAGCGTTCTTTGTGTATTACAACCATTAATACTTTGTTCCTCAGAAAAATCTTCCTCAGTGTATTGTTAGTTTAGGATGGCATCTGCAATATAATTTTATAATCATTTTTGGGAAAAACAAACATATCTGTAGTTTCCCTCATGATTTCTGAATTTTTGTTTGTTTATAAAATTATCCATAAGACCAAATTTATCTTCAAATTATCTGCAGTATTTAATCCATCTGGACTATATTCATATTTTTGGTGTGAGATAGGAAATGCAACTAATTATTTCAGCATGATTAAAAGTAAAAGTCCTTTCCCATAATATTTGGAATGTTGTCTTTGTTGTATAATTGGTTCTCACATACTTGAATCTATTTCAGACCTCTCAGTCCTGTTCCACTGATTTATTTATTACTATCTATATTTAATGCACTTTATGGTCTGGACCGGGTCTACTTTTTCAGTTTGATTTCTCACTACTTACTTCCGTATCTGCTGACCCTGAAAGACATCGCTGTGTGTTTCTAATCATATCTGTCAAAATCCTGCTAATCCTTTGAGACCTGTCCTAAATGCTTCCTCTTCAGCAAAGTCTTTCATTATTTGTGTAATCTGCTGGGATTTCTTTTCCTTTTAAATAACAAAGTGCTTTGTGTATACTACTCGCATCTCTTGTAACATTCTACCGTAAATTATAATTGTTAAGGGTAGGATATTTTTCCACTAATTTTCTTTATAGGAACAATTGGAATATTCTCTATTATAAACAATGCTACAATAAATACCATATGTATTTTTTACTATCTTTCTGACTTGTTCCTTAGAAATAAAACATAGAATTAAAATTCCTAGATTAGAGTTGATAATTTTTGCTTGTTTGTGTGGTTACATGTATCTAACATCCAGGAAGTCTGAACCTTGCATTTGGAATGCAAAGCATTCTTTTAATATGTATGAATATTGATTGGTGATTTTTTTTTAAATTTAGGATTTTTGCATATCTACTCAAAGATTAGGGTATCTGTAGCTTATTAGGTTTGTTTGTGTGTGTGCATATTGTTAGTGAGTCATTGGTTGGTTTGTTTACAAACTATCTTGAACAGATTAGGTATCACAGTGATGGATGATAGCTTGGTAAACATGCCATCTTCTATTGTGATAGTTTAAGTCGTAAATCATATGTTCCTTAGAATACTGATAAGACTCTCACAAAAAGTCACCTGGGTCTGTCACCATCAAGTGTGTTAGTTGTTGGTGGTTTTTTTGTTTTATTTTTTTTTAATGTTTTAAATTTCTTCCATGTTTTCTTTAATAGTGTTGTGTCAGTAGTGCTTGTGTCAATTTTGGCAATTCATGTTTCCCTGGAAAAATCAACTATTTCACCCTTAATTTCTGTGTTTTAGCAGTGAGTTATATAAATAGTAATTGTTTAAAGTTATATGAATAGTAACTTTAAATCTGTTTAAATCTGTTTTCTCCTTTTTATAGCATTGTATGTTGATTAGATGCATAGGCCTTCAAGGAGTACAATTTAGATTCATACAATTTGGACACAAAAATTGCTTAGTATGTATCCTTAGGAAAGTTATCTAAATTCTATGAATTTTGTTTAATGGAGATATTTATCTGTTCCTCAAGAATGCAAATATCTTGAGGGCAGTGGCATCATTTCTATTGTTCATCAGTATGTCCACAGTGTCTCATAGAGTGCTGGGCATATAGTTAGTACTTATAAATGTTTATA
Organism: Aselliscus stoliczkanus; assembly: GCA_033961575.1. Lineage (NCBI taxonomy): Eukaryota > Metazoa > Chordata > Mammalia > Chiroptera > Hipposideridae > Aselliscus > Aselliscus stoliczkanus. The sequence continues at coordinate 65,254,742 of CM066736.1, forward strand.
AAATAAATGATGATTTGCAGAATATTGTTTTGAGGATTAACTGAAGTAAGTTCTTGTAAATTACTTAGCAAAATACATGGTGTATAGTAAGTACTCAATAATTGTTAACTATGGTGATTTTTAAATGATTAATTTTGTCAGAGATTTGTCTTTTTTATTTGTCTTTGAGCATTTTGAGTGTTATTAATTTTTAGTTTTATTAACGAATCTCTGTTTTTTTATTCAGATATCTGCTTTCTTGATCAGCATATTATATTGTACTCTAACATTTTGAGCTAAATGATCAATATATAGTAATTATTTATGGTTAATAATAAAAGCCTATAATACTATTTTCCTCTTCTATCAGATGTAGCTACATGCCATATATTTTGATATGTAGAGATATACACTTGTATAGTTTCTGCTTTTTGAACTTGTTGAATCAATTTTTGTAATTAAATATAGAATCAATTTTTGTGGAAGTTACATATCTATTGGAAAAGGGTATATTTTATTTATGATAAAAGTTTAAAAATTAGCTTTTACGTAGTGTTTGTTAATTAGATAAGTCAAATATTATTTTAGTAGTTTCATAATTTTAAGCAATTTAACTTTTATCAAATCACATCTCATATGGAATATTTGTACACCAAATAAAGAAAATTAAACAAAAAACCCAAAACCCAAACAGTTAAAAGCAAAATTAGTCTGCTTGAAGTAGAAATGAGAGACCTGGAGTTTACCTGCTTATCCCTTCATGTCACAGAGTATAGTAGAAAATTACTGCTCTACATCCTTTTTCATTTTTGTCCCAGCTGATCATTTAGACTGAGAGAAGTGTCTTAAATGTTCCAATATTACCATTACTACTAGTATCTTTTTGTATTTCAAACAATTTTAGTTTGTATTTTGGTTAACTTTTTCTTTGCAAATAAATGTTCATAAAAGTCAATACACTTTTAGAGTTTTCATCTTTATCAAAATAAAATGATCCTCTTCCCAATTTAGTGATTTTTTTTTACTTTAAATAATATTTTATCCTATTTATCCTCTGATTCTTTCTTTCTTTTTTTTTTTTCTTTCCTTTTTTTTTAAAGTGGTATGTCATTTGATTTTGATCTGATTTCCCTAAATGGTAAATAGATTTAACTCTTGACTCAATCTCCAAGTTCTTGTCTTTTAATAGTAAAATTTAACTTTTTAATTTTGTTATACCAACTGATAATAATTATAGTTATTCAGCCATTTTGGAATTATTAAACACAGAAGATACATAATTTCATATTAATAAATGTTAATAGAAATAAACTTTGGAATAAAAATTATTATGGATTAAAAAATGACCAAAGAAGATATGACTATAAAAGTATGCAGATTAAAAAATAGAATAGAAATTAACAATTAAAAATATAAAAGTACTGGGCCGGCCTAGTGGCGCATTGGTTAAGAGCTGGTTTTGGGATGCCAGCGGCCCCAGTTCTGATCCCACATATGAGGGCCAGTGACACTGCCCTCTGCAGCTAACAACAGCTCCACCTGGAGATGGACTGCGAGCCCCTGCGACAGTGTAGGCTGCAGCCCTTGCTGCAGCAGGCTGCCATAGGCTACAATGAGTGACCAGCAGTCAGCGTGAGCGGCTGGCAGCCAGCATGAGCTGTCAATAGCCGCAGTGAGCGACTGACCATCCAGGGGCCAATGACCAATCTGCCTCATCCAGAAAAAGTGCAATGACGATATTAACATGGGCCAGTGAAGCAACGTCCTCCACAACTAGACTGGAGAACAAAAAGACACCAACTTTTCTGTTCCTCTTCACCGATTCTCCAACACTGTTCCCCTCCCCCAATTCCACAATAAAATCTTAAATATATATATATATATATATATATATATATATATTTATTTTATAAGATATATATATATATATATATATATATATATATATATATATAAAAGTACAAATATAAAACTTAATGGATGGGTTAAACATCAAATTAGACATAGCTGAATAAAATATATTTTGCAAATGGAAGCACTATCCAGACAGAAGAAGTAAGAGAGAGGAAAATATGTGAGAGACTGAAACTAGAGGTAGGGGAGACTACATAATATCTAAAGAGAAAATAGCATAACATTTTCCAAAAATGATGAAGAGCATGAATTCATTAATACAGGAAACACAATACAGAGATTCCCGACTTGTGGTGGTTTGACTTAAAATGATTTTCTGACTTTAAAATGGTGCAAAGTCAAAACACATTCAGTGGAAACCATACTTTAAATTTTTATCTTTTCCCCAGCTAGCAATATGCAGTTCCATACATACTCTCTGGTTATGCTGGGCAGCAGTAGTGAATTGCAACTCCCAGTTGAGCACAAGATCACCAAGGTAAATAACTCTTACTCTGTGTACTGTACTATGTTGCCAGTGCTTTTGGATTTGTGTTCTGAACATGTTATAGGTAGGCTAAACTAAGTTATGATGTTTGGTAAGTTAGGTGTATTAAATGCATTTTCATCTTATGATATTTTCAACTTAAAATGGGACATAACCCCTTTAGAAGTCAAGGAGCACCTGTATATATTAAGCATGACAAAGACCACAGAATACCAATGACATATATTAGGAATAACCAGAGAGGGAAGATAGATCATCAACAAAAGAACAATGATTTCAGTGTTCACTGGCTTTCCAACAGCGACAATGGAAGCAGAAGATGTTGGATGTTGGAATAGTTAGTTATATCCAATGTACTTAAAGGGGGAAAAACCAAACAAACGAACCCAAAACTATAAAGCTAGAATTTTGTATATAGTAAGTTGTCTTTTAGAAGTGAAAAGGAAATAAAATATTATCAGATCTACTGAACAAGTTTATCACCATCATACTATAAATGAAGGATATATATATTTCAGGAAAAAAAGGAAAATGACTCCAGAAAGGAAGGTTAAGATGCAAAAAGAATGGCAATAAAAGCAAACACACAAAACTATATTCCTACTACTAACAGCAACAATGATATTGTGGACATATAAAAAGGGACAGTACTGGGCCAGCCAAGTGGCGCGGTGGTTAAGCGCTGGCTTTGGAAGCCAGCAGCCCCGGTTCGGTCCCACATATGAGGGCCAGTGACACTGCCCTCAAAAAAAAAAAAAAGGACAGTACTGAAATACTGATCAAAAAGAGCATGTAAAATAAATTAAAATTAAAAATATAAAAAATTTTAAAAAATAGAGCATGTAATTAAATAGAAGGAGTGAATAGAGTTAATATGTCCCAAAGTTCTTTTATTTTGAGGGAGGATAGTTAAGATATTGATGAACTTTAAACTTTAAGAATACATGCTAAAATTAATAGGGTAACCATTGAAAGAGTAGAAAAAGGATAATTTTTCAAACAAATGGAGGGTCAGGCAAAGACTGGGAAGATCAGCTATTCCCAAAATGCACTTCTTTTTTCTCGTGGTTACACATTTGCTTTTTTTACATGCAAATAGGCATGACCATGATGCTGATTTCTGGCCATGAGATGTAGTGAAATTGACCCTAAACCACCTGTGGCTCTTCCCCTCTTCCTCAGTTGGCTAGGTCCACGTCAATACCCAGGGCAACTCTGGAAGTCAGGGGTTGATCGCATAGGTTGGGTCTGCAAATGACTGTTTTGAGGAAAGTGTTAAATGACTACCTCATCAATGACAAAAATAACACTTTTTGGATATTGCATGAATGAGATTTAAATATTTGCTTGTTAAGGTCCTGGTAGTTGAAGGTTAATTTGTTATTCCTGCTAGCATCATTTTACTAGCATAGAAATTGATATGTGGAAATAAATAACTGTCACAGCAAGACAACATATTTGAAACAGTTGGGACAGAAAGGGTGAGGACCTGATACTGAAAAATGAGAAGATGAGGACCCTGTTATGCAGTGGCAAAACTCATCTTTGATAATTTGAAAAGGTAATCCAAATCCTTACAGAGTCTAGTGACAGAGTTAGAAAATAGAATGTTAAAAGAATGTGGATTTTCACTAGCTTCATTATCAAAGGATTAGAAAAAAAAAAAGATGAGCTCAAAAATACTAGTTGGATTGTCAGCAGGATTAATAAGAATAGAGACTACAAAATGTGGGACCTTGGTCAGCACAACAGATTAATTGCAAAAATGGCCTAAATTCTCCATCACTGTCTATATCCATATCCTTTACTGTGTAACCTTTGCAGATCTTATCATTAGAAGATGGTCTTTTAACCAATACTTTTCTATTTTTTAAAGATTTTATTGGGGAATTGGGGGAGGGGAACAGCATAGGGGAATAAGGGAAGGGGAACAGACAAGTTGCTGTCCTTTTGTTCTTCAGTCTAGTTGTAGAAGACGTCGCTTCACCATGTTGGTATCATTGCATCCTTCCTGGGTGAGGCAGTTGCTCACGGGCCATTGGACGACTGCTCACGGCAGCTCAAAAAAGCTCACGCCAGCTGCGAGCCAAGCCCCACTGCAGCCTACATGGTCGAGGGTGACTCACGGCAGCCCAGCTTGAGGTTGAGCTGTTGTTCACCATCTTAGCTGTGGAGGGCGCAGCATCACTGGCCCTCATGTGGGATCCGAACCAGGGCCCTGCTGCACAGAGCTGACATCCCAAGCTGACTCCTAACTAATGCGCCACTCGGCTGGCCCTTAACCAATACTTTTAATCTGGGTTGCCTTATGGCATGGTTTGGCTATTGGAATATACATAGCTTTCGGAGGATTTGTGTGCTTCTGCTTTGTTTTGGACTCTTCCATGAGACCAAGTTTAAATTACCTAGCTGGAGAATGAGAGATCACATGGAACAGGGCCATGTCATCTAGGCGGAGGACATTTCAGACCAGCCTACGTTCAGTGGACCCTACAGCTGTCATATTTATGAGCAAGTTCAGCTGAGATCAGCCCCGTCTGACCCAAATCATCAGAACTACACAACAATCAATCTTGTCATAAATAATAAATATTTGTTGACTTAAGCTGCTAAATTTTGGGGTGGTTTGTTATGCAGCATTACTGTGGCACTACATATCTAATACAGTGGGAAAATCTAAATTTTTTCTAGATCCCAGACTGTAGGAAATAAGAATAAAAAGACATAGAGTAACAGCAGCCCATTAAGGATCAATCCTGTGGTTAAGCCAAGAGTTTTATCTTCCAAACAAAACCTGATGTCCACAAGATAGCTGCCATTGTATTGAGAAAGAGTCATGGGGGCTTAAAGATTATTTCTAAGGAATAAATAAAGTAACTAGTACTTGGGATTGACTGGAAGCAACAGAACAGAAGCCAATTAGATTTTGAGATGACTGCATTGCCAAAGAAACCAAGTGTTTGAATTTATGACAACAAAACTTTGAGGATTTGCAACTTAAAACAAATTTTAGGCTTAGAAATGTTGACTAATGGGAATTTGAGCTACAAAATCTGTACAACCCCAAGGGAGGGAATGCTCCTCACTACACCTTTTAATTGTGGCCATGGAATAAAACAAAAAGGAAAAAAAAGTCACAGGGTGGAGATATCCTGGAGGATAAACAAGGCAATTTCTTCCAAAGAGTGATATTAATATCTAATCAAGAACCCCCAATCTTTCTCACTCCCTCACAGGAGAGCCAGGCTTTACAATGAGTACTCATGCAGGAGAATTTCATATTTGTGATGGACCAGTGACTGGTTTGTGTTTCCCATTCTTTTCTTTTCTGAATAGAATATTTATTTTTTTCCTATGGATGAGTAATTCCTGTTCCACCTTTTTGTGAGGCCACATAACTTATCTTTTAAGTTCATATGTTATAGGACCAGGATGGTCCATATCTAGACCTAATGGTGATATGGAAATCTTGGATTTCAGTATATGCACCAATTGGATGGGATTTGGTTTGTTTCCCTTGAGAAAGGGGAATGCATTCAATATGTGGGAAGAATTGTAATGTTCATCAGAAGAACAGACTGACTAAGTGTTCAAAAATCACATTTCCCTTTCTTCCTGGGTGTATAATTAAACCTCATTTTTCCAACAACCTTTAGATAGTGACATGTGATTGAGTTCTGGCCAATAGAATATGGGAAGAATGATATACCATACATCATCCAGGTACCAAATTTTCTATATGGTCCTCCATTTTTACTTGTCCCTGGTCTGTTGAATAGATGCTGATAGCAATTGGAACTCTTATAGAAAAATATAGGAAAAATTTTTATGTCCTTGTTGTAGGGGAGGATCATTTTTCAACAAGCTATAAAACATTGTTATCCATAAGAAATCGTTGATACATTTGACTGCACTAATATTAACAATTTCTTTTCATTAACAGATATAACACAAGGTCAAGCTACAACTCGAGAGAAGTCATGTGTCACACAAATAACTGCAAAGACTAATAGATTAGATAAAGAACCCCTACAAATCTATAAGATAAACAACTCATAAAAGTGAGCAAAAAACAAAAGGGGAAACACAAATGATCAATAAACATGAAAACACATTCAGTATCATTAATAATCAGGGTAAATGCAAATGTAGACCACAAAGACATTCGTTTCATGCTTTAAAAAATTGTCAAAATGTGGTACTTTGAAAAACCTAAAATTACTAATTATAGGCATGGATGTCAGTCAATATAAGACTTACACACTGAAGGTGGGGGGTTTTATATTGATACAACCAGTTTGGGAAACTATTGAAATCAATTTACAAATGAGAATAATTACATATTCTATAATTTGGAAGATCGTTAATGTAATGGAATGGAATCACTAATTATATTACTTAGAGAAACTCTTGCACATGTCCAAAAGGAATAATGTACAAGATTTCTACAGTGATATTTTAAAATAAACATTTTTTAAGGTTACTTTTGCCTTTTTAGACTGTTAATTGAATAATACAGTTTGTACTCTTTGAGTCTGGCTTCTTTCTTTCAGCACAAGATTTATAAGATTCATCTATGTTATGAGTTATCAACAGTTCATTCCTTTTAATTGTTGAATTTTTCTATATTTTCATATATTCTAATATATGATTCAGCTACTGTTTATCCAGTCACCTGTCGACTGTTCAACATGTGGTTTATTTTCAATTTAAGTTACTATGAATAAAACTTCTTTTGTACATTCATGTACAAGATTTTGTGGACATATATTTTTATTTCCCTTGGGTAAATAGAAGTAGAATAACACATATAGGTGAGGTAAATCTTTAACTGTACAAAAAACTGGCAGACTATTTTCCATTGTTAATTACATAATTTATACCTCCACCTGCCATATATGAAATTCCCAGCTGTTCTAAATCCTTGGAAAAACTTGTATTATAAGTCTGTTTGATTTTATTCAACATGGATATCCATATGTTACAACACTACTTATTCAAAATAGTACTTTCCCCATTGAATTACTTGGCATTTTTGTGACAAATTAATTGACTTTATATGTGTGGGTCTAATTTGGCACTCTCTTAAGCTTTGTTAATCTGTAAACATGTTTTATGTCAGTTCCTCCCTTTCTTGCTTATTACTTTTATATAAAATTATGAAATCAAGTGTGTATGTCTTCTAAATTTGTTCTCCTTCTACCAAATTGTTTTGGGTATTCTTTGAATTTTAATGTAAGTTTTAGAAGTAACTTGCTAACATCTATAAATATAAAAGCTTCCTGGGATTTTGACTGGATTATGTTGAATTAATTTACCATTTGGGGAGAATTGGCATATGAACACTATTGAGCTTTATAATGGTATATCGCCTCATTTATTTGATATTCTTTCCTTTCAGCAATGTTATATGATTTCTCAGTGTCTAGGTCTTGTGCATATTTTGTCTAGTTCATTGCTAAATATTAATTTTGGTAGCTTTTCATGGATGCGTTAAGATAGTTTACATATACCTTTATGGCATCTGCAGGGACAGTTTTACTTCTTCCTTTCCCATCTCTAAGGTGCTTTATTTCTTTTTATACCTTATTTTACTATCTAGGAGCCCATTAAATGTTGGACAGAAGTGATGAAAGGAATAAAAAAGGAAAACATTTCAGTCTTTTACCATAGCTGATGTTGAATAATGTTTTTTGGTTTTTTTTTTTGTAGATGTCCCTTTTCAGGATGAGGAAACTTCCCTCTAGTCCTACACTGTGGAAAGTTTCATTATGCATATTAAATTTTTTCATTATGTATATTGAATTTTGTCATATGCCTCATTTACTAAGATGAATATAAAAGAGTCTTCTCTTTTATTCTTTTTTTTGTGACAAATTACGTTAATTAATTTTTAAAAGTTAAACCAACTTTACATTCCTGAAGTAAATCCTGCTGGTCATAATGTATAATTTCTTACTTGTTTGATAGAATTCATTAGTGAGCTCTCTGGATCTAAAGTTTCTTCATTGGGAATATTTTTAATTACAAATTCAATTTTATTAATAGACATAGGACAATTCAGATTTTCTTTCTTTTTTTTTTTTTTTTTACTAAAGTTGGAGTGACAATGGTTAGTAAAGTTACATGGGTTTCAAGTGTACAATTCTGTAATACATCATCTATATATCACACTGTGTGTTCATCATCCAGTCAGTTCTCCTTCCATCACATATATTTGAACACGTTCGCCCTTGTCTACCACCCCCCATCCCCCTTACCCTCTGGTAACCACTAAACCACTGTTTTCTGTGTCTATGAGTTTTTGTCTCTTTGTTTGTCTTGCTCCTTTGTTGCTTTCAGTTTTATACCCCACATATCAGTGAAATCATACGGTTCTCGACTTTTTCTGTATGACTTGTTTCGCTTAGCATAATAAGAGACTATTCAAATTTTCTAGTTCTTCTTGTGCCAGTTATAGAAATTATGCCTTTTAAGGAATTCGTTTAATGGTTTAGTTGTAAAACATTCCCTTCGTGTCATTTTAATGATTTAGGATAGAAATATAGTGATGTTTCCTTCTTCATCATTGGTAAGGTGATGGAAAGAGAACTGACTCTGGGTGGTGAACACACAAGGTGATATATACATGATGTATTACAGAATTGTACACCTGAAATCTATTTATGTAACTTTGTTAACAATTATCATCCCAATAAACTTTAATTTTTTTTTTTTTTTTTTTGAGGGCAGTGTCACTGGCCCTCACATGTGGGACCTGAACCGGGGCTGCTGGCCTCCCAAGCCAGCGCTTAACCACCACGCCACTAACTTTAATTTAAAAAAAAAAAGAGTAAAAATAAAGTAAAATAAAATTCTAAGTAAAAAAAAAAAATTGAAATTTAACTCTTCTCTTTGATGTTTATCAATTTTACTGATGTTTACTAAAAACCAGCTTTGGATTTCATTTTATTCCCCATTGTCTGTCCATATTCAATTTCATTGATTTCTGCTACTTAATCTTTTTTTCCTTCTATGAACTTTGGCTTTAAATTGATTGACTTTTCTAATTCTTTAAGGTGAGGTTTAGATCATTGATTTTAAAAGTTTCCATTTTGTAAATATATAAATTTATGTCTAGAACTGTTTTACCTATATCACAAACACATTGTGGTTTCATTATTTTTCAGTTCAATGTATTTTCTAATTTCTTTTGTGATTTCTGTGACGATTTTCTTATTTAGTTGTGTGTTTTGAACTTCTAACTATTTGATGATATTTGAAGTATCATTTTGTTATTTATGTATAATTTAGTTTAGTTATATTAAAGAACATACTAAATTTTCAATACTTTCATCATAAGTGATATTTACTTTATGGTCCAACGTATGGTTTATCTTGGTGAATGTTCCACGTGAAGATTTTTTTAAATTATGTATTCTGTGGTTGGTGGGTGTAGTGTTCTTTAAGTTTCATTTAGGTCAAGTTGGTAAATAATTGTGCTCAAGTCCTCTGTACTTTACTGATCTTCCATCTTTATGCTCTTATAATTGATAAATTATTAGAGAAAAGTGTTAAAATCTCTAACTATTTGAATTTGTCAATTTCTTCTTTAAATATGATCATATTTTGCTTCATATATTTTAAAGCTCTATTATTAGGTGTCTACCCAGTTTGGATTTTGTAATGTCTTCTTGAAAAATTGACCTTTTTATTATTATGAAGTGCCCATCTTTATCTTATGTAACATTCCTTATGCTGAGGTATACTTTGCCTGATATTAACATAGTTATTCAAACTTTCTTAATGAGTAGTGTTTGTATGGTGTGTCTTTTTTTTCATCCATTTGCTTTTAACATGTGTGTGTGTGTAATTTTCTACATTGAAAATGGGATTCTTGCAGACAGTATATTATAGAGTCTTGGTTTTTCATCTAGTCTGATAACAGCTGCTTGTAGTGTGTTTTAGTGAATTAACATTTCATATATTTGCGGTTGGGTCTAAGTCTAGTGTTATAATACTTATCTTTTAATCTATTCCATCAGCTCTTTGTTCCTTTTTTGCCTTCTTTCCTTGCCCTATTTTCTATAAATTATTTTTTATTTATTTATTTTCTTATTTAATATTTCATTAAAGTCCTCTATTGGTTTATTATATGAGTGTGTATGGTTATTCTAAGATTTGTAATATGTATCTGAAAGTATTATGCTTATATGTCTCCCTGATTTTTGTCTTAATTATTTCTTTTTGCTATTCTTATCATACACATTATTTCTATATACTTTATAAACCCTCCACCACGTTATTATTTTTACTTTAAAGAAAAATATTAAAATTAGAAATTTTAGAAATGAAAACACAGCAAATATTTTATATCTATTGACATTTTTTAAAAAATCTTGCTCTTTATTCCCTTGTGGAATTTGGAGGTTCCAATAGTATTCTCTTCAGACTAAAGAATTTTTTTAGCACAATGTGCATTTTTTTAAGTGAAGTATAGTTGGTATACACTATTATATTATTTCAGGTGTACAACATAGTGATTTGACATTTATATACCTTATGATGTATTCACTACACTAAGTCTAGTAACTATCTGTCACCATGCAAAACTATCACATTATTATTGACTATTATCCTTTCACCTTTCTCATTCAGCCTTCATTCTCCTTCCCTTCTGGCAACCATCAGTTTGTACTTTGTTTCTATGAGTCTGTTTTTGTTTTGTTTTGTTTTTTCATTTAGTTTGATTTTTTAAAATTCCGAATAGAAGTGAAATCATGTGGTATTGTTCTGTGTCTGATTTATTTTATTTAGCATAATACCCTCTAGATCCATCATGTTGTTACAAGTGGCAGGATTTTGTTCTTTTCATTGCTGAACAATAATTCATTTTTTATATACCACATCTTCTTTATCCATTCATCTATTGATAAACACTTAGGTTGCTTTCATATCTTGGTTATTGTAAACAATGTGGCAACACAATAAGGGTACATATATCTTTTTCAAGTTAGTGTTTTCGTTTTCTTCTGATACATGCCCAGGAGTGGAATTGCTAGGTTGTATGCTTGATCTATTTTTAGTCTTTTTTTTTTTTAATTATTATTATTTTTTTTAGCTGAGCCATCCTGCCACCTGTTGGCAGCTTAACGGCAACTCAGCTTGGGCTGGCATCGAACCGCCGTTGCTCAGAGCTCAGCTCGCACTCTTGAGCGAGCTCTTAACCATCTGAGCCACTCAGCCAGGCCTTATTTTTAGTTTTTTGAGGAATCTCTACACTGTTAACATTCTTTATAGTGCTGTCTACTACAACAAATTATTAAGGGTTTTTTGCTTGACAGTGTATTTTGCTTTCATGTTTGAAGAATATTTTCACCAGATAAATAATTCTAGGCAGACTATATTTTTCAGATTTTCTTTCTTTCATTGTTTTTCAGCAATTAGACCATGGTATACCTTGATATGCTTTTCTTTGTGTTTATCATGCTTGTGTTTCATTGAGCTTTGGCGATCTGTGGAGTTATATTTTTCAATAATGTGATAATTTTGGCCTTAATATTTTTTTTTTTTTTTTTTGCCTAATCGTATATTCTGGGGCTAAACTTTCATATGTGTTACTTAACTTAATTGCTATTCCATAGATCTCATAGACACAATTCAATATTTTCTCTATATCTATTATATTTTCTATAGTTTCTATTGTTCTATCTTCAATTCCATTCATCTTTTTTTCTGCAGTGTCTAACCTGCTATTAATCCAAGAAAGTTTTTTATTTTTTATTTTAGTGTGATATGTTTTCATTCTGAAAGTTTCATTTCAAAATTAGTCTCCATTTTTCTTTTTCTTATGTTGATGTTTTCCTTTAAATAATGGTACATATTTATGAGAAATATTTTAAAATACTTTTTTGTCAATCTATTATCTCTCATATTTCTAGGCGTTTTCATTGACTGATTTTTCTCCTGTTTACAGTTCACATTGTGTTGTTTTTTTTGCTTCTTTACATCTTTAGCATTTTTTTATTGGATTCTATATACATTGTCTAGTGCCTGAACTTTGTCTTTGTCACTAAACAATAGGTGAATTTTGTTCTGGCATGCAACAAATTTACTTTTAGCTCAGTTCAATTCTTGTGAATCTTACTTGTCATCTTTGTAGGGTGAGTTCAGAGTACTCTTTATTTTAAGACTAGGTTAATAGGAGTTCTAATGCCTGTTTTTTGTTTGTTTGTTTGTTTTTTATGGTTTCTACTAAATGACCCATCTGTTCAATAAGGTTTTATCATTCTGGTTGTTTGGAGTTTGAATTTCTTCTGACTGTTCAATATCCAGTACTTTTTCCTTCTCCAGTAATTTTTCTTAGGGTGTAAAGCCTCCCCCTGTGCACTCACAGCTTACTATATCATCATCTACTCAATGAAATCTCGATGCAGATTTCAGGAGGTCATTCTCTGTGGCGCTCCCCTTTCTGTTATTCTGCCCATAAACTTATTTTGCCCTATAAAATTCAGTCACCTCAGTCTCCTTGCTATCCCTACTCTATCTTTTTAGCTCAGTGATTCTGTTCTGCTCTTCTTGGGTTTCTCCCCACAGAGTCAGTTTGTGGTGAATGCCTACTGGCAGAAAGCTGAAATGGTGGTCAACTTCACCTGTTTGTTTTCATTTTCTGAGGGATTACACTCCTGCATTGTCTGTTATTTAGTGAATGAAAACAATTATTCCTTATATTTATTTAGGTTTGTAGTTGTTTAGATTTGGGCTAATATGGTATCAATTATTCTGCCAGACTTGGTAGTGGAAGTCCAAAATTGTATTTATAGGAAAAAACATAAATGAATCTGGTAACAATACAATCCTATTAACAGAAGAATGGATGAATATGTTTTATGTATTTACTCATTAAATTCCATTTATTAGCTAAATAAATAGACTACAACTACTTTGAACACAATGGGAAAATCTTAGAAACAAAGGTTGAGGAAGAAAAACCAAGTAATAAATGACTATCTCTGTTGTAATATGATTTTAGCAATGTTCAAAAATCAAGCAAAAATAAAGAATATAAATTTAGAGATATATCCATATGTTATAAGATAATTTTGTTGAAACAAACACAAGAATGATAAACACATACTTCAGGCTGTTTGTTCCTCTGAGGAGAAATAGGTAGGTGGGATTGGTGAAGACCACAAATTGACTTTAAAATCATTGTTACTCTAGGTACTGTTTTGATTCTTAAGCATTCATTTGTGTTAATCATATATTACATTAAAATGCATAAACCCAAAGTGTTTGATATTTTCATTCCTCACTCACATTAACAGAGATAAGCTTCTTCATCCTTACATTCTCTACCAGTTATTTAATCTACACATAAATTGTTTAACGCAGTGGAGACACCCCACTCAAAAGAAACCTTAGTTCTTTCATAGGAGAATAATCACTTCTTGATATCACTTTCTTATATCTAGATTTCTATATTTCCCCTCAGTAAAATATGACATTACTGAACTAAGCATTTATTTTCCATGGCATCCTTTTCTTCTGTCTTAAATTACTACATGATTTTTACCTTAGTTTGTGTTTTGGGACTTACTGAATTGAATTATAGCTGACCTTTAATTATTTACTTAAGAACACATTACCTCAAATAGTCATGACCAAAGTTAAAATTGCTATTTTCCACTTTCCAAAATTTTCAATATCTTAGTTTTCAGCGATATACCCATTGACTTCCTGACTCCAGGTGGAACCATTTTAAATTGCTTTATTTCCTTTATTGTAATAAAATCTTAATTCCTAAGTATCCTCTCATTCATTGTCCCAGAGAAAGGAACCCAGTATGACTAGGGAAAAAAAATATAATATGGATGGCAAAACTATGGGAGAGTGGTGGATATGAGATTGCAGGGACCTGAGAAAACTCTTCTGGTAGTACAGAGAAAAAAAAATGCAATTTGATGGCATAAAAGGAGACCTAGCAAGGAAAAAAAACATCAGGAGAACTTTAGTAGTAAGAGTAGTTATGGTCAAATTATGACTAAAGAAAAGGTGATTTAATGGCATGAGTGATTATAGTAGTAAGAGAACTCAAGTATGTTCATTAACTCCTTCAAAAAGCTTTACGAGGTCCTCACTATGTGTCAGACCTTTATTAGAAGTGAAGATCAGTAAAATGAATGTTATAATGCCTTAATGAATTTATGACTTAATAATTAGAAAGACAAAAAAAATGAACCTAATGATTCAAATACAGAAAGGAGACAGTGTTAATAGAACACAGTCAAAATTACTGTTTTTGTTAGACTGGAACATAAGCAATGGCTACATTCCAGGTAGAGATGGTATGTGAGGTGAGCCTTCTAGGATGAGGAAAATTTATTCTCACGGCAAAAGTATGTTCTTGGCAATAAAATCCATGTGCATAAACACAGAAATGTGTGAGATAACACGATAGATTGGGGGAACTTCACACAGCTTGATATGCTACATGCATATGTGTGCAGGAAAGCACTGGCGAGTTTATGGTGAGTGTATTTCCCCTTCAAAAACAAAGATAGCTTCAAATTATAAAAGTTTTAATGTTGTTTACTTCCATTTTTTTTTCTTGCATCCTCAAGATTAGTATCCTAAAATATTTGCCTCAAAGTTGTTAGAAGCTTTGGAATGTGAAAATTTTGAAAAGCATTGATGGAGTACCTGGTAAAGTATTTGCAAAGATTTCTTTTATATTTTTAAATTCTTTTATTTTTTAAAAAGATTTTATTGGGGAATTGGGGGAGAGGAATATAGTTGGTGAATCGGGGAAGGGGAACAGACAAATTGTTGTCCTTTTGTTCTTCAGTCTAATTGTGGAGGATCTCGCTTCACTGGCCCATGTTGGTATTATCATTTCTCTCTTCCTGGGTAAGGTAATTGATCACCGGCCACCGGACAGCTGCTCACGGCGGCTCACAGCAGCTCATGCCAGCTGTCAGCCGCTCACACTGGCTGCCAGCCACTCACGGTAACTCAGGGCAGCCCAGTGTAGCCCCACTACAGCCTAGGCCTTCGCCAGCGACTCTTGGCAACCCAGCTCCAGGTTGAGCTGTTGTTCGCCATCTTAGCTGTAGAGGGCGCAGCATCAGTGGCCCATGTGGGATCTGAACTGGGGTTCTTCTGCTCAGAGCTCACGCTCCTAAGCCAACTCTTAACCAACATGCCACATGGCTGGCCCTGCAAAGATTTCTTTATGCAGTGATATACACAAGTTATTTTTAATAAACTTCTGATTCTGAGCCTACTGGCAGTGCTAACACTCTACAGGCATTTTGGATACCCCATATGCATTTAAATTGTCCATGACAACTTAGGGGAAATCAAATAATTTTTGCTGTTTTCCAATGATTTATTGGTAATCAAGGATGATTCATGCATTTTTTGTAGGCATGTGGATTTTTTAAAAAATCTGAGATTGTAATAAGATTTTATTTTGCTTCATATTGTAATATTATTCAAAGCCACTTTCTTTTCAATAATAACTTGAAAGTGGGGTTGTTGCTTAAAAAGAGGACTGATTTTAACTACACTAAAAGGATGAGTAGAAATATCAGCTTTGACAGTAAGGCAGAGCAGAGTTATACTTTTTCCCTATTTTAGTCTGTTGAAATTATATCCATACAACTACACATTTGATTTTCACGTAGAATAAGCAATGCAACTTACAGAAGATAAAGAGGCCTACTGTACCTAATGTTATATTGAGAATGGCACTATTCATTTGGCTCAAAAATATCTCTGTTAATGACAGTAAAAGACTGCATGAAACCACATTGAAATTCTGACACGAGCTTTTTTGTAATGTGCTGTTGAAGTGGCAGAATAAAAAGTGCCTTCAAATGTAGTTATAGAAAGTAAGAAAAGTGTTGGAAGTACTTGGCTATTGTTGAAGTCATTAAAGGTATTTTTTAAAGATCATTTTTATATACATAATAAGGTAATGTGTAGTATCTGTCAAGGAAGGAGGAATACTTAGCTGTAAAGATTTAATGATTTCAAAGGAAAGTACTCCCCAACTGCAAATTACCATTCATATACAAATTGTAGGTCTGTCTAATGGAGCTTCCTATTTTCCTTGCATGTCACAAGTGAGATATGAATTTTACATCTGATGTGAAAGTACGTACAGTTATGGCTCCTTTGTGACTTGCGAGAAAAAGAAGGAAACATTGTATATGTTTGATAGAAACTGAAAGAACCAAGTTTTATAACTTTTCTCTAAGAAAGCACATAAAAAAACCATCATAAAAGAAAAGTTATTGAGACAATGGTATTTATTTTTTCTTTTGTGACCCTGCATCTATAAATAAATAAATAAATAAATAAATAAATAAATAAATAAATAAATAAATAACAAAACTCAACCACTAATGTGGGTGATCACTGCCAGGTACATATTATGCCACATTTTTTTTTTTTTTTTGACGGCAGTGTCACTGACCCTCATATGTGCAACCCAAACCGGGGCCGCTGGTGTTCCAAGCCAGCTCTTAACCACTGCTGCACTTGGTCGGCCCATTATGCCACATTTTGAAGGCAAAGGTTTCCTTTGTAAAAGTTTTGAAACTTTCAGGGGCAGTGAGCATGATGTCTGAATCTTTCTTGAGAGAGTTTCATCCTTGAGGTAATACACCAGTGTTTCAGCTACCAAATAATTGAGCATTTAGGCAGAAGAAATGAACTGCATCTAGCTTAAGTATGTTTTAGATCTCTCTCCTTTCTGATTCTTGATTACGGTATTAACTCATACCCTTCCTATGATATTATTTCTACTTAGGATCCAAAAGTCACAGCTCAGAATATGTCAGTCCATCATTTTTAATTATCTTAGGCAAGAATCAAATTTAGGTAAAGAATCTTGGTAGTCTCTCTGAAATTATGGCCTAATATGGCTTATGTTTTTGCCAATTTTTACAAAATTTACTAATTTTCCTTAAGGTAACAGTAAAAGCAGTCAATTCTGAGGCCAGCCCATGTCCCAAGTATAAATAATTGGATGCCTTTCATTTCTACATGTAGTTCTGTCCAGGTGCTTCTTATCCTTCAGTCAGGGGAAACCCTTGAATCCAGCAAAATAAGGAGGACTCAGAAGAATCACATGCCACGCTATCTTTGCAAAGGGACAAGAAGACTGGGTTTGAAGATAGCTGAAGGAAGCTTCTGGAATGATGCTATATATTTTTCATTCATTAAACAGCTATCCATGACATACCTATTTTATGCTAGGCCTTGTAATAGATTTAGGGGTTATAATGATGAACATGATCAATATGGAAACTTCATACAATTAGGTATGTAATGGCTTAAAGAATAATAACCATGATTTAGAGGAAGTATAAAGATAGGAGCACCCAATCTACTATGGTGGGGGCAGAAACTATTTTTTCTTTTTTAAAGATTTTATTGGGGCATTGGGGGGGGGAACCGCGTTGGGGAATTGGGGAAGGGGAACAGACAAGTTGCTGTCTTTTTGTTCTTCAGTCTAGTTGTGGAGGACGCCGCCTCACTGGCCCACGTTGGAATCGTCATTGCACTCTTCCCAGATGAGGCAGATCGGTTGCCGACCTCTGGATGGTCGCTCACCGTGGCTATTGACAGCTCACACCAGCTGCCAGCTTCTCACGCTGGCTGCCAGCCACTCACTGTAGCCTATGGCAGCCCACTGCAGCAGGGGCTGCAGCCTACACCATCACCAGGGCTTGCACAGCCCAGCTCCAGGTGGAGCTATTGTTGGCTGTAGAGGGCAGTGTCACTGGCCCTCATATGTGGGATCCGAACAGGGGCTCTGGCATCCCAAAACCAGCTCTTAATCAATGCGCCACTCAACCGGCCCAGAAACTATTTTTTCAAGCAAGTAACTTTAAGCTCAGACTTGAAGAATGAGTCGGTTCTCCAAGCAGAGACAAAGCTAACAGCATGTGCTGCCACATGAGGGTAAGAGGAAAAAAAAAATGATGCATTTAAGAAACTGAAAAAAATTCAGTATGGTTCGTGCTTGATTGGCAATGGTTAGTGACAAGGCTAAAGAGGTAGGCAGGGGTGAGTATGAAGTGCAATAAAAGTAATTTTAAAGAGGTTGGATTTTTCCTAATGGTTACTGAAAAATCACTGAAATATTTTAAGCAGGAATGGGATGTTCATATTTGTGTTTAAGACAGGTTCCACAATTTAATTTTTTAAGAGAGAGATAGTAAACAATTTAGGCTTGGGGGCTAGATGGTCTCTGTTGTATGTATTCAACTCTGCCATTGTAATGTGAAAGCAAACATAGGCAATACATAAATGAATGGGAACAGCTGTACTCCACTAAAATTTTGTTTATGAAGAGAAGCGACCAGTCTGTTGTCCATAGTTTGCCAAACCTTGGTTTAGGATATTCTGTATGCAGCAAGTAGAATGCACTAAAAATAAGCATTTTGTTTGGGGGGATGGGGTAGTAAACACTGATAGAACTGAAAGAAGAAATAGACAGCAATACAATAATAATAGGAGTCTTCAATACCCCAGGGAGGTGCAAAAACAATGAATACAAGCTGACACTTTGGTCAACATTGCTCAAGCAGTAGCTGCCATAATCAGAAGTGTCTGGACACTGATGATAACCACTTTGAGCACCTCTTATAATTGCAGAAGTCAAACGTGACTTGTATTCATCGTTTGTTATTGTTATATACTGAGTATTACAATGTTAATACAGTCTTTTCCTTTCTTAAAATGTTTATACATTTTTTGGCACTGTGTGTGTGTGTGTGTGTGTGTGTGTGTGTGTGTGTGTGTGTGTGTGTGTGTGTGTAAAACTGTTATGTCTTCCTGGTGAATTGACCCTCTTATCATTACATAATGTCCTTTGTCTCTTTTAACAGTTTCTACATACAGTCTATTTTGTCTGATATAAGTTTAGTTTCCCTTCATCCCCACTTTCTTCTGGCTACCATTTGCATGAAATATCTTTTCCCATCTTTTCACTTTCAACCTATGTGTGTCCGTGAATCAGAAGTTAGTTTCTTGTAGACAGAATATAGTTTGATCTTTTAAAAAATCCATTCAACAACCCTATGTCTTTTGATTGGAGAGTTTTTTCCATTTAAATGTAAAATAATTATTGATATGAAGGACTTACTATTGCAATTTTGTAATATTTTTGGTGTGTCTTGTAGATCTTTGTCTGTCTTTCTTTTCTTTGCTATCTTTCCTTGTACTTCAGTGATTTTTTTTTTGGATTGATATACTTTGATTTTATTCTCTTTCCCTTTTGTGTATTTTCTTTGTGTATTTTCTTTGTGGATTACACAAAATAACTTATAATAGTCTGTTTGAAGCTAATCACATCTTAACTTCAATTGCATACAAAATCTCTACGCTTACTCCCCCCACACTTGTGTTATTGATGTCACAATGTACATCTTTTTTTATATAGTGCATCTATTAACATATTTTATAGTAATAATTACTTTTAATATTTTGTCTTTTAACTTTTAAACTAAAATTGAAAGTGATTTATCACCACCTTTATAATATTCTGTATTTGACTACATATTTACCTTTACCAGTGAGATTAATACTTTTACATGCTTTCATATTACTGTTTAGCATCCTTTCATTTGAACTTGTAGAACTTTCCTCAGCATTTATTGTAAGACAGGTCTAATGCTAATGAACTCTTCAGGTCTGTTTATCTAAGAAAGTCTTTATCTCTCCTTCATTTTTGAAAGACAGTTTTGCCAATTATAATATTCTTACTTGGCGACTTGTTTTTCTTTCAACATTTTGAATATATCATCTCATTCCATTCTTGCCTGTGATGTTTCTTTTTAGAAACCTGCTTATAAATTTTTAGGGGTGCCCTTGCATGTGATAAGCTGATTTTCTCATGCTATTTTGTCTCTTTGTCTTTGACTTCTGACAATTTGATTATAATGTGTCTTGGTTTTTATTTCTTTGATTCATCTAATTTATGGTCCATTGGGCTTCTTGGATCTGGATGTCCATTTTGTCTCACAGATTTAGGGAGTTTTTGGCAATTATTTCATTGAATACGCTTTCTGCCCCTTTTCCTCTATCCTTCTTTTGAGACTCCTATAATGCATATATTGGTCTGCTGGAAGAGTTTCCCACAAGTCTCTTAAGCTTTCCTTACTCTTTCTAATTTTGTTTTTATATTTGCTCCTTTGACTAAATAATTTCCAATGACTTGTCTTTGAGTTCACAGATACCTTTTTCTGATATATTAACTCTATGTTTAAACCCTCTAGTAAATTTCTCAATTCAATTATTGTATTATTCAGCTCCATGGTTTATTGGTTTATTTTTGTTTGGCACTTTTTAAAAATATATTTTTGATCTCTTCATTGAAAATCTTACTTTGTTCATGTGTTGTTTTCCTGATCTCATTGAGCATCTTTATGGTTGTTATTTTGAATTCTCCATCAGGTGAATCTTATAACTTCTTCTCATTAGAATCAGTTTCTGCAGTTGCTCCAAGTTGACTACAGTAGGCCAGGTCCCATTAGTACTCTGAGACAGGTGACATAGAAGCCATTGCCTTAAGCAGTTCCAGAAATATCAGAATGTTTAATCCATGTCCCAATACTTTTCTTCTCTCCAAAGGGAGAAGCTAGGATCTGGGAAATTCTTCCCAATTGCATGGTACAGTGTCAGGAATAAACTTATGGAGAGAGAGTCAAATATTTCTACTGACTTTGAGGTGACTGGTTTGGCATTGAACAGGAAGCAAGAAGCTCTCAACTTGTTTCTAGGTTTTTCACATGATTAAATGTAAATGCAGATAAGATAAAAACCCAGCAGAGAGAAAGACATTGAAAATATTGGGAAGGTTAACAATGAAGAGAATATGCTAAGAAAGCAGGAGGTGATAAGATGTGAAATGAAGGTAGCTTTGCATTAATAATAGAGAATGCCTTCTGTTGTTGTTCTGAAAACAGGTGAGGAGAAAGGCTGTCCAGGGAAGTTGAAAGGTTTGGAGTCAGAAAGCAAAGCCATTATTTTGTCCAACACTTTCAATAAATTCTGTAAAGAACCATCTGACATTGCCTGCTGAGGAAGGATATGGAGGTTTGAGGACAGTGGTTAGTGTTTGAATCAGCCACTGTGAGGACATAGCAGGCTAGTGAGCAGCACTGAGGGCCTAAGTAAGCCTGGGACACTACATTTATATTGGAACTATCCTGTAGGGTTCTCTGTTTTCTTTAGTAGTGCTAAGCAGCTTGAGTAGAGGCACACAGGCAGTGAATGATTATATTCAATAAGGATTTGAAAAGTGGGTATAATGAAAGAACATTGTGGCTAGAGAGTTAAAGATATGAACGAGAGTGACTAAAGCAGTGAACTATGTACTCTAGCTCACAAAAGGTAAGCAATGAAGACAGAGGTCCTAATAAAAAGGAAGAAATGAAAGATCATGAATAAGGTAATTTTGATACTTGATAATGATAATAAATGTTGCTGGTTGATGTACTTACTATACTATACTTTTTATCATTATTTGGGAATGTACTCTTTCTACTCATAAAACAAAAAGTTTGCTGTAAAACAGTATGGCACATTTCACCAGCAGCAGCCTCATACATCTCATGTTTATGACATCTCTTGATTGCATTATTTTCTCTAGTGCTTGATTTAATCTCATGTTGTTTTGCATAGTAATGAGCTGTACAGGTTTGTAGCCTAGGAGCAATAAGCTATACCATAGAACCTAGGTGTGTAGTAGGCTACACAATCTAAGTTTGTGTAAGTACACTCTCTGTGTTTACACAATAAAATTTCCTAATGATACATTTCAGAACATATTCCCTGCCATTAAGTGGCATATGACTATAATTCGTATGTGCATGGTTGACCCTATAAATTCTGTCAGTAACAAAGGAAGTAAGTAAAATCTCTGCTTTCCTGTATATGTTTTAATCAATAAATTTAAAATATTGATGCTAGCAGCCATCAGGGTTTTATGTAAAGCTACTGCATATACACTATGCAGTGAAAAGTATAGTAGCTACATGGCACTGAGATGGGGATTCTACACCTAGCTTTGTGATTTTATGCGAGACTCATGGCAGTTATTTAATTTCTATTTAGGCCTTAATTTGTGAAAAAATTATGTTCAGGAAGTATGGGTTTTGATTCATCTATGATTCTTGGACTATAAAATTACATAGCTATTATTAATTGAACTCTTAGTTCTCAGATTTTTTATTTGGTATATCATTTAATTTTCACAGAAGCCTAAAGAGTATATTTTATTTTCTCTATTTTACATGTAAGTAAACTAACAAATTAAGCAGTCCTCTAGCTAGAAAGAAAAGAAAGATAACTCTGAAGCTATCATTCTTATATATGTTAAATATACATATTCATGTATATTATCTCTTTGGCCTTTTAGGGTATATATCAAGAAGGGATGGAGAGAAGTGAACAGGCAATGAGGCATACATATATGCCAAATGAATATATGGCATTCTTGTAGTATTTGTACACAGCAGATTATATAAATCAATGGCATCACTTAATCCCAGGTAGTTAAGATGTCACGCTAGAGATATACCATGCTAATAAGAAGACTATGGCTTTCACTTACTTTTAGGATAGTACATTCTATTCTCTGCTATAGACACAGTCTTTAAAAATAGGTGGGCAGTACAAAAATGCACAAAACATGATAACTTGATTATATTAGTACAAATTAATTATATTTCTCTCTACCCTCACCTATACTATGAGTTCAAAGCCTAGCACACTATATATAGTTCAGAGTACAACACAGAACAGTTTGTGAGGGTTAACACTTATTCCATTTGTATTATGGAGAACAATGTTTTAAATAAATTTGCATTCAAATAAAGCACAGAACAAGCCTTGACACTATTTTTTTAAATAGAGGGCATAAATGGACATTTAACAATTCATTAACAAATGATATTAGCCATTATTTTGTTGTAAAGATAGAGTGAACAGGCTGTTAAGATTTATTTCCAGTCTTTATATGTTTAAAATTTACATTGTTTATCAGAATATTTTTAATTTAAAAAAGCACTCCCCCCCAAAAAAAACAAAAAAACAACAAGCTCACAAAAAGTCAAGAGGCACAAAAAGCCCATTAATCTTTTGATATAAAGGATACATTATTCCATAGTCTATCTCAGTTTTGGAGAAACAAAGGTTCAAATTTATCTCTGTGTCATTTTTCTGGAGTTGTATTGATATCTGCACTCCATTTGCCTTTCTTTAATAATTGCATTACCTACAAATTTTAAAGTTACTGAGACCCTTTTAAAGCAAAAAATATTCCAGACCAAACTGTAATTAAAACCAGAACATGGCTCAAGTATTATGTTTGACCATTGTTTGTTGTTGTTGTTCTTTTTTTTACATCCAGATAATATGGACCTTATAATAATAGTTATTATAACCATTAAAACTAATGGTGGAACAGTATTTGTCTATTTCATATATATGTAATTTTTAAAAAAACTTTATTATTATTATTTAGTTACAGATGTACAAAACATGCAACAATTATCTTTTTCACCTCTTACAAAGTGACTATCCCCGCCCCCATCCTTATCCCCCACCCCCAATATCATACATATCTATTACAATTCCATTGACTCCATCCCCACACTACATTCCACATATGCAATTTTTTTCTAAATACTTGACTCTTGGTATTTACATTTTGCAAATTTTGTGGCCTTGGCATTATTTAAGATTGGTAGGTCAAATTTGATGCCAAAACAACCATATCAAATATTTTAAATATTAATTAACAGCAGCCAGAATAAAAATTTCACCCTTTACTTAATATCTAAAATCAGCTCTAAAAATAGTTTTTTTAAACTCACTTGTGAAAAAATGAAAGGTTTTGACCTGAAAGAACATTTGGAAAATATAAACCTCACAAAAAATTCCTAATATTTTATACATATAAAATATTTCATAGGTTCATAGATTTGTTTTTTTTATTACTAAGGTACATGGTAATATGTACTATTAGCAGAAAGACAGAGAGTGAATTTTCTATGATTCATTTTCAGTTGAAACCATGAAAAGCTGAATGGTAGCAGAGAGAGTGAAGTTTATAGCATTTTTGGTTTAGGAAAAGCTTGAGAAATGGCCTGTGTCTTGGAGGGTATTTCAGAAAAAGCAGAGCATTAGAGCACAGACAAGCATTTCATAAAATAAACAATGCTTCACAAATATGCCAAAGAACTAGGGTGAAAGTGGGAATTAACATGCAATTGACAGCCCCACTAAGTGACATATTGAGTAACTTAGTGAAATCTAAGAGTAATTTTGTGAGATAGATATTGTTATGTCTACTTTATAGATTTTCAAAATGAGATTCAAAGAGTGTCACTCATCTGATGTCATAAATGATTGAGTTGCTACTTGAAATTAGATATCTCAAACTACCAAGCCTTTGTTCTTGTACTGTTACTTGGCACTGAAAATAAACCTTATTCAACTATAGAAGAGTTATAGGTTCCTGTGAATTTAATCTGGCAGAATATTTGTTTTTTTGGGGGGGTTGTCCTTTACATTAGAAAATTACCTTTGCTTTTTACTTTTTCTTTTTTAAATTGTTTCTGAGGAAGAAATTGGTCAAAAAATGTCCTATTATCTTTCTATCACCAGAGTTTGTGTATAATTTCTTCTAATAATTACAGGTAAAATATGGTATATCCCATATGGAGACCAATTTATTTCTACTTTTTTGGTTACATAAAGATAGTTAGGGTAGCTTTAGTTTTTACCTTTTATTTACTTCTCATTGAGCAACTAAAAAGGACTGAAAAGGAAACAGCTAAAAACTTGACAAAATATAAGGAAAAAAATGAATCTCAAAATATTGGACATCAGGTTGTGAAGGACAATATCCCCTGAAATAAGGTAAATAAGCACACTGAGCCATACAACTGTATCAGCTTGCTCCTTGGACAAAATTTGCAAGCTACAGCATAGGGAATGGAGACTCAGACAAATCCCAGCTGTCTTCCTCAGCTGAGGAGACAGATCTGGGAGGCTGGGAAAACTAAGGCAGCTAGAGTTCAAAGTGCTTAAATGAGGAGAGCTTCATAAAGAGAAAATATCAGAAATCTACGAAAAGTGCACCTTGAGTATCAAGTTTAGCACTCATCAGCATATGCATATGAGGAAACTACTTAAAGATGGGAAAGAACATCTTGAAAAGATTAGAAGAAACAGTGCACAGAATTCATCTAGGTCAGGAATAGTTCCCACCCTAACAGCCAGAGTGGAGAATTTCAGAGTTCAGGAGCCATTGATTAGTGTATTAAGAAAACTCTTGCCTCAGTGGTGGGGGAAAATTACACCTAAATTAAATGCTGCTCAGGTCTTGTCTGAAATAACATAGAAGAAAGACTTAAATAGATCAAATTGTTTCCAAGTAGCTTAATCACATCTCAGATCAAAGGTTAAGAATACAAAAATACGCAATATCCAACAATGTAAAATGCAAATATCTGGCACCAATAAAAAAATTACCAGGTATGCAAAGAATCAGAAAAATATAACTCACAGAGGAGAAAAAATAAATCAAATAAAACTGACACAAAACGGATACTTGTAATAGAATTAGTAGGCAAGGACATTAAATAGTTATTGCTATTATGTTACATATACTCAAGAACCTAGAGGAAATATTTAACATTATTTAGGGGAAAATAAAGATTTATGCATACAGAAATGTTTCACTTATAATAGATGAAACTTGGAAACAACCCAAATGTCCATCAACAGGTGAATAAATGAACACATTATGATATAGCCATAAAATGGAGTACTACTCAGCAATATAAAGGAATGAACTACTGACACATCAACAACTTATATGAATTTCAAGATAATTATTCTGAGTGAAAAAAACCAGATCAAAAAAAACTGCATGTTGTATGATTCAAGGTATACAGGGCTCTAGAAAAAGGCAAATTAATCTATAGAGACCAAACAGATTTCAGACCAGTGTTTTCCTAGGGTTGGAAATGCATGATGGGAAGAGGGAAAGATTACAAATGTACATGCAGAAATATTTATGGGCACTGGATATGTTCATTATGTGATGGTTTCATGGATGTACATATATGTTAAAATGTATCACAATGCATACTTTAAATATTTGATTGCATGCTAATTGTACCTCAGTAAAGATTTTTTTTTTTTTTGAGGGCAGTGTCACTGGCCCTCATATGTGGGACCCGGGCTAATAAAGCTTTTAAGAGGCAGCCTAAAGAAAAACTTTAGCAGTCCAGCTAACTTACCTAATTGGACTTCTGACTTAACAGATTTTATTTTCTCTGTACATTTAAGTCACTGAAAATTTACTAGAATATTTATTCTTTTCATTTTACTAATTTAATTCCATAATGAAAGCAAAACCAAAGCCTAATGGGATAACGATCTTATGCATAATCTTTTTAAATGCCACTCTATGTTTCTTCTATTTTCTGTTACTTGTGACTTACAGTCAATAAAACCCAGAGACTTAAGAAATGATAGACAATGGGCAGAGACATTCTTCTGGACTAACTTCCTTTATATTTCAATCACCTCTTTTAAAAGGTGCTTGTGTGTACAATCACACAGAAGACATGTAGGAGATAACTAAAACTTGATGATAGAATAACTTTTGTTGACCGAGTAAGACAAAAACATGCAGTCTACAGCCATTGTTCTAGTAGCTTTCCAATGCTATTGGACAGCTTTTGTTTATTAACTGATTTTTAAAAGTAAACTGCATATAAATGCAGGAAGAACAACACATCATCATTCAGGTTCTGATTGACTTGATCACTAAGTTAGGGTTTAACATACACACTATTTTAGCCTTAATTACTCTCATTCATCATATGCAAGATACCTCAGATTGTAAGACACCATTATTTTAAGAATCCCTAAGAATAAAACATTGCAAATTAAACTATGACAGACCATAAATTGCAATATACATCTGGATTTCATGAATGTTAAAATTTTTTTAAAAATTTGTGCTTTGAGATGTATCATATATCTATGTTTTCTCTCAATGGAATGTGGCTACATGGAACTGAACTATATGAAGGTGACGAGAGGGGATGTTTTTCCCCGATGTGCCTGTGCAGGAAACCCTGATGCATGTTCTTTCAGAAATGCTGAGAAGGCCACATTTCTCTGTAGGGATATATAAGACAAGTGACATGATTTCATACTGTACCTTCCTTTGAGAACATGGCCATAAATAAGACATACTAAAAGTTGTAACCTGATTGATTTGATCCCAGAAGGAAAGAAAAGTAGGAAATAGAAATGACCAAAAGTATTTATCATTTGCCTTTTGTACTATAAAACATCACATGACATGTCCCCATTAAATATAATTTTTATATCTATTGGCTATCAGCTTAAATTATTCTTCCAACTAAAATATATTATTATAAAGATTAGATATGAAAACTATTCTTCACCACACAGCTAACGAAAAAAAGTGTCAGGAACAGAAGGTAGTTGCTGCTATCTATATTACATTGTAAATAAAAAAGAATAAAGAAAAACAGGATGACAGATGTTTAGCTTATGTCCTCACATTCTCTGTCTTGAGATATTCTGTCTGTGGATTTAACCATTAATTCACACACACACATACATACACACACTTAAATGTTTCACTTGTATAGGCAATATATTAAATCTAATTGCAGCAAATGCTACCATGTATGTGTGACTCTCCCACTGAAAATGAAGCACACAGCCAGGGACAATGAATGTAAAAAGTACCAAATCAAAAAAAAAAAAAAAAAGAAAACAAAAAAATGAAACCCTCTACTTCACTGCCATAAGAAATAGAAAATGCTTAGGTAGAATAAAGAATCATAAAATCATTTATCTAAGGCAACAATGCATGAGGTATAATGGAATTCAGAACTACTCTGATTATACATGTGTATGAAGATATGTTTTATTTAATTACACATTTTAAAAAGTACTATTAGTTTCAAAACATAGAAGAGAAGAATGTGAAGTTCTAATGTTATAACTTCATAGTAAAATTTTTTTACAATAAACATTATTAAAAAGATAAATAAAATCTAGCCAATGTTACCAGTAAAATAAAGGTATAGGAGATAGTTTTGAAAGATACAAATAAATTCACAGCCTTTTCTCTGTGATTTCACCCTCCCTCCCACCTCATCTTAATGGCACCTGTTTCCAAGTTTGTGATGCACTGAGAGAGATATTCCAAAGAAAATGATGGAATTATGTCTGTAGTTACTCATTTGGTAAGAACATAAGAGCAAACAAACAAACTTTATATGTGATCTTCTGCATACTGGTTGTCATAGTCATCAGAGATACAAGAGAAAGTTTTCTTCTGTATCAAATATTTGGGAAAAATCTTAAAGATGTATAGATATGATGCACTGTCTGAATTTCAGGATTATGATTTCTAAAAAAAAAACAAACACAAAAACAAACAAACAAAACAAAGGAAACCACTAACTTAAATATGCAATTACTAGAAGAAAAACTGATTCATCAAAGTGACTTTGGTAAGGCAACTCAATTATCCTAGAGCCTTTATAAACTGTAAAAAATGTGTTTCTGAACCTTGGACTTATAGGAACAGACACTGCTGTACCAGATTCCACCAACATGAAGCCATTCTCTGATATTCAGTCTAATGGAACCACTTAGCTTTTAATTTTACAATCTAAATGCTGGGGCATATGTGGTCTCAGGCTTAGATTTCTTTAGTATGTTAGTTTATATCTGCTTCCCCTTGAGCATGTATACATGCATATCATGTTGACTAATGATTTAATTCAGTCAATGAATGTTCACTTTGCACCAACTAAGTGAGAATGAATTTAAGAGAAATTTATGGTGATTAAACAGATGAAGAAGAAAAGGAAGAAGATTGAAAGATAATTTAAGAGTTTATACTCCAAGTGATTGCCTTGGTGGTCACCTCCAATGACAGTAAACACTCATTATGTAGGCAGATGAGGGTGGGTGCGGGAGCTGTATTGGAGTTCTAGGAACCAGCCTGAACCCATAGGCTATGGAACAATGGATTGAAGAATCTCAAGTAGATGAAATTAAGAGATGCAGCTGGAATCAACAACCAAATTAAAAGTGCAAAAGAAGTATTAGGCTGAATGGGATAGGGAATAATATGAAAATCAGGAGTAAATCTCTACATACTATAAGGAACACACCCAAGAAAGGGTACATAGCAGAACTTGATAGAAGCAGCACTGGGAGAAATTCCCAACACTGGTCGAACATCAACGTGGTGAGATTTTTTTTTTTTAAAGGACATCTCTAGTCTTTTTTGCAGAAAAAGACATAGAGCAAAGCTAGTTAAATAGTCATACATTTTAACTATGTTTGTGGCATATAGACTAAAAAGACATAAGTGGAGTTGAGGGATTACTAAAAGGACTGAGGGAGGTCAGTGATGACGCTCCTGGTTTGAGGTGGGATACTTGGCTGTCAAAGTTAGGGAGACAGAGGAGTCAAGGAAGACATAACATATCAGTAAGTCATACATGATCATGACATTCAAATTTTCAGTTATTGAAATGAAACATACAAAATTCAAAAATACGTTGAATACTAATGGCATGCATATTATCAATGTTGGCACCTACATGTCAAACTTAGTATCAAACCATTCTAAGAATTGTATGTGAAAACATCTTAATATTCTAAACTCATCTTTCTCTAGTGGACAAGTTTTGATGCTGCTCTAGTTCAAACAATACCAATATGATAAAAATAAACCTATGGCAAGTAGGCTTAATGCATAGTACAGTGAATCAGTAAGATACATACCACTTTCAAGAGTCTGTGTTCTGTGATAACTTTAAAAATTAAGTGTTACAATTAAGCATATTAGCCAAAATGACCTCACAGGAAAAAAAAAAACACAGCATGTTTGCTATTATATAAATAAACTTTAAAGGCTATAATATGGGTATTCAATCACCATTGGAAAGTATAATCACTGGGCACAAAATTTAAATTTCTAGTAGGACACTTAGTGGGAATTTGTGGGTGACTGATTACATAAAACATAGAGATCCAAGACTGAAAGAGTTCAAAATAAGGAAACTGAGGTCAGGAGAATAAACAATTTGCCTAAATTTATTCTTGTTTTAAATCCATTGAACAACCACAGAGGTTATTCTATGAAACTCCAGGGAGGTTCACCCCCAAAAAGCTGTTGGATGAGTATAAATTGATTCGAGTAAAAATCTCAGTCATTCTGGGACTATCTCTTGCTTTATGCTCTTGGTGGCTTGTCCTGTGTATTCCTAGTTCTCAATCATTGAGATACTAAAATGTATCAAAAAAATTGCTATGATAAAGTGGAAATTACTCTTAGCAACTGAAAAGTGATATAGTAAGTTGAGAAGAGCATAAGTTTTAGAATCAGAAGACCTGGTTCTGCCTCTATAGCTTGCTAGATGTAAGGCTTTGTGCAACTATGTAGTTTTCCTGATGAGATTAGATGGTCATATGACAGCCCTGGAAAAGTTAGACATACTATGTCAATTAACTGTAATTCCAAATATGAAAAATTATGTGAAGTATTGGTTCTGTTTCTCTGGAACTAGATAACACCACTAGATAACACAACTAGATAACACCACTGAGTACAAAAGTAAATAAGTAAATAAAACATCCCCTTCCATAGTTGCCACTATGGAAGAATGTTGAAAATATAAAGAACATCAAATAAAGAAATATGAAATCATTAGCCTAGCCAGCAAGCCCACATATCTTGGTCAATCCCTTCCCTGCTGAATCTCAGTTTCCCATCTACAAATTGATATTAAGTTATGTGATCTTTAAGGTTCTTTCAGCATCCATCTCCTTTGGGTATCACCTGAAATAAGGATGCATCCTTGCTTTCAATGATACTGAAGCAACCAATAACTCACAAGGGTAATTTTCTTTAATCACTGCTTTCCTGTGATATCCAAACATTTATTGATTCCTAGACCGGGTGACTAACTCCTATCCCCAGATCTTCTATCAATCTAACAATTGAGTAATTTGATTTTGGTTTGATAGACAAATACCACACAACTCTAATTTATTTTTAATTCCTACAGCCCTTAGTGACTGGCAGTTCAAAATAGTATTAATAAATCATCATTCTGTAACTAAAGAGCAGGATCTTTCAGGAATATTTGCCACTTGCAGACTGTAGGAAGTCTCAGAGGAATATTTGTCATTCTCACAGTTACACTGGGACACGAGAGTGGCCATTTGAGACAGCTTGGCTAAGGACTGAGGAAAAGAAAACAGAAAGTACAGCAAAAATGACTTTATGAATTTATAAGTGGTACTTTCTTACTTGTAATAAACATTCAAAAACAGAAAAAAATTACTTAATGTCTTGATTCCCTAATAGGATTTGATGGAAAGCAACAAAAGAGGATTTGTAAGTGCAATCTGAAAGAGAGATAAACAGGAACTGAAAAGGGCAGGGAATTGAATGTGCTCTTCTCTCCCACCTCACTGCCAGGTTTCAGAGGAGGCTGGAAAGGTCATTCACATAATTATTACAGTAACTGGTTCAAGGCCTTTTGAGCACAGCTGATCTGATTGTGTGTTAATAGCTGCAAAAGCAAGATAAGGAACATGTAAAGTAAAAAAATAAATCTGCTGTAACACTATTAGCTTGCAGGATTGTCATAGTAGATAAGCCAATGTTGCTTTATAGCATATGGCTTTTTTATTGGAGAATAACCCCAAATTTGCCCTTGTGCATGGGGTCATTTTAGCATCAGTGACCAAATTTTACTTCTTTGTTGTTGGTGGCTATGTGACATATCTGGCGATCTTTCTGGGGTCTGCAAAAGGTCACATGATGAAATGAAACTGGCCAGAAAACTGTAGCTAATATAAAGTGGTCAGAATTTTCCAGGCTAAGACATGTGAAAGGCATCTGGAGATTTTGTTTTACTGACTCAAGGAAATAACATACTTCCTGTTACAAAAAATGGACCAAATTCCCCATGCCTGAATTAAATTCAGTAAACATATCCTGCACCTGCTGCACCTTAAAATACTCTAGGAATCCAAAAATGTATTACAATAAAGAAGGCAGATATACAAACTAGCCCAATAGGGCAGGCTAAATGGTAAAATATTGGTGGTCATTAGTTCCAAAGGTAAGAGATTGGATCTCAAGCAAAGCAGACAAGAGTTAACAGAGAAGTGGCATTTGACCTAAGCCTTGAAGACTGAATACAATTGTAAGGGCAAGCTATAGTATGACCTTATTTAACATTGTTGATAGGTTCTTGGAAACGGCAACTTTAAACAAAACGACGTATAATGAAACCAATTTTATCATAGGCTAATTGATATAAATGGGAGTTAACTTCCTACCGTATACTTCTGGCCACAAAACCATCACCAAACTTCTAAATAAAGACCCCAAGAGCTTCTAATATTAAACATTGAAATAAATGTGAGGTATACGTACATTTAGAATGATTAATAAAAACAAGTGAGATAATTATTTTCCAGTACATGTCTGTTATATTCTGCTGTTTAAAAGCATGACTCTAACAATATAAAAAAAAATTCCCAGTTTGGCCCATCAAAAGTACATGAGATTATGTCAAGTGTCAGAGAAAACTCAAGAGGAAGAAAATCTGCTGTTATTGTCATTTGTTCTTAGTATACAGTTGAAATAAAATAGATGAGCAGTAAATCTCTCTAGAGATAAAAGTTGACTATGGGGAAACACCTTGGTCAGAGTGTGTGCTGCTGCTTTTGTGATGACTAAGACTGGGCTGCAGAGGGTATGATTAGATTCAGCAAAATGTATGAAGGCAGAATGGCCTCTCTTTGAGAATAGGGACTATCAGAAACATGTCCCAAGTAAAAGAATAGGAAATAACTCAAGAAAAAGAACTAAATGAAATGGAGGCAACCAATCTGTCAAGAGATAGATTTCAAAACACTGGTTATAAGAATGCTTTAAAAAATGTAGTGAGAACTTCAACACAGATATAGCAAGCATAAAGAAGAACCTAGAAACTATAAAAAACAACTGTCAGAAATAAAGAATACAATAATTGAAATGACGAATAGACTAGAAGGAATCACCAGCAAATTAGATGAAGCAGAGGACTGAATCAGCAATTTAAAAGACAAGGTGGCAGAAAACCCAATCAGAACAACAAAAAGGTAAAATAATAATAATAATAATAATAATAATAGTACTTTAAGGGACCTTTGGGACAACATCAAGCATAACACCATTTGCATCAAAAAAGTACCAGAAGGAGAAAACAGGGAGCAAGGAATCAAAAACTCATTTAAGGAAATAATGATGGAAAACTTCCCTAATCTGGCAAAGTAAATAGACATACAAGGCCAGAAAGTGCAGAGTCCCAAACAAGGAGAACCGAAACAGTACCATATCAAGACACGTTATAATTAAAATGACAAAGGTTAAAGACAAAGAAAGAATCTAAAACGCAGCAAGGGAAAGACAACTAGTTACTCACAAGGGAGATCCCATAAGACTGTCAACTGATTTCTCAACAGAAACTTCGCAGGATAGAAAGAAATGGCAGGAAATATTCAAAGTGATAAAAAGCAATGACATACAACCAAGACTACTCTACCTAGTGAGGCTATCGTTTAAAGAGAGATAAAGAGCTTCCCAGGCAAGAAAAAGCTAAAGGAATTCATTATCATTAAGCCAATATTACAAGAAATGTTAAAGGACTCTTTTTTTTTTTTAAGAAGAAGGAGAAAAACAAATAAGTTCAAAAATATGAATAATATGACAATAACTATGTAACTATCAATAATGTAAATAGATTAAATGTTCTAATAAAAAGACATAGGATAGTTGAATGGATAAGAAAACAGGATGAATGCTTGTGCTACCTACAAGAGACCCACCTCATATTGAAAGACACACATAGGCTGAAAGTAAAGGGATGCAAAAAGATATTACATGCAAATAGAAATGAAGAAAAAGTGGGGGCAGCAATATTTATATCAGAAAAAAAAAATAGACCTTAAAATAAAGACTATAACAAGAGACAAAGAAGCACATTATAAACAAACATGGACTGACATAAAGGGAGAGATCAAGAGTAACACTATCATAGTAGGGAAGTTAATACCCCATTGACACCAATGCACACAGCTTCCAGATGTGAAATCAAAAAAGAAACAGTGGCCTTAAATGACACACTAAACTAGATGGATTTAATTGATATTTTTGTAGCATTTCAACCCAAAGCAGAAGAATATGCATTTTTTTTTCAAATGGAACTTTTCCAAGATATACCACATATTAGGCCACAAAAAAATTTTCAGTAAATTTAAGAAGATTGAAATCATATCAAGCATTTACTCTGAGCACAATAGTATGAAACTAGAAATCAATTACAAGAAAAAAATTGAAAAATGTGCAAACACATATAGGCTAAATAATATGCTATTAATCAATGAAAGAGTTAACATAAGATCAAGGAAAAAATTAAAAAAGATACCTTGAGACAAACAAGAATAAAAACAAAATGACCCAACATCTATGGGACAAAGCAAAAGTAGTTCTAAGAAGGAAATTCATAGCAATGCTAGCCTACCTCAAGAAACAAGAAAAATCTCAAATAAGCAATCTAACTTTACACCTAAGGGCACTGGAAAAAGAACAGCAAACAAAGCCCCAAGTGAGTAGAAGGAAGGAAATAATAAAGATCAGAGCAGAAATAAATGAAATAGAGGCTAAAAATACAACAAAAAAGGTCAATGAAACCAAGAGCTGGTTCTTTAAAAAGGTAAACAAAACTGATAAAATTTTAACCAGACCCAGAAAGAAACAAAACAAGAACACTCAAATAGATAAAATTACAAATGGAAGAAGAGACGTGACAACAGACATCACAGAAATATAAAGTTTTAAGAAAATACTATGAGCAATTACACAACAAATTGGACAATCTGGAAGAAACGGATAAATTCCTAGAAACATGCAATCATTCAAGGCTGAATCATGAGAAAACAAAAAATCTGAACTGACCAATTACTACTAATGAAGTCAAATCAGTAACCAACAAGCTCCCTACAAACAAAAGTCCTGGACCTGATGGCTTCACAGGTGAATTTTACCAAACATGAAGAACGAACACTTATTCTTCTCAAACTATTCTAAAAAAATTCAACAGGATGGAAGGTTCCCAATTTCGTTTTATGAGGCCTCCATTACCCTGATTCCAAAGCCAAACTAAGACATTACAAAAGACATTACAAAAAAGGAAACTTTTGGCTGATATCCCTGATAAACATAGAGGCAAATATCCACAACAAGGTATTAATGAACTGAATTTAGCAATACAGTAGAAAGATCATACACCATGATCTATTGGAAGTGGGATTAAGTACTAGTATGCAAGATTGGTTCAAGATCCACAAATCAAGTAATGTGATACACCACATGAACAAAGTGGAAAATATTAAAAATTGTTTGATCATATCAATAGATGTGCACAAGGAGTTCGACAGACTCTAGCATAGATTTATGATGAAACTTTCAGCAAAGTGGGAATAGAGGGAATATATTTCTACATAATAAAGGCCATACCTGACAAACCCAAGCTAACATCATACTCAATGAAGAAAAGCTAAAAACATTCTCCTTAAGATCAGGAACAAGAAAGACAAGGATTTCCACTTTCAACACTTTTATTTAACATAGTACTGGAAGTCCTAGTCACAGCAATGAGATAAGAAAAAGAAATAAAAGGCATCCAAATTGGAAAGGAAGAAGTAAAAATGTCATTACTTGCAAATAACATGACATTATATATTGAGAAACCCAGAGAAGATTCTAACAAAAAAAACTATTAGAAGTGATAAAGGAATTGAGTAAAAGTAGCAGGATACAAAATTAATATTCAAAAATTGGTTGCAGTTTTATACAACAATAAATTATCAGAAAGAGAAATTAAGAAAACAATCCCATTTACAATTGCATTATAATAAAATACCTAGGAATAAATTTAATCAAGGAAGTAAAAGACCTGTACTCAGAAAATTATAAGACATTGATGAGAGGAATTAAAGAAAACATAAATGCAGAGGGTACCAAAAAAATGTATACACATTTTAAGAAAGGAAAAAAACTGTAGTAAAACTATGCTGATAGTAACCACTATGAGCACCTCATGTAATTACAGAAGTCAAATGTGACATACATTCATCTTTTCTTATCAGTATATATTGAGTATTACAATTTTAATACAGTTTTTTTCCTTTCTTAAAATTTGTGTATACACATTTTTGGCACCGTCTGTATATGGAAGCATATACCATGCACACGGATAGGAAAAATTAATATAGTTAAAATGTCCATACTACCCAAATCAATCTACAGATACAGTGTACCCTCTCTCCCAATACCAATGGCATTTTTCACAGAACTAGGACACATAGCCCTACCATTTGTATGGAACCAAAAAGGACCCTGAATATCCACAGCAATCTTGAGAAAGAAGAACAAGGTTGGAGGTATCATGTGACATGACATTAAAGTATACCAACTGTAATTGAATATATATATAGATAGTCACAGGATGTGGATTATACTGTGGAAGGGAGTCAGAGGAAGTGTAATAGATATATATGATATGGGGGGAGGAGTGGGGTGGCAAATTTGGGGAGGGGGGTTGTCACTTTGAGGGGTAAAAATGTATAACTATTGCACTGTGTTGTACACCTGAAACTAATTAAAAATAAATAAATTAAAAAATAAAATTATACTATAAGTCTATAGTAATCAAAACAGCATGATACTGACATAAAAACAGACACATAGATCAATGGTGCAGAAGAGAGAGCTCAGGAATAAACCCATTCCTACATGGTCATTTAATCTATGACAAAGGAAGTAAAAATATACATTGCAGTAAAGACAGTCTAATCAATAAATGGTGCTGCGAAAACTGGACCTATAAAAGCAAATAAAAGAAAAAGAAAAAGAAAAAGAACTGGGCCTTCTTATTCTATATATGAGAATACACTCAAAATGGATTAAAGAATTAAATGTGAGACCTGAAAACCATAAGTATCCTAGAAGAAAACCTGGGCAGTAAACTTTCAGACATTACTCTTAGTATAGTTTTTACTGATATATCTCCTCGGACAATAGAATCAAAAGAAAAAATAAACAAATGAAACTACATCAAACCAAAAGTTCATGCAAGCAAAGGTAACCCTCAACAAAAGAAAAAGCCTACTGTATGGGCGAAGATATTCACACATTCATTTGATAAGGGTTAATATCCAAAATTTATTAAAAAACTTATTCAACTCAACACACACACACACACACACACACACACACACACACACACGCCCGCGTGCAAATAAAAACAATCCAATTAACTAATGGGCAGAGGACCTGAATAGACATTTCTCCAAAGAAGACATACAGATGGCCAATAGACATATGAAAAGATGCTCAATGTCACTAAATATCAGAAAAATGCAAATAGAAACCACAACGAGATACCATCTCACTCCTGTCAGAATGGCCATCACCAATAAATCTACAAACTACAAATATTGCTGAGGATGTGGAGAAAAGGGAACCCTTGTGCACTTTTGGTGGTACTGCAAACAGGTGCAGCCACTATGAAAAACAGTATGGAGGTTCCTTAAAAAAATTAAAAATAAGGGCCGGCCGAGTGGTGCTGTGGTTAAGCGCTGGCTTGGGAAGCCAGCGGCCCCGGTTCGGTCCCACATGTGAGGGCCAGTGACACTGCCCTCAAGAAAAAACAAAAAACAAACAAACAAACAAATAGAACTACCTTATGACTCAGCAATTCCACTCATAGGTATTTATCCAAAGAAATCCAAAACACTAATTTGGAAAAGACATATGCACCCCTATGTTCACTGCAGTTCTATTCACAACAGCCAAGACATGGAAACAACCAAAATGTCCATCAATAGGCAATTAAATAAAGAAGAGGTGGTACATACATACAATGGAATATTACTCTGCTATAAAAAGAATGAAATCTTACCATTTGTGACAATATGGATGGATCTAGAGGTTATTATGCTAAGTGAAATAAGTCAGGCTGAGAAAGACAAATACCAAATCATCTCACTTATATGTAGAATATGAAGGACAAGATAAAGGAATAAACAAACAGAGAACAAACTGATAGTTACTAGATGGGAGTGGGGGATGGAGGACTGGGTGAAAAAGGTGAAGGGATTAAGAAATACAAATTGGTAATTTTAAATAGTCACAGGGATGTAAAGTAGTGTGGGGAATATGGTCAATAATATTGTAAAAATTATGTATATGGCAGGTGGGTACCATACTTATCATGGGATCACTGCATAAATTATATAAATGTCTAACCATTACTTTGTACACCTGAAACTAATATAAAATAATATTAAATGCTAACTATCATCGAAAAATAATAGTCACTGGGATGTAAAGTACAGCATAGGGAATATAGTCAATAATATTATAATAACTATGCACAGTCAGATGGGCAATAGACTTATTAGAGTTATCACTTTGTGAGGTATATAAATGTCCAATCACTCTGTTCTTTTGTGCACCTGAAACTAATAAAACATAAAATGAAACAACCCAGGACATGAAAAAAAAAAAAGAATACAAGTGTAAATTTGGACACAAATAGGACAAGATGAGAGGGCTAGAGACAGAAGTGTGGAGTGGATGTAGACAGATTTGTTTGGGAGAACAGGAGTTACTGGAAAGCTTTATGAATAAATAATCTATTATTTATTATCTGTTAATAATAAAGAATTGATTGGATTAAGTAGACACACTATTGCTGAGTTTGTTCATTCGTTTAACAAATATTTCCTGAGGGCCATGTATATGCCAGGTACTGTGTTAGGCACTAGGATGTATAAGTGAAGAATGATTCCTACCATCAGGGGCTTAAAACTCAATGAAGGGGACTTGCTAGTTATTCTGTTTGCCTCCCTTGCCTGTAACTCTCCTCTTGTCCCATACTCTCTGCCTTGCTTTGTGTATAGCCAACTGCATACTCTGGGCTTCTGGTTGCCTTCAGCCATGGGAGCCATAAGAGGAGATCAGAAGGCATGAGTTAAACGAAGTCAGGATATGAATTTCTCTATCCTTTCCTTGGTTGTAGTCTTTCAATGCATCTCTTCATGACCACAGTGACTATAGCTCCTGTTGGGTGGCCCCCAGCCCGCTCCATATCTTCCCCTGTTTCTGGCTCTGATGACACTATCTCCCCCACCCTTGCTCATCACTAGTCTACTAATGCCTCAGCTTCTTTTCTTGGTTCTCTTAACTCTGATCATAAACCTTTAATTTTGGCCTTTATACTAAATTCTGTTGAACCATCTGAGTTGTATCCTGTTTCCAGCTGGATTCCTGACTGATACAGAAAATTTTGAAGGCAGATAAATACACAAGTTTTAAATAATTTAAAACCATATTAAGACTTATGAAGGAAAAATACAAGTATCGAGATAGAGAATGATAGGTGTGAGTTAGATAAAGTAGTCACAGATAGCTTCTTGAGAAGGTGATATTTAAGTTGAGGCTAGAGGATAAATGGGAGCCAGCATGGAAAGAACAGGGAAAGGTGTTCCTAATAGATGGAACAGCAAGTACAAAGGCTTGAAATAAAAGAGCGTGATAGAATTTTCTGTCAGAATTTGGTTATAATACTCTATGAGGAATGCTTGGTTGAAACACTCCATGTGGACAGAATCAGTGGGAAAATCAGGTTGGGTAGTCCTGACTGGTATCTAGCGACAAATACTAGTTCTTGGACAGACAAAGATTCACCCGAGAACCATGTAATTGTTAAAGTGGCAAGCAGCTCAGGTGAGCTGTGGGAACTCAGCAGATGCTCAGCTATTCATTTGAAATTGCTGTGGTCATGTTGGGATGCAATCATGATCTATTCCACATCACTATGTGCTGTAAAGGCATTGACATATGTAAAGATGTTATTCTTTGACCTTATTTACTTTCATCAGAATGGTAGGTTAGTCTTTAGGTAGAAGTAGATCTCTTCATAACATTTTTAAACATCATACTTGTAACAGTTTCCAGAATGAAAATCAAATTAATAATAGAGAACCTTTTGACAGAGACTGTGTATCTTCATCTTACATTTAACTAATTAGTTAATTAATTAATTTGGGGTAGTATGAGTAGCAAAAAGGGAGTGGAGAAGTTGGAGAAAATAAATCATTAAAATAATATATTTTCACCATTATATCCTACCTGTGATGGAATGATCAATTTACTAAGCATATTTCAAGACTCCCAAAAGCAAACACATCTAACTTATTAAATAAGCCTGCCTGGAGAAATTTCTCAAATTGTTTTTTCTCTACTAATCCAGTTCTGTAATTTGTTTTACAATATGACCTCCCTTTGTTTGTGGCTTTAGTGCAAATACTGGCATTAAAGGATTATTTAACTGCAGGGTAGACTTAAACCTTTGGCATGGAACCAAAATAAATTCCTTTTGTATTTACCAGAATTTAGCTGCTTACTCTGGACATTTTCAAGCACATTGGACACCACAACATGGGTAAATGATTAAAAACAAGACTTTTATGGCATTATATTATTTAATCATGTGCATTTAACTAATATCTTTGTGTTTGCAAGGATCCTCAGTTATCTTCCCAAATAGTTCTTTAATGAATTTTAAATTCTTGAAATATATTCCTATTTATATGCATCTATTACTTTAAAGAATGACCACACAACAATTTATTTTGTTTTTAGTTTATTATAGTCCTGCTTTTATTTAAGTTTTAGTAGAATTACACACGTTATTTCAAACTTTGTTGAAATTAGAAGACATAGTATTAACAACATTCATGCCCTAAACTTCCTCTTACTAGCTAAATTTTTTATATTTACTAATATTTTCCTCACCCATAGACTACACATATTTTAAGCACATTTATATAGCAGGTTTTATCTCTAAGTCCTTTATAGTTACACTGTGGCAGTAGCTCAGTACAACTGAAGTTAAATGATTAGTAACTCTGATAGAGATGCAGTTATGCAAATTATAATTATAGAGACTAGAAAGAGCCCTGAGGTCTTATCACCCTTAAAAACAAACAAACAACAACACTCTATTTAAAATAAATCATACTACTCTAATCAAATACAATAAAAATTCCACTCCTGCCTGTAGATCCAATATTCATATTGTAAACATCACTGACAAGTAATTATATATCATAGGATTTAAACTCTCAGAAACAAAATTACTAAGTACAGTTGGTATTAAAGTGTAATATAAATCATCTTTCAGATTTGGGGACTGATTCTATGTTGCGCATATTGACAACTGGTGCTATCGTATTATTATTTCAGGAGATATTGAAGTAATCAATTGGCTCACTGTAATATTTATCTTGATGATTTTTATACTGATGTCTTATTATATTTTATCAGAATCTATATTCTGTACATGAGGAGTAGATAGTACATTATCTTTGTAGCCTCTTTTTATTCACATCATTGCTGAATAGAATTTAAGAATAATATTGAAATTTTAAGACACTAAGGCAGAGATATTTTAAAATATTTATCTAAAGAAGTTTCCTTTAGATTAAAACTACATACATTATTGTTCATAGAAATGACTGAAAATATAACTATAATTGACTATTTTGCCAATTCCCATTTTTCCCTTTTTTTGAAAAAAAAATGGATAGACACCAAGCAGATTCTGGGAAAATTAAAGTTAGTGAAATGAGTGATTCAGAAATAAGATATGTCATATTTTAATAAACAATTGTGTTTAATTATGGAAGAATATGTACTTACTTGCCAAGTGCAAAGCATTCCATCTTAACAGTTGTTCCCTTAGCAGCTGTAACTGTAAAAGGAAAATGGACCTCAATTTTCGGCTCGTATTCTCCCATCACACCTAGGAAATAAAGAATCGTCTTTAAGCATAAAATGAATGTCACAATTTCTTTTCAATTCTGGGGATGGTTACATTGAAAAGCACTATGGTTTGGTTGTTAATGTCTGTTTGATGGCTGCAAAATTTTTCTTTTTTTAGCTTTTATTAAAAATTAAAGTTTATTGGGGTCCCTAAAATTACATAGGTTTCAGGTGTACAATTCTGTAATACATCATCTATATATCACATTGTGTGTTCTCCATTCAGAGTCAGTTCTCCTTCCATCACCATAAATTTTTTGTTGTTGTTTTTTTGGTGTTTTTTTTAGCTGAGCCATCCTGCCACCTGTTGGCAACTCAACAGCAACTCAGCTCGGGCTGGCACCAAACCGCCGTTGCTCAGAGCTCAGCTCGCACTCTTGAGCGAGCTCTTAACCAACTGAGCCACTCAGCCGGCCCACCATAAATTTTTGATGTGTTGAAATAAAAAGCATACTTAGACTCAATCACCACGATGAAATCCTTGCCTTTCCTTAAGGATTGTAAATCATGTCTATTCATACATTTTAAAATAATAATTATTTAAACTGTTAATCAACACTGGTAGTTTAGGTATTGATTATATTACAGAGGAAATACATAACTATGAGCATTTCCTATGCTAAATAATTGTTGGTTTTTCAAAACGTAAGTAAAGGTATCCAAACTTTAACAATGACAAATAAATAAACACTTATGTACTAAGTGAATGTACATTTATTGAATATTTATAATATGCAAGCATTTTGCTAGGCATTGTGAGCATTATAAAGATAAATCAGGCAAGGACTATTCTCTAAAGCACTTGACAAGTGTATTTTTAAACAAAGAAACAACACTCAAGTATGAAACAAGAGCTATATATCAGAATAATTGTAATGCACAATTTAAAGTGATGAGTGTCATGAAAGAGGTATCCTGAAAGTATTATGTGCATTTGAGAGGATTATAAGAGTGGTTAGGATTTGTGTAAGTAGGGAAAATAGAAGAGAAAGTAAATAGAATTGTAGGAACAAAGACAGAGAGATGGGAAATCACCAGAAATTAAAATATCAGTTTTTCTGGCATGTTGGAATGTGAAGGGAAGGCCTTGATCATCAGAATAAGACAGTCACATGAATGGAAGGCCTTGATCATGGAGAACAGACTGGTAAATCAATTACATTATTTCAATAATGCAAGTTGGAAATAATAATGGCCCAGACTTAAATCATGGTAGTAAAAAAAGAGAAGACAGTAGATGGAAAAACCATGACAGAATGAAACTGGACACACAATATGCATGCTCAGCATAAAGTTATAGGCCTTGCCAATAATAACAATAAGGATTTCAGCTTGGGGGCGGGGGCAGGTGAATTAATGAAAGAAAAAGAAAACACAGCTAGGATAAGAAAGTTGATGACTTTCATTTTAGGAGTATTTAGTTTGAGATATATATATGATATTCAGAAGAAACGATCTCCCGGATAATGCAACAAGAGAAGTAAGCTCGAGATGAGTTCATCATTTAGAGATGGCTGAAGCCATGAGATTGGACAGGGCTTTCATCCATCAAAAACCAGTGCATTAGCTGAGGCCTGGAGAATTCCAGTGCTATTGCTCTCAGGCAGCCCTAGAGCTAATTTTCTTTCAAAAATAAGTTTCAGGAAATCCCTATGTGTAAAGCACTGCAGATGACACAGTGATGAGTTAGCACAGATGCTTCCTTGAAGAGCTTGTGTGTGTGTGTGTGGAGGTGTCTGTATGTATGTGCATATTTGCACATATAGATCTGTGTGTAAGTCCTTTATGTATGCATGTAGGATGAGAAAGGAGAAGAGAGAAAGACATCCAGACAGAGTAAGATAAATGCTCTATGATAAGCAGGCAAGATGCACTGAACTTTTAAAAGCAGAAAAGGTTACCTTTGACAAAGAAAACCTTTATGTATTTGTCTGTTTGTTTATTTATTTTTGATTTAAGATGGGTTTTAAAGGAAGAATGTGGAGAGTTTTAGATGGAAAGTGTTTAAGTTCATCAAGGACAGAAAAATTATCTTTTTTTTTGTTGCTAGTTTTCTGTGAAACAATCATATAGAGAAAATATCAATGGTTTCTGGATCTGCTAATGACTACACTATACCATCTCTGACAGGTCAGTGACCTCTGTGTCTCATTTTTTAAACTATAAACTGAGGGAATAGAAGAGAATTACCATTAACACAATGTCCTGTACTAATACAGTAACTCCCTGGATTTCTTTCTAGTCTTATGTCCACTGCTCACCAAGATCCTGATATTTAGCAAGTGAAGTGAATGATTAGTGCTATCCTATCACTCAACACAGACCGTTAAGCATTTCTTCTCTATCTCCTTCTCAATGATGTTTTCCTCTTCTACTTGTTTTTTCATGCTCTCCTCTTGCCCTCTTGCCCTCTTGCCACATTTTCCAACTTCCTTTATTTTTTTCCTCATGTTTTCTTTTTTCCCTACACCTCTCCTGAATAGCAGG
Organism: Aselliscus stoliczkanus; assembly: GCA_033961575.1. NCBI lineage: Eukaryota > Metazoa > Chordata > Mammalia > Chiroptera > Hipposideridae > Aselliscus > Aselliscus stoliczkanus. The sequence goes on from CM066736.1 coordinate 65,299,642, forward strand.
GTGTGCTCCACTAGTGACAGTTGGCTGAGTGTATCAGGTGTAAGCCCCATATGAAGACTCCTGGACACCCTGTCTAGTGACATTTGCCCACCCGAAGCAGGTCCTAAAGTCAGTTTCTGATGTGTCATCTGCTTTTCATTTTGATTCTGTGGTATTCTTTTTCTTTGCCTGCCTGTTAAGCTAATGCTTTAATAATACATGATTTATCATGCTGCTTATTATACTTAAGCTTATTAAACCCAATATCCTTATGTGTATGAGTTCTTGTGAGTTCTGGCAGTTGTTCAGTGCTGTAGAGTGTTATAAAAGGGCAGCGAAAGGCTGAATTTAGAAAATATTTCTATATGACTATTTTTAGGAAATTGTTTAAAGAGGTCTCAGAAGGGGCCTACATCTCCAAAGCTCCAGTAATTTGTTTTGATTTATTTTTCAACCCTAAATAAAGTTTCCCTTTAGAATGAACTTTTATATAATAGTTTTATATTATTTTTATTAAAGAGGGTCCCAAAATTTTACTACATTTCAGGCCCTTCAAAACCTGGACCTACGGCCTTAGAATGCCAAGGTATTACTGATATTATTGGCTAATAAGAGTCATATCCATGTATTCTCTCCTTCTCTTCTATATTTGTGATTGCAAAGAAGATATTCTTTTAAAGCTTTCATCCTTAAAAGTGAATCAAAGGATAGGCACCCCTGGTAGTATGTAGAAAATAATTTTGTCCAGGTTGGGCCTTCTGCTGTTTCTCAGCTGATTCTCATGTGGCCAAAGAAGTCATTAAATCTCACTCCAGGGCCCAAGAGGTTTGCTCATATCTAAATTAGATATTAAAAATAAAATCAAAAGGTTTGAATAAAAGGCTTCAAATTATATTACCAGAAGTAACTGGTTCTTTTTAATTTTACTCCAATAGTTATGATATAAGGTCTTTAGGGCTGGCCAAGTGGCATGGTGGTTAAGCACTGCCTTGGGAAGCCAGTGGCCCCGGTTCGGGTCCCACATATGAGGGCCAGTGACACTGCCCTCAAAAAAAAAGAAAAGAAAGAAGAAAGGTCTTTAGCTAGGTTTTGCCCATTGACAATTGATTACATTCAGGAATTAGGTTTTGCTTTATTGTTCATGAGATAGTTATGTTAGAACTAAAGTTTTCTTGAACTTAATTTATCCTCTTTCTTTTAAAGATGAGAGAGCTAAGAGTAAAAGAGGTCAGATAAGTGACACAAGGTCCTATAGAAAGCTATTGGTGAAAACAGGGCAAAAACATGAGTTTTATGATCTTAAGTCTATAGCTATTTTCTTGACATCACTCTGTCGGGGAATTTCTTTCTTTCTTTTTTTTTATTCTTTTATTCTTTTATTGTGAAATAAACATTTTTTTAAAAAATTAGCTTCAGGTGTACAACACAGTGTAGTGTTATACTTTTTACCCCTCAAAGTGACAACCACCTTTCCCCAATTCACCACCCCACTCCTCCCCCCATATCATACATATCTATTACAATTCCTTTGACTCCCTTCCACAGTATACTCCACATCCCGAGCCTATCTATATATTCAATTATAGTTGGCATACAATATTATACAACATCAGTTTCAGGTATACAGTGCAGTGATCAAGCCTCTACTCCATCCATGACATGGTCTCCCTAACAAGACATGTGACCATCTGACACCCCAAAAAATATTTACAACATTATTATATTCTCTGAACTGTCTTTCATATCCCTGTGGCAATATTGTAGTTACCTATTTATGCTGTCTAATCCCTTCCGCTTCTCCCTCATCTATTGGGGAATTTCAATCACAGAATACAACAGTCCAGGCATAACATATGAATTACATCAATCACTGATTGTTTGGTATGGCTACTTGGTTTATTTCAGCTGCATTTTTTTAATATCACAAGTCATATGCTGCTTAGCTTTAATTTATTTTGTTGGATAAGGTTTGATAATAAAAAGAAAGGGAAATAATCCTACAAGACACATGGTTAAAAATCAAATTATTAGACTTATCTCTTCTGTCAACATATCTGTTTTATTTTTTAATAGCCCCTAATATCAAGCTATATATGCTCAAGAAACACTATGCTGTGTCTTTAGCTCTTTCCCTACACCTGTCTCTTTTGTATTAGTTGGCTGCCCTACTTTGGGATTACATAGCATTAGAAAATGACCCTAAATTACCTTAATTACTAATAAACAGAAGCCTTCAGCTGAGAGCACATTACTCTTCTTCTATGTTTCATGGTTGTTGATTTTCTTATGTATTCCAATTACTTACAAAGGGCTAGGGTGCTTCGCCTTAAGTGCAATGCAATTTAGAGCAGTGTTTCCCCAACTGTGTTGCAGAACAGAGAGCCAATGACATCAGAAAAATCTGAAAAAACTTACTAAAATTTTAGGCTACAGGGTTCAGCTCCAAGCCTTGTGATAAATAATCTTTGAAGATGGGGTTATAGACTATATTTAATAGTTTCCCTATGTGATTTTATGTATTTTAAAGGAATTCAAAGTTATAGTGAGAACTGCAATGAAGAGAAAGCAAGCATAAAAAAGGACATAGAAACCATAAAAAAGAACCAGTCACAGTAAAGAATACAATAACTGAAATGAAGAATGCACTAGAAGAAATCACCAGCAGATTAGATGAACCAGAGGATCAAATCAATAATTTGGAAAATAAGGTAGCAAAAAATACCCAATCAGGATAGCAAAAAAAAAAAAAAAAGAATTTTAAAAAGTGAGGATAGTTCAAGAGACTTCTGGGACACCATCAAGTGTACCAACATTCGCATCACAGGATTACCAGAAGGAGAAGAGAGTGAGCAAGGAATTGAAAACATGTTTGAAGAAATAATGACTAAAAACTTTCCCAACTTGGTGAAGGAAATAGACATAAAAGCCCAGGAAGTAGAGAGTCCCAATAAGATGAAGCCAAACAGGCCCACACCAAGACATATCATAATTAAGAGGACAAAAGTTAAAGAAAAAGAGAGAATCCTAAAAGCTGCAAGAGAAAGGCAAATAATTAATTATAAGGAAGCTCCCATAAGATTATCAGTTGATTTCTCAACAGAAGCTTTGCAGGCCAGAACAGATTGGTATGAAATATTCAAGATGATGAAAAAGTAAGGACCTACAACTAAGATCACTCTATCCAGAAAAGCTGTCATTTAAAATTGAAGGACAAATAAAGAGCTTCCCAGACAAGGAAAAGCTAAAGGAGTTCATCACCATCAAGCCAGTATTACAAGGAATGTTAGAGGGACTTCTTTAAGATACAAAAAAAAAAAAAAAAAAGGGGGGATAAAGTATATGAATAATAAAATGTCAATAACTACATATCTGTGAGAAATGACTTCCAATATAAATGGATTAAATGTTCAATAAAAAACATACGGTGGCTGTATGGATAAGAAAACAAAACCCTTACACATACTGTCTATAAGAGACCACTTCAGAATGAAAGACATGCAGAGACTGTAACTAAAGGGATTGAAAAATTATTTCATGCAAATGGAAATAAAAACAAAACAATAAGTATTGCTGGGGTTGCATACCAGACAAAACAGACTTTAAAACAAAGGCTAAAACAAGACACAAAAAAGCACCAACTAATCCCACTTCTGGGTATTTATCTGAAGAAACCTAATACTTTACTCTGAGGGGATGTGTGTATCTATCTATTAATTGCAGCGTTGTGTACAATGGTCATGATTTGGAGACAGCCTGGGTGTTCATCGACAGATGAATGGATAAAGAGAAGGTGGTACATATATACAATGGAATATTGCTCAGCCATAGAAGAGAATGGGTTTTGCCATCTGCAACTGAATGGATGGTCCTGAAGAGTATTTTGTGAGTGGAGTGTGTCAGACAGAGTAAGACAAATGCCATATGATTTCATTTGTATGTGGAATCTAAAGAACAAAATAAACAAACAAAACAGAAACACTCATAGATATAGAGAATTTTTTGATGGTTGCCAGATGGGAGGGGGGTTGAGCGTTGGGTGAAAAAGGAGAAGGGGTTAAGAAGTACAAATTTGTTGTTATGCAGTAATCATGAGGATGTAGGATATAGTATAAGGAATATAGTCAATAATATTTTAATAACTATGTATGGTATCAGATGGGTGATAGATTTATAGGGGTGAAAGATGGGAAGGTGGTTAAGGGGCAGGGTGAAAAAGTTGAAGGGATTAAGAAGTACAAATTGGTAGTTACAAAATAATCATGGGGATATAAAGTAAAGCATAGGGAATATAGTCAATAATATTGTGATAGCATGGTACAGTGTCAAAAGGTTGCTGGACTTATCATGGTGATCACTTATTTGGGTATATAAATGTTGAATAACTATGGTGTACACCTGAAACTGATAGTATAATGTACAAGAATGTTAGCTATATTTTTAATAGAAATCTTTAAAAAAAGAAATTCAAAGTTAGATCTATATTGATTCTTATTTTTATCTTGTCACTTGTCATTTTTAGGATTAGAGTGTAGCAGACTAAAATGTCTGAAAACAATGACACTCAGTGGATCTACAATCATATTGAACTTTTGGTGACTTGCCCTAACACTAGGGCAAATTATGTTCAACTTGTATGTACTGATACTCAAACCAGAGCTGTTCTTTTGTTGTTGTTGTTTGTTTGTTTGTTTGTTTCCTGATTGTCTGAAGATCAGTTCTGATTGGTCAGTGATAACAGATAATTGTTTCAAGTGACATACCTATGTGATACTCATAGTTATACTCATTTCTGTCATCAAGAGTTTATGTCCAGTAAACCTTAAAAATTTGTCTTAGCACATGATTTAAAAGGTTTGGCTGAACACTTTCTTAGGTTCAAATAATGGGTATTTATATGTTTGTCTTCAACATCTTTGCCAATCGTACTCAACGTCTGTTTCTTGTCTTCCAAGAATAGCAGCTGTATTCTCAGTGTTCCTTTTGGGAAATGCTTCATCCATCTTTCCTAACCATGTGAGTTGAATGGGAGCTATTGTATTCTTATAACTTCTGCCTTCCGGCTGTAGTTATTAACTTTTTATAGGCATCAGACATGAGCCTGGCCAGTTAGATTGCCCCTTATTGCCCTGTACACAATGTTTATTTCATGGATGGGCAGTTGCGGTTGGGATTCTTGAACTAGAGACCAGAGAATTCAAGTCTCAGTTCCTCCTTGGTGGCAAAAAAAGAGCCTGCATGTTTGAGGGAACTGAAGCTTTCACTGGTGGAAGGAGTTAATCAGCCATTGAAGACAATTAAACCAATTTAGACAGAATTAAGCCTATGCAGATAGAGCAGAGATGAAAAGAGTACTAGTAACATGTCAGTTCTACCTGAGTTTTAACGTCTTCCCTTTCTCTTAGTTAAATAAAATGAATTTCTTATTTTGCTTGAATTATTTCTAGTTGGGTTTCTCAGTTGCAGCCCAAAGAGTTTTGACTAATATACCTTATTGGGCTCAGCATAACAAGTGGTGACCCAATGTCAGGTTCTATCTCATAACCTACCTGGATTCTGAGTCCACTGTATTCTAAATTAGGCATAAGACAATGTGGAGTGGTGGTGGGACAGGGGCCAAGACAAATCAATATATTTGTGACTTGTCCTTTTTTAAATATCATACCTTTTAATAGAGAATGTGAATTCTAATAGAGGATATAATACATTATATATTTCCTAATAAAAGAGGATAAATGAAATAAGAAAAGTACAGAAAATGTATTATAGGAGTTGAGAAGAAGAGATTATTGACTAGGAAAATGGGGGAACTGCTTTAAGTGGATTGTGACAATGGGACTGGGAATTAAAGATGTGATGATGGAGGTTTAGTGACTTTCAGATGGAAGCAACAGTGTTAGTAAAGTGAGATTCTATCTAGAATCTTATCAGAAATTTCATTTTATTGCATTGAGCATGAAGGAGTAGTGAGAGAAATTTCAAATATAATTAAGATAATAAATAATGTCTAGGAATATTATATTTTATTATTGATTTATTAAGATGCTTCAGAAGTAGCTTGGTAAATTTGCATGAGCACTCATTTGGAAAAATAATTTCAACAATCAATACACATCTGATTTTATTTAAAGATGGCATCTGGAGTTAATTATACATACACATTATTATCAGTGATTATATATTGGTAAATTGAACAAAATAAATGTAATGAAAATGTACCTAGGATAAGCATCAAAATGAAGGACCTATGAAATGTGGTTTGTACATTACATGAATTGCACATTAAAATGCATTGAAATTGTTTAATAAAATGTTTTGGGGATTTTCTTTTATTTCACCAAAAATGTATGTGATATCAGAGTTCCCTACATTATTTTTATTTTACAGTACTGAGTCTCAGTATGTTTCATTTGTAATTGTTGCTTATTTTTTTAATTATCATTAGGAATTTGCATATAAATATATATTTATTGTGCTATGTAAGCCCCTTGGTAAGGCAATAAAAACTCAAATAAATAATAACAATAAATATTGTTAATAATAATAATAAAAATGAGAGACGAAAAATGTAAAGATTAAATTTTTCAAATTATATCTTCAGATATTGTGGTATGTGTGAGACATGTCACTTACTAATCCTTTCAGGATATATTAAATATGAACCAGTGATCATAGATAAATGATGCAAATCCTAACTCTAGACAGGGCTCTGTTGAAACATTAAGGCAAACACAGAACCTCTCTGGATGTGTTTTCTTACGTATTGGGTTGTTGGAAAAGTCACGATGTATTTTATCTATATTTTTCAAAGGTCATTTATTTATATAAAGAACAAAGATCAATCAATGATATATTGCCTATTTTGTTCAATAAACTTTTTCCATCTTTCAGTGAGCTTCATAATTCCTCCTTCATAGAAGGATCTGTCTGTATTTGTGAAAAACTGAACAAGGTGCTAATTTACAACTTCATCTGAATTGAACGTTATATACTACACAAGGAGTTTTGAAGAAAGCGAAACAAGTGGAAGTCTGACGGAACAAGATCAGGCCAGTATGGTGGGTGTAGCAACACATCCCATCCAAGCTCCAATAATTTTCAACGGGTGAACAGACTTCTGTGTGGTCACGATGGAACACAACTCCTTTCTGTGTTGTCACGATGGAACACAACTCCTTTACAATAACAAGCTCTGGATGTTTCTGGATGATGGATTCATTCAAACTGTCCAATTGCCAACAGTACACATTCGAATTGATTGTTTTGTTTCTTGGTAGGAGCTCGAAAAACACGACACTTTTAAAATCCCACCACACTGAGAGCATAACTTTCCTCTGATGTATGTCTGCTTTTGATGATGTTTGAGGCGAATCATGACGTCGGGACCAAGAACGTTTGTGCACCACATTGTTGTGAACAATCCACTTCTCATCACCAGTTATCAGTTGCTTCCAAAAAGGATCATTTTCCTCATATTTAATGAGCATATTGAAGATGTTTATATGTGCCCTCAAATGAACTTCTTTGAGTTCATGTGGAACCCAAATATCGAACTTGCTTACATATCCCAGCTTCTTCAGGTGGCTGTGAATGCTTGAATGATGGATGTTCAATGTTTCTGCAATGTCTCGTGTCATGTAAATTGGGTTTGAATTCATCAATGCCTTTATTTTGTCATCATCAATCTTGGTGGGCCTCCCTGACCGAGGAGCGTCGTTGAGATCAAAATCACCAGCATAGAATTTTGTGAACCATCATCGTTGGCACTGATATTCCTGTAGAGCATTGTCACTGTAAACTTTATGCAACTTTTCACAAGCTTGGTGCATGTTCTTCCCTTTATGGAAGTAAAACAGTAAAATCTGGCAAAAACGCACACTTTGATCTTCCATCTTCAGGTTACAAAATCAAAATCAACCAAATGACTCAACTTTTTCTTAGAATAAAGCTAGAACAGTCAGCTGTCAAATGACATAGCAATAACATAGATACAAGTGACTCTAGAACTTTCAAAAATGAACTAGAGCCATCTTCGCAAACATGCATCATGACTTTTCTGACAATCCAATATAATAAGAAAACTAATGTAATTGAGGGTTTAGATATCTAGTGGTATGTTAGGAAATATATATGGTACATTAATATATCCCTCTTACTGTATTAAAATAAATTATAAGTTGCAGGCTTTGGAAATTTTAATCATTTAGAAAAGAATCCAGATCCCTTCTTTTAATGAGTTTCTGATAAATAACAACTTTACAAGCCTAGATAGACAACAAATTGTTTTTTCACTTTAAAAAGTGTATAGTACTCTAAATCACAGTTTCTTGAGGTGAGTCATTGTTATGTAAATAAAGGGACTGAAGTATCTTCTGACAAGAGGAAATAAAAGACTTGTGTTATCTTCAAATAAATGCACTATTATGAGTATTATTTATCTAGAGAAATTGAAAAAAAAACTAGAGAGCTTTTTTATTAGGAGAAGATGTTTTTCATCACTATTATATACATTCTGAAAATCAGAGAAACCAATAGATTTTTTTCCCCATTCCCAAGCATCAAGAATAAATTGATCAAGGAGCTGCTTCACATTGTAATTGCTTCCCTATGATCACTGAATTTTAAGACGTATTTTGTTCTCCTGTTCTTGCCACCATGATTTAGGAAATATACCCATCTCTTCCACCATCATCTGAGGGCTTATTCCATGTGCATCAATAACGTGGGAAACAACTTATGAAAGTAAAGACTAAAGAGAGCATCTATATATTTTTTCTGAACAAACATATAATCTCTCTAGCATTAAACCCATAGACTATATAGAGCAAACTTGAAAAAATTGATAATGAAGGCTTGAATGTTCACTTTGAATGAGAAATATGTTGCAATGTTTTCCTTTTTTTAGAGAAATACGCTTGCCATTTTCAAAATCTATTCACAAATAAAATTACAGAAATTTCTCTATAAATATACCTACATAACCAAAAACATATATAGTTTTACAATAATTCCATTACAGTTGTGTGCTGCATAATGATGTTTCAGTGAATGATGGACTCCATAAACAGTGATGGTCCCATAAGATTATAATGGAGCTGAAAAAGTCCTATCACCTAGTGATGTCACAGCCATTCTAATGTCATAGCACAATGCATTACTCATGTGTTTGTAGTGATGCTGGTGTACACAAAACCTACTGCACTGCCAGGCATATAAAAGTATAGCAAATAGAGTTATGTACAGAACATAACACTTGATAATGATAATAAACGACTATGTTTCTGGTTTATGTATTTACTATACAATCCTTTTTCTTGTTATTTTAGAGTATACTATTTAAAAGAAAAAGGTTGCTATAAAATAGTAATTGTATGCCATGTTATGCTGGCAGCAGCCTCAATATATCTTGATTTCATCATTTTCTCTTGTACTTGATTTAATCTAGTGTTGTTTTGTATAGTAATGTACTTGTAGCCAAGGACAGTAGGCTATACCATATAGCTTAGGTGTGTAGCAGGCTATACCAACTGGGTTGTTTAAGTATATTCTATGATGTTCACACAGTGACAATATCACCTAACGAGGCATTTCAGAACATGTCCTCATCAAGTGGCACATGATTATATTTAAAACTCATTTAAAAATGGGTGACATTTTTTAATTTAAGTTTTCTTTGGTTTTGTGAAGTGTGTGTATGTGTGTGTGTGTGCATGTGTGTGTGTGTGTGTCTGTGTCTGTTTGTGCTTCTGTTATATGTGTGTGCCTTTCAACTAGAGAGAGAGAGAGAGAGAGAGAGAGAGAGAGAGATGAATTTGGTACCTGCTAAAAATTTTGGTACTTTGACTTTTATGAGATGTCTCCAAGATCTCTGCCAATATAATGACAGATCAGCTATTGAATGAACTAGGTTCCTCATTTCTACAGCCCAGGACCCTTCTATGAAAGCTAGTTTGACAAGACCCAGTAATGGTGAATAACGACACTAAACTAACTCAAAAAGAAATTAAATAAAAATATAATGGTTCTGAATGACATATTAGTGCTCAATCCAATAATTAAATGCTTTGAAGATCTCTAAATCATTCTATGGGAATCTTCTACCCTAATCACAGTTAGTTCTTTTCCATTGTGATTTAATGAGAAATTTTATTTGTGTACAATTAATTCAAATATTTATTTCTACCAGGATATTTTTTTCCCATTAAAAAGAGAAAGTAGGGAGCAACCCAGTCAGGGCCCCCTCTCATTTTGAGAGCTGTTACTTTCTACCCTAATAAACTGTCCTCTGCTGTAAACTCTAAAAATAAATAAATAAATAAATAAATAAATAAATAAATAAATAAATAAATAAAGAGAGAAAGTGAGGGCTAGCTGAGTGGCTCACTAGTTAAGAGCTTGCTCAAGAAGTGCAAGCTCTGAGCAACAGGGTCACCAGTTTGATTCCCTGCCTGAGCTGAGCTGCTAACAGGTGGCAGGATGGCTCAGCTAAAAAAAAAAAAATCAAAAAACAAAAAAGAGAAAGTAAGAAGGTTCAGAACTATAGTGGACTTTTCCTCACTTCATTAAACACCTTAATCATAAATTGCTAGATCTACAGTTTTTTCTATAAAAGCATGTAGTGAGATACAACAACCAGATAAAGGTGAGGCAATGTAAACCTAAGTTGTGAGGAAGCAGTTTCAACATACACTCAAACCACCTAGAAGGTACAGATGATATATTCAAATCAGAGGCTAAGAACAAGCCAGTTGGAGAGTAGAAAAGCTGTGCATAATAGCTGTCACGTTATTAGAGAGGATAGCCATACTCTCCTGTTAAGATTCTTAGAACTATTGGGTCGTTGGAAAAAGTCATGATACATTTTTTCTATTTTCTATGCAAAAATGTGTCATGACTTTTCTGATGACCCAATATTTGGATTCAGCTACCTTCCAGGCTCAGTCCCCATGAAGTCATGTTATATCCCAGACCCTAATCTTGGATTTCTCTAATATCATTTTTTTCATATCATGTCATGTATTTCCTGAAAACAAAAGTCTCTTAGTTAGGGTCACTTGAGTGAACCTCTGTTCCTTGCAACTACCTAGGACACGCACACACATTACATTTTAATTCTAAATTTTTAACATTCTTCAGAGATATTGGTCCTTTCAGTCAAGTTTCTTACCCATAGCTGTCTATGTATTCATGCTATAATCACTAAGAAGTCAAGGGACTTAAAATATCCTGGAGGAATTAGTTCTGCCAGCTTAGTTGATCAGCTGCGTGCCTGTATAACTCAGAGAAAACGTGACAAATGGGTTGCTTTAAACTATTGTTAAAAGCTTATTTTTATACTTTCATCTGCACAGATTGTTTTCTCCCTTCAGTCTTTTTATTGAGAATGCCAGAATTCCTGCTGTTAGCATTCACATTTGAGATGCTAAACATACCCGGCTCTTTCCTGATTTGCTCTGTAAACAATTCACATATTTTATTTTACAAACTTTTCCTGACTTCAAAAGCTCTATGGATGATATGGTTCAAAAGATACATGTTTCCAGAGGGGGATGCCAATTATCACAGCCTCATCGCAGGGCTTTATGTGCATTAAAGACTCTAGATGTAAAGAAGGGGAATAAACATTGACTGAACACCTGCTAAAAACAGGCTTACTCTGTTACGTGTATGCAACTAAACTGGCATCTAAATCTTAAAAATACAGCAAGGTAGATGCTGTTATTTCTATCTTAAATAAGAGGAAACTGGAAATAACTTCCTCAACATCACTGAACTATTAAATGATAGGTAGGGGTTCAACTTCAGAACTATATTCATTCTGAAGTCAGCTTCTCCTGATGGCTCTATGTAGCTCCCCAGTACAAGCTCCTGATGTTTGAAAAGCAGAATTCATATAGTCATTCCCAATCTTGTTGGCAACTAAGTTGTACTTCAAATATTACTTTCTCAGGAAAGCCTTTCCTGTCCACCATGTTAATCTGTTTTTCTATCTCTTTCTCCCTCAGCCTCTCTCTTTCTCCCTATCTCTCTGTCTCTCTACATATATAGAATACTATCATGTACTTATATAGTACTCTGTTTCTATATATATTATATTTCTCTCTATTATACTGTTTTTTGAAAAAACTAATTGTAGTTAGCATCTATTTCAATCTGATCACACCTACTATATTCCCTTGCTTAGCATCTGTTTTCTCTTCTAATCTATAAGCTTAACTAGGACTGGTCCTACATTGTTTTGATCCATTGTATCTTCAGACTGTGCCTGGTACAAAATCAGTGCTCAAGAATATTTGATAGTGGAATTAATAAATCTACTTATCATTGGCTACGTAGAAGATGTGTGATAGGTGACATAAAAACTGAGAATATTTTATTTTAATATATTTCAATGCTTATTTTCTTTTTTTTCAGTTTGAGGAAGACTTAAGGCAATTCTCTAATAAGGATTCATAAAAATCTATATTTTGTTTTAAATTATTATGATATGGTCATCAATAAAATATTTTGTGAATGAATCAAGAGGTAAAATCTCACCACTTTCCACAATCAATTATCAAGTTCTGTTAATTTGGTTTCTATAACATCTTCCCTGTCCATCCCTTTCCTCCTATTCTGATTGTCATTACTTTAATTTGCATTCCTTTTCATCCAGTTCATTAGCTTTGGTAATTAGTGGCATGAGTGGTGGTCACTAAAGCTTCATAGGATTAGATAGATATAAGAGAAAATAGAAAAGACATTGGAGATAGAGTTTAGGCAACTCTTGGAAGAAGGCTTGCTATAAAGGAGAGCTGAGAAAATAAGATGTAAGCTGGAGAAGGATGTTGAATCAAGAAAAAGTTACTGTTAAGATGGTAAATATTCTGATATGTTTATTGATGAGAATGATGCAATATGGAGGGAGCAAATGATGGAGGAGAGAGAAGGAGTGACTACAGAAGGAAACTCCTTAAATTAGGTAAGAGGGCATGGGATATAGTGCACAGGACTGCCAGAAACAGCATATTAGTTATAATCAAAGGTAAGGGAGCATAAATATATGATAAATTGTAAGATGTGATGTTTGTTGCTGGAAAAATAAATGAGATTTCAAATTTAAGGCAGACCCTGTGTTCAAAATTATGTATTTTTTTTCTATCCAGAGTCAGCTGCATAGATACAACCATAGAGTGAATGAGACAAAGGCTGAAGTTGGTGTTAGCTCTGCCAAGTGAGTAGAATATGATAGATTGGAGAGATACAGAGCTGAGATTCTATACAGAAAAATGTTTATAATGGGTTACTATGTAATCCAAGCTAGAAGGGGAAGGCACTTGAGGACGAGGGTTTGATGGACAGTGAAATAGTGGATTGATCAAAGGGGGAGTCTAAAGGGCTGAAGAATTGTCTGAAAAGTGTTAAACATAATTATTTGGACAGAAAAGAGGCTGTGGGCAGAAAGTTGTTTACTTAAAATTGCCTTTAGCAAAAAGCAGAATGATTGGTAATGGCAAATTTCAGACTATTACCTTTGCAATGGATGGCTAAAAATGGATGGAGCACAATTTCATGGGAAGCAAGAGGGTCAAGAAACTGAGAGGCTAGGACATTGAAGAATAATTGATGTAAATATGAATGTCCCCAATACAGAATAACATGTTCTGTAAATGAGGAAGGCTGAGCTTGGGAAATGAGAGATTACTGCAATACAATTGACTGGAACTCCTGAAAAGCATGTCATAGATCTCTTTATTTACTAATGTTTACATTTCTTAGTTTTCCACTCAAAGACTTGAATGTTATAGTCCTAAATTACTTTTTCAAGTTTACCCCTCACTCTTCCCCTTCATGCATCCAATATTCTATGTATCAAAAATGCTTGTTAGTTTAAAAAATATACTTTTTCCTTAACTGATTATAAGCCTTCACACATACTGTTGGTCTTTATCAAAAAATACATAAATTTCGGGCCGACCGAGTGGCGCGGTGGTTGAGTGCTGGCTTGGGAGGCCAGTGGCCCCGGTTTGGGTCCCACATATGAGGGCCACTGACACTGCCCTCAAAAAAACAACAAAAACAACAACAACATAAATTTCACCCCATGTACACTAAAATTCAGTTTATCAATAAACTTCAAATTATATAGAAGAAGGAGGAGAAGTCCCCCAAACCAGCCTCCCTCCTATTAAAAGCAAAACCCAAAAAAGTATGATTCCCTCAGCAAGAAATCTTGCGCCTTACTTCTGAATTATCATGATTTTTTTTACCTCTAATGATACTAATTATGTTCTAACTTGTATTATAGTTATTTTGTATAGCGATTCCAGTTATTGTGCTGTACAAAAACCATCATCATCAAATCTGAACTCTCCTATCTAGCCCAATCTTACTCCTACTTCCTCTTTAGCTTGTGTGCTTTCTGATGTCTCTGTAAATTGTATTTTGAACTCCCATGTTTTTCTAAGCAAACTCATCTTTCTGTAAAACTGTTTTAATTTTTCATTCTACCTGCTTGTCAGAAAGAAACCTGGGGGCCGGCCTGAGTGGCGCATTGATTAAGAGCTGGTTTGGGGATGCCAGTGGCCCCGGTTCGTATCCCACATATGGGGCCAGTGACACTGCCCTCCACAGCTAACAAAAGCTCCACCTGGAGCTGGGCTGCAAGCCCCGGTGATGGTGTAGGCTGCAGCCCCTGTTGCAGTGGGCTGCCATAGGCTACAGTGAGTGGCCAGCAGCTAGCATGAGCGGCTGGCAGCTAGCGTGAGCTGCCAATAGCCGCGGTGAGCGATCATTCAGAGGCTGGCGACTGATCTGCCTCATCTGGGTAGAACACAATGATGATACCAACATGGGCCAAGTGAAGCAACATCCTCTGCAACTAGACTGAAGAACAAAAAGACAGCAACTTGTCTGTTCCCCTTCCCTGATTTCCCAACGCTGTTCCCCTCCCCCAATACCCCAATAAAACCTTTAAAAAAACAAACAAACAAACAAAAAACCTGGATTTTCCCATATCATTTTCATTTGGCTTTCATTAGTCAATAGAAAAATAGAGCATAGTGTCCAACCATTCCTTTTTCCAAAAAGCCATTCAAAACTCCAGATCAACATTTAAATCTTGGTCTTTGCTTCTTACTACTACAGAGTTATTGTCCTGAAAGCAAGCATGCAAATAAAAATAAAAACAAAGAACAAAAAACAAGAACAACAACAACAAAATGATGTTAATTCCCTGCTTAAAGGACTCTGATTACTCAATAGTTTTTAAAATAAAATCAGACCCCCTAGCATTGCATTCGAACCCATTCACAGTTTAGAAGTTACTGTGTGGTTAGTCTTATATTTAGGGGCTCCTCTCCTTACAAATCTCACACTGTAGCGACACAATACTTTATAACTACATACTTTTGCCTCTCTCTACAATTCCTTTAACTTTTTCTTTTATTTATAAACTTTCATTCAGCTTCAAAAATCATACTCAAATTTCATCGCCTCATTTTTAGGTGAATTGATTTAACTCTATTCTTTGTTTTCACAGTTGAAATCATTATTCTAGTGCATATGTCATTGTATTTTAATGTTTACTTCTCTGTTTCTCATTGTAGGGTGGTTGCTAGCAACGAGAAAATGAATTTTATTCTTCTTTGTACCTGCATTGCTTGAACATACATTGATTAACTTCTATCTGGCTACATGACACTCTTTGGGTCAGCCTGGATTCCATGGTCCATAAGTTTCTCCCATTGAATATTTGATTTTATATTCCTGTTAAAAATTTAATGTACTATCTTGGGTTGGTTTTGATAAATATTTTCTTTACTTCTCATTTGAAGTTTGAGTGTTTCAGGAGAAAACCAAGAAATTTCATAATATTCTTTCAGTATTTCTTTTTTTTTTTTACTGTCACCAAGATTTATATTGCTTTTTTTTTTTAAATTAGTTTCAGGTGTACAACACAGTGCAATAGTTATACATTTTACCCCTCAAAGTGACAACCCCTCACCCCCAATTCACCACCCCACTCCTCCCCCATATCATATATATCTATTACTCTTCCTCTGACTCTCTTCCACAGTATAATCCACATCCCATGACTATCTATATATATTCAATTACAGTAGGTGTACCACCTCCACTTTAGTAATACAGCACAGTGATCAAACCTCTACTCCATCCATGAAATGGTTCTTTCAGTATTTCTTGTACAGCTCTCTTTCTATTTCTTTCCATAGCCATACTTTTAATTCAAACTTTCACTACATTGACCTTAATCACTGGTATGTTTGGCCCCTGCTTCTGCTGTCTTTTCTATCCAATCCTTTCTGTATAATGATTCCTGCTTAATCTTTGTAAAATAACATTATCATCATTTATTTCTCTTTCTTAAAAAAAATCAATAATTCCCCATTGTCGTATTGATAAAATTTAAACCCTTATTTTAGCATAGGAAGCCCTAAAAATCTACTCCAAAAGTAACTTTTCTACTTGACTATAATAAGCCCACTACTCTGGTGAGACTTGTCTCCAAAATAGCACTTACTCTTTCATTTGCTGTATTAAAGTTACCAACCTATAAATTCATTCAAATACTCTCCATTAACAAGACTAGATTAAGTTTCTTTTCCTCAAGAACGCCTTCTGTAACCACAGTAGACCAAAATGATAAATCCAATCCCTAAGTTCTCATAACATTCACTGTTTACACTTCTTATCTCTACTTAGTCACATTTTATTTAATGTTCTGTGTTTGTGTTGCATCCTGCATGACAGAGCAGTGGGAGTGGAGAAGGGATGACGAAAGGTTAAGAAAGAGAGAGAGACACAAATATGAGAAAATGCAGTTTGGGGCCAAGGGACTTCCAGCCTTGTGGACTGAGAGCCCCAAATCGGGCATGACTGCTCCTTTTATTATCTTACACATAAACAAAGATTCCATGGTCTGTGAGTCTCACACCCGAAAACATAGCTCAGGGCCAAATCACCCACATCTGTAAGCTGCCACTACTGGCAGCTTTTGTCATGCACCTCTTAAGAGACAGAAACTATGAGTTTTTGTCATGCACCTCTTAAGAGACAGAAACTTCCTCTGCCAAGGCTTACTGATAAGAATGCACGGAGGACAGATATTATCATATCAATAGGTCATTTCACATACAGGCTACCAGACACTGAAGCAAGGGGTTCACGCCCTATTTCTGTCTACTTGTGATTCCTCCTATTGGCACCCGTGGTCACCCACTGGCACCTACACAGCCGTGTCTGGTTTAGGTCGTTCTACCTTGAGAAATCTTACCCATCATTGACTAACTGGACATCCTTTTGTGCCAAGTAGGGACACATAAAGTAGCATAATATTGAAGTTATGATCTGTCTTTATGGAGAGGTGCATGGGGGCAGACAGGCAGGCTATAATATGACATGTTCGCATGTGTTATTTTTGTAACAAGATGGATTATTTAATGTTGGCTAAAGCCATGCTTTACACTTAGTTTTGTCTCATACAGGTTCAGATCATGGTAGATTCATGCACATAGACAGTACTAGTCTATTACAAACCAAGTAATAAGGACTAGTTATAGAGCACCAGTTATATATACAGCATAGAATTATGACTAATTCTCACATTCATCCAAGAATTCATCATTAGTCAAGAATGAGAGAACATCACAAGGCTTTCAGAATTTTTCCCAAATCCTCATAGGTAATTTCAAATTTTAATATCATTAGGAGAGAAAAACTGAATTTACCAGTTTTTGATTCTAGACATATATATGTGTGTATGACAAAAAAGATACACTATTTTAAAAATGGATTAATCCATTAATATATTGTAGCATTATTTATTCTTTGGTCACTAAAGAGATTTATCTTAACTCTTTAACATTGGTGAAATGGAGATTCTATCTTAAGCTGATTAATGATGAGGAATAAGTCACAATGTATTTGAGTTTTCACTTCTTTCTTTTCATAAAAAAATCTGTATTTTGAACATATTATACAATATATGAAGTCAAAAGAAAGGACAAAAGGAGTTTGAACCACCAAATGAATA
This sequence comes from Aselliscus stoliczkanus, assembly GCA_033961575.1. Lineage (NCBI taxonomy): Eukaryota > Metazoa > Chordata > Mammalia > Chiroptera > Hipposideridae > Aselliscus > Aselliscus stoliczkanus. Next base: position 65,317,652 of record CM066736.1, read on the forward strand.
TATAGTTGACCCTTGAACAATGCAGGGGTTGCGAGCAATGACCCCTTGGGCAATTGAAAAAATCTGTATATAACTTTTGACTCTCCCAAGACTTAACTACTAATAGCCTACTATTTACCTGAAGCCTTACCAAAAACATAAACAGTCCATTGACATATATTTTTTATTTTATGTTATATACTGTATTCTTACAATAAATTAAGTTAAATAAAAGAAAATGTTATTAACAAAATTGTAAGAAAGAGAAAATACATTTATTGTACTGTATGTACTTATTGAAAAATACCTACATATAAGTGGACCCATGTGGTGTATACAGTTTAAACTCATGTTGTTCAAGGGTCAACTGTAATCATTAAATATAACTATTACTATTAAAAAGCAACAGCAACTAAAAACTGGTGTTTAAGAGAATGTAAAAGATACAGTTTTCTTTCTTTTGAAAAAGAAAGGAATAAGTGAAGAGTGGATTCATAATGGAAAGCTTGCCCATCTTTGTAAATCATCTAGTTTTTTTTTTTTTTTGATGGGAGTAGATGTTTTCAGAAGAAAACCAGAAGCAGAACTGTACCTATAGATAGTATTTACTGCAAACACACAAATGCTGAATTTCTAACACTTGAAAAGTCTTTGGAAATCTGTTTTATTCTTTTCTTTAAGTTACACATCACCTTATTCCAGCTCGACAAATCTTCTCATTCCACAGGCTTAAATAGGTTTAGGAAAATAAGGCTTAAGGAAGTAAGTAATTTAATAATTTAATGATAATGAAATTTAATGATAAAGTAATTTAATGATAATGAAAATATGATCAGTAAGGTCATGTTTCTTCTATTTTATCATGATTTTTTTATATTGACTGTAGTTAGATTTGTGAATAATATTTTCTAGGTTATAATGCACCCCCCTCTTATTTTGTCACCTTTTTATAAGATTTCTTAAATTGTAGAGATAAATTAAAACTTAAAATTACAATTAGAGGCCTAGTATGACATTTCAGGCCATGAACTAATCACTGCTTGATGTATAATGATAGTATAGTAATAAAAATAATACCCAATCCTTATGTTGTATTTGCTATATACCAGGTTCCTATCTAAATCCTATAGATGTGTCAACTCCAATCCACACAACCCTATGAATTGGCCTAATAATTATCCTCATTTTACTTCTGAGTAAAGTAAATCAGAAAAGTTGAAAACTAGTCCAAAGTCATGGCTATTCAGTGCTAGAGCCAGGATTTGAATTCAAGAAGTCTGGCTCAAGAGTCCATGTCCTTCTCTGCAATGCTAAATAATGAATGAATTGTACGCCATGTGCTCTGTAGTAATTCAGTGCTTTGAAACCAATTTTTTTTTCTATTGAAAATTGTAAGTGATGATTTGGTTGCTATTTAATTCACAAAATACTACCTAGTTCATAACAAGTGATCTATATAGTACTAACATAGTTATGGGAGTTTGGGGTCCTAGAAGCAAGAATCCTTATGGTTTGGTAAGAAGGGAGATTTATTTCTGGGTTTTCAATTTTATTCTATTGGCCTGTGTGTCTGTTTTTCTGCCAATATCATGCTGTTCTGATTATTGTCACGTTGCAGTGTAAATTGAAATCCGGGAGTGTGATACCTCCAGCCTTGTTCTTTTTTCTTAGGATTGCTTTGCCTATTTGGAACCTATTGTGACTCTATACAAACCTGATGATTTTTTTTTGTTTTAGTTCTACAAACAATACCAGTGGGATTTTGATGAGGATTGCATTATATTTGTATATAACTTTAGGCAATATGGCCATTTCAACTGTGTTGATTCTTCCAATCCCATGAACACAGAATATCTTTCCATTTCTTTGTGTCTTCTTCAATTTATTTTAATAATGTCTTATAGTTCTCAGTGTATAGGTCCTTCACATCCTTTTTAAGTTTATTCCTAGGTATTTTATTCTTTTTGTTGTAATTGCAAAAGGAATTTCTTTTTTCATTTTTTTTTCCTGAAATTTCATTGTTAGTATATAGGACCACAATGGGTTCTGTACATTGATTTTGTATCCTGCAGCTTTAATTTTTGACAAAGGAATCAAAACATACAATAGAGAAAGAAAGCCTCTTCAATAAATGGTGGTGGGAAAACTGGAAAGCCACATGCAAAAGAATGAAACTAGACTGCAGTCTGTCACCAAAAACAAAATTAACTCAAAATGGATGAAAGACCTAAACATAAGACCTGAAACAATAAGTTGCATAGAAGAAAACATAAGTGCTAAACTTATGGACCTTGGGTTCAAAGGGGATTTTATGAAGTTGACCTTAATGACAAGGTCATTATAATAATAAATGAATGGGACTATATCAAACTAAAGAGCTTCTGCACAGCAAAAGAAACCATCAACAAAACAAAGAGACAACCAAATGAATAGGTGAATTTACAAACACCTCAGATAAAGGGTTAATATCCAAAATTTATAAAGAACTCATACAATAACTACAAAAACCCCTAAACAATCCAATTTAAAATGGGTAGAGGATGTGAACAGACACTTCTCCCAAGAAGACAAATAAATGGCCAGCAATATATGACAAAAATGCTCAACTTCACTACCTATTAGGGAAATGAAAATCAAAACCACAATGAGATATCACCTCAAACCTGTTAGAATGGCCATTATCAACAAGACAAGTAATAACAACATTTGTAGAGGTTGTGGAAAAAAAGGAACCCCCAGACACTGCTGGTGGGAATATAAACTGTTATAGCCACTATGGGAAACAGAATGAAATTTCCTTAAAATATAAGAATATAATTACCATATGACCCAGCAATCCCTCTTCTGGGTATCTACCCCAAAAATTTGAAAACATTTAGTTGTAAATATATATATCCCCCTAAGTTCATTGCAGGATTATTCATGATGGCCACAACATGGAAACAATCAAAGTATCCTTCAATAGATAATTGGATAAAGAAGATGTGGTAGATATATACAGTGGAATATTACTCAGCTATAAGATGAAATACTGCCATTTATGACAACATGGATGGAATTTGAGATTATCATGCTAAGCGAAATAAGTCAGAAAAAGTCAAGAACCATATTACTTCATTCACATATGGGATATAAAACTGAAAGCAACAAAGAAACAAGACAAACAAACAAAAAATCATAGACATAGACAACAGTTTAATGGCTATCAGAGGGTAAAGGGGAGGCTGGTGGTAGATAAGGGTAAAAGTGATCAAATATATGGTGATGGAAGGTGAACTGATTCTGGGAGGTGAACACACAATGTTATACATAGATGATTTATTATAGAATTGTACACTTGATACTTATATAATTTTACTAACTGATGTTACCCCAATAAATTTAATAAAAAAATTTTTAAAAGGGAAGAGAAAATACATCACCTGTCTTCCCCATACATGCTTTCTTCAAAGATGCAGAGTCAGCCTCAGACAAAAACTTGAATAATAAGAGCTTTTTCCTTTTTATTTCACTTCTTTTTGTTTATCTTTCTTTCCTGGTTTCTTTACATATGTTTCTCTTTAATGCCAGCCCAGAATTGGGGCAATGGACAAACTCCTTTTCTTTTCAACACTGCAGTCAAATGTCATCTGCACTCTGCAAATACTCCTGATGATCTTGTGAAGTTACTTCCTGTCCTCTTTGCAACTCTGACATATGATACCTCTTTGTTTTACTCCTCGCACATTACAATGTGGCTTCTTTGAACAGAACCTTCACCTTGTCTACCTTCCCTATTTTACCATGAGTTCTTTGAGGGTCAAAATGTGTATTATTGTTCTTGAGTCCCCAGCAGCAAAAACAGAAACAAAACAAAATAATAAACAAAAAAATAACTGTGAACTGTGCCAGATTCTTTACATGCATAATTACTCTAATTTTTAAAACAATCTCAATATAGATACAATCACTACTGTATGAATCAAGAAACCAAGGTTTAGAAAGGGTAGATTGCAATATTTAAAAATGAGGCAGAACTGGAATTTCAAAATAATTAAGCCTGCCTCCAAAGCTTTCTGTTTGATGCCATTGACATATATACATATACATATATACATATTATATATATACACATTTTATAACATATATATATATATATATATATATATATATATATATATATATATATATATAAATTTTAAAAGTGATGCCAAATTCCCTCCTATTATCTTTCAGTCTTGTCCAACTCTCTTTCCATATAACCCATACTCCTTTCTCTTTGGGAAGTTGTCTAAGTAAGTTGTCTAAGTAAAAAGTAAAAAGCAAAAAAGATATGATTTAGCTGATATACACTAATGTAAAAATGGCCGATCTCTAATTTTCTCTGTGGCATTTCATTTTTTAAAACATAGTGCTCCTTCACCTAAATGACTGTTTAACTGATGGAGTTTTAGCCTGAGTGGTATTAGTGTTGTCCACAGGGGAGGGAGAGCTTGTAGACAGTGGGCTTGTTGCCTTTGGCCAGATCTGCCTGAGAGATCATTTCCGAGGATATAGCCTCTAGATTGTTCCCACTATGTTTTCAAAACTTGTTTCTGCTTTCACTCACTTCTGAATTTCAAATTCTCCAAAAGCTTCCTGAGAATATATCTTTCATTTAAACAAAGGCAAAGTCAGGAGGACCTGTGGCAGTAACCACCAACTCATGACAGGGCAGTTATTTATACATATGAATCATCTGTAAGTGAGTCATCTATAAGATTTGTACTACATGTACTTGGTCATAATAATGTCCAGATGACAGCAAAGTATTTCTTTATGCTGGATTTTATTTATCAAACCAGTGAGCGATAGAGATATTCTTTAGAATTCTAAATTTGGCACATTCTTTGTTTTTTTAGTAATTATTTTTTTAACACTGACATTTTAAAAGAAAACTTTCACTTAAAGAAAAAAAAAAAGCATACTGCAATGTTAGCTAGACCCTACTAATTATTAAGAAAATTAGGTTATGTATTCTGTTGACAGACATCTTGTCAGATAATTAACACATTATATAGCAGGCAACCTTACATTTTGTATAGATAAATTCTACCATTCCCAAAAATCAGCATAACCCCAATTCTACTTACATGGGTTACTTGTCCTTACACTCTAATTTCATTAAGTTGATGCATTCTCTCTTTCTTGATGAATTGAGAAGGAAAACCCTCACATCTATCCCAATGAAATTTTGAAGAAGTAAATATTGTTTCTCTTCTGGCACACTATTCATACTGAGGGTCATCTCTAACCATGCCCATTAAATTTTATTTTAGGTAATATTGATAAAGTAATCCAAGATCCCTAAATCCAACTTGGCATTGATATCATAACAAAGCATAACGATACAGTGGAAAAAACACTCTATGCAAATTAGAGTTCTTGTTTCACTTCTCCCACCAACTGTAACCTTGGGAGAGTCCCTTAACTGGCTGATAATTGACCAATAATGTATAACATTTAAGAGTGTACTCTTTAGAATAATACACATATAGGTAAGAGGACCTGCTACTTGTCTTAATGGCAGATTCTTTAACTATAAAAGAATGGCAGATTCTTTAACTATAAAAGAAAGATAAGCTCAAAATGCTGTTAGGCTCTGAGGACTAAATAAGAGAATGTATGAAATGCTTTCAACACAGTGCCTGGTGCATAGGAGAAACATTAATCATTATCAAGCCTTCCACCTATGCAGTTGCTATCTCCTTTTCACAGCACTGAAAGACAAGGGTTATGAATCACTGAGTTTTAAAATATTTTGAATGAATAATGGCAATATTATATTGGTATCAGTAAATTGCCTCCCGGTATGCCTACTTTGAAGAACACAATACTCATTTAAATATATGAGTTTTAGTACATTTGTTTTAAAGAAAAAAATGGTCTTGTTATTTTATGATAAATTTGCAAAATATCTCATTGGGGTAAACTGTGGAAGAAAGACTCTTTAAATATTACAAATTACTTTCCAGAGAAATCATTTTGGAACCCTCAATACCCTGGATGTGATTTTTAGCACTGGGTAATAAAAGTGATCACAAAATAAGAATATAATTCAATAAAGAAGGATATAAATAAGAATATAAATTCAATATCCTTGCAAGATAAGGGAAACCTTAAAATATCTTCCGTAGAGTTATTCAATTTTAGACAAATTAACTGAGATGAAATGTGAGAATTAGTTCAGGAGAAAAAAGATGGAAAGAAGTCTTTTGAAATGATTCATAGAAGGACTTAAGGTTATTTTTAAATACCTTTTTGGATGCTCAGAGAAAAATCAGGTAGATCATATTAAGAATAGCAGTGCAAGGAAAGATAAAGAAAATGTAACCATAGGAAAATGGGCACCTTATTAATAATAGAAAGATTGTCTAAGTAAAGTGAAAAGACCTGTGGCATTTATCACAGCTCAATTATGAGGGCACACCTACAAAAACAGTAATTACTTTAGAAGTGATCTAAAATTGTGAATTCAATACATTTTAAAATATTCCAGAGGCAACAGACCAATTGAAGAAATGCTGTGATTTTCAATAATTGCTATAAAGTCATAGTTGCTTATTGAAATGAAAGAATGTGTCAGACATTCCATAACCTCACTGAACATAAAATATGCTAGTGATGCACCCAAAATTTAAATATCTTTGGTCTCCATTGCAAGCCTACTGAATCAATGTCCACGGGAAAGGCACAGAAATCTTAATGGTTAGCAAGATTCCCCCCAACACATGATTCTGTATAGTTGTTCATTCACCTTTTGTTGGAAAATCCTGTTTGGTATAAAAAAGCTTTAACAAAATGAAACGGTACATAACATTAAAAAAACATACAAACAAAACAAACAAACAAACAAACAAACAAACACTTGGCAAGTAACGATTAGTGCAGCAGTTCTCAATTGTACTGATTGTATGAAATGTCTGGGAAGTGCTACGGAAAACGCAGATTCTTGGGATTTACAAAGTGAGATCAACTTGCACACATCCTAAATTACCTCTTTCTTCCAATCCTCTCTCTGAAGGAATAGGAGGAGCAGACCTGCCCCATTAGTGGAGTCCAGGTGGTACATTTAAAGATCTAATTTCCGTTAGACCTCCCAGGGAAGGAGAGTAGGTCTAGAACTATATATATATATATTTTCCTGAAGGATGTAACCTTCAGAGGCCGGTGAACGTTCTTAAAGACACAGCACAGTCTGCTAGGCTAGTGTGCTCCTAGGAGGGCCTGAGGACTCACTGGACCTGGGAGATTAAGTGATCTAGCCCCTTAAGCAGTGTGATCATTTAGATTAAATTATCCCTAGTACTTTCAGTGGGAGCAAGTGTCTGGGGAGGGAGCCGAGACACTCCCTATATCTCGAAAAAAAAATATTTATTGATAATTTGTTCACCTTACAATATTTTTGGAGTTAAAAATGCTGATTTCTAGGACCAGTCCAGATACTCTGAGTGGTTAGATCTTGGGTATGACCCAATATTTCCATTTTTTACAAGCACCCTCAATTATTCTTATGCAAGTAAGCTTTGGAGAAATTTTATTATTAAATGTTATTTGAAATCAAGCAAACAAAACAGTGAACTGAAGTAATGTGGAGGAATAATGTTTTGTCATAGCTAGTGAAATACCTTAGGTATGGGAAGATGGAATAATCCTCAGGGGTTGAGTGGGAGATGGCATTTGTTTGTCATTTTGGAAAGTATCTTAATATAGGAAGTATCTTAATATGGGAATAATAAAACCTCCAAACTTCTTAGTAGTGTTGAGCTTTACTGGGTAGCGAAATATCAGGCTGGAAAATATAATTTCCATAAAGCTCTCATAAGGCTGGTTGGGTATTTATGAAAGTAGCAGATGAAATTCAATATGGACAAACATAAGACAATGCTTTTATAATAAAATTCAGACTATACTTATTATATGATAGATTTTATTCCTATTGATTTTTACTAACTAGCTGTATGACCTTAGGCAAATCCTTCAAATACTTGCGGACAGACCTGGGGGTTAAGAAGGCATCTCAAGAAGAGAGAGCAGGAATAAAAGGAATGGGTCGGAAAGTTCTGGAGTAGGTTTTGAATGAATGATTAATGACAAGTATGGAAATAAAACCACTTCCCTCCAACCTCTAATAAAATTCTAAACATAGGAATTTGAATTTAAACAGTAAACAACAACAGCAACAAGAAATACTACAGTAATAGAAGCGGTCTAGGAAAGAAGTTGCTAACTGCAGTGACCCGCATACTAATAAAATGGAGTGGGGATTATATCATAAATCATAGGTTAATAGCTAACCTTTAGTAAAGGTTACTATATAACAGGCAGTGTTCTAATTGATTCGCATGTATTAATGCATTTAATCCTCACAATAACCACATGAGACGTTTCCATGCTGACAACCTATCTGTGTCCAGATGAATAGATTGAAGCAGATAGGTTGTCTCTTGTCCAAGGATAAAGTAGGTGGTAAAAAATCAAACTCAACTTTGTGACGCATTACTTTAAAAAAAAAATCTCTGTAATGGTACCACTTCCAAAAACTTGCTTTTTGTAAACTTTCTGGATTGATGGTAAAGGAGATGGTGTTACAGCTAGTTCACTGGCAGTGCTCCTGCAGGCTCTCTTTTCTTATATAACCTAGAATGTAGCAATGCTCTTGAAAGTGGGTTTCAAGAGGAAATTGTAGCAAAAGGCAGTTGAAAGCCACTGATCTGGGCAAGAAGTAAAGAGTACTGTAGCTAGCAGTGGAAAGAAGGGGATGAATGAGAATGACATTGCAGATGTAAAATCCACAGGATGCATTTAAATGGATGGTTATTCCATCGAATGTTATTTTGATTCAGTGACTGTGATCTTAGGTGCTGAATTACCAGCAGAATGCTGTTTAACAGTTAATTTTCTAGGGTTGGACATGGGTAGGAACCCTAATATGTAGCCTTTGATGCTTTTCATGTTGTAAATACTCCCATCATGGCTGATTTCAAGCTACCAAGAAGTGAAGAGATGCACACAATCAACTCTTGCAATCAGGAACAAATCAGTTCCAACACACTGCTAGAATAACTACAAATATCCCACAAGACAAGTAAGAAAAAATATTTGCTCCAGATTTTTGTTTGGTCTTTGTATTGGTTTTCCCTGGTTGCTATAACAAAATACCACAAACTTCATAGTTTAAAATGACACACATTTATTCTCTTATATTATAATTCTGGAGGTCAGAAGTTCAAAATCAGTTTCATGTGGCCTGAATCAAGGTGGCCTCCCTCGATGGCAAGGCCACCACCTCATTGGAGGCTCTTGAGAAAATTCATTTCCTTGGCTTTTCCATCTTCTAGAGCTGCATTTCTTGCATCCTTAGCTCATGGCCCTTTCCTCCATCTTCAAAGCATATCACTCTAATCTCTGCTTTCATCATCACATTGCCTTCTTCTCTTCTGTAATCAAATCTCACCCTGTCTCCCTCTTATAAGGACAATTGGTACTACATTTAGGGCTGACCCTAATGAGCCAGGGATCCAGGCCAATCCAGGGTAATGCCTCCATATCAAAATCCTTAACTTAATCACATCTGCAAGGTCCCTTTACCATTCAAAATTTCTAGGAATTAGGATAGGGACATCTTGGGGACTGTAATGCAGCCTACCACACTCTTCAAGGGCAAGCCACTTCTTAATATTTTTCCATTGCTTTTAGGATCTGTATTATTCAGTAGTAAATTAATGGAGTTGATTCATGGATTATATAATTAGGTAATTCTGTACATAATTTCCTTGTTGACAGAATTCTTGACTTAAAAATAAACATGTTGTCTACATACACATTCTCATTTGATGGATTTGCCTGTAATTCATTAAAAAAAAAAAAGCCATTGCATTTCTCACCACCCAATATGTTATCTGTATCTATAGTTTTTTACTTTTCTTCCCACTGTAACAACTGATAAATTTTCTTTAAAAGGCCAATATTTCTGCATCTATTCTGAATCTATTCCACTCACTTTTCAAAGTGACTTCTTCAATTCTCTCTCTACTTCACTATCCAACTCCAGGGATGGGAAAAGGACCAGGGACTGTATTTGTTTTGTTTTATTTTGTTTTTTCTTTTCTTTTTTTTTTCTCTTTTTATTATCTTCTCTGTACCACGATGGGGTCATGATAGCTTTAAAGAAGGGGACAGAGAGAATGTGCCTTAGGAAGGAGAGGGATCTTATAAGAGAATATCCCATCTAGACTTGAAAAAGACTCAGGATCCTGGTCCTGTACAAAGTAGATTGTGGGAAGATGCTTTGCCATATCTTCCAGGAGTATTAAACCTATTGTCAGAATGTGGTGATCTTCTCTATCTTTAAAAATGCATGTACTGTCTTGTATATTAATAGAACAACTTCAATTGTTTTTTAAAGTTAATATTTTCTTATACATATTTTCCATTCTTTCATTCTAATACTTGTAAAGTTCTTCAAACAATGCCTCACATGTAGCAATAAAAGACAAATGTTGATTAAATAAAAATAAAATAAGCTAAAAAAGGTCTTTGGCATTGAGCTAGAGACTCAAATGAAAATGTATGAAGTTGCCATACGTAAGAGAAGGACAGTGAGGCCCTGCAGGGAGACTAAAGCCAATTGTGTTGTGAAGGAGAGGCAGAGATATGTTGAAGGAGAAACACAGCAGTGGTAGGAATGAAAGCTTAGCAAAAGAGAGATGTAGTTAGAGGCGGGTGTTTAATAAATGTTGCTGGGTTATGTGTAATGCCAGCACCTCATTCATCACCCTCCAAACCATTAGTAAAAATCTTTACTATTCATAAATGCTTTTGGAGCTCGATTTTGTATTGTTTTTATTGCAATGAATGTTATATGAGATTGGCCTCATCAGGCACTGCATGAGGGTAGGCAGATCTTAGGATGCACAGTTACATTCAGTATTCCGGGTAATATCCTCCCTTGTATTATAGTGTAAATGACATAAGGAAGGTTATGGCATTTGATTTGCTCTCCAATGTATCCCTAATGTGTAACAAATTATCTAACACTTAGTTGGTATGCAATATACATTTGTGAATGTGTGAGGATAATTTTCCTCAGTGTTAGCAAAGTGACCATGTCACTCATGCACTTCAAATCTTCTAAAGCTTTCCCATCTTTGTTTTAGACATCTCTTGTGCACCAGTTCAAATAACCTTGGCCAAAAATTTTACTCCCACTGGTCTGTGCAGGTACAACCAGTTTCACACAATTGCAACTTGAGGGCCACTTATGAGTGCATGGAAATTAACTGTCTGTGAAGCCATCATCCCAGAATGGAAGACGGAAGTCCATTGATATGTCCACCAAGGAGGCTCCTCTGAAAGCATTTTATAAGGCTCTGGCTCCAGCTGCCATAGAAGTGGTTATCTCTGTAATGCAACCCACCTTTTCACTGTTTCACTTCTCAACCCTACCCCATCCCTTATTCCTGTTTTCCGGGAAATTTTTCAAATAAATTATCAGCAAACAAACTTTGTTCCCAGTTTGCTTTAGGAGAATCCAAGCTAAGATAATACACTCTATAATAGTTTTTAAAGTAAAATTTTATTTGTACCTCAGAGGAAATAATTAGCCTATGTATATTTATTATTTTAGTCTTTATTATTTTTAGAAAGTTCTATTTTTTTCAGAGAAGTGTAAAAACACAATGTTCTTGAAATGAATTTTGTAGCTAACTCTGTGGTCACAGCAGATTAAATGTAAGTTTTACATTCAATCCCCTGCTGAGGTGTTTGCTAAATTTGCAGAAATATCCATTATAATGCCTGTCTCTACATTGAGAGGGTTGTAAAACCCACCAGGAATTTCAGCTGATCGTGGTGCAATAAATGGATCCATCCACAACCATATTCAATTTTTATTTTCACACCAAGTGTTTAATACATGCCACCTATTTGAGAAAACATTCAGGAATATGACCTTCTTATGAAGACACTTTCAAATTTTTTTTGAAGAGAGATCAAACACTGATATGAAGGTTTTTGATTTAAAAAATTATTCAAGTCTAATCTATGCCTTTTTTGGAATAATATTAAATTTCCTGGGTTTTTTTTCCACCACACATTATCTGTAACCATTTAATAAGCTCAGTAATTTTTAAATAGAAACTGTTAACTTAGAATTGCATATAAATCGCATATAAATGCGATTGGAAGTTGTGGCTTCCCCTGTGTGTAGAATTGGTTCCCCTCTGAAGTGGGGTGGGGGATGTCTGGGTAAAGAGGGCTGACAATTCTGCTTTGACGTGAGAGCAAGGAACTGGCTGTCAGTCTGTGAATACCCGCAAGCCAGATGACAAGTTTTTTGTATTGTATGTCACCATTCACACTAAGAACTTAAGCTTTCCATGAAAGTTCATTTGTATTGTTAAGAGAAAGCTCTTTGGTCTTTTAGCATGTAGGAATATTTCACTGAAATACTCATAGATGTTCAGCATACATAACTTCAGTTTCCCTTTGTTCAGTCCCACTTTTTATGTCCACCATTAGCAAACTTTCATTTCAGAACTTCTTCAGGCTTCCATTGGACACATGGTCTTTCCTATTAATTTCTTTAGACACCTTAAACTTTTTTCTAGGTATTAGTTTCTCAACCTGTTTAATCCTTCCTGATTTTTCCAGAAAGAGTATACCAAAATGTCTCATTTGTTAGTGAAATGCTTCCTCTCCTTCAGCATTCTCATTGATGATATGAATTCATCCTTGTAGGGCTTCAGAATGGGGGCAGACAACAAATACATGCATGCAATCCACCATCTTGAGCCAGACGTCCACTTCAGCTGTTGAAATACTAATTTCCCTTGGCTTCCTTGACACTTTACTACTGGTTCCCTGCCCTCCTCATTATCACTAACTTCTTATCATTACCTTTTATATGATTTTCATTCTTGACCTTTCCAATGCAATTTGGATTGCTCACAGCTTGGTCTTAAGCTCATGTCTCTTTGTCTCATACCTTTTACATGGGCTTTCTAAACCAAATAATGATTTCATTTAACTTGCAGTATAGATATTTTCTTGCATTATATAAGATCCTCATGAAGAAAAAAAAAGAAGTTGAAAAATTGACTTTACTTAGTGGGATTCGACGGGAGGAAGGTGTTTTGTTTCCCATTAGCATTTATAAACCACTACATTCATTCAATATGGATGCATTATTATGATTAAAAATAAACATTAATAAACAACCACAAAGGAAACAATCTTAGATAACTTACAAAAAGATGTGCATTTTCTAAGTTATCTCACAAAATCTTACATAAGACCATCATTGAAAAATTTCAATTACATCTAGCAGATGTTTTCCACCTGTTTCTTTTTAACTTAAATATCAACTTTAAACTAAGTTTTATTGTACTTATTTGTATTGCTTTGTTGAGCCTTTCATATAGTATTGCTCAAATAATGATTCTTTGAAAATACAGATGTTCATAAAAGAAAAAAAGTCTATTTCAACTGCCCCAGTAAATTCAATTAATATGATGACTAAAAGCAATTTATTAGTTTAATGACATAGTATTGGTTATATAAGAAATAATGACTGAGATTTCAAAGATGCCACATTTACAAATACACCTCCCTTGACAAAATAAAACTAAATGTGGAATAATTATCCAAGATGGCAGAGTAGATAAACACTGTGCTAGCCTCATCTCATGAACACATCAAAATTATAACTAAATTACAGAAAAATCAACCGGGAGAACCATCTGAAGTCTAGATAATGAAAATTTTATAACACATTGAGACTGGTAGGAGGGGTAAAGACACAAAATAAGCAGGCCCAAAACCTGTGTGGAGAACAAATTGGAGGGACATGTTGGCCACAGAGCTTCCTCATGCAGGAGTAGGGGCCTCCAAGCATTGGTGCTGGGAAGAGGAGTCCCCACAACTTCCTCCTATGAAAAACAGTGGGGATTCTGACTTTCTGGGTGGGATGAAAGGCTGCAGGAAACCCAGGTGTCCTCTTAAAGGGCCCACACACAAACTCACTCATAAGCATTCACCCTGGGCTCCACTAGAGGAATAGTAACTTGGGAGGGAATCAGAGACATACAGGGGGCAGACTGAGGTGTGTGGTTTCAGGTGAGTTCTGGAAGATAGTCACCACTTTCCCTGCGTGAGGTCCCCTGGCAGAGCAGCCTGCAGGCGGGTACCGTCTTTCCTGTGTTGAGCCCACACCCTATGCTTACCCCCAAATCTGAATCTGGACTGATGAACTCTGCTGCTCCACCCAGCTGAGCCAGCAGGTGGCATCAGACCTTGGTGTGTCCTGGCTTTTTGCAGAGATACCCCAGACCTGCTACTGGTAGCAGCCATTCCCAGTTTGCAGTTTACAGCATGGTCTTTCTCATGTACCTCCAGGTCCAGCACAGGCAACGACTAACTGTGGATGACTTTGTAGCTCCTACTATGTAAATCCCAGCCTGTCTCAGGCAGTGGCTGACCTGGGCCTGCACTGGAACTCCTTGCAAGAGGCCCCAGAACGAACATACTTGGAGTTTGGCTTCATACCATAGCAGAGCATCACCTAATTATCCCCACAAGTGGCACAACCCAAGGGCAGTCTCAATAGGCACCAGAGCCTACTGAGGTGAATTCCTTTCTATGAGGTAAGCTCACACAGTAGCCAGTAACCTCTGGACATGGCCAAACCCCACAGTCAGTTCATCCTGAGGGTAAATACCACCCACTGATGTGCCAACAGCAATCAAGGCTCAACTATAACACAAGGGCACACAAAACCCACACAGGGGACACTCCTGGAACACCTGGTGCACACGACCAGGGAGACTATGCCACTGGTTACCAGAGGACACCTACTACATAAGGCCACCAGGTCAAGACTGGGAGAGCAGCAGATCTACCTACACATAGAAACAAAACAGAGAGGCAGCCAAAATGTATCCCAAATGAAAGAACAGGAGAAAACACTAGAAAAAGAACTAAACAAAATGAAGGCAAGCAACCGACCAGATACAGAATTCTAGTAATGGTTATAAGGATACTCAAGGAATTTAGTGAGAACTTCAACAAAGAGATACCAAGTATAAAAAAGAACAACATAGAAATCATTAAAAAAAACAAAACAAAACAGTAAGAAGTGAAGAATACAATAGCTGAAATGAAGAATGCACTAGAAGGAATCATCAAAAGACTAGATGAAGTAGAGGATCAAATTAACAATTTGGAAGACAAGATAGCAGAAAACACCCAATCGGAACAGCAAAAGGAAAAAAGAAAAAAAATGAGGATACTTTAAGGGACCTCTGGGATAACATCAAGAGTACCAATATTCACATCATAGGGATACCAGAAGAAAGAGAGAATGCAAGGGATTGAGAACCTATTTGAAGAAATAATAACCCAAAATTTTCCTAACCTGGTGAAGGAAATAGATATACAAGTCCAGGAAGTGCAGAGAGTCCCAAACAAGATGAACCCAAACAGGCCCACACCAAGACACATTATAATTAAAATAGCAAAGGTTAAAGGCAGAGATAATCCTAAAAGCAGCAAGAGAAAGGCAACTAGTAACTTATAAGGGAGCTCCCATACATTTGTCAGCTGATTTCTGAACAGAAACTTTGCAGACCAGAAGGGATGGGCAGGGGATATTCAAAATGATGAAAATAAAGGATCTACAACTAAGACTACTCTACCCAGCAAGGCTATCATTTACAATTGAAGGATAAAGAGCTTCCCAGACATGAAAAGTTAAAGGAGTTCATCACTACCAAACCAGTTCTATAAGGAATGTTAGAAGGACTAGTTTAAGAGGAACAAAATCAATCAATCAATATCAATCAATCAATAAATATAAAAAGGCAATAACTACAAATCTATCAACAATTACTTTCAAAGTAAATCGATTAAATGCTCCAATCAAATACATAGGGTGGTTAAATGGATAAGAAAACAAAACCCTTACATATGCCTCCTATAAGAGACTGATTTCAGATTGAAGACAGACAGAGACTGAAAGTAAAGGGGTAGAAAAAATTATTTCATGAAAATGGAAATAAAAAATGCGGGACTAGCAATACTTATACCAGACAAAATAGACTTTAAAACAAAGGCTATAACAAGAGACAAAGAAGAACCCAGTAATTCCACTTATGGGTGTTTATCTGGCAAAACCCAGAACACTACTTTGAGTGGACATATGTATCCATATGTTCATTACAGCATTATTTATTATGGCCAAGATGTGGAGGCAGCCTGGGTGTCCATTGATAGATGAATGGATAAAGAGGATTATATATATATATATAGACTATATATATATATATATATATATATATATATATATATATATATATATGGAATATTGCTTAGTCATGGAAGGGAATGGGTTCTTGCCATCCGTGGTAGCATGGGTGGACCTAGAGGGTATTGTGCTGAATGGAGAATGTCAGACAGAGAAGGACAGATACAGTGTGATGTCACTCATATGTGAAATCTAAAGAACAAAATAAACAAACAAGCAAAACAGAAACAAACTCATAAATACAAAGAACATCTTAATGGTTTCCTGATGGGAGAGGGGTTGAGGGAATGGGTGAAAAACTGGAAGTAATGAAAAAGTACAAATTGGTTGTTACAAAGTAGTCATGGGGCTGTAAGGTGTAACATAAGGAATATACCAAGTTTGCCAATTAAGTTTGTGAACTTGTTGCAATGATGTTGCTAACCTTTTATGATATCAGAGGGATTATTCATTATGAATTTGTACCAACTGGACAGTTAACTATTTGGAAGTGTTGAAAAGGCTGTGAGAAAAAGATGAAAACGAACTGAACTTTTCACCAACAATTCATGGCCCTTGCATCACAACAATGTACCAGTTCACATGGCATTGTCTGTGAGGGTTTTTAGCCAGTAAAGAAATAAATGTATGGGAAAACTCTCCCTACTCACCTGATCTGGCCCCCAATGATTTCTTTTTTTACCCGAAGATGAAGGAGATATTGAAAGGAAGACATTTTGGTGACACTCAGGACATCAAGCATAATATGATGAAGCTCTGATGGCCATTCCAGAGAAAGAGTTCTAAAATTGCTTTGAAGGATGGACTAGGCACTGGCGTTGGTGCATAGCTTCCCAAGTGGAGTACTTCGAAGATGATCATAGTAATATTCAGCAATGCAATATGTAGCACTTTTTCCAGGATGAGTTCACAAACTTAATTGTCTGACATCATAGTCAATATTGTAATAACTCTGTATGGTGTCAAATGCATACTAGATTTATAGAGGTGATAGATATGAGAGGGGTTGGGGGGACAGGGTGAAAAAGGTGATGGGATTAAGAAATAATTAAAAAACAGTCATGGGGATGTAAAGTAAAGCATAGGGAATATAGTCAATAATATGGTAATAGCTATGTATAGTGCCAGGTGGGTACTAGGCTACTAGGATCACTTCTTAAATTATACAGATGTTTAACCACTATACTGTACATCTGAAATTAAAACAAAACAGTATTGAATGTTAACTGTAATTGAAAAACTTTAAAGCAGAAAATGTGAAGAGGAGTAAGAGTTTCAAATTTCCAGGAATAAAACAAATAAGTCATGGGGATGTAGCATACAGCATGAGGAATATAGCCAATAATATTGTGATAGCATAGTATGGTGTCAGATGTTTGCTGGAATTATGGTGATCACTTCTTTGGGCATATAAATGTTGAACACCCTATGGTATACACCTGAAACTGATATAATTTTATATGTTAGCTATATTTTTTAATAAAAAATCTTAGAACAAAGAAATAGTGACTAACAGTGTAATGTTCTGAAGAGGCCAGAGGGAATAAAAATCAATAGTCAAGGATAAAGGGATGGTCCTTATAGGAGGAGATATAGTATATTATCCTATTGAAATACAATGAGGGAAGAACAGTATGAATGGTGATGTAGATAGATTTATTAGTAGGAAGATGATTTTAATTCTTATATGGTTTTTGTGAAAGGATATTATAAACATAGTCCAGTTTAAGGGAAGCAAAGAGGCCTCCAAAAACTTTTGGGAGAGATACAGATTAACAATCTACAGAAATTTAGCAGGATCGAGTGGCAATGTTGAAGTCCCATTTGTAGTTGGTGATCATTATCCATGAATCATCACCCAGTTAATGAGCAATGACAAAGCTTCCTCCTACTCCAGAGTCCCAAGTTTGATTAATTATCATATTCTGGTAATTCTACCTCATGAATATCCCAGGCGTGTGTCCAGCCCTCCAATGTTATTACCACTGTTTTCATTCTGCCCCTTATCACCTCTTGGCTGGTTAGTTTTAGTAGACTGAATTTGATCTCCAAATTCCCATTTTTGTTTCCCAACTATTCCTGCATGCCATTACATAACTATGTAAGAGACCTTTGGTAGGTCCCTTCATTGCTCTAACATTGGCTACCTCATCTCTAAAGTAGATATTGCATTTATACTCTCTATCTGATAGGATTATTACTAATATGTACTTATTTTTACTATGAAGTCTAAATATATAAGATGAGAATCTAAGTGGTAAGCAAAAATATTGTAATATAACTTTGGTCATATATGCAGCAGCATACATTCTAAAACTAAGCATATAAAAGCATAGTGTTGAAATATATACATATATATATTAAACACCACAATCAATCAGGATTCTCAAGCTCACTTCTTAATAATGTCTTTATAGCTTTTTATTGCATGACAGAGCAAGCTACATATCGTATATCAACTGTAACACAGCACTTGACTGCTTTAATGTAATGCTTAACTGTAAATGTCTATAATTAGAAATGAGGTATTTAAATTTGAATATACTTTAGATAGATGGCAATATCTATAAAGATAGAACCATCATTTCTGCCTGAATTGAACTTGAAAGTTAAAGTTATAATGGCTCCTATTATTGGAAAAGTAATAATAACAATTATAATTATACCATGAAGTATTAAAAGCTGAACATTCAATTTGAAGATAGCTAAAATAAAAATGTAGTGAAAAACGAACCTATAAAATGCTTGCAATTCACACACATGTGCTATATAGAGGCACTAAAGAGCAAAGGAAAGAACCGTGGGCTCTTTCTTATAGTTCATTTTATTCACATTCTCTCTCCCTCTTTGGCATTGAGGGGGATTGTGGTTAATATTTCTCAGTCATAGATCATTACTTTCCTATGTCAAAACTTTTTCTCTAAGGTAGCATAATCTCAGACTAAAAATATAGAGTTTCTAATTATGGCAAATACCTTTTTATTTAATTTGTGCTAGGTTTAACTGCTTAGAAAATCACTATGTCATATTTATTTTTCACACTTGAGGTGGCTATTTCAATCCAGGCCATGCAACTTACCATCATTACGTAGAGTGAGTGGTGTTGGAGGACTAAGTACTCGGGCATTTGTCACTGTGTTTTTCACCAGACAAATATAGCTGCCAACATCTGATGTTTGGACTTTAGAAATATAAAGGTTGCCTGTTTCCTGGGAAATGAACCGCCGGCTGTCTTCCGCCACAAAGGAAGGGAACTCATTAAATACCCAGCTATAGATGATCTCTGAAAATACACAAAATTCAATTGTTGAAAGACAGATTATTTTACTAACAGTTAAAACTCAATCAACAAACACTTTACTAGATGTTAGATACATTGCAAGGCCATACATAGTATTTGATACAGTTATCTATATAATTTAGTATTTTACATTCAAAAGACTATTGTTTTAATGATTACAGGAAGATCTGAAATATTTCTTAAGGTTGCTTAACCTTTATTCATACATTCATTCATTCAATTCCAATGTGTTTTGAATGTGTATTAGATGATTGGCACTATGATAGCACTGAAATAAAAAAAGGAGACATTTTCACATTTTCAAAGATCAGTGTAATTGGAGAGATTTATCCAAACCTATGAAACAATGTGGAAAAAAATGGGGATATATATTTTATACTAAACAAGGCATGGGAAATGACCACTTAAGCAATCATGTCTATCAGCAAAAACTTCCTGAGTTAAGAGAGACACCTGAGCTGCATTCATTTACTCATTTCTTAACAAATATTGGTTGATGGTGATGATAAACCAGCATTTGTTCTAAGTGGAAAAAAAAAGCGGGGGGACCTGTGCTTTCATGGAGCTTTCATTACAGTGGGAAGAAACCAAAAGTATAAACAAGTATAAATCAAGTGGTGATAAGAGCTATGAAGAAAACTAAGTCATGTGAAGAGAGCTAAGAGAGTGATAGAGGTGAGAAGAGCATGTGAATTTATATTTAAAAAGCTCTCTCTGACTGCTGAGTAGGGACGCGACAGTGTGAGGACAAAGTAGGGACTGGGGAGCAGAGAAGCAGGAGGAATAATGCCCACTATTTTCAAAATAGCCATGAAATATATAAATGGTTTTCATTAGCATGGTAGTGACAGTAATGGTGAAGTGGTAAGAAGTGATTGTGATAATGGAGTTGACAGTAATTGTGGATGGAATTATTGTGAAATGTGAGAAAAAAGGAGTCAAAGAGCAAGGTTTTGGACCTGAGTAACTGAGCAAGTAGAAGAATGTATTTCTCCTTATTGAAATGGGAAGACTACAAAAACAGCAGCTCTTTGGAGATGCAGGTGAATTAAAATCAGGAGTTTAATTTTGACAAATTAAATTTGTCATACTATTTAGCATTCAATTTGAGAAATTGAGAAGCAGTTGTATGTTTGAATATGGAGATCAAGGGAGAAATCTGTTGGTTTCATAAATTTGGTATTTTAATATATAGTTGGAACTAGCCAGGTGAAGAGTATAAGGGGTGCTGAAGGTATTCCAATCAGAGGGACAAACGAGGATGGCCATTAAGACAAGAAGTTGGATGGTAGGAATGGACCACCACAGCATTGTGTTATCAAAGTTTAAAAAAAATCCAAGGAACAGAGCAGTCAAAGAAGAGGTTGGAGACATTAGCGATAAATCCAAATTACTAAACAAAAATTAACATGGTTCTATATTAAGTAGTTTGTGCTCTATCATATATGCAGTGTAGCACGCTGGACATTTTTCAGCAAAGGATTGACATAGAGATGTATGTTTATAGGTTATTCTGGTGATTCTGCGAAGGTTGGATTTAAGTAAGAACAAGGCTACAGGAACAAATAATAGGACAATATTGCATACTGAAGATGAATTCTGAAAAAATTTGAATTAGAACCATGTCATAACATTGAGAAGAAGGATGTTGGTTCAAGAAATATATTGAAAGGAAGACAAACTAAGAGACAAATAGTCCAGGAATACTCTCATAATTCCCTTAAGTCACTAGGAAGAGAATGGCACAAGAAATTCAGGATGGAAATACACAAAGTCAAACTGGTTTAAGGAAAAAGATAATTGCTTCACTTTCAGGGCATTTTGAGTTTGAGGTGTGTGAGACAAATACAATTAAGGAGTTCCAATAGTTGGAAAATATGGGTTTCAAGTCCAGGAAGGTTAAATTTGGAAGTTGATAGTATATTGATAGTATATAACTTGATATATTTGGAAGTTGATAGTATATAATTGAATCCATGTAAGTAGATGAGATTAACTGGGGAAAGTAGATATGGTGAGAAGATAGTTCTCTGGGAAGCACAAACATCTACATCAAGGTAAGAAAGTGTTCAAATGGTGAGAGAGAAGGAACTGTTGGAAAGATTCAAATGGAATAGAGAAAATTCAGTCTCATAGGCACCAATGGCTTAATCATTTCGAGAAGCTAAATGATGTCAAATAAGGCAAATAGAAAACCCAAAATAAGGAAAAAATTCTTTTAAGATTGGCATTTGGGGCATCATTGAATGGCAACTTCAACAGATGAGTGAGTGGAGCTCAAAACCAGGTTGCTATACAAAATGAGAAACTGGAGGCATTACATGTGGGCTGGTAGCATTCAAATCCTAATAGGTGTTGTAATTACCTATGTTATGGTTGAAAGAGCAGATTCCAAGGTCCCCTATCTCCAGAATTACCTGTTTAGTAACACTAGTTACAGCAGGTCCTTAAATAACGTCGTTTCGTTATAACATTGATGAGATGCATAGGAACGGAACTCTTGTTTATATAGATTAGCCTGTGGTAAAATTGGTTTTGATATACATGGTTTCACTTAAAGTTTGTTTCCAAGAACCACTTTAAGTGAGAACTTACTATACTTGAGTTTTTACAACATGTGATTCTAATCTACAGTGAGTCTTGGGAAAGCCTATTTTAGGCTATTCTTCTCTCTCTCTCTCTCCTCACCTCTCTCTCCTTCCCATCTCTCCCATTCCTTCATTCCTTCTTTTCTTTCTGTCTACCAACCTACCTAGCATGGCTGGTTAAAAACCAGATTTATTATAATACTTTGGCCCTGCCCAGGTTCCAATGGGCTGCCTGGTATTTGGTCAGCCATTCTGGGTACTTAAACAGAGACTTTGAAAATTAGCCATCCATATTGAAAGTCAATGTAACTAATTTCAAAACTTTACATATGGATCAATTAACTTTGAATAGAACCCCCTCTCAATCTATTACTATTATTATTTAATTTTTTTTCTTAACTTATTTACAACCAATACAATGTGTCCAGTAAAGGTAAATCATTAATGTTCATGAATATGTGTTTAAGAAAGGTGATGCCTTAGGCTAACTCCTAAAAAGTATCAGAAACATTTTTATAGATATCACTTTATGTAGGTGTAACCTATACAATTAACTTATGAACATAAAAATTTCTATTTCTCCTGTCCAAAACTCCCCTTAGATATGGTTTAAATTGAGCAAGTATTTAACTAACTCTTTGAGGTTTGGTTTTCTCATTAAAAAATAAGAATTATAGGGCCAGCCGAGTGGCTCAGTTGGTTAACAGCTCGTTCAAGGGTGTGAGCTGAGCTCTGAGCAACAGCAGTTCGATGCCAACCTGAGCTGAGCTGCCGCTAAGCTGCCAACAAGTGGTGGGATGGTTCAGCTAAACAAAAATAATAATAAAGAATTATATTACCTACTTCATAAGTTTTTAAATACGATACTACAACCAGGAACATATTAAGTATTTATAAAATATGAAAATGTTAATAATATTTTCATGATCCCTCCTCCCAAAAATTATTAGTTAAGGGCTCTTTCTACGTGTTCCACTAAATATAAGAAAAATAGGGGTGGGCAGAGTGGCTCAGTTGATTAAGAGTGTGAGCTCTAAGCAACAGGGTCACCGGTTTGATTCCCACATGGGCCAGTGAGCTACGCCCAGGCTTAGCTGCCACTGAACTGCCAACAGGTGGTGGGATGGCTCAGCTGGTGGGAACACGTGCTCCTAACAACAAAGTTGCTGGTTCGACTCCTGCATGGAATGGTGGGTTGCATCCACCCACAACTAAGACTGAACACGACACCTTGAGCTGAGCTGAGCTGAGCTGCCCTGAGCTGGTTAGAGTGTGCGCTCTTAGTAACAAGGTTTCTGGTTTGATTCCCGCATGCCCACCTGCAACTAAGATTGAACACAGCACCTTGAACTAAGCGGTAACGAGCTGCCATAGGGCTGCCGGATGGCGACTGGACTTGGAGCTGAGCTAGTTGCGCTCTTCACAATTAAGATTGAAGAACAACAACTTGGCTATTTCCCTTCCCCAATTCCCCAACACTGCTCCCCTTCCCCAATTCCCCAATAAAATCTTAAAAAAAGAAAAACAGTAAAGAGGATCTAAAATAATACTGAAAGAATTATGAGCACTTAAATATTATTCAATCTGTTTTCCATAGAAAATTTCAATGATGAAAGTAAGCAGGATTTAGACAATATTTATTACTCATAAGGCATATATTATAATTCTAAAAGATGTCTGAGAATTTTGAAATATTATGATACATTAGCTTGTAATTATAAGACACACAATATCAAAAACTTTCAAATATTTTAACAAACATTTCACAAATAAAATATTTTACAGCTGGTTGCCCACTTGACAATCTTTAGTCCTCTTGATATTTTACTAAGAAATTATGTATAGTAGCCACATGGCTTTACTCAAAGAAAGACCATAGAGTATAATTGAAATACTTCATTCTGTTCTCACACTACTCAACTAGCCTCTAAATTCGAGGACTTCTCACACTTAACCTATGAATTCTTCTAATTGTTATTAGAGCTTCATTCACATCACTCACAGATATTTTGATATTTTTGCAGTTTATTTCAGATTACATTTTACTGGGTTTATCTCAATTTTTGGCCTGTATTACTTGACATTTTGGGAAAAAGAAAGCAGTAAACAATCAAACTGAAGTCTATCATTCATTGAAATACTATTTCTATTATACTGATTGTGCTTGCTAAGTAAATGTTTTGTAAAATATTTTTAGAATAATAAAACAAAGTATCTACACAAAATTGGCTTTTTCTCAAATTTTACAGGTAAATGAGTACTTAGGGGTTCAAAAATGCTTATTTAGTTTTTAAAATAAGTTTTCAGTTTTACATAGCAAAGCATTTCATAATCCTAAGAAGGATAAAAAATAGGAATGGTACACAATAGAAAAGCTGACAACCTGAATTTGGATTGGGTTTTCTGCCAGTGCCAAAAATAAAAATATTGAACTGGGCTAAATATCTTTTAAGATTGCTGTTTACTTTCTCTTATAAAGTATTTATCCTTTATTAGCATTTTACTTAATATCCCTTTCAAACTTTTCTTTACTACTATAAAAAAATCATTAATTTTATTTTTAGTATAACAGAGTGAGGATAAAATAATTCAGGGATATAGTAAAAGATAGTCAGCTCTGGTGTCATAGTCTTTAATTTCTTTTTCTTTTCTTTTCTTTTTTTTTTGAGGGCAGTGTCACTGGCCCTCATATGTGGGACCCGAACCAGGGCTGCTGGCGTCCCAAGCCAGCTCTTAACCACCGCGTCACTCGGCTGGCCCTTTAATTTCATATAACACTTTGTTTCATACCAATTGTGCTTGGCTCCTAAAAATAATTTAATACAAGCTGATTTATTAAGTATTATAATTTGAATGTTATTCATTTCAGAAGTATATTGAGATTAGTTGGTTAATTGTGATTTTCCCATTTTTCTAAAGTTCTCTTTTAATAGTATGTTTAGTTAAGAAAATTAGAAATGTTTTAGAAGTTCTTGATGTGGTTGTTCAGTGAGTATTCCCTATTCCAGCAGACAATGTCTATTTTTTGAGAAATTCTGTGCATTCTAAGTGTGAGCATCTCCCTCTAGGATGTTTTTGCATTAGCTTCTACCAAGAGCTCCACTTGGGGGATATCTGCTGGAGATCAACGTATTTTATTTTATTCTTTTCAATTATAGTTGACATCCAATATTATATTAGTTTTAGGTGTACAGTATAGTGGTTAGACATTTATATAACTTACAAAGTGATCCCTTCACAAAGTCTAGAACCCACCTGTCACCATACATAGTGATTACAATATTTTTGACTATATTCCTTATGTTGTACTTTACATCCCCATGACTATTTTGTAACTATGAATTTGTACTTCTCAATCCCTTCCCCCTTTTCCACTCAGCCCCACCCTGCCTCCCATTTGGCAACCATCGATTTGTTCTCTGTATCTACGAGTCTTTCTCTGTTTTGTTTGTTCATTTATTTTGTTCTTTAGATTCCACATATAAATGAAATTATATGGTATTTTTCTTTCTCTGTCTGACTTATTTCACTTAGCATAATACCCTCTAGGTCCATCCATTTTGTTGCAAATGGTAAGATTTCATTCTCTTTTATGGTCATGTAATATACCATTGTATACAGGTATGACAACTTCTTTATACTTGGGATCAATTTTTATGTAAATTTCACTAGTGAATTTTTGACACTGTAGGATAATATACATTTGGCCTACAATCCCATGTACTGTGTTGTCTTGAAGTTTTGGTTCTCATGGAAGACTTTTTTTGTTTGTTTTTTCCTGAGTCATTGAGAGTCATTCTAGTTCACTGAGGGCATAGCCCATTGTGGGCGTAGCTTGGTGTGGGCTATCTAACTTCCATCTCAGACAGACCCAAACACTTGTACTTTATCACAGCATGAACATTCATTCTTAAGGTCATAGGCTTTAAGGTCTATTTCCATGACATATAAACAATGTACCTGGCTGCCAAGGTCTCCTGCCAAGGATTAACCCTATTTCCAGATTTTAGTCAGGATATTAGCCCTGGATTTTCTTGTTTGTTTCTGATATCTGGGGATTTTCTTTTCTTTCTTGTAATCTTAGCTACATATTTAAATTTTATTTACTTTACTCATCATTTCTAAATTTTGGTAGTAAGAAAATTTCTAGGTTATCCCTATCTACTGTTCTAATTGAACGTCCAGGTTTTATGACTTTATGCATTGCAGAATTTCAGCACAATTGTTGTAACTGATTCAATGTCACAAAATATCTCCTTTTTGCTCCCCTGACAAAAAAAGATGATTCCTTAAGTGATATATTTCTATATCTACAGTGTATAAAAACAGGAATACCCATATGGGCAATGATGCTCATTTCTCATAACTGAAGTGCCATTAATAAAAAAAAGTGTGAGAAAAGAGAATGAAACAGAATAGTGGACTCTCTGAAGTCCTTGAAAACAATTTCAATGAGTAATTATCTGTGATTCATTTTAACATTCTTTACTATAACTGTGAGTTTGAAAATAACTGTTTTTCTCTCTAATAATGCTTATACACATCAGAAGCTTAGGGTCAAAGGATTTGGAGAGAACACAATGGATGCAGCATCTGAGTTTTTCACTGACCCAATTTATAATGCAACTCTCCTAGGGAGCCAATTTTCTTTATCCTTGTCAGCTATAAAAAGGAAGACCTAAAAATCAAAAACTTCTCTATTTTTATGATATCTCAATTTTGTAGTTTACGGTAAACATATCTGTTAATAGACTATATTTGCCCAAATCCTTGACCTTATCCTTTTTCTGGCTATTCCTGTAATATGAGATTTAATGTTATAGCTGTCAAATAACTATAATTATAATTTGTTCCTTATTATAAAAAATATAATTTTTAGTTTGATTTTTTTAAGTTAAATTGTGTACTTATAATTTGATATATTTTTGCATTAGTTTTATTGGATGTTGCTTAGTTGCCTTATAATCATATTTGGTTTCATAATTCTATCATCTGTTATGACTCCTCTCCCTCATTTTTGATGAATTAATTGATGTGGAGATACTTGAATAGAGGAACTTAGTACATTTCTGGTAGAGACAATATGGCTTTAAAATTTTGCACTACAATTATTTTGGTTTTAGAGTATTTGTAGCTGATGTTACCATTTTGGGTTTTGTAGTTAATGATATCATGAAGGAAATTGTAGAGCGAGATTGTCCTATTAATTATCCATTATTACTGAGCATAAGGGGGTACAACCTGAAATTAGTAGGAAATACCTTTTTACATTGCTGATTTATACCTTCATGGTGATCGAAGATGTCAGTATTAACCACATAAAGTACTCTTGGCAGGGCAGAGACTAGACCTACTACCTACTTTCTTTATCACTACATCCTCAGAACCCAACAGGATGTGTAGTTGCTAAATAAATTTTTGATGAATAAATGAATAGTTAGGATAAAAATATATATATATTTTTGTAAACCTCTCTAAGTTTTGAGAACAAAACTTTTTTTTTACATTTTAAACTTCATTACAAATTATCTAAAATCTACTTGAACTTGTTTTGGCCTTGAGAAACTGAGTCAAAGATAATTGAAGTTGGGCTAAATACAGATGCTGAGAAATAATGTAGGCAGTTTTAAGAATCTGTAATGTACTGTCAATGAACAAAAGAGAAAGGGTCATGTTTACAAAGCTAATGTGAAATACTTTCATGATTTATTCTACTAGGTAAATTCAAAAGAGGTTGAGGGGGCATTAAATTTTAAGGTTGTCCAAACTCTCACGTTAGTAGTCTCCTTGCATGGCCAGTCATTTCACCTCTGCTTGAATATCTTCACTGGAACTTTGTTGAGGAAACTGATTTGGCAGTTCAAGTTATTAAATGGCTTCTGTTAGGATGGGGACTGAGATAAGACAACTGGGAATATCAACAAGTAAGTAGTGATAAATTACTATATGCAAAGCACTGTTTAGGGTATTATGAAGACAAAAGGTAGGGCTAAGAACGGAACTAACTTGAGTTTACTATGAGTCACATACTTTATATATTTTTCCACTTTGTTTTCCTGTTCGCCCTCCCTACCCACACACACACACACACACACACACACACACACAGAGCAGAAGGCAGCATCATGAGTCAATAAGACCGTGGAATCACAAAGACCAGTGTTTAAGGGATGGCTGCATGATGTTCCAACTATGCACCTTTGGGCAAGCTATTTAACTTTAGCCTTAGTCTTTTTACCTGTAAAATTCAATTAATGTAGGAAACTGTAGGTTAAAAGAGGCATTACACATAAGGTTAGTACAATGGAACTGGATGTAGTTATTATTATCATTATAATCATCATCAACATCAAAGGTCTGAGGCTCAAACAGGTGAAGGAACCAGTGGGAAATGGCAGCTCATTAATGTCAGAGGAAAAATTCAATTTTTTCTGACTCACTCTAATCCTATAGTTTATCATTATATTATACTGCTTCAATGATTATATTATAATCTTGCTGAATCTCAATTTCAGTATCCAGAAAATGGGACAGTTATGTATATATTTTATGTTTGTGCTGAGGACTACATAAGCCACTTAAATGAGAGTGCTAAGTGAGCAGAAAGGAACTACTCCGCAAGATAGCTATTAGATCAGGAAAAAAATAACAGTATAATGTAGTATTTGGTACAATGCAGATTCACATTGAACCTTGTACAATTAGATTTAATTTCTGCAAGTGGCAAAAGTTTCACCTATAAAACAACCTGAGGCAAAGATCCTCAGAATAATAATGGAATAAAGCTGTGTAACTGATACTTGGCTAGTGCCTCTAGAATCAAGATATTTTTAAAGATGTTGTGAAGAATACAAGAGACAACATTTGTCATATGTTTTAAAAATGAAATTACCTTAATACAAAGACAGGCTGTATTATAACATTAAATTTTAGTTATCTTGGTTGAACAAAGCAAAGTACTAATTCTCTTTTTTTTAAGGTTTGGAGACATGTATTTTCATTATGTTTGTTACCTACAGTCAGAAGCAGCAAAGAGAACTCAAACTTATATGTCACCACCACAAAATAAAATTTTATGTGCATATAATTCAAAACACCTTTAGCAAAACAAAATATAATGTGAAGAATATTTATAATAGAAACAGTAGTAAACTGGCATTCTCTCATAATCTACAACTCAAATGACTGTGAATAAGTGAATTCCAAGTTCTAGAGTTCAGGTGATTAGACCAACTGGGTGACAGGATCTATTTTTATTTTCTCTGTGGAATGCTTCACGCCACAGAGGAATTTTTATCCCAGGAGCCGTATGTCTAGATATAAAGGTCATTGCTAACTCTTTCCAAAATGTAACCTAAATTTCTTGCTTTGCTAAGAGGTTTTTAAATTATTTTTATTAAATTGTAAACTCCTTCAGGTCAGGGGCCAGCATTTACTGAACAGTGTGACATAGTCAGTGGCACAAGTTCAATTTAGGCTTTGAATTTTGCATTCAAAAGGATTCCCCGGAGACTTCCCACAATTCATTGTTAAAGCTCACAGATCCCAGCCCTCAATCAACAATAGAATATCTGTGCCTTAGAATTTTGCCAGGGAATATGATGTTGCTGTGCTTATCAAAATTATAAAGAGCTTAGTTTAAAGAAAAGATGCATGGAAGACTATGTAGACCAATAGACACGATCAAGGTAATCTAAAAGTTTATCCTTTTTAAAACAGAATATTAGACAGCTTAACAATAATAACAGCAGCAATAACAGTGAACATTTATTAACCTAGGTCAGAGTCTTAACAAGAAGCAGATTCTTTTGAATGTGACTTATTCATAGAGTGTTTCCAGGAGAAGGAATTAAGGGAAACAGAATCAAGTAAAGTAAAAGAAAATTCTAAGCAAGGTTGTGGTCCCCTGAGAGATATTAGTTTAAAATTAATCCCACTTGTGGGATTGCACTCTAGATTTGATGAGTGAGTCAATGAAGATAAAGAGAATCAGTCTTTTGTACTCTCCTCCCCTGCACAGTCAGTTTATTTGCTGCTGGCTGGGGGAAATGAGGTGTTGGAGGGCAGAGGGCACAATTTCCCAGATATGGGAAATTCTCTGGAGAAGCAACAGCTGTTGAATGGATGCATTGATCAGGTGAAGGAGATCTGGGTATACAACCAATAGGATCTAGTAAACCTGGATAGCACTTAGTATGTTCCAGACATTGTGGTCTATGTTCAATAATTTATTTAATCCTTACAGGAATAGGTAACCCCATTTTATGGATGAGAAAACTAAGATTAAAAGATCAATATCTTGACCAAGAATCCTTACTGAGCGTAGATCTTTATTTGGAAAAAGAAAAATCTGATTAATAGTGCTTTCAAGTATTTATTAGTTTAAGTTGCATATGTTATGGGGTCTATGTTTGCCAATTAAATCTTTGATGCTTCATGTAGCAATTAATCAGAACATTGTCTAAATTCCACTCATCAGACAAAAGCTGATTGCTGGAAATTTCTATTAACCATTGAGTCACAATCTAATTAAACTGTGGTCACAGAGCCATGGAAGTCTTAACTATGTAAAATGGTAAGGATGTGTCCCACTATCATAGAAACCTACTGTAAAATAACACAGCCAGTGTGCCTGAAATGCAGCTGTTCATAGGGGTAAAAGAAATATTAATGCAAAATTATAAACATGGGTACTTATTCCTGATCTCTTCTGACTTCAGAATTTACAGAATTTTTTCAAATATTTAACCAAAATTAGTCCCATACATAACCCAGTATTTTCTGGCATTAACAGGAGTTCACAGAATAGCAGTGAAATAGTCTTCTAATTCTTCTGTATTTTACTTAGTAAAATGCCTTTTATCTAAAATATATTTGTCATTTGTATATAACTAAAATGATTAAATTTTAATTTAGTTCTAATTGAAAGCAAAAGAAAATTCATAAGGCAAGTATTCAAAACACTCAACAGTTTTCATTGAAAGTGAATTTTAAAAGATATATTTATTTCTTTTAATTTCATGCTATGCAAATTGGATGGTATAAATTTGAGGATTTATTGCAGGATAGATATTAACAGAAACAAATATGAGTTTAATAAATTATCCCTGTCTAGGTAGATGAGTCACAGAGGACAAACCCTCTAGAGTTGTGATTTGCCTAAATTTTGCATGCTAAATTTGGTTGCATTTGGGTATGTTTATCATATAGATGCCGCAGAGGATCTTCAGGTAAGATAAATGACCATAACGAGATTCTCTGTTGCTCAACTTTGTCTTAAACTCGATGTAATTTTTCATAAATGTTCTTTGTGCTTTTACAGCTTAACTAATGCTCATTAATCCTTCATGCAAATCTTTAATGAAGGTAATTTATTTGTCACATTGCCATGCACCATATAGAAATAGTAGGTATTGTCTATTTATCAAAAGGCACTGAAATGGTTTATTTTCTGCTCTGGGGGTTTGTCCCTATGGCTCACCTACTTCAGAAAAAAATCTTAATCATAAAATATGTATTAATCTCTGTTGATATGTAATCACTGTATTAAATCTTCAAATTCCTAGTCATATGAATTCACATAGCATGAAATTTTGGCTAGGAATTTTTTAGTTGATTTTTTTTAAAAATGGAAAAGTTGTTATGAGTTACAATAATAATATAAATGGTATAAGAACTCTAGAATTTACTCTCTTTCTAATTGTACAAGGGATATTTCTGCACAAATCAAATGTTTTTTGATCTTTATAATTTTTTTGTACCATAGCCTCCAAATGTGAATCTCTCATACTTATGTATTATCAAACTATATTTGTGAACTAGACATTATAATAAAGTTCATTATTCAATAATAAGGAGGTTTGAGCAATTAAAAAACACATTTAAAAAGAAGGGAGATGCCTTTAAAATAGACATATTTACAGTAATTAAGAATAGTTATTATTTTGAGCCTAAAGTTGATGTTAAATATGAATATTAGATATTCAGAGATATGTGGAATGCATATACTATAGAAAGGATCTGAATGGAAAAAAATATTTTGAGTCTCCCTGAATCAATTATTTTTCATGTTTCTTTTTATTTGCCTACATGTTTTCTCGATTTCATGTTCCTGAACTGGCTTTTCTTTGGTCATTTCCTATAATGCCTTAATCTTTAATGTTTTCTCTAATTCCGGGATACAGAAGGTATTTACTTCTTAAAAACCAAACTTATTCAGACTTCCTTGTTGAATATCAATTACTTAGATGTGTTCTGTGTTTTCTACACAAGTGTGGGCTCTGTGATGTATTTTTTCCCTAAGCCTCCCTTCCTAGTTTGTTGGTTAATTAATAATTCTGGTGATTGACTCAGTGATATTTTCCAAAGTCACAAGACAACTAGGAACTATAATAGCTGAACTAAAAATACTATAATTTTCTTGGAACCCAGGAAGGTTAAACCATATTATAGTTTTAGAAATCGGAAAACTATATATCTGTAGGGATTACTGCAAATTTCAAGAACACAACCACTGATTTAGGAGCTGACAGTTAAAAGTGAAAGAGGGAATTCTGATTTATAGGAATCTCTTAAAGAAACAAACTACATACAAATTGCTTAAATGAAAATCAAAAAATATCAGGATACATCATCTCAGAGAATGGGCAGAAAAGAAAGATCGAGTTTTTGGGGTTTTTTTGCCACTTATTGGCAGCTCAGCAGCAGCCCAGCTCTGGCTGGGAATTGAACCGGCAACCCTGTTGCTCAGAGCTCGCACTCCTGCACTCCTAAGCAAGCTCTTAACCAACTGAGCCACTCTGCCAGCCCTCAATTTTTTTTTTTTAAATGCTAGTACTTATCCCATATGTTTATCAGAAGGAAATGCTTGAAACACTTGTGGCAATGACAGGAATCGTGTCATATTAGAATGAAGTGAGATGCATATCACTACCTAGTTTCCTATTACAGTTGTACAAGAACTGAGGCATATGGGGCTCAGCTCAGGGGGTATATGTATAGGTGTGAGGTAATGTGGCATGTGGAAAGGTACTGGACTTTATACCAGTGCAAAAATGCATTTGAATATTTGTCCCATCACCTAGCTCTGTGCAGTTAGCCTTTGGCTAATTATCTGACTTCTTTGGTTCTGTTTATTCATCTGTAAATAATCACAATAACATCTAGCTCATAGGATTTGGGGAGATATTTTAGAAGAAATGTTAACATAATTTCAGAACTATAGTAAGTGTTCTCAAATGATCATTAATATCTAAAATGCCAATGTATTTTTATATGTTAGCATTTATATGTACATATATGTGCATAATTTTTGCTATATTTATCCTCTTTGCAGCATCAATCTGGCAGTCTCTCTAAAAGTTCCATAAAGCATAGCCTCATACTTAAAAATGCATTGATGCATGAAAGAGGGGTTTGACTTTGCATGTCATTAATATACCCATATATTATTCTTGTTCCAATTTATCATGCAGCAACATATATATTATGTAGAATTAAAACATCTGTATATTTTATACTATATGTTGCTCCATAATATTCCCATCTGACATCAAATTGAAGTTTAGAAGTAGTTTTACTCCTGCCTACCAAGAGACCTTAAATGACTCTGTTGTATGAGGCTCTTTTTTATGGAATTTCAAATCTATCATAGTTAATTCTGCTCTTATACCACAACTCATTTCTTTCATAACCAGCCAATATTATTACCCACTCTTCACAATCATAAATGCTTCATCTTAGGTAGGGTGATTTTCAAATTGATTTAGCTCTTTAATGCTATTTCTCAGGACTAGGTAGGTGCATTTCCATCTGCCTTCTTCCCAGTCACATGACTAAACACAAGGCAAGTGCAGGTGTCATTTTCTTGAAGAAGCCTTCAGGAGTTACTCGAATTTATAATTAACAGTTTTTCTTAAATTTTATGGACATATCATTAACTTGTGTCCTGATTTGCTTGGAAGAGTGATAATTTACACCATTTTCCCCAGCAAGATTATTAATAGTTCTCCTTCCACTCTAAAAAATATCCCAGTTTGGATATTAAGTAAATTACATGGTTTCCCTACTCATCACTCACACAACATACTCCTTTTGTATTGGTACCAACTATGTTCTCTCATTGTTCTCCATTCTATCTGGATAGATCATCTTCCTTATCAGGTTCAATATTCATCTGGAGAAGGAGCTGTGTCATATGCTTACTATAAAATATGGCAACCATTTTAGAATAAAATTATTTCATTTTTATTTAGAAACTTTAAGAAAAATGTCCCGTTGCCACTAAAGACTGTTGGGTATATCTTGAGTTGTATCAAAGTATTATTATATATCATTTCTCTAGTTGTCTAATATAGTTTTCAACTCGCTATAATGTCCAGTGAGCAGTTAATAAATCCCTTTCTGATGATAAACGCAGTTTTGTTGTTTCATCATTAGTGAGATAACATAGTTTATTTTTTTGGGGGGGGGATTAGGGGAGGGGAACAGCGTTGGGGAATCCGGGAAGGGGAACAGACAAGTTGCTGTCTTTTTGTTCTTCAGTCTAGTTGCGGAGGACATTGCTTCACTGGCCCATGTTGGTATCGTAATTGTGTGCCCTGGATGAGGCAGATGGGTTGCCGGCCTCTGGATGGTCGCTCACCTCGGCTATTGGCAGCTCACGTTGGCTGCCGGCCACTCACTGTAGCCTATGGCAGCCCACTGCAGCAGGGGCTGCAGCCTACACTGTAGCCAGGGCTCACAGCTCCAGGTGGAGCTGTTATTAGCTGTAGAGGCAGTGTCACTGGCCCTCATATGTGGGATCCGAACTGGGCCTCCTGGAGTCCCAGGCTAGCTCTTAACCAATGCGCCGCTCGGCCAGCCCTAACATAGTTTCTTATATTATTTTTTTTCAACCCTTGGTAACAAAGTTTTATAAATCCTATAGGGCCCTGCACGATTTTGCCTGGAATTCTTTTCAATGTTACCACCATGTTTCCAGCCACTCTAGCTTTCTTACTGCTAATTGCAATTTAGAACATGTGCTTTATTTTTTACCTTATTCTGGAAAATCCTTTCCCCAGATATTTCTGTGGCTCATTACTTAACTTCTTTCAGGTCTCTGCTCAAATGACTCCCTCTAGGAGATCCTCCCTAACCAGCTCACCTAAACCAGCCCTATAAATAATCTCCAACAATCAATCAGTCTCTCCCTTCCTCCCTCCCTCTCCCCATACACACACACATACTTTTTATTGATTGTCTTCTGCAATATAATACGAAGTTTCTTAGGGTAGAACATTACCGATTTCATTCACCACCATTTTCCTTAGTATTGTGGAAAGTGGCTGGTACACAATAACTAACTGCTGAATGAATAGAGGATGAATGCAATAGAGAAAATATTCCCTACTATAAATTGTATCTTGAAAATTAAGATATTGGGCATAGCTACCCCCTTATAAGGTGATAACTAAAATAATTTAAATGATTTATGAGGAAGTATTTTCAGAACCCCTGGGAATGCATGTATTACATTATATATGTAGTATGCTGTGGTAAGGACATAAAACTTGAAGAAATACCAGTATTCTCAACAGTTTTCTGGGTTTTATAGAGCCAATTAGGTTGGCATAAAGTAAATAGAATCTATAGAAGCAACAATATGAGTATTAGCCATTTTCACAGATTTTGGAAGTAGAAGAGAAAAAGAATAAAACAAGAATTTTAAATGGTGAATTAGGAGATCCTATAAGTATATTTTTAAGTTCTATTTCTTTGGCCTTGCTTATTTCATTCAGAACTGCCGATTCGAAGTTCATGGTAAAAACTTGTTAATTAAAACCATATTGTCTTTTCTTTTCTTTTTTATTTATTAGTTTTTTTACTATCAGAACACCATTTGGGGATTTTGCCTCTGTACAGTTTTTGCATTATTACTTTTAACTTACTCTGAGCTTTTACTTTAATTACAAAGAAATGTCATCAAAATAAATGCTTTCATCTATCTGGGGAAGATGCACATACCTTACAGTGCTGGATCTTTGCTATAAAATGGCAGCAGCACAGCATTGATTTCATTAACTCTCTAATGAAGACCTCAGATAGGATTGGCACAATTTTAAAACACAGCATGATAGCTGTGCTTTACAAGTGTACAAGCACTCTCCTACACCAATATATCCATCAATGATTGCAACAGGGGAAAAAGCGAACATGCGTATGTGGAAGTTGACCAAGGAGATCCTAATAATGTTGACATTGTTGTAATACTATGACTAAATGAATACTTTCTGATTAGACAGTGTAGTAGTATCTTTATGAGAACACTAGGGTGCTGGTCTATATGGAGCCATTCTAATTTTAATAACTTTGAAATACCATACTCTTCTTTGCTCATCTCCTATGGCTTTCTTTTCCAATTTTACTTTTGTCAAACAGTAGTTCATTAGTTTACTGAGCATCTTTATTTCTGGCAGTGAGTACTTTCCAGTAATACTAATATTTTGAGTATCTAGAAATTAAAGAGTACAAATTTATTACTGATATAAAATATCTTAATTCAGTAAGCTTCCTATTACCTCGATTGAGGTTTCTGAATCTCAGCACTATTGCCCTTTAGGGCCAGATAAATGTTATGAGACAGTTATGTACATTGTAAGATGTTTATTAGCATCCCTGCCTCTATTTTCTACCCATTAGATGCCTGTAGCATCGTGTCACTCACCCCACTTCCGACCCCAGTGATGAGATCAAAAACATCCCTAGACACTGCTAAATGTCCCCTGGGTGGGATCATTTCTGTTTGAGAACCACTGATCGAGGTTAATCTAGCAGTGAAATATTCTAGTTAACTACGCATTTGAGTTATTTGGTGATTATTATATTTCTTTCTATTTCATTTTATAAATAGATGATACATAAAAGTTAGCTGCTTTAATTTTAGTTTTCATTTTATTTTTAAGGGCAGAGTACTATACCTCTATCACGGTTTTAATTCCATAACATACATATATAGGATAGGTACTCAGTATAGTTTGCTGAGTCATATTAGAATTAGGACAGAACTATAAGAACATTGTTTACTTTGATTTAATAAATCAAAATATATCTTAACATTTTGATATTTCAGGCCATTTTTCTCTATGAATTGTCAAAATAATTGAAAAAAAGTGTCAAAGGCTGCATTGACTACTTATTGACACAACAACAGAACATGGACACTATGAGATTGTCATTTTATTCTTCCTTATATAAAAGTATATAGGGGTGTAGAAGAAAGTTCAGTTACACAAGTTTTCCAGTTGTTTGATTCTGCATAAACAATTTACCTTGTAAATGTACAGAATGTAAGTTGCCTGTGAAGTCTGAAGCAATGCACTTAAAATTTACTTCTTTTCACTCAATCATTTGTGATTCTGCATAAGTAATTTACCTTGCAAACATACAGACATGTAAGTTGTGTGTGAAACCTGAAATTATACATTTATTTCTTTTTACTCAATCATTTGTGGTTACTTTTATTCACATTTTTAAAATAATGAAATATGTATTTTCAGAACTTATTTGATTGTATTAAAAATGAAGGCCATATAAATTAATTCGAGATCATGGAAACAAAATGCAAATTTATAGGAGATACAATATAGGGAGAGGAAACATTTGCATGAATATTAAAGTTATTTGGGTCTGAGCTACAGAGAAAAAATAATTGATTTCTTATATTATTAAGAAATTTCCAAGGGCCGGCCAAGTGGCGTGGTGGTTAAGCACTGGCTTGGGAAGCCAGCGGCCCCGGTTCAGTCCCATATATGAGGGCCAGTGACACTGCCCTCAAAAAAACAAACAAACAAACAAAAAAACCCAAACAAAAAGAAATTTCCAGATTATTAAATCACCCTGTAAAGGCATTTTATTGGCATGATTTATAAGATTGCATATTTTTTATATATATATTTTTTTAGAATATAGAAATTACTGTAGAAACACTGAATGGTTGGTTAATCAGTGCAATAAAAGTTAGTCTACTCTGGGCAAAGCTACACAAAAGTCAGTGTCAACCATGATTAAAAAATCTATAAATGCACATTCTAGAGTGAGTCAAATCATTTACATACTAATTCAAATACAAGAGAGATAATTTCTTTTAGCTAGATTTCTAATTTTTAACATTTTAAATCTTGCCCTCACCACTTATTTTCTATGTAACCTGGGGCAAGTTACTGAATGTTCCTGTCTTTGTTGCCCTATTTCCATAATTGAGAGATGCTTTTCTTCATATTATTTTGTAAATGTTAAATAGAAGTGAGTTAAAGCAAAGTACATAGCTTGATGCTTGGTGCCTAGAAAGATTCACTGAATCAAATAATTTATCAGTTTAGAATATCTTTTAGCTAAAGAACATTTTTGAGACAGGGTAAATCTATATACAAGGACAAAAAGCCCCAAATTATCATAATTCAACTGGCATTGAATTAATAACCTATTTTCTCCCATCTGACTTAGCTTAAAATAATTCAGGGCTATTACTAGCTTCTTTTGCTTCCCATCATATGCCTTGATCCCCCAAGGAGATACAAGATCTGATTGTTCCAAAGAGTGACATTTTCTCTTATCTATGTCACATAGTAAGTGCTTTATACCTGTAAATATATTAAGCATTTACTATGATCCAGGTATTTTGCTAAGCATCCTCTATTATTTATAATATAATTGGTTATCTAAATTTTTAAAGAATTAAAATTAAGGGTTGGTTGAATTAGGTAGTTTTTTTGGGTTTTTTTCCCCCTGTACACAACAGAGAAAGGGGCATGTACATGGTTGACCCAGAATCTTAAGGAGTAATCAAAACTATGAAGACTTCATTGACATAGGGAGCCACGTGGCCTATATTATTCAGATTTGGGAACTCCAAGTATTATTAGCACAGGAACTATATTAGCACAAATTACACCTCCTTCTCCTCCACAGAATCATTCAAAATCTACATTCTTTGTTGATTTCTTTTGGTGAATCCCATTATTGGAAAAAGAGACGATATTTAAAGAGCTTTAGAGCCACTTGCATGATGCAAATGTTATCCCAAAACAGAAAGCAAAATTCTATATTTTTAATAATAGGTTTTAATTTTTTTTTTCAAAGATATAAAAATGTAATAATGTATATTTTCAAGGCAAGGCTAAACCTTCCACAGTTCACTGCTGCCTGGTTCAATTCTAGGTTAAAAACATTTTATTAGGTAAACTTCAAAATAAAGCATGTAACATTTAGGAGTATCAGTTTCCCTTATAAAAATAGTGCCGCTGTTATGGTACTTCACCATCTTCCTGATCTGTTTGTCAGGCTTCATTCAGCCTGCAGCTGCACACAGGGCTTGGAAAGAGCCCATGTCCTAAGGGAGAAGCAACATTCTCACATACTTTAAAAAAATAGCCCATGGATTTCCCTTATCTTTTCCCTTTCTGTCTTTCTCTGTGTCCAATACAAAGCCACTGAAATGGCACCCAGAATGATGCTTGTTGACACAACCTGAACCTCAGCCCGGAAACACACATCCCTGAAGCACAGTTTGTCACCCTGGGCCTTTCTGCCTGTGTCTGTACTGTGTTAATTGGGAGAGGTCAGCCAATTCTCTCTCTCCAGACTCTCATTCTCCCTGCAGGGAAGAAAGGGTCCAATGAATGATCCGCCAAGTCTAAGGGCACTCATTTTCTATGCTTGTTAGCTTAATGCCTCTTTGCAATATATAAGAACAGAGTAAGAGAAAACATTTATATCGCTAACCTCCAGACCAGCTTTGCAGAGCAATCTTGGGGCTGCAGCTCTCCACTGCCGGCTTGTCCTCTCCCCATTATAGATGGGGATATTCTAATTAGAACCATACTGCTTATTATATTTTTATGGGTCAAAAAAATTCTGCTTAACAAGATGAAAAAAAAAAACATTTGAAAAGGGTATCTTAAATAGACAAATTTAGAAAGGCCATAAAACTAAAGAATTCTCTTTTCCCTTCAGTGTTTTCATCTGCAAAATACAATAATAATATGAATACATATTTGATATGTATCATATTAACATGATTAATCCAGGCACAAGTTAAGCTCTGTGCTTTTCATGTGGTAAAAATTCTATAAATATTGTTTTCATTCTTTCTTTTGTTTGTTAATGAAAGAATAGGTTTCTATAGCATTTCCCTACCTTGGTATGTTTAATGTTTAAGGAGAACCCCAAAGACAAGACAATGTACTTCCATTCCAGCCAAGGCTGTTTTCCTTCTTTAATGGTGAGGCAAGGGTGACAGTGATGCTTCATATTTTACTTTCCTCACTTTCTTAGTTACATCTGGTTGCTTGATCCCCAGAGGCTATTATCTTCCATATGCCTTGACCCTCCCTGGGATGCCAACTACCCAGACAACTAGAGAGATAAGACGATGATATTTGATACTGTTTGGACTTTTAATAAGGTTCACGTGTAACCCTTTTGCTATTATGGAGAGTCTGGATTTCTTCTCATCTAGTCCCAAAATGCTATATACAGCTAAGCACTTAAAAGCAAGCAGTGTCCTTTTGAAGAATGGAATAAAAAGGTGAAGCCATTCAGAGGATTAATTGGATAAAGCTCTCCTAGTTCCTCTTACTCTGTGGAAAAAAAAAAAAGCCAAGTATATATAGACTTAGAACTTTACTACATTGAAATATCTGAAAGAAAACTAACTGGATGTTTGCTTAGGCAACATGCTAATTGTATTTTAAGGAAATAAGCCAATGGGCAGGCAGATGTTTATTTCTGTATCCCCTGCTATTTATCATCCTTGGTAAAGATTTTTGTTAACCTCTGCAAATGTCTTCAGCAGGAGGTAAAAATAATGACTGTGACTTCTGAACATTGAAGAGAGACTGAAACTGTGAAGCTGGAGCCCTTCTACTTTGCAAAGCATCTTTCTTGAAATAGATTTGATGGAAGAATAGGAATTGTTATTCTTCATGGAAGGACAAAACAAAACTAGAGAAGGGCAGTTGGAATACACATGAAGGAAAGGCAATGAACATCCTTTACAGAACTAAAAGAGAACCGAGTTCCCATGAAGCAGATGAAAGAGGGACCAGGGAACATACCTGCTCTTCCTGTTTTGCACACAGCCTCCTCTACTGAGGATTAACGAAGTCCAACAAATGAAATTCAGAGGTTTGGCAAAGGGTAATACTAAATAGAGGACAAATGGAATAAGAAAAGAGCTTCACAACTAGTGTGCAGATGACAAGATGAGGCGAAGGCACACATTCCAAACTTTTGGGAGAGTGTTTTAATAAGACTTATCAATGATCCTACTGCTGATTTTTCACAAGGAAATTCCACCTCTAGGAATTTAAAGAAATAATTTGAATATGCACATATCTATTAATATTCTTTAGTTATTAAAAACAAATTGGAACTTAAATAATTTTTGACATGCAATATTTCCAATATATTACTTATTGTAAAAAATCTAATGCCTACTACCCTAAGGCATGTATTGTATATAATGAATTCACTTCTATTCATTTAGGATGGTACTAGATATGTACCATCTTTGGAAGAATAGCTAGGTACCATCTATGGAATAACTGAGAAAACAGCCACTCAAATCACCTTCTGTAGGGCTTAATTTCCTGTGGAAACCTGGTTGAGAAAGGCTAGCTTCAATGTACTATTTCCAGATGATATTTGTATAGATTCTGGAAATGAGGTTGTTATTGATTTATTAATCTCCCTATGTCTTATAAAATAAATGTAAATATATACAGTAATACCTCAGTTTGCGAGCATAATTATTTAAACAAACTACTCATATTGCAAGACATCGCTCATTTACCAAGTTAAAATGTATTATTAGGT
This sequence comes from Aselliscus stoliczkanus, assembly GCA_033961575.1. NCBI lineage: Eukaryota > Metazoa > Chordata > Mammalia > Chiroptera > Hipposideridae > Aselliscus > Aselliscus stoliczkanus. Next base: position 65,359,698 of record CM066736.1, read on the forward strand.
TGGTGCAAAAGTAATAGAAATGTTTGCTTGTCTTGTGAAACACTCGCAAACCAAGTTACTCGCAATCCAAGGTTTTACTGTATTTAAAAATATATATTATATATGTATATATAGAGGGTGTCAAAAATGTACACATATTTTAAGAAAGAAAAACTGTATTAAAATTGTAATACTCAATATATACTGATAACAAAAGATGAATACAAGTCACATTAGATTTCTGAAATTACACAAGAGGTGCTCAAAGTGGTTACCATTAGAGTCCAGATGTTTCTGATTATGGTGAACTACTGCTTGAGCAACGTTGACCAAAGAGCCCACTTGTATACATTTTTTTTCGCACCCCCAGTACACACACACACACACACACACACACACACACACACACACTGCTTAACAATGGGGATATATTCTGAGAAATTCATCATTAAGTGATTTCCTCCTTGTGCAAACATCATAGAATGCACTTACACAAACCAGGACGGTACAACCTACTATATATGGTATCCTATTGCTCTGTAGGGGAGGAAAAATAATTTCCCCCCCACCCTTCTGAGTTCTTGGCTGAGACATCCCTGTAATAAATGACATTAACAGGAGAAAAACAAACAAAAGTTTAGTAACATGTATATCTCCTGTGTGCCTGGGAGGAACCCAGGAAACTCAGGGTAACTGGGTAATTCACCAAAATGGCTGAGCAGGAACAAGATTTTCTGTACTTGCACAGATATAAATGCTAAAAGCAAGTCATATTCATGAAGAAATTGAAGATTATCTACGTGCCTATAATATGAAAGTTAAAAGTCATACACACATATTCTCTTTTGTTTGGTTTTAAAGATTTTATTGGGGAACTAGGGGAGTGGGACAACATTGGGGAATCGGCAAAGGGGAACAGAGAAGTTGCTGTTCTTTTGTTCTTCAGTCTAGTTGTGGAGGACGTTGCTTCACTGGCCCATGTTGGTATCTTCATTGTGCTCTTCCTGAATGAAGTAGTTGCTTGCCGGCCATTGGATGGCCACTCACTGCGGCTCACAGCAGTTCATGAAAGAGCACGTCTGAGGTCAGTCACTCACTGCAGCCTACGCTGCCGTCGCCAGTGACTCAGGGCAGCCCAGCTCCAGGTTGAGCTGTTGTTCACCATCTTAGCTGGAGAGGGCGCAGCGCCACTGGCCCTCATGTGGGATCTGAACTGGCCCCTGCTGCTCAGAGCTGGTGTCCCAAGCTAACTCTTAACCAACCTGCCACTTAGAGGGCCCCACATATTCTTTATTCAAAGATTTGTACTAAAAACTTAATTGCAGGTTAATTCATAATTGCCTGAATTTTACAACAGCCCATTATCATCGACTGGTGAGTAGATAAACAAACTGTGGTGCATTGAGACAATGTAATACTATTAGCAATCAAAAGGAACTAACTGCTGACCCAGTAACATGAATGAATATAAAAACACATTCCAAAGTAAAAAAAGACAGTCTTCAGAGATGACATGCTGTATGATTTCCTTTAAAAGGGCTTATGGAAAGACAAAATTTCAGGACAAAAAGCAGATCAGTAGATGCAGGCATGGGAGTTGGGGGAGGAAATTAATTGGAAAAAAGCATTAGGGAACTTCTTGTGGTGATGGAAATGTTTCATGTCATAACTATGGTTGTGGTTACATGACTCTATTCTTTATTCTCAAAGCTCACTGAATTGTACACAAAATTGCTTATGTGCATTATTTGTTAATTATACCTTTTAGAAAATTAATTAAAAATAATCCATATTGAAGTAGTGATGTAAAATACAGAGATAAAAGTAATAATGACACATTAATTTTCCAGTTGAGAACATTAATTATAAATCCTAAATGAAGGCATTTTCTATTTATTTCTATTTCTCTACGGTAAGATTTATGTTAGGTATGATCAAATAATTACATCACTACATTTTCTTGAAAATAAAACAAAAATGATAATATTCTCTTCTTAAAAATACAGAAAGGAGCTATTTAAGATGAATTTGTTGGGCTGGCCTTATAAACTGGTTTAAGAAGATTAACTAGCGGTCTTTTTTTTGAGTACCTGATACATCCAAAAGTGCCAGCAGACATGGAAAAGATACAAAGATGCAGCCTATATCTAATAGGAAAGATAAGATGTCAGAAATGATGGTCATGCAGTTGAAAATGTGATAGGAATTAGACAAGGAAGGACACTTGTTTGTAAGAATGCTGATAAGGGATGGGGGTGGAGCCGGATAAATTCTGTCTTATTAAATAATAAAAAGATAAAGTGAAGGTGGTGTCCTCTTTATGAACACTAAGTTATGGAATATTTACTATGCAGCAGGCCCTATGTTAAGCACTTTACATATATTATCTCATTGAATCTTTTCAATTATCACAGACATGTAAATTTGGAAAATAAGGAATTATGTATGGTAAGAGCAGGTTATATTACTTATATTAAGAGCCAGTATGTTCCCTATTTGGATTTAGCTTATGCTATTTTGAGTTAAGTTTCTGTCATGTGCAACCAAAAAAGTGCTAAATAATGTATATTTATTCTCTGCTCCCACCTGAACATAGATGTAGTGAAAAGAGGGAAGGGTCATGAAGACTTAGGAGGAAAATTACCTTATCAAGAAAGCCTCTTAAAAAATAGGCCTGGGAAGAGAGTTTTGGTTTGCTACCTGCTTCATTATGGACTGTGAGCTAGAAATGGATTTCATATATTTAAATAGTTACAAAAATTCAAAAGATGAATGAAAGTATATGGAATTCAAATGCTACCATCCATAATAATGTTTTATTACAATACAGGCACCCTCATTCATTTTTGTAGTATGTATGGCAACTTGTACAATACAGTGGAAGAGTTGAGAAGCTGTGGCAGAGTCCATATGGTACATATGTCCCACAAAGCCAAAAATGTTTACTATTTGGCCATTTACAGAAAACTTTCCTGACCCCTTATTGTGAAGAATTTAACTTTGACAAGATTGTGCTTAGTTCAGAGAATTAAATGCAATATGGACAAAAACTAGTACAATTTTTGAGAGATGAAAGCAAAGAACTGGACTCTGGCATTGTTGATTCTGTTGTTTTCCGTGCTAATCAATCTTCATTTAAAGCTAGCACCTGCTATTCATTCTCCTCGGCTTCTCCGCCTTGAATCGATGTGATTGCTGCCTATTTCTCTCAATGATCTGTTATACTATTGGGTTGTCGGAAAAGTCATGACATATTTTTTTCTGTTTTTTGTTGCAAAAATGCGTCATGACTTTTCTGACAACCCAATATTTAATTACCTGAACAGATTGGGGAAAATAATACCATTATATCATTTTAGAGTATTATATAATAAGCTCAGGGCTCTTGTTAGCCTTATTTTTCAAGGGTAGAAACTGATGCCAGAGTAAGTTTTATTCCTTGACCTCTGAACCAGCATTTGAGCAAATGATATAATCAGGATTCTTACTCAACTATCTGACTCCATTATAGTGTGTGTTTCTTTTTACCATCTTCTCTTACTGGGTCAGAAACATTGAAAAAATATGATTTCTTTGATACATCACCGCATATGAATGAAAAGGAGTATTAATTTTTTCAGGAAATGTGAGCCTTTTAATTTATAAGCTCATCAATTCAATATAAATTGGCTGCATTTTACCACTAATTTGACTGGTTGTTCAACTGCTTTTCCAAATCAAATGAAAGTGGGGATTCATATTAACATAGCATGAAAACACTAGTTATTCCAGGTGATGTGAGCCAATAATCAAAGGGTGAGCAGCCTATTTTCCTGGACCACTATTTCCACACTCTTCTGTGTAGAGTATCTCATAAAAAGGGGGCAAATAGATTCTTTCAAAAGAGCTGAAAATATATGGTCAAATTTAATTAAACAGCCAATTATAATTAAATAAACCTGAGTAGCTCTATGTAGAAATCCCAAACAAATTTAAGAAGTAAAAAGGGGGTTACTGCAGTAGTCTAAATCTTCTGTTGCCTGCTGTGTCTAGATATTCTAAAACAAAATCCAGGTTGAAGTGTTTGCTTTATGATACTTGGCTTTCCATATACAAATGTTGTCAGAGTTAAAAACAGCAAATAATCTGAAACACATTGAGTTTTCCTTTCCAGTGACATCTGGAGAAGATATTACAACAAAGTGCAGCTCAAGCAAAAAAAGATTAAAGACATATATTTTAAAAACTGATTTGTGAAGATTTAAAAGGAATGTCAAAATGTATCTGTTGATAGGCATCAAGTTCAGAAACTATCAAGCAACCACTTAAAGCTCTTGTTACAAATGCTTTACCACATAGCACAGTTTGGGTTAAAGCAGTTTTTTTCTGTGTAATTTAAGGGTATAAAATTTGAATTATTATTATATTTTTTACTCGCATAGGAAACCATGCATAATAAAAATAAATAATTTCTTTATTTCTCTATCATTTCATTTAATATACATGTATTTTCACCTATACTGTATTGTTTCTAAAAAATTGCTAAGATAGACACATGAGCACTGCATTAAACTACTTGGCAAAAAATAATAAAATTTCAACATATACATTATTTACTTTCATATATTGTGTTTGCTTTTTTTGTTTTTTTTTTTAGAGGGCAGTGTCACTGGCCCTCTTATGCAGGATCTGAACCGGGGCTGCCGGTGTCCCAAGCCAGCTCTTAACCACCGCGCCACTCAGCCGGCCCTTTCATATATTGTTTTTATATTTGATTTTGGCAGTTCTGAATGTTCAATGCAATTAACAATTTTGTCAAGTGAATGAAAATAATTGATGAATTACTTATTTATTTGAATTGACATAACAAATATGTTGACCAGTGGCCTATGTATACACAAAATCGGAATTTTCAATAAAATTTCAGACTAATATTGAGGAAAGACCATATGATATAGTCAAAAAAACACTGGGCTTGGAATTACAAGGCTCGAATCTCTGTCATTTTATTTATTAGATGTAAGACTTTAGACAAGTTTCTCTCAGCCTGAATATCCCCATTTATAAAATGTAGGTAATGATAATAAACTTATAAAGTAGGAAGGAAGATAAAATAAGATACTATATGGACAGTGAAAATACTGGTATTCTTTTCTTCTCTTTTCTAATGAGATGGCTGACCCTAGTCAGAGCTCAACAATGGAGTTCTCTGTGTCCAGATAGTATAACTTAAGTCCACTTGATTACAAGATATTTTAGGGAACAAAAATCATAATCACATGACAATAATGACAAATTAATTGATCACTTTTAAAATTGCAAAATGAAACTGCAAACTTGTAAACGTTGTGGATTTCATGAAGTTAATAAAGGCAAATTTGGAAAATGGCTCCAATCCTTAGAGCATGTGGACCTTAAGTGATTCAACATATGGTGATTTGAAATCACATAATTAAGAAAGGCCTTGGGAACACTGCTGAACTCCTCTACTATTTTTGGAATTATGTTTTGTGATCTTGGTACAAAAGTTGAAGCACGGGGGTATCATGCTATCTTACTATATTGTAGGAACTAGGGTGCAAAAAATTCTTGAGGTTGTTTTTTTCTTATAATTGCAGTTATTGAGAATTTTTAAGTTATGCAATTTAGATTTTTAATGTAAAATGTCATTTTTAAAAAAAATATCAACCAAATGTTTTATTTCCATCTTGGTGTAATTTTGGTTGTTTTTATATAGATCTGCTCTAAGAAAATAATTTCTGGTACCAACTATCCTAGGATTAAGAAGCCCCCGGATGATAGCAATGATACCTGGTGCCCTTTCACTTCACTGTCAAGGTTCATTTTTCCTTTCATTGATCCCTTTCCCATTTAAAACCATCAGATTCACATTTCTAAGTGCCACTCATCTTCTAATTGCCTTATTGTCAGTTTGATGTCAACTAATCCTTGCCAACTGGTAATTAATGTTAGCAGGTAATAATTTAAGATGTCACCTCTCTCCCAATCATTTGCACTTTAAAGAGGATTCTTGAAGACAGATCTTCAAGACAAATTGAATTTAATGCATACTATTCTCCAAGCATTGGGCTAATTAGTTTACATAAACTATCTCTTAATTCTTACAGTAATCCTGTGAGATAGATTTATTATTCCCTCTTCACAGGAAAGATAAAGCTTAATTTAACAAACAAAGCCAATAGTAAGTGTCAGAGCCAGGATGGGGACCCCTGACTGTCTGACCAAATTCCATGTGAAATATTTGGTACAGTATAGGATATTATTTGGAAGCAGAGACTATCTACTATTCCTTCATCACATTGTTTAGGAGGCCACCTAATTTTACTCTCTGGATTTGTTTACTTATACAGCATCTGGTTCTACAATGGATTTGAGGCTGGGAAACCTGTCTACCTGTGTTAAATTAGATTGAGGTAAAAATCTTTTCTCTAAGAAAAACTAAATAATTTTTTCTTTAATACAAAATGTCTCAGCTGAAGTGTTACAGCTAAGACATGAGACCTGAAGGACTCCTTAGCTATAACCTAACCAATATTTCACAGAGAAGGAGTCTCAGGTCTATGGGGAATGAGGGGTTGCTAAGGTTTAGCATCTGGGATAGAGACAGGGCCCTTAGTCCTCCAGGGTCCAATGTTGTTTGAGTATTTTCTAAATTGAATAAATTATGCATTAGAGAGTTTACAATGAGAAAGTGTTACAAGGCATCCAAATGCATTATAGTCCTGTGTTTGCTGTAGGCTCAAGCATAGACTTTGCTATAGATCATTACTTTATGAATTCTACTATATTCTATGATGGCTCAAAAAATATAAGTAGAAATAAAATGAGTTTCATTTGTAAGTCTTCATGAGATGCCCTTAATTCAGCTTTCTTGTTTTTTCCTATAAAACCAATTTTTATGATTTTATTCTCCTTCACTTTGAGACCCAGTATTATATCGCACTAATATTCACTATGAGTGACATGGGTGTCACCACCGTTCTGTGACTGGAGTGGTGGTAGAGGGGCAGCTGGCTTAGAGAGCATTTTGCAGAGAGCTGGGCCTGTGTCTATGTCTCGAATTGTAGGGAGACAGATATATCAAAGACTGGGGATTGATTTTGCCTAGGACTCAATCCCAAATAACTTCACAAGATCACCAAGGCAAAAATGACACTTGGCTGTTAGAACTGATAATAACTATCTAAAACTAGGGTTCTGGTCACTGGAATTTAAAAAAATGATAAAAAGTTTTTCGAAATATATTTCTTATATTTTATGCTATTCCTCTGGCTAAAAATGGCTTTATGTTTCTCTTATTGAAAGTCACGATTGTTGGGATAGGGCTTGCAACTTTTATGCTCCTTTTGTACCTTATTCTCTGCAAATAACAGAGATGCCAAATAATAATTCTGGCTATTCTCTCTTGAAGATATAAGTTCCTCTCTTTCACAACCATAGCACCCCTGGTGTTTCTGGGCATCTAGAAGATACATTAACCCTTCAGGCTTCTAGGCCTTTTATGTTTGAGAATTCCAACAGTACAATCCTTAATCAATGAGTTTTTTGCTTCTAAGCAGTAAACTTAATCCTTACAACAATTTGGAGATAAAATATGTAAGCTGTAAATAATTAGTAATTTCTATGTAGATTTGAAATTTCCTTAAACTATGCCACATAAATGCACAAATTCTGCCAGTAATTGGCAGAGATTTAAACTGGTTGATATCATAGAAACAGAAGAACTAGAATTCTTTTTTCCACAGTTGTTTTCTACAGAAAAAAAAAAAAATTAATGGTGTTCATACGTAAACACTGTCCTTGAGAGATCTCAACCAATTTTATGTTGAATATGCTTAAAATTATAACCTTCTGCCCAGATGCCCTTTCTATATTTTAGACATTTTTTTTTTTTTGAGGGCAGTATCACTGGCCCTCATATGTGGGACCGAACCGGGGCCACTGGCTTCCCAGGCCAGTATTTTTAGACTTTTATATACAATTTTCTGTCATTACAATTGGCAGTTAATACTTGATATATCCATAATACAACTACTCTTATTCTGTCCTACAATCTTTATTTCTTAGTTGATAGGTAATAGTCACTAAACCATAAACTTAAGTTCCTTTTCTTCAAATTCTATTTGACTAATGAGTGAATGGATCAATTAATCATCAAGAGCAATCATTTTTGAAGTGATCAAAATGATTTTAAGTAGGTATATTATGATTTTATGTATAATTTCTTAAATAACAGAAATAAAATATATAATTTTGAAGTGAGTAGATTAAAGAAAAGGATATCCGTTAATTAAAGAAAAGGAGAGTGAAAGTGTCTTGGGCTATTTCTGAATATTATTTAATCTTCTCTGATGTACAAACTATAATTTCATATAGTTACCACTGGATCATAGTAGCTGCTATATTTAGAAATAGTAATATTTGAATGTGACATTAGGTGACCCAAATATCTGTCATAAATATGGGTTACAATAAACTCATAGCAAGAGGCTGATAGTAACTAAGACCTTTTGAAACTTAACTATTAGAATCAGCACATTTATTCAGTTATTTAATATGTAGTTAATGAATACCTACTAAGTGTCAGGTACTATGCTAAGCTTTGGGGATATAAATAAGATATGGCAAATTTTGTACCCTTAAAGAATGTATAGTCTACGAGGGGAGATAAAAATATTAATAAATTTTTACTTCCACTACCATACTTCATATAATAAAGTTCTAATCAAATAAGATAAACTAATTATGATTTGAAGGAATTAAGTGAAAGAAGGAAGTAAAATACAAGTAGAAAACAAAATAGAATCAAGTATCAGTCAAATAGGTATATGCTGTGATGACTATTTAGATGTGATAGAAATTTGGGTCTAAGGTTTTAAATATGTATCATGTTATTTACTCATTTCACAACATACAATGTCACCTTACCAAAACAAAGTCAGTTGTTGAGGTCATAGCTAATAGGTGCCAGAGCAGGGACTCAAAGCCAATGCCTCTTTCACCAAGCAGTCCTGGATTATTCTTTCTACACATACTCTGCGTCTTCAGAAAGAATTTTTTAATTGACTTCCCCAAGACATTTTCAAAGTTCTCCTTTTAATTTATCAAGCAAAGCACTAGAATGAAATCACTATTTTTCAACATAGTGATCTCAACTAGTAAATCTAATCCTCCAGGTTTCAATAAATTCCCTTGGTAAAAATTTAAAATGTCACATTTTATTTTTTATATTGATAATGTAAATCACATGTCATTTATCCCTTCTACAATTCACAACTTCATTGTGAGAAAAAGGTAAATAGTAAGAAAAGTTTTCTTACTACATAGCTGATCTATCTTTACCTGTTCCTGTTTCTGTTTTCTCTCTGAAAATTATGATAGTTATGTATGGGCTAAACCCCTTGACTAATTTTATTCATAAATATCATGCATAGGTTCATTCAACAAACATTTTAAAATTTCCTATTCTGTGTTAGGCATTGTTCTAGGCATAGGGTACAACACTGAACAAAAATTAAAAGTGATGTGTTATGAAAAAACTAAAATGGAGGAAGAGGAAAAGCATTGTGGTGGTGTGTATCAAAAGGGAAGATCAGGAAAGGTTTTACTAAGAAGGTAAAATTTCAGAAAGACATATATGCAAAGGAGTGAGCCATTCATATATCTGGAATAAGATCAGGCATAGGGAAATAACAACTGCAAAGGCTTTGAAGCAGGAGCATACCCAGTAACTTGGTGAACTTCAGGGAGATCAATATAACCACATACAGGAAGGGAGGAGGGAGAATAGTAGATGAAGCCAGAGAGATCAAGTGGTGCCAAATGGTGAGGACTCTCCAAGCCATTAAAAGGACTTTGATTCTGAATGAAATGTGCATTAGTCAGATTGGAGTGCCACAATGAAATACCATAGACTGAGTGGCTTAAACAACATAAATGTATTTTCTCACAGTACTGGAAGCTGAAAGTATGAGATCAGGGTATCAGAATAGTTGGTTTCTGGTAAGAGTTCTTTTCCTGAGTTGCAGACAGCCATCTCCTCACTATATTTGCACATGGGGGAAAGAGAGAGTGAGCCAAATGGTGACTTTTCTTATAAGGACATTGATCTCATCATGAAGGCCCAACCATCATGAGTTCATCTAAATCTCATTACCACCCAAAGGCCCCATCTCCAAATATGATCACACTGGAGGTTGAGACTTCAACATACAAATTTTGGGGTAACTTAATTCAGTGCTCAGTAAATGGGAAGTTCTGGGCAGAGGAGTGACATGAAACAACTTGTTTTCACAGACCACACTGGCTACTATATTGAGAATAGACTGAAAAAAGGTAAAGGCAAAACCGAGGGAGATGAGTTAAAAGGCTCCTGCAATAATTCAGATAAGAGGCCATGGTGCTTTATTCTAGAGAACAAACAGTTAAGGGTATAAGAAATGGTCATATTTCTTTATCAGTGGATAAAGTTTTAGTAGGGCCAATAAAATTGCATGGTTTGTATGTGGGGGTGTGAAATAAAGTAAAAAATGAAGCATAACTCCAAGGCCTGGTGAATTGTAATGAATGAGATTGCCATCAATTGAGGTGGAAAAGGCTGCAGGTGGAGCAGGTTTGTGAGAGATAGAACCAGGAGTTCAGTTTTAGACATGGTTAAGCTTTAGGTGCCTATTAGCCATGAAAATGGGAATGTCAAGTAGGCAGCTGGATATATAAGCCAGATTACTGGTTGGAGACATATATTTGGGAGATGTTGATTTTTAAAGCCTAATTGTTAGGTGAAAATCTAAGGGAGTAATAGTGTATCAAGAAAGAAGTTCAGATATTTCCAGTCAAGATAGCAAAGTCAGTAAATGCATGCTCACCCCCTCTGAGGACCACATCAATTACAACTAAACTATAGAACAACCATCACTGAGATTCACCTGAAGTCTCAGTGAATGGAAGCCCTGCAACTATGGACATACAGAAGAAGCCATTTAGATGCTTGTAGGAGAAGCAAAGACACCAAACAGGCTGGTCCCACACCTGTGTGTGACCATTATATATCGAAAGAGATATCTCAGCTGCAGAGGACCCCCTGGAGGAGTCCCAGTGCCATACCAGTCTCCCCAGCCCAGGGTTCCAGTGCCAAGGAGAGAAGTCTCCATAATTTCTGGCTGTGAAAACTAGCAGAGGACGGCTGCACTGCCAGGAGCTCCTCTTTAAGGGACCCACACATGCACTTACTAACAGACTCACTCACTCTGAGCTCCAGTGCTGGGGCAGCAGCTGGAAAGGCATCAGGGACATGTAGGGATGAACTGCATTGTCTGGCTTTAGGGCAAGGGCTGGAGGGGCAGCTTGCTCACTGACCGAGGAGCTGGTAGAAGCCATTGTTTCTTTGTTGAGCACTCCCCCTCCCTGTGAGCAGACACAGGTGGCCACCATATCTGAGTATCCATCAACCTGGCTATCACCTTTCTTCAGCCCTGCTGTAGTAATTCCTCGAGACCCCACCAGTTCCAACTGTCAGACCCACCCAAACCACTTCCAGTGGCTTTTCAATACAAACAGCCTATCTTAGCTCATGTTGTGGACTTTCATAGAATCTCTCAAATGTTCACAAAACCCAAACAAGCAGCATCTGGCTTCGGTGTGTCCTATACCTCTGGCCATGCAGCCCTAAGGCCGGCACTAGCGAGAGCCAGCATTGGTTTGCACATTGGCAGCACCTCTAAGCCAAGTGGGGGTGGCAGCCATCTGCAGATTGCTTTGTGGCTCCTACTAGGTGGCCCAGGACAGAGCATAGGCTGTGGCTAAATTTGGCCTGCAGTGGATACCCTCACAGGAGTTCCCAGTGCTGGCACACCAGGTAGCTGTGGTGGCACACCAAGCTGGAGCATCACCTACCTGCCTCCAAGGATGACACACCGAAAGGGCAGACTGGGCAGGCACCAAAGCCCCACTAAAGCAAATCCTGCTCTGTAGGGTCAGGCCCTGCACCACAGCTCCTCTCTGTAGTCAGAGTCAGTCCTCATAACCATCAGCCTGAAGGTCAATGCCTTCCATTGATGTGCAAACAGCAACCAAGGCTCAACTACAAGAGGACACATACAACCCATACAAGGAACACACATGGAGCACCCAGCTCTGGTGACCAGGGAGATTGCATCACTGGGCCCTACAGAACACCTACTACATATCCAATCTACTAAGACCAGGAGACATAGCAACTCTACCTAATATATAGAAACAAACACAGGGAGGCAGCCAAAATGGGAAGAAAAAGAAATATGTACCAAATAAAAGAACAGAACAAAGATCCAGAAAAAGAACTAAACAAAATGGAGACAAGCAATCTATCATCAAGATAGACAAGATAGACAAGCAATCTATCATCAAGAGTACCAACATTCGCATTATAGGGGTACCAAAGGAGAAAAGAGAGAGCAAGGAACCAAAAACTGATTTGAAGAAATAATGAGAGAAAACTTTCCTAATCTGGTAAGGAAATAGATATACAAGAGAATCTTAAAAGCAGCAAGAGAAAAGAGGTTAGTTACCTATAAGACAGCTCCCATAAAACTGTCAGCTGATTTCTCAACAGAAACTTTTCAGGCCAGAAGGGAGTGGCAAGGATTATTCAAAGTGATGAAAAGCAAGGGCCTACAAACAAGATCACTCTACCCAGCAAAGCTATCATTTAGAATTGAAGGACAGATAAAGAGCTTTCCAGGTAAGAAAATGCTAAAGGAGTAGATTGAAGAATAGATTGAAAACCATGAAACCAGTATTAAAATAAATGTTAGAGGGACTTCTTCCAGAAGAAGTAGAAAACAAAGAAGATCAAAAAAATGAATAATAAAAATGCAATAACTACATATCTATCAACAATTATCTTAAGTGTAAATGGATTAAATACTCCAATCAAAAGACTGGGTAGTTTAATGGATAAGATAACATGACCCTTACATATGCTGCCTACAAGAGACTCACTTCAGATCAAAAGACACACACAGACTGAAAGTAAAGAGATGGGAAAAGATATTTAATGAAAATGGAAACAAAACAAACAAACAAAATAAAATAGCTGATGTAGCCATATTTATACCAGGCAAAATATTATAGACTTTAAACAAAGGCTATAACAAGAAGCAAAGAAGGACCAAGTAATCCTATTTCTGGGTATATTTATCCAAAGAAACCCAAAAAGCTACTTCTAGGGGACATATGCATCCAAATGTTAATTGCAGCATTGTTTACAATGGCCAAGATGTAGAGGCAGCCTGGGTGTCTGTCCATCAACGGATGAATAAAGAGGAGGTGGTACCGCTAAACAATGGAATACTGCTCAGCCATGGAAAAGAATGGGTTCTTGCCAACTGTGGCTGTGTGGGTGGACCTGGGAGGTATTGTGGTAACTGGAATATGTCAGACAAAGACAGATGCAATGTGATTTTACTTATATGTGGAATCTAAAGAACAAAATAAACAAAGAAACAAAACAGAAATAGATACAGAAAACATTGTGATGGTTGCCAGATTGGGGGGTGGGGGTAGGGGAATTGGAGGTGAGTGAGAAAGGGGAAGGGATTAAGAAGCACAAATTGGTTGTTACACAGTAATCATGGGGATGTAGAGTATAGCATAAGGAATGTAGTCAATAATATTGTAATAATTATGTATGAATATTACATCAGATAATACTAGATTTATCTGGGTGATAGATGGGAGAGGGTTTGGGGGGGCGGGGTGAAAAAATAAAAGGATTAAGAAGTACAAATTGGTAGTTACAAAACAGTCATGGGGATGTAAAGTAAAGCATAAGTAATATAGTTAATATGGTAATTATGTATAGTGCCAGGTGGGTACTAGACTAGTCAGGGGGAATCACTTCTTAAATTATATAAATGTCTAACCACTGTGCTGTAACACCTGAAATTAATATAAAATAATACTATAAGTAAAAATAAATAAATAAATAAATAAATAAATAATAAATAAATAAATAAATAAATATGAAAAAAGGAAAGTTCAAGACTGACACTTGGGGGATGGCAACATTAAGAGTTTGAGGAGATGAGACAAAATCAGCAAAGGAGATTAAAAAGCAAGGTAGGAGGAAAACAGGAGAGTGGGAACCCTGCAAGAAAGTGTTTTATGGTGGAAGGAGTGACAAACTTGAGGACTGAAAATAAGCCAAACATCCTTCAACTGAGGAATGGATAAAAAGAATGGGGTGTATCCATACAATGGAATATTATTCAGCAATATAAAGTGACAAACTACTGATACATGCCACAATATGGATGCACTTTAGAATCATTAAACTAAATAAAATAAGGCAAAAACACATGCATGTGCACATACACACACACACTTTTACACACACACACACGCACGCACACAGATTGCACATTACGTTTCCATTAAAATGAAATTTCTAGAAAAGGAAAAAGTATAAAGACAGAAAAGAGATCAGTAATTGTATGGACATGGGTAAGAATGCCCTTGTGAAATGACGGAAATGTTCTCAGACTAGATTTTGGTGATGGTGGCATAACTGCACAAATTTACTGAAACTCATTGAACTGTACCTTTAAAATGGGTTAATTTTCTGGGATACAAATTTCACTTCAATAAATCTGTTAAAAAGAGAGAGAAAGAAGGAATGAGGACCAGAGACACAATAGAGAGAATTAGAGGGGCAGAATTGGATAGTGTGTTACACAGCTTTTGAAGAGTTTTGCTATGAAATGGAGCAGAAAAAATGAGGTAATATCTGAAAGTGTACATGAGTCAGGGGAATTTTAATTTGTTTTGTTTTTAGATGGAGAAAGGGACAGTACGGTGCCATGCTGTTGAGAAAGATCCAGAAGGGAGTCAACAATCTTTGTTAAAGATGCAGAAGAGAGAATTACTGAAGAGATTTCTTTAAGTAGACAAACGCAAAACAAAACAAAAACAAACAAACAAAAACTATAGTGCTAAGAATTAGACTTAGAAACACCATGATGCATCCATGCTAAAACAGGGAAGTTAGAGGGTGTCAATACAGAAGCTAGTGAGTGTGATTTGGTGATGAAGGCTTGTGGATGTCATCTTCTAATTGCTTTTCTTTTCACAATGAAATTGTTACTAGATGAGAGTGAAGAAGGGAGAAAAACTGAAGGATGGGAGACACATTGCGGATTTGAAAAAATTACAGGACAGGGACTAGATGGTGTTGTTGTTTTTTTAAACTTCTAGTCAGCATGAAGTGTACTTGAAATTCATAGTTTGGATTTTAAATTCAGATCAATCTGCATAACGATATTTTTATACTCATACTAAGCTGAGTAGGTTCAGTCATGCAGTAGGCTGAATGAACGTTGGATTTACATCAGGATTAAGGTTTTGCCAACTGTCAAGTCAGTGTATTGAAGCAAAAGAGGGATGAAAAAATTGAGGTTGTATGCAAGAAAATGATTATGATTGATGGAGAAATCTGAGAATCAAAGGAGGGTAAATAAGTAGGATGAAAAGGAGATAGAGTCAATGTTTTGTATATTTCAGTGAGTTTAAAGGATTTCTGGAGTGAAAGTATTAGGAGTGAGCAGGAGATAGTAGGTGTTAGAGAACAGGATGCTTCTGAGTACAGTACTGGAGAGATTGTAGCTACTGGTGATGACAGCTCAAAGTGACTGAGGTTGGTTGTAAGACAAGATCATTGGAATGGAGAAATAAAAGGAATGAAGAGGACAGGGTAATGTAAGCAACCTACTGAAATTACCATATATTAAGACTGCAGTAATAGTGAAGAAACTTACAGTTACCCAGCAGGTAAAATCTTCAGGAAATAAAGGGGCATGAGCTGGGAGTGTGTGAATGACTGCAAGAAAGAAGTCTAGAGTCTGATGGTTTGAAATTCAAAACTGAGGGTTTGTAAGGAGGAAGAATGGAGAATGGGCAATGAGGAGAAAGGAGGATAACTGTTTCAAACTCACACTGAATGGTACATACAATCTGAGAGACTAAACACAAATAACTTTAAAGGGCTGCAAGGGAAGCCATGTCTTCAGGGGACACACAAGTTTCAATTGGAGCCAGAATATAAAAGGAATGTTCAACAAAGAAGGTAAAGATATATAGGGTTTGGCAGATCAGGGATAAGTACCAATCTGTAAGTGTTAGACATTGGCCTGAATGCTGAGCTCCTCCTGTTCTATGGGTCATGCATGTGTCCCCTAAAACTCTGTTGTGCGAACACTGATGTTTGAGTTGATAATTTGACAACACTCCAGAATGAGTACCTAGTAGCATTTAACCTGTCCTACAATCTTAAATTATATAAGCAGTCTAATATTTCTTATGACATAGATACAATAGCAATCTTACTCTTATTGATCTCCATCAAAGCTCACATTTTTAGTTATTTAATCAATTATTAACAAATTCTTATCTCAAGTTTATCATGCATGCCATTTATTATACTATTTCTTTCCCATTAAAAATCTTCTCTGCAGACTTTTCTTAACCAATTGGGTAATTTGTCTGTGTAACCTCGCAGTTTTATTTCCTATACCATCCTCTTCCATTTCACTTTTCTTTTTACACATGTTCCAATAGCCTTGCTATACAAATGATAACTCAGAGAATCTTGCTTACTTTCCCACAGGGGTCATTTCATGTTGTGAACTCCTGTAAGATTGCTGATGAATACTTGCATCCTCTATAGAGCTTCTTGTTTTCTCCACCCATTCCTCTTCCTCCTCCTCCTTTTTATCTCTAACAATTATTCATCTACTACTGCTCTTCAAACAAAACCTGTTTAAGAACCCATTAGACTTAACGGCACAGGATTCTCCTAAACCTATTAAAATTTTTTGTCTTACCCATCACAAAAAAAGTTAAAGCACATGTTGCTTTGAAATAATTTAGAACTTGAATCACCAGTATGTATGATGAGATATGTTTACTGTAAGATCCCCAAACTGATCACAGGAGGGTTGGAGTGACTAAATAGACATATAGAAATTAGGTGGGTACAACTCACAAATTATTCCTAATAGTGATTTTGAAACTCAAAACGCTTTCAAAATTATTTTCCTTTTGAAATGTGGTATACTTTTCTTTCAATTAAAAAACAAGTTAGGAGGGTCAGATAAAGCTGAGAAACTCAGAGAGGTGAACAAGGTTGTACTATAATTTATGATAAAAAACTATCTATGGTGAAACAAAATTGGGCTCCTTTACTGCACTAATAAGACAACATAGAAACAAGTATGGCTTTGACACTAAACATAAGAAAGAAAAAGTTATTAAGATTCCAGGACCCTGAATTCTGTTTCCAGTTGTTAACTATAAAGTCTTCATTATTTCTCAGATAGAAATAGACTTTGAGGGCCGGCCGAGTGGTGCGGTGGTTGCGCACTGGCTTGGGAAGCCAGACAGGTTCGGGTCCCACATATGAGGGCCAGTGACACTGCCCTCAAAATAAATAAATAAATAAATAAATAAATAAATAAATAAATAAATAAATAAATAAATAAAAAGAAATAGACTTTGATATCTTCTCTCTCTCTTTCTCTGTCTCTCTCTCTCTCTAATTGATGCTGGCCGCTATTAAACTTTATTATAGGAAAACTATACTGAGGTACAAAAATGTACTCATTTTAAATGATAGGACTCAAACAAAATGATTATAATTAGCTTTGAGCTGACAAAAGGGAATGTAATTAATCTGAGTACAGTTTACTATTATGTGACTCCAAATTCCATTAAGTACTTACCTATTACCATGACTTTTACAAGAGCTCAAGTAGCCAAAAAATAATAAGTAAATTATGTTATAGTTTTGTTTAAAACTCAAAAAATATTTCTTAGCTGTTTTTGTTTTAGTGTGATAAACACCATAAACAACCCAGTTTCCAGCTTATCTTGTGAAATAAGATGCACATTGGTATTCAGTTAACTCAACTCTGACACTCCCAATGATTTTGAAAGGTTTTTACACTCTCAGCTTCTCACTTTTCTTATGCTCCAGGCAATAACTTCCTCATGGTGGCAAGCACAGATATAACCATGACAGTCAAAAGTTAAATAAAATAAAGCCATCCTATTATAGGAGCTCAGTTTCTTGTCCATTGGTATTTGGAGTATGGGATCTTTAATTTAAAATCTGTTACTCTGATATATTTCATGAAAACCATGCACATTTCACCTGGAGTGTTCCCCAGTCAAAACACTGTCTAAAAGAATGAGCATACAATAAAAGACAGCAGCAGCAATATAGAAGGGATCCTACTGTACCTGGAGAATGAGGCGGAGGAGAGCACATCAGAACAACCCCCTGGCCTTCCCTCACAGAGACTGCACTTCTTGTCCGGCCACTAAAATTTCCCAGATCTGTCAACATAACACAGCATTTAGATGCAAGTCAAAACGGATTTTAAAGAATTACTATGTTTGTAACTTGTACTTACTTTTCTGTCATTATCTAGACAAGGTTTCTTTTTGTTTGTTAAGTAGTGATAGGAGGGCCTTAAAAATAAATCTATACGATCCAGTTTTAGATACCACGGTTTTCAGATTATATGGAATACTCTTTATAGAGCATACAAGTTGCCCAGGTAGAAAGAAATTAGACAGTACATTTATAACACATTAACTAGTTCTTTTATTTTGTATAATATTTCCTACATATTGATTTTTCTACTACCAATAAAACCCATTCATGCACAGTAAGAAGAGACATAGAAGTAGTTAGGGGTACCTGGTGTCCAACTTGCTGCTTCATTATATGTCATGCTAAGAACGGTGTGTAAAACCACACATGTATTTGTCAATTAGAGAGACTTGTGTGCTCTTGCAAAATATAAAGAGGATATAAAGGTTTTTTTTCTATAAAAGTGAGTGAAAAAGTCATGTTACTTTTATCTCATAGAAGCCTGGAATGGTTTATACATTAATTATACTCAGCCATTTTGATTACTCTGGGGGTATTACAGTTATAAAAATACTCTTTTATAGGATTATAGCATTGATTGGGGTTCAATTGTCTTCCTTTAAATTGTTACCTTTGCATAAGTTCAAAATACTTGCCTAAAAATAAATTGGTCTAAAAAAGAAGTATGTGTTTTATTTGTAATTCTAATATTGTTTATTAAGTTATAGCTCAGTACCTATGTCCCTTTCCCTTTCCTTGGCTAGGTTGGTCAGTCATAGTTTTTAGAATAGTTTCTTGGAAATAGAAGTTCAATATTTTTAAATAAACATTGTCCCAGAATTCTCTGTAAAATCATGTCCCCATAGTGAGAAATGCTTCTTGAAAATGTTCTGCCTTTCCTTCTATTATTCATCAATTGTACAAGAGATTTTTTTGAAACTTTTCATTATTTCATGCTAAAATTTCACGCTATATAGTAATACAATGTAGACTCTCAAATTTAATGTTTAATTTGAGCAAATGATGAAAGTGAGCAGTCAAGAAAATATACTGAATGGATATAAAGGAGATAAATCAGTAACTTTAATATCCTAAGAAGGATTCTATACCTTACTTTTTTGCCAGATGGGTAACAATTTACTTATTTGCTGAATTTACAATAAAATCTTCTTAAATATATTCAAAATCATGAAAATTAATAAACAGTAAAGGTATGATGACAAATAAATAGTCAAAGAGGTATTCGTTATTGAAGTGAGTATTTAGGATTTGAGACGTAATTCTGTTTCATTGCAAATAGTTAAGTGTTTCACAAATTGGTAAGACAAGTGAGAAAGAATTGTAGTTCTACTTTTTTTTTTTTTAGTGGTGGTTTGAAAACATACACATGAATGTATAGTAAAAATCAAGTTCATTCATTTTAAAGTATATGTAACTCACTACTTCAAATTTCTATACATTGATCCTAAGGGATAGAAACTATCTTTTTTCCAACAAATGATCTCAATATGAAAACAAAGCATGGCAGGGTTTCTAATCTGATTTCCTTTTACTCGACCCCTAAAAATGCAGGAACCATACAGCGAGACAGTAGTTGCAGTATGGCTGTAATATCTCTTTAGAGCATATATGGTTTTACATTCTCCTTTACATCCTCATTGAATTTATTAACCCTAGAAAGCTATTTGGATATTAATGTTTTTATTAGTTTTAGGTGTACAAAGCACCATAATAGTTAGACATTTACACCCCTCACAACTTGTTTACCTGCCCTCCAATCTACTACCCCTCTGACATTGTATATAGCTGTTACAATACCATTGTCTATATTCCCTATGCTTGGATATTCATTTATTTTAACTGAATTTCTTAAGTGGTTTTTGAAAAGTATATATGTAGCTTCCAATACATTTACTACAAGTTTATATTATACTTACCTATTATGATATTTGAAATCAACATTTGTGGTTAAAACAATATTTTAATAAGAAATACTACTAAATTAATGCCTGTTTCTGAGAAATTAAAGTACAGGCATGGCTAGAAATTAAACATAAAAAAATTACAGAATAATTATGACCTGAATTTTGTTTTGATATCAAAATGATCCAAAAGATAACACTCAGCTGTAATTGTTTTGAGTCAGATACTAATACAGTTATAATTCAACATTTCCTCATGGAATTTTCTGTTGTTATTTCCTATATTACAGCACCAGCAGTACAAAGATAAATGGATTTCTTTCAAATGTGAATAGATAATTTTTTTCTTTCATAAAGTCATGTAAATACTAAAAAGAAGTTTACACTTTGATGGAGAGTGTATTTTTCTCATTTACATCCTTTTGCCTAGAAAAAAAAAAGGGAAACATTTTTAAAATGTGAAAGTGGTCCATGTGTCACACCTTCCTTCCTTCCTTCCTTCCTTCCCTCCTTTCTCCCTTCCTGCCTGATTCCTTTCTTTGCTTTTCTTTCCTGCATTATTCCACAAAGGATGAGGCACCTTTAAAAATATATATGTATTTAACACAAAAAGATAAAGCAGGTACAGACAAATTTCAGATGTAGGTGACATGGGAGTGGTAAGAATCCTGTAGTGTGAGACGCATTTAAGAATATATGTTGTATACATTTGCAAATTATTAAAAGTTGATAATAAATTTGATGCTAAAATTATAAGGGACAAAACAAAGATGGATATGTCCCCAGTCTTAGAATTCATGGTTATTGTAAATTCAAAACTTTTGGTAACTCTGAAGAAGTGCAGTGTTACTGGATATTAAGGTCTAAGAGGAATCTCTTGGCAAGACTTCATAAAGATCACCGTGGGTAGTATAGTGAGCTGAGCAACTTTGCAAACCACCTAGGAAGGTCTTATACACACTGAAATACCTTAACTAGTTACAGTCTCTCTCTCTCTCTCTCTCTCTCTCTCTCTCTCTCACACACACACACACACACACACACACACACACACACACATAAATATTTCAAAAACCACTCTCTAGAAAGGTGAAATAATTTCGAAGTGTTGGAGAGAGGTTGCAGGAAACTGGCAAGAAGCAAAGTGCATAAGGGGTTCTGGACACTGATCTTATGATCTTAGGTATTTTAAATACAGTAGATTCATTATTTACCGGGGAGAAGAGAGGGAAAATAGTCAAGGCAGGAAGATAAATCTCATACAATTAGGAATAATGTGTTGATTTTCATCTGTCTCCTGGGCTTTAATTTCCTAGTGTTAAATCTGTTCTGAATAAGTGGCAGCGTTTGGCTTATGGGAATTGTGAGTTTGGAAGAAGGAATGGGAATGGAGTGCTCATTTTTAACTGCACTTGGTTATACATTCATCCTGGAGGTTGTGTGAGTAAGTTTTACTGTCAATGCTCCAGGCATTCTCAATTAATTCTCTAATGTCAAAAGTGCTGTGAATGCAGAGAAAATTCATTATGAATTCTAAACTTTATAAAATCGAGTTTGAATTTTTACGTAAAACTATTGGGAAAGGCAAACCACTTTAGACTAGGTGTCAGAGACTTGAGTTTTATTAATTACTAATGTCTTGGTATCAGATTCATTTGTAAGATTGTAAGACTGAGGAACTAAGAGGGGTGCTCTTTCGGAGGGTCCTCAAGGCTTTCACTTTTATGATTTCTATAAAAACAACTGACAGGTTTTCCAATATTTACTTGGTGTTTGCTGCTTCACTTGCAAAGTGATTGCATATTTAAGTCTTCGGTCACTTGTTATTGTTACTATTATAACCAGGATTAGATAATTGTCAGATTTCTGTGTCCTATTAAATACCTTGTAATAAAAACTGATCAGACATCATTTAGAAACTCTCTTTGACATTCTAAAATGTTAAAAAAAATACAGGGAAATGTAAGGAAATTGATGAATAATAATTATAGTAGCTATTAGCATACCTATTCTATGCCAGGCATCTTGGAAATTAAATAACTTCTCTGTTTTAAAGATTATTAAACATATGTGAAAGCAAATAAAAACTTGGCTATGGTCACACAGTTAATGACTAGTGAGTTGGTAAATCAAACTCAATGTTGTTGTTTTAGAAGAAAAAGTATGAGGATAAAAAAAGCAATTCAACATTTAGAAGATAGACCAAATTGGTTTTGGGAATTTAGAAATAATCTTCATAAGGATCTCTCATTAAAAATCATTTCTAACAGATGAAAAACATAAAGTTGGGAAAATTAGTGAAGAATGGAAAAAATTCTCACACTTATTTTGACAGAATTAAATTGACATTTTTAATACATAGCCATTTGTCCTTACATAAATAAAGCCTTCCATAAGACACTCTACAACAAGCAAGGTTGTTAATAATAATAGTTTTTAAAATAAACATTTGATTGTTGAACGGTACATTGACTGAAAGTCATAGAAACAGGAAGCTTTGTGATGTTTTACTGGCAAGCGGGAGCTCATGAGCCTGTGATCAATTTCTAAGCAGACAGGGCACGGCTTATTATCCCCATTTAATGATGAGACACTGGCATCCACTAAGGTTAAATAATGAGAATAAAGACTTCAGTCAGTAAGAATTTGAGCCTTGAAGATGATGAATTCATTTTGGAACCAGCATGTTATTAGTCTATAGTTATCTGATACTCAAATTTAGAGTGTTTCAATCAGTATAACTATTTCTTTAAACATTTTCCTTTTATGTCAATGAAGTAATGCTACAATTCTTTAAAATATTTGTTATGTCATCTGTGAATGTTATATCACATCACTTTTAAAATTTTTAATTATTTAATAAAATAAGCCTTTTGAGAATATCAGTTGTGGTAATTAGAGGTATATCAAAAAATACAATCCCATTTATTACGTGAAGATAAGAATTTATGGTACAGCTAGACATGTGGTGATGTAAATCTGTAAGAGATAATGACAAATTATAATGAAACTTTTTTCATTCCTATTTTTTCATTGGTTATATATAACAGGTCAGATGCGTAGTCTCTTGTTATGGTTTGCCATTTTCACTTTACACATCATCAAATATGAATCATCCAGCCAAAGTGTTCACTAATTAAGAGGAAACCAAAGCACACTAGTATATGTTAGCCTTCAATGAGACAATTTTAACTACATTATAAGTAAAACAGTAAATTATAATTTCTCTTGTAAAAAGATAAATTATCCAAAGAGCATGATAAAATCTTTTTGGTCTTAGGTCTTTTCTTTAGTATCTTGATGTGTATTACAAAAAGATACTTTCACTGTAAATAATATATGTGGTGAAATAATCTCAAATGTAAACGTTGTATATGAATTTGTTTAACTAATGTGATGATAGTCTATGAAACCTGGCAGAAGTTCTATATATCTGACTTAAATATCTGCACTTTGGGTGAGCAATTACATTTAAAAAAATTATTTGCTTGCTTTCAAGCTCAATTTTTTTCCCCAAATTGAGATCAGTCTCTGTTTTTTGTTTTGTTTTGTTTTCTTTTTTTTTTTTTTTTTTAGAGGGCAGTGTCACTGGCCCTCGTATGTGGGACCCGAACCGAGTCTGCTGGCGTCCCAAGCCAGCTCTTAACCACCATGCCACTCGGCCGGCCTGAGATCAGTCTTAATTCAAGTAATTGTAAGGCTGAGCATTGGAAAGAAAAAAATATAACAGAAATAATAGAGCATGTATAGAGATTTTAAATATTATAGATCTAAAAATTGGGGGAAGGCAGTTATTTAGTAAGACCAACAAGTCACTTAGTATGTCAACTCCTAAAACTCATAGATCTTATTTTTGTCAAACTTTTGGGCCTATCTATCCTGTTCAGCTATTTTACATTATATAATATCTCATTAGATAATTACTTCCTTGACTACAACCAGGATTTCTTACCAATTTCTCTCCATTTTATTCACCTGGCACAACTTCAACCTTGGTTAAATTGACCTTTCTACCTATTCTGCTCTGGACAAGGAAATGGGGATAGAAAAAAACATCAATAATGATGATTAGTTTTGCTCTAAATTCATGACCATGAACCTCAGGCAGAACTTTTGTACAATAGTCTATGAACCCTGGCAGAGGTTCCATACACTTGATTTAATGTTTATGGAGTCCATTCTCTCTCAATCCTCTAGACCATATTTTTAAATTTACTGTCTTTCAAAACAACTTCTTGTCCTTTCCCTTACTTGTTTCCCCCAGATTCTTGGAGAAAATGGAAGTAATGTAAAAAACACTTATATATACTCCATCTACAGGGGACACTGCAATGTGTACCCTTGATTCCCTTTCAATGAAAGACTTGTCCCAACTCTTGGGAGTTCCACTGACTGACAGCATTCAGCTCTCAGACCCTTTAGGGACTGCTACAGAGAATTAGCTCACCCAAGGTTGTATTCTTTCCTGGGTAGTGCACAACCAACAATTGCTCAATGAATGAGTATAATAACCTGACCACGTTGGTCCAACTCCAGACAGCCCTGACAAGCCATTCTAGTTTAGAAATCCTTCTTGCTGTCAGCTGGGGGCTGTTGGGCCTGCAGCACCGCTCAAATTACTTCCTTCCAGTGCTTGTACCTTCCTCCTCCCTTCCAGTGCATGGATTCCAAAGATACTTCTTAATAACCATTATCTACAATAAACTACATCTCACCTCTTCTGTTTCCCAGGGAAGTCAACCTGTAACACCACCACAACAGCTACCAACTTATCTATACCTATATTGCCTCCAGTCCTGTTTCATAAATGAACTGTCTGTGATCCAATCAAAGAACTTTCCCCCTGCGTTGTCAATAGTATCAACACATACTGGTATTTCTCCCAAGTTTTTTTTTAAGATTTTATTGGGGAATTGAGGGAGGGGTACAGCATTGGGGAATCAGGGAAGGGGGACAGACAAGTTGCTGTCTTTTTGTTCTTCAGTCTAGTTGCGGAGGACGTTGCTTCACTGGCCCATGTTGGTATTGTCATTACGCTCGGTCGCCGGCCTCTGGATGGCCGCTCACCGCGGCTATTCGCAGCTCAGCTGGCTGCCAGCCTCTCATGCTGGCTGCGGGCCACTCACTGTAGCCTATGGCAGCCCACTGCAGCAGGGGCTGCAGTCTACACTGTCGTGGGGGCTCACACAGCCCAGCTCCAGGTGGAGCTGTTGTTAGCTGTAGAGGGCAGTGTCACTGGCCCTCATATGTGAGATCCAAACCGGGGCTGCTGGCGTCCAAACCAGCTCTTAACCAATGCGCCACTCGACTGGCCCTTTATTTATTTTTTTTAAAGAGGAAGAAAAAAGTGTATCTTTTTGACCCTATTTTCCTCTCATTTTTATTCCAATTCATTTTTGTTCTCCCCTTCTGCAAAAATAAAACCACCCATTCTTTATTAGCTTCTCAAATCAGTCTCCCTAACACTGGCCAATATGCTACTGTAAAAGTAACCAATGACCTGTACATTATTAAATGTATTGATCAATTTCTCAGTTCTCATCTACTTGACCTATAATCAGTGATTATAAAGTTGATCACAACTTTCTTCTAAAACATGTGTCTTCACTTGTATTTTTCCTCCTTCACTGTGCCTTCCCTTCACTTTCATCAGCTTATTTTTCCTCATCTCTGCAATATCTAACTATTTCAGGGCCCTACGTTAGTCCTCGGACCTTTTCATTTATTAATCCACACCAATTTCCAAGATTATCTTACCTTTTATTTACAAATTATATATATACTAAAGAATTACCAAATCTATTCTTGTCTGGACACCTTCTTTGAATGGCAACACACAGACACACAGACACGCACACAGACACACACTCTTTACTTGACATTTCCATTTGGATGTCTAATAGGCCCATTTCCACCTGCCAACCTACCATTGCCATAATATTTCCCATCAGAGTAAATGATCCTTCCATTCTTCTAGTTATTAAAACAAAATGCAAACATTGTGATTCCAGTATGTTTCTCACATACCATGTACAATTCATGAGCAAATCCTATTGATACTATTTCATAGTATATCAGAATCCAACAACGTCTAACCTCTACAGTTCATCCATGCATCTTTCGCACCTTGATAGTTGTGAATTCACCCTACTGGTCTCCCTGCTTCTTCCTTTGCTCTCTTTCAGTCTATTTTCAGCATAGCAGCCAGGGTTGGTTCTCTTAAAACGAAGTTAGATCATATGCCCTAAGTAGATTCTATGTTACTCTAGCTAAAATAAATCTACTAACAATGGTCTGCAGGCTCTATGTTACTATGTTCATTGTAATATTCCCAGACCCTAGCCCTAGCTGTTCTCCTTTCCTGGAATATTTTTGCTCCTGAGTGTTTTTGCATGCATCTCTATCATTGTGCAGGTTTCTGCAAGAATGTCACCTTTGCAGAGAGGTTGTCCTTGATCAGCAAGTTTTCCTTTCCATTCTCCCAATTTCTGTTCTCTGTATTCTATTTCTTTTCTATCATAACACTTATTGCAACCTGAAAACACATTATGTAATGGGTTTTAAAATGTACTGTCTGTATTTCCTAACTCATTAGAATGTAATCCTCTAGAAAACAGATACTTTGTTTTGTTTTGTCACTGCTCAAAATAATGCTTAGTGTATTTTTCTATAGGTACCTAATAAGTAATCAACAAATAAGTAATTGAATCAATAAAGCAATCACATGCTTATCTTTAGCACATATTTGTACTTGAAGAATTTTAGATTTGAAATTTGTAAATGTTGGGGTATTTTCCAAACATCATGCTGTTAAATTTTTTCAAAATTATAAACCTGTAAGATCCATAGTTCTTAGTAAATACTGTTTCACAGATGACCCTGAAACAAATATGCATTGTAATGCTATTTCCAGAGCAGAGTTTTCACTCAAGATTAAATTATTTTAGTAGTAGAAAGGTCATGTGTATGACATTTTAATCTTTAGCTAAGATAGAAGGTGGATGGTGAGCATATTTTTAGGAAAATTTTTTTTGTTGGTAGTGTAATAATTTCAAAATATTAAAGGTTTTATATGTAAGTAGTCTTATTTTTTATGGCATCTTAATATATTTCCAGCAAAATCTTTTATGCATAGCAATCTACACAATCAAATTCTGAAAACTATTCTTACTATAGACAATGATAAAAAAAAAATTCTGAAGTGTAGATATTCAATAATTTGCTTGCAATTATCTTAAGAGAAATATTACACTTCCATGGCTCATCTAACATAAACTATGTAAGCTCCTTACCAAACAGATATGGTCAAATTATATTTTAAAATATTACTATCAAAAATAAGGGCTTTGGAAGCAAAAAACCTAGGTTCAAATTCTAGTATCACTATTTATTAACAGTCACATTGGACAAATAATTTTATGTCATTATGCTTTACTTCTTGGTTGAGATGAGATAATTATACACGTGTTATAAGATTACTGTAAAAATTTCCCAACATATAAAAATATCTTGCCCACATGATCGGCCAATAATAAGCACTCAATAAATGTTTTCTTCTAAAAATTTCAAAGAGATGTATCTTATCAACTTCTAATTAAAAACCTAAATATCAATTTTTTTCTTTTCCAAATTATTTTAGCATACAGAATGAAATATTCTCAAACTGCAATATTTGGGAACCATCACCAATGTTATACAAGTTAAGGGAAAGTTAACACTCATTAAGTAAAAGAGACAGCTGAGTGGAGCCATTGCAGAGTGGCAAACTTAGACAAGCCACTTTACTCCTCGCATCTCAGCGTCCCTATCTGTAAAATGAAGATAAGCTAAAAATGTATCTCACAGCTTTTAAAGACTTAAATATAATAATTTTTATATAGCAGTTAGTACAACACATGGTCCAAACAATAAATGGAAGAAATTATTATCATCGTTATTACTGTTATAAAAAACATTGTTGTGAGAATTATGACACATTAATTCTAATCTAAAATCTTCTACTAATTAGCTATGCAATCTGTGGCAAAAGTTTAACTTTCCTACTTCTTTATCTGTAATTCAGGGATGTGGTTCGCTCAAGAGAAACAGACCCACGTGCCTATGGAGTTTTAAGTATAACAATCATGGTGGGAACTGAGGTACACTGGAGAGAGTATGCCTCACATAAAAGTTACATCTGTTTTAATAAACACTGTGCAGGCCAAAGGAAATACTTGTACGAAGGGTGGTCAAACAATATGGTAAATGCTGCTGCCTAGTGACATCCAACGGAAAAGTGATGTTAATTGTGTTTTTTGACCGAGCTGAGTTTGTACCCAGGAGTGCTATGGTGAACTCTGAATATTAAAAGGGCTTATTGGAATATTTAAGAAACAATGTGTGTAGAAAATGGCCTGAGATATAGGCAAAAGTTTTCATTCTCCCTCATGACAATGCTCCGTGTCACACATCACTTGTGGTATGGCAATTTCTGTCAAATAAAAACATTACAGTGTGTCCTCATCCACCTTATTCACTGGATCTGGCACCGTGCCACTTCTGGCTCTTCCCCAAAGTCAAAATGATCATGAAAGGTAAACTTTTTGAATCTATTCAGGACATCAAGGCAGACATGACAACGCAACTAAAGATACTCATGAAAGAGAACTTCCAGAACTGCTTCAGAAAGTGGCAAAAACGATGGGGTGAGTGTGTTTGAAGCAAAGAGGGGAGGGAGGAATTAATGTATTTTGAGGGGGATTAATGGCAATATGTCTATTGCTGTAATAATTTTTTTTCAAATTTAAGCATTGACCATTTTTTTTCATCACACTGCTTATAGCCAGATACAGCCTTCAAAGAGAACAGTTTTTCAAACTTGGACTGGATGATCTCTAAGATACAAAACACTTCATTATTTTAACTCATCATCTATGATTCTAACTTTTAGCTGTCATTCAGAACCTATTTTTAATGTGCAATTATATAGTACCTATCATTCACTAAACTTATATTAATATGCAAAAACATTTATAAAATAAATATATATATAATGTATATTATATATACATGTATATTATATATATACATGAAAGAATATTCCTAATACCTATATAACAATGAATTGCAAATGAAACAGGTTTTAAATTTTGAATTTACACTTTGATAGTTGGCTTGATAAACTGAAATAGAAAAACATTTTTAGTATAAAAATGTATGTCATTTATTTACAAGG
Organism: Aselliscus stoliczkanus; assembly: GCA_033961575.1. Taxonomy (NCBI): domain Eukaryota; kingdom Metazoa; phylum Chordata; class Mammalia; order Chiroptera; family Hipposideridae; genus Aselliscus; species Aselliscus stoliczkanus. The sequence goes on from CM066736.1 coordinate 65,389,222, forward strand.
CTACTTTTTCTGTAGTTTTATGATGATTGATCTAAGGTAAAGGAACATTAAAAAAAAGTTCCTAAAGTGAATATCCTGCTATTATAATTGAGAGAATGTGTCATACTTATCTTCTAAATTATACACCCCTCCAAGGAAACTTTTAGCTCCACTTGCCCCTACTTAAAACAGCTCTTCTGGGCAACACAATTATTTCTGTTTCATATATCTAATGAAACAATATAATTCACTGGTGAGTAGATTTTTTTAGACCAATTTCTTTGAGTATAAAATTATACTTTCGAATCTGAGCACTATGTATTTTAGCAAAGTGATAAGTTTGCCCTTCCACATCCATCACAGTCCTGAACTGCACGACAATGTCTGTATTGGTCTCCTAATTTTTACTTTTGTTACACCAGTACCTTGCCTAATTAACTAATATGTGTGTTTGAGTGTTTTGCTTTGCCAAATTTGTTTTCAAGGGCTGTGTGTATTGCAGCACACTTAGAACAGTTCTGGCCCCCTGCTCAAATGCTTTAAAATGTAAATTGCTTGCTTTCTTGATTCCCTGAGCTCATTTACTGTTGTACAATTAAATCAAGTACCACAGATTTGCATTTTTTTGCTTTTCCAATCTATAACCTCAACAGTTCTATCTGAATAATTTACACCCTGTTTAATTAAAAAATCTGAGGGAGCTGATTTATTTTGTAACTTAACCGACTAGTGATCAATTTTCAGTCTATCTTAGATTTCGGCTAAAAACCTCATTCCTCGTCTTAGAGTAAATCTCTCCCCTCTGCTCATGTAGCAGTGTTTTTCTTTTATAGCACTCCGTTACCCAAGGAAGTTTTAATTTGTGACCTTCGTTTAGGCTGACCGAAAATGTAAAATGGTCCTTGGATAATACTCAAATTTTAGAGAGGATTCAGTTTATTTTGTGGAACACCTCACAGCATGTCAGTGGTGAAAAAAAAAAATAAGGCGATGGAAGGAAAACTGACTGAGTGGTGAGCATACAACGTGATATATAGATAACGTATTATAGAAATGTACACTTGAAACCCATATAATTTTACTAACCATTGTCACCCCAATAAGTTTAATAAAAAAAAAAATAGCCAGTTATTTCAGGTCAGAAAGCAGGTCACTTGCAGTGTATCGCCTATGCTTAGTGAGTGCAGTGCCTAGCATTCAACAATTACTGGTTGAATAAATGACGCACATTTAAAAATGTATTTGTTACAAATTGGCCTCTAAATCGCAAGTACTGTTCTCTTCCTTATGATTTATTTCCATGAAACTGGAGAAGAACTTTTTAACAGGCAGAATGCCATTTAAATCAAGGCACTTTTGTGTGGAAGTATGCGGTAAATCTTCAGAGAATGAAATCAGTTTTCACATTAAGCATTAGTTAAATATACTAATCGCCTTGTGACTCTTGTTTCTGTTTTGTATTTGCCCTTGCTCTTTTACACTGAAGTACTAGAAAACAGTTCCCAGAAATTGTGTAGGGCTGATATGCCTATTTGCTCATGGTACATTTACTGCAAATCAGCTATGGCATATGCATTACCCACATTGCTGAAGGGTATCCCACATAACCTAGTCCAAGGCTAGGCAGACATTTTCTGTAAGGGGCCAGATAGTAAATATTTGAGGCTTTGCAGGCCAAAAGGCAAAATTAGAAATTATATAAAAATCATATACTTTTTATGTCACAAAGTACTATCTTTGGAATTTTTCAACTATTTTAAAAATGTAAAAATAGATTTGGCCCATGGGCCACAGTTTGCTGATCCCTGTAATAGCTCACTGCAATTAAGAGGGATAGGAAGATTTAATAGATAATGTTGTACTAATAGAGAGTTAATGATTTTTCTATATAGCCTGCTAAATCATTTTAGAAGAGTCAGATATTTGCAAAGTAGAAAACCTTGACCTCTAAAATTAGAAAGTCATGGATTTGAATTCTGTTTCTTCCACTTAATACCGATATAACCTCAGACAAGCTTCTTTAAGCCTGTTTCCTTACCTGTATATTAGGAATAATAATACTTCAAAAGTATTATCAGGGGGATACTGCTTGCAATTTATCCAGTAATAGGCCTTAGGTTATAGTGAATCCTCAATAAATATTAGCTATTATTTTATATGAAGTGGTAGCATATTTATTTTTGTATCCAGTGTCTATTAACCATGTTTACTAAATAGCAGCTCTTTTTTTTTTCATTAATTCACTTGCCTTCATTAAACAAATACGCATTGTATGCCTATCATATGTCAGGAACAGTGTTAGGTACTCAATAAATGTTGCTGAATGAATAAACCCTGAACGATAAGCTGAATTTAGATTGTGAAAAAAGTAAGCCATCCTATGTCTTGAATAGAGGACATGATCAATACTAGTTCTGAGAAATATTATGATTATTTTAGCAGCTTATAGTTCAAATGGCATCTTAAACCAAACTTCTGGAATATATGAAGAATGGAGGCAAGATGGTGATAATGATGATGATGATGATGATGATGGTGATGATAACATTTTTTGGACACTCACTACCTGTCAACCAGTATACTAAGGAATATATGCATATGCATATTTTATTTCATTTAATCCTTACAAAAATATCTTATCACTCTAAATTTTAAATTTTTGTTTTTTATTTTGTAATCAGAGGAGTAATATACAATTGCCCAACATCACACAGCTATTGATAAATAGAGATGGATTTCCAAGTGGGCTGTAGTGCCAGAGCCCACCTTCTTAATTACTACAGAGACATTTTGATAATAAAAACACTGACATAAAATGTTGGAGAATGAGTTAGTCTAGCAGGACAATAGAGTAATGGAAAAAGAGAGCATTAAGATATAAAGAGATTAATTTGTTTGTTATTACCAATAATAATTAATTTTGAATTAATTAAACTTTAATTGAATACCTACTATATTTAAGGAGCTATGCTAGTTTGATGCGAATGTAAGTCCAATAACATGTGATCCTTGATTCAAGAAACTCATTTATTCATTCACTCAATTAATCTTTTTTTCAACAAGTATAAATTACATGCCTACTATATTCTGGGTACTCACAGACGCTAAGGATACAGCAATAAAAATATTGAATTTGTCTTGCAAATAACATTAATTGCTTTCATTTTGTTTTGTTTCATGTTTTTTAGATAATACTTCTAGTCATTGTATATTTTCCTTGTATTGTGATGACCATTTCTTTATTACAATTGTTGACTAGCTACCGTATTAAATTGTATCAGTTTTTATCTTTATTCTAATTGTTCGAATTTACAAGACATGAAAACAGACTATTCCCAAATACTGTTTACTTTTGTGACTTTTAAATAACAAATTTTGTATTTTTCTCATTTTATTTATTTGACTGAATTGATTAGAATTTCAAGTCAATATTATATGATGTTGAAAAATCTGATTATTTTTGTTTTTTAATAGAAATGTTCTAGATGTTTCTCTATTAAATGATAACGTTTGTTTCAAATTAGACAAAATTAATAAAACGGAGAGAATTTCACTAAGGATTTAAATTTCACTCAACTGCTTTTAAAATTAAATATAGAATTTAAGGTTAGTTCATTAACTTTTCAGTACCTGATAAGAAAATGAGATTTTACTGTATCTATTTCTGTGCTTGGGCTATATTATCCTAGATAGATTTCCTAATGTTAATTCATTTTTGGATGCCTATAAATTTAAAAGATTAGAAGATAAATGATAAAATACTTTACTTCTGCTATCTTTCTGCCAGTTTATTCTTGATATCCCAATAATGTTTGCTTCATTTCACCATGAATGCATAAAGGTTCACAATTTTTATATTTCCATTATTGACTATATCTTTTGCCAATATCAAATACTAGCTCCTTCCTTGATTGGAGTCATCACTCTTATTTCCTCTGACTGCTATTTTGCACATACCTGTCAATACTCACACATGTACACACAAGAGAACAAACACAGACACACATGCTAGTATATGTGCTTTGATTTTTTTTTTTAGATGTTAGCTTAAACAGCACCCCTTCAAGGCATGACTCCACACAAACGCTCTCTCTCAATACTATGTTCTTACATACTATTTCTCTCTTTGCTTTTATCTTAACTGTTATTAACTTGGTGCAATTATTTATTACATACATACTTGGCTCCCACCAATGAGCTTCACAAGCACAAGTACCAAGTCTGTGTTATTTAGTGCTATATTCCCAGCATCTAAAAGAACACCTAGCACATAATAAGAGCCCAAGGAATGAATGTTTTGTCCTTTGTCTAGTATTACTGTAACCATCTCTGCTGTATTTTCTGTTAGGACATATTTTCCCTATTTTTTTATATATAATCTATTTATATTGTTTTTGTGTGTATAACTGAAGATATAAACTTCAAATATAGAGAAATTTTAATAAACTGATATTATTTGAATTTTAATAATTTAATGAATTTATATTTATTGTTACAGCTGATATGTCTGATCTTATTTTGTCATTTTCTGTGTGAATTCTGTTTTTAAACTTTCTTATTGATTCTTTTTTTTTGCTCTTTTTAAAATATAATGCACTTTCTTTGTCTTAATTTTGTTATAATACATACACATAAATGTATTGTTATGATGTATCTATCTGGTTAGCTCTCCTATCAATCTATCATCTATTTTCTTTTAAAAATCTCACATTTTCAAAAATATAATTGCATTTTTATTAGTAAAGAATGGAATGACTTTTTAATCTCTTCTCTGTTCAAACTGAGGCTATTCATAGGGTTTTAAATCATTACTACTCACTTCCTTTTTCTGAGTTTTAATATAACCTGATTTATAGTCAAAACTATTATATTTCAATTAAGTTATTGTAGTTTATATTAGCTATCTTTGCTTTCAACATTTTTGATACTGTTTCTCCCTTCAGTAAGTTTTAAGATTAACTACATTGAAAGAGAAATATTTAGCTCTTCATAGCAAAACTTAAACATTTTTTAATTTCAAATTCTAATTCTTTTATTGATCTGCAACTCCATGTATGAGATATCTGTTTTCAGAACTTATCACAAGAGAGATGTATTTTTGTCACATTCAAGTATGAATATCACTTCTCTAATCTGTACTTCTTTGGTTATAATTTCCTTGAAAACGGGAACATTGCTCATTATAATTTAGCATTTAGTGCACAGAAAAGAAGACTAAGGTCAATTGGATTTTTTTTTTCAATTGTTATAGAAAATTCTTATAAAACCTTTTCTTCATCATTGTCATTAAAATTGTTGTGCCAAGTTACAGATATTTATCCATTATTTTCCACAGAATATTGTGAGCTCAATATGATCTACATATTCAACTCTCTTTTCAATTTAAAATGTTTATCTCATTTTGTCTTTGATAATTGCATTGTTTTCAGTTTTGATTTCTCTTTTGGTTCTTAGGTTAGCTCTCTCTTTTCCTTATCTTTTATTTTTTTCTCTTCATTTTAATTTTCTTGTCCTTCAGTCTGCAACTTTAAGTCCATCATTTCACTCCACATCACATTTTTCCTTTCCTATAAATGGCATATTTTGGCATTCTATTATGATTGCTAAACCATTTTATAAAAAAAATATTTCTTGGTTTTTATAGTAATTATTGTCTTTCTTTACTCTTCAGATTATTCAGATTTATTTTATTTTTCTTTCTTTTCCTATAAGACCCACATTGTTCATGTTTTCAATTCTCTATTCTTCCTTGAAGAGATATCTCCACACTTGATATTCACCAGCAGACAGGGTATATTAATTTTTCATTTCACTTACTATACAGATTGTGTCTCCTTCTTAGGTTACTAAGTATAGGACAAGCTGATGTTTACAAGAATTGCTCCAATTCCCAGGTCTAGCATGCAGCCATCTAGGGTAGTTCGGCTGGACTAAGACAAGATCTTCTCTTATCTTGGCTGCCTTGTTTTGACACTGAATTGAAGGGTGCAGCAAAAATATCAGTTCTTGATATCTAACGTTATCAAATTTCCTAATATTTTTCTGTCCCACCATAAGCACTTTATTCATTCAGATTGTATAATTTAGATGCAGTGTGTCTCCTATAGTACTACTTCTGATTTCTATGTTATAGATTACTAGAAGATGCTGTCTACACATTATTGTAAACTCTAAAGAAAGGCAAACTGATGACTCTGGACAGAGGCACCGACATATTAACTTCATGGGAAAGGACAACATGATCTCCGTTCTTGTTTTCAGTAAGCAGGACTACTTACTTCAGGAGGTAAAATGTAGCTGTTCCTAAATCTAATACCATTTACCTATATTTCATATAATTTCTCTACACTGTGGCATTAGGTTTTTTGATTACCATGGCATTAGAATTATAGCTAGCATTTGTGTTTTTCTACATAACCATTGTATTTTACTAGTAAGGTGAGAAAGATTTTTCAAGGAATACCTAGCAGTCATTTTCAACAGTTGTGTCTATTCATAAATGTTCAATTTTCAAGTTATTGATGCAACCGCTGTAAATTCATGCTTTTTCTTGCTGCTAGTACCTGTCATAATAGACTGGGAATTCTTTTTTTTATAGTTTTAGTTACATTTTTGCAGGTGGTGAACACAAGAAGAAAATGATCTATAGAATTTGAAACTCCCTATTTGTTTCTTTAGGTTTTGGATAGCCAAAGCTATTCAAATCACATTCATGACTATGGAACCTTTACAGGCTTCTACATTGAACGGAGGGTATCAAGATTGTAATTAAACTCTGATACTTTGATGACTGATGTTGCTGAGTCTAAAGCTAACTTCTTTGAAAGTGAGGATTAGAAAAATCACCTTCCTTGTAAATAACTGAAAAGCTGAAGAATAAAGAATATGTTTGAAATGTGAAATATGCCACCCTGAGGACTATATCTGGACTCTAGGAAAGCTTATTACCACCTAATAGCTGGTGAGTGGAAATGCTAGGTAAAACAGTCACTATAGCAACAGCAGCAGGAAGAGTTAATTCTGTTTCTGTCTCACTTAGTAACAGAATGCCAAGGGCTGGCATTAAAGATACTGGCAGCTCCCTCCTGGAAACAAACAAACAAACAAACAAACAGAAAATTGGCAAGGCAATGGCAACAGCTGCACAAACACCAGAAAACAAAGAGAAGTGCTATCTCTGTTGATCACCAGCCCTAAATGTTTAAAGTATGGAAAGTCAGAAACATATATGTATATTTTTAAAAAGTATTATCTGTGTGCAGGAATGGAAAGAATGGTGCTAATTTTATTACCAGAGCATATACTAGCATATTGTCATTTTAGTGGAGACAAATCCCCAAATTAAAACTAGTTATGAACCCCAAAGAATCTGGTGTGTTTGTCCACATCTCACTGTGACCTTACCACAGCACCCCACGGACAACACTAGAGCACTAGCTTATGAGAGACTCCTGTTTCTCAATTATCATTGTGCTCTGTGTCTATGACCCTGTCTGACACAGAGTGGATGCTCAATAAATGCTTGTAGAATAAAGGAGTATATTGATGTGATGCTATCAATAAGCAAAGAGAGTTTTACTGTTGCACAATTTCTTAACTTAAGGTTCCATAGGAGAGAGAACAAATTTCAGTATCTTTCTTGATGGAGTCCAAATTGTCCAGCTTTTATTTGCACATTCACTTAAGTTTTAGGTTGCACTATATAGTAATTTTATAGTGATGACAAAGAAGATGGATTGTTATTTTTTATAAGAATGTCTTGATATGGAATTAGGATAGAAAAGTGGTGCCTTGGTAATCCTTACTCATATTGGAGTGGCCATCATGGGAACAAATGGATTTAAGGGTCTTCTGATATTTAAGTCTGTCTATTAAAAAGAAAATCCCTGTGAAGTGGTTTAATTTTCATCTTCTAATGATGAGCCCAATCTTGGACACCTCCAGTAACTTTTTGGCAAAACTGCGAGCTGAAAAGATTGCTTTTCCTCCGAATATAGCACTTAATTTGCTTTGTAAAATAAATCGCTTATTTTAAAACAGTTTGAGATATATGTAAGAGTTGAGAAGCTAGTAAAGAAAGTTCCCGGGCCGGCCGAGTGGCTCGAAGGTTGAGCGCTGGCTTGGGAAGCCAGCGGCCCTGGTGCGGGTCCCACATGTGAGGGCCAGTGACACTGAAAAAAAAGAAAGTTCCCATTGATTCTATGCCCAGTTCCCCCTAGTATTAATATCTTGCATAGGTATGGTAAACTTGTCACCAATAATGAACCAATATTTATATATTTTTAGTAATTAAATTCCAAAATTTTAAAGATTTTCTTAGTTTTAGCTAAGGTACTTCTTCTGTTCTAAGATTCGATCTAGGACACCATGTTACATTGCTGTCATATCTCCTTACGCTCCTGTTGGCTGTAAGAGTTTCTTAGACTTTCCTTATTTTTTATGACTTTCACAGTTTTGAGGAGCACAGGTCAGGAATTTTTAGAATGTCCCTCGATTGAAACTTTTCTGATATTTTTCCCACGATTAGACTGAGGTTATAAGTTTCCAGGAGGAAGACCGCAGAGCTCAAGTGCCATTTTAATGACAACATATCAAGTAAGTATACATATTATCACCAAGACCTATAACTGTGGATGTTGACTTTGATCTCCTGGTTAAGCTCCTGTTTATCAGGCTGCACTGTACAGTTACTCCTATTGACACCCCTTTCCACACTGTACTCTTCGGGAGGAAGTCGTTATGTGTAGCCCACCTTTGTGGTAGTTGTGCTCCACCTTTGTGAAGCTGGAGTAGTATCATAGAACACTTGGCAGCCGGCCGAGTGGTGCATTGGTTGAGCTGGTTTGAGATGCCAGCTACCCCGGTTCGGTCCCACATATGAGGGCCAGTGAAACTGCCCTCTACAGCTAACAACAGCTCCACCTGGAGCTGGGCTGCTGTGAGTCCCCGGGACAGCATAGCTGTAGCCCCTGCTGCAGTGGGCTGCCATAGGCTACAGTGAGTGGCCTGCAGCCAGCGTGAGCGGCTGGTAGCCAGCGTGAGCTGCCAATAGCCAGTGGTGAGCGACCAATCGGCCTCATCCAGGAAGAACGTAATGATGATACCAACATGGGCCAGTGAAGCAACGTCCTCCACAACTAGACTGAAGAACAAAAGGACAGCAACTTGTCTGTTCCCCGTTCCAATTCTCCAATAAAAAATGTTTAAATAAATAAATAAATAAATAATAAATAAGTAAAACACTTGGAATTCTGCATGGGAGATTTGTCTGTCTATTCTCTACTATTTATTAATTTATGCAATGAATTATATATACATAAGTATCTTTCAGTAAGAATTTATAGGTATTTCCTTTATGCTTTGGGTTATGATCCAATAATACTTTATTTAGGACTCATAATTTCCCAATTTTTGTCATTGGAAGCTCTTTCAATTGGGTCCTGTGCCTCGTTGACATATTCCATCATTATGGGATTTTTTTTTTGAGCATATTCTTATTTTATTGCACTTACATGGCTTTCTTAGTCTTACATTCAATTTTTCATGTCAAATATATTGTACATTGTAAGAACAACAAGAGACTATATTTTTATACCTCCCTGTACATAATAGGTGAACAATAACTATTTTTTTAATTATGAGGCTCCATACTATTAATAAGTAAAATGTTAAGTTTGTGAGAAAATACATGACAACTTAATTGTGGTCTTTAATTGTAGTCATTGTCTTTGGCAATGGAAAAGATTGATAAAGGTGAAGATCCATGAATTACTATATAGAATGTGATTTGAAAAAAATATTTTTTAAATGAGGTATTATTTTTTGTTGCAGAAGACTAATCTTAGTACTATTTCGGAAGTATAAAATGTCTAGTGAAATTTTTGAGTTCTAAACGTATATTAATGTTTTGAGCTTAATGGAAAATCTGTTTTCGAGTTGAGAGTTTCAAATTTTACATATCAATATTTTACTGCTTACTGTATATTTTCTTTCTGTACACAGTAACATCTTGGTTTGCAAGCATAATTTGTTCTGGAAAGAAACTACTTGTATAGCAAGACATCGCTTGTTTACCATGTTAAAATGTATTAGAAATGTTTGCTCATCTTGCAGAACAGTCGCAAACCAGGTTAGTCGCAATCCAAGGTTTTACTGTATATATACATTTATATTTATACTTATATATGGAGGGGAAATAATCAGAATACGACAAAAGCTCATGCTGACATCATGCAGGCTTTCTTCTTTTAAGGCATATAATGTATGCAGGTAATACCAATGCCCATATGTTTATATTCAGATAACATTTCAAACAACATCCACTTATTCTGTCAATTTGATATATGAGAAGGGATCTTTGCTGGACAACAAATTTCATTTGCCTGCTTTCTATTCTTGTAAAATTCTACAGAAATCAGTTAATGGTGTTGACTGAAGATGATGATGACAAGGTTGATGGTAATAATGATAGCTAAGTACATCGAATGCTGATTTTTGCCCATGGCAGTGTTAATCTTGTTAATCTCTCATCAACCCATAAATGTAAGTACCTCCCCCATTAAATTAGTGACATCATGAAAATGTAGACATAATAACTGCCTTGGGTCACATAACTAATGTGAGATGGAGGCAAAACTCACACACAGGTCAATCTGACTCCAGAGCACATTGCACAACTACACCATAATTCCTCACCTCTCCACATTTTGGTTTTCAAGAGTACTGGTGATAATGTCTTTTAGGTATTTCTTTCCTTTAGCTCTCTGTTCTCTCCATAGGTTTTTCTTCCTAGGATGTTGCTCATTGCTGACAGTTCACAACTAAAAATGAATCAAAGCCTCACAAATGTGATTCAGCTTCAGGCTCTTTGATTTTAGAAATAAAAATAAGCCTATTCTAGCTCTCTTTCATAATGACCCAGATGTTTCTTGATGGTGCCTTGCCATGTTGTCACCAGTGCCATGGGCTGATCAGGCAGCCTGCTGTTGTCAGTTGACTGCCAGTCTTTTTTTTTTTTTTAGCTGAGCCATCCTGCCACCTGTTGGCAGCTCAGCGGCAGCTCAGCTCGGTCTGGGCATCGAACTGCTGTTGCTCAGAGCTCAGCTCTCACTCTTGAGCAAGCTCTTAAGTGAAAGCCACTCGGCTGGCCCAACTGTCAGTCTTTTTAAACATCTGAGTCTCTGTGCTGTTTTGAGCACCTAAGTTAACATATAACATATAACAGAAACATCAAAATTTCATCCTTGTCAAGTAGAGTTAATTGAAAAGAAAAATGTAAACATTGCAGCTGTGTATTCATTCCCTTTAGCAATTCAGGACAATAGAAGAGTAAGCATCTATTTCTTATGTGACAGATTAATGCATGAAATTATGATAATATTTAATATGTACTGAGCATAAATATGTGTCAGGCACTGTAGTCAGTGCTTTAAATGCATCATCTCCTTTAGTCCTAAGAATGGCCCTAATGAAGTGGAAGCTATTGTGAACCTTACTTTAAAGAGGAGAAATCGGAGACTTAGGAAAATAAATAACATGCCTTAGCATGCTCAGTTGGTAAGTTACAGAACTGGGATTCCAATATCAAATTGTTATGACCCTTGCCCATGCTTTCAATCATTGTTTAACAGGTTCTCACTGTCAGAATAACAGTTTGAAAGGATTTATAAATCTCAGTTCACAGTTTCAGAATTTCCAGCTCTACCAATCTTCATAAGTGGTTCTCTCTCTTGTCCCATTAGCAGAGACCACAGAATTGGTCAAAATCATGGTGGGAGCCTTGGCAGCTACTTATTGACTGGCCTGGTGAAACAGGATGAGACAATGTGGAGGTGATGTCCTACTCATATGAATGCCAAAAGAAATCAAATATTGATGTTTGATCATACATTAATTTGTAATATTTGGTATAATCAAAATCATATATATATATAATTATGAGTTTTATAAACTTAAATGAACATACATGAATTAACCACTAAATTTAAGAAACAACTTCACTAGTATGATTGGATTTTTTAGTCCTTTCCCTTCCTATACCTTTGTACTCTTCCTGCCCCAGTCATAATAAATATTTTTAATTTTGTACTTATTCTGTCCTTTAAAATTTCACCTCATGTATGCTTATCATTAGATATATTCTTTAATTATGAATTTTATTACATAATATGAAGCCCACTGCAACTTGCTTGCACTTAAAAGTTTGTAATCTTTATTCACACTACTGTATGTATTTGAGCTCATCAATTTTCACTGGTGCAAAATTTTTCATTTTCTGGATATAATACACTTTTCATGTTGATGGGCTTTTTTGTTAATACAACCAGTGTTGCTATGAACATTCTTTTATATGCTCCTGATATAGAATATTTAGATATTTTTTGGAGTAAGTATATCTTGAGGAGTGAAATGCTAGGTTTTAGAGTTTTCAAATGTACAAATTTACAATACAGCACAAAGCCATTTTCCCAAATGATGTCACTAATGGTAGTATATGAGTTTTCAAAACCTACACTTCTGCAATACTAGATACTATGAGATTTCAATGTTTTTGACAAGTTATTGGGCAAAAACAATATGTTATGTGAATTTAAATAGAGTTCCCCTAAGGATTAACAAGTCTGAGCATGTTCGCATATTTTTAACGATATGTATTTCCTCTTAGGTGAATACCTATTAATGTTCATTTACTATTTCACCTATTTAATAAAATATGTGTATATTAATTTGTAGAAGTGTTTCATATGTTCTGATTACTAATTATTTGTCAGTTATATATGTTCAAATATATTTTCTAAGATTTGTGCTTGGATTTATACTTTCTGTTGAATTTTGAATAACAGAAGTCTTAATTTTAAACAATTAAATATACCAATATTTTAAAGTGAGAGATTTTAGTCTAGATTTTAGTTCAAGGTCATAAAGATATTTCTCTATATGTTTTATAAATATCCTGTCTATTTTCTATAAGTTTTACACTTTTGACTTTTACGTTGAATTCTAAAATTTCTCAGGGATTATTTTTATAGATAAACAGTTTAATTTTTTAATGTGTTTACTCATTTTCCTAGTTATCTATTCTTTACAATTTTGTTGTAATCGTAATGACTTGATATTTTCTTTATAAGGACATTTTAATTAACAATTAATTTTTAATATTCATAGTCCGACTTATGCCTTCATTTCTCCCAGCGTCAGCTTTGGAAAGTTTTACTTTTCTAGATTTTTTTTTTTTTTAAGATTTTATTGGGGAATTGGGGGAGGGGAACAGTGCTGGAAAACCGGGGAAGGGGAACAGACAAGTTGCTGTCCTTTCGTTCTTCAGTCTAGTTGTGGAAGACATTGCTTCACTGGCCCATGTTGGTATCATCATTGCGCTCTTCTCGAGTGAGGCAGATCATTCGCCGGCCTCTGGAAGGCCACTCACAGCAGCTCTTGGCAGCTCACATGGGCTGCCAGCCGCTCAGGCTTGCTGCTGGCAACTCACTGTAGCCTATGGCAGCCCACTGTGGCAGGGGCTGCAGCTATGCCTTGCCCGGGGACTCACAGCTGTCCAGCTCCAGGTGGAGCTGTTGTTCACCATCTTAGCTGTAGAGGGCAGTGTCACTGGCCCTCATATGTGGGATCTGAACCGGGGCTGCAGGCATCCCAAGCCAGCTCTTAACCAATGCTCCACTCGGTTGGCCCACTTTTCTAGATTTTTAACAAAGTTTTCAAATTTGTTCATAGTGTCTTCTTTTAATCCTCTATTAGACTTGGAGTTATGTCCTTTTTTTACTTAAAGACTATTTTTTTCAAGTTCTAGGTTTACTATAAAATTATGAGAGAGATAAAGAGATTTCCTATACACCCTTTATCCCACACAGGCATAGTGCCCCTCTCCCCTATTATCAACCTTAGTCATTAGATTGGTACTTCCTTTCTTTCTTTCTTTCTTTCTTTCTTTCTTTCTTTCTTTCTTTCTTTCTTTCTTTCTTTCTTTCTTTTTCTTTCTTTTCTCTCTCTCTCTCTCTCTCTCTCTCTCTCTCTCTCTCTCTCTGTCTCTCTCTCTCTCTCTCTGTCTCTCTCTCTTTCTTTTTTTGTTACCAAGGATGAACCTACATTGAAACATCATAATTACCCAAAGTCCATAATTACATTAGCATCTACTCTTGCTGTCAAACATTCAATGGGTTTGAAAAAAATATATAATGACATATATACATCATAATAATTTCATACAGAATATTACATTGTCCTAAAAACCTTTGTGCTCTGACTACTCATCAGTCTTTCCCCAAGCAATGACTGTATAGTTTTGTTTTCAATTCCTTTGGGTAGATCCCAAGAAGCATGATGGTTGAATTATTTGGTAAGAGTATGTTTAGTTTGTAAGGCTGTCTTCCAAAGTGGCTCTATCATTTTGCATGCCTACCACCAATGAATGACACTTCCTGTTGCTAAACGTGCTTGCCAGCCATTGGTGTGGTCAGTGTTCTGGAGTCTGGACATTCTAATAGGTGTGCAATGGTATGTCGTTGCTTTATATGTCCTTTTTCATTATTAATATCATATAGTTTTCCTTATCTCTTTTTTAATTCATCAGTCTTACAGGGGTTTATGTATTTTATGAATTCAAAATTTATGTCACCATTTTTATTTTATACCATAATGTATATTCAGCTGAAAGTCAGCTTACCAAAGTCTTGCTAACCATTTCTCCCTGTTTCTTTGATCTTCCTTCTGAGATTATTTTGTTTTTTCCTGAAACATATCTTAATCTTTCCTTTAGTGTAAAACTCTTAATGGTAAACTCTTTCAATTTTCTTTATTTTAGTTACAAAGTTGTTTTTTTTAAAGTACTATTCTTATTTTAATTTTTATTAAATTTATTAGGATGGCATTGGTTACTAAAATTATAAAGTTTTCAAGTGTACAATTCTATAATATATCATCTTTATATTGCATTGTGTGTTCACCACCCAGAGTCAGTTCTCCTTCCATCACCATATATTTGACCCCCTTTACCCTCTTCTATCTCCCCCGATTCCTTTACCCTCTGGTAACCACTAAACTGTTTTCTCTGTCTATGAGTTTTTGTTTCTTGTTTGTCTTGTTCGTTTGTTGTTCATATTCTTTTTTTTTTTTTTTTTTTGAGGGCAGTGTCACTGGCCCTCATATGTGGGACCCGAACCAGGGCCACTGGCTTCCCAAGCCAGCGCTTAACCACCACGCCACTTGGCCGGCCCTGTTGCTCATTTTCTTGACACATGGTTTTCAGAGCATACATTTCTGGTTTTTGTTTAGCACTTTGGGTATTTTATCCCTTCAACTTCTGGTTTCTGTTGTTGCTGTTGAAGGGTTTAGCTGTCATTCTTTTATAAGTGCTTTATCTTTTCTTTCTGTTTCTAAGATCTTCATAATACATGTTCTACAGCTTCACTACAATGTGCCTAGGTGTGGACTTCTTTCTCATTCATGCTGCTTAGTACATATTGTACCACTGGTGTTCTGGTATTTGTGAAATCATAATTTATATGGGTTTGGGCAATTCTTAGCTATTGTTTTTTCAAATATTTGTTCTTTCATTATTATTTTCATTCTCTATACTTCAATACTGGCTACTCTACAAAGAACAAATTTGCTTAATATATTTCATTTAAAAAGTTATATTTGTTTCTTTTTCAAGTTTGTCAATTTGAGTAGTGTCTTGGCTCCTTTATTTTTTATTATATTATTGCTTTTCTAAACACTTCATACATAGTTATTTTATATTCATTTCTGAAATTGTATTATTTTGAGTTTTAGAAGTAAAAATATGATATTCTTCCTGTTTGACCTTTTACTCATTGTAACATTTTCCTCTGTGCTTGTTGATATTTGATTGTTAGTTCACATAGAGTTCATGTTAACTTTGGGGAATCTGGGGGCCTATACTCAGGATGCTTTCTTCCAGAGAAAATTTCTATTTGCTTCCGTTTGGATCCAAGAGGTGCTAATGTCTTAGAGTCATTTCAGGGCCCTTCCAAGTTGTATTAACACAAAGGCTCAAAATAGAGTCACTTGAATCATAGATCTTACCTAATACAAACCTTTACCAATGATTCCAAAGTAGGGGCAATATCTTGGAGAGAATTATAATTTTTTTTTTTTCTGGAAAAGCATGGGTGTATCAGGCATAGTTTCCTATCAATGTTATCCTCCTTTTCTGCAACAAGGCATGTTTGGTTTCTGATTAACAGATGGTAAGTCTGAAAAGTGATGGAAACATTGTTTATAAAGGAAGTTGATTCATTTGGGGCCATTCTCCAGTTTTATATTTAATTACACAGATAAAAATACTGACTATTCTTATTATCCAGCTGGGCATACTTCATAAATACATAAATTCCAGGTTCATTTTTAATAAGTAATCTGAAACACCAGATATATCCCAATTGATTAGAAACTTTTTTTTTTTTTGCTTGTTTTAATAGGGACCGTCCATAATCTTTCTGCTACTTAACACCATGAGCATGTTTTCAAGGAGGCTGGGTCTAGGACAATCATTTCCTTTAGGATATTCTTGTATAGGACTGAATGAGATATAGATTGCTCTTTCTCAAAGTTGTTTTCAGACTTATTTAGAAAGTCTTGCTGCTTGGCCAAAGTTGAGGTCTTGAGCTGATTGCAGACTTTACCTTCCAGCCAAATCTTTTTTATTGGGTGCTTATTGTTCACAGCTTTTGTTTTTAGCAAAGTCTTTCTTCCTTCTTTTCGCAGGTGGTGAGTGGCATAGGGGGAGTGTGCTCTTAGAGAAATACCCCAATTCATGCAAGCCCAGCGTTAACTCTGTTTTAGGAAGAGTACAGTATCTTTTAACGGGAGAGTTTCTCAGGAAAGTTTAGAGCAATTATTGATACAAACTTACCTAAAATATACACTATGACCATTCCAGGGTGTGACCAATGTCTGAAATCACTTTGTAGTTACAGTTGTCTTCAGCAATGGACATTATTATTATAGATTTTTGTTCGGGGACTTCACAGTCTCTCAGTCACATTTGCTTAAATAAACTATTCCTGACGGCATCACGTGAGGTTGTATACCTATCCACAATTTTGATGTTAAACTGTACTCTCTGAACCTCGTCAGGGTTCTGTTGTCCCCATTAAGGCTCAAAGAGTAGTGATCCACTCAGTGCTGTTTGATCACCAGTAACAGCTAGGACTGTGATCTACTGTGATGAACATGATGAGACTGGAGGAACTTCCTGGCAGCTGTGCAGTGTTATCAGGCAACGCTGTGCATCTCTCAGACAGTAGTCTGATGAATAAACAACCAACTCTGCAATACGTGGCTGGAGGGATATCTGCCTTTACTACAAATCAGAGTGATGACTGAAAAACTAGCACTAGCAGCTTCTGTACCAGTAAAAAAATCATTGCCTCAGGGCAGACTTAGTTTATACACAGCACTTACCAAGCAAGCTTTCCCCTTTATTTTCTTTTTAAAATAATGACATTGTAATCAGTATACCCTAACTGAGGAGTCAAACTTTTTTTCTCAACAGCACTTAAATCCCTTTTGACATAATGTACACTATTGAATGAGAACAAAAATGTTGTAATTCATAATAATGGATTTCAATGCATTTTTTAAAAGCATAAGTAATATAGAATCAAGTGACTTTCCCAGGAAAATGTACCATAAGCTCCTCCATGGAAAAACTGTATATAAATAATTTTATAAGGAACTAAAGCATTTTCCTTTCTAGCTATAATTTTTTTAAAGTTTGGAGCAGGAATTTTGTTTTGTGTAATCATTATAATTCAACTGTTGAAACTTAGAAATGGTTTCATATATTGTAAGTCTTTTTTTTTTTGAGGCCAGTGTGACTGGCTCTCACATGTGGGACCGAACCGGTGTTGCTGGCTTCCCAAGCCAGCGCTTAACCACCACGCCACTCGGCCGGCCCATATATATTGTAAGTCTTATTTTATAGTGTCTGTATTGTGCAGATCAAATACATGTCTTCCAGTGGCTTTTGTTTCTAGACTGCCTTAGGCATAGAGGAGGTCTCACTCATCTTATCTGCAATTCCAAGAATATGGCCATATTCATGCTGCTGCACTATCTGTCAGAACTGCAGATAAGTCACAGATGTGTGCTAAATAATTACTGCTTGTTTTAATTAAAACTAGCTTGCCACTCTTAAAGTCGATTAATATCTTTGTACTTGGCCCTAATTGTCTCACTGAATGGCTTCTAATGAAGCATGACAATTTTTAAGTGTACATAAGTTTTGTTGCAAAGAGTAACACTTCTCTCTTTTACTATTAAAAAAAGTCATAAAGTTTCCCTTTGTTCTCTCACAAATAGATGGTTGAAGTGGTAGATGTAATTTTTACTATCTCTGAAATAACATTTTCCATACTTAAACAGAGATAACAATTCTATTATTCTTAATATCGTAAAATAATTTCCTTGGAATTCTCTATTGAGAAGATGATTTAAACAAATGATAATTTGTCAGGATCAGAAAACATTTTTCAAAGATCAAAACCAATTCATAATATTATACAAAATGTTGCTCTCTATAGATTTTTTTATAAACCCTCAATTTCAACTATTTTTGTAAAATTGAGCAAGCAGCTCAAATATTATTCTCTTCAGACATGTTTCTGGCATGAAGTAAGGATTTCATCAACTCTGAAAATCTCCGAACCTTATTTTTACTGATATTAAGTCACTTATGGTGCCAGTCTTATGTTGTTTCCTGTTTTATTGGCCATGAATGAAAAGAATAAGAATGGAGTGTAAGAGAGAAATTCTTCTTAGGATTTACATTTAATTTTCTCATTCCACGAGTACTGTGGAAACAACTGTTAGCTACATATATTTCTGTGATTTTTAAAAACTTATTTTTAGAGGAAACAAGAGCCAATAGAGTAATGATAATATTAATGCCTTATCTCATTTATTTATATTCCAACTTAATGGTTTTCCATGATTGAAAATGTTTTCAATAATGTCATTGATCATACTTGAGATATTAATAAACACATGCTATGCATATGTGGGGAAATATAATATATACCAAGTATAATTTACTGCTTCAACTGGGCATGAAGCTTAATTAAAGAACAGTGAAAGGAGGAAGGGGAAAACTGGCTGGCTGGTAGGAAACATACATGATATTGAGAAAAGTTCTCACAGATGGCAATTAGTTTTGGTTGTGTTTTCTTTTTATCCTTAAGGAGGACGAGTAGTTAAGCAAGTAAAATTGCTTCTCCCGAAAGCAAGTGTGCAGTTACCTGCGGTTGCTGCCATCATCTGCAGCACTGTGGAGTTAATGAGAACATAGACTCCTAATAGATGTACTGAGCATTGAATCCCAGTTCCCACACTTTCTAGATCTTGGGCCAGTTTCTGAACTTATCTTATGTATGTATTTCACTCAATATATAATTTCTACCAACTCACATAAAGTTGTCATGAGCACTACATGAAGTAATATGTTCATAGTATTTAACCTTGGGCTAGTACATAAATAAACTCAAACAAATGGTAGCTTAGTAGCATTTTTAAAATTTAAGACATGGAGCCACAAGTTTAAAAAATCAAGTAAAATAAACAATTCTTTTCAAGTTTGCGTGTGGAAATAACACTGATAGAAGATTCTTTTTTTGTTGTTGTTAATTTTATTATTTATTTATTTAAGATTTTTTTTTTATTGGGGAATTGTGGGGGGAACAGCGTTGGGGAATCAAGGAAGGGGAACAGACAAATTGCGTCTTCTTGTTCTTCAGTATAGTTGCGGAGGACATTGCTTCACTGGCCCATGCTGATATTATCATTGCGCTCTTCCCGGATGAGGCAGATCGGTTGCCGGTCTCTGGATGGTCACTCACCGTGGCTATTGGCAGCTCACGCTGGCTGCCAGCCGCTCACACTGGCTGCCAGCCAGTCACTGTAGCCTATGGCAGCCCACTGCAGCACGGGCTGCAGCCTACACCGTTGCCGGGGCTTGCAGCCCAGCTCCAGGTGGAGCTGTTGTTAGCTGTAGAGGGCAGTGTCACTGGACCTCATATGTGGGATCCGAACCGGGGCCGCTGGCATCCCAAAACCAGCTCTTAACCAATGTGCCACTCGGCTGGCCCAATAGAAGATTCTTAAATCTGCAGCATCTAAGTCTCCGGATGACGTCAGGTTTCATCTATGTTTATCTGTCCTGTCCAATTTCAAAATTCCCAGCATCCCCTAAAAGCTACCAATGTGTACTATCTGGTCTGATGACATATTTCATCAGTATTAAGGAAAATTGAATTTTATAATGACAGGGCAGAAGAGCTTTCATATATATATATATATATATATATATATATATATATATATATATATTTAAAACTTTCTGCTTACGAAGAATTTCTTGTTCTTCCATTTAGCTAGGTCCCTGCTTTTTCCATTGCTTTATATGAAATCATCATCACCAGTATGTTCTGGAAGTATTACCTTAAATAATCACAACCAAAATATTGGTTAGGGGCAAAAAGGTGTTATTTTTGAGCATGTTGGGGTTTTTTAATAAATTTTAAAATTTGTTCCTTTTCAACACAAGCTGTCACTTATTGTACAGAAATCAACACTAACTTGCATTGCTTTTAACAATTTGAAAAATTGTAAGTTTTACAATAACAACTCTGCTTTTCGTTCCTTTCCCCCATGTCATTAGTAGCTTTGCCTTAATCAAAGTAAAGACAGCTCATCTATCTTTTACAACTAAACACATAGGGGAAGCTGTGTAAAAGAAAAAGCAGAAAGGAGATTAGAATAGGAGCCAAAAATTTGACTCTAACCTCAGAGCGCTCATCAGATAGTTTTGTGATTTTAGAAAAGATCTAATTTCTTAGATCTAAGTTGTTTACCACTAAAATTGGCAGATTGGAAGAAATAATCTCCAAGTTCCTTTTTCCTCTGTGATTCTAACTGCCATCGTATTTGGTGCAGTGTATAATATATGCTACTTATTTAACAGAAAATAACTGGCATGGAACTTGTAGAACTTCTTACTAAGTAATTATTAGATTGCATTGAAGTAGACTACTCAATATGAAGTTCACTACCACGTAATGCTATAGAATACTTCCCTTCAAGGTAATAAAACAGAAGCTGAAAATTTTGTGAATATTCTAGGAACTCTTGATAGCAAATGGTGAAATAAATTTACATTTTACTGACATGGAAAAAGTACAATTATTTATGCATTCAGTAGGCAATATGAACAGATTTAATAGCCCTGAGACAAGTTCAATAAATAGGTGGATTGAAAGTCTGAAATGCAATTGCAGATATTGTGCTGTATAAAGCTGCATGGTTTGTACACTCCTAGAGCATGCAATTTTAAGCACTTAAGCAAGATTCAGGTAGGTGACAAATGCTCTCTCTATCTATTGGTAAAAGAGCACTCTCCTCATTTAAAAAAAAAAATTAAGACTCATTAAAAGATAAACACAAAAAAGAAGTCAATTTGAATGGTTAATTAGAAATGTAAATATAAAATTACACTGTTTTTAGAATCTGAAAATGCTGTGGCATCCACAAAAAGGAATTTGTCTGTCATTTAGGAACAGAGAACTTGATTTTGGTATGTTCAAAAGGCATAGTCAATGAGCGGAACTAGTTTCCACTTGGGCACACAATTGCTGTGCCAGAGTACCTGAATTTAGAAACAAAATTCCCAGTGGCTTTGAAAGACCAGAGTTTTATTCCCAAAGAGGTCTGACTGAGTAGTTCAATTAGAGAAGTTATGTCCACTGGCAAAAAAAAAAAAAAAAAAAAAAAAAGTCTATTTAAACTGTTGCTTATCCTGTTGGGTTTTGTAAAACATGACCATTTTCTGTTACAAAGAATTTCAGAGTCAATGATAATAAAGTTTCTTTCTGCATTATAAAAAAATGGAACTACTATTTCAGGTTAGCTTCCAAAGGGTATTTAAAATCCATATTAATGAAAATTTGGAAAGAATTTTATTTCATGAACCTTTCAACTCCATTTAAGAACATTTATAATATCATGGCATCTAATTTTCACTCCTACAGCTCTTTTTTTTTTTTCCCTAGGAGTTCAAAGCAATTTACATAGTTAACTCACTTTGGCAGAGAAAATCATTTAACAGCATAAAAGAAACTGAGGCATGCAAAAGTTAAGAAGTTTGGTCATCCCTGCTGCACTGTTGGTGGGACTGCAGATTGGTGCAGCCACTATGGAAGTCAGTATGGAGGTATCTCAAAGAACTGGAAATAGAGCTACCTTTTGACCCAGCAATTCCACTCCTAGGTATTTATCCTGAAAAAACCAAGACACTTATTCAAAAAAAGTTATGCACCCCGATGTTCATAGCAGCACAATTTACAATAGCTAAGACTTGGAAACAACCAAAATGCCCGACAGTAGATGACTGGATTAAGAAACTGTGGTATATTTATACAATGGAGTATTACTCCGCTATAAAGAAGAATGAAATCGTGCCATTTGCAATGATATGGATGGACCTAGAGACTATAATGTTGAGTGAAATAAGTCAGTCAGAGAAGGACAAATACCATATGATCTCACTTATATGTGGAATATGAAAAACTGTATGAATGAGCAAAGTAAACAGAAACTGTCTCATAGATATAGAGGAAAAATCAGGGTTGCTAATTTGGAGAGGAATGGGAATGAGGGAGAAGCGGAAGGGATTAGACAGCAAAAATAGGCAACTACAATATTGCTACTGGGATAGGAAAAACAGTTTGGGGAATATAATTAATAATGTTGTAAATATTCTGTGGAATGTCAGATGATCATAAGTCTTGTTAGGGAGACCATTTCATGGATGGAGTAGAGGTTTGATCACTGCACTGTATTACTAAAGTGGAGGTGGTATACCTACTGTAATTGAATATATATAGATAGTCACGGGATGTGGATTATACTGTGGAAGAGAGTCAGAGGAAGAGTAATAGATATATATCATATGGGGGGGTGTGGGGTGGTGTATTGGGGGTGGGGGGTTTGTCACTTTGAGGGGTAAAATGTATAACTATTGCACTGTGTTGTACACCTGAAACTATTGGGGGTGGGGGGGTTGTCACTTTGAGGGGTAAAATGTATAACTATTGCACTGTGTTGTACACCTGAAACTAACTAAAAATAAAATAAAATTTAAAAAAAAAAAAAAAAAAAAGAAGTTTGGTCATTATTATACAATCAGTGATGAACACATGAAATTTATCACTTGGTGTAGGAATAAGATGAGGAGGAGGTTCCATCATATCCTTCCACTTAAATTCTGTGTGATCTTGGAAAATTACTTAATGTCTATGAACCTCATTAATTCTGTGTAAAACTGAATAATCTCTCTTGTTCAGGGTTATTACAAGATTCAGAGACATTGAAATATATAATAAGTATTATTAGAAGGTGTGTAAGTTATAAAATGCTACATTGATAAAATATTTTATTCTTAACTATTTTACTGCAGTCTCTCAAGGAAGATCAATAATTCATCTGATACCTGGACCAAAAAGTTTGAATGGCTCATGCTTATTGTATGGTACAACTTGATGTATATATGTATTCAGACTATTTCCCCATTACACTTCTTAATGCAACTGGGACCCCAGCCTTAAATATAGTATGGTTGAATCTTGAGGAGGAAGCTGAGCAGTGCTTATGGGTTGCCTGGAGAAAAGGAGAGAACCTCCCAGTTTGTGGACAAAGTATAGACAATCACTGAAGAAGGCCAAGAGTCAGGATTAAAACAAAATAAATCATCAGGGGCAAATATAAAGGGATAGTTAGGGGACAGAGCAAGAGGCCAGGAACTGAGGGTACCAATAACAGATCAGGTAAGAGTGCAACACAAGCTGAAGCAATGGGTAACAGATGCAGGTCCCAAAAACTTAGAGGCCAAGAGATTTATGAATATTGGATACATGGTATGGGGACAGTTCAGCTCAGTTAAAGATATAGGATAGGCTAGATGACAACAAGTATGCATATTAAAACCAGAGAAGGCTGTCAAAACTTCTTAGCTTTCTTTCAATTAAGAATGATATTTCACTATTCATAATTTTGTGAGGGTGTTACATTATTAATGTCCAGTCTGGAAGGGTAAAAGAGGGTAGCATTAATTGAAATAAAATAAAAATATATTAAACTCTGTGTTCTATTTTTCTGAGGTGAAAAATCACATCGCAAATATTGTATCTTTTATTCAGAAATATTCAAAGATCTTTGTATAATAGTGCTGGTTAAATCTAGAACTAAGCTAATTTTTAACATGTATTTAAAACATGAGGAGTCTGGTTCATTCATTTATTCAATCATTCATTTGACATATGAGTACAGAGTGTCTACCACGTTCCAGTGCATACTCAAGAAAGATAGGTCTGAATTTACAGCCTTTTAGAGAGATGACTTAGAATGAGTTATTACAAATGTGTTAAGTATACTGGATACAGCAGGTTTTGGAAATGTATAAAATAATGTGAGAGATCAGAGAAGTAAATACATCTGAGGAAGTTGAAGCTTGGCAGCAGCTATATTATAAAAATATAACATAGTTAGAACTAGGAATACACACACCTCAGACACATTTTACAGGTTTTAATCCCTTATGCTATGGGAAAATTTATGGCCCTTCTATTACTCAGTAGTAATAAAAGAACATATAGAAATAATGCAATAGAAGAAATTGATAGTTTGTTTGCCACTGTGCTCCACTTCAAACACAGAAAGCCCTCTATAATCAACTTTTAATACATGAATAAATCTAGATTCAAACAAATTTATGAACTAAATCAAAATTAAATCCCCATATGAAAAGAAAAATTCTTCTCAGTAATGATTTTAAGGGGAAATAATATTGTGATTTTGAGGTTCATGTGCATAATATGGGATAAAATAAATCAGTAATTAGGAGATATTCAAATTTTATCATGCCTGAGAGCAGTTAAACCAGGAATCTCTACATGGGAGAAAGGAGGTACAGATGTTGTTTAGAAAAAAGTTACATAAAAAGTACTAACAGTCATCCTTATCTGGTTTCACTTTTCGCAGTTTCAGTTACCTGTAGTCAAACACAGTCTGAAAATATTAACTGGCAAATTTCAGAAATAAACTATTCATAGATTTTAAGGTGTACACTGTTCTGAGTAGTGATGAAATCTTGCACCAACTTACTCCATCCTGCCTGGGATGTCAATCATCCCTTTTCCAGTGTATCTATGCTGTGTAGGCTATCTGCCCTTGCTCATTAGTCACTTAGCCGCCATCTTGGTTTCAGATCAGTTATCAGGGAGAGAGTGAGAGACAGAGAGAGAGAGAGAGAGAGAGAGAGAGAGAGAGAGAGAGAGAGAGAGAGAGAGATACCATAGTCATATAACATTTTTTACAGTATATTGTTGCAATTGTTGTATTTTATTAGTAGTTATTGCAGTTAATCTCTACTGTGCCTAATTTATAAATTAAGCTTTGTCACATGTATGTATAATACCTATGAGCTGAGTACTATTTTTGGTTTCAGGCATCAACTGTGGGTCTTGGAATGTATCCCCTGGAGAAGGAGCAGCTGCTATAATTGTGGATTTGAATTGTGAGTGTCAGTAAGATCTACTCCTGAGATGTTTTATTCTTACTAATACTGTAGCAATGAGCACTTCTAGTAACCTGTGTTCTTGATACCTGCATACCTTGGAGATAGTCGGGTTTAGTTTCAGACCTCCGCACTAAAACAAATATCACAATAAAATAAGTCACACACATATTTTGCTTTCCCAGTGCATGTAAGATTTATGTTTAGATGATACTGTAGTCTATTAAGTGTGTAATAGCATTATGTCTAAAAAATGGATGCACCTTAATTAAAAAATACTTTATTGCTAAAAAATACTAACCATCATCTGAGCTTTCAGTGAGTCTTAATCTTATTGTTGGTGATTCCACAAACCTTCATTTTGTAAAAAATGTAATATCTGCACAGTGCAGTAAAGTAAAGCTTGTTAAAATGAGGCATGCCTGTATATCATTTCCCAGTAAAAGAAATCAGAATTTGTAGGAGAAAGGATCAGCTCTGTATCTGGGCCTTGTCATCCTAGATGACCCATTAGGGGTCATGTCAAAAGACTCCATGAGCTAACTTGAAGGATTTCCACTAGAAAAAAATGGGGAAATTTGAGCTTCTAAAAAGATAATAATTGCAATTAGTTGAACTTCAGCAACATATTTAAATTTAAAAAATTCATTTGTCATAAAAAAAATTGTTTACCTTCAAAGAATGAAACAGAACCAATTTATTAAGAAAACTGGGAAATAAAAGCACAGAATCAAGCACTGATCCTACTTTTCCTGTATGAATTCTACAACTGGGTAACCTAATAGCAGATAAGGAGGAAGTGTCTCTTTATTAAAGCCTTCCAACTAACAAATAAAAACATAAATGACAGATTCAAAATATTATCATTTTGCAAACCCAATGCATTAATGGATGTAGACAACGTTCATCCATAACTACTAACATCACAAGAAAAGAAAGACTACCAAATATTGTCTACCTTCTGAGGAAAGAAGGCACCACCATCATCAAGGGATCAAACCTGTTCAAAGTCTGATCAAGCCTCTTGATCCAGCTTCCAATTTGTGGGAAATACAGACAGTCCAGCAATATGTTGAACTGTGCTATGAGTGGGTAATCAGAAAATTCCAGGCAGTGGGAAACTCTGCAGGTCAAGTGACCTAGATTTTCAACAGATGAGTTGTAAGGAAAGGAAAGGCATGAAGGGATAATTAAAAAGATGTACCAAGTTTTTAAGGTACAAAACCAAACTATAGGGATGAACATGTGGGTGATAAAAATTAAATTAACTCATGGAATTAACTATTTAAATTCACGATAATAGTTATGTATGCATAGAGAGTGGTTTGAGATCGAGATGTGGCAAAGTTGTGGAATCACTGACAAAGTTCTAGTTCTTTTCCTGGGTGGTAGTTAGTTATAAAGGTGTTCACTTTATAAAAACTCAGTAAGTTATAAAGCTTTTTGTTGTTTTTTGTGCCTGTATTTTATATTCAAAACAAAACAAAACATCAAACTGACATAGCCTATTACCAAAATTTTCTATTCAGTTTGGCTACAATGTTCATTAGCATATGGTTGCTACTTATAATTACTCTCATTTTTAAGTGTTTAATGAAAATTTTTCACCTCAAATATATAATAACTTAAAATGGGCAAGTGTTAAGATTGCTAGTAAGAGCCAAATGATAGACATAAAAGTAGATGTAATATCTCTAAGTTGAATGTCTCGAGAAACTGGTGATATTACTTTTATTATGCCACCTTTGATTTTTACTTTTTCAATACCCAACCTACTTATTAGTGGAAGACTATCTGTGACCAAAAATCGTGATTCCATCAAAAAGCCCATCTATATATCACCTCCACTCTTCCATAAAGTGAAATCTACTGAAAATAGTTGACAGATTTAATCTTCAGAGAACTGAGGGGCAAAACTTTCTTTTCCTTTTTTTTTTTTTCTTTCATTCTCTCTTTTTTTTCTTCTGTAAGATAACTTTGATTGTGATATATTTGACTTATATTTGTTCAGGTAACTCAGCTGTCCTTAGGGCATGAGGTAAGAAACTTCCTTTCAAATAGGTATTTAATATTTTAATATTACAGGTCCTTGCTCTGTTTGTTTTATGTATTTTCATTAAATGTTGTGCCTTTGGAATCAGAATAGAAATTTATAAATCAAATGAATACTATAGTAGTTTTATTGGAATTGAAAAATAACTCAGATGGATGAACTCAGTCACCAAACATACTTAGATTAAAGTCAAGAAATAAAAGCTGAGTTTTAAGTTATTTTTTTCATTCCAAATATATTTATGTATCAGCAGAATTTATTGGTAAATAATGAAATCACTTGCTATAAATATAGGTGGAGTTTTTGGATATAGCAAAATACTTTCTTTGATATATTTCAAAAGTATTCCTATTTTGTGACTGTGTAGATGACAGGCTAATGGGAGGTAAAAAAGACAGTACTCATAAGTGAATCCTGTAAATTTTTAATTTATCTTATTGTGTGTAACCACAGTTTCAAGTTACTTTGTCTCTAAGTACTATTTATCATTCATCAGTTAATTAAATCACACATTAAATAATTTGTTCAATGATATTAATTTACTATCTCCTATAGTAACATAATATTTATATTTAAATATATAAAAACAGTATTTATACATCATGGAAAGATCAAAAATATATCTATTATGTTACTGTGTTAGCCAACTAACCTAATAATTTCAATCACTAGCTTTAGTTAGAAGTAAAAATCAGGTATTTAGACATAGATCTCCTGATGAGAAAATCAACTCCAGATTTCAACCAAAATTTTTTCCAGCTTTTCTTTTTTATCCTTTTATCCTGTTAACCAGAGTCTGTACTTTAATCAATCTACATTGCTCATTAAGGAACTGTGGAAGGGCTGGCTGAGTGGCTCAGTTGGTTAAGAGCTCAATCAAGAGTGCAAGCTCTGCACGACAGCAGTTTGATTCCCAGCCGAGCTGCTGCTGAACTGCCAACAGGTGGCAGGATAGCTCAGCTAAAAAAAAAAATAAAAAATGAAATAGGAACTGTGGAGCTATGATTTCTAAAATCTCTACTAGTTACCAATTTAGTAGGTTATCAATGTTCCATAAACTGAAAACTATTCTCCCTTTGTACTCATATTTTCTTCACAAACTTGATCCTATTATTTAGGGTGTAGAGATTATATTCCCTTTAGTTCTGCTCTCAAGGGGTCAGTCTTGATGACACATAACTATTAAATTCTTTGGTACTTTCTTACACTCAATAATTTAAGATTGCTTTGATCTTATTATTAGTAAATTGCTGCTTACAAAGAAATTAGACATTACACCCTGTGCTCCCATGCTTTAAAGGCAATCCAGACTGGTCTAACCACAGGTTAAGCCATAAAGAAGGGATGCAGGTGGCCATTAAGAACCTAAGAAATCATTGCAAATATATTCACTCCCAGTTTATATGTTATTGCTATGACTCTGAAAGGTTTAAGAAACCAGATAAAATTGGTCAAATATAATAAAATCAATGCATTTCTTCTAAAGGTATATGAGGTAACTCACTCCTGTATCCATACCTTATGGGGAGGGGAAATACGGTGAAAGTTTTGGTGGATTCATCTATTTTTTTCTGACAGTAACTTTCAAACTGTCTAATTATGAAGAAAAGCTGGGACAAAAATTCCCACTTGAAATGTAAATTCAAATTTCTGACCCAGAGATCTATGTTTAAATACTTGATAGTAGAAGTATCTGACTAAATTTACTGATTGAAATTATTAGTTTGGTTCTCTTACATGGTAACGATAAATATATTTCTGATTATCCATTTTGTATAAATACTTGTAATTTTTATCAGGTTAGCCCTATCTTATTATGTCTGATCAAGATTTAAAACACAGAAATTACATTAATATCAAATCATGGCCTCTTCTGACAGAAGAGTTTCCTATCTACTATTCAGATTTCATTATTGTCAAATACATATTGAAGGTCTCTGGCTGGGGTGAGAGAGGTAAGAAGAGGAAGAAGTAAGGTGATTGTAGTGGCTTGAAAATTGTTGGTTTTTTTGTGTGTTTTTTTGTTTTTTTTGTGGTTTTTTGTTTTCATGGAAATGGTTACCTCTCAGAGTTGAATTATGAACCTGGAGGTTAAACGATTACACTTTTCGCTATCAGTTGAGAAAGAATCCCATCTCTCTTGCTACACTTGTGTAATCAAATTTATTTAGAGAGCAATTAAACATTTTCCTCCTTCCAAATACAG
Organism: Aselliscus stoliczkanus; assembly: GCA_033961575.1. Lineage (NCBI taxonomy): Eukaryota > Metazoa > Chordata > Mammalia > Chiroptera > Hipposideridae > Aselliscus > Aselliscus stoliczkanus. The sequence continues at coordinate 65,419,060 of CM066736.1, forward strand.
GCACAGCAAATACCCCTAATCACAAAGGCATTTATTATGCTATTCCCAATCCCATTAGCAAAAACACGTATTAGTGTATCTACCACTGAGCACCGTGGTGCCTTCCAATTAGGTGGCATGGTAGGGGGCAAGGGCAAATCAGCATTTCCAATTCCAGATAGCATCCTTAAGCTAACAGAACTTATTCAATATTTTGCATCAGCCAGGAGGCTAAAATTGCTTGAAACTTGCTGGAAAAAGTTTAATTGTGACGTTTTAAAATAGATCCCTAAAGGAGAAGATACCCTTTCTAATCATCTTTGCCACATAGATCTGAATTTAATACCTGAAATCCAGGAGCAAATTTGACAAAGATAAAGTTTATTAAAATCAATGTGTCATACTCTACACTCTGCTCTACCTAGATCAATTGATTATATGTTATCAATTCCTCCCATTTTGCTCTGTCAGGAAATTGCGGCTGGTGATCCTGTTTTTATGCTCTGTAGTTTAAAGAAATGAATAGATTTCACCTGTGTATTTAAAATGACTATTGCTGTCCCAAGGAAGAGAATAAGAGCAATTTTGGCAGATGGAGAAGAGATTTAGGTGGTAGCATATGGAAGAAGTTATTTTTATGCTAGCTAAAGTTCTTATATAAAGAATCAAAGTGTAAGAATATACCAATTTCATAATAAATAAATATAACTCAAGATCTCTTTCTTGTAAGATATACTAAATATTTTTAAAATTTTACTTATATTTATTTACTATCAAACATCTGTAGAAGACAGAGTAACATTATTACAATAAATTCAGGATTAAAATCATCATTCTGGATTTTGACAAATCACAATTTCTCAGTTTCAATTTCCTTTCTATAACCTGTATGACAGATACTCTGCCTCACTGACTTCACAGATCCAGATATGAAAATATAGAGAAAATTAACCTCCCAAATTTCCCTGAAACTTGATGTTTTATTAGGTAAAATATGTTTTCAAAATATAAAGTCTGAGATGTGTAGATAAATCAAATAAGTGGCACTCAATAAAAGGATGTTCTGGGGCAGGGGGTCAGCAAACTGAGGCTTGTGAGCCACATGCGGCTCTTTGGGTATACACATGTGGCTCTGAAGTGAAAATGAAAATAAAACTATCATAGTTTCATTTATAAAAATTTTAAAGGATATTATTCACATAATGGCGATTTCATTTGTTTTATGGCATTCGCATAATTTTTAAATTATTGTGAGGGACAGGATTGGCTCTTCCACCTCAAAAGTTTGCTGACCCCTGTTCTAGGTTGACTATTGGTCACAGGACCCTTGCTCTGAAAGTTCCATGTCACTTGCACTTGAAAGCACTCCAATTGCCTGTTGGTGTTTTTTAAGCTACTCTTCTTTCTCAATCACCCTTCATATTGCTTGGACTAGTGGCTCTAAAGTATGATTTAATCATCATATCTCTCACTTATCTAGAAACTACAGATGTCCTCTCTTGTTTATTTGTTCGAATGCAGACTTAAGAGATTACAGAGCAGCCAAAACCATCCTCATTTTTTCTGTGAATATTTATCTCTCTGACACCCCAGAATAAACACAAGCCCCAATATAGTTGATCTCCTTTTCCACCTCACACCATGTTCCTTATCACTTCCTGTAATAAACACCCTCTATTCACTCTCTTTATGTCTCCTTCATTGCTTTTCTGCAACCGACATATGGGCGGCACTTTTCACTGTTGTGTACTGACTTGGAATCATCTTGCTCTAAATCCTGTTTCATATGAACATTCTACAGACTGAAATCAGAGACTAAGTTTAAATCCCATTTCCATACTTATTAGCTGAGAGAAGGGCAAGTCTAAGCCTGTTTATCTTTACCAAAATAGAATCGGTACTCTTTTTCTTTTAAGATTTAATTGGGGAATTGGGGGAGGGGAGCAGCGTTGGGGAACCCGGAAAGGGGAACAGATAAGTTACTGTCCTTCTGTTTTTCAGTCTAGTTGTGGAGGACATTGCTTCACTGGCCCATGTTGGTATCATCATTGCGCTCTTCCCGGGTGAGGCAGATCCATCACTGGACTCTAAACAGCCGCTCACGACGGCTCTTGGCAGCTCACACTGGTTGCCAGCTACTCACTGTAGCCTATGGCAGCCCACTGCAGCAGGGGCTGCAGCTACGTTGTCGCCGGCGACTCAGTGGAGCTGTTGTTCACCATCTTAGCTGTAGGGGGCAATGTCACTGGCCCTCATATGTGTGATCTGAATCGGGGCCCTGCTGCTCAGAGCCGGCATCTGAAAGCTGTTCATATCTGAATCCTAGAATTTGTGGTATGTTCGGTTACATGGAAAAGGGGAATTAAAGTTGTACATGTAATTTGCTTGCTAATCAGATAGCCTTAAAATAGGGACTTCCTTCTGGACTATCCACATGGGCCCAATGTAATCAAAGGGGTAAACATAGAGGAAAGAGGCAGAAGACGACAATCAGATGTGACAATGGAAGAAGTCAGAGAGATGCTGTGCTGCTGGTACTCAATATGGGGAAAAGGGATCATGTGATAAAAATTGTAGGCAGCCTCTAAAAAATGAAATAAAAAAAATCCAAAAACAAAAAAACAAAACAAAAAAAGATAACGTTTCCTACAAAATTGTAAGATAATAAATGTGTGCTATTTAAGCCACTAAATTTGTGGTAATTTGTCTTATCAGCAAAAGAAAACTAATATACCAGTTCACAATAGCACCTGGCATGGTATTGGCACATAGTAGGTACTCAATAAATACATGTTTATTTAAAAAGCCACCATTATGCTTCTTTGTTGCCATGCTAAAAGGAAAAGAGTATTACAGATGAAAAAGACAAGAGAACAGTCTCTTTCTACAGCCCTTTCTAGAAAGCAGTGATCTTTACTGTAAGATATAACATGTTTATTGCACTTTTTTAAAAGAAAGAATTAATTACGAGGAAACAAGCTTTGGGGTCACCCAGATCAGGTTTAGAACCCCAGGTTTCCTTCTAATCATATGGGTGACCCTTTGGGATTAGAGCCTTCTTCAGTGTATTCTATGTGCAACTACATTACCTCATGTAGTTTCTTTCCACCCACCTCAAATTGTGAAGTCCCCAAATATCTGAACAATTTACGGTGGCCTATGATCGCTGTCCCCCACACAACCATATTTTTTTACACAGATGTTAAAGGAAGTTGTGGTGGGCGTTGATAAATACTGCACCACCATGTGCCTCTGGGGGAAGAAACATAGCAACAGGGGAGGGGAGTCTGAGCAGCTGAAATATCATCTGGCCTCAGTATCAATGGGCTGAACCAGCAGTCCCAGTTCCCAGTAAGACTTCTTCCACAAGTGGCCACAGCAGCAGATTAACAGCCCTGGCTCTGATTTACAAAACAGTAGAAAATTACTCCACTCACTTTAGCACTAGTTCCTGGATTTCCGCTCTGATGGTGTTGGGTGGCTGGGAGGTACACGATGCATGTATGAGCACCAAGTGTCCAAGAAACTTGAACCCATCAGGGGTGCTAGGAGCGCTGAGTTTAGAGAAGGCTTTAAACAGACCCATGAAAAATAACCAGGAGTTTGTTGAGCCTCAGTTTTCTCAGCAGCAAACTATAATAAGATGGTTTTCCTACCGGGTCATACTGAGGATTAAAATTATATATGTTAAGTACCTAATAATGTGCCAAGCACAATGTTGATAACTAATAAAAGATAAGCTTTTATTTTAAATGGAGCAAATACTGGTAACCCAGGAGAAGGAACCACTACTCCTGTAGTCTTATAAAATGTGCAAAGGAAATTGTTGAGTTGTGTCATTCTTTGAGTGCCTGAAAGAAGACCATTTATTCGTGAGCCACTCCTGACAAGCTACTTGGAAATCACACAAATAGTTGGCAAGATCACATCTTCTTATTGCAAATTATATTATCAGACATTCCAGAAGCTAAAGTACCCACACTCACATATCCCTGGATGCTGATAATGTGTGAAACTACTGAACTATGACAGTATAATATAAATACCAATATCAAATTCTCAAGAAAAACTAGTGTGTGTGTGTGTGTGTGTGTGTGTGTGTGTGTGTGTGTGTGTGTATAAATAGTTCCTATGGTGTATGTGTTGCAGGGGAAAAAAAATAAAACAAAGAAAAACTTTAATCCATATGGCTATTGTCTTAAATCATCAAAAAATAATTAAAACAAGGAAACCAAAGCAGATTACAACTACATAGAAACCCAGATTTAATGAGTTGCAGAAAATGCAATAAACTAAACAAATCACACATTATTATTAATTAATGGGCTGTAAAGAACTTCCAGGTAGTTTAGGCAAGTAATTTTATTTTATATTTTAAAAGAAAGTTTGGGTAATTATGAGATAAATATAATTTATCTTATCTACTTTAAAATTCTGATATGTATTTATATTTCATTGTAAATGATTATTTATAATACTTACATATGCATTTTCTCAGTTCCTTACATAAAGTTATATTCACACATCATTCTCAATTATTTTATATCAGATTATATTTGTTTTGAGATATAAATATTATTATATTTATAAACATATAAGTCATAAGAATTTTCTCCTGACAAAATGAAATAATTTGATTAGGAGCTATATTATTTTAATTTTTATAGTATACATATCTCATAAATACATAGATAGCTTATTTGAATTACTCTTCCAGCGTCTCACATTCTTCTGTTAATTCAATATACATTTTTATGTTCCAGAGACAGTTTTTCATTCTTAAGGATTCAAAGATTTTGTCTCAACCTTTCAGGCACTTGTATTCTTATAGTGGAGACATATATTAGACTATCTAAAAATTCCAACAATACATTATGTACTACTGAAGTATAGAGGGCAGGAAATACAGAGAGGGTATGAAAGTAAAAGTGACATTTAAAACAATCTTGGATAAATAAAAGTTCTCAAGACAAAAACAGAGATGGAAGACATCTATTATAATATATCTGACACACAGGTTGGTGTTTTGTTAAAATTTGTTAAGATAGATCGATGTAGAGGTAACTGATTCCTCTTCCTGTAACAAATATTCTCTTATTAATTTAATGCATGTTTATTATATGCCAATGATTGTGTTTATTCTAAAGGGTTCACAAACATTATCACAATATTTGAAGCATTTATCTCTCTCAGTGGAGACAGACAATAATTGTACATAGGAAACTACTTTAAGAGAAGAGTGTACACTTTCACATGTGTAGATTACATTATAAACACATTATATTATAAACACAGGAAAGATTTTATTGCCTTTTTTATTACTTTGCAAATGTATTGCTGAAAACTCTGAAGTAAACAGTTTCATTATGAAATATTTTAAGGGAAAAGAAATACATTTTTTTAATTAATCAGAGATTTCAGGATAGGCCTCTCTGGGGAAAATGCTGTCAGAGATGAGAAAGAAGATGAGAGAAGATCCATGGAATGAGCATTCCAGGCAACAAAGATAACAAGACCCTAAAGGGGCAAGTGGCTTTGTTGCATCGAGAAAAGTCTATGTTTGACTGGAGTATAGCATCTAGTGGGACCCGAGAGTAACAACATCATTCAAGGAGAACACATAGAATGAGGAGGTCAGAAGAGGGTTGGGGATGGAATATCCCTAAACATGCGGGAAGATAGCAGAGAATTGGGGGTTAGTAGAGAAGGTACAAAAATTGGAACAGTTACACAGATAGGATAGTATCTATTTCATTATCAGTGTTCAATAAATATCTAGTAGAAAGATAAATGGATTTATTTCTTTAGCAAAGGAAATAAGAATATAAACAACTAATATACCAAAGATAACATTAAGTTAAACATATTCACATTTTTACCCTATTTTATACATCATACATTTAACTCTATGTACCAGGCACTATTTAAGACACTTGGAATATATTAGTGAGCAAAAAATGATCTCTGACCTCATGGATATCATGAAACAGACTCACATATATTTTCCCATGTATTTCCTGTGAGATCGATGTTAACATCTCTATTTTACAGATGAGAAAATTTTTTTAACTTGCTACAAATTTTTCAGCTAGAAGTTTGTATTTGAATTCAGATTTTTAGACTTCAAATCACATAAACAGAGTACAAAGAATTTATCATTACAGAAAGGTCATAGGATTCTAGGAAGAATCAGGAAAAGCTTTATGGAAAACATAGCATGTGGTTGATACCTTGAAGGAAAAGTGAGGTGTCAATAGCCATGGAAATAAGAAGGCACTACAGGTCAGCATACATGAAAAAGAGGTGTTACAAATTGCCTGCATCAAAAGTAGAGGAGGTATAGTCTGGAAAGACTGATTGAGTACAGATGTTGAAGTCCTTAATTTAAGTACTCAGTGAAACATAGTGGTTTTTAACAGACAAGAGTTGATAATAATTGAAGTATAGGGACACTAGAGGTGGTTTGAGAGGGTAGAGATGTCAAAACCATTCAGGAAGCTATCACAATAGTTTAGGAAAAAGGTATAATAAAGACTTCAACTAGAGTGGTTGTACTTTGGGAAGGAAAGGATAGATGTGTGACAATTACTTGGAAATTGATTGAATATGGAGCAGTAATTAAAGGTAACAAGGAGGGGCACTCAGAGATGATCCCAAGTTTACTAGCCTAGCATCATTGATACAATTTACAAAAGAGAAATTCAGAAGCCCGGCAGATTTTTATTAAAAAGAGGGTGAATTAAAATTGTGGTGCTGAAGGAGACATTCAACAAGTAATATGATATTAGATATTAAAAATAAAGTCAGATAAAAATATGGATTAAGATATATGAATTTATACTGCATAAAAACATAGTTGAAAATCAGACAGTCTAAGGTAGTTTATGGGAGAAAGACACATACACACACACACACACACACACACAGAGAAAGGAGAGAGAGAGAGAGAGAGAGAGAGAGAGAGAGAGAGAGAGAGAGAGAGAGAGAGTTGTTCCAAAGTTGGATATATATATATATATATATATATATATAATATTTAGTGAAAAACAGAGATAGGGACAAAAACAAATAAAACAGATACTGAATAAGATAGGAAGTATCAGGGGAATGACCTTAAATAATGTAATATGTAAAAGTAATTTCTCTCAAACTGATGAGGCAAATATAAGTGACACGCTGACCCAGGGAGCCGTATTAACATATCTGAGCATCATAGCAAAGGAAACATCAGGGTGGGACTGTAAGTGACATTGTCAGGGAGTGGGTAAATCAAATCACAGCATCCATGCATTTCAGTTAAAGAGTAAAGGCCATTTCAAATTATTTTTTTCAGTAGAATATAGGTTTTACGATGTGTGCTTTCCTACCCTCTCAATTTATTACTGTAAATTCCACTATCCATCCTCTGCCTAACTTTTAAGGAAGCAAATGTTTGTTTCAAATTTTTTACCATATGCCCGCTTCTTGATAAACCATGTACTAACTTCTATTTCATTCCTCTAATGAAAATACTGTCCTTATATTGGCAATGCTCTCTTAATTGATAAATGCATCTTCTTTATCCTTATTACCTGCACATAATTCCACGGAATTTGATATGGTTAGCAAGCCCTTGTACTTGAAATCTCTGCTCCATTTTTTCCATGATTCTACTGCTCAGTTTCTTTACCTCCCACTCTATAACTGCTCTTATTGATTTAGTTCTTCTAAGGAGAGCAAATGTCTGCTTTATCCCATCTCTCTTATAATATTAGGCTCCACTTTAAAAAGCAACTAACCTATTTTCTACTTTACTTCTAACTAGGAGAGAGATCATAAACAGGATAGATATATTATCTAAAACACAACAAAGGGCCCCTAGAGAACATATTTTCTCATTTTTCTTTTTTTTTAAAGATTTTATTGGGGAATTGGGGGAAGAGGAATAGACAAGTTGCTGTCCTTTTGTCATTCAGTCTAGTTGTGGAGGACCTCTCTTCACTGGCCCATGTTGGTATTATCATTTTGCTCTTCCCAGGTGAGGCAGTCGCTCACCGGCCATTGGACGGCTGCTCATAGTGGCTCTTGGCAGCTCACGCTGGCAGCCAGCTGGCCACTCACTGTAGCTTATGGCAGCCCACTGCAGCAGGGGCTGCAGCCTACGCCATCGCAGGCAACTCAAGGCAGCCCATCTCCAGGTGAAGCTGTTGTTCACCATCTTAGCTGTAGAGGGCAGTGTCACTGGCCCTCATATGTGGGATCTGAACCGGGGCCCTGATGCTCAGAGCTGGCATCCAAAGCCAGCTCTTAACCAACGTGCTACTCGGCCGGCCCTCAATTTTATTTTTTTTTAAAGATTTTATTGGGGAATTGGGGGAGTGGAACAGACAAGTTGCTATCATTTTGTTCTTCAGTCTAGTTGTAGAGGACATTGTTTCACTGGCCCATGTTGGTATCACCATTGCGCATCTTGTTGGGTGGGACAGATCAGTCGCCGGCCTCTGGATAGCCATTCACAGTGGCTCTTGGTAGCTCATGCTGGCTGCTGGCCACTCCCTGTAGCCTATGGCAGCACACTGCAGCAGGGGCTGCAGCTATGCCATCCCGGGGACTCACAGCAGCCCAGCTGCAGGTGGAGCTGTTGTGCACCATCTTAGCTGTAGATGTCACTGGCCCTCATATGTGGATCCGAACCAGGGCTGCTGGCGTCCCAAGCCAGCTCTTACAATGGGCCACTCGGCTGGCCCTCAATTTTCCTTGTTATGCTAATGTTGATTCCTGATTTTTTTGATTAACATTTTATAATAAAGTAGTGCAAGTTTATGTTCTAGATGAGTATTCAGTCTGAAAGTGTAGGCAAAGCCACTTAACCAAACACACAAAACACACACAAGCTTGATAGGGCAGGTAGATAGATAGAAATGAGCAGAAGAAGGAGAGACCCAGCCCTGGTTAGAAAGCCCTTTGTTGCAACTACTACTTGGGTCAAGACCCCTTGCAGCTGCCCTCACTTAGGACACCAATGCCTTACTAGCCAAGCAGGGTTCCGGGCTCACACATGCCCCTAAATCAAAGGGATGTATTGTTAGAAGCTAAAGAGAGAGAGAAAAATCATCTTGCTTATCAGAATGTACACCTTGCTTCTCACGGTCATTATAATGACCTCAGACAATCTTAGGAGCAAGGAGGTAACATGAGGTATGCCAGCTAAAATAATGAGAGGTACTGGAGTGGGGAGGGCAGACAATTCTACCCATAAAAATAAAAATTCTCACGCAATCTAGGGAGGGGCTGCTTCCCTCTCTTGGGTCAGCCCGCTCTATATCTTAGAGTGTACACACTTTTACTAATGAACTTCTTGCTGTTCTATTCCACACAAACTCTGTCTCTTGACTAAATTCTTTTCTTCAGGAAGACAAAGAGCCGAGGTACAATGTCATTCCTGGTAACATCCTCACATCAACATTTAGAATTTATCATCATTAAGGTAAATTGAATCACCAGGTTACATGCCTTTATTATGTCTTTGAGAAAAAAACCAGCTCATTTATTAAATGAAGGCTTAGGAGATGAAAAACCAGCTCATTTATTAAATGAAGGCTTAGGAGATGAAAATTTGGTATTTATGTAAGATTTGAATGTCCAGTGAGCTGGTTTTCTTTAAGATTCTTTTAAAGCTAATCATATGTATCATCTGTCAGCCTTGTATTTCTTTTGTCTTAGCATCTACTAGTGAGTTAGCATTTGAAAAGTTACATATGACTAATAAGTAATCAGTATTTATTTTCTAAACTAAATAATGACATATTTTTAAATGTTATTTTAAAAGAAAATAATTAAGAAAGTTAAATTTTGTACAAGGTTGTATTAAAACATACATGAGCTTTTTTGTTCTTTGTTTACCCTTCGTGCAAGGTTGTAAATTTTGAGAATAAGATAGACCTAGGAAGTCTGTATAATCTATGAATAAAGAAAAGCAATTCAGTTTTATAGTTTTATGGGGAGATGATAATTTGCCTCCATGGCAGAGGCCAGAGGGAAAAATAACATCTATTATTAGCAAAAGATGAAGGATATTCTGTGACAGAGAAGGTTCAACGGACCCTGGTTAAGAACATGTACTTTTGGTTCAACAAGACCATGTAAAAATGTATGCAATGAAATATTTTATTTATCCTTAGCTGGTTATGTTGAAATGTATTTGGCAATATCAAAGATATCCTCATTATTCAAAATGATGCAGAGGTGCCAGGGTTGTAAAGGTAAACGAAATTAGGATGACAGCTAATTTTTATGTTTTATATTAAAATATTAATTTAGTTCTATCCATATTTATGAAGCCACCCAGATAACATTAGGAAAAAAATATACTATATGTAATATGATTAACATTTTAAATTTTATATTACTAGTACCTCCAAAATATGAAGACTAAAATCATAAAATTTGAAAGGCATTTAAAGCCTGTTTCTAAAACATTTATTTTAAAGTAGAAAAATACTTCTTTTTTTAAATTAAATTTATTGGGGTGACAATGGTTAGTAATGTTACATAGGAGAGGGCAGAAGAAAAACACTTCTTAGTACTACTACCTAGTCAAGTGATTTTAGTTTAGTTACAAATAATAACAGTATCTTTAAACTTTAGCTTCTAGAAAACAGTTTGAACTAAAGTAAGGTATCTGGATATCCCTCGTTTCTAAGGCTAGGCTGTTTTCTAAGGTGAATATGATTGTAGTAGGCTGAACTGAGCTTAGTTTGGAAGATCAGCCCTGGTGCCATATTACTGAAGCCTCCACAGTCTCCATGTATTTTCTGAATCAAATGTGACCTGATTACATTGACAATCAAATTACAAGAATTCTATTTTTTACCTCTCTGATAATTCGAGCTGTTTTGAGTTTCACCAGCACATTAATAAAAACCATTATGAAGGCCTCAACATAACTGAAACTATGCAACACTTGATTTATCAAAATAACTACCATTAGAGTGAAAGCAGTTGGCAGGCATGTTCTCTGTGTGACATCGCTTTGGCATAATCAATGTGAATATATTAGGCCCTGGGATAAAGCAAACCGAAGAGTAGTCTTGTGTGAATACACTGAAGTGTAAGTTAAAAGCAGTGATGATATAGATGGGCTTAAGTACAACACAGGTATCATACAAAGCTCAGATCTTTAATCTGAGCTATGTGGCCATAAGTAAGATATATGACTTCTATCATTTCAATTTTCTGATCACAAAATTAGATCACTCACCATAACCCCAGAATTTTTTTTTTTTGTTTTTAGAGGGCAGTGTCAACTGGCCCTCATATGTGGGATCCGAACTGGGGCCTCTGGCGTCCCAAGCCAGCTCTTAACCACCGTGCCACTCGGCCGGCCCCATTTCCCCAGGATTTTTAAGGGATTTAATGAGCTATTAGAGTACATACAAAAGTTCCACAAAGACTAGGGGAATATTACTCCTTTTATTTTATTCAGATCTGGGTCCTGGTCAGATAAAACAAGACTTGAATTTTAGTTTCATCTCTCACTATGTCACCTAAGCAAGTGAGTTACCTCTTTTGGTTTCCTAATTTTCCATATGTTTAAATGTGGATAATGTCCAATTTATGGGATTTTTTGTTTGTGACTGAATATGAGACTACATGCAAAAAGTGTACTCCACAATCTGGTCTATAATAATTACTTATATCTTAGCAATTATTATTAGCATTGTCATTAAATGTTAATAATGTTAATGTCAGTGAACATAAGTACTATATAAATGTCTAAAATTTAAAATAAATTGTTCAAATTGGTAAATACAGTTATTTTCATTATAATGTTTATTTGACGAACAATGATAGCCTTGATTTTTTTTTTTTAATCTCGAAAGGTCGGTGAATTAACTAAGATCAACAATATTTGGAGAACATTTTAAGAAATAACTTTGGAAAATATCTCCAAAATATAAAGTATCACAATATTAAATGAAAGAAACACTGCCACACAATGTTCTCTACGGGAAGATATAATTTTATTTATCGAGAGTGTTTTAAAAACATCAAGAATAATAAAATATTGATAACTTTTTCAGTTTGTGTATTCTTATAATGGAATTTTAAAAATATAATAATTGTAAGTCAAGCTGTCTAAATCTGCTTGTGTATTGGTGCACAGGGACTCAGATATTTTATTTAATAAACATGCTAGTTCCATGTCAGCAATTATATTGTTTATTTTTTGTGAATTTAATGACTATTTATAAAATTTCATGAATTATAATTTAAACAAATATGTTACAGTTGTGATTTCATAGGTGGATGATTTACTATACTTATAAAAAGAAAATTGATATTAATGACCTCATTTGATGTTCTTTACTGACAGTTTACACACATATTTTTGGTTATTTTGTTGAGAAAGATGTGATCCTTTTAAAATGTTATTTAATTTCCTGTGAACTACTTAGGGAGAAAATTCTCTATATTTATCTACCTATTAAGAGTTAGGAGGTAAGTACAGTTTTTTTTTTGCCTTATGGTGGGCTGAAAAACAAACTTTTTTAAAAAACTGACTGAAAAAGTAAGCCATTATTTTTGTATCTTTTTACATGAGTTATAGCAGCGGCACTGTGTGGATGCCTTAAGTGTAGACAACTGAAATAGAATAACATTTGCACATGTGTTCTCAAAGAATTTAAGAGCAAGGATTATTCCTTAGTTTGACAACTTCTGTTACTGTTTCCTGATTCTATGTCTGCAATCCATTCAAGCTATGGAATGAATAGAAAACTTCCATTGCTACCAGGATCAATAGAGCAAAGTGGCTAGAATTCTAGAATCATGCTTAGGAAGAAAAGTCAGAGAGCTTTATTCTGTCTGTTGTCAGGGACACACAAAAATTCTTCAAGAAGCAACTTTTTCATATTTCTCTGAGACACCTTAGTTTTCCTCAGACATCTATTATATTAATAAAATTTATATTATATTACCAACATTATATAAAATAATATATAAAAACATTATTACTAACTTGTAGATGAACATCAACACTTGTTTTTATATTAATATTAATTATATCTATTAATATCATATATGTATTATTATCCATTTTAAATATAGTAATATTCTCATTTGCTACTATCTATGGGAATCTTTATAATTTATGAAATGTTTCTGCATAAATTATCTTATTTATTTTGATTCTTGATTGCAATTGTTAGAGACAAATGTGTATGTACCTCCTAAGAAATCATTGTTCTCACAGGTCTCAGAAGGGAATTCCTTTTGAGGGTAGTGGCCACTGTGGTGCTGGAGGGTATTCATTCATTCACTTAGTTATTCTGCAAACATTCTCTGAGTGTTGACTATGGACTTGCATGTTAGCAGTTGCATATTAATCTAAAACAATGAATGAGGTATGAAATCTACCCTCAGTGAATTCAGTCTTGTAGAGTCATTGGTGTGCTCAAGCCTGGAATAGCTATTGGGAACCAAAGATGGTTGTCATAAATAGTTTCAGTGTGATATAGCAAGAAATAAATATATTAAGGAACATATGAGAAAGAGAGAGAGAGGAAGAAAGGAGTTAGTTGTTGAACAGCAGCAAAGCAGGCAAGGAGAATATCAAAAGTAAAGATATGATATCATAAACAAGAATAAAATGTTTTGGGGACTGTACATAGTTTAGTAAAGCCTGAGTATTAGATAGAAAGCTGGAAATGCAGGCAGAGATTGAATAATAAATGCCTTTGAAGCCATTTGCAGGAATTTGCACTATATTCTGGAATGGATCAGAAGATATAGAATTTTTAAGGAGCAGTGTACCTTGGGTAGGCAGGAAAATGAAGAAGATAAAGAATAATAACTCATTACATTACATATATATAATAATAACTCATACAAAAATAACTAAATACATAAAAACAGACACATAGATCAATGAAACAGAGAGCTCAGAAATAAACCCATATACATATGGTAAATTAACTTATGACAAATGAGCCAAGAATATACAATAGGGAAAGGACAGTCTCTTCAATAAATGTTATTGAGAAAACTGGACTGGTATATGCAAAAAAATGAAATTAGACCATTTTCTGACATCAGATATAAAAATAAACTAAAAATGGATTCAAGACTTGAATGAAAAACCTGAAACCATACAACTCCTAGAAGAAACCAGAGATGGTACGCTTCTTGACATAGGTGCTGGAGATAACTGTCAGAATCTGACACCAAATCAAAAATAAACACTGGGAGAGCTGGCCAAGTGGCGCAGTGGTTAAGCGCTGGCTTGGGAAGCCAGCGGCCCTGGTTCGGATCCCACATATGAGGGCCAGTGACACTGCCCTCAAAATAAATAAATAAATAAATAAAAATAAACACTGGGACAACATCAAAATGAAAAGCTTTTATACAACAAAGGAAACCATCAACAAAATGAAAAGGTAAACTACTGAATGGGATAAAATATTTGCAAATCATATATCTGATAAGGGGTTAATATCCAAAATATAAAGAATTCACACAATTCAATAGCAAACAAAAAAACACTATGATTAAAAATGGGCAGAAGATGGGCCAGCTGAATGGTGCGTTGGTTAAGAATTGGCTTGGAACACCAGCTTTGAGCAGCAGGGCCCTGCTTTGGATCCCACATGAGGGCCAGTGATGTTGCACCCTCTACAGCTAAGATGATGAACAACAGCTTAACCTCGAGCTGGGCTGCCATGAGTTACCGGCGATGGCGTAGACTGCAGTGGAGCTGCAGTGGGCTACTGTAAGCTATCACGAGTGGCCGGCAGCCAGTGTGAGCTGCCGTATACTGACATTAGTGGCCGTCCAATGGCCAGTGAGCAGCTGCCTCACCCAGGAAGAGTGCAATGATTATACCAACATGGGCCAGTGAAGCGACGTCCTCCACAACTAGACTGAAGAACGAAAAGGATAGCAATTTGTCTGTTCCCCTTCCCTGATTTCCCAATGCTGTTCCCCTCCATCAATCCGCCAATAAAATCTTAAAGAAAAAAAAAATGGGCAGAAGATCGGAATACACTTTTTCTCA
Source organism: Aselliscus stoliczkanus (assembly GCA_033961575.1). NCBI lineage: Eukaryota > Metazoa > Chordata > Mammalia > Chiroptera > Hipposideridae > Aselliscus > Aselliscus stoliczkanus. Next base: position 65,434,073 of record CM066736.1, read on the forward strand.
AAGAAGACATGGCCAACATCTACATGAAAAGATGCTCAACATCACTAATCATCAGAAAAATGCAAATGAAAACCACAAAGAGATATCATTTCACTCTGTTAGAATGGCTAATAAAAAAAGAGACTGGAGGGCCGGCCAAGTGGCACATTGGTTAAGAGCTGGTTTGGGATGCCAGCAGCCCCGGTTCGGATCCCACATATGAGGGCCAGTGACACTGCCCTCTACAGCTAACAATAGCTCCACCTGGAGCTGGGCTATGCGAGCCCTGGCAACGGTGTAGGCTGCAGCCCCTGATGCAGTGGGCTGCCATAGGCTACAGTGAGCGGCTGGCAGCCAGCGTGAGCTGCAAATAGCCGCGGTGAGCGACCATCCAGAGGCAGACGACTGATCTGCCTCATCCCATCCTGCAAGGCGCAATGACGATATCAACATGGGGCAGTGAAGCAACGTCCTCCGCAACTAGACTGAAGAACAAAAAGACAGCAACTTGTCTGTTCCCCTTCCCCTATTCCCCAATGCTGTTCCCCTCCCCCAATTCCCCAATAAAATCTTAAAAAAAAAAAAAAAGACTGGAAATAATAAATGATCATGAGGATGTGGAGAAAAGGGAAACCCTGTGTACTTTGGTGGGATTGTAAATTGGTGCAGCCACCATGGAAAGCAGTATGGAGGATCCTCAAAACATTAAAACTATAACTACCATGTTATCTAGCAATTCCACTTTGGGTATTTATCCAAAGAAAACAAAAACACTAACTCAAAAAGAGGTACGCACCCCAATGTTTGTTGCAGCATTACTTAATAATAGCTAAGATAAGGAAACAACCTAAGTGTACACTGATGGATACATGGATAAAGAAAATGTACACACACACAGACACATACAATGGAATATTATTCAGCCATAAAAAGTAGTGAGATCTTGCCATTTGTGAGAACATGTATGGACCTCAAGGGCATTATTCTAAGTGAACTAAGTCAGATATAGACAGACAAACACAATAGGATCTCACTTATATATGGAATCTAAAACAATAACAACAAAAGACTTTTAAAAAACTCATAAATACAGAGAACAAGAGAACAGATTGGAGGTTGCCAGAGGTGGGAGATAGAAAGACAGAAATGAGTGAAGCGTGTCAAAAGGTACAAACTTTCAGTTATAAAATAAATAAGTCATGGGGATGTAATGTACAGAATGGTGACTATTGTTAATAATACTGTATATTGCATATTTGAAAGTTGCTAAGAGAGTAGACCTTATAAGTTCTTATAACAAGAAAAATAATTTTTTTTCTGTTAAAGTAAGGTGACAGAAGTTAATGAGACATGCAGTGATCATTTAGCAATGTATACAAATTTTGAATCATTATGTTGTACACTTGAAACTAACATTATATGTCAATTGTACCTCAATTTTTAAAAAATAAATAAAATTTAAAATATCATTTAAAATAAATACATACATATCCATAGAGACAGGTTTAATGGCTTATGAATGAAGTGATTACCATGCCCCAACACACTCCATACATGTCCCTTACATCCCACAGAATGGACAGAACATAAGCCTGCAGGAGAAGTCATCCTAGTCCCATCCTGACCTAAACTTGGAGACTAAGCACCACAAATGCACCTCAGAGGTACAATCTTACACAAATTATAGAATAGGTTAAATGGCCAATGTCTAAGAATATCCGAAAAAGAGTTGTGAAAGATAATTATGGTGTTTTAATCTGAGCCTCTTATACAGACTCATAAAGCATCATTTACAGTTTGAACAAGGCTCCACTACGATGAATTGAAGAGGCCTTAAAACAACAACAACAAAAAGCCCAAATAAAAACAAAGAAAATCCATTCCTGCTTCAGATACACAAGTAGATTTGTTAGGATTTATAATGGAAGCCCCATGTGGACTCCTTGAATTTGCCCAAAGTACAAAATTTGAGTCAAAACAAAAGAAAACAAAAACACTACAGAATGCTCACATATAATTTGGGACCATGAATTCACAGCTTCTAAGACCCCTCTAAGCAAAACACAGCTAATTAATTGGTCTTGATTAGGGGTTACCCTCTTAGTTTCTCTTTACATTTTTTTCAAATGGATACATATCAGTTAAACTCAATCATCATGTGCTTCTTCCACTGGGTGTTACAAAGTTATGTTGATAGGAAAGTGGTTTCTACCACTGTTCAAATAATGGTTGTATTTTACTGAAAAAAATTCTACAGGCTATGAAATGAGAATTAGTGGGAAAAGGATTGGGAAAATATTTATAGAATTTTATAGCTCCCAGACTGGTTTTAGCATCCGTTACTTAGTTTAAGTTTATAGGTCAAGATGTGAGAGAGTAAACTCTAAATATTTTTCTAGTTCAACATAGAATTTATAACAATGACTATCTTCGAAATGTCAGAATATTTCCCTGGAAGAAGGTTAACATCTAGAGGATACCTATACCTTACTTGGAAAGGTGAAATTCATTTCACTAGGTACAATTTCTATATTTTATATTTTCAGCATCTTCCATATTGACTCCTTTCTATTACCAAATCCCGGGACTGTTCACAGTCCTGTGGGGCCTGGTACAAACCACTATGGGATGCAATGCACACACCAGGGCTGTTCCCCATATAAGTCTCAGGGTCCTAGAGCTGATGACACTGATTTATGGGGGTAGACTGGGACAATGGGCTTCTTCCTCAACCCAGCTCTTCTGAGGGTTCTCTTACCTCTTCAGAGAGCCAGATAATGAATTTTATTAATGAATTTTGTTTCCAAGCATTAGATCTATTGGTCTAAACTCTCACACTACAACAGACTCCCTTTCCCATAAAAACTCAAATATATATATATATATATATATATATATATATATATATATATATATATATTCCATGTCAACAAAACTCTGTTATATATCCTCATTCTGTTATGATCAAAATCAATCAATATCCACTATAACACCTTATACTTAAATGTCTTGAATACTGATTTCTGTTTCTGTCATTACTGAAATTGGTTTTTGAAAGTCTCAAAATCCAAAGGCTTTTTCTGAGTGTTATTTATAGCATTTAATGTGAGTGACAGTTCCAGCCTTAAAATTCCAAATGCCATTTGTATTTCACTCTTATTTTACTGGCCCTGTATAGCATCTCTTGGATCATTCTTCTCTTGTCTCCTTCAATCATTCCTTTCTTTCTACCTTTTACAATCTTTCTCAGAGAAGTGTGTATATCCCTAGAGGTTAGTCCTTAGGCTTATTTTTCTTCCTAGTATAATTTCTCTTGATGAAATACAGCCTTATGGTTTCATTGAGTATCTCAATGTATCTTGTGGACAGTTCCCACTTGCCTTTCCTGAGCACCAACCAATATTTTTCAATGTTGGGTGTTTTTTTCTGAAAGTCAGAATAAAACTCCCTCAAAAATGAAATTATTTTATTCTCCCAGAATCTTGCTTCTCTTCTCTGGTGACTTTATTATGGAATAACATTATGAACAGTTCAATTTAATTGATCAAAACTTGCAATCTTGATGTCATTCTAACTCTACGTTTTTAAAACTTCCACCTTCATCCATTCAATTATTTGCAAATTCTCATTTATTTTTGAGCCTTCCAGAGATATCTATTCTATTATATCTAATACATCAGGGACTTCAAGACATTTTTACCTATATTATTAAAATGATTTTCTAACTTCACTTTCCCTACAGTGTTCTCTTGGATACATATTCCTAGAGCCACCATATGCTTACCTCTGCCCTCTGTACACTTATAGGGTAAATTTAAAACTTCTGTGCAATTATGGTAAGGCATCAAGAACTTATGCAGGGGCAACATGCATGGCATTCGCTTTACATAGATTATTTCAGAAAACAGTACAAAGGAATTTTATTGGGGTTGGGGTAGGATGGAAAAGAGAGATGTTAAGAAGTAGAAAAAGTGGGCAGGAGTTCCAGGTATGCAATTTTTCTGGTAGTTCAAGGGTAGACATTGAATGTATGAACTAAAGACAAAGATATGGAATAGAGGGGTTTGTACTGACTTGGCTAACCTCAAGGTCTAGTTGGATATACATTGCTCATTATAAGCTCCTAACATCTGGAACAATGCCTAAGAGAAAGTGCAGACTGAGTAAATGTTCTATGAATAAAGTAACTACAGATAGGGTAAACAAAAATTGCAATGCATGTTAAAGTACAGTATAAGGTAGAATAAGACAGATTATAACTATGAAATTTGAAGTTAGATCTGAGTTTTAGTTGCTGTTTTATTAGTTATCAGCTGTTTGACTTTGGGAAAATAATTTGACATTCCCAAGCTTCAGTTCTTTGTTTCCATTTATAAATTAGGTCAATAATAGAAATCTCTTCATAAAGTTGATGTGAGGATTAAAGAGGGTGATGACACATTAAATGTATTTAATAGTTTACCTGGCTTTTAAGTGCTCAATAACTATTCCTGCTTATTTTTATGTTACTGTTTTCAAATCTATGGACATAAAAGCATATACATGAAGGTCAAACAATTAAGCTCGCAAACTTATCCTAAAAAAAGTGCTACATACCTCATTGCTGAATATCACTATAGTCACCTTTGAAGTACTTCCCTTGGGAAGCTATGCACTGACACCAGCACTTAATACACCCCTCAAAGCAATTTTGGAACTCTTTTCCTGGAATGATCATTGGAGCTGTCATTGTATTACCCTTGATGTCCTAAATGTTATCGAAATGCCTTTGTTTCAATATTTCCTTTATCATCGAGTAAAGAAAGAAGCCACTGGGGGACAGATCAGGTGTATGTGTGTGTGTGTGTGTGGGGGGGGTGTTCCAATACAGCTATTTGTTTACTGGCTAAAAACTCCTTCACAGGGCTGGCCTAGTGGAACGTTGGTTAAGAGTTGGCTTGGGACACCAGCTCTAAGAAGCAGGGCCCTGGTTTGGATCCCACATGAGGGCCAGTGATGCTGTGCCCTCTATAGTTAAGATGGTGAACAACAGCTTGACCTGGAGCTGGGCTGTCCTGAGTCACTGTCGACTGCGTAGGCTGCAGTAGGGCTGGCCAGAAACAGGCATGAGCTTTTATGAGATGTCATGAGCCATTGTGAGTGGCTGTCCAATGGCCAGTGGGTGACTGCCTCACTTGGGAAGAGTGCAATGATAATACCAACATGGGCCAGTGAAGCAACGTCTTCCACAACTGGACTGAAGAACAACTTGAAGAGCAACTTGCCTATTCCCCTTCCCCAATTCCCCAATGCTGTTCCCCTCCCCCAATTCTCCAATAAAATAAAATAAAAACACAAAACTCCTTCACAGACAGTGCCGTGTGAGCTCGTGTATTGTCATAATGCAAGAGCCATGAATTCCTGGTGAAAAGTTCAGGTCGTTTTTGTCTTTTTCACGCAGCCTTTTCAACACTTCCAAATAGTAAACTTGGTTAACTGTTTGTCTAGCTGGTACAAATTCATAATGAATAATCCCTCTGATATCAAAAAAGGTTAGCAACATCATTGCAACAAGTTCACGATCTTAATTTTCAGACCATATATATATTATACATAGATATAGATGATACAGAGATAGAGATAGAGACAGAGACTGAAATAGAAATATAAAGGTCTATAGGGAATTGCAGTCATGATGGAGGAGTAGGTAAACACTGTGCTTACCTTCTTTCATAACCTTCTTTCACATCAAAATTACAACTAAAGTACAAAACAATCATCATTGAGAATTGCATGAAATCTTGTTGACCTGAAGTCTTATAACTAGGAAGACTGTACAACTGAGACCCACAGCACACTATTTAAGGCCACTCTACTAAGACCAGAAGACATAGCAGCCCTAACTAATGCATAGAAACAAACACAAGGAGGCAGCCAAGATATGGAGAAAGAAAGAAACATGTCCCAAATAAAAGAACATAACAAAGTTCCAGGAAACAACTAAGCAAAATAGAGAAACACCAGACGCAGAGTTCCAAATACTGGTTATGAGGATGGTCCATGATCTCAGGGAGAACTTCAACAAAGAGATAGGAAACATAAAAATGGAGACAGAAAACATAAAAAAGAACCAGTCAGAAATAAAGAGCACAATAACGGAAATGAAGACTACATTAGAGGGAATCAACAGTAGATTATATGGAGCAGAGGATTGAATCAGTGATTTAGAAAAGTATGAGAAAGCACCCAATCAGAACACCAAAGAGAAAAACAAATTCAAAAAAATGAAGACAGTATAAGGGGCCTCTGGGACAACATCAAGCATACCAACAATCGCATCATAGGGGTACCATAGGGAAAAGAGAGAGCAAGGAATTGAAAACCTATTTGAAGCAAATATGACAGAAAACTTGCCTTACCTGGTGAAGGAAATAGATATACAAGCCAATGAAGCATAGAGTCCCAAACAAGATGAACCCAAAGGGGCCCATGCCAAGACACATCATAATTAAAAATGCCAAAGGTTAAAGACAAAGAGAGAATTTTAAAAGCAATAAGAGAAAAACAGTTAATTACCTAAAAGGGAGTTCCTATAAGACTATCAGTTGATTTTTCATCAGAAACTTTGCAGGCCAAAAGGGATTGGCAGGATATATTCAAAGTGATGAAAAGTTGAAACCTACATCCAAGATGATTCTACCCAGCAAAGCTATCATTTAGAATCAAAGGACAGGTAAAGAGCTTCCCAGACAAGAAAAAACTAAAGGAGTTCAGAACCAGCAAAAGAGTATTTCAAGGAATCTTAGAGTGATTTCTTAAAGATAAAAATTTAAATAAAAATATAAATAATAAAATGGCAATAACTACATACCTATCAATAATTACTTTCAATGTAAATGGGTTAAATGCTCCAATCAAAAGACAGGGTGGCTGAATGGATAAAAAACAAGACCCTTACATTTACTGCCTGGAAGAGACTCACTTCAGATCAAAAGATGCAAAGAGACTGAAAGGTAAGGGATGAAAAACAAGGTATTTCATTAAATAGGGAAACAAACAAACAAAAAGGTATGATAGCAATAGTTACACCAGAAAAAAATAGATTTTAAAGCAAAGATGACAACAAGAAATAAAGAAGGACCTAGTAATCCCACTTCTGGGTATTTATCCAAAGAAACTCAAAGTGCTACTTTGAGGGGATGTGCTCATCTGTACATTCATTGCAGCATTATTTACAGTGGCCAAGATATGCCAGGCAACCTTGGTGTCTCCGAATGGATGAACGGACAAAGAAGAAGTGATACATATATACAATATATACAGTGGAAGATATATATGTATACACACACACACACACACACACACAAATATACAATGGAATATTACTCAACTGTAAAAAAGAATAAAATCTTGGCATCTGCAACAACATGGATGGACCTAGAGGGTATTGTAACGAGTGCAGTAAATCAGACAGTGAGACAAATGTCATGTGATTTCACTTTTAGGTGATCTCTAAATAACAAAATAAACAAACAAACAAAACAGAAACAAACTCATTGATACAAAGAACATTTGATGGATGCCAGATGGGAAGGGGGTTGGGGTGAAAAAGGAGAAGGGATTAAAAAGTGTAAATTGGTTGTTACACATTAGTCATGGGGATGTAAAGTACAGAATAAGGAATATAGTCAATAATATTGTAATAACTATGTACGGTATCAGATGGGTACTAGATGCATCAGGATAATAGATGGGAGGGTGTCGGGGGCAGGATGAAAAAGGTGAAGGGGTTAAGAAATACAAGTTGGTACTTATAAAAATAGTCATGGGGGCATAAAGTATAGGAAATATACATGAAGAGTAGCAATGTTTAGCACTTGGTGTGGACATTCAATCAAGCAACAAGAATGCCAGGCTGGCTAATTCATGTCTCACTCTGACTTGTCCCTCAAAGGTAGGGTTTTTATGGAATAATTTTAGAAAGCACACATTTTCCATGTCTGCCCCTTTGTTTATACTTTTTTTGCTTTATATTACTGTCTTTGTATTCACCTGGATTATAAACTGTCCTGAGATGGAGCTACTATTTTATCAAGTTAGCCTGGCACTAATTAGTAAGATTTAAAACTCCATTGTACTCTTATGCCTTGGAATTTTTCAAGCTGGGGAAAGGTCTCTAAAGACACTCTGCTAAGGACTAGGGAGCAATGAATTAGGTAAATGGTCATGAGTGACAAGAGTGAGAGAATTTATGCATTCCCTGATATTGGTCGCTCCATGTTGCTCCACACAAGGTGAGTGAAGAACTGCCTTTCTGCATTTCTAAAAATAAGAAGAGTATGGGGATTAAATGTACACTGGGCCAAGCTAGGCAAGTGGTGCCATTTTGCTGGAGGTCATCTGTTACATAAGACAGAGTTATTCATGATTTCCATACATAATGAAAGTATATGCTCAGATGAACTGTAATAAATAAAATACTTGCAAATTTATGCTATGTCATAGAATTAAGGATTTGAGAACAATCTGACACAGATTTCAACTTTGATTCACTTATCATAGCTATCCTTTAAAGCATGAAATTATGTATTTTTAATTTAAAAATGTATTTGTGTTCTCAATGAATCCATCATGTCATTTGTCAAGGGGTCATACACTCACATGTCCTATATCTATTGTGGTCAGAATAATCATCTCTTTGAAAGAAGGTTTACACCATAGTTTTTGAGTAATAATTTTATAAAAGAATTGTTTTGTTTACAAAAGACAACATTACATCAATTTGGTAATACAATTGAATATCTTTACAAATATTAAAACTCTCTATACCAATTTGACTAATTTACATGAATATTCAAATGACTTAATAAATTTATTGTGGATAAAGCCTCACAGACTAATGAAGGAAAGCTTTGCCTATACTGTAGAGTTAGCAATTATTCAAATGATTTCATGAGATTTTAAACACTAGTAAAATGTGCTTTTAAAATCTAAAGCCAATTTTACTTTAGGAGAAAAAGCTATGAAAAGACTAGAGCAATAATTTTTGAATTTTGTATGAAAATTAAAGGCTAAATTAAAGGGCTTAAATATGAAGTCTATAAAAATCATATAATCTCTCAAACAGTTAAGGCAGTTATTTTAATCAACTGCTTCAAGAAAATTAATAAAATATTGTGGATCTAAATCACTTAAATGCCCTGAAAAGCACTATGTTTGAATTTATAATAAACTCTCCTCTGTTTACCAGGGATGTCATATAAAGATCTTTTTAAAGCAAGACACGGCATAAGGAGATTTTATTCTTGATTTATTTTACGTTTGACTTGCTGGTATGAATTATTTTTAAAAATCCAAACTTTGGATTTCTGAAAGATATTTGACAAGTGTGTAGTGTCACATTATCAATTCCAAATTCTCATCAACATGGGAATAAACTAATCTAGTGAAAAGTTTTATATGGTGTATTCTTTCTTGTCACTGCAGAGAAATCATTATACTAGGTGAGGAGATTATCCTCATGATGAAAATAAGCTACAGGAATAAAATATACTTTGTCAAAATAATCTTATTGATAACCAATAAATGAATATCACGAGCAATAATACACTAACTTTGTGCCTACTTTTTTTTCTAAACTTGAAAAACAGTTCACAGACATGACTTCTCCACCTCATTAATTTTTACTATACTCTTATAAAGTATATATTTATCAAGGCTAAGGTACATTATTAACATTTTGCTGTGCCATGTTAATATTAATTTAAGGAGAACTTAAAATGAAAAGTCCTCATAGATAGACATTTAGACACATGAGAGGTAGGTTAAAAGGGGAAGATGAGCAAGTACACAGCAGCTGCTCAAATCCATTAGTTGCTTAAATCAAAATTTTAAAAAATGATTTATGAATGAACTGAATAGCTTCATGATTAAATTCTAGTTACATTTCAAGAATTGGCTTGGTTTTATGTCAAGCTAATTAAACTTGCTATTTAAGTGATATAGGGATGTTGTTACGGTCTCTATAAAACGCCTCAAATGAGAAATTTCTATGAGAATTAAATGTTAAAAAAAGATTTTCTTCTCTTAAGAAACGTGGAGAAAATTAGAGTCCTTTAAACATTTGTGTATCATTTTAATCTCACCACTGGGAGTCCTAAGGAAATATTTGTGTCTGGGCCACAATAATTTCAGATATGGCATACACTATCTTAACCTTTTATTATGAAACCTATTTTTTCTTGGTGCTGTGTTTACTGATTTACATACTTATTTTTTATGGTGCATAATTTTATATAGCAAGTCATATAAATCACCTTTGGAGTGAGGTTAAGATAAAACATGTTAGTAAAATAACTACATATTATTACTTAATACTAAATATATATATATTTGCTGTTTTGCATCTGTTGATATAATGAGTCAATAGGAACAAAACTTTAAGAGAAAATAATTTGTTTTGCACTTATTTAATATTTCCACACACTAGGTTTACCTTTTATTTTAGCTAAATCGCCAGGTAATGTTGCCAACACTCATTTCTTTATCGCCATTGTCTTCAAAGGCTAGGATCTCTGACAGTATTATCAGCTTTTAATAATAACCAGAGGAATCTTTGTCCTGCTTCAAATTCATTTAGAAAAATTAGCCTTCCAGGTCATGATCTTAGATCATCCAATTATTTTTTTTAATTATAAGAAAAAAGATTTATTAAAAGAGAAAATATGATAAGAAAAAATAAGTGCATAGCAAAGTTACTATAAATTCCCAAATTCCAGATCTATAAAGAGACTCAATGTTCCTTAAAGTCTTAAACTTCGATAAGGAAAATTAAGCAAGTGGTTTACAAGCTAAATTTGAACAACAAGAACAAAGACAGAATGATTACATATTTAAATTTGTTACTAGTATTTATTTTTGTTATATCATATATATTGGGTTGTCGGAAAAGTCATGACACATTTTTGCAACAAAAAACAGAAAAAATACGTCATGACTTTTCTGACAACCCAACAGGTATTAATAAACTGATTATAAGATGGTGAAGAAAAAATAAATGTATTATTTAAAGGTTACAACATAGTTTAAGAGAGGGACTTAAACCTGAATTGCATATGTTATAAAGTGAATACAATACATATTTATATTAGAATAGGAAAAGATTGAGTACCACCAAAGTTAAATAAGCAGTATCATCTGTAAAATGGATTTACATATTACAATATAACAACTCATGTTGATTATGAGGATGAAATGAGTTAATGTCTTTTTTCTTTTTTAAAAATACTTTCAATTATAGTTGACATTCAATATTATTTTATATTAGTTTCATGTGTACAGCATAGTGGTTAGACATTTATATGATTTACGCAGTGATCCCCCTGACTAGTGTAGTACCCACCTGACATTATGCATAGTTATTATCATATTATTGACTATATTCCCTATGCTGTACTTTACATCCTGTGACTATTTTTTATTAGTTTCAGGTATACAAAACAACATAATGGTTAGACATTTATATAATTTATGCAGTGGCCCACCTGGCACTATACACAGTTATTACAGTATCAACTATATTCCCTATGCTGTACTTTACATCCCCATGACTATTTTGTAACTACCAATTTGTATTTCTTAAACCTTTCAACTTTTTTACCCAACCCCTCAGGGATGTTGGGAGTTAATGTATTTTAAAACATTTAGAGTATTGTCTGCCACAGAAGTACTCAATAAATATAAGCTACTAGTGTAAACTCGAGACCTTAAAAAAAGTCGTTGTGTTTAAAAATCTCTTTTTACTAAATTATTTTAGTAATAATATCATCCTACCCTCCACGAGAACTTATTTGGAACAAACTTATATGCACCACTAGCACCTAGATTTTAGTCTCTATAACATAGTCAATGAAAAGTAGCTGAATCTATGCTTGACTTGGGGAGCGGGAAGGGGATCCAGATGCTATTAGAGGGAAGCTAGAATATTTTTAAGTGTATTTCTGATTAATAGCATTAAGGGAGTCCCAATAGCTGAACTGTGACAATTTGCATATGTATATGAATATGTTGAATTTGCAAAAACTCATGCAACTGTAATGTTACTCAAAAGCAAAGTTTGATATGATGTGTATGTATAATACTATGTATGTAATTTTCATGCAAAAGGAAGGAGATTCTACTAGGATATTTTAAATTTTATTATGTTTAATAAATATGAGATTGTCAGTATATAGATATCTTGATTTTTCAATTAAATATGCATCTGTTTATAATATAGATTATTCCTTTTCTTTCTATTATTAGAGTAGACCCACCTCATGTTTATTTAACACTGTCAGTAGTTCTTAGAATCACATCATTTTAAGCAAATGTCATATTCCAAAACATGAAAGCCTGTGTAAAAGCTATAGATTTAAGTGCCATTAATAAAAGAAAAATAATGTTCAAATTATAAAAAATGCCAAGTCTGTTAAACAGGTCTCACTTTTGAAGAAAGCCACCAAAATTCAGTTGGTTGATAACTCAGAAACTGATGCTGAATTAGGTAATATGATCCTGTTTTTATTTTATTTTAGATCATAATACTACTAAATACTATATAAAAAATATCTGATAGTTACTGTATATATGTGACAAAATTAATGTATAAAAGGTAAAAAATATTTACATAATAAAATTATTATGAACTGAGTTAAGCATAAAATGTAACTCAAAAATATGCACAAGACAGATTTAGTTATAACTATTAATAAAAAGTTTGGTAATCATCTTGATAATTTGTAGTCTCATTTTATGATATTTAAAACCTTTAATAGACTCATGTGTTAGGTTTGAATAGTTGATTTGATTAAACAGTTTTTAATTTATCTAAATTTTCTAAATATATTAGTTTTGAAATATTAGTTGTAAAATGAATATTTAAATTGTTACATAAATAGTGGTTGATGGGTGTAAAGGATTAATAATTTCAGCTTTAAATTGTGTCGCGAGTAATGATGGTTCTTCCACTCACAAAAACCATTTGGATTTTAAACATTCTACTAGCAATAAATAGGGAGTTCATTTTCTATCCATGAGGCTGGATATAGAAAATCATGATGTAAAGGAAATTTGCCACAAAGGTTTTGGTCTTACTTTACCTCTGAATCCTTTCCCTTCCTTTGAGAAACCCGTTTCCTTTTTTCTCACCAGCTTTTACCTCATTTGCTTCCCCTAATCACAAAATTATCTTGTACTCCTAGAATTCTATAGCACCATGCTTATATCTGACTATACTAGAAAGCAAGTTGATCAAATCTTTACCCTTTCTCTCTATCACATATATTTACATTTTTTTCCCAAAGATCACCTGAAAAAAAGATAAAAGTAAACCTACAGAACTTTTTTTTTTATGTCATCAATATAGACATAATGATATCTAGTAGGGGAATAATTATTATGAAGCAGAAGAGGCCTTCCCTATGTAAATGACTGACTACTTCAACCAAGCACCTATGGGTTCTTATGCATATGTGTGGCTTCCAGAACACTGTGTTGAGTCAGGTGTGGTGGGGATGGGGAGGGGCAGGGACATAAATGCTACCAATGAATGCATATGTATATCTACCCATATGTTTAAGTTAAAAATAAAGCAACTATTGCTGTAACCTTCAGCTCAGGACAGCTTGATGGTGAATAGGTAAGAGAGATGATGGATGATAGATACATAATGGATGATAGATAGATATAATAGATGATAGATAGATAGATAGATAGATAGATAGATAGATGATAGATAGATGATAGATAGATAGATAGATAGATAGATAGATAGATAGATAGATAGATAGACAGACACAGATAGATGAAGGAAGCTTTCCTTGCCTAGTCATTGAACTGTAAATGTTGCCAATTTGCTCTCTGTAGGTGAGAGTATTTGACAGCAATGACTAGTCTGCAAAAAATCTAGTAAGGCACAGTCATACGAACACCTACAATCTTCTAGCAAATAGATTTCTGCTCTGTAGGATGCTGAAAACTTCACATATTTTGGTGCCACTGCTGATTTGAGGGAAAGAAATGATTGATATACTCGTACCGGCTGTTGTGAATTGGTATGCATGTGTCAGATTGTATAGTCCAAAGAGAAAGGTATAAGCCACTAATATTTGCACATCATGATCTGTGGATTTCCTGTAGCTGTCTTGAAAAGATTGCTCTATTTAACAGAGGAGTGATTTGAAGGGTTACTCATATTGTTTATTAAGTTCCTTTTTAATGTGCATACTGAAAAGTTTTAGGTTCTGTGATATACCACACAATATTTTCTAAAATAAAAAGTAGACTACTATCTTGGTATATCTGCTATCTGTAAAGTATCTGTATGAATTCTTTAGCTAAATCTACTTTAAAGGACAAGATTTAGATTTTTCTAGGACCTAAATCAATGTTCTCTAAACCAATCAATTATCATTTTTTTTATTCTTTCCTTTTCTCCTTCACATTCTTTTATTGGGTGTCTGGATTCTAGCTTAATTAGAAATAACATGTGAGGATGATTATATAGAGAAAAATCAATTGTTCCATTCTTCGGGGTGTAATTTTTAACTTAAAAAAAACATTTTGTGAGGGCTGGCTGAGTGGCTCAGTTGGTTAAGAGCTTGCTCAAGAGTGCGAGCTGAGCTCTGAGCAACAGCAGGTCAATGCCCAGCCCGAGCTGAGCTGCTGCTGAGCTGCCAACAGGTAGCAGGATGGCTCAGCTAAAAAACAAAAAAAACAACAACAAAAAATTTTGTGATAAATTATGTAGCAAACAGTTATATATGAATTATTAACACAAAGATTCTTGGCCCTCCTATCTATATGTTAGATTTTGTAATCCTCAAGTTTTAAATTCAAGTAGAATTACTTATTACGGAACAATAGCAAGGTTTTTTTCACCTAGTAACCTATCCTGTTTGGTGTAAGCCCTCATTACAAGTGAAATAATTTCAAGAAATTTAAGAAATCAATACATTTAGTTAATTAGATATATGATCTATTTTAGAAAATGTATATATTCTAGTATGTATGCATGATTATATGTGGTACCATTTTTTCTAATAAAAAATTAGGACAACTTGGAAGGAAGGTATAGTCAAAATCTCTGAAATATTAGCATTTCAGAGGCCTTTCTTTGGTTAATTGACCATTAGCAGAATTTTTAGAATATGCTGTCTTATTTCCAGAAAAATCTATTGCAAATACACTATAATAGACAGCAGAAGAATAAAAGCGGATAATATGTAGGTATTTTTAAAAGCATACAGAATTAGAAATCTATTTTTTACTAGATTTCAAAAGATATTTGAATTCTAAACTTTATTTGCTTTCAATAGGATTTTTAACCTCCCAGGCTAGTATGTGGTTTATTTGAAGACAGC
Source organism: Aselliscus stoliczkanus (assembly GCA_033961575.1). Classification (NCBI taxonomy): domain Eukaryota; kingdom Metazoa; phylum Chordata; class Mammalia; order Chiroptera; family Hipposideridae; genus Aselliscus; species Aselliscus stoliczkanus. The sequence goes on from CM066736.1 coordinate 65,449,432, forward strand.
AGACATTTCAGGAAATTTCAGAATATCTCAGGAAGAAATGCACTGTTTGCATAGTTCTGATCTTTACGAAGGTTTTCCACTATTTTAAATTTTGAAGTTTTAAGCTTTTGCTTAACAACTTTAAAATTACATATATACAAACTGCATACATATATATGGAAAAAGCATAAACTTTACTCACAGGCAAACTGAAGTATGGCTTCTCTACTAAGAATACTTCCAAAAGTGTTGGCTGCTAAACACTGATAATGACCAGAATCCTTTGCTTCACTTGGATTACTTATAATGAAGGTCCCGTCTATCAAACTGTAGCGATAATCACTTTCCAAATCTATTTCTGTTCCATTTCGAAGCCATCTTAGGAAAAATCAGAAGACAAATATGTAAAAATGACTTGAGACATAATACTCCCTGGGAGTGTCAAAATTTAATTAAAGGGAATTTTTAATACTTAAGAAAAATAATTAATAGAATTTCTACCTGTAATTGGGAACTGGGTTGCCACGAACTTCACAATTCAGTGCTACTTTCTTTTCATCAGAATCAGTAGGGAAAATGATATCATCTGGTTCTTGCACAAACACTGGCCCATAGTCCACACTTTCTGTAAGGACCGAAAAAGACACACTTTAAAATTTCTTAAAGTATCAAGACATGTTTTTTTCTCACTTATGTTTGCATTCAAAATTCTTGTTCTTTTCTTGTACTCAACAGTCATATTACCAAAGGAAAGGTGTAACTATCAAATCACATTGTTTCAGTAAATTGCAAAACATAAGTAGAATTTTTTTTTTTTGTAATTGACTAAGACTGTTTTTAAAAATATGATATGGTTAATGGAAAAAAAAAACACATTTCAAGCATTGGTTCTGTACATTTTTAAATTTATGTCTTTGTATTCATCTAAAGCAAAATATTATCATCTAAATAATACCAAACAAAAACATTATTTAAAAAACCCTAAAAGTCTGTAAAACATTTAGAATATTAAAAATAATACACAATACAATAAAGAAAAGATCATGAATTAATATTGTGTTACTAGTTGGGTACTATATATATGAAAACATTGGATCTTATGCATTCTTCATATATTCCTTTCTTCATTCATTCAATCCAGCACTACTTAGTGCTAATAATGCTGGAGGATAGGGAAAAATTATGTAATGCAAATAAATACATTCTCATGGAATGAGACATGTCCTTAACGAATTCAAATAACTGAATAAAAATGTCAAAACTGTATACAGTTAAATGTTCACCCATAGGTAAATAAAGTAAATAAGGAGATCACATGAAAAAAGATATAAAAAAGAGGGAAATAGAGAAGAGCACTTAAAGTAATTGCTTACTATATGCCAGATTCTACATTCTACCTCATTTAATTAGTTAAAACTCAGAGAAATTCTATTACAATGGTAATTTTAAACTAATGAAAATTTCACGGAAAATTAGAAATAAAAATGGGCCCCAATGTCAGCTTGGACTTGAGGATAATTCTTCTAGAGAAATGATAAATGATAAGTAAATGTACTGTGGAGAGTATAAGTTATGCTAGGCTGCATAGTGTAAGAATTTAGAGAATTATATGCATACCTAGGATCAATAGCACCTTGAATTATGAACTTAGAAAAAATAAAACTTTTTGCTTTATTTTTATTAATCGTGTATTTGATTACATGATAACCTTAGATCAAGATTCTTAACCTTGACACGAGTGGCATTTTGGGATAGTCTGTGTTGTGAGGGCTGTCCTGTACATTGCAAAATATTTACCATCATTCCTGGCCTCTATTCACTATATTCCAGTAGCACACCTCCCCAAAAGATAATAATCAAAAATGTCTCCAGACATTGTTAAATGTCCCCTGGGGTCAAAATTGTATTTGTTTATATCAGGAAAGATATTTTTAAATGAATGAATGTCCCAGGAAACTCAAGCTTTAAAAACTTATACCGAAAAAATGTACTTTCATACTTGAAATATGGGTAAATTGATTTGCTTTCTTTAAATGCATTATATGTCCATTCTTTTCAGGCAAAAAAAAAAAAAAGATGTGCACGGTATTCTAAACATTCATCCAATAAAATCTGAGCACTCACAATGGGTAGGCACTAAGAAGTATTTTCTTTGAGTTCTGGAAAACCTAGCTCAGGTGCTTTTTCTTAAGCTACAACAAAAAATATTACATGAAAATAACTGACATGAGTTTCTCTACACCAAATTATATAACTGTTACTTAAAACATTTATTTTTAAAAAAGCAAAATAGATAAGTGATTGGAGAAATAAGTAACTAGAGGAAATTATTGTCAAATTATGGTATTTGTTATTGCATCATAATGAATTTATAAAAATTTGGAAAAGCACATACAACCTCATCAAACTCCTAGTTAGAATTAAATTGAACAAATTATTTTTTAAAATCCCTTCTAATCTTTACACATTAAGATATGATTACTCAAACAGATATTACATATGCTTAAGATACATAAAATTAACAGATAACTAATATATTTTATATATTTATATATTACAAAACACATGAGCTTTGAAGTCAGACAAACTTGGGTTTAAATTCCAGTACCATCATTTTCTCGCCTTGAGCCAACTACTTTAACCCTTTGCTGCTTGATTGATTAATTGTAGATAACAATGTCTCCTTAAAGTATGAAAATCACTGACATTAATGTTTGTAAATATGTAGTATATCATAATTACTCAATAAATTACAATAAATAATAATAACTTTTAACTTGTGGTATAATACTACATGCTAGACATTATACTGAATAATTTATATGTAATATATCACTTAACACAATCACCATGTGGACCAGAATTAATCCCCTCATTTGTTAGATAAAACTGAGGCTGAAATTAATTCACTAAATTTATATAGAAAATAAATTACAAACTTATAATACAAATCCAGGGTTCTTGGTATCTATGTTCTTTTCAGTTGCCTCTGTATTACCAACAATGAGGGTATGTGAAATACTTAACTAGTTATAAAATCATGCACGGTCCTCCATCCATTCTCTCTTCATTTCCCAACTAGCTGAGGAGCAGTGGTTACCAATGAGGACCTAGTGGATATTTAAGACACCAGATGGGGCCAGCCGAGTGGTGCAGTGGTTAAGCGCTGGCTTGGGAAACCAGCGGCCCCGGTTTGGTCCCACATATGAGGGCCAATATGAGTGACACTGCTCTCAAAAATAAATTAATTAATTAATTTTAAAAAAAAAGGCACTAGATGGATCAAATTTGGTTTCCCAACTCTTCAACTCTTCACATGGAAAGCCACTCATTGAACAACCAAGTGGAATGTCATGTGAATAAGGAAGCATGTATTGTGTTAAGAAATTGTTTGTTATAATATCCAGAATTTCTTATCTTGATTAATATGACTTAAACAAGTAATTTTCAAACTTGAAATAGATAATTTGATTTGGCAGCAATAGTCACTGAAGTACATATCATCATTAAATTATAGAGATTTACTTGTATTTTTTTCTCCCTAGTTCAAGCCTCTTGATAACTACCTAAAGTACCTTCCTAGGCCTAGGCCCTATGACAGGAAATATTCAACTAGTCAACCTTAATATTATCATTATAGTGCTCCAGTTTTCATAACTGGTTTTCTACTTAATCCTTGAGTACCAATCCTTCTTCATGTGCCCAAATTCTGAAAATGGGTTTTTGTCCTACGTTTCCATTCCTAAATCTTACTTTGTTAACCCTTCTGGAAGGTGCAGTGTTATTATTTAGACATTTATAGTACATGGATGCTGTAGTTCTTGTTTTGTATTTTCACATAGTCAGGGAATCCAGAGTCTCAGTTCATTTTGGATCTTTGACCACGGGTGGCTTTTCAGCCCCACCATTTGCTTTTGCCCTTTGGTCTCACTTAGGATACATAGCTGATAAGCACTCCCCACTTGACTCAGATGAGAAAGTTCACAGCACACAAACCCCAGCCCCCATAGGAACTCTCATCTTGCCTCACTTCTCAACCACAGCAAAAGCCAAAGCTACCCATTCTTTCCCATCCCTTGTTCAAGTGATTTTCAGACCAACTTATCCTGCTCTCATCATAAATCCTCATGATATGAATAATAAATATTTTCATATCCATTGTTATGTGTATAGCATCATTAGTCTCTGCATTGGAACCAATTTGGGGTTGTGGCAGTACTGATGTTGCCCTTTCGGGGCAACCAAATAACAAGCCAGGACTCAGTCCTCTCAGTGGAGCAGAGTCTTCTCTGAGAGGAACATATATTTCTCCCAAGGGGTTTGCATCCATGGAAGCAATAGATTTTCAAACAGTTAACTAAAATGTGGAAGGTAAACATGTGAGAAAGGTAACAACTGAATTTCTCTGGATAGCCTTCTTTTAGGTTTGTATCAGAAAATCAAGGTATGCTGTGGGATCATCCAAATTTTTTGAGCAAAATAGTCTCAGCTTGGGGGCAAGCCAGGGGTTAGGTTTGAAGGTAATTATAGAGTGACATAAATTGGAGATGTTTAATAAATTATACTTGTTAATCTAAAATTTTATATATATATATATATAAATATATATATATATAAATATATATATACACACCCGAGTGCAAAAAAAAGTATATATATATATATATATATATATACACACACACCCGAGTGCAAAAAAAAAGAAAAATATATATATATATATATACACACCCGAGTGCAAAAAAAATGTATACAGAAGATTTGTATTCATCTTATGCTATCAGTATATATTCAGTAATATAATTTTAATACAGTTTTTTCCTTTCTTAAAATGTGTATACATTTTTTGGTGCTGTCTCTCTGTCTCTCTCTTTCTCTCTTTCTTTCTCTCTCTCTCTCTCTCTCTCTCTCTCTCTCTCTCTCTCTATATATATATATATATATATATATATATATATATATTCTTTTTTCTTTCCCCCTTTTGCTATCCTTCAGCCTTAGCAGCAACCACCATCCATTCTGGTCTCAGCAAGCTCAGAAAAACAATATAGAATTGAGAAAAAAGTGCTATACATCCTCATTTAGGTGAGTGGTTCTCAAATTCTTTTATAGCAAATATTTTATAATTCTCCTTTTATAAAAATTAATAAATATTCTAACCTGCCTATATACAATTTTTTAATTTAATAAAAGGACAAATAAAAGAGAAGTAATATAAAATAATATTTAATTCAATACAAATTCTCAGAAACAATTATGATAGAAGACATAAAGTAGTAATCAAGATTTGTTTTTGTTCATAAAATCTCCATGAATGTAGCAGCTGCAAATGCAAACTTAGCCAAATGTGGTATTTTCCACTCAAATGTCATGCATGCTCTTGGTGTTAAGTGATGTGATTTTCTAAATGGCCAACAACTCCTGGTAAAGTTCTTAACAAAATTAAATGTAATCTTGCTAAAATTGACACAATTTGTGCATTGACATAACTATTATACGTCAAAAATACAGAGTTGGATTCTAGTCTCAAAAAATTATAAAAGGAATTTTCAACTCATGTGAATGTCTGGCAGGACATTTAAGAGTCCTGTGCATTTTAATTACAGGTCATTTAGCATTCTAGTCTCCACTCTCTAAAAGTAATGCGTCTTAGAATCCCTGAATCAACCAGAACGACTCCACAAATTTCTGAAACACCTCTGAGGTGACATATCTTCTTAGAATCTGAATAGAGCAATAAAGAAGAAAAAATGACTGACTAAAGTTAGCCTGGTGTTGGCAGTAGTTTTCTATGAGAGATGCCTGGACAGCAAAATAAAGTCCTACCTTGAATAACGACTCCAGGCCCATCTGCCTTTCTCCCAGTGGAGTATTTTTGAAGCACTGATAATGTTATTTTATTTATGGAGACAATGATTTCCCTCGTACAGTCCTGTCCTGGGATCAAGCTGATATCTAACCATTTCTAACCTCTTTTGAAATGACTGCTGCTTATTGATAGGTTACTCCTACACTAACTTTCTTCCTGCCAAGATGTTTTAAGTATCACCTAATCTGAGATTCCTACAAGGTTCTCTAGGGAAGCCTTACTTCTTGATGTTGGGTCATTGTTTTCAATTGTTTCCTGAATCATGCCTCGCAAGATTCTAAACTTGGCATTCAGACTTAAATCATCTTTTGAACAATCACTTTTGTGCCCATTTTTCTTGAAAACAGGATCAATGCCAGACCCCAACCATCTTGACCTGCTGGCTAACTCTAATTTATAGCCTTATCTATTTTTTCCTGTAATGTGACCTAAGTATATCAGTAATATAATCTAGAGAATGTATTAGCCTATTATGTCCAACACAATTACAAGAAATGTTCTTTTAATGATCATTAATATATTTTATGTGATAATTTCCAGAAAGTTTGAAACGTTTAATTAGAAGTTGTATTTTATAATGACATTCACTTACAATGTGAGAAAAACTTTTCATACCATCTGAGCATCTAAGATGAATTCTTAGAGAAAATATGTAAACGTTCCTATAACTTTAAGTTGCCTCTCAACATTGAATTTAAGTTTCTTTATAAAAGTTGAACAAGTGTACACTGTCATTATAAAACTTTCAAGGATTGCTAAGAATTAAAGCATCAGTTATTAAAAAGCATTGTCGTAAATGTTTTATGGGTAGTTGCATCATGTTGCACACAATATAAATTGAGTGTTTAATAGACTTTTTGTCATTTTCCAACATAGTTATAAAAGAGAGGTCAAATAATTCAGAGTTGCTATCACTTATGAGACTGATCAAAGTGCATCAATCCTTATTACATTCAGAAGATGACGAACCACTAGGCCACCTTGTTAACAGGGAGAACATCACTCTTTCCTCCTTTTCATTTCATTTGTAATTCAAAATACACAGTTTAATTAAAACATATTCAGGCAAATATTCTATCATAGTGTAGAAATTCATCCTAAATTTAGATTTCAAATTCCTCAAGTAGATACCTTCTTATTTAACAATATTTGTTAAGCTCCTAGTAAGCTTGCACTGCTATAAGTGCTGAAAGAGGATAGATAAAGGGGATATGAGATGATCTTTGCTCCAATGGCATATATGTAGTTACTGGAGAGAAAAGTATACTAATATAAAATAATAATAATAGCTCTAAAAATTAAGAATATGATAAAAGAATAAAATTATAATCTTTCAATGAATGGTTGTAAAATTGTAAGATTTTAGAATATGGTCTCTTTTTTAAATGACAGCAACTGGAATAATCTGATTTATATAGGAGTATATCATCCAAGTGAAATACATTTTTCCCCTCCCAGAGAAAATTCTTATTCTCATAAAATATCATCTAAATTTCAATTTTGTCATCCAAAACAATTTACCAGCAAAGGCTATTTTGAGGAAACAGAAAATTGTCAACACAGAGATCACTTTGGGTCATGACGCCATTGCACACGTGCCAAGTCAAATCTAGAAATAAGCCACATTAACAATGAAATTCAGCCAAAGGTACTAAGGATATGAGGTAACAAATTTGGTAGGTTGCGGGACTCTTCCAAATGTCCAATGCCAGTGGTAAAAACTGTAAAAGACTCCGGGTGTTATATAAATTGTGGTTATGTTTATCATTGAGGGAATTAAAGAGATCCAAAATTATATGCTTCAACTTAGTAAGAAATAATTCATTTTAACTGCTTCTAAAAAAATCCAACTTTTTTTCCACTGTAGGGAGGATTAGTAGTTTCTAAATCTCAGGAATGGGCTCCCCTAGTAAAAGCCTGAACTTTCTAGTCAGAATAACTCTGTATCCAAACTTCGTCTGTGCAAGGAAGATAAAACATGTAAACCTAACCATCTCATCATGAATAGAAGGAGATGTCCCTACACTTAAATTTCTCCTACTAAAACCACAACAATGAGAAGGGATTAAGTCAAAACCCAATTTATTTTCTATTCCTTTATAAAAGGAATGACAGGTATATTATCAGCAGGGGTTAATCCTTGTGTGCATCACAAAACTCAAAATCAGGGCATGTTTAGAAGGTGTTGGAGTTGCTGACTCCTAAAGGTTTTCAATTAACCTATTTTACCATAAGAATTTCCTAATTAAACCGTAGTACATTTTTTAAATTAAATTTATTGGGGGTGACAATGGTTAGTAAAATTGTATAGGTTTCAGGTGTACAATTCTGTAATACATCACTGATATATTACATTGTGTGTTCACCACCCAAGAGTCAGTTCTCCTTCCATCATTATACATTTGACCCTCTTTAACCTTTTCTACCACCCTCTGGTAACCACTAAACTGTTGTCTGTGTCTATGAGTTTTTGTTTCTTTTGTTTGTCTTGTTTCTTTGTTGTTTTCAGCTTTATATCCCACATACTTGTATGAGTGAGGGCATATGGTTCACTAGCAACTTCACTAGCTATTGGGGAAATGCAAATAAAAACCACAATGAGATATCACCTCACACCTGTTAAAATGACTATCATCAACAAGACAAATAATGACAAGTTTTGGAGAGGCTGTGGAGAAAACAGAACTCTAATGCAGTGTTGGTGGGAATGTAAATTGGCACAGCCACTATGGAAAACAGTATAGAGGTTCCTCAAAAAAAATTGAGAATAGAATTACCATATGACCTAGCAATCCCTCTTCTAGGTATCTACCCAAAGAACTGAAACATTTATCCTTAAAGATCTATGTACCCCAATGTTCATTGCAGCATTATTTATGGTGTTCAAGACATGGAAACAACTAAAGTGTCCTTCAATAGATGATTGGATAAAGAAGATGTGGTACATATATACAATGAAATATTACTTGGCCATAAGAAAAGATGAAATATTGCCATTTACAACAGCATGGATGGATCTCGAGATTATTATGCTAAGCAAAATAAGTCAGTCAGAAAAAGTAAAATTTTAAAATCAATTAAATTACATTGTTTATATTCAAACAAGTACTTTAGAGTAATTATTAACAACTCAGTTTTTATTATTTATTTATTTATTTATTTATTTATTTATTTATTTATTTTAACTAGGCAATACTTCTTGGTCTGTTGAACATTTTCCCTGATACAATTTGAAGTGATCATAATCATTACCAAAATTAACAATATAAGGTGGAAAGCCAAATAACTTTTGAGGACTTCTCAGATTGCACAATTCCAATGAGCAATGTTCTCCCTTCCAATGTTCTCTCCAATGTGCTCCACTTCTCTCCTTTATGATTCTAGCTTAAATATTTTTATTCATTCGCTGTGTCTACTCTCTAACCTCAATCAAGTGTCAATTACTGACTTTTGTACTCTTTTTGAGGCCGTCTTTTTTCCCTTCTCTTGCTCTGGCTTGCTCTTTCTATTGGAAGTCAGCTACAATGATGGGAGCTACCCTGTGGAGAGTGCCACTGAGAATGGCCTCTGGCCAACAGCCCATGAGTAATTGAGACATGCAGTCTAATAATCCTCAGCACTTGGATCTGCTGACAATCATGTGAGGTGAGTGAGCTTAGAAGTGGGGGTGTGCCTGTTTGACCTTGGTATCAGACTGCAGTCCTACCTTGTGAAAGGCAGGGGGCCCAATGAAGCCACATTTGCTTTACTGACCCACAGAGAATGTAAGATAATAAATACAAAACGTTTGTGCATTTTGTTGATGTCCTCACCATATTTCTATATTTTCTACACAGAATTCTTCCTATGGTATCATGATTTTAAGATTTTCTTCATAAATTTCATCTGTTTAAATTTTCTGTGTTATCTTGTGATCATCTGAACAGATTGCTATTATTTTTTAGGCAGCCAATCCCGATAGTCAGTCAAGATTTGTTTATTTGGGTCCTAATTAAGTATTCTTCTTTAGAAGTCAGAGTCCTTTGTAACCCAATGTTGAGAGTCATATTCCATTATGGTTGTCATAATCTATTCTCCAGAAGCATGTTACTAGCTTCCGCCAACAATGGAGAAGGGATTACACTGTAAATATCAGGAAGTAGGAATCATTGTGAGGCATTTTATATTCTACCTACTACAAGTATCATCATATTAGTCTCATATTTTTTTAAGTTATGAAATATGACATACAATTGAGGTCATCTATTTTCCCTATCCTAGTACCATTTCCCTGTTCTCATTCTTCCTTCATCCTCAAAGGTAAGCACTATAGTCAAACTGCTGTCTCAAATTCATGGTTTTAAAAATGTACCACACATATGTATCTATAAGTAGCATATATTACTTTATTTTTTACATAAATGGTTATATATAGTATGCCATAATTTTCCTTATATTTTGAGGCACATCCATTTTGTTTCATAAAGATATAGTCATTTTAACAGCTTTAAGTTTTCAATGAATGAAAAAGTAGAATTTATGTACTCATTACCTTTCTGATGGACATCAAAATTGTTTCTAATTTTTTGCCATTAAACATATTTCACTGAACATACTTTCATATTTCCTTGTGGATGTGTATAAGACTTTTTCCAGGTTGTATATACAGAAGTGGGATTGCTTTCCCAAATTGCTCTGCAAAACTGGATTTTACATTTCTTAGAAAATTTTTAGCTCTACCTGGGGTACTTCTGGGCTTAACTCTGTGTAGGAATGGGATAACCTTCTATTCAGGCTCTGTTCATTTTCTCATTTTTCACAAGAGCATATCAATACCAGTTTTACTCTCTATTAAGGCTAAAGGGAATTACCTGACAAATGCCATATGTCAGGCTCTTGTCAGAGAGAACAAACTCAAAGTCACATCTAACCAAGATATATCAAATGCTCAAATGAGAAAACAAAAGTTATGGAAGATTACTTGAAAAAATACTCAGACTACCCATTCTTCCTGATAATCTAAATATGGATTAAACTAGAGCAACAGAGGATTTCAATTATGTCAAACTGGTTCTCAAACTAGAGCTTTGCTACTCAAAATATTGTTTATAGGCCAACAGCATCACCACCCCTGGGAATTTTTTGCTCCCTTACTGTATTTTATATCCCCATGACTATATTGGGACTACTAATTTGTACTTTCTAATCCCTTTACCTTCTCCCCCATCCCCACCCTGCTCCCATCTAGCAACTATCAGGTATTTTACTCTGTATCTCTGAGTCTATTTCCATTTTGTTTGTTCATTTATTCTGTTCTTTAGATTCCACATATGAATGATATCATATGATATTTGTCTTTCTCCATCTGACTTATTCTCTAGGTTCATCCATGTCATTGCAAATGGTAAGATTTCATTCTTCTTTATGGCGGAGTAATACTCCATTGTATAAATGTACCACTGTTTCTTTACCCAATCATCTATCAATAGGCATTTTGGTTGGGAATTTATGAATGCAGGTCATCTGACCCTAATCCTGATCTATTGACAAGGGGTTCTATTTTAATGAGATTCTCAAATGAATGTATGTATATTAAAGATTAAAGATTACAGTTTTAGATTATTACTTCTCATTTTGTTACTGATGCTTGGGTTTTATCTACCTTTACTGAAGCAGATGAAACTCATTGTTATGTACACAATAAGAACAACATTCAGGTCACTGGCCTTTACATCAAATAATAAACTCTTATTAAAGGACCCTTCAGAAAAATGTGTCTGACCTTAGTGTCAGCAATAGGTATGCTTCTACTCAATAAGTATTTCATTTTAATACTTAAAACATTTAGAAATATATAACTGACCAGATTTTGTTTTTTTTCTTGACTACGAATTACTCCAAATGGGACTAGCCTACAGCAGGTATGAGTAGAAACTTTGAATTAGTCTCAGGTTTAGCTCCATTTTATTGTCCCAATAATATTTATTGTTTTCATCATTTACATGTGTTTTAATTTATATTTTCTAGATATATTTTTTATAATTGTGATCTATGTTAACTTACATTTGGAATAGAGAACAAAGGAATAGAATCAAATTATATCAAATACAATATATCTTAATATATCTTATAGTTCTGATCACTTAAATAGAGTCATGCATTGCTTAATATTGAGAATATGTTCTAAGAAATGTGTCTAGTCAATTTTATCATTGTGCAAACATCAGAGAGTGCTCTATACCTAGATGGTATAGCCTACTACACACCTGGGCTATGTGGTGTAGCCTATTGCTCATAGGCTACAAATTGTACAGCGTGTTGCTGTACTGAATACTGCAGGCAGTTGTATAGGGCACTTAACATGCTTACCATGAATAACCCTTGAAGGACTTGAAGTTGCTCTGTGAGTTGCTGACTGAGTGGTGTGTGAATGTGAAGGCCTAGGGCATTACTGTGTACTACTGCAGACTTTAAAAACACTGTCCCACAAACCTTCCCTCTGTTTCCATCCAATAGGTTAAAAATAGAACATCAAAGCTGTCAATACTGCTCCATGCATAGGGATGTGGGCTGGATTGATTGGAAATCTCTAGAAGAAACTGGCTGGGTAAGGCATATATCGTCATAATAATGACAGTCAGGAGGGAGTGAAAGGTGGCCTGAGTAACATCAGTAGGAATAAGAAATCAAGATGGAGAGATTAAGGGGATAGTCATGGCTATGCTAGTGGTCAGATTAAGGAACTTTGTGGTATTTATAAAAAAGGGGGTAGAGGTGCAGTGGGTAGTGTTTAGCATGGAGAGAGTATAGAACTGAGGATTCAATATTTTGACTTTGGTAATTTGTTTTGGGTTCCGTTGACCATATCTGGCACAAAGGGCTCCCTCTGGTGTTGACCTGATGGAAGAAATAAAACTTACCTCTGCTTCACATCATTACAGTCTAAAAATATTTCCAAAGTACAAGGACAGGTTGGCACCACACAACAAAAGAAAGCTTTTACTAAGTGGCAGTAGCACTTAATAGGTAGCTCCTGTGGACCTGTATCCTTGTACAGGATCTTAGGTCCTCAACAAAGAATTTATAGCAATGTATTCTGAACACCATCCAGCTAGACATGGGAGGGCTATAGCATCCTCTGAATATGTAGCACTCAGGGGAAAGGCTCTTTGTGTTAAAACAGGTCAGTAGCTGAGTGATTGAGATATAATCTGTGTCCTCAAAATTGAGTAGAGGTGAGAGAGAGGGAATCTACTGTCAATCTCCCCAGATATTTCTTCCTTCAGACAAAAAATCGCTCCTGAGTCACATATACTTCCATTTCTTATAAGAAGTCAGCTCCATGATAATCTTATGAGACCACTGTCATATATGTGGGCCATCATTGACCAGAAATGTTATTAGGCAGTGCCTGACTGTACATTCTATCTTGGTATCATTGCATAAAATAATGATGCCTAAAAAGCAAATATTCCAACACATCTCCACTGGATTAGTATGATATTAGAGTTAATGTAATGGGATTTTTTAAAGACTATTTTTTTCTTAAGTTTTAGGTTTACAACAAAAGTGAGAGGAGGGTAGAGATGTCTCATATACCTCCCACCCCCACCCATGCATACCTCCCTTTGTTAACAACATCACTCTCTGGAATAATACTTTTTTTTTTCCAAAGATGAACATATGTTGATATGCCATAATCATCCAGTAGTCCATAGTTTATGTTAGGATTCACTCTTAGTTTTGTACATTCTATTGGTTCAGACAAATGTATATTGACATATTCATAATTATGATAGCATTCAGAGTATTTTTACTGCCCTAAAAGTCATCTGTGTTCTACCTATTCATCCGTATCTCAACCTCCCATCCCTTGAAACTACTGATCCTTTTATTGTCTTCAGAGTTTGTCTTTTCCAGGATGTTAAATAGTTAAAATCATAGACTATGTAGTCTTCTAAGATTACTTCTTTCACTTAGTAATATGCATTTAACTTTCTTTTGCATCTTTTTATGGTTTAATAGCTGATTTCTTTTTAACACTGAAAAATATTTCATTGTCTGGATGTACCACAGCATTTATTCAATGACCTACTGCAGGACATCTTGGTTGCTTCCAAGATTTGCCAGTTATAAATAAAGTTGCTATAAACATCCATGTACAGGTTTTTATGTGGACATGAGTTTTCAGCTCCTTTGGATAAATACCAAGGAGCACAACTGCTGTCTTAAGGAAAGAGTATGTTCAGTTTTGTAAGAAACTGCCAAATTATCTTCTGAAGTGTTTGCACCATTTCACATTCCCACCGGTAATGTATGAGTGTTCCTGTTGCTCCACATCCTCACTAACATTTGATGTTTTCAGTGTTCTGGATTTTAGCCCTTCTAATAGGTGTATAGTGGTATCTCATTGCTGTTTTAATTTGCATTTCCCTGATGACATGTGATGCAATGCAGCTTTTCATTTAATTATTTGCCATCTGCATATTTTCTTTGGTGAGGCATCTGTTCAGGCTTTGGCCAATTTTTTAATCAGGTTGTTTGTTTTCTGATATTTTGTTTTAAGAGTTCTTTGTGTATTTTAAATAATAGTTGTTTATCAGCTATGCCTTTTAAAAACATTTTCTCCCAGTCTGTAGTTTGTCTTCTATTTCTCTTGATATTGTCTTTCACAGAACATTATGGGAATTTATAAACTTGTATTAAGTATTTTGAAAAATACAACATTGTTAAGGAGCTAGCACTATGCATACATAAAATTTAAGTGGCAACACTAGTAGATGATGCTCCACATGGGAACAACTGGGATAATCATGTGTCATGAGTTTGCTTATGCTTGGCACGACAACCTAATTTGACATTTCTAGAAGCTTTCCAGTAGTTTAGTTTTTGCAAAATGGTTCTTTGGATGTTTAGTCCTTCATCAATCATAATTGAAATGTAGCCCAAAGTGTATTGGACCTAAAAATCAGGAGATACATGAATGAAAATTGACTATACTATTGCTAAAAAAACAAGAAAAAGAAACAACAGGCTAAAATGGAATCATTCTTGCCCAACCACATCACCAAACCCAAAGTAAATAATTATCCTAATTGCAGTTTCAGCCTTTCCAGGAGTGGCATTTTAAACTGGTTTCAACTTAAGAACTGGACTACTTCAGGCATCAGACTAGGTATGATTTGAGCTGGACTGGGTCCAACAGGAGACCTTCAAGTGAATATTAAGAATTGGGATCCTTTCTATCCAAAAAATTGAGTGTGCCACCTTTTGGTATACCTGCTTTTTTTATATTTAAGAACTGCAGTCCCAGAAGCTGTAGATATTTGCAAAGGAGGGAAACCTTGCTGGAGACAGCCTTGAGTTGCCATCACTATTGTGAAGAGATTTCTGGTGAGATAAAATGATTTAAAAATGCACTTAAAAGGAAGGGGTCCCAAGTCAAGCAAACAGAATTAGATAGTTATTTTAATTGTCATGAAGAAACTTACAAAATGTTTCAAATTCCACAGGAACTTCATTAAAAAATTCTTTGCAAAAGGCTAATGAAAATTTAAAGAGATAAAAGGTACCTAAAGCTGCAATTGCACATGAACTTCATTTCTTTAGCATGCACTTTTCTTTAATCTGAGCTTGCTTTGTTTAGCCTGACAGAACTATGGCTCCCTTGCATTCTTTCCCCAGACCCTCCTACCTGTTCATATAATATATGTCCACTCTTTTTAATCATTAAGCCCTTAGGACATTAGGCTCTGGTCAGCATCATATTCACTTTAAAATAAAGCTTCAGGTCTATCAACCATGACCAGGATATAATAACTAAACCTCAAACTAGAAAAAGGTTTTAATAAAACAAAGATAACACCCTACCCTCCGATATGTTTCAGCTCCAGACTCATGAAAGTTGACAGGCCCTATGGACTGTATCCCCTGGAAACAGGATGAAACCATGCCATGACTGACACCAGGACTTGAAGCCATGATCAGCTGTTCCTGCTTTAGCCCTGACCAATCAGTAGAGCCTCCAGCCCCAGCTCCCATAGCAACCATGATTAATGATTTTTTTTCCCCTTTATATAACCTAGCCACTAGAGGCTATCTGGGAATCAGGTTTTTTGAGAGCAATCGCCCACCTGTGTCTCTGGGCTTGGTACCAACACCTTAAATAAACCTTTACTTTCTTTGCTGCAAATTCCTGCTAGTATCTTATTTGATTGGAGTGCACTCAGGCAAGTGGACTCTTTTGAGTCTATGGTAACGAAATAAAAAACCTGTAAGACTGACCTAACTCCTACCATTCCCTTCTATCTTCCTTTATTTGAGTGGTAACAAAATAAAAAACCTGTAAGACTGACCTAACTCCTACCATTCCCCTCTATCTTCCTTTATTTGAGTAGTCATTCTAGTAATTCTCTGTCTAAACTGTCTTTCTACTCTGAAAAGACTATTGAACAATTACCTATTTAAAATACAACTACTGATGATTACATGTGATACCTCTCAGGTGTCATTCACACCTAGGTCAAATGCCAATCTGAGGGTCACAGTAAAGAATTTTTGAAACCCATGGAGGATCCTCAAACTTGTTTTTTTACTTATTTTATTTGTTTAATTTTTTTTGTACGTGGATTACCTCCTGAGCCCAGTAAGAAAGGAAAACAAAATCTCATGTTGTACCTTCCTTTCCAACTCCAGACCAATTGGTCATTGATCCTCTCTTTCTCAGGGATAGCTATTGCCTTCTTACTTCTCTTGTTTTACATCCTGAAAACTTGGCGTGACTTTCTGCCTGCATGGGGCACACTGGCTGTTGGTTCTTTGTTTTGACTATCTTTGGGACCCACTCTGGATTTGGGGAAGATAGTAATCTTTGCACCCTCTTGGGTCCATGGGGTGGTTTAATACTGTCAGCAATATGTACTGTTTGTAACAGCTGGAACCTGCAAAGATATTTGAAAGGATTTTTAACTTTTTGATCAGAAAGTTGGCCAATATTTGAAGCTGACATTCAGAGACCATAAGAATTTTTTTTATGTCTTCTCTCCTAAGATAAATGTTTCCAGAGGGAAAGAAATATTCCAAAAATAGAATGACTATGTCTGTCCTTTGGTATCATTTAGATAGCAACCTAATTCTTTTAGGTATTAAAAATAGCAGTTCTTAAGGCCGGCCAAGTGGCGCGGTGGTTAAGCGCTGGCCTAGGAAGCCAGCGGCCCGGGTTCGGTCCCACATACAAGGGCCAGTGACACTGCCCTCAAAAAAAGAAAAAAAAAAAATAGCAGTTCTTGTTTTATAAATCTAGTCTTTACAGAACCAGAGATATGGCTCCAGAAATAATTCAAAGGCCACTCATTTTTTTCTTTTTTTTTAATCATTCCAAAAATCTCCCCTATTCATCTCAAAAGGCTTGTAAATAATAGACCTTAGAGAACAAAATACCTTCTAGGAGGTATTTCTTTCTCTGTGCCTATGAGAAGTCAATACCTGGTCTTCTCCAGTAACTGTTATCTATGCCATATTTTTAAAATGCAAATTTCAGGAAGGTAATTCTCATTTTAAACAAATAAAAAGGAGGAAAGTCATTTGGAACTTGACTTGTCAAGAACAAGTACAACTCTTAAGTGTTTTCTTCACAAATATTAGTAAAAGTGTTAGCCATCTGAGCAGATAAATTTAACTTATTCCAACTGCCAAAACAAAAATTGGATCCAACTGTTCTTGTATAGTGAATTTTGCATTACTGTATCTGTCTCATGACAAAAACATCTGTTTGCATTTGTCTATGTGTGTCTTTATATGTATTATATGTGTTAAATGTGTGGTATTTTTCTACCTCTGGATGGTATTTTCAAAGAGCTCTGTTTAATTGAGTTGAAGATTAAGTGCTTATAAAGATTGGACATGCTAAACTCTCAAAAAGATAGAGAATAACCTAAATATTTTTTTCAAGTTCATGTGATCTAAGATAACATTTAAAGAATAAAAGCTAGTTTAAATTTGTTAGTTTAATTAAAATAGACATGTAGGCAGAACGTAGGCATAAGCCACAGGAAGGGTGGACGAATAGGTAACTTGTGCTTTGCACCACCCAGGTCCACTTCCCAGGAACTGCCCACGCCCATCCCCCAGGGGCTAATTTTGTAGTTAGAACATCCTGATAAGAAGGAAGTAAAATCCAACCAGAATTATCTGGTTTTTGATGCCTGCACAGAATATTAAAGTTGCCCTTGGCCTAACCTTAGCCTCATTATAATATAGTTACAATAAATTAGCATTGTTGTTTTAACCACTACTTCACAGGTTTTTCTGTGTGCATTAAGGGTAAGGACATGTGTAGAAAGGAATGGGTTATAGAACTTACACATGTCAATCAAATGACCCAAGTCTGTACATCACAGGCAGAGCTGGCCCAGAGCCAGCAATATAAAACTCAAACCCCAAACCTTTCAGTACCATTGTCTCTCTTGACTTGGCCGGTTCTTCCTTTAGAAAGTATCCTAATAAACTTTCCTTACTCTATACCTTTATGTTTGGCGATCTGTAATTCTTTATTTCATTGGCAAAAGGACCGAGTACTTACTCCAGTAACAGACAAGTCTTTAGAATTATCAACATTAATTATAATGCCAATAAATAACTTTATTCTACCTAGGTTTAGTAGTCTAAAAGTTCACGTTATCTCTGTTACAAAATTTGTAATTAAGAAAAATAACTTGGTATGATGGAATTTTTATAAGTAAGTTAAACATAATTAAAAGTGAGTAAAATAAATATATATAAGTAGGATACAAAGTTTTTAGGTGAACCTTTCCATTAAGTTTCCTAAATCTTTTCAGTAACCTGAAGCCTTAAAGTTTTGCTAAGTTAAATTAGATGATGGAAATTCATTAAGTATCTAGATCATTTCCAAATTAAATAAAAGGACTTAACCATTAATTATTGAATGTAAGTTTTTCTACATTTGGCTTCCTACTGCAGAAAAACTAAAGATAAATTTGAGTCTATTGGTAAACATGTCTTGTGCCATGCTCAGAAATTTACTTTGAGAAAGCACATGTTTCCAAAATTAATAAAAAGTATTTATAGGGCTGGCCGAGTGGCGCGGTGGTTAAGAGCTGGCTTGGGACGCCAGCGGCCCCGGTTCAGATCACACATATGAGGGCCAGTGACACTGTCCTCTACAGCTAACAACAGCTCCACTTGGAGCTGGGCTGTGCGAGCCCTGGCAACAGTGTAGGCTGCAGGCCCTGCTGCAGTGGGCTGCCATAGGCTACAGTGAGTGGCTGGCAGCCAGTGTGAGCTGCCAAGAGCCCCCATGAGCGGCCGTCCAGAGGCCGGTGACCGATCTGCCTCACCGGAGAAGAGCACAATGATGACCAACATGGGCCAGTGAAGCAACGTCCTCCACAACTAGACCGAAGAACAAAAGGACAGCAACTTGTTTTTTCCCCTTTCCAGATTCCCCAATTAAAAAAAAAATCTTAAAAAGAAAAAAAGAAACTTCTTTCTGGAAACTGCCTAGAACAACTTGAATTGGGAGCCTTGCCCATTTTAAGAGATTGTCAGCAATGATATCTTTTTGACATACCTATATGACAGAGTAAACTTTTATTTACTAAACATTTGCTTTTATCATTCCCTTCAATGACCCTTTGAGGCTCCCAGTCATATTACCTCATCTCTAGCTCAGGATGTCTTCTGGTCCTAGATCTCTCTTTCTGTCTCTGAACCTCTTATACATGTGGGGTTTCTGACTCTCTCACGTATGCAGCGTTCCCATACATATGTATGTATTAAATTTTGGTATTTTCTCGTGCTAACCTGTCTCATGTCTATTTGATTATTAGACCAGCTGGAAGAACCTTGAGGGTAGAAGCAAGTTAGTTCCTCCTCTACAGTGCACTTATGTAAAACCAAAACTGAATTTTCTTTCATCTGCTGAAAGTTTTTTCTTTTTGAGAAATCTGTTAAGGAAGCAAAGATTCTGTGTTTTATCAAAATAATTTTTTGTTTTATGTTGGCTTAATCAGATCTTTGATTACTTAAAAACTGAAATCTTCTCCACAGTAATAGCTAGCCTTCTGCATTTGTCTTTGAAATTTTTGAATGTCACTTTGGTCAAATAATTAAATACTGTTTCATAATAACCTGTGATCCTATTAAGCCATCTGTTTTAGAGTCTTTTGATATTTTTGAAACACATTTCAAGAATCAAATTTTAAATAAAGTCTTTTTTTGACCCCAAACTAACTGACATTTTTCAGAGGGTCCTGGGAAAATATCAAAGGATTTGTCTCTCTACTTATAAAAAGGGAGATGTTGAACTAATTAGGCTTATTTGATATGTTAAACTATATGGAAAGCATGGTCAAATAAGAAATAATATTAAACTTTCTTTATGTTGTGTCTGTATGTGTTAAAAGAGTTTCAGAAATTGTGTAAGGTTCCTGGAATCTGATATACCCTAGCTTAAGAGGTTGTCTGTCAGCAAGACTGAGGCTCACACTAAAAGGACTAAACCCGAGTATTAGGAAAATGCCCTAGCTGACTTTCATGCAAGGGCAGCAACAACAAAATCTATAAAGATTGTGGTACATATGGATGAAATTCATTCTGCTTCTGCAAAGAATGACCCCTCATTGCCAGACTTTGGCCATCCAGATGTCCTTATAACATGGCAGGAGTCTATTTCTGAATTAGAGAAATTAAGGTGTGTAAACAATGGCTGCAAATTAAACAAAATGTTCAGGGCTATGAGAAACCCAAGAGAGCCAGTGGATTTTTCTAAGCTTCCTGGCAAACTCCATTATTTATTTATTTACTTATTTATGTGTGTGTGGGGAGGTGTTTTGTATTTTTTCACCCACCATTTAAGAAAAGTACATTTAAGAAAAATGTTCCTAGAGGCCTTACTCGAACCTCCTTCTTCCGAACTCTTTGAGCACCTGTAACTGGACTTCATTCCACTGTCACTTAGATGGGTTATCAATCTACTCTTGTTGTAGTATGTATCTTTTCCAGATAGGTTGAAGCCTTCTCCTGCTGCAAGGCTGATGCCCTCATAATGGCAAAGAAACAGGTAGAAAATGTGTTTTCACTCTACATGAAGTAGTCACTGGTAGAAAAATGTCTATTGGTATATATCCTTCCACTGATCCCTTGTTGACTCATGTTAGTATGACTAGCTGCTACATCTTTAATATCTTATACTCAAGCCTATTATTGACAGAGTAAGGAGGATTTTCCAGAGCCCCATTCAAGGGGTTCTGTTGGTTACAGTCTAAAGCCTGGTGTCTATGTATTCTGGAAGCATAATCAAAGAACAGCCCTTGAGCCTTATTGAAAGGGACCTTAGCAAGTACTCCTGACCACTGATGCAGCTGTAAAACTAGAAGGTGTTGAGCCTTGGATACACATCTCACAGTTAAAGAAGGCTTCACCTGACATCGGATTCTGTACAAAACCTGGAGACCTTCAAATCAAATTGACTAGAATGAGAAGTAGTTGTCATTGATGTGGACTGTTTCCATCCAAGATGCTGGATCAAGACTTCCTACTTTAGCTAAACATAAAACACCTTCTCCTTTGTCTTTCTTTTATTCTGGCATTGGTCTTAAAGGATAATGCCATCATCTATATCTTCCAGGCTATTGCAAAGGACTTAAACCCTGGACTTTAGAACTTTTTTATTTCAGGTTATGAGAAAATTTAACTGACCCCTGGCGTGAATGGGCAATTGTGCCCTTACTGGATTTATACTTGTCTATCATAACTATCTTTCTCCTTGGGCTTATGAATGCCTAGATTGTGGGTGAACAGTTGTGCAATGCTTCTTAGATTGTCCCCCTAACTATGCTAAAAAGGACCTACCAAGATTCTTTCCATAAATCAGGGTTTGCTAACTTTAGCAGGGCCTGCCTTTCCTGGTTAGCAGTAAATGTAAATAGGAATAACCTTTGCTTAACTCTTCGAGATATTGAATAGCCCTTGATTATTTTTTATTGAGCAAGGAGGTATCTGTGCTGTAGCCAACATCACCTGCTCTTTCCAGATCAACACGTGTGAGGAAGTTGAAACTCAGTTACATACATAAGATCAATGAGCAAACCATTTGGCTTACAAGGGTAACTCCTTTAATGAGGTCTTTCTTTGATTGGTTTGGGTCGTGGGGACTATGGCTCTGAAGAACACCCCAAACATTGGGAATTATTCTTCTTAAAGTTATCATAATAATATCCCTCTCAAAAGCTTTAAAAGCATGTTTGCAATCACTAATTGCCAAGGAAATAATCTCCCTAAGAACAGGGAAAACATCAAAAAGGGAATGAATAAAAGACTGATTTAAGGATTATGAACATGAAGCCATGCCCTGTGAATAATTATCACAGGGATTAAACAAAAACATCATGACCTGTGAATATCACAGAAAATTAAAGCAGGGAGAACTATAGAGCAATAGCTGAGAGTGGAGCTAATGTCCTAAAATTTGATGATATCCTTGAGACTAAGAGTTTAATTAAAAGGTGGGAATTGTTTAAATAAGAAAAAAAAAAAAACAAGCCAAATGGAGTCACTTTACTAAGCCATGTCACCAAACCAAAATTTAATAACTAATCCAGTACAGTTTCAGCCTCTCCCAGGAGTGGAACTTTAAAACAATCAGTCTGGAATTTCCTGTTCAATACCAATGAGGTAATCTGCAAGATAAAACCCCTGCAGTCTCCTTCCTCCCAAAAGAAAATGATGTGGCCTAAAAATAATCCTTTCTTTTCTTTTGCTAATAACTCCCCTACCATACCCTACTGCCTATAAAAAATTTCCATTTTGTATAACTCCTCCAAGAGTTTTTCTAGTTGCAAAATGGGATGCTTGTCTACTCATGAATCATTTAATAAAGCCAATTAGATCTTCAAATTTACTGAGCTGAATTTTGTTCTTTAGCACTACTTATCAGCAGTGTGACTTTTTCAAAGATACTTATCTGCCCTTCAGTTTCCATTTTCACTGGAGAACTGGAGACAGTAAGAATATCCACCCCACATACGTGTTTATTGAGAGTATTATTGATAGGAGCTATACAAGAGAGCAGGGCATAGAACCTGGTTATAATTAGATGCTAGCACTTCTCTGTAATTAACCCTGTTTTGTTGATATATCCAAAATTCACAAAATTGAGAACATTTAGAAAATGTTGTTTAAACCATAATGTAATAGCTGCATAGTAGTCCTTCATTTAACTGATA
The DNA here is from genome assembly GCA_033961575.1 of Aselliscus stoliczkanus. NCBI lineage: Eukaryota > Metazoa > Chordata > Mammalia > Chiroptera > Hipposideridae > Aselliscus > Aselliscus stoliczkanus. Next base: position 65,472,502 of record CM066736.1, read on the forward strand.
TCACTATGGGGTTGAAGGATATGATTATTTTGAGGCTCTTAATAATCATTGCCAAATTATCCTTCAGAAGTTTTATATTTTTCTTTCACTCTAAGAATTTATTTAGTCTTAATCCTAAATCAAGATTGGTATCAGGTATAATTAAATACATTAAAAATTTTTGAAATATGTGTGGACAAAAAGACTAACTTTTGAACAAGACAGCTTTAATATTTTCCTCAATTTAACTATTTTAGACAGGCTTCTTACTAACTATAGTTCCCTAAACTCCCTTTTCTTAAAACATTTACATTATAAATCTTGCAATTATAAATTCCTTCTCTGCTCCTGTGACATGTAAATCCTCTTCCAGTCTCTTGCCCAGGAATGTTTTTCTCAAGGATGTCTCAAAGAATAGGAGCCATTCTTTGAAATGTATCATCAAGAAAAAGAGGACCCCTATCTTCTGGTCTCTGTAGGAAGGTTAGAGCCTAACTTTGACAAATGCCAATTAGTAAACACAGATGACTTAATCACATTGATCAAATTCTTCCTTAATATCCTCCATTTTCCCAGATCCTGAAACTCTCCCATTTTCTTTTGCAGGGTAGCTGAGTTTAACCTGTCCACTATTGGGAGTCTTGACCCCTATTGCAGTACTCTTGAATAAAGTCTCACTTGCCTGTTTAACTCCAACAGGTGTAATTTTCCTCTGCACTTACCATCTTGTTTGAAGGCATCTGAAGAATGATAAAGATTGATGGGGGAATAATAATGTTGAGCTGCCCCTCGCCAGTTGGGAGAAGAAACACTCAGTGTTCCTAATGAAGGGCTGCTGTGTCGTGGTCTAATTTTGGAACCAAAGAGGGATGAAGATGAACTCTTCTTAATTCTTAGCAAAGCAGCATATGAAGTAGGGAGACCAGAAAAAGCTCCAGAATATTCTGTAAAAGAAAAACAATAATAAAAATGAATTCTAGTTGCAGTCAAGATAGCAGTATAAGTAAACACTGTGCTTACCTTCTCCTGTGACCAAGTTAAAATTACAAGTAAATTATAGAATAATGAACCAGGGGAACCATCTGAAGACTAGATGAACAGAACTCCAATAACTAAGGAAATGAAGAAGAAGCCACATCAAAACTGATAGGAGGGGCAGAGATGTGAAATGGGCTGGATCCCACACCTGCATGTAGCAGTCAAGAATTGGGAGGTATATCTCAGCTGCAAAGGTCTCCCCTAAAGAGAAAGGGGTCATAGTCCCAGAACACCAATGCCAGGAATGAGCCCCCACATCTGGCTGTGAAAATCAGTGGTGATTCCATCCATCTGGGTGAGACAGAAGGCAGCTAGAAACCCAAGTGTCCTTGTAAAGGGCCCATGCCCAGACTCCCTCACATCCAGGCACTCACCCTGGGCTCCAGGCAGAGGAACTGTGGCTCATGAAGTACCAGAGATATACAGGGAGAGATTCAGTTGTTTGGCTTCAGGGCAAAAGTTGGAGGGAAACTGCCATTCTCCCTGTGTTGAGCATTCTTCTCATAGAGCTGGTAGGCAGGAACCATCCCTCTTCCCACACAACCAAATCAGAATTTTCATTGGCTGGTGAGCTTGGCTTACTCTACCCTGGTGACTCCCTGGGACTCTGCCTTATCCAACTTGTATGACACCAGAGGTTTTTTTCTATAGCTGGAAGAGAGTAAGTATGGGCCTCTGCTCCAGCTTTCTTGGACAACTCTTGGGTGTCTGTGGGCCCCAGGTAGGTGGTGGTTGGCCCTGGTGTGTTCTAAGTCTTTTGCAGTGTGGACCCAGGCTCAGAACTGGGGTCAAATCTGAATCTGCATTAACCTGTTTAACACCACTTCCCACACAGCCAAATCTGAATTTTCATTGGCCTGGTAAGCTCTGCTCACTCTACCCTGGTGACTCCCTGAGACCCTGCCTCCCACCCAACTCCCATACCACCTGAGGCTCTTTCAGCTGCTGAACCTTATGGATAGGCAGCATACGGTAGCAGGCTTCACAGTGCCTTGGGATTTTTACAGAACTGTCACAGGCCCAGTACTGGTGACAGCTGTCCTTGGTTTACAGCAAGACCTCTCCCATTTACCTCTAGGTCCAGAACAAGCAGTGTCCAACTATGGATCACTTTGTAGCTCCTACCAGGTAGACCTGGGCTAGTCACAGGCAGTGGCTGACTTTGGCCTGCTCAGGAGTCCCTCGCCAAAGGCCCCAGAATCAGCACACCCAGTGGTCAGCTTCAAACCACAACATAATACTACCCAGTTAGCCCCCATAGCGGCTCACCAAAGAGTGGTCTCAGTGGGCAGCAGGTCCCACTGGCGCAAATCCTATTCTGTGGGGTCAGCCCCCACACAGCAACTCATGTGTTGTGGTCCTGGCCAATCCCAACCACTGACAGCAATCAAGACTCAACTACAAGAGGAAGGCACACACAACTCTTACAAGGGACACTGCTGGAGTATCTGGCTCAGGTGACTATGAAAACTGTGCCACTGGGCCCCACAGCACACCTACTGCATAAGGCCACCTGGCAAGACTAGGAGACAGAGTTGATCTACCTAATATATGAAAACAGAGAAGCAGCCCAAAAGAAGAAACAAAAAACATGTCTGAAATGAAAGAACAGGAGAAAACTCCAGAAAAAGAATTAAACAAAATGGAGGTAAGTGATTTACCAGACAGAGTTTAAAACACTGGTTATAAGGATGATTAAGAAACTTAAAACTTTAACAAAGAGATAGCAAGCATAAAAAAATGACAGAAACAATAAAAAAGAACCAGTCAGAAGTGAAGTATACAATAACTGAAATGAAGAATATATTAAAAGAAATCAACAGCAGATAAGATAAAGTAGAGGATCAAATCAGCAAACTAGAAAAAAGGTAGCTTAAAATACCCAACCAGAACAGCAAAAAGAAAAAGAATCCTAAAAAATGAGGATAGTTTAAGGAACCTCAGGGACAACATTAAGCATATCAACATTCACATCTTAGGGGCACCAAGAGAAGAGAGAGAACAAGGGATTGAGAACCTATTTGAAGAGATAAAGATTGAAAACCTCCCTAACCTAGTGAAGGAAATATACATAGAATCCCAAACAAGAAGAACCTAAAGAGGCCCATACTAAAATGCATCACAATTAAAATGCCAAAGGCTAAAGACAAAGGGAAACTCCTAAAAGCAGCAAGAAAAAGGCAGTTACCTACAAGGGAGCTCCCCTAAGACTGTCAGCTGAATTCTCAACAGAAACTTTGCACACCAGAAGGGACTGGCACAAAATATTCAAATGATGAAAAGCAAGGACCTATAATCATAGCTACTCTACCCAGCAAGGCTATCATAGAAAACTTAAGGAGAGATAAAGAGCTTCCCGGATAAGAAAAAGCTAAAGGAAGAATATACAGAGACTATATTTAATTTTTCTCTGAATTATGTTACAACATGTAAAATGTAGTAATTACCTAATATTTTTGATGCCATCATTAAAATTTAATGGAAGATATTATTTACACCATGAATCATTCTACTAAATATGAATACAAGGAAACTTTCAATTACACAACAAAATATTTACACAAATAAAAAAGTGGATTCTGAGGAGACTGTTATTTTTCCTATGAAAATTATTTATTCTGAAGACATGTTGAAAACCTCCCCCGAAGCTGCAACCAAATGCAAATTATAGTGAGAGTGGAAAAAAATAAATGTTACTTTTATATTTTAAGATATTTTATGGAAATTAGGTCTTGTTATAAAGTTGTGGTTTTGCAAGAAAGAAAGAAAGAAAGAAAAAAGGAAAGAGGAAAGAAAAGGAAAAGAAAGGCAGAAGGGAGGAAGGAAGGAAGGTAAATATCAAAAATTATTTTTATTTTCTTTGTCAGGAAAATTTGGGAATTAACTTTTTTGTTTGTCTTAATATTAAAATAGTTTGGTTCCTTTTGTATGGTTTAAAAATGAGAAAAAGAAAAAAAAACATTCTTGATTACATTCTATAAGTACACAGAGGGTGCCAAAAAACATATACACTTTTTAAGAAAGGAAAAAACTGTATTAAAATTGTAATACTCAATATATACTGATAACAAAAGATGAATACCAGTCATATGTATACATATTTTTGGCACCACTGATAGATTTGATCTTTGTCATCTAAAATTTATCATGTAGTAGAAAATGAATCTAATGTAACATATGTATTTTGACTAGACTGTAAATTGTGACTGATGTTTTTGAAAAGCAGTCAAATTCACTATGGAATGTAACATTTTTTAGAGGAATTTGCTCTATAGATTTTGTTATATAATCTAATATTACAAGTGGGGATACTATTATGAAACTCTTATTGATTACTGAGAAACTTCATGCCACATTTTTCTTTAATTTCCAAGATTTTTCATTATAAAACATATTCATAGTGCTCAAAGTATATTGTACTAACCCTTCTTTATGTCTACAAATTAGAGTCATTTAATATATAGGTCAAATGTTTAAAAATACAAACTAATTATGATGAAGTCTCAAGAAAAATTTGAAATAAGAATTTTTTTAGTCTAATATCAATTGAATTTGACAATTTTTTGATCTTGGAAATAATTTCAGGAATCAGACATTTTTGTTTAGGTAAAATTTTAGGTAAAAATAATTTATCTTTGTCAGTAAACTTTCTCATAATTAAAATTATTTAGAATCATTATACTGGTATTAAGGAATGTAAGAACATTTCTGTGATTTAAAAATAACACTTTAGGTATAAATCATGAAATTAAGTTCAACATTTTCTGTTCTGTGAAATTATAAATATTTCTCTGCAACTCAAAAGGTATATTTTTAGATGTTCTCCACATTTAAAATGAGCATAATATATGCCATCTAAGTCTACTAGGAGCTCTTACGAGATTCATGTCTTTGAATTCAACCACAAGTCTTGCAATGGTGGATCAATTTTAACTGAAAATAGCTAACATCTCCTGGGTAAAGTGTATGAGAAAAGATTATGGATAAACATAAAATCTCCTTTAAAACCTGGACTTAAATGCAAGTTTTGGTACCTAGAGGTATAATGTAATGAAAAGAGAATGAATTTTTCCTTTACAGTAGTTTGTACTTGTAGTCCAGAACCCATTCATTTCTCAGCACAGTCTTGTTTTGAGCTGCTTACCCTGCTCATATACAAAAAGAAGAAAAAGAAAAACTGTCCCATGTTAGTATTAAAAGTTCAAATGGAGTATGAGAATGTGGTTTATAGTTTTTAACGCCATAAAAGGATAACCTGTGAAAAACTAGAAGGGCTATAAGGAGGTCCAAAAAGCCAAGACCATCATTGTGATTACATACCATATACATATGGTGCAGAAAAAAATGTACACATATTAAGAATGGAAAACTGTATTAACTTTAATACTCAATATATACCGATAACAAAAGATGAACACAAGTCACGTTTGACTTCTGCAGTTACAAGAGGTGCTCAAAGTGATTACCATCAACGTCCAGACACTTCCGATTATGGCGAACTACTGCTTGAGTAACGTTGACCAAAGTGTCCACTTGTATACATCTTTTTTTTTGGCACCCCCGGTATATATATAAAACAAAATACATACTGTCCAAGTGGTAGAGTCCTTGGCTGATGCTACTCTATATACGTAGAGATGAACCAAATGCTAGTTTGGCTGTGTGCTCCACACCACAGCTTCACTTGTTATGCAATCGTTGCCTTCATTGCAGTGGAGATTCCTTTTCCATCGATTAAAGTGAACCCCAAAGCTATTACTATCTTATCACAACTTAGTAGGGGTTACATGCTGAGGATACAAAGGTGAACAAGATATTGTACTAACTTTCATGGAGCTTATGATCTATTAGAGAAGAAAGGTAACTGTGTTTGCAACTTCAATTCAAAGTGATATAAGAACAAATTCAGGGATATGGGCTCCCTCCCATGGGTGGGAATCTTCTCACTCAGCCTATGGCCAACAGAAAATGTTTTCCTAACGAAATTCTGTCTAAACCTAGTCCTGAAATTTCATTAGCGGTTAGCTCAGCAAAGCTCTGTGTAGGGAAGGAAAGATATTCTAGACAGATGGAAAAATATATATGAAGATCTGGAAAAGAAAGGCAGCATGGCATGCCAGGTAGATTAAAATAGTCAGGAGCTCACAGTATGAGGGAGAGAGATGAGAAGAGAAATAAGGTTGCATAAGTAAGCAAGGGACCAATGATGAAATTCCTAATACATCATGTTAAAATAGTATGACTTTTGGGTAGGACGAGTGGCGCATTGGTTAAGAGCTGGTTTTGGGATGCCAGCGGCCCCGGTTCGGATCCCACATATGAGGGGGGCCAGTGACACTGCCCTCTACAGCTAACAACAGCTCCACCTGGAGCTGGGCTGCGAGCCCCAGTGATGACATAGGCTGCAGCCCCTGCTGCAGTGGGCTGCCATAGGCTACAGTGAGTGGCCCGCAGCCAGTATGAGCTGCCAACAGCTGCGGTGAGCAACCATCCAGAGGCCGGTGACCGATCTGCCTCATCCGGGAAGAGCGCAATGATGATACCAACATGAGCCAGTGAAGCAACATCCTCCGCAACTAGACTGAAGAACAAAAAGACAGCAACTTGTCTGTTCCCCTTCCCCAATTCCCCAAAGCTGTTCTCTTCCCCAGTTCCCCAATAAAATCTTTAAAAAAAAAAAAATAGTATGACTTTGAAAGGCGAGCAATGTGTTTTAGAAAGATTACTGGCTGTAGTGCCATTTGGAACAAGACAAAAGGGGGGGAAAATGACTACTCACGAGGCTAAAGCTGTAATAAAAGCACAGATTAGTCAGGAATTAGGAAATGATCATCTATATTGGGATAAAATAAGTAAGATTACTAATCGATTAGATTGGATGCAAGGAAGGGCAAGTGACAAACTGAGAACGATCTGAACTACTAGAAGATGGATAAGAAGGCAGGAAAAGGCATGTGCTTGAGGTGAAAGCTCATTCATTCAGCTTTGGGCAGGTAGAGAGCTTGAGCTGCTTCTCTTCAAGAAGGCATCCATGTTGTTTATAAGATTCTGTAAACATAATAGAGATGCAGGCTCATGAGAGATTATTAAATGGTAATCAACTAGGTGGTTATTAAACAGTTAGAAGAGATGAGTTTCCCAAGGAAATACAGAAAATGAGAAGTAGCGTGTTGAAAATAGAACCCTGAGGAGCGCCAGCATATAAGAGAAAAGCAAATGTAGTGGAACCTGGAAAGCAAATAGGAAATGCATGGATGCGGGATATCAGTAAAGGGAAGGAAAGAGAGTTGTCCAATGCAGATGAGAGACCAGTTGACAATTCCAATGGGTGCAGAGAGGCCTCCCTGCAGACAGCAACTGCCCAGCAGCGTCGAAGCTGCCTGAGTCTTCACATTCAGTGAACAGTGGGTGTGAAAGTGGGGTCAGAGCCAAGAGGTGAAAAGGACTTTTCAAGCTCTGCCACAAGTCTGGAACCCCTAAACTGCCAATTCCATTGCATTAGACCTATGGACTCCGGCCTCAGCCTATGGCCTCCATCAGCTCCTGGTCTGAGCACAACTTACTGTCAATTCAATGAGGTGTCTCTCTCTCTCTCTCTCTCTCTCTCTATCTCTCTCTCTCTGTCTCTCTCTCTTATTTTTAACTCGTCTACCTGATGCCCTGTAGCTACGCAGACCTTTTTTCTGACATCTCTAATTTTCCTACTCCTCAATCCCAGTTCTGGGAGAGCCTCAATTTTGGAAAATGGGTATATTAGCATAAATAAATGGATGTTTCAATGATAGGTTGTTCAACCCAAAATGTGAGAGTCTAAATTAACACCCTCTGTTGAGAGTGAAAAATACAGCACCCCTTTCCTAATTTTAAATTGAAGCATTTACGTTTCTGTCCATCTCATCTTATTTCATCTCTTTCTCTCTAGTATCTCAATCTCTTCAAGACTTACTGGCTACCGATGTTAATATTCTTTCAGTGTCCTGCACCCTTCTGATTTCCTCTATTCCCTCCCTATCCAGTTTAGGGTTGGCGGTCATTAATTTACTTACTCCCTTCTGTGTACTTTCAACCACATTGTCCTTACCTTCTATTGTTTTCACAGGCAAAGCTCCCTGTCTAGTTTAAATCAAACTATCAACATACTCTGCTCCTGGAGAATGCAGCTGGAGAACACAAAATCTCAGTTCATGATATTCACCACAAGTGAGGTTTTCAAGCTTCTTGGTTATACTATCACATTTCCTTAGTCCATTTACTATCTAACCCTATTGCATAAATATGTTATATCTTTTCCTCTATCCTCAAGCTCTATATCTTCTTGGCATTCTTATTTCACTGACAAAATAAAAGCCGTCCAAAGAAAGGGTCCCTCACGTGCTCCCACCACCTGTATACACACCCATATATTCTGCCTTGCTTTCACTGATGTGCTGTGAATACATTGTCTGTGCATCTATTACAGGCCAACTTCCCATTTGTGTGCATTGAATCCCATTTCTTTCCATCTTGACTATTCAAGGATATCTTTCCAGAAAATCCCCTTTATCTCTCCTTCAGCATCAATTTTTGTCTCCTTGTTAGACCACTCCCATAACTATATAAAAAAATGTCTAACCTTTAAAAAAATAGCTACCTTGACCTTAACCATTCCTTCCACCTATTTCCTTCACAGCAAGACTTCTTGAACAGAACTATTAACGGTCTCTGTGTTCAATGCCTCGTCTCCCTTTCTTCCTTGAGCCTATTCCAAGTAGTCTTGCTTAAACAATTCCACAATAATGACTCTCTTCAAGGTTAACAATAACAAGGTCATTGCTAAATCAAAGGATCAATTTTTACTGTACTAGACCTATTAGGAGTATTCAACAGGGTTAACCATCCCTTTTTATTTTAAACATTTTCTTCATGTGATTGCGGGATACTACAATCTCTTGTTTTTATTTCTATTTCACTGGTTAATCCTTATCTCCTTTGCCAGCTCTTCTTTGTCTCCTCAACTTTCAACTGTTGGTATATTCTAGAAAAAAAAAATACCTTCTCCATTTAAACTATCCCTTAAGTGATCTTATCCATGAACATCAGCTGTCTCTGGGATGTATTTCACCTTTACTCTAGTCTCAGATACCTGTAGTCAGCTCTAAATCTTTGATATTCCAAATTTCCCTGTGCTCATTCTCACCCCTACAGCTAGCTAACAGCTCTTCTTGTGGTTCTGCCTCAGCTGTTAAAAAATTCTGACTCTGTCACTGAAAGGCATTTTCTAAGGCAGATCATTTGGTAAATCTAATTCAGGATTCAGAACCTGTTTCTGGTCACATTTCAACGGCTCTCGTTTAAGAAAAGGAGGCTAGGTTGGGTCTAAATGCTGCACCCAGGATTTCAAAGAGGCTCAGTAACATATAAATGCTAAGCAACACTGATGGACTCTAAATGGATTCTTTCCACACATAACTTTTTGTTCTTTTTCAGCAAACACAAACATTGTCTCCCAAATTCACTCCTTATTCAGCATTCATTGGCTTTCTTGAACAAACCCTATGGAATTTCTACTATGTATTAGGAACTGTGGATACAATTGTGAGTAGTCACAAATGGCTTCTGTCTTCAAGAAATTTACAATCTAGGAGTATTGGCAGAGGATTACAAATTGGTAAAGGATTAGTAGAGGCATATTAAATAAACAAACAAAATTATTCTAAAAAAATAAACTAATAATTATGATACATAATTGATACATTATATGATTCATTATACGTAGTAAAAAGAAAACAGAGTGCCCTGAGAGGAAACTTGCCAATACTTGTTTTCTTTTTTTTTTTTCCTTTCTTTTTTTTTTTTTTTACTTTGTTGCCATCATGACTCAGTTCCTTGGAACACAACTTTTCTCATGGCTCTGCTGCATTCATCCTTTTACACCTTGACCACTCATTTTATTGATTGAGAATTTTGGATGAGAGCAGCTAGGTCAACAAACCTCTTTGCAATATCAGCTCCAAGGTAAGGTGGCCTGGATTTGAATCCTAGCAGCTCTGTGGCTTTGAGCAATATGTGAATAGCTTTGTGGCTCAGTTTCTTTGCCTTTCCAGTGGGGATAACAATACTATTTCCTTAATAGGTTATTGCAGAGCTCAAATAAATCAATACACATAAAGCATTTAGAGCTATATCTGGTTTATAGTAAGAACTCAATAAATGGTAACTTTTTTTAGTTACTTTTTATTATTATCGGCACTTTAGTTACTAGCTTGTACTATTCTTTGTGACATAACTGAATATGGGGCTTACGCCTTCTACATTTGATTGGGTTACAAAATACAAATATAAATACCAAATTTGAATACTCATTTTACTCTGAGGAATTAAAAAAGTGGGAAATGGAAGGGGGGTAGGTAAGGTGTTTCTTTTTTTAACGGGTGTATGCCCATGAGTGAATTAAAAAACAAATTTGGCCACTGATGGAAATTACTGAGCTACAAAAAACTCAATGCCTATAAATTCTTGTGTTTCTGTTGGGTAAAGCAAGACCACCCCATTTTTTTTTCTGCACATTCCTGCTCAGTGTTTGCAAAGAAAAGTGACTCATAATGCTTTTTCAGAGAAATCTTCATTAGTTGCTCAAACTTTTAATGAATATCTATGCAGAAGATGTCAGCAGAATCTAGTTATACGTTAATCATTTTTTCTTCTATTTTCCCACTTCTCATAGATCAGACCTTAGGGAACATGCATTACAGTTATTTCTAAAGTGGTCTAGAGATTTGGCGATAAAACTCAATTAACCTGGTGCTCTCACACCATGAAATTCCAGCTGGAGGTTGGGTAGGAGTAAATATTAATGCCTTCATTAAATATTTCCTAATCAAATGACCCTGGGAACACTGAACTTATATTATTTAATAAAATTGTAGTCTATTAAGTCAGAATGACATTGCCACCACTTGCAGTTTGAGAACTAATAGCATTGCTTTTTTATTACTTAAAAGACTGCTTTATAGATATAACATTGCCATCAAATATAAATAATATTCATGATACAATGGATTAGAATAGGACTAGAATTTCTAATGGCAATATTTATGAATTAAAAAAGATAAAAAATGTCATTATAATAAAGGATACATTTAAAAATATTTAATCCCTTACCATATTTAAAATTTCCTGAATTTTCTGATACCAAGTAAACTTCTGATTTTTATCTCTGTCCCTAAATGTGAAAAACATGTTTACAAGCAACTTTAAAATTATTAAAATATTAACAATAATACTAGACCATCACTGCTGGATTCTGTATCTGGTTTTTTTCCTTCAATTTACTAAATATGTAGTTAATTCTTACAGCCAAAGACGTGTAAGCAACATCAAAACCCATAAAATGACAGTTCTTTGTATAAATTCATTCATCCCCTATAGTTCCAGTTTGATTTTAAATATTTATTTAAGATCTGATAAACAAATAAATATAAACTCTAACACCAACTGATATGTGATGCGCTGAGGAATATTAATGCTTAATCACTGACTCATAAGTCAGGGGAGCAAATGAGGCACTGTATATTGATGACACAGTGTACAGAAAGAGCAGAAGTCATACAATATCCAAGCCCGCAGAGTGACCTAATTTGGCATCAAAGTCAGCATAAAGAAATTTGATATCTGACCTTATTCAGGGTAATTGCTAAGGCTGTTCTCTCTTTGATGAGAATTAATGTTAACTGTGCAACTTTAGCCTGCTACTGTTTTATGAAGCTTCAAGGATGGATGTAACACCTCAGCAAAGCCAGTCGTGTGAAGCATATTTAGAAATGGTAAATAATTTACAAATAATGTGCATCATTTCAAGCTGGTTGTCTGCGTCTATGGCAGAGGAGAGTTTGAAATAGCCCAAGTCAGATGCACTCTATGTCTCAACTCAGCACTTCCTTCAAGAAATGTGTTATGTGTAAACTTTATAGTGTTTTAGCTGCAGGAACTGGAAGGATGTGCAGAGGATAAAATTCACCATTTTTAAGGCACCAAAGTCAGGCATCTAAACTGTAGTAAGTATTTCTAAGATATAAGGAAACTTTTTAACAGCACTGCATTTCTAGTGTTCTTTGTCTAAGATTGAAAAATAGACATACTTACAGGGTAAAAATACAACAATGAAAAACACAGCTCTTAGTTATTTCTACCTTTCCTTTTCAGGTATACTGTTTACATCTGAAGTAATAATGATTAAAGATTTGGATAACCACAAGTTCTTTTCTAAATAGTTAATGCTCAACTGTATGCATTGATATATCATGGGAGTTATTACACCTTAATCTGGGTATTATATATGCTTTTATTGTGGAGAGAGAGAGATTCTTACAGTTCTTCTGTTTTGTATATTTTTTACTATTAAGTTTTTAAAATCTATAGCATGTAGATGATATCTCTTTAAATACTAAGAGCATAAACTGTTGTCACATTATAACCTGCCTGTCTGCCTCCATGCACCTCTCCATAATGACAGATCATAACTTCAATATTACGCTTACTGTATATATCCCCACTTGGCACCAAAGGATGGCCGGTTAGTCAGAGACAGGTAAGATCCCACGAGAGGGACAATCCAAGCCAGACGTGGTTGCGTGGATGCCCGTGGGTGCCCGTGGGTGCCGTGGGTGCCAGGGGAGAAATCAGGGAGAGAAGAAAAGGAGTGTAAACCCCTTGCTTCAGGTTCTGGCAGCTTGCCTGTGAAATGACCTATTGATATGATAATACCTGTCCTCCCTGCAGTCTTATCAGTAAGCCTTGACAGAGGAAGCTTCTGTCTCTTAAGATATACATGACAATAACCTCATGAGGCCTCTGATAATGGCAGTTTGCAGGCTTGGGAAATAAGGCCTGGAGGTTAATTCTTGGGTGTGAGACTCACAGTCCTTGGAAGCTACATTGACCCTTGCTTATGTGTAAGATAATAAAAGGATCAGTCAGGCCCGATTCGGGGCTCCAGTCCACGAGGCTGAAGTCCCATGGCCCTGTCTGTTTTCTCTCCTATTTTGTGTGTCTCTCTCTTTTCCTTAACCTTTCGCCATCCCTTCTCCACTCCCACCTGCTCTGTCATGCAGGAACGCCACAGTGTGATTGCATTAAACTGATATTTCCTTCATAATATGAATATTGTTTTCTAATCACTGAGGAAATTAGTGAGGTCTGGAGCTATTTGCAAAATATAACCAAATTAATTTAGTGATTAAAGAATCCCCTCTTGTTTTGGATAATTAAAGTTTCAGTGAAGTTTTAACTCTGTAATGATTATATTAGCTTTTATCTTCCTAGTCTCTGTTTGTTTAAGATAGATCAGATAGCTTTTGATAATAAATCAAATAAAGCTGACACTATTTAGCATTTATTATTTTCACTGTGTAAAAATAATTTAACAGTGTCTTTCCCCTCAGTTTTAGGAAATATTCTATAGGAAAGTTATGCTTTCTTTATATGCAGTGATATATATATATATATCTCCACAATGGACTGAGTGCATCCACATTTTATAGATTCTTGGGACAATGCTGCACTGTAGGAATTTCACTCAGTCCATTGTGGATCTATGGTTGGAATTCAAGATGGGTCATTATATTTATCAAATATTAGGTAGCTAAGAATAATCTTGAAATGTGTGAGCTACATAGGCACTAATGCAACATGGGATTTAATATTTATTAAATATACACAAAACAATCAATAATTATGTATCCCAAATTGTAAAGTAACCATGGAATACAAAAACCAATAAAACATAAAATCTTTGCCATCAAAGAATTCTTATAAACCAACAGCAGAATAATGCAAACTTCAGGAAAACCACTTTATAATCATAGAATCTGAACAAAACTCAGTCTGATACTAATAGCCACTCGTAACAATTAAATGACCGTTTTAGAGAAAAGGTCTTCATGGAGTTTAGTCCTTTTCAAATAGGGGACATGTAAGAAGTGATTTTTACACTTGCAGGAGCCAAAGCCATGCAGCAGTGAGAGTGCAAAATGCCACACTCCACAATTAAGACAAGGCTTCTTTCAGGAAGTATAGAATCCTCACTCTACATGGGCACTAGCTTGGATAAGGGTGAAATTCAAGGAATCAATAGTGTGTAGTTAGACTTAGCTAGTTTGCAGAATAACTCACTGAATAGCTGGCTATCTAGACACCTGTAATTAGACTTTGTTTGCAGTTTGATCCATCCTGATAGTCAGCTATTTCCTCTTTGTTTGTCCCCTCGCTGATTAACTGAAGAACTCTGTTTTGTTCCCTTTCTCAAGACTACCAATATCTCATAAATCCATTTAATTAACAAAACCCTAACCTGAAAATAATATCTTAATCCTCAGGTGCTGTGACAAAGGAATCCAATTTATGAATCTCTTGCAGTTTTTAGTGGTAACTCATAAAGCCCCAGGCCATGATGGCCCAATGGAGTTAGGAGTCTGGAGATAACATCATCTTCAAACAGACCAGGCCCCAGGAAGGATGTCAGCCCTCAGACCTGCCTGACCGACTCCCTGTTTTTTATATAAGCAAAAGCTAACCTGAAGTTAGGTACAGCTGTCTATCAGACTCTGCCTTGGCAAAGGAGTCTTCCAGTATTTCTCCTACCCCTCTGTCTCGGTAGCTGTCCCTCTCAGAAGCTGCCCCAGGTAACCTCCCTCACCCCCTCCCCAGCAAAGTGTTTCTCTCCTTACCACCTTCAGCAGCTGTCATCATTGGACACTGCCATGGGCATTTTCTCTCTGCCCAAACTTTAATAAAACTTTCTTGCTCTCCTACTTTGTAGAGTCTGTGAATGCTTTAACCTTTCGCGAATGAGCAGGGGTTAATTCTATGTGAGAACAGTTTGGACACACGTGTGTCTCTGTAAGAAAGTCTGTAGGGTCCCCGAAAGCTACACCTTCCCACTTGGGCGGGTGCATTAGTGCCTGTTTTATGCAGCTGTTCCAAAGAAATCATTGTCCTTATATTTTACCATTAAATAAATCCCCATGTTCATTTTCTGTATCTGTTTGTTTCTGTCTTTGCAGTGATCACAGTCTCATTGCGATGCCCAAGTCACAAACCTCAGTATTAAAAGGGAGAGTGAAATAGGTGCCTAATAGGATTACTGTTCAATCTAAATGCATGGAAACATCTAGAAAGAAGCATTTGATACCAATAAAAAAGGCCTTGGAGCAAGAGATGGAATCTGAATTGAGGTTTGGTCATATTTCACAAATGGAAAATAAGCATTTAAAAATATGAATATGACTTCTATTTTGCTACATAGCACATGAAAATGCTTAGGAATCCCTTCAAGGGGCATTAGTTATTCAAGTCCCCAAATGACCTTATTATAAGGCAATTTTTCTTGTAAAGCAGTCCCACAGCTTTGACCCTAGTAATTATATACTGGTGAGGCACACACACTGGAATGAATCGAAAACTGCAACTAATAGCAATTTCTTCAAAGACATCAAAAGATAATTTTTCAATGACATTTTAGCAAAGTTAGGTGAATTCTCATTTAACAGAAGAAATACCTGGAAATCATTTAAATTCACTTGTCTGCTATGGTTTTGGTATTCTAACCTAAAGTGATAGCTAATTTGGTCCAATTATTTAGTCAAATAATGAGAAAGACATTGAGTAGGCTAAAATGTTGCCGGCTGATTCAGTGTCACTCTCTCCCTCAGTGCCTCTTGTCTGCCTCATCTCTGGCACTTAATATCTAACAAATTCTGTTTCCAAAAAGCAACTCCCAATTCTGGTCTGGAACTGTTATTTCCTGTTAGTTACAGATCACGAACTCTACTACTTTCCAACTCAAAAGTCTTACTTACATATGAATTAAATTTCAAAGAAATAGGCATCTGGTATCTTTCTCAATTTGTGAGAGTGGTTATCTCAGCTGCCATTTAATCCTTTTAGTATTGCCTACAGGTTCAGAATGGTCATTCCCTTAATCCTTTTCCTTATGGAATAAATTATGGAGTTCAGATTCAAAAGGAATAATGGTAACATAAGTTTCCCACGACTTAAAATTTTGAAACTTCTAATTAGAAAAGAAATACATGCTCACTGTAGAATCAAAACCAACTCTGATCTTTCTATCCAGTAGTACCTTTTGCAAAAACAAGCTCTGATATTTTCTCAATTGATTGATAGACAGATATGCCAACAGAGACTTAGACAGATATTTTGGTTTGCTTTTAAGGAAACTGGGATTAGTTTATCTATGTAATCTCTTAATTATTATTTAATATGATATTGTGAATATTGTTCAAAAGTTCTTCAGAGCATTTTATTGATTACATAACATTCCACAAAAGATGAGTTTTGTTATAATTTATTTAACCATGTCCCTGTGATCAGATTAATTTATCTAAACCATATAATGCTGCAGAAATATCCTTATACATAAATCTTTGTTTGTATGACTAATAATTTCCATAGAAGAGCATCATAGAAGTGGAATTTTTGACTATGAAATAGCTCTTGCTAAAAATTTTTTTCTGGGAATTTTGACCTAATTATACTCCTGCTAGCATCATGGGAGTAAAAATTATTAACATTATAATATCAGTTATTGTTCAGATTTGCATTTTGATTATCAGTCATATAGTTCATTTCTCACATATACCTATTTTCTCTGAGTTATATAAAAAAATAGTCCTTTTTTTCTATTGAGTTTTCTTTTTTTTGATTCTCTCTTTTTTTTTAAAAAAAGATTTTATTGGGGAACTGGGGCCAGGGAACAGCATTGAGGAACCGGGGAAGGGGAACAGACAAGTTGTTGTCCTTCAGTTCTTCAGTCTAGTTGTGGAGGACATTGCTTCACTGGCCCATGTTGGTATCGTCATTACGCTCTTCTTGGGTCTCCAGCCTCTGGATAGCCGCTCACAACGGCTCTTGGCAGCTCACACCAGCTGTCAGCCGCTCATGCTGGCTGCTGGCCACTCACTGTACCCTATAGAAGCCCACTGCAGCAGGGGCTGCAG
Organism: Aselliscus stoliczkanus; assembly: GCA_033961575.1. Lineage (NCBI taxonomy): Eukaryota > Metazoa > Chordata > Mammalia > Chiroptera > Hipposideridae > Aselliscus > Aselliscus stoliczkanus. The sequence goes on from CM066736.1 coordinate 65,489,511, forward strand.
CTATGCTGTCCCCGGGGACTCACAGCAGCCCAGCTCCAGGTGGAGTTGTTGTTCACCACCCTAGCTGCAGAGGGCAGTGTCACTGGCCCTCATATGTGGGATCTGAACCGGGGCTGCTGGCATCCCAAGCCAGCTCTTAACTAACCCGCCACTCGGCCGGCTTTCTTTTTTTTGATTCTTAAAAACACTATATATGCTATGACCATCAACAATTTCATTTACTGTAGTGTAAATTTTAATGTGATGATAGTGTACTATAGGAAGAAGATTTACATTTCTATGTAGATAAATTTATTGATCATTTTCTTTATTATTTATTTATTTATTTATTTATTTATTTTGCCTTTTAAATTTCATTTTGAATTTATTTGTGACCTTTGTAAGATTTAGAAATATGAGTAAAATTGACATTAAAAGCAATATTTGTATTTACTTCTCTCCGTGCCATTTTCAAATGCTAACGTAAAAGGGAATTCATATTAGCCTAATGATGAAAGTTTATTTATTTATTTTTTTCCAGAGAAAAGGGACAAAGAATTTTTTTAATACTATTGTAAAGTTCAAAATATTTTTAGCATATAAAAGAGGTGGTGTCAACTTTTTAAAATTTTTATGTCAGGTACAAAATTTCCTGAGGTTAAGAGGATTGATTTGCCATGGGAGGGAGAAAGTCAGTGAATATTTAATTCAAATTCATAAAGAATAAATTCAAGCCAAACCCACAGGCCAAAAAGTACTATTTAAACTGCACTCTCTAAGAAAAGAAGAGACTTTTCAAGACTAGTGTGGACCCATAAAGTTCTATATTAAAGGCAAACCTACTTTACACAAGAATGCTTGGAGATCTATATTATTAGTGATATTTTACATGCTGTCAAAATATTTCTTTTTAAAATTTTATTTGAGATTTTCACAAAGCCCACTTAACATCTTAGTACTGAACATACTTTATTGTGGCTACAAGTTTTAATTTCATGACAATGAAAAAATTTGACTTTTTAAGGGGCATTTTTCTTCTTTTTTAAAATGATAGTTGGTCAGTGGCTAAGTTTCAATGACATTTATCAGCTACCTAATTAAAATGTAGACACTTTTATAATAATTGCAAATGTGACCTTCATTTGTGTATTTTTGCTAGCTAGCATGTTTAGCCAAATGTCACAAAGTACCCTAATCCATTCTTTCCCGTAATGTTTAATTATATCATATTGAAAATGCTCATTCTTCAGTCACCATGGTTTATGAAAACACACTGTTTCTGTGGAGAGTGTGGAGCTGTAGTTCCAATACCCTAATGAGCAGTGTGTTTGGTAGACATGGTAGACATGGCCTACCAGTTGCCAAAACAACTCACTGAAAAGTGAAAATTCATTCAATTAACAAGTTGGTTTGCTTTCATGATACCAAACAAAAGCATTGATTTGTTTTCCTCTGTACAAATAAGCAATTCATAGACAGGGGCTCCATTATTTTGGTTTTCTTTAAAAATAGCCCAGATATCTCCTTAACATCTTTATATCTAATTGCATGGAAGAAATCTCCTTCTGGGTGTTCCACAGATATTTGCAGCTTTAACACAACTTCCAAGCTTTCAAATTCTACCTTCTCAACACCCATAAGCACTGCTCCCATTAACTTTCTCTTCTAAATTCTCCTCAGGTCCTTTCAGTCTATGCTCCACAACTTCATTAAAACAATATTTCTAACATGGAAATCTGATAATGATATATGCATGCCCCAAATGCTGCAATCATTCCTTTAAATCTTCATAGCAAAGCAAACTTATCTTCTGAGAGACAAGGCCCTTCTTATGTATTTGTCAGAATTCCTATCTTCTCTTTCAGTCTTCCTTCACTCAAATTTTAATCAATCAATAATAAAGTACCTACAGTTTTTCAATGAATTAGGCCATATTTCCTAGTCAGCCTTTGTTTTTGGTATTTCCCTAATGCTGTTATGTGTTGATTATGAAGTAATGAATACATTATAAAAATTTAATTTGAGGCATGTTCTATTTATACATAACTAATCATTGTTACTTACAGAACTAAAGATTCACAAACCATTTTATCTTAGTTTGTAAAACATAATTACAATTCAAAGATGGAATCAAACATATTTAATATATAAAATGAATTTTTTATTATATTCTTTAAACATATTTTAGTCCTCCCATATTAAGAGATTAATCTATATTAATTAACATTGTGGGGTTGATGTAAACACATTTAGTCTCTCAAAATATCTTTGCATGTAGTTTTAAGATTATAGGCAAAAATGAAATCTATCATAATATCAAAGTATAAGCTCTACTAAGATTTTTTTGGTACCTTAAAAAGTGTCTTCTCGGTATCTTATATTCAATATGATGACTATAGCTAATAGTGCTGTATGCTATATAGAAAAGATGTTAAGGGAGTAAATTTTAAGAGTTCTCATACAATGAAAAAATTTTTTTGTCTTCTTTTCTTTCTTTACTCTTTATTGTATCTATACGAGAAGATGGATGTTAGCTGAATCTATTATAGCAATCATTTCATAATATGTATATGTAAATCATGGTGCTGTACACTTTAAACATATACAGTGATGTATGTCAATTATTTCTCAATAATACTGGGGGGGGAATGATTGTCTTAATAGAATATTAATGTTTGGATGAGCTCCAAACATTATTGGGAGAATTGATATGTTAGGTATAATTTTAGAGTTGGAGTATATTTTCAAAAATAGTAAAATAGTTGAACAATCTAACGTTTCTTCAGATAAGCTACACTATTCCCACATATCACACTACTGTTTAGTAAAACAGCTGAGCCAAGTTTAAGATTTTCACTAGATATATTTTTACATTAAATCTTTGATATTTTGCAAACTTTGACACATATTTGGTCAAATCATTTTCCTTTAGTCAATTTATTAAATACATTTTCCTAAATAAATGCATTTACCATGTTATAAACAAAATTAAATTCTCAGCATATGTAGTTTTGCTAATTATTCTTCTGATTCAATAAAGTGTCACTATATATAAACTACCAGATTTTTGGTGGTACTATAAAAGTAGCAGTTTGGGAGCATTTTTTAATGTTTAACATTTTTCAATATTTCTAATGTGTGCTATCAAATTTTCATGGGTGAAGGAAAAAAATTTTAAACCCCAGCTCAGAGTTTACTCAGTTTCTCATCTCAAGCAAGGAAACATGTTACCTTGTAGCTGAGGAACTGTCATGGTGAGACCTGAAGGTTGGAAGACATTAGATTTAAGAGATACAAATTTATATTTATATATAAATATAATTTCTAACACTGAAAACATATCTTCTAAAATATATGAAATAAGGGCCAGCTGAGTGGCACGTTGGTTAAAAGCTGGCTTGGGACGCCAGCGGCCCTGGTTCGGATCCCACATATGAGGGCCAGTGGTACTGCCCTCTACAGCTAAAAAGAAAATAAAAATAATAAAATACTAAAATAAAATACATGAAATAAAATTGGAAGAATTTCATAAAATCTGGAAGATATCTTATACAGTTGTGGGAAACAAAGGAGGTAAGTGATTATCCAATTGCCCATTATTTCTACAGTAAAGTATACAATACTTTATTGATAGATTCTTTATTCATTGTGCTGCCTTCTGTAATACACATTACTATATGTAAAAATATTTCTGAAGATTTAATTTCCTACTCCTCAAAACTATCTTCCACAAGTTCAAATCCCAATTCTGTCATTCATTACCTGCCTGATTGGGTAAATTATTGAATCTCTCTAGTCCTCTGTTAAATCAGGATTACAACAACTACTTCACAATGGCTGTTCTGAAGATTGAGATAATATGTGTGAATTGTCAAGTACATTGGTAGAAAAAGGAAGTCTACACATTGTATCATGATTATTATTATTAAAACTAATAGTACCACAACAATTTGAAATTAATGTCAATGTGATATACATCTACTAATTCTTCAAAGTAAAGTGGAACTACTTCTTATAATTATTTTTGTTGTCTTAGCACAATAGAGATTCTTCAGTTAATTAGTTTTATTTGGAGAAGTTTAGATTTTATATCCTAATGTTCAAGAAAAGGTTTAGAAAAACAAATAAATCACTGGATTTTGGGGGTTTTTAATTGAAACTTTTGGTCAAAAGTGATTCAATAATATATACTATTCAAAGATCTCTGCTGATGAAATTTGAAATTGAGTTAATTTAATAAAAGTATTCCCCACAGCTACACAGCTATATATTTTATTTTATTTTTTAAAGAAATAAAAGATGAAAAAATACACATGACAGAATTGAGTAATTTTCTATTTCTATTGAGGGGAAATTTAATATGGCCAAGAGGTAATTGAGTAAAAATTTTAATAACTACATTTCCTAGTGATAGTTATCAAATGCATTTTCTCACAGAAGTCCTTAGTGGAATTCGCATGACTGATAGAGTTCTCATCTGCTGTAATAATGTAAAAAGTTGAATTAACCCCACACAAGGCTTACCATGGTGCCTTGTATGTGGTCAGTACTGAATAAGTATTGTTGAATAGAAAAGAGACCTAAAAGCTAAAAGAATAATTGATTTTCCATAATTTCTCATTACAAAGCGGATAATATAAAAATGATAATTTGCTCATGAGCTATACAATGAATAAAAGAGATATTTCTACATCTCTGCCAGAATTTATATATCAAAAAATATTCTGTCTTTTAAAGTATTCACTTCTCTTTATGCTACTGGCTTTTATTACCCAAAACAATTTTTGAAAATCTATTTTGAAATAGCCTCCATAGCCTTATGATTTTATGACTATATATTATTTAAAAACAGCTTTATTTGGGCCGGCCAAGTGGTGCATTGGTTAGGAGCTGGCTTGGGACACAGCTGCCCGAGTTTGAATCCCACATGTGAGGGCCAGTGACACTGCCCTCTGTAGCTAGGATGGTGGACAACAGCTCCACCTGGAGCTGGGCTGCTGTGAGTCCCAGGGACAGCATGGCTGCAGCCCTGATGCAGTGGGCTGCCATGGGCTGCAGTGAGTGGCCAGCAGCAAACGTGAGTGTCTGGCAGCCAGTGTGAGCTGCCAAGAGCCGCTGTGAGCGGCCATACAGAGGCTAGCAACCGATCTGCCTCAACTGAGAAGATCGCAGTGATGATGCCAACATGGGCCAGTGAAGCAATGTCCTCCACAACTAGACTGAAGAACGAAAGGACAGCAACTTCTCTGTTCCCCTTCCCCAGTTCCCCAACGCTGTTCCCCTCCCCCAATTCCCCAATAAAAAATCTCTAAAACAAAACAAAAAAAACCAGCTGTATTTATGATATTAAAAAAACAGTGGAGGGGCCAGCCGAGTGGCGCGTTGGTTAAGAGATGGCTTGGGAGCCAGCTGTGGGAAGACAACAGCCTCTCAGTGTCTGACAAGGACACATTGCCCTGCTAAGCACTGGATATTAGGGGTGCTGCCTTATGGTTGGTCATGTAATATCTCCTGCCTCTATGAACCCATGTGCTTTTCTGCCTGTAGGAGACAATATACTCACTGCATTTGTGACAAGTTCCTGTGGTACCCTGATGATAGCTGGCTGTGTAAGCCAATGACGGGGCAAGATTTTCTAAAGAAAAGGAAACTCCCTAAAACAGGCTACAGCCCGAGGGGACCCCTGAACTGAGATATTTGGGACTCAAGCCCCTTGGAAACTGAGGCACAGACCCCTGACAAACTCAGGCTAAAAAAAAAAAAAACTGCCTGTGAGAAGCTGATGCATTTGCCTAAGGAATAGTCTCCTTGAAGATTAAAAGTCTTCAGGCCATAAGAGTTCTAGTCAAAGGCAGCTCAGAGGCAGCTTGCTGACCATGGAGTATGTTATCAGTCTTGTGTGAATTCCTTTAACTAGTGCCTTGTTGCAGCAACAGATACTGAAGCTTTGACTGAGAAACAGATGCAGCCCTCTGTAGGATAAGAGAGGTGTGAGACCTTTTTGATTGCTAGGTATTATATTTACATAGAAATAGATTTTAGATGCTTTTACCCTAAAGACAACTTCTCCTAGTCTTTTAGTATAGCTCAAGTACATGCCCTGTGAGTTTTATGATTGTGTTTAGCTGCTAGGATTTAGGATAATTTCTAGATACTCAAGATAGCTATAGTAAACATTCTTTAGGCAATATGTAAAAATATGTCAATCCTTAACATAAGATAGTCAAGATAAACATTGGTTAGGTGATATACAGAAACTAAGTCTGGATTTCATGGTAATTATCATAATAAAGACAAGGTAATCTTTTAACTGAAGAGTAAGTCACAGTACACCCTGGAGAGAGCAATTGCAGGGGAGAAAAGACTGTGAAAATCCTGGGAACTACAAACCACCAGACTCATGTAAGAGTCCCTATAAAACGGACAAGTTAAAGTGTGACACTCCTGAGAAACTCTTTCCGGTGTCTCCGCTTTCTTTCTTTCTCTTTCTTTTTTTCCTTGCGGACTCCATCCCACCCAAGGGAATCCCTGGACTCCGCGGGAGGCTGGACTCCCGCATCCAGCTCTGAGCAGCAGGGCCCCAGTTCAGATCCCACATCAGGGCCAGTGACGCTGTGCCCTCTACACACAACAGCTCAACCTGGAGCTGGGCTCCCATGAGTCTCCAGAGATAGTGTAGGCTGCAGTCCCTGCTGCTGTGGGTTGCCATAAGCTCCCGTGATCCACCAGCAGCCAGCGTGAGCTGCCATGAGCTGCTGTGAGCAGCTCTCCAGTGACGGACTGCCCCAACTGAGAAGAACACAATGATGATATCAACATGGGCCAGTGAAGCAATGTCCTCCACAACTAGACTGAAGAACAAAAAGGACAGCAACTTGTCTGTTCCCCTTCCCTGATTCCCCAATGCTGTTTCCCTCACCCACCTTCCCCAATAAAATCTAAAAAAAAGAGCAGTGGAATTTGATGAGTGGACAGTATCCATTAAAGGAAAATATCAGAGAGGAAGATAGCAAGGAGAAATAATATTAGGAGAACTGAAACAAATTGTATGAGGGGAAACTGTATAAATTTTCCATATCAAGGGGATATATAAAGACAGGCTGTAGTAACTGGGAGAGAGAACTAGCAGATAAAACAAGGCAGAGTTATGGAAAATTTTTTGTCCTTTTGTTCTTTTGACCACGGAAGTGAGATGAGCCAAGAGCACAAAGAGAGTTTAACTAAGTTATGTCAAGATTTCAGTAAAGGCTGTATCCTTTAGACACACATTCTTATTGCCTCAGCATTGTAATTGCATTTTAATAAAATAAATCATATTAAAATGAACTAAATAGTAATTTAAATCACATCTGCATATGATCTAGTTACCTCCACAATTTGGTAAAGGTTGGAGAGAAATTCTTTTTTTTTTTTTTTTTTTTAAGGCAGTGTCACTGGCTCTCATATGTGGGACCCGAACTGGGGCCACTGGCTTCCCAAGCCAGTGCTTAACCACTGTGCTACTCAGCCGGCCCTGGAGAGAAATTCTTTAGGAATTTAAGCCATATGGAATGAGGTCATGAGTAAGAATTTGACTTATGTATTAAAAACTTAATTATTGGTCTGATGCACACCTTATTGGTTTTTCTACTGGGTCTGGTTAAAGTTAGTGGAGACCAATTATGTACTTGTACATCTGTATAGTGTTGACTCTTATACTTAGTAACATACTTTTCTTCTCTAAAATAAAATGGAATTGCAAATTGTAACACATTGTTTGTTTGTTTGTTTCCTCCTTCAGCTTACTAACAATTACAACTCCTTAATTAGAAGGGTTCACTCTAAGCCATAATGTTATATTGAATCATTTCTTGGTCATTTTTCTTTTCTGGTAAAAACTGCTTTCTAGAATTTCCAGTCAAGATGGCAGAAAAGGTACATGATGTGTTTGCCTTCTCTCACAACCACATCAAAATTATAGCTAAACTATAGAATAACCATCACTGAGAATCACCTGAAGTCTAGCTAAACCAAAGTCCTACAACTAAGGACAAAGAGAAGAAGCCACCTCAAATCTGGTAGGAGGGATGGGCCAGCCAAGTGGCATAGTGGTTAAGAGCTGTCTTGGGATGCCAGCGGCCTGGGTTCGGATCCCACATATGAGGGCCAATGACACTGCCCTCTAAAAAAAAAAAAAAAAAAAAAAACTGGTAGGAGGGGTGGACATACAGAATGGGTTGGTCTGACACCCACTTTTGGTGGTAAAAATTGGAAGGGATACCTTGGTTGCAGAAGAAGCCCACAAAGAATAGGGGGGACCCAGCCCCACACCAAGCTCCCCAGCCCACATTTCCAGTGCTGGGAAGAGAAGCCCCTACAGCTGTTGGCTGTGAAACACAGCAGTATTGTGGCTAAGATGGGCTACTAAAGTCCAAGGTGTTCCTCTTAAAGTGCCCACATGTAGATTTATTTGATGTACTCACTCGCTCTGAGCTCCAGGGCTGGGGCAGTGTCTCAGGGGGCTCCAGGGAAATATGGGGAGGAACTGAGTTGTCTGGGTTAAGGAATGGGTTGGAGAAGCAGCTTTCTCCTGGACAATGGTGCTGATGAAATCCATTGTTTCTTTGTTAAGCCCTCTCCCTTCCCAGCCTGCAGATGTAGGAGGCTGCCACATCTGAGTCTTCATCAACTTGACTAACACTGTTTGTTTACCCTACCCTGGTGATTCCCAAAGACCCCACTACACCCAATTTGTGGACCCACCAGAGCTGCTTCCAGTGACTTTTCCCTACAAACAGCCTGTCTTGGTTCATGCTGCAGAATTTCCTAAAAACTCAAAAAGGTTAACAAACCTCAAACAAGCAGCATCTGGCCTCAGCATATTCTGTATCTTGGGTTGAGCAGCCCCAAACTGGCACAAGCAGCAGCTGGCCTCAGTTTGTGGCTTGACCTCTCAAGGCACCTCCAAGCCCAGTGAGGGTGGTGACCATCTGTAAATTGCTTTGTGGCTAATGCCAGATGGCCCAGGGCAGGGCACAGGCTACAGCTGAACTTGGCCTGGAGTAGGGCCACTCCCAGGAGGCACCAGGCATAGCATGCCAGGTGGCTGGCTTTGGACAGAGCCAGAAACCACCTGGCCATGTATGAAAATGACACACCGAAACGGCAGGCTGTGCAGGCAACAGAACCCCACTAAAGCAAATCCTGCTCCATAGGGTCAGCCCCTGCACAACAGTTCCTCCACTGTAGTCACGGCAGTCCTAACAACCAATCAGCCCAAGGATCAATCCCTCCTATCGACATGCAAACAGCAACTAATGCTCAACTACAACAGATGGGCACACACAACCCCCACAAGGGACACATCTGGAGCGCCCAGCTCAGGTGACCAGGGAGACTGTGCCAATGGGTGCCACAGGACACCTATTACATAGGGCCATTCTAGTAATACTGGGAGACACAGCAGTCCTTCCTAAAACACAGAAACAAATACAGGGAGGCAGCCAAACTGGTGAGACAAAAAAGCAAGTCTCAAATGAAAAACATAGAACAAAGCTCCAGAAAAAGAAACTAACAAAATTGAGATATGCAATCTACCAGATGTGAAGTTCAAAACAATAGTTATAAGTATGTTCAGTGAACTCTGTGAGAGCTTCAACAAAGAAATAAGAAACAAAAATGGAGATAGAAACTATAAACAAGAACATATCAGAAATGAAGAATATAATAACTGAAATAAAGACTATATTAGAGGAAATCAACAGTAGATTAGGTGAAGCAGAGGATCAAACCAGCTATTTGGAAAATAAAGTAGCAAAAAACACCCACTCAGAACAGCAAAAAGAAAAATGAATCCAAAAAAATGTGGATGATTTAAGGGGCCTCTGGGACAACATCAAGCATAACAACATTCACATTTTAGGGGTACCAGAAAGAGAAGAGAGAGAGCAAAGAATTGAAAACCTATCTGAAGAAATAATGATAAAAAACCTCTCTAACCTTGTGAAGAAGATAGCTACACAAGCTCAAGAAGTGTAGAGAGTCCCAAACAAGATAAGCCCAAAAAGGCCAACACCAATACACATCAGAATTAAAATGCCATAGTTTAAAGATAAAGAAAAAAAATCTTAAAAGCAGCAAGAGAAAGCAGTTCATTACCTACAAGGAAGCTCTGATTAGACTGTCAGCTGATTTCTCAACTGGCTACAAGGGATTGGTATGAAATATAAAGTGATGAAAAGTAAGGAGTTATTATATAGCCAAGATTACTCTTCCCAGCAAAGCTGTCACTTAGAATTGAAGGGCAGATAAAGAGCTTCCCAGATGACAAAAAGCTAAAGGAGTTAATCAACATCAAATCAGTTTTAAAGAAATGTTAAAGGGACTTTTTTAAGAATAAAAAGATTTTAAAAATATGAATAATAAAGTGGCAATAACTACATATCTGTCAACAATTACTTTCAATGTAAATGGATTAAATGCTCCAATGAAAAGACATAAGGTGGCTGAATGGATAAGGAAACAAGACCCTTACATACTCACATACTCATAAGCTGCCTACAAGAGGCTCCCCTGAGATCAAAAGACACATACAGACTGAAAGTAAAGGGATGGAAAGAGATATTTCATGCAAATGGAAATAAACAAATAAAGAAGCTGGAGTAGCAATACTTATATCAGACAAAATAGACTTTAAAACCAATGTTATTACAGGAGACAAAGAAGGACCCAGTAATTCCACTTCTTGGTATTTATCTGAAGAAATCCAAAGCAGTATTTCAAAAAGACATGTGCATCCATACAAGTATATTTATCACAGCATTACTTACAAAAGATATGGAGGCAACCTAGGTGTTTATCAATGGATGACTGAATAAAAAATGTGTGGTACATGTATACATTGGAATATTACTCAGCCATAAAAAAGAAAGAAATCTTACCATTTGCAACAACATGGATGGACCTAGAGGGTATTGTGCTCGGTGAAGTAAGTCAGACAGAGAAAAACAAATACCATATGATCTCACCTATATATTGAATCTAAAGAACAATATAAACAAACAAAAAACAAAACTACTTTCCATTTGGAACTATAGCCTGAAGTTATAACCTCAAATATAATTTCATTGCTAAAAATACATTTTTAACATTACACCTTATAAATGACAATTTTAGAAAAAACAATCTTACGTTGTACAATAAAAATATTTTTCACATGGAAAATAAATATAATGTAGTTTATGAAATCTTTAACTGATCCTAACTTCATGATTACTATCTCTTTAAAATAATAAACAAACTCTGTTTTTTATTCAATATAACACATCCTCTCTTATTTTTAAAAGTGTATTTATGAACATTCTTCACTCTGTGTCTCATCTTCTTTTTTTCTTATCTGATTATGATGATCACCATGTTAAAATCTATGTTGTATTGATTTTTTTAGAAGCAAAATCAAAACTACTATCATTTCATAACATTTAATGTATATATGAACATATTTGACAATCACTGCTAAATCAGCACACCATATTTTTACACCTATGTTTTCTGAGAAACAAGCTATTAAAATAAGGATTTGTCTATCAATTAATATACAGATTGTTTCTAAATTTTCCTGCATTCTGATATACACTATATTTAAGTTCTTGACCTGGATGTACTGGTAAGTTTTAGAGATTCTGTGAACTCCCTAAAATCATTATGCATGCAGGCATTTGAGGACAGATGAGACTGTTAGGGCCCATAGAAATCACCAGGCTTTCATAGGTGCTGGGGATATGCAAAAGTGTTGGGTGCTTAGGATTTTCAAACACTTTTTTATAGATAATGTAATATTGTTGGATGTTTAAAGTATGTTGCTTCAATTGAAGCGCATGAAAGTTTGAGTATCTTCTGGTTGCCAGGAGCTCTGTTCAGAACTCAGTGTGGTTGCAATATTATGCAAATGGGGACAAGAGATGTAATACAAGGCAGTTCAAAACAATATGATAAAAGACCTGCAAAATGAGAAGGGGTTAAAGAAGATATTCATGAAAAGTGATGCTAAGTTTAATATGTCACTTGATATGGGATGTTTTTCACTTCCCAACATTAAAAAGCTTTTATTAAGGTACATACATTATAATTGCACCTTAAAACAAGTGGTATATTAAGTCAAACATGCCAAGAACATAAGGGAAATAATAGTTATTTTTAAAATCGAAGTGTCACCTATCTTTTACTCCCATCTAAGTACATCTCCTAAAGCAAATAGCCATTAAAAAGATAAATCTATTAAGCACTAAATGTATGTGAAATCTCCTGTTGTGGACAATGAAAAGAGATGGCCCATGTCTTCAAGTAATTCACAACCTATTTTACTCCTGAATACTATTTGACAGTTACACAAAATATCCTCTCAAGAAAACACACTTATGCCAGACTAAGACAACCTTTTGAATTTTCAGAAGTAGAATAAATGCAAAGATGATTAAATGGTTGATTAGCATCTACCAATAATTTTTTTCATAAAACTGAAATATTGTGTATTCAAATTTCCTAAAAGCTATATCTACTTCCAATAGCTCACTTTCCTAAGTCTAAGATTCAAGGTCATTCATATATTAATTCTATCTTCTTCACCAAGGATTATCTCTTATGTTTTTCTATGATGCCCTTAACACATTTTCTTTGAAGTGGCACTTTTAAACTCAATTATTGACAACGTGTTACACAGTGAGTGTCTCTATATCATAAAAACAGAAGGAAAGAATATAAAATACTCACAACTTCAGAGAGCATCAATTTTACTCAAAGACTTAAGCACAAAGGTTAACTACTTTAAAGTATTATTTTGATATTACAACAAAAGCAGATCTATTATGAAACAGAAATGCAAACTTTTAAAAAGACTGACCATTAGCTTTCAGAGATAATGGTGTAGTGAACATCTTTAGGCTACATTTTATGATCTCCCATCGGCATGGGTTCAACCTCACTGCCCTTTTGAGTATTTGGATAAATAGAGAGTTCCAGTCTTAAAAGCTGACTCATCCAATTTTGTTCAACCTATTATTTATTCACACATTTCTAATTTAAAATGTCTTTATAATGCCTTTTCTCTCCACCCAGCTGAAATCAACATTCTCCTGTTAGCCCAATTTGGATAATCCTCACTTGAAATCTTTTATTACGAGCTATATTTTACCTTACTTTGAACATCTTCAGCATTGATGAATAATATATATTGATTTGGAAAAATCATGATGCATGTTTGCAACAGATGGCACTAGTTCATTTTTGGAAGTACTAGAGTCATTCACATCCATGTTATTGCTATGTCATTTGACAGCTGACAGCTCTAGCTTCATTCTAAAAAAAAGTTGAGCGATTCGGTTGAGTTTTAGAGATTTTAAAAGTTGAAGATGGAAGACCAAACTGTGCATTTTCACCATATTTTACTGTTTTACTTCCATAAACGGAAGAACACTCATCAAGCTTGTGAAAAGTTGCATAAAGTTTACGGTGACAATGCTCTACAAGAACGTCAGTGCCAATGATGGTTCACAAAATTCCAAACTGGTGATTTTGATCTCAACGAGGCTCCTCAGTCAGGGAGGCTCACCAAGGTCGATGACGACAAAATAAAGGCATTGATCACGTCAAACAGGTGTTACAGAGCACAAGAGATTGCAGAAACATTGAACATCCTTCATTCAAGTGTTCATGACCACCTGAAGAAGCTGGATATGTAAGCAAGTTCGATATTTGGGTTCTGCATGAACTCAAAGAAGTTCATTTGATAGAGCTTATAAACATCTGCAATATAAGGAAAATGATCCTTTTTTGAAGCGACTGATAACTGGTGATGAGAAGTGGATTGTTTACAGCAATGTGGTTTGCAAACAGTCTTGGTCCTGATCTGATGATTCACCTCAAACGACATCGAAAGCAGACATTCATCAGAGGAAGGTTATGTTTTCAGTGTGGTGGAGTTTTAAAGGTGTCATGTTTTTCAAGCTCCTACCAAGGAACCAAACAATTCAAATGTGTACCGTCGGCAATTGGACAGTTTGAATGAATCCATCATCCAGAAACATCCAGAGCTCGTTAATTGTAAAGGAGTGGAGTTCCATCGCAAAAACGCGAGACCACACACAAGTTTGATCACCCGTCAAAAATTATTAGAGCTTGGATGGGATGTATTGCCACACCCACTATATTCACCTGACCCTGTGCCATCAGACTTCTACTTGTTTTGCTCTCTTCAAAGCTCCCTGTGTGGTATAATGTTCAATTCAGATAAGGCTGTGGATCAGCCCCTTGTTCAGTTTTTCACAAATAAAGACAGGTCTTTCTATGAAGGGGGAATTACGAAGCTCATTGAAAGATGGCAAAAGATTATCAAACCAAACGGGCAATATATCATTGATTGGTCTTTGTTTTTTATATAAATAAATGACCTTTGAAAACCACAGAGAAAATACATCATGACTTTTCCGACAACCCAATATTATCACACATCTGGTCATATGTTTACTAATATGTAAGGTGCTGATAATATATATTCTGTTGAGAGAAAAGGAGACCTCATACAAAAGGCATAATTAACCCCTGCCCCCTTCCAAAGAAACCAAAACTATAAGAAGAAGGGCTTGAAGACCACCGTAAATGAGAATGCCAATAATTCATTTGCAAGGTAAGAAAAGAGACAGTGCTGTCAAAACAATTTTGAGGATAATGGCAGTCCTTGTAATGTCCATGTCCAAACTCCTGTCTCGACAACCACCCTCTCCCTCCCCACACACATAACTCAGGAAACTGTGGGCAATTTGAGTGTTGGGAGGGAAGGATCAATGTGCCATGAAAACATGTTCTAGGATGTAGTGAGGGTCCTGAACATAAGGATGGTAGTTGAGCTGGTTGCTACATCAACAACAGAGCAGATAAAGGGGCAATGGAATGTTGCATGGTCTCTGAGAGGTTATATAGTTCTTCATTGTTTATGGGGCCATATGCAGGGATTTTGTACTTCTAACTATGTACAAAAATTTAAATATCCATGGGCAGTATGTAAAGGTGCTATTTAAAGGCCATGATGAATTTCAAAATATATTCTTGTCTTACTATAAACCATAACTTTTTTGAATATAAAACTGTCAAAATGTATAAATATTGTAGTAAATGTACAATTCACTGTGATAAAAATCTGCTCAATTTAACACCTTTAAAATTGTAATAACAATCTTCAAAATTTAGCTACCTGGGAATTAGAATGATAGTCATTTCCCTAAAAGGAGAATATTCTAAAAGTAAATAAATTTTTTAAAAAACATAGTATTTTGGTTAGAAATGAAAGAGACACATTTTTTAAAAAAAGAATACAATTCTTGGAGAAAGCAGAAAATTTGTTTACACCTAATTTTCATATTGGAGATATGAAACGAAGCTGCATTGGAGCTCACTAGAAGGAAGTCACGAGAAGAAAGTCAAAGTAGTATGGGTGTCAGTATGTGAAGTTAAAATGATATGGCACTATTTTTTCGCAGGCACTTTTGATTTTTTTTTTTATTGGTCATTGAAATTAATAATAAGGTATACATCTTTCCTTAGACCCTATTAAAAAGCATTTTCCGGACCGGCCGAGTGGTGTGGTGGTTAAGCACTGGCTTGGGAAACCAGCGGCCCCGGTTCGGTTCCCACATATGAGGGCCAGTGACACTGCCCTCAAAAACAAAATAAAACAAAACAAAAAACATTTTCCACATGAATTGATGGGCTTCTGTCCAGTAGAGGGCAATGCTGTATATTTATCTAAGCCCCACTTGAACATTAAAACTTGAAAGTAAAAGTTAACAGGGCAAATGCTGTATGAGTCATCATAACAAAGAATTTGGAGATACAGAGTAGAGAGGAGACAGGAGGGAAAAGAACATTGAAAATAATAGTTTACTTTTTAAATAACAATATTCATACTTTATAATATTAATATTTACAAATATAAAATTGTTAAATAGCAATTTTAATCTCAATATGAATTGCATAAAAATCATTTCAAATCATTTTCTTTGCCCCTGAAATGGCCTGGGAGAATTAAATCACATTTGACAAAATAGGAAAAAAAATACTTTTAGAGAGAATTTTTTGTTCTATAAATGGCTTACAGAAATTGGAAATTAATTTTGAAACTGAAGTTTTTTAAACTTAAGTTAAATGTCACTACCTACTGAAAAGCTTTTCCTGACATTTCTTTCCACCTCTCATGGGTGATTTAGTTCCGTCCCCCTGCTCTGTGCTCTCCCAGGATGCTGGATACCTGGCTTTTTTAGCTCCTACGGTTATGTCCACGCTCCAGGGCTTTGCTGAATGTTGGCCTTTATGATCTGAGAGTCCTCCTCTACTATTCTTTTGCTGCTTGTCACAGATTGTTTGCTCAATAAATACGTTGAATAAATGACCAAGTGGCTAACTAATGAAAATGAAAGTCATTTCAAAAGAACAGAACACTTTTACCTAGAATTCTAAATTAGCAATAAAAATATAAATTCTATGAGGACATGACTATTGAATTTTCACTAAATTACCACAATCATAGACAGATATAAATGATTTGCTATCAATACATATTTTGATATCTTTATTTCATCTCTATTTATGATTTTAAGAGTTTTTTCTTTTCCCTCTTGTTAGCTTTTTCAAAAATCAGGGATGCTAAAAAAGAAAATAGTTGAGAAGTAATCAACTTCTAGTGAAAATTTCATTTAAAATAGATTAATGTTTAGCATTATTAATTACCGTAATGCAAAGCAATGCATAATAATATATGATATGTATGTATATAGATATAGATCAATGTATCTAATTCTATTCTATTATCTATCTATCTATCTATCTAATAGTTCCCCAAATTCCAAAGGAAATTACTCTTAAAATCTGAGTGCATAAACTATAATAACTTATAAAATAATTCTTAAAATTATTCTTTAAACAATTCTTTACATGTTTTTTTCTCTCATATGATATATTTATATTTTTAAAGTTACTTTTTTGTTTGATAAAAGCTTTCGGGTAGATGAAACATTAATCACTACAGACTTTTATGTTCCTTTAGCTAGATTAGATATTACCTGCATTTCCAAAATTACATGAAGCATCATTTTGTATATTCTGATGAACAGATATTTAATCAACTCAACTAGTTATTCCCAGGAAATCTGCCTCTCAGAGGCTTTATATCATTCTGCATGGGTTTCCATTGTGAAAGGACAATAAAAAAAAAATCCTAAATGAAAATGGCCAT
Organism: Aselliscus stoliczkanus; assembly: GCA_033961575.1. Lineage (NCBI taxonomy): Eukaryota > Metazoa > Chordata > Mammalia > Chiroptera > Hipposideridae > Aselliscus > Aselliscus stoliczkanus. The sequence continues at coordinate 65,506,750 of CM066736.1, forward strand.
TAAAAAACAAGATGTTTTACTTCCTAATGTAATTGGAAATGGGAGGCTATTCTAGCAGAAAATACAAAAAAATGTTATCACTCAAGTGCAAGTATTTTTAGAGCCAAGCATCATGCCAGTGGTACAATAAAACTACTCAGTGTCGTCACAATAACAAGCAGTTTGGACTGACTTAGCTACAGAGCATCTGCAGAGATTTAAGGGATTGGCCTCAATTCCATTCTAAGGCTCTGCCAAAGCATGGCCAATTTATTTCAGGTTTACAGACATGCTCCACACAAAAGTGACACTTTCAAGTGAATGTAAAATACAAGGTATGACAATTAAGTTCATGAGCTCACCCTAGAAAAGTGCTACATACCTCATTGCTGAATATCACTATGGTCACCTTCGAAGTACTGCCCTTGGGAAGCTATGCACTGACATCAGTGCCTAGTCCACCCTTCAAAGCAATTTTGGAATTCTTTTTCTGGAATGGCCATCAGAGCTGTCGTCCTATTACCCTTGATGTCCTGAATGTCATAAAAATGTCTGCCTTTCAATATTTCCTTTATCTTCGGGTAAAAAAAAGAAGTCATTGGGGGCCAGATCAGGTGACTAGGGTGGATGTTCCAATACAGTTATTTGTTTACTGGCTAAAAACTCTCTCCCAGACAGTGCCATGTGACCTGGTGCATTGTCATGATGCAAGAGCCATGAATTGTTGGAGAAAAGTTCAGATCGTCTAACTTTTTCATGCAGCATTTTCAGCACTTCCAAATAGTAAACTCGGTTAACTGTATGTTCAGTTAGTACAAACTCATAATGAATAATCCCTCTGATCTCAAAAAACAGTAGCAACATCGTTGCAAAAATTTAGCGAACTTATACCTCGTATATTCCCAAAGAAAAAATATTTTAAAATGTAACCAATTTACCAAGAAATAGATGCTTGGGTTATTGGATTTTCTTTTTTTAAGAGTGCTATTTTCATCATCTTATATTTGATTTAAAAGCTTTAATGTAGTAGAAAAGCCTGTATCTGGAAAGCAGATTATGGGTTGCCAGCACAGACTCACGTTCCTGATAAAACGAAATCCTGCTCATTTATAGAGAAGATTGTCATTACAAAACATTTGAAGTATAGGAAAGAGTGAAGCAAAGAAGTAAATGTAGGGAACAAGAGGACCAAAAAGACAATCACCAAGGACTACCTATCCCAAACTCCTTTGGGGGTAGTTAGGGAGAGGGTTAGATTTCACACCTTTCATGGAGGAATCAAAGGTGTTCTGCTTTTAACAAGTTTCTATAACATAGGACAAATTTATTTATTTCTCTTGTGAATTTGCCCAAGATTTTGTCCTGAATCACTAAGATTTTTTTTAGCTCTAAGATTTCATGAGACATGGCAACCTTCAGGGAAAAAAAAAGGGGGGGGGAAATCAGATAAATTATATTTCAGGGGCAATTCAAATTTAGCTTTAACACCAGAAAAGAGCCTGAAGTTCTTCAGAATTAATCATTTAAACATCAGTCAAGTAGTCCCTTCTTCTTATCTGTGGTTTTGCTTTTTAAGTTTCAGTTACCTGCAGTCAATTGTGGTCCAAAAATATTAAATGGAAAATTCCAGAAATGATCAATTCATAAGTCTTAAATTGATGCCTTTCTGAGAAGTGTGATAAAATCTCATGCCATCCTGCTCTGTCCCACTGGGATGTGAATCATTCCTTTGTTCAGTGTATCCATGCTGTGTATGCTACCCCCAGGTAGACACTTAGTAGCCATTTTGGTTTTCAGGTTGACTGTTGGGGTATCATGCTGCTATTGTTCAGGTAATCCTTATGAGCATATTTTACTTAACAATGTCACATTTACATAACTTTTATTAGTATGTTTTATTATTAACTATTGTTGTTAGTCTCTGACTGTGTCTAATTTATGAATTAAACTTTATCATAGGTATGTATGTATAGGAAAAAAAATCATGGTGTATATAAGGTTAGTACTATCTGGGGTTTCAGGCATCCACTGGAGGTCTTGGGATATATTCTTTGCAGATAAGGGGGAGACTACTGTACCTTCATATATATATGTGTGTAGCCAGATAGATAGGTAGGTAGGTAGATAGATAGATAGAAAAATAATAGAGAGATAGAGATAGAGATAGAGGTATACTTTGTCACCTAGTACAGAAAAATCTTTGTAAAAAAATTTTCAGACAATACTTACATTTGACTGAAGAGTAGGAGAAAGTGGGAAATGATTCAGAGAATGGCAAGCCACTGAAATGTTCTCAGGCCACCAGAGGACAATAAGTGATAAGCAAGAATCTAAAAATAAGAATCATGCCCCAAAAATAATTTTTTTCATAGACCTGAAGAACTCATAATGTTTTGTTTTGTTTTGCTTTTGTTTTGTTTTCCAGGAAATTGAAATGTGTTTGAATACACTGGAGTTATCATTTATATACAGAAAGAATTAATTAATGTAAGTTTTAAAAACACCTCAGTCAGGGATAATTTGGACATGTTGTAAAGCATGTTAAATGCACTTGAATAGAGGTGTGTTTTTTGTTGTTGTTGTTTTGTTTTGTTTTTTTAGGGCAGAGTCACCAGCCCTCACATGTGGGACCTGTACTGGGGCCGCTGGCTTCCCAAGCCAGCGCTTAACTACCTGCCACTCAGCTGGCCCTGCACTTGAATAGATAAATCTGACAGAAAAACAATGAAGAGGGAAGTTAAGCAACAGTGATGGAGACATAAAAGACAAGGCAATATGGAGTAAAGTTTGGCAGGTAGTATGTTCTCAGCCTCTTGAAGTGAGTAACTCAAACTGCATCCTTTTTGACAAAGGGTTGTCTTTCAAAACTGTATATTATTTTTCAATATAAAATATTTATTGCAGGAAAGTGGAAAACAAAATAGAGTTATTCAGTTATTCATAATCCTTCCAGATCTTTCCAGATCCAGATCCAGATATTGTTATCATCTAATACAATTCACTCCTGCATTTATATTACTTAGGAAATTATACAGCACATAAAATTTTGTATTTTTTTGGAGGGGGGATGACATTGTAAATATTTCATTTAAAATACCTAGTAATGGGAGTGGAATTATTCATTCATTCAAAATATATTTTTCTAAGATTTCTGTGCTAGGAGCATTGGAGGCCTCTTACATTCTGGAGAAAAATATGTTTTCGTTCCAGTGAAACAAGTTTCCTAAAGTATCATGCAGTACTGCCTCTAGTTTTAATAACATAATTATTTATCATTTGACATAAAGCTTTGAGGTTATAAATTTCTTGCAAATATATTTACTTAACAAGTAAATCATAACGGAATAATATGTTGTCAGTGGGCAGTAGTATATTATTTGCAATAGCATTTGATTACCAGGGGAAATATTCATGTTCTCTAATCACAGATGATACTCAAGATGCTAGCAAAATTATTCAGAGTAATAAAAACCTAGGTGCCTCAAGGTTGGTTTTTGACAGATATAAATGTTCTTCCACTATTTTATCTTAATATTTTGTGGTATTAGACTCTGAGATACTCTGATTTATTGTAACCAGGAAGAACACGAGTCCATGTCATTGACATCTGATTATCTACAGATAAATAGAGATAAGTCATTTTCAAAATCTCATTCTACATCCTTCTTGAAGTTTCTCCATGAATCATATGTCATAAAAACAAAGCTTAGCCTCTCCTATAGGTATCAATGACATTAAAATTTTCAGAATTCCTTTACTCCTTTCTTTGTCACAGTATCACAGATAATCAGAGAGGCTAAAAAGTTAAATAAGCTTGACAGACCCCAATAAAATATGATACAATTTCTACTATAAATATAGAAAGATAACAGAATTAAAATGGTGTTTGGCATTTTATTTGTTTGTTTTTTTTTGTTTTTTTGAGGGCAGTGTCACTGGCTCTCATATGTGGGACCGAACCAAGTGTTTGGCATTTTAAAATTCTTTATATAAAATCAGATTCTCAGATTTAACCTATAGATTAGTTTGAATGAATCATAAAGTGTAGTTTTCTTCTACAGGCCCTATTAAAGAACTAAAGAACCGGTGAATGTTCCCAAGGATTAAATCTCAGTGTGCCACAAACAACACTGAGGCCATCAAGATGATTTCAGGTAGTACAGAGACTTTTGAGTAAATACTATAGTGCAAAGTTTGTTCTTTCTCTCTTTTTTTCTGATTATTTTAAGGAAAAACTTTTCGGGTATTTTATGTCCTTTAAATAATTGTTTTCAGGCTTTCCAACAGAGAACTGGCCTCAGGCTCTGTTTGCCACGTAAAACTATTTATCTGAAATGTAATACCATTTTTTTTTTTAAAGATTTTATTGGGGAATTGGGGGAGGGGAACAGCGTTGAGGAACTGGGGAAGGGGAACAGACAAGTTGCTGTCCTTTTGTTCTTCAGTCTAGTTGTGGAGGACATTGCTTCACTGGCCCATGTTGGTATCATCACTGCACTCATCTTGGGTGAGGCAGATCAGTCGCCGGCCTCTGGACGGTCGCTCACAATGGCTCTTGGCAGCTCACACTAGGCCACTCACTGTAGCCCATGGCTGTCCACTGAAGCGGGGGCTATGCCGTCCCCAGGTACTCACGGCAGCCCAGCTCCAGGTGGAGCTGTTGTTCACCATCTTAGCTGTAGAGGGCACTGTCACTGGCCCTCATATGTGGGATCTGAACCAGGGCCGCCGGCGTCCCAAGCCAGCTCTTAACCAATGCACCACTCGGCCGGTCCTGTAATACCTTTTTAAGTTGTGTTCATTTCATGGTTGTCTTCTTCTATATGTGACAATGTAAAGAATGATACACATTTTTAAATTACTTAAATAAATTTATGTAAAAATGATAAATCAATTCAGAGAAAAATATTAAGTCAATATACTAAATGTTAAGTGTGAAAAGTGGCAAAAATAAGAAAATGTGTTATACTGTGGTACAGAGAAATAGAAAATTATAGCAGTGGTACGTGTATGAATAAAATTCAGGAAACACTGGCCTAGACCTGATCTGTCCAGTGTATTAGTCAAGATCCACATGTGCTTATTGGGCAATTGAATTATGGCTGGTCCAAACTGAGACAGTCTATACATGGAAAATATGCACCAGATTTCAAAGCTGTATCTTTGTATTGAACACATCTCATTAAAAAAAGATACTTTTAATATATTACAATAAAATTGATATTTTATTACGATTACTTTTATCTGTTTCTTGTTTGGTTTCTTACATAATGTTGGACTACACAACTAACTCATTGTACTTCTATTGGATAGCACTAGCCTACACATTGAATCCTTTGTAATATTATAACTCTAATATAACTGTAAGTTATATTAGAAAATCACAATTATCAAATATTTTTAATGACATTTTCAGCAAATGACTCACTTTGATCCTCCTTTATCTAAAAAAGAATTGAAAAAAGTTAGTTACAAATGTAGATGCATTAGAGCTGTGTCATTTTGTTTGGTATTTTAGGTGTTTTTTTCACCCTTGACTTTTGTACCTTTGTAAGGTTAAGTAATGGCTTAAGTATGGTCTTTATCTTTTATAAAGAACAGTGTAGGAAATTGTGACAGGGAGCCCATGCATAAAACTTCCACATCAAAAGTGACCCCAAAAATATCAATTTCAGGAAAAATTTCAAATATGGATATGAAAAATTATTGCCTTTAAAACTACCTCTGTTTTCCTGCCAGTTGGAAAGTGTTTTTGTCCAGACATTTAGTTTGGAGACTCATCTCTAGAATGATTTCCTTCCCAAATCATTGAATAAATAAATGAATGAGGAAACAAGGGAAGAAATCTCACTGTTGTCTTCATCATAAATTTATATGAAATCTTTACCATAAACTTTAATCTATACTTCTTGAAGTCTGTTAATCTCTGAACACCCTTAATCGTTTACCTATATAATTTTTATTGTATTTCTCACTTTTTACCCAGATTATGATTATTTTCACACATATATTATTCCTATACTACAAGAAATTCACTGAGGGTACAAATCATTTGTTATTCACCTGGCTGTCCTTAGAGCCCAGTACTATTGAGACAATGCGTAAACTTTTTATAATAAAAAAAAAAAATAGATCACTTAGAAATATTTATTTATTTTTTCTCTTTTGAAGCTTATTCAAAATAGAGGAAGAATTATATGCAGTGATATTCAGATATTCAGATAAACAGACACATAGATACCTGTGTCAAATGTGGTTAACATCATATGATAAAAAATGGTATTATTATTTACCCTTAACATCCTATGCCAGAATGGTATATTTGTTATAATCAAGGACCTACCCTGACTCATCATTATTCCCCCAAAGTTCATAGTTTACATTAGGATTCACTCTTGGTGTTGTATATTCTATGGGTTTTGACAAACGTATAATGACGTATATCCACCATTATACTGCCACACAGAATAGTTTGCTTGCCCTAAAAATCCTCTGTCCTCTGCCTTTTTATCCCTCCCTCCTCCTCAACTCCTGGCAACCACTGTTTTTTTACTCTCTCTATAGTTTTGCCTTTTCCAGGATGTCAAACAGTTGAAATCATACAGCATTTAATTTTTTAAGATTTATTCTCTTCACTTGCTAATATGCCATATGTATCCCCCGTGTCTTTTCATGGCTTGATAACTCACTTCTTTTTATTGCTGAATAACATTCCATTGTCTGGATGTACCACCATTTATTTATCCATTCATCTACTGACGGACATCTTGCCTGCTTCCAAGTTGTGGCCATTATAAATAAAGTTGCTGTAAACATCTGTATACAGATTTTTGTGTGGACATAAGTTTTCAATTCTTTTGAATTGCAATTGCTGGATCATATAGTAGGAGCATGTTTCGTTTTGTAAGAACTGAAAAACTGTCTTTCAATGTAACTGTATCATTTTGCATTCCCACCAGCAATGAATGAGAACTCCTGTCACTTCACATCTTAGCCAGCATTTGGGTTTTTAACATTCTATTAGGTATATAATGTATCTTGCTGTTTAATTTGCAATCCACTAATAACATGATGTTAAGCATGTTTTTATATGCTTATTTGCCATCTTTTTATTTTCTTCGGTGAGGTATCTGTTCAGGTCTTTTGACCGTTTTTAATTGGGCTATTTGTTTTCTTGTTTTTGAGGAGGGGAATGAAGGGGGGAGGGAGGGAGGGTTTTGGATAACAATCTTTTAGCAGATATATTTTTGTAAATATTCTCTCCCAGTCTGTGGCTCATCTTCTCATTCTATTGCCAGTTTCTTTCATATTTTTATTATATATTATATTTTATAATTATATATTATATATTATAATATCCAGCATGGGAATTAGGGACTCAGAGAATTTTGAGAATTTTGCAAGATTATTTTTCTAAATTACCTTCAAACTCTAAACACCTTAGAAATATATTATTCAAAAGGCATTTTGACATCACAAATAATCACAGAGTATGATAACATGAATAAAAGCTAGCAATTCATGGACATATAAAAGCATTCAATATAAAGTTGTCAAAATTCTTTTTTATGTAGGGAAACAAAATGAAAGCAAACATCCGTCCCTCATGTCTTAATACATTATTGGATCCTAGCATGCAATTAACTATAAGGTACAAAAGTGATGAACAGAAACAATCTGAGGTAAAGAAAGCCTATGGTTTGACAGCTTGTTAATTTTTCAGGTTGTCATTGAATTCTGACAGACAAGAATTGTACAAATAAAGTCAGGCTATCCTATTTACTTTCTTGAATGTTTTTATCAGTGAGGAAAAAGTATTGGATTTACTTAAGAACCACAGAATGGGACTTATAAAGGTAACTTGTGAAATAGGTTAGTAGAATGATTACTGTTTTTGCCTAAGAGCTGTACCTACACTTTTTTTTATGGTCCCTTCTAAGCATATGATTGAGGGTAATACTTATAAGCACATCAATTTTGTATTATTTACATAGATTACCATAGCCTTTCACAGGCAATTTTCTATTCTTGTCAATATAAATATCAAAAACCATTAAAGTAAGGAGAAGCTTAAGGAAGAGTAGATAGAATCTTGTCACAAATTGAAGCACAGTGAGTGAGCTGAAGATATATCTCTTTGCTAAGATCAGAGTTGTCCCATTAAGTAAACACACAAAGAATGGTCTGTTCACGCTACTTACTGTGGTTAAGACTTTTGAACATTTACACAGCAGCTTAGGTAAATTTCAGCATTGCCACCCATTCTCAAGGTATTTAAACACTAGAATTTTACAGATCTTTTAGAAGTACTTTCATTAACTCCTTCAATCATATTCTTTTTATATGAGAAATGTGATGCTTAAATCACCAATATTAAAAGTGTGATTTTTTTTCTGATGAGAGAGATGTTATTTAAACTATACATTACATTAAAAAAAAGAAGTGACAACTCTAGTAATTTTGAAATGTAAGGTAGTCAAAAGTAAAATAAAAAAATAAAGTATTTTTTTCTGAGACCTATATGAACTATCTGTTAATACCAAGCCTTCTGGCAATAAAATATTTGTGTTACTTATCATAGTGTGTATCAGCTTCTTTGGGCTGCACTAACAAATTCCCACAAACTAGGTGTCTTAAAAAGTCACAAATCAAAGTGTCAGCAGGGCCATGTTCTCTCTGAAAGCTCTAGGGAAGGATCTGTGCCCTGCCTTTCTCTTAGCTTTTGGTATTGTTCACAATCCTTGATGTTCCTTGGGTTCTAGGTGCATCACTCAGATCTTTCCTTTGTCTTCACATTTAGTTTCCCCTGTATCTCAGTGTCTCTGCCTCTGTTTTCTCTTTTTATAAGGGCACTAGTCATATTGTATTAGGGCACACACTCATTGAATATGTTCTAATATTAAAATGATAACATCTGCAAAGATCCACATTCTGAGATGCCAAAAAGGGCAAGAATTTGGGGAAGATATTGTCTAATACAATACAAAATATAATATATGACTCTGGATACAGATCAATCTGAATTTCAGTTCTGACTCTGCTTAGTAGCCCTATAATCGAAGATGAGTGATTTAACTTTTCTAATTATATATCGGTCTTTCTATATAAAAAAAGATGATAATACCTACTTTACCAGGTTGTTGTAAAGTTTAGAAATGATATTTGTAAATTGTCAAATAAGGATCTGACACATAGAAGGCTTTAAAAATATCAGCTGTTATTATTTTTATAATTGTTATTTAGAATCACACCATCTGTCTCTATTATAAATACTTAATTTCAGAGTAGAATTCAACAAAAAATACAAATATTTACCAAAATATATAGAGAGTTCTGTAAAAGTGTCATGGTATTGCTTTGATATTAAAATATAATCATTTTTCCTTCAGCTTTGCTGGCAGCATGCTTCTCAAAGCTCAGCCATCCTTGGGGAGTGAGGTGGGAACAGTGTCCTCAGGATTGATCTGAGTGGACTTTACTATATCATGCTTTACACCACTTCAAAAGAACTATTCTACCCTCCCCTTTATTTCCTTTATAAATATCATTTTTTTATTTCTGTAATCAACCAATTAATAAATCATTTGTCATCTACTATATGTAAAATGTTATGCTAGGTAATATGAATAACAGAAATAGTATATGATCATACTCACAAGGACCTTAGAGTTTATTTAAGAGAGCATACTAAGCATGCTTAGGAAAATTGATTGTAATTTAAATAACAAACGTACTTTTTAACAACTATTTTTTCAAATCCTTATATTGAGCCAGGCAGTATATTGGATACCGGGTACACAAAACTGACAGAAATGTCTCCTTCTTCAAGATGCTCGCAGGCAGGTGAGAGACACAAATAAAGGAGTAGATTGTTTCTACAGAATGTTGTTAGTTTAAGGATAAACAGATGGAGAATGCTGTATAACAGATGAACAGATGCATACTTAGATCAAAACGGGAGCATGTCAAGGCTTCTGGGAGATGCTGACATTGAATTGATTAGTGAATGACTAGCAACAGATACTTCATTAGAGAAAGAACAAAAGACAGAATTTAAAAATTAAGGAAGAAAAAAAAGTGTTTGTGAGAAATGCACAGGGGCAAACAAAGTCTGTGAGGATTTTGATGTTATTCACAGTTCAGGTTGGTAGGATTTAAAGGCACTGTTGAGAAAGCAAAACCCATCCTTGAGGTGTTTTCAGTATACTAGAATTTGATTCCCTATTATCTTTGTGGACAAACAATTGCAATGGAGTTCCAAGAGAATTTCTTGAGAGTTGGGGTACTGAAGAAATTAACATTTGTTGTAGACACATGTTGCTTTTATATATATTATCTATGCAATCCACATAGTAAATCTGCAAGGTGAATATTAACTACATTCTGCAGAGACCAAAACTGGGTCAAAAATGTTGAGAAATTTAACCAAGGTCACACCACAGGTAAATGACAATGTTTGATTTCCTCAAATAAAAGACATCATGAGGGATGGCTGTGTGTCATGGTTCACATAAGTACTATGATAAAAGGTTTAAAAGACATTCTTAGAATAAAATTGATATGATATATTTGTAGGATAAGTGAAATAGCTAACTAAACTGCTGAAATAAACCTGGATATATAGAGTACAGTCAGATTATGAAGGTATATAAGAATTAAACCCAAGCAGAGATTTGAAGAGGGTGAAACTTAGAATGGTTGAGACTTCATAGGAAAGTAGTAAAATAATTAAAATAGAACCATGTGTGTCATGGTTCACATAAGTACTATGATAAAAGGTTTAAAAGACATTCTTAGAATAAAATTGATATAATATAGTTGTAGGATACGTGAAATAGCTAACCAAACTGCTGAAATAAACCTGGATATATAGAGTACGTCAGATTATGAAGGTATGTAAGCATAAACCCAAGCCCAAATTTGAAGAGGGGTGAAACTTAGAATGGTTGAGATTTCCTAGGAAAGTAGTAAAATAATTAAAATAGATTTTAGGTCAGTCCTATCTGAGAACAATAAACATGAGAATTTAGCAAGGAAGCCATGACAGTACCAATTCAGGTTCGATATGGCAACCCCAGATCTGGCCAGATTAGGGGTGGTATAGGTTGGAAATTTGTTGGCAATGGGACTAAAACAGATAGGGTTGTTTTTCTTTTCTTTTCTTTTTTCTTTTTTTTTTTTTAAGAAAGAGAGAAAGAAATCTTAAAGGTGAAAAATTATCTAATTTTAAAATTGGTTGACTATTGGAACATGAAGAAAAATTAAAATATTACAAGTCATGTAGGACTAAGAATAGAGATTTAAGTGACAGAAATAGAAAGTTTGCTAAAGGCATTTAAGTTAGTGAGGCTTACAGAGGGTGCAGTGAGATGTTACATTTAGCTTTATATACACTGTGTTTGAGATGACAGTGAAATATCCAAACAGCATATCCAGCAGTCTCTAGATACTGCATATCAGTCAGAATACATTATTAATGTGAATGTGCGGTACTGAGAGAAAAAATGAACTTGTGGTCTCCTTTTTTTCCCTCTGATCATTTTCCAAGGTTGGAAATGCTAACATATAGGATCAGTTCTAAATAAATTGGTTGTTTGATCTGTCAGAGGAGTCTGATTTATTTCTTCTTAAGAATTGGTTAAAAGGAAAAAAAAGTATTTGAAATAAACAAACATTTCTTCCTGTGTTGCAGAACTGTCACAGTTATGCTAATGTTAAGTCTTGTTTTGGTCGTTCATATGTATTTGGGGCAATGGGCTATAAGCAGATTACCTATTTAGTGACTTCAGAGATTTATTTCAAAATGACACTAATATACATATGAATACGGACTCTCTTAAAATAACATAATAACAGCTATGGTTACTTCATATTATACTGTTTATGTCAGTGTCATATTCTTAATTATATTATTTGTATCAAAATCCAGATTATGTGTTGATAGTAGGGGAGACTGTGTGAGGAGCAGGGGATGCAGAGAGAAGATGGAAACTGTATTTTTAAGTCAATTTTACGGTGAACATAAAACTGCTCTAAAACATAAAGTCTGGATAAACAAACAAAGTATGATCCTTATAACTGACACCACAATTACTCTTAAGGAGGCAGCTGTGTCCAGAAAAACAATTCATACAATATTTGGTAGCAGGATTTGTGATCATGAGTCACAGGTTAAAGAAAATCAGTAAGTGAAAGAATGAGAAAGCTAAGCTGCTCAACATTATAAATAATCAGACTTTAGGGGTGAGTGGGAGGGAGAAAATAAAATGTAAGAAAGAAGGAATTGGGTGGGTGAGCTGAATGGTGGAGTGGCTAAAGGGCTTTTAAGGCTAGATGAGCATATTCTTTGTTGAAATTGTTTGTATTCCTGATTTCCATCTTTCCCCTCACCCTACTGCACCTAAGGATGATATTTAAATCTTTAACGATTCATATGAAATGGGCAACCACAAGTGAAGATGGGCTCATTGGTCAATCAGAATGACAACAGCTGTAAAGCCAGTTTGAATTTACCAATGCTTATCGCCTGAGTAATAGTCCTGAACTTACCCCTGCAAATGGCTGTATCAGGAGGGTTATTATTATTAATATTATTATTTGCTTGTTTGCTTTTTAAGTGAGAAACTGGGCTGACACTTTTATTGGATTGAGACGGGGTGCTGCTGAGGTGGCCTATGTACAACCACAAAGTGATAAATGAAATAGTGCAAGTGGAAGCCCATGGAGGTCCTGAGAAGCGGAATTCTTGGGAATCTGCTGAGTCTCAGAGCGCATGGGATTCTAAGGGCATGGAAACTGGACATTCAAGTCTATCTTTGTGAGTGAGATTTTCAGAGACATGGAGAGAGGTCGCCGACATCTGGGTCATAATTTATGTCCTTATCCAGGATATTTCAGCACTTTCTTTCTCAATTTTTGCAAAAAAAAAAAAAAAAAAAAAAGTATTACACAAAAAGAAGACCACTGCCTAAAATGTTATAAATCTATCAGAGGATCTCAAAATCTGCATACCTTTCTGGTTGTTGAGTCTCTACAATAGACAAGACAATATATAGAATATTTTGCATAGTTCTTTGTACCCTCCAGATTATAGTCAAAATAAGCCAATTTAAAGATGACTTTCTGTAGGCCAGACAACTATAGATCCTTTTCCTTCATTTCCTGGATGGTCATCTATATATTTTTTTCTGTCCTTCATGTTGCCCCAAACATCACTCTTTAAATTTTCCTCTCTTGTGGCTATTGCACAGCTAAGATTTGATTCCAATATTTTTAATTGAGTTCAATTATGGGAATTACATTTTTTGCAGGATGACACTTTTTTAAAATTCTGAAGTGGCAACTGCTTTACAACTCTATGGGACTTGTGTTTGTAGGGAAAATGAATTAAAAGATCAGAAGAGGAACAAAGTCCTTTATTGTTTAGAGAAATACAAATAAAAACACAAAACTTGAATAATCATGGATTTTAAATAATATTAATAAGAATTAAATATATTTCGTGTGTTGAGTCAGAACAAAAATTTAAAAAATCACATTGTGTTGTTTAGCTCATTTATGGTTTCCTTGTTGCAATACTCATTTTAATCTCTATCCCAAGAACGTTACGTTTTAAGAACCCAACATTCCAAGAATATCTGATGTTATAGGTATAACTTAATCTACACTTTGTTATAATTAATCTAGTTATAAAGTTATCTGTTAATTCATTTAGTAATTCATCCAGATACTTAGGCAGTTTGCTAATGATGTTTAACTTGCAATTTAAATCTCTCTAGAGGATGACAAGAGAAAAGTTCAGTAAAATGGCATCGGAGGTAGGTCTGAAGTAACTGAATAGAGGAGTGAGTAACATATCTCAAATGCATCTGTTTTATATAAGGCAGACAAGCAATTTAAAACTATTTCCCAATAAAGAGTGCCCACAGGGTCACCTTTAAATACATGGAATTGGAAACTTAATGTAGTCCTGTGCGCAGGGAGGGGTCAATTATATGTATATGGCAACTGTACTTTGCTTATTAGAAAAATTTAAAATATTTATGCCAGTATTTGAAATGCAGCCTGCATCATTATATAGGGTAGAAAGTGTTTAGATAGTAATGACTTAATATGCAGCTAGCTATAAGGATATGAAGGTGCAGGGACTCTAAACAATATTGTACAAAAAATGTTTTATTACCCAATTTACAAAAGGGAGAAATGGATAAATTCACCTTAGGGTGAAAATAGAAATTTCTAAAAAGTTCAAGAGAAGTTATTATATTAGATACATCCCGTATTGCCCATTTAAGTGCACATTTTTTTGAGGGGGAAAGGACATTAAGTTGATGAGGAAAATTATCATCTAATCCACTGCAAGCTTTAAGTTATTATTGAGAGAGACAAACATCTCACTTCTCTAATACTGTAGAGGTGAAGTTAATAGTTAAGCTGGTTAATTAATTGAAAGGACAAAGTAAATTTTGTCTAGACCAGCTTTAATGCAAATTTTGATAGCCCAAATAGTTTAGTTTTGCTTTCAGACCGCATTTCTAGAAGAAGAAACAGATGCTCCAAGCTAGAGATTGTTCACAAAAGATTCTAATGAGATGAAAAAGTATGAATATAAATTGCACCTTATCTCTGGTGCTTTAAGAGGGAATTTTCTCAGATTATGTTTAGAAAGATATTGTTCCTGTGATGAACATAAATGCTCACACTTAATTTCACTTATTACAAGTGATATTTCTATTCCTTCTACCTCCTAAGCAATAGCTATATACTCGTACATTGAGCTAGATTTTGGCAACAAGTAGTCTTTTTGGGAAAACATAATTTAATATATTAATTTTTTTTTTCTTCCTACTGATAGAAGAGGTAAGATTGGCTGTCAGCTACTAGGCAGAAGAAAACTCAAGTCCTTCAACTTCAGTTTCATGATTCCTGGAACTCATATAAGATTGTGTAGAGATACATCAGATGGATAGAGTTATGATATTGCTACAATGGTTACTTAGAGGTTTGTGCTCTACAATAAACCTAAATAGTAGTTAAGGTAAAAGTAGATAAGATATAAAGACTATAACCAGGCCGACCGAGTGGTACATTGGTTAGGAGTTGGCTTGGGATGCCAGCTCTGTGCAGCAGGGCCCTGGTTCGGATCCCACATAGAGGGCCAGTGATGCTGCGCCCTCTACAGTTAAAATTGTGAACAACAGCTTGACCTGGAGCTGGGCTGCCGTGGGTCAACGGCGACAGCGTAGGCTGCAATGGGCTGCAGTGAGCTACTGTGAGCCAACAGCAGCTGCCGTGCACCTTAGTGAACCACCATGAGGGGCTGTCCAATAGCCAGTGAGTGACTGCCTCACTCGGGAAGAGATCATGATAATGTTGGTAATGATAATACCAACATGGGCCAGTGAAGCAATGTCCTTCACAACTAGACTGAAGAATAAAAAGACAGCAACTTGTCTGTTCCCCTTCCCCGGTTCCCCAATGCTGTTACCCTCCCCCAATTCCCCAATAAAATTTTTTAAAAAACCGAAAAAACAAACTATAACCACTGAAATCTTCTTCCCCTGCTTTCAAAAAAATATTTCTTATTTAGAAGTAGCATAGATGTTAAATATTGTGTTAAAAGCTTCAAATATTTTGTAGTGAAGAGATTTAGAATAGTAGTATAGGGGGAAAATGTCTCAAAGTATATCAATTCAATATAGATTTACCCTTACTAAGGAGATGAAGTTACTTGTATGCAAATGTAAACTAATTTGCTTTTCTCTGGGTATATATTATAATTAAGATGTCAGAATTGAAGTTTTTATTGGTTTGTTTTCTTGTGTTTCCATCCAAAGGTAGGGAGGCTCTTTGAGGCTAATTGTTCATGTTATCTTTGATTTTTGACTTTCACTTGTGGATCCATGGCAAGTGGTTCAGTTTTCACCATCTCCCAGCCAGTAGGAAGGAGAAAGGGGGCAGGGAAGCCAACATTCTGTGGTTTTAAGGTCAAGACCTAGTAGTGACATCCAGGTACCATTGGCCAGAGCATAGTTACATGACTACATAAGTGTGGGGGAGACTGGGGGTGGTTGTAGCCTTTAAACTGGCCCTTATTGACTCACAGTGGAAGTCATCATATTATAATCTATAATCTAAAAATATACTTGCTTAGATGAAAAAAATATGCATGTTAGATGAAAAGACAGCTGGACTTATAAGTTGATTGTCCTTTTTACCCACACCTGAGAAAGTTCAGCTGGATTTAGAAAAGTCTTGTTTGCTGTTTACATTTTTGTTTTAAAAATATTTACTGATATTTTTTAAAGATCTAGTTTCAAAATGGGGGTATTCCAGAGGGAGAAACAAAAAAATTTATCTGAAAAAGTCAGATCAGGCCCATGTCTGAGATGCTCTTCTTGAATATTTGAATACCACCTAATATATATTGAGTAGGTACAATGTGCTTTGCATTGTTCTAAGCACTTTTCACATAGTAACTGATTAATTTTCACAAAGACCCTTTGGAGTAGGTGCTGTTGTTATCATATTAGAGATGAGGAAATTGACACTTAGTGGGATGAAATTCTTTTGTATGAGAAACTTAATAAGCAAAGTTGATGAGGCATCTAGAAAGAAAATTTGTTAATTCTGAGGCAGCATTAGAGAAAGAAAAAAAAAGTGAGAATGGGGCAAAAGACAAGATTCCAGTAATCTTGTAGTAATCGGGAGAGTTGGCTGTCAAACAGATTAGAGAAAATGTGATTCAGAAGGCATAAAAAGAGGTAGCAAGGCAAAGAGCAGCATGGGATAAAGAATTACTGTTCTGTAAGAAGGGAAAGTTGAGAAAATTAGACTGCAGTTGTTCTTCAAATTAAAATTTAAACATTTTCAGGAAACTTTGACCATGTAGCTGTCAGTTTTTATCTTAAAAATTACAAAACCAGACTTCCGGTAAGATGGCAGCATAGACAGATGCTGTGACAACTGCTTCCTAGGATCACACCAAAATTACAAATAATTTATACAACATTCAACCCCAGAAGTCCCCAGAACACTAGATGAACAGAACCTCTAAGCGAGGAACTTATAGAGGAGACCACGTCGAGTCTGGTAGGAGGGGAGGAGACGAGAGAGGGCGAACCCCGTGAGGGACGGCCCAGCGATAAGGAGGCTTATCTGGTTGGGGGAGAGACCCTCCAGCCCCACACTGAACTCACCAACCCAGAGTTACTTTGCCTGGAAGAGGAGTTCCACGTTAGCTGGCAGTAGAAATTAATAAGGACTTTCTTGGCTCAACTAGGTGAGGCTGAGGGTGGCTAGAGAACCAGTGTAGCCAACACACAGACTCGGTCACTGGTGAGTACTCACCTGGTTCCTGGTGGAGGGAGTAGCTGTGTGAGCAGGGCCCAGAAGCCTGCAGGGAAGGACTGAACTGAGTGCCATTGGCGTAGGAGCTGGAGGTTTTGGACTATTGTTCCTCTGGTGTGGAGCTTGCACATGAGTGGTATACAGGAGGGCGCCATTTTGTCAGTGTTGGGCCCTCCTACAGAGGGTCAGTTCCAGGACCGCATTCGTCGAGGAATTGGCACAGGAGTGCGTGTGTGCGTGTGCACGCATGTGACCTTGGATACCCACCCTCTGCCCTGTCTGTGTTGTGTTGCCAGGGAAACGCTGGGTGGGTGTGCTCCAGCTCCAACAGGCTGCTTGCTGAGACACGGGAGTGTGCAAGCCGCCTTGAGTCCCCACTCTCTGTACTGTAAGTGCAGAGTTGCCAGGCTGGTGATTGGTTGTCGGGCTACTCAGCCTGATCTGTGAGTGGCAGATTGGAACAGGCTGAGACTGAGAGTGTTCCTGGGAGTGTTGGGCCTTGAGCTGTGTGCCTGCATGATCCAGCCGGGGTTTTCCCAGTGATCTATCTAATACATCAAAGCAATCCCAGAGCAACAGCCAGAATGAAGAAACAAAGAAACATGTCACGAGTAAAAGATCGAAAGAAGTCTCTAGAAATGAAACTAAAAGAAACAAAGGGATCCAACCTTTCAGAGACAGAGTTTAGAACACTGATGATAAAAATGTTTAACAAACTTAGTGAGGGCATAAGGAAGGATAGAGAAATCATAAAAAAAAACAACCTGTTAGAGCTAAAGAATACAATAACTGAAATCAAGAACACACTCGAAGGAATCACCAGTAGAGTAGAGGAAGCAGAGGAGCACATCAGCGATTTGGAAGACAAATAGCAGAAATCACCCAGTTGGAACAACAAAAAGACCAAAGAATAAAGAACAATGAAAATAATTTAAGAGCCCTATGGGACAAGACGAAGAGCACCAACAATTGCATAATAGGAATACCAGAAGGAGAAGAGAAGCAAGGGGCTGAAAATGTATTTGAAAAAATAATGACTGAAAACTTCCCTACCCTGGTGAAGGAAATCAACATACATGCCCAGGAAATGCAGAGTTCCAAACAAGCTGAACCCAAACAGGTCTATACCAAGACACATCGTAGTTAAAATGGCAAAGGTTAAAGACAGACAGAATCCTAAAAGCAGCAAGAGAAAGACAGCAGTTTACATACAAAGGAACTCCTATTAAACTAACAGCTGACTTGTCTACAGAAACTCTGCAGGCCAGAAGGGAGCGGCAGGAGATATTCAAAGTGACACAAAATAAAGGCCTACAACCAAGACTGCTCTACCCAGCAGGGCTGTCACTTAAAATTGAAGGAGAAATAAAGAGCTTCTCAGAAAAGAATAAGCTTAAGGAATTCATTACCACCAAGCCAGCATTGCAAGAAATGTTAAAAGGGCTTTTTTAAACAGAAGAAAGGGGTAAACAAGCTAATCTAGGAAGACCAGGAATACAAATAACAAAATGGCAATACATATGCACCTATCAATAATCGTTTTAAATGTGAATGGGCTAAATGCTCCAATCAAAAGACAGAGAGTGGCTGGGCCCGCCAAGTGGCACGGTGGTTAAGCGCTGGCCTGGGAAGCCAGCGGCCCCAGTTCGGTCCCACATATGAGGGCCAGTGACACTGCCCTCAAACAAACAAACAAACAAACAAAAAAGACAGAGAGTGGCTGAGTGGATAAGAAAATAGGACCCCTGTATATGCTGTTTACAGAAAGAATAAGATATTTCATGCAAATGGAAATGAGAAAAAAAGCTAGAGTAGCAGTACTTGTTTTGGACAAAATAGACTATAAAATGAAGACTACAATAAAAGACAAAGAAGGGCACTATAACCCTAATAAACATCTATGCACCCAACAGGAACTCTTATATAAAACAGATTTTGACAGACATAAAGACAGAGATCAACAGTAACACTATCTTAGTAGGGGACTTCACATCCTATTGTCATCTATGGACAGATCCTCTAGACAGAAAATCAACTCGGAAAGTGTGGCCTTAAAGGACACTTTAGACCAGCTGGATTTCATTGACATTTCTAGAGCATTTCACCCTGAAACAACAAAATATACATTCTTCTCAAGTGCACATGGGACATTTTCCAAGAGAGACCACATGTTAGGCCACAAAACAAGTCTGAGTAAATTTAAGAAGATTGAAATCATATCAAGCAGATATAAAGGAAAAACTGATGGTTGCTGGCTGGGAGGGAGTGGGGATAAGGGAGAGGGGGAAGGTTTTGGACATCGTAGGTGGGTGACTACAATGTTACTGCAGGGATATGGTGGGTAGTTCTGGGAATGTAATTGATAATGTTGTGAATGCTTTGTGGGGTGTCAGATGGTCGCATGTCTGGTTGGGGAGACCGCTTTGGGGATGGGGTAGATGCTTGATAACTGTGCTATACACCTGAAGCTGATGTTGCATAATATTGAATGTTAACTGTGATTGAATGTACACATATAGTCATGGGATGAGAATACAGTGTGAGAGTGGGGTCAGGGGAGTTGTAATAGATATTATGATATGGGGGAGAGTGGGGCAGTGGATTGGGGGAAGGGGGTTGTCATTTCGAGGGGTAAAAAGTATAATTATTGTTCTGTTGTAAAAAAAAATAAAAAAATAAAAAAATAATGAAATTGGAAAAAAAAGATAAAAAAATAAATGTACAAACACCCTAAAAAAAAAATTATAAAACCTCATAATGTTTCAAAATTCAACTTGAGTTGCCTTTCTGAGGATGCTTTCCTGATCATCTTGCTCACCTCCACCAGTAGAAGTATTCACCATTGCTTCTTCTCTCTTATTAGTTCTGATTAGTTCACTTACTACACTTTATTATATTTCTTTTTTATTTTTTTAAGATTTTATTGGGGAATTGGGGGAGGGGAACAGCATTGGGGAACTGCGGAAGGGGAACAGACAAGTTGCTGTCTTTTTGTTCTTCAGTCTAGTTGTGGAGGACGTTGCTTCAATGGCCCATGTTGGTATCGTCATTGCGCTCTTCCTGGATGAGGCAGATCGGTCGCCAGCCTCTAGATGGTCGCTCACCACAGCTGTTGGCAGCTCACGCTGGCTGCCGGCCGCTCACTGTAGCCTATGGCAGCTCACTGCAGCAGGGGCTGCAGCTATGCTGTCCCCGGGGACTCACAGCAGCCAAATTATATTTCTTTACATGATTGTGTGCCTTAGTAGTTTATAAGTTCCTTAAAAGTAGTGCTCCTGGTTTTTTTTTAATATGTGCTCCATGTGCCTAACAAAGTACTGAACATTCTCCATAAATGTTTACGGAATTAAATGTCTTCACGGCATATATGAGCTCTGACAATTAAGTTTGCAAACTCATCCTACAAAAAGTGCTACATACCTCACTGCTGAATATCACTATGGTCACCTTCAAAGTACTCCCCTTGGGAAGCTATGCACTGACACCAGCTCCTAGTCCACCTTTCAGAGCAATCTTGGAACTCTTTCTGGAATGGCCATCAGAAGCGTTGTCGTATTACCCTTGATGTCCTGAATGTAATCAAAATACCTTCCTTTCAATATTTCCTTTATCTTCAGGTAAAGAAAGAAGTAATTGGGGGCCAGATCAGGTGAGTAGGGAGGGTGTTCCAATACAGTGATTTGTTTACTGGCTAAAAACTCTATCACAGTGCCATGTGACCTGGTGCATTATCATGATGCAAGAGCCATGAATTGATGGAGAAAAGTTCAGGTCATCTAACTTTTTCATGCAGCCTTTTCAGCACTTCCAAATAGTCAACTTGATTAACTGTCCAGCTGGAACAAATTTGTAATCAATAATCCCTCTGATATCAAAAGAGATTAGCAACATGGTTGTAACACGTTCACGAACTTAATTGTCACACCTTCGTATGAAGGGGTCTTGAATGAGGCTGGCACCAAGGATAACAAGTATTTGAAGTGTGTGGTGGTGCTCCTTTTTGGTTCCCACAGCAGTAGACATAAAATAGCACTGACTGTATATTTTTTTATCTAAGCCTAGAGAATTCTTTATAACACAGGTAGGTGCTGTCTAGCAATAGAAGCTGACATAAAATGAGAAGTATTTCACAGGGCAGCCACATAGGTTAGCCTTGCAAAAACTGTTTAGCTTAGCATTGCAGTACTATTTTCCATTCTTAGAAAAAGGGTCTCAATTCAAGCTCAAAATACCAATACACACTAGTAAGAAAATCAGTAGAAACAGAATAGTAAGGTTTTAGAAAAGAAATTAGCGATAAAAATATTTGCCGATATTTCTGGAAGGTTATAAAAGTTTAGAGTCAGTTTACATTGACCCCAGTGAAGTTTTATTTTTGTTTCTTCCTTTAGCATTTAGAAAGTTGCATTTTCTTTTCTGTAATTCTGTTTCACCCCTGCCCTAATTAAAAAATGTATAAGGGTTAGCTGGAAGATGACCAGCAATCTATGCCCATCAGGGAACCATTTCCAAGCCGAGAACATTCATTTCAGGCTTGCCAATACAAACACTTAATGAAGGAAATTTGCTGAAATGCCAAGCAAGACTTATGTGTGTTTTTTCCCACCTTCAGTGTACAAGATCAATGATAGCAATCAATCAGCTACTTGGAAGGATTGATCTTTGTAATTGTGAAATTGAATAGTAAGGGAAATAAAGTTATAGAAGGTAAAAATAAGGTCTCTCTTGAAGTTTTGGAATTTAGGTCTTAAAACATAGCTTTTGCATTGACAGATAAGTCAACTCTTCTTCACTTTTCCCACATCGACAGACAGTATTTCCTAACTTATTTTGTGCTTAAAGAGTCTCAGCTTTTTTGAGTGCAGTGCTAACAGCTCCATAGCACAATTATAGCTGTTTTGAGTGTCTCCAACATTGTTTAAAGGGAATACTATCCACTATGCATCTGCCTCCAGGGAATTTGTTACATATTAATGTGTTGGTTTCAATTGTCACAGTTTTATAATCATTCTAAACCAGAGTGACTTTCTTTTGAAGAGTGGTTAATGTGTGTGTCTCCTCTGTGAAAAGGTCAGTTGGATATAAGCAGCAGAACTGACTGTTGGTTACTTTGGTCCCAAATGGTAGTAATTAAATGAGTCTGGATACTCTGGTCTGTTAGGCACTATCCTGGTGATCAGATATTGTTTTTATCAACTCAGTAGTGTTTATAAGTATTGTATTTTTCTCTGCCCAATTGCCATATATGGATTTTTCTTTTTCAGACATGAAAGCTTTCATATTAGGTGCTAGGTTTGACCACGGTATAAAAGTCAGGATATATAAAGGTTCTTATTTCTGTGTTTCAATTTAAGTTCTAGTCAACATTCACCATTTCTATATCATTATGCTGTATGTGTTTGAGTAATAGAATAAGAAAAATTATATTATAAAAAGAATAAGTGAAAGGCTTTTAATACTTACCTGGATTAGGCAAGAATCTCTAAAGCTTTCACCGAATTATTAAAATGATGTGCCCCTGTCATTTGCAAGATATTTATACCTTAATTTATGATATTACAAACAATTAATAAATGGGTTTGAGTTTCTTAGAGCTGCTAAGCAGCCAGTTGTATTAGAAGTTCAGGGGATCTCTACTATATAGAATGGTGTCCTACATGTAGGAAGCATGCATTGCATAATGAACATGTGCCAGGCCCTACCAAGACTTTATATTCTTTTCCCACAATTCTAATTTATAGGCAAGAAAACCAATATTTAGAGAGGTTAAGTAACTTGCTGAAGTGCACACAGCTTTCATGGGGCAGATAACTTAGGATAAGCAAGTTGTTTCCACTATTATATACTCTCTTCCAAGAACTTACAATTTAATGAGAAAGACAAATAGCAAAATTGTACATCCCAGTATCTGAACATTCATCATTTGTAATACTAGGATAAATCTATCCCACAGGTTTGTCATGAAGATTAAATAAAAATTTAATCTTCAGGTTTGTATGAAGAAGATGATTTATATTTATTATATATGCATACATAATAAAGCACAGGGTTTTAAAATGCCATATCTAATCTATAAATCCCTGATATAAAGGGAATTCTTCATTATTCTTTCAGGATGATGTATCTCTTTGTTCACCATATTGTTAATGAGCCAAGCAATGAATTTTTCCTATCCTTCTTTTTGAGATGCTTCATAGCAAATGTTAAAGGTAGCTGTCTAATCTAACTACCCACAGCACATTGTACATTCCTGAGTTTAGCCATACAACCTGATATCAAAATGGCAATATGTACGTTCCTCTGTGAGACTGAGTTTCCTGAAGGCAGAAGCTATGCCTTATGCTTCTGGTTGTTCCATTCCATTAGTACAGGGTCTGGAATACTGAATGGAAGTGTGCCTAATATAGCAATATTTCCCATAATGATTTACAGGTACAGAATCAATTAGTAACTAGAAGTATTATCAAGGCAGAGAATTTCAGTATGAGGAACGCTAGCCAGTAGTGACAGATTCTGGGCTCTGGTTTAAACTGATCTCAACACAGCTGCTGACTTGCTATGGGGGTTTTTCACAAGTCATTAATACTTTCTTGAAATTATAATGTATTGATCTAATCAAAATAGAAAAATATCTACCTAGCTATTTAAAATAAAGCTATAAATAATAGTATTAGTGTTTTAGAGCTATAAAAGACCCAGGAGCCCAGGAGACTTCTTTTTTTGTTGTTTTAAGTTTTTCTATTCTTTTCTTTTCTTTTTTAAATTAGTTTCAGGTGTACAAAACAAAGTAGTAGATATTTACACCCCTCACAAAGTGATAACCACTCTCCTCCAACCTACTACCCCTCTGACATCATATATAATTGTTATAATTCCATTGACTCTATTCCCTATGCTGTACTTCACATCCTGTGACTATGTATAATTATAGTTGACATTCAGTATTATTCAGCTTCAGCTTCAGCTGTACATCTCAGTGGTCAGGCATCTACACTCTCCATGAAGTGGTCCCCCTAATAAGACAAATATCCATCAAATACCAGGAGACTTCTTTTTCCCTACCACAATCCCATTTCAAATTCACTGTCATCCAAAAATATTGTGTTGACAAAAGAAAGCAAATTATTATTTATTGAACCAAAGTTTCTTGCTTTCCATCCCATTTCTATATTTACTGTATTATCCTATCAGAAAACAAAAGAAAATAAAACAAACTTAAATGTTATTTTTACTGTATGTATTGTATTATCCCATCAGAAACAAAACAAAACAAAACTTAAATGTTAAGTATTACCTGATATACCTCAAATTTGGACTCTACTCTACAATTTACAAAACGATTGCACACTCGCCAATCACCCCATTGGATAAGCATCATCATTCTGACATTTTACAGGATTGAATAGACTCAGTAAATGTAGAATGATTTAGCCAAACTCAGAGCTCATGGGAGGCCAACTAGGACTTAGACTTACCATCCTGTCTTTTACCCTGGCTCTACTTGGCATAGCCGTTAAAGTGAATATCATGGTTGTGTTTTGTTCTAATTGAATGAACTAATCTCTGTATTATTTCCCATAACATTTATTAGTTAACATTTCCTTTTTTTTCTTTTATAAATACTAATTTTTGTTACTGAAAGTATTAGTTTCTGTATTTGTACACCATGAAATTAAGCAATTTTTCTCCTGGTTAGTAAAATGCGGCACCCTTAGTGGAAGAGAGTAGGGGGATTCATAAACAGATGAAACAGCTCAGCCTTACCAGGCATATTTGCAAAACTCATTCAGTGGAATATATAACCATTTCTAATACCAGATAGTCACATAGCAGCAGGATGCAATATGTAAGTGTAATAGAGAGAAAATACTTATCCTGCCTTACAGTAGATAAAATTTGTGAAATTTTTATTTAATGAAACTTTGTAAATTGAATAGGACAAGAAGTAGAAAGCTTTTGGAGGGCTTATTTTTAAGCTTAAATTAAGTCTAAGAGGTGAAATCTCCTGGTACATTAGGTTTAGGACAGATTTGTCTCCTAGTGGCCAAGTTCATTGAACAAGGTAAATGGCCATTCAGATACTTGGTAAAAATGTAAGAATATCTGATTACACGTGTCAGTAAGGTGACAGCCTGAACAGCTGGGAAACTACATGTGGACTTGGTTTTTCTAAAATGAACTCTGGTAAAGCACATTATCCCCTGTAAGCTTTAAGCTTTCTCCTGCAACTTATATTACCTTAAGACACCCTAAAAGGCAAGGAAATAGAGGAGACCTTTTATAATATCCCAGTATTTAGTAACATAAAAAAAATATGTTACTGACTTGAACAAAATATAATTCTATAGTTAACCAGAAAAGGAAACATGCTACTCTGGCCATTTAATGCTAACTTCCAACATATTGAAATTCGTGATTTACAGGAGGTTTTCCAATAGATACAAAACTATTATAATTACTGTTGGTAGAATCAGAATTTCCATAATGGTACTTTAAAATATTTTACATTATGTTATTGCTTGATTATTTGATCTCAGTGAATGTTACCTTACATAAGGCCTCATCCTATCAGTTGCAGCCTTTAAGATCAAAGATTGAGGTTTCCTGAAGAAGAAAGAATTTTCTTCAAGACTGAAACATAGAAATTCTGCCTAAATTGTCAGCCTGCTGCCCTGTGGAATTCAGACTCCAGGCTGCAACATGAACTCTTGCCTGTATTTCCAGGCTCCCAGCGTGACCTACAAATTTTGGACTTGCCATTCACGACAATTACATGAGATAATTCCTTAAAATAAATCTCTCTCGGCCGGCTGAGTGGCGCGGTGGTTAAGCGCTGGCTTGAGAAGCCAGCAGCCCCGGTTCGGGTCCCACATATGAGGGCCAGTGACACTGCCCTCAAAATAAATAAATAAATAAATAAATAAATCTCTCTTAGATAGATGATAGATAGATGATAGATAGATAGATAGATAGATAGATAGATAGATAGATAGATAGATGCTATATCTATATCCATATACTGCATCATACATATGCTATAAAACACACATAAAACTTATTAGTTCTGTTTCTCTGGAGAATCCTAACTAATATGCCCTTCTACTCTAATTTCCCCAAATCTATGAATTTTTAACGTATTAAACTGTACACTTTGAAACCTTATGGAGGGACGTGGATAATGCCTCTCTAAGTAAAATAAAGTATAACCTAACGCACATAAACATTCCAGGCAATAATACTTTACCAGTATTCCAAAGACAAAGATAATATTTTGGGCTAAAATGTTTTTAGCAAATGTGGAATTCAAGCTGGGAACAATGAAATGGATAGAGTTTGAATAGGTAAAAAATAAAATAATAAAAAGAAAGAGCATTGCAGGTGAGCGTCGGATAGGGTTTGGCAGCATAGTTACCATATTTGGCAAGGGAAGAGCAGGGCAGCATATGCATTGATGGTTTCTTTGGAGGGGGCACCGGGGGAAATCAAGTATTATCAATAATAGGCATTTGTATTTTTTCAGTTAAAAAAAAATCAAATTCACTACGGGTCATGGCACATACCCAGCAAACAGCCGCTGTCACTTCTGTTGGTGTAGGGTGTGCACTGTGCATGGTAACAACTACATAATGTTTGAGAAGAGTGGTAAGGAAAATATACAGGAAATGACTGATGATAAAGTCTAAATGAGAGCGAGAAACATAAGAAAGTGGTTAAGTTCAGAAGTCTATAGGCTCCAGGAGAATAAAAATGTTTGAAGTCTTAATCTATCACCTATTTTTATTATACCTAAACCTTGTTTTTACAAGGTTTCTTACACACACACACACACACACACACACACACACACACATGCACGCACATGCACACACAATATTATTTATTCTCTTGTGTGTCAAATGTAGGCTAGAGAAGATTCAAATAACTTTAATACATAAAATAATATATTTTACAATATATTAAACTACACTAATTATAATGCCAATATTATATCATTGTCCTGAGTATATCATTTTTCCTCATATCTTGACATTCTGGTGTTATTCTTTCTGCTTTGAATGCTTTTCTTCAATGACACCTTCCCTCCCTCCCCCAGTTTTATTGAGAAATAATTGACAAACATCACTGTATAAGTTTACGGTGTATAGAACCATGGTTTGACTTATATTGTGAAATGATTATCACAACAGGTTCAGCTAATATCCATTTACTTGCATACAGATATAATAAAAAGAAAGCAGAAAAAAATAAGAAAAAGTTCTCCTTATGATGAGAACTCTTAGTATTAACTCTCTTAACAACTTTCCTATATATTATATGGCCTTGTTAACTACAGTCATCATGTTGTATGTTATATCCTTAGTGCATATTTATCTTATAGCTAGAAATTTGTACCTTTTGATCACCTTTCTCCAGTATCTCCTTCCCCCATCCTTTGCCTCTGGGACACAAGTCTAATTTCTTTTTCTATGAGTTTGGGTGTTTGTTTGTTTTGTTTTTAGATTCCACATATAAGTGAGATCATACAGTACTTGTGTTTCTCTGACTTATTTCATTTAGCATAATGCCTTCAAGATCCATCCATATGGTCACAAATTATAGGGGTTCCTCATTTTTTATGCTGAATAATATCCAATTGTATATGTATAGTACATCTTCTTTATCTATTTATGCATGGATGATTTTTATCTCTTGGTTATTGTAAATAATGCTACTATGAACATGGGGTTGCAGATATCTTTTCAAGTTAGTGTTTTCATTTTCCTTTGGATATATTCCCAGAAGTGGAATTGTTGGATTATATGGTAGTTCTATTTAATTTTTGAGCAATTTCCATACTATTCTCCACAGTGGCAATAACAATTTACAATCCCACCAAGAGTGTGCAAGGGTTCCCTTTTCTCCATATCCATGACAACATTTGTTATCTCTTGTCTCTTTTATAATGGCCATTCTATCAGGTCTGAGGTCATATCTCATTGCGGTTTAATTTGCAATTTCCTAATGACTAGTGATGTTGAGCATCTTTTCATCTACTTGTTGGCCTTTTGTATATCTTCTTCCTTCATGATATCTTCAGTGGGATAATTCCAATTCATTCTTTTGGACTCAGCTAAGACATCAACTTGTTGAAGAGCTCTATTGGATCTCCTGTACTAACCTGCTAGGGTTGCCATAATGAAATACTATGGATGTGTGGCCTAAACAAGAGAAGTTTATTGTTTTACAATTCTGGAGGCTAGAAGTCTAAGATGAAGGTGTTGACAGGTTTGTTTTTTTCTGAGAACTCTCTTCTTGGCTTGCAGATGACTGCCTTTTCACTGTGTCTTCAAAAGTTCTTTGTGTGTGTGTATATCCCTGGTATTTCTGTGTCCCTTTTTATAAAGATACCAGTCACATTGGATTATGGTCACCCTAATGGCATCATTATGACCTATCACCTCTTTAAATGCCTTGTCTCCACATAGAGTTACATTCTGAGGTACTGAGAGTTAGGACTTCAACATACGCATTTTGAGGGTTAAAAATTCAGCCCATTATATCTCCCAAATTGATTTTGCCGCCTCCTTTTCAGTAATCTCATAGTATGTCCTGTATTTTCTGATAAAGTTGTGTAGACATTTGTATTTATTTCTATGAGCTTCTTTTCTCAGCAAAGTTAAAGGCAATAACAATTACTAAATTTCACTGTGCATTACAATATCAGAGATTTTAAACTGTAGTCATAACACATCACTGATAGTAAGATATTTGATTTTAGGGATGTTAAAGTGTGAAAAAAATGCATCTTGCAATTTATGAAATACTATAAATATTGCTTTATCCTCAGAGCCTAATTAAGTGGCTAATTTATATTAGGAAATTGAAAATAGTTTTAAAATTAATTTTCATATCACTTATGTAAAGTGTGAAATTTGGAATTATACCATTTTTAAATATTACAAATCATATTTCATAGAAGACATATATTCAAATTACATAATTCCTCAGAAAGGACCCCAAATTAAAAATGAGGTGCTTGAATTATTTTGTTAATTTGCTTTTGGCTATTGTCTGAATGTTTGTGTCTCCCTCAAATTCATACGGTGAAATTTTAAGCCCCAAAGGTGATAGTATTAGTAGGTGAGGCCTTTGGGAGGTGATTAGATCACAAGGATGGACCTTCATAAATGTAATTAGTGTTCTTATGAAAGAGATCCCACAGAGCCCCTTAGCCATGCAGCATACAACAAGAAGTCAATGGCCCGGAAGAGGGCCTTCAACTGACCATATTGGCACCCTGATCTCAAACTTCCAGGCTCTGGAACTGCAAAAATAAATGTCTGATGTTTATAAACTAGTCAATCTATGCTATTTTTTAATAGTGGCACAAATGGACTAAGACATTTTCCTTATATTTTAGAGTTAGTAAATAGCAAAACAAAGACCAGAAATAGACTAATTCTGAGTCTACATATTGAATACTTTATTGAGATACTTTATTCATACTTTACTTTTCTTTGATTTTACTGGTCATAAATAAAATCTTTTATGGTTTTAAGATATATATATCAACATTAATGTTACACTTATATTCTACTTTGGATTATACTTATCTCTCAACTAAAGGAAAACAAAAAGAGCTCAGGAAAGCTGAAAGGATGAATATTATGGGTCATGCACAGTGAGTTATTAAGCAAATGGTAAAGGACTTCACGGTCAGAGCAAAATCTGAGCTGGACTTTGAAGGATTCATTGGAGAAAAGTGTGTGTGTGTGTGTGTGTGTGTGTGTGTGTGTGTGTGTGTGTGTTTGTGTGTGTGTGTGTGTTGAAGGGTAGTTTAAAGTTTTTCCTTTGTTACAAGGGAGTACACAATGTGAAAGCTATTCTGAAACTTGAGTACAGGAGGCACTGTTAGTCAAAATATGAGACTTAATGTGATCACTTGAGAGCACTGCTTTGAATCACTTGATTTCATAAAGTTCTGTGATTTCCTTATACCCTTTGGCATCAGTGATGACAAACTTTGTAATTTTCCTTTGATGATGCATTTTTTTATTGAGGATGGGGCTGGGGAGAATTAGATAACTGAATAATTACTTATTTCTAGTAGATAGGAAAGTTGGATAGTAGCAGTGATTATCACCAAAAGTGTGTTGTACACTACAGTACACACTGGACACATGTAGCTACTGAGTATCTAAAATGTGAAGAGCCTGAGATGGATTTTAAGTATAAAATTTTCATGAGATTTTGAAGATTTGGTAAGATAAAAATGATTAAAATATCTTATTAGTATTTTTCCATGAATTATATGTAATAATAATATTTTGGGTATACAGGGTTAAATAAAATATATTCTTAAATTAATGTCATTTATTTATTTATTTATTTATTTATTTATTTATTTATTTATTTTGAGGACAGTGTCACTGGCCCTCATATGTGCGGCCCAAACCAGGGCTGCTGGCTTCCCAAGCCAGCGCTTAACCACCACACCACTCGGCTGGCCCTATTTATTTATTTTTAAAGTGGCTGCTAAAAGGTTGAAAATTTCATATGTGGCTTATATTACCTAATTATATAGCACTGAGCTGTAAGACTCTTTAGCAGATGAGACACTGGTAGAAGAAATTGTGATCAAAACCTCTCAAAGATCTGTCTTTAATGGCTAGTTTGCCAGTAAAGAATACACTAGAATCTAAGACCCTTGAGGGCAGAGGCTTGTCTGTCTTGTTTACCATTGAATTTAAAATGCCAGTGTAGTTTTTGAATAAATGACAGCCATATCTTCCTGTATAGTAGGTAAAAAACGTGGGTTGTGGCATTGGCAGCCTCACCTGTGCACTCACTAAGCAAGTTACAAAGCATTTTAATTGTAATCCTTCCCTGGAAAATGGAGATAATACATACTCAAAGTGATTATTTTAAGGATTAAATAAGACTACACACACACACACACACACACACACACACGTGCAGTGTATATAATAAGAAAACCATAATATTTGGTAGACATCAATGACAATATATTCCTCTATAACTGTCTTCACACTCCAAGAATTATGATCAAGTTTGCATATGCATGGTTAACTGGTACAGTTCCCTGAGCTTGAAACAAGTAATAAAAGTTACTCCTGCTAGGTTGTGGATGAAAGAAAATGGTATCTTATGTAAAACTGATTGAACATGTTAGATACAGCCATGTGACAGTTTTTTGTTTGTTTGTTTGTTTGTTTTTTAATGCTGTCTTGATCTTGTTGAATAGCTGATTAAGTCCACATCCCAACCCTTTCCCTTTTCAGAATTTTACATTATAAATCTCCTCAGGGCCAGTTACTACACAATTAGAAATAGCTTCTATTCTGCAGACTATGACAGATTTATGCAAATTAACCAACCTTCAGGAAGCCTGGAGAAACCTGACCTACTGCAACCCATTTGCCATACATAAGCTGCCCCCTACATCTCCAGTTTACTATTATCTGCTCTAAGCATAACTCCTGTGTGTCCCTGACTAGCAGTCCTCCCCCTTTCAAAGGTGTAAGTCTGTCTTTCAACTGCCCAGTATCAATGGGTAATGTCCCACTATCAAAACATTTTTAAGTCTCCAATAACAAAGCCACCTACTATTTTCAGTAGT
The DNA here is from genome assembly GCA_033961575.1 of Aselliscus stoliczkanus. NCBI lineage: Eukaryota > Metazoa > Chordata > Mammalia > Chiroptera > Hipposideridae > Aselliscus > Aselliscus stoliczkanus. Next base: position 65,538,698 of record CM066736.1, read on the forward strand.
TTAAAAAAGAAATAAATTAGGGAGAGGGAGAGAGAGAGAGAGAGGAAATGAAATAAAAGACAGGAAATGAAAAAAAATGAAGTTATTCAAGTGGACTTTCCAGTTATACAAGAATTCAGTGTATTTCACTTTAATTATATAAATATTTAATTATTTTTACTAAGTATCAATGATGAACTTGGCACAGAATTCCTGACACATAGTTGGCACACAATTCCTGACACAAAATCACACAATTTTGTGAGTTAATGAATTGCTCAGTCTTCTTAGGGCCCACACAATCATAGAGAAATTTAACCAAAATATTGAAATAATGCACTCTATAAGCAGATGTACAAAATATACACATAGTTTCTACTTAAACTATAATAAACATATAGGGAAAGATTTACTTGTATCTCAGTTTTCACCACTGAGAAAATATATAAGGTAGTATGCAAATCAAGGGACAGCAACCAAAGACCAGGGAGGAAACATGACATTTTTCACTGTTTTTATGTTTACAAGAAGGAAGATTCTGATACAACCCTTCATTGGAATAGCTGTTTCAGGGCACCATTCGTTAACCTGGCATATTCTAGAATGTGAGTTCTTCTATAAAATCTGCTTCCTAATGACAAGATCTTTGAACAATGTGCCATGCACAATATGTGCCAGTGAATATATGTTGAATGAGTGAATGAATCCCAAATGTTGACAGATTAATTCTCTTTATATCATAACATAATGAATTGGAAAGGTTTGAAAGAGTCTATGGTATACATAATTGATTTTGTGTTTTTTTCTGCTTAAACTGGATGTAAGAATTAGGGATTATTGGTTCCCAATAGGAAGCAGACAAAACATCAGTATAATAATAAACATTGTAAATGCAGACACATCTTCCTTGACTAGGAACCATTGGAAGCGACCAGATATAGAAAACAAAATCAATGCCTTTTACAAGTCTCTTTCTAAAGCAAATTGGAAATATGATGATGTGAATTGTGAAATCAGTACCACTGCAGTACCTTGTATTTTTGTAAATAGGCATTTTGGAGACACTGCCATGTTTCCAGTTAGGAAAGAGATTGCTGAAACCACACTTGGTTGAAATGGGCCCATTTATCGCTTCAGCTGCTTTCTTTATTCTGTATCTATAGACTCTTCAGGTTATGTTGAGTTTCCTCAATTGGCTTGCCAACCATACAAGATGGCCTTATAGGACCTTGTAGGTGAAATATAAAGACCCATAGATGTAGTCAAACCATCAGGAAGGTCCGCAGGAGATAGCCACACTGAGGCCTTTCACTGCTCCAGGACCATCTGCAGACAATGTGCTTTTCATCATATGTTCAAAATTTCTTGAGAGCTCTCTCTTCCCTTTTTTATGCTTGACTTACCCAACCAAATATATCAGTAAAAAGACAAAGCTTATAACTCTACATATCTAATAAGAACATCACAGTAGGTTGTTGTCCTAACCTCACTGGTCTTTTTGCTCTCAGTCTCACTAAAGCCAGTCTTGTATAGTTTTCCTCATGTACAATTATTCTTCCTAAATTATTTTAATCATATTTTTTTCTTATTAAATTATGCTTTCAGTGACTCCCACTTTCCAAATATCAAATTCTAAAATGCGTACTGAGAAAGCCCAGTATTCTCTTAATTCTCTAAGCACTCCATGCAAATAATGCTACCAAGTCTTAGTGGTGCTTTTTCTTGCACCCCTCTTTAGCTGATTCCTGCCTATCTCTGATTCAACTCAATTCCCACCTCCTGTATGGAAACTTTCCACTTTAACCTCCAAAGATCACTCTCTCTTCTGAAATTAAGGCTAATTTTTAGAACTGTACCACATACTTGGTTATTATGATCTCTTGTCATCTGATTTCCTCCTAGTTCTATGTTTTGTCTCCTTATCATCTCCAGTAACTGTACACTTCTTCATATCTGCCCTCTGATCACCTTCTGTACATTCCAGCTCATTAACTCCATTGCCTCTGCCCTAATAATTTCTTAACCTCAAAAGGTCCTCAATGCAGTTTTTCAATATCCACTCTCTCCCACATTTCTTTTCTTGGCTCTTCATTTACTATAACAACTGTCTTGTGTATATCTTTAAATATTTTTCTGCCACATCTTTTTTTCCTTGCCTGATAAAACTCAAATGGTGGTTTTATTTAAATATTTGTCTGTTCCATACCTGTATACTTCTCTATGACTGTATACTAATAAATAAATTTATACAAAATAAAATTACAAAAGCTATGCTGACTTTAAAATTATTGTCTTAAATCTCAAATGAGCGTTCATATAGATTATTTTCAATGATGGGTACTGACAATTCCTCCTGCCTCTCTACCATATATTCTACTCTTCCCCTCAAGAATTTATATCTCCCTTTGTTGAGTCTGCGCTCAACTTGTGCTAGACTTAACCAATATAATGTGGTGGAAGTGACTTGTTACCAATTTGTGGTCTAGTCTATAAGAGGCTCCCAAAGATGCGAAGGGAGTGCACTGGGATATGGAATATTCATTCATCCTAGGCTGGCGTGTGTGTGGGGGCGGTTAGGGAGGGTTTCTTAAAAGGAGGACTTTACCTAAGGCCAGAATTAACTTGTGAATTACATTGGAAATGTTACTAGGAAATGTTAGAGGGCGTAGTACTAGTAGGAATGAATAAGCCCATTTTTAATAATACAACTTTGGTCAACTCTTTATATTAAGAAAAGTTTTTTCTTCCCACCTCCAGACTTTGAGGTCCTGAAATGAGGGCTTAAAGTCCAGGCTAAAGAATTTGCATTTTGATGACTATACTAATAATTGGAACCATCTTAAAAACATGTAATTGAACCTGACTTTTAAGTGCATGACAAAGCGAATTAACTAATGAGATCCTACCCAGTACAAAGAGTGTAACAAAAGATAAAATCCAACTTCTATTTTAAAATGCTCAGATATCTGGTTCTATATAATTGATTTTCCCTTCCAATTTACTTAGATATTTACAAGTTTGAGTACGTGACTCAATACTCATTTGACAATGAAGAACACATTATGATTGAACAATAATAGTTAATATGGCCATGTATCATTACAAAAAAAGGAAGTGATGTATTGGCCATCCCAATGTCCCAAACACAAACATAAATATGAACATAAATTTGGCTGTGTACATAGTATAAATACTTGTTGAATGAGTGATTTTGTAAATATCTAGTTCAGTAGAAGACAACCGGCAGCTCTGAGGTGGCATGAAACAGTGGTGTCTTTTTACGAGTGCCTTTATATTACTAAAACAAAAAGGAAACAGGGAGTGCTGAACTGGAGTTAGAGGCCAGGGCCAGGTCATTGATGACTTTCATCCAATATTGTCTTTAACAGTTTTTTTTTACTTAGGAAGTCAATATAGGATTGTTTATATCTTCTCTTTGTACAGCAAAAACAGTCAGGTAAAAGTGATGCTTGCATTTAAAGTTTGGTATTGCTACTTAAACTCCTTAGCAGACCCTGCCTTCTCCTAGAGAATTTAGCCTCCTTCTGCTATAATCAGAAACCTCTTTGAGCAGAATGCTGTTTCTGTTCCTAACAGTTTGAACGAAGAGGCATACAGATAGATATACTAATTCAACACATGTTACTTGAACAGTTTGCATTGCATTTTGCTTTCTGCCCCATCTCAATGCCCTCTCTGAAGCTTGTCCCACCTGTTTGCCCTGGCTAAACTTATTCTCATCTTCTTTGATATCCCCATGAAATTTTAAATCTTACATTTATTATTTTTTTGTATATATTTTATGTAAAGCTATAAAAGTGCCTGTCTGTCTACTGCACTGGAGGTTCTTTGAGGAGCAGGTGTATATCTTTTCACCTTTGGATCTCCTTTCCTTAGTACACCAGAGGAAGTGCTCCAATTAATGTGGAAATCACCTTACTGAAGATCCAGGTGGTTTGGCTCAAGAGCTCATGTTAATTATGATGAAAAGTTATGTTGCATCTTAGGCATTACTCCTGGATGCCATTTGGCCTGTATCCTCCAGTTATAAGTTTACTTTTTGCTTCTGTGTCTTCTGACCACATTTTTTTTAGTCTTCTTCCTAAGCTGGACTTTGATGACTGACACCTTTCCATTCCTCAGACTTCACACTTTTTCTCTTCCCTTCAATAGAGGTTTGCATCTCAGACCAAACTAGAACCACTCTGATCTCAGTGACTTGTGGTCACTATTCATCCTTCTTTAGAGTCAGCTGTGTCCACTACCCATCCTGGGGTCATGATCTGAAGAGTTCAAGCCACCCAACCTCATTCTTGTCATGATATTCTGCTCTGCGTCACTATTAGGCTGATATTGAAGGAAAGAAAAGTGCTATGGGTAACAGGTTATAATTTATTTCTTCCTTAAAAAACACCTTCTTTCTGTAAGATAGACCTTGATAAATTTAGAAATATCAAGATTTGTATTACAATTGATAACTATTAAAACAAAAATGTTGCTCTTGTTATTGCCACTAGCTTAACAACACTCTCAGAATATAATACATTTGGTTAATTAACCTGAATTTTACTAGAGATGCAGTATTTGCAGAGTTCACATTCTAAATTCAAAAGCCTAGGAAAAAATTTTCCTTAAAATACCTTAAATCATTTGGAAATACTGTATATATGATTTATATATATATAATACTTTGAGTAGTAACATGTATGAATACATAAAAACATATATCATATTTGTGTTCAGGAAGGTTTTATTCTTAGGAACCTCTGAAAAAAATGTACCAAAATACCAACTTGCTGAATCTTTCAATTCATAGCTATCATCTTTGTTTATAGACAAGTTTATGAATTCTAGAATTACCTTCATTAATGTTTCTGCATAGCTTTTATTATTCTTTATTGGAGAACAATTAACACCATCATGGCTACTGTAGAATGACTTTGATTTCTTTGTCAGTGGTGAGGAAAATTTGTAAATCTATTGCAATCTCTCATATATGATCAGACTCCCCTGTGTGTTTCTTTATATTCAAAATTACATTTTTTCAATGTATTGCAATATACTTTTTAAAAACCCCTTTCTCCAGATTCTAATTTACAGTAGCCAGAATTCTTAAATGTCTCCCCTTCTGTGATTCCATTGATCTTTGTTTTGTTTTGTTTTGTTTTTTTGAGGGCAGTGTCACTGGCCCTCATATGTGGAACCGAACCGGGGCCGCTGGTTTCCCAGGCCAGCGCTTATCCACCGCGCCACTCGGCCGGCCCCATTAATCTTGAATGAATAAAATGATTCACTTGATTGTTTGTCAGAGGTGGATTAGCATAGTGGTTAAATAATAAAACTGAATGAATTTGAAACCTTGGACAAATAACAAATTGTGACTAAGGTTTTTCATATGTAAAATAGAAATAAGGATGGATGGTGGATGATTGGGAGGCTAAATGAGTTAAATATGGAATGCTTAGAACTGTGCTTGACAAGTAGTTAGTATTATGTAAGCTAATATTATTTTAAATGAACAAAACGCAAATGGTTTAAATTTGACATCAGTTTTAAATGATTATTTTATTATTTTTATTTTATTTTATATTAACTCATTTCTATGGCTGGCATAACAGCATTCTCAATATCTTCTCATTTATTCCATTTCTTTTTTTGTATTTTTGTGAAAGGTTTGAAAAATGTGTAATATCCCTTAATTGATTTATTTTATTAAAGAACAGTAATACTTTCAACTTAAACTGCAAATAAGAAGGTTTAGTTCCCAGAAACATTTGATGTACACAGCACTTTTTCAAGAATGAAACGCCTATGCAGATTATATTCAATGACAGAGTTGGGTTTTGACACGCTTTCTTCTATCACAGCAGAACCAAAAGACCTTTTAAAAATTAGAATCATACTCACCATTGTTTCTTTTGTTTGTTTGTTTGTTTGTTTGTTTGTTTGTTTGTTTGTTTGTTTGAGGGCAGTGTCACTGGCCCTCATATGTGGGACCAGAACCGGCGCTGCTGGCTTCCCAAGCCAGCGCTTAACCACCGCACCACTCGGCCGGCCCTCACCATTGTTTCTTTATATGCCAATATTCTAACAACACACAGTAGCATCAACATGCCCTGAAATTTTATAGATCTTATTAAAATGTTGAGTTTCTAAAGCAAAGAATAGATTAAGATACTGTCTATTATTTTAATGTAAATTATTATCAAGTTTGTTTCCAATACACAATTTTATCATTCTTTCCCTTAAAACTATATTATAATTTACAGAATTTTGTCACAAATACATTTTTTGATTATGTGGACAAACTATATACTTAGAGTAGTGAAGGGGTTAATATTGCATAGAGCTTACATGCACTAGCCACAATTTTTAACATTCTCCTAAATGTCTAAAATAAAAGCCTGTGTGAAAATCTTGGCTTCTTCCATTACTAAGTGTATGATCTTGAACAATTAATCTGTCTGTGTCTTAATATTGCTATCTGTAAAATGAAGACAACAATTTTTCCCATCTTTTAGAAATTGTTGTGAGGATTAAATAAAATGATATATTAAAATACTTAGATTATTGCCTGAAGTAAAGTAAACAGTGTCAGTGATTATTATTGCACAAAGAGTTTCGCTCTAAGTAAATATTCCAGAATAACTCCCAAAGAAATCGCTTTATCTTTTGCTAAACAAAATTTGTGTTTTTTTTCTGTGAGTTATCAAACTCTTGTTTCAGACAATAATGCACTCTACAAAGAAAAGATAAAATACTGATTTAAACAACATAATTGATAGATTATAAGAAAAGTCTTGGGCCGGCCCAGTGGCGCGGTGGTTAAGCGCTGGCTTGGGAAGCCAGCGGCCACGGTTCGGTCCCACATGAGGGCCAGTGACACTGCCCTCAAAAAAAAAAAAAGAAAAAAGAAAAAAGAAAAGTCTTAATATATAAAATACTCTGTATTGTCTTGAACTCTGTCACATACATACACACAAAAGGATAAACTACACATCAGAGTTCTTATACAAGTAACGTCCCGTTTTGCTTCTATTTACATCTACTTTGTCAGGACTTCCCCAAGGAGGAAATGGGGATCCTTTTCAGTTTACTCCAGAGTGTACTCATAAGTGATTAAATATGTAGTGGTAGCAGTGTCCCGAGAAATTAAGGGAGAGGCTTGAAGTGCCACTGATACCATGCTTACATAATGCCTAAAAAGAGCTTCACATTTTTTTGAAACTCACAGATTCTGCCCTGAATTTATTTATTTGGCTATTCTGAAGTAGCTTATATCTTTAAAAAAGACTAATGGAAAGAATCTGGAGATTCCCCATCTGCACCTCAACCCCATCATCAGATTTAAAGGTCACATCATTATAGAAGGCATAGTCATCAAAATCCACAGTATGTGTTTGTGTTTAATAAAGCTTGTATAAATTTACCATCGGACAATTCACAATGGTGGAAAAGCAGAGCACAGCTAATGACTTGAGATGAAATTGCTAAACAGTGGAGCCTGAAGGACATGCAGATATACTAGAGGGACTTACATTACATAACACATATGTTTCTAATATATAGGAAATAGATATTGTGTTTTAAAATAAATGAATTAAGATTTATCAACAGTAATCTGTTTTTAATAACTATATTCCTTTTCCTTTTTATTTTTTCCATGAAGGGAAGAAAAAGTTATAGATTAAAAAACTTATGTTTTGGATCAAAGGACTGTCCACAATACACAAATGTTATTCAAAAGTATTTTTTAAACCCAAAGTTTAATATAATTTTTAAGAAATCCTTCTTAGTGACATGCTAAAAATATATCTTTATGGGCATACTTTGAAAATGGCTTGCCAGCAAAGTTTCCTTGAAACTGGCTATATAAAATAGTTTTCAAATGGTACTGACTGTCTCACTTTTTTTTTTTTAGAGGGCAGTGTCACTGGCCTTCATATGTGGGATCCGAACCCGGGCTGATGGCATCCGAAGCCAGCTCTTAACCAATGCGCCACTCGGCCGGCCCCTGTCTCACTTTTAAAGTGTAGTACTTACAAATAATTTCATTTCATCTTATTTTTGCTGTTTAACAGTTATGGACCCCAAGAAGAAAGACTCATTTGATGTAAACCCTGTTTATATGTTGTATATAAAACTGAAAACAACAAAGAACAAGACAAACACATGAAGAAACAAAAACTCATAGACACAAACAATAATTTAGTAGTTACCAGAGGGTACGGGGGGAAGGGATGGTAAATGGAAGTAAAAGGGGTCAAATATACAGAGATGGAAGAACTGACTCTGGGTGGTGAACACACGATGTGGTATATAGATGATGTATTACAGAATCGTACACCTGAAACCTATGTAACTTTACTAACAATTGTCACCCCAATAAGCTTTAATAAAAAATAAAAAAAAATTTTCTGTTGACATGGACTCTCCATGGTCAGCCGAAGGCCCAAATTTCATGAATAATTAAAGTCAACTGCCATTTGCTTACAGGGGCTACTCACAAACTGTATACCAGGAAGGACCTCAGACTAAACTCTCAGCTTCCCACACTATGCTCTCTGCCTGTTTATGCCTCTAAGGCAAACACTGCAGGGAAACCCTGGTTTCATCTTTCTATCAGGGGACTGAGACCTGCCCAGTCCAATCAGAGCTGCAACATTTGAATACCTTATTTACATAAAATGGACCTCATTTAAAACCTGAGTGTGAATTTTTGCTATAAAATGTTGGTTTCTCCTTTGTGCCACTGAAACACAATTTAGTTTGCTACCTGAATCTGTGTCTTCCAGGCTGCAGCTCCTTTTGCTCAAATAAAAGTTAATTATTTATTACAGTCTAAAATTAATTTTGGTTTAAACAGTGTCCCTCATACAAATCTCAGGGTCTCTCATGCTAGGTGTGAAAAGAATAGGGCAACACTGTTTCCTCAGGCCAACCAGAAGTTGAGGAAAAATTATGAAAGGCACATTTCACAGGTAATTTACACAGGTAATTAGGCAACTGGAGAATTCAGATGTTTTCCACCCTTTGCCAGACCACTTTGAAAGTCAACAGTAGACCTTGATCAGGCCTCCTACTTAATCTTGAAAGCACACATTAAAGGCAGCACTTGCCTAATGCATGCAATCTCTTATCACTTCATGCACAATGCAAATTCCATCTTAATTCAATACAATTATCTTTAATGAGTCCTTTGTGATCTCTCCTAATAGGCAACATATATAAAGCTTGTAATTACAATGACTTGCTTTTGTCATCAGTAGATAAGATACCACTAGATGACACCCACTCCTCTAGTCCCCCTTGTGCTTTGTAATACTTTTAAGATGCTGTTATTCAGCTTATTGGATTCAACCAATATTTGTGGTGCATTTACCAATAAATAGCTTTAAGATAATATCTCTTCATGGTTAAGTCCTTTAGACCCAGGGTTTCTGGGTTCAAATCCCAGGTCAAATAATTGCTAGCTATGAGACTTTGACAAGATCTTTGTACCCCATCTTTTCACTTAAGAATTGGGGATAATTATAGTACCTGGTTTTTTTTGCAAGAGTGTGAAGATTGAATTAATTAACACATGTAATGACTTAGAACAATGTTTGGCAGTGTTTGAAGAGTGTCAGTTATAATCATTAGGTGAAAAGCATGCCATGGTGTTGCTGTATGGAAAAACTAAAAATGAATAAGCAGGGCAAGAAACTCATGGTCTGCTAGGGAGTCTGGAGGAACTTGAAACACAGACATGATGGATGTCTTTCTCTGTTTTGTAATTTAAATTGGTACTCTAAGATAGACTGTGACATTGTTAAGAGTTAAAAGGCAAGATAAAAATTCAGTTGAGAGGAATCTGAAGAAGAGACAGAGAGGGAGGGAAAGGGAGAGATTATTTTACATAAGTCCAAAAGAATAAACAAATTTCAACAGGCAGAAGGCAGGATACCTTCCAAGTACTGAAAGGAACACACCTAGTATTCACATGAAAGGCTGGCTGGCTCTGCTGAGGACGTGTTGAAGGACAGAAAGCTCTTTGTGTTGAAGAGTAAAGTGGTTGTAAGAAAGCAGAGCAAGATAAACAAATTAAATCTGAAAAGACATTCTGGGGCACAAACACCAAGAATCCAGACTAATTTGGCACATATTTAAGCTTTGGGTTTACAATGACATGGCTGGAATGCTGGCTCCACCACTAGATATAACCTGTGGTCCTTAGAAAGTCACTTAAACTGCCAGAATCTCAGTAACTTCATTTGTAAAAGGAAGATGATAAGAACTATCTCATAAAATTATTTAAATAAAATTGTGTTTACATACATTCACACAAAATATTTTAAATAAACTATTTACTTTGGAAACATTTTAGATTTACAGAAAACTTTCAGATGTAGTACAGACTGTTGCCATATACCCCTCACCCAGTTTCTCCCACTGTTACTATTTTACTTTTGTCATAACGAAAAAATCATCACTGGTAAATTACTATTAATTAAACTTTTAAATTTAGTTAAAGTTATTATTAAATAGACTTTATTGGGATTTCATCAGTTTTACCATTAATGCCATTTTTCTCTTCCATGATCCAATTCAGGCACCACACTGCATTCAATATTCGTGTCTCTGTACTCTCTTCTGATCTGCAACAGTTTCTCAATTTTTCTGTTTTCATCATTTGACAGCATTCTTTTTTATTAATATGTCAAAATTTAACTTTTTTTAGTTTTCAGTTACAGTTGACATACAGTATTATGTTAGTTTCATGTTTACAACACAGTGATTAGACATTTATATAACTTGTAAAATGATCATCCCAATAAGTCCAGTATCCATCTGACACCATACATAGTTAATACAATATTACTGACTACATTTCAAATGCTGTACTCTACAACCTCATGACTATTTTGTAACTATCAATTTGTATCTTTTAATCCCATCCCCCCTTCAATCATCCTCCTAGCCTCATTCATGAATCTGACAACCATCAAAATGCTCTCCATATCTATGAGCTTGTTTCTGTTTGGTTTGTCCATTTATCCTGTTCTCTACATTCCACATATAAGTGAAATCATATGACATTTGTCATTCTCTATCAGATTTTTTCCACTAAACACAATACACTCTAGGTTTATTAATGTTGTTGCAATTAGCAAAATTTCATTCTTTTTTGTGGTTGAGTAATATTCCATTATATATATATATATTCTTCTTTATATATTCATCCATTGATGGACAACCAGGTTGCCTTCATATCTTGTCTACTGTAAATAATGCTGCAACAAATATATGGATGCACAATTCCCTTCGAACTAGTATTTTAGGTTTCTTTGCATATATACCAAGAAGTGGGATTACTGGGTTCTTCTTTATAGCCTTTGTTTAAAAGTCTGTTTTGTCTGGTGTAAGTATTGTTACCCCAGTTTCTTATATTGATTCTATTTTTATATTATAAGTTTTTCATCCCTCTACTTTCAATCTGTGTGTCTTTTAAATGTGAGTGAGTCTTCTGTTGGCAAAATTTGTAAGGGTCTTGTTTACTTGTCCATTCAGCTACCCTATGTCTTTAATCCATTTACATTGAAAGTAATTATTTATAGATATGTAGTTACTGCCATTTTATTATGCATATTTTTTAATCTTTCCTCCTCCTCCTTTTCCTTCTCTTTCTTTTTCTTCTCCACCTCTGCCTTCTCCTCCTCCTCCTCCTCCTCCTCCTCCTCCTCCTCTTCTCCTTCTACTTCTCCTTCTCCTTCTAGAAGACCTTTTAACATTTCTTGTAATACTGGTTTGGTGGTGATAAGGTCCTTTAGCTTTTTCTTGTCTGGGAAGCTCTTTCTTTGTCTTTAAACTTTGACATTTTAATCATGATGTGCCTTTTTGTGGGTCTCCTTGGGTTCCTCTTGTTTGGGATTTTCTGGGCTACCTGGGCTTCTATGTCTATTTCATTTGCCAGGTTAGGGAAGTTATTCATCATTATTTCTTTAAATAGGTTTTCAATCCTTGCTTTCTCTCTCTTCTCATTCTGGTACTCCATTAATGAAAATGTTGGTATGCTTGATGTTGCCCCAGGTAGACAATAAACAAATTACATATAGAAAATATACAGCATATTTATGGCAGTGTTATAAAAAAATAAATGGAGCAAAAATGCATGCAGGACAGATATGGCGGTGAAAGCATGTGGACATTTTCTTTTGTTTTTATTTTTTCAGGGAAATGGGAAGCACACTCATCAACTGTGAGTGAGGATGAGAATGGAAGAGTTGGAGATTGGATTATAGAAGAGAATTATCTATAATTCTAAGGTAATGGGAGAGAGAAATGACTAAGGGAATATAGTTTGCTTGCCTGGAAGCACTAAAAGGCCACTTGAGTTTGGGATTAAGAGAGACCTGAGATTATGTTTCTACTTTTTCCTCAGTCTCACCCACCTCAGTCTCAGCCAGCCTGATTGCCAGGATTCCCCAATGCTGCACACCCTGACATACTTCAGTCAATGCCTGCCCCAGCTCTAACCAGCCAAACTGCCAGGGAACCCCTCGTGCCACATATGTCTACTTGGGCTCCACCCAGCACACAAAATCTCACAGAGGTCACTCTTACACAAAGCTACTTTTTCAAGATCAGGAGAGGTAGTTGTTTTGTCTATATTATAGCAATAAACAGAGAAAGTCAAACATAATGAGAAGAAAACAGGTATGTTACAAGTGAAATGAAAAAAAAATAATTTAAAAAATCTAAAAAAAAATAAAACCACTACTAATATAATGGCGAAAAGTAACTTACCTGATTTAAAAAAAAAAAAAATCAAAGGAATGGGAATGGTTATAAGGATGGCTACCAAACTTGGAAGAAGAATAGAGGAACACTGAAAGAACTTTAACAAAGAGTTAAAAAATATAAAAAAGAACCAATCAGAGTTGAAGAATACAATAACTGAAATGAAAGAAAAAATAAACTACAGGGAATTGACATCAGTTAGATAATATAGAAGAATAAATTAGTGACCTGGAAAGCAGAATAGTCAAAATCACCCAATCATAACAGCAAAAAGTAAAAACAATTTAAGAAAATAAGGATAGTATACTGGACCTCTGAGACAACATCAAGCATACTAACATTCACATTATAGAGGGTCCCAAAAAGGGAAGACAGAGAAAATATGAAAGCAAAATATTATTTTAAGAATTAATGGCAGAAAAATTTCCCACCCTGAGGTAGGAAACAGACATCTAGGTCCAGGAAGCATAGAGAGTCCCAAATAAGATGAACTCAAAGAGGTCCAAATCAAGAGACATTATAATTAAAGTGGAAAATGTTAAAGATAAATAGACAATGTTGAAAGCAGCAAGAGGAAAACAAATAGTAATATACAAGAGAAACCTCCATAAGGGTATGGGCTGATTTCTCAGAAAAAAATTTTCATACCCTAAGAAAGTGGCAGGGTATATTTAAAGTGATGAAAGGAAAGACCTAAAATACTCTATCAAGCAAAGCTATCATTCAAAGTTGAAGGAGAAATAAGGAGTTTCCCAGACAAGCAAAAACTAAAGGAATTCATCACCATTAAATTGGCTTTACAAGATATATTAAAGGATCATCTTTAAATGGAAGTCAAAGGGCCATAACCAGAAGTAAGAAAATATATGAAAGAAAAATAAATCTCACTGGTAAAGGTAAATATGTAGTACAGACAATAGATCAACCACATTAAAAGCTAGTATAAAGATGACTAGACAATAGCAAAATCAAATCAACTACAACTACAATAAGTAGTTAGGAGAAACATAAAACAAAAAGAGCTAAATAAAAAATTATGTCAAATACATAAGTGGAAAAAGGAAGTAAATTGTATCACCTTTAGAATGCATTTGAACAAATGACTATGAGCTTAAAATTAACTGATCTGTATATATTAATCTCATGGTAGCTGTGTACAAAAAACCTGCAAAACATACAGAGAGAGAGAGAGAGAGAAAGAGAGAGAAAGGAACCCAAATATAACACTAAAGAAAACCAGCAAACAACAAGACAAGAAACTAAGGAGAAGAACAGAGAAGTACAAAGATAATCAAAGAACAATGAACAAAATAGCAATAAGTGCATACTTATCAGTAATTATTTTTAATGTAAATGGGCTAAATGGTCCAATCAAAAGACATAGATTGGTGAATGGAAAAAAAAAATCTCTAATGTATATAGCATACAAGACTCACTTCAAATCCAAGGTAGCACAAAGACTGAAAGTGAAAGGATGAAAAGATATTCCATGCAAATAGAAACAAAAAGAACTGGAATAACAATACACATATCATACAAAATAGATTTTAAAATAAATACTGTCAGAAAAAGATAAAGGAGGGCATTATATAGTAATAAAGGGGTCAATTCTAAAAGAGGACACATTTATGAATATTTATGCCCCTAACATAGAAATGCCTAAATATATAAAGCAAATATTAGCAGATATTACGGGAGAAACAAGCATCATTAAAATAATAGTAAGGCACTTTAGGGCCGGCCGAGCGGTGCACTGGTTAAGAGCTGGTTTTGGGATGCTAGTGGCCCCAGTTCGTATCCCACATATGAGGGCCAATGACACGGCCCTCTCCAGCTAACAACAGCTCCACCTAGAGCTGAGCTGTGCAAGCCCCAGTGACGGTAGGCTTCAGCCCCTGCTGCAATGGGCTGCCAGAGGCTACACTGAGTGGCCGGCAGCCAGCATGAGCGGCTGGCAGCCAGCGTGAGCTGCCAATAGCTGCGGTGAGCGACCATCCAGTGGCCGGCAACCGATCTGCCTCATCCAGGAAGAACACAATGACGATACCAACATGGGCCAGTGAAGCAACGTCTTCCACAACTAGACTGAAGAACAAAAAAAGACAGCAACTTGTCTGTTCCCCTTCCCCGGTTCCCCAACGCTGTTCCCCTCCCCCAATTTCCCAATTTAAAATAATAATAATAATAATAATAATAATAATAATAATAGAAAGGCACTTTAATACCCCACTACATCCATGGATAGATCACCCAGACACAAAATGTTTAAGGAATTGTTGACTTTAAATGACACATTCTACCATATAGATTGATAGATATATACTGAACATTTGATTAAAAACTGCGGAATACACATTCTTTTCAAGTGCAAATGGAACATTCTCCAGGGTAGATTACATGTTAGGCCAGAAAACAATTCTCAATAAATTCAAAGAGCTTGAAATCACAAGCATCTCTTCTGACCACAACAGTATGAAACTAAAAATCAATTACAAGAAGAAAATTATTTTTAAAAATACAAAAAAACAAAACAAAAAAACAAAACCCTGCAAACATTAGGCGACTGAAAAACATGTTACCAACAACCAATGGCAATATGATGAAATCAAGAAATACCTTGAGAAAATGAAAATGGAAGCACAACATTCCAAAATCTATGGGATGCAGTAATGTCATTTCTAAGAGGGAAGTTCATAGTGATATAAATTTATATCAAGAAACAAGAAAAATCCTAAATAAGCAATCTAACTTTATACCAAAAAGAATTAGAAACAAAAGAACAAAGAGAAATGAAAGTTAGTAGAAGGATAATTAAGATCAGTACAGAAATTAAAAAAAAAAATAGAGACTAAAAGTACAATAGAAACGATCAATGAATCTAAGAGCCAGTTCTTTGAAAAGATAAATAATCTTGATAAAACTTTAGCCAAACTCATCAAGAAAAAAAGAGAAAAGTCCAAATAAATAAAAACAGAAACGAAAGAGAAGTTACAATTGAAACCACAGAAATACAAAAAATCATAAGAAAATACTGTGAAGAATTATAAGCCAACACACTGGACAACCTACAAAAAATGCATACATTTCTAGAAACATACAATCTCCTAAGATGAAACAGGAAAAAACAGAAAAACTGAATAGTATGATTACTAGCACAAAATTGAATCAGTAATCAAAAAACTCCCAACAAATAAAAGTGCAGACTGCTTTATAGGTAAATTCTACCAAACATTTAATGATAAATACCTATCCTTCTCAAACTATTGCAAAACATTGAGGATGAAGGAACACTCCCAAAGTCATTATTCAAGGCTGGAATTACATTGATACTGATACCAGACAAAGACAAAACCAAACAAGAAAATTATAAGCTAATATTCCTGATGAATATAGATGCAAAAATTCTCAACAAAATATTAGCACCAAATTCAATAATACACTAAAAGGATCATACACCATGATCAAATGGGATTTATTCCAGGATGCAAGAATGTTTCAACATCAGCAAATCAATAAATGTAATGCACCACATTAATAAAACAAAGGATAAAAATCCACATGACCATCTCAATAGATGCAGAAAAAGCATTTGAAAAAATTTAATATCTATTTATGATAAAAACTTACAACAAAGTGGCTATAGAGGGAGTGCACCTCAACATAATAAAGGCTATATATGACAAACCCACAGTTAACATATTCAACAGTGAAAGCTGAAATCTTTTTTTTTCTAAGATCAGAAACAATACAAGGATGCCTACTCTCACAACTTTTATCCAACATAGCATTTTAAGTCTTAGCCACAGCAGTCAGTCAGACAAAAAAATTAATAATAATAATAATAATAATAATAATAATAAAGTCATCCAAGTTAGAAAGAAGTAAAACCATCATTATTTGTTGATGAAGTAATACTACATAAAGAAAACCCAAAAGACTTCACCAAATAACTATTAGGACTAATACATAAATTCAGTAAAGCTGAAGGATACAAAATTAATATACCAAAATCTGTTGTGTTTCTATGCACTATGAATGAATTATATGAGAAATTAAGAAAACAATTCTATTTACAGTTGAATCAAAAATAATAAAATACCTAAGAATAAATTTAACCAAGGAGGTAAGAAAACTTGTACTGGGAAAACTATAAGACATTAGAGAAAAAAATTGAAGAAGATACAAATAAATAGAAGCATATACCACCATGTTCATAGATAAGAAGAATGGATATTATTAACATGTCCATACTATCCAGAGCAATCTACAGATGAAACCCCTATCAAAATACCAATGACATTTTTCACAGAACTAGAACACATAATCCTAAAATTTATATGGAAACCCCAAAATACCCCAAATATCTAAAGCTGTCTTGAGGAAGAAGAACAAAGTTGGAGGTATGATGTTAACCTGATATCAAACTACACTACAAGGCCATAGTAATCAGAACAACATGGTATTGCCACAAAGTCAGAAATAGATTAATGAAGCAGAGTAGAGAACCCAGAAATAAATCTACACCCATGTGATCAATTAATCTATGACTAAGGAGGCAAGAACACACAATGGAGTAAAGACAGTGTCTTCAATAAACGGTGTTGAGAAAACTGGACTGATAAATGCAAAAAAAAAAAAAAAACAAGAAAAAACCCACAAGCAAAGCAATAAAAACAAACAAAAAAATATTTTCTTATACAAGAATGAACTCAAAATGGATTAAAGACTTTAATGTAAGACCTGAAATCATTAAACTCCTAGAAGAAAACATAGGCAGTAAACTCTTAGATGTTGCCTTTAGCAATATTTTTTTGGATATGTCTCCTTGGGCAAAGGAAACAAAACAAAAATAAACAAATGGGAATACATCAAACTAAAAAATGTTTATACAGTGACAGAAACCATCAACAAAATAAAAAGACAACCCACTGAATGGAAGAAGATATTTGCCAATGATACATCCAATAAAGGGTTACTATCCAAAACATATTGAGAAAGACAAATACCATATAATTCCACTTATATGTAGAATCTACAAAAACCAAGACAAATGAACAACAACAAGAAACAGATTCATAGATACAAAAAACAAATTGGTAGTTGCCAGAGGGGAGGGGGATAAGGAGATTGATGAAAAAGATGAAGGGGAACAAGAGGTACAAATTTCCAGTTACAAAATAAATAAGTCACAGGGATGTAATGTACAGCAAAGGTAATATAATCAATAATATTGTAATACTTTTGTACAGTGACAGAATGTTACTAGACTTATTGTGGTGATTACATTGTGAAGTATGTAAGTGTGGAATTCCTGTTTTACAGCTGAAACTAATATAATGTTGTATGCCGACTATATTTTAATAAAAGTAAATTTAAAAAAAAGAATTGAATAAGTTAGTGTTTATGACACTGCACAGATTTGGAACACAGCATGGTCTCAGTAAATCACAATTAAAGTTATTTTTAATCATGTCCTAACTCTCTATAATACGTGATACTACAGATGACCATCCTCATATTTTATGCCTCTGAAACCTGTAACCATGTCTGAGATGTGCTCCAAATTTCTATCTGTTTTTCTTTCCTTTGCACTTTCTTTTTCTCTCAGCTTTACACAGTGTTACAGCTTCAATAAGCATCTCCAAGTCCATGATTCCCAAATTTTTCTTCCAACTTTCAAACATGTTCTACTCATCTACATTTGGTTACTGAAACTGGCTGTATATCAGAGTAATTAGAGAATACTTCTAAATATTCTGGATCCTCTCCCAGATCAGAATCTCTGAGAACAGGATCTGTTTTATCTATGGAAAAACAAATTTAGGAATTAACAATGTATATTATGAACAAATTAGTTTATCAAAAAGTACATTTTGGGGACTTCCAGTAAAATGGCAGAATAGACAGACGCTGTGCTAACTACCTCCCAGGATCACACCAAAATAACAAACAACTTATACAGCATTCAACCCCGGAGGTCCCCGGAACACTAGATGAACAGAACCACTAAACGAAGAACTTAAAGAGGAGGCCACGCAAAGTCTGGTGGGGAGGGAGAGACGAGAGAAGGTGAGCCCCGTGAGGGAAGACCCAGCTGTGGCGAGGCTTCTCCGGTTGGGGGAGAGACCCTCCGGCCGAACACCAAGCTCACCAGCCCAGAGTTCCTTTGTCGGGAAGAGAAGTTCCAAGATAGCTGGCAGCAAATTAGTGAGGACTCTCTTTGCCCAGCTCAGTGAGGCTGTGGGCGGCTAGAGTTTCACTGGGGCTGGCGCACGGGCTTGCTCGCCAGTGAGAACTTACCTGGTTCCTGGTGGAGGGAGTAGCTGTGTGAGCCAGGCCCAGGAGCCTGGCAGGGACGGACTGAACTGAGCACCAAAGGAGGAGGTTCTTGGACTATTGTTCACCTGTCATGGAGCTTGCGTGCAAGTGGTGTACAGGAGGGCGCCATTTTGTCAGGGTTGGGCCCTCCCACAGAGGGTCAGGTCCAGGACCTCATGGGTCTGGTGGAATTGGCGCAGAAGTGCATGTGTGCATGTGTGCACATGCGGCCTTGGATCCCCTCCCTCTGCCCGGATTATACTGTGTTGCCAGGGAAACGCTGCGCAGGTGCCCTTTGGCTCCAACAGGCTGCTCACTGAGACCCGGGAATGCAGGAACCGCCTGAGATCCCCACCCTCAGCACGGCTTGTGCTTCGTTGCCAGGGAAATGCCTGCTGGGCGCGCTCCGGCTCCAACAGGCTGCTCAATGAGACATGGGAGTGTGAGAGCCGCCTTGGGTCCCCACTCTCCGCACTATGCTTGCAGAGTTGCCAGGCTGGTGATGGGTTGTCAGGCTGCTCGGCCTGATCTGCGCGAGTGGCTGATTGGGACAGGATGAGACTGGGAGTTTTCCTGGGAGTGTTGGGCCGTGAGCTGGATGCCTGCGTGATCAAGCCAGGGCTCTCCTGGTGATCTATCGAATACATCAAAGCAAACCCAGAACGACAGCCAGAATGAGGAAACAAAGAAACATGTCACAAGTAAAAGATCAGAAGAAACCGCTAGAAATGGAACTAAATGAAACAGAGGGATACAAACTTTCAGAGACAGAGTTTAGAACACTGATGATAAGAATGTTTAACAAACTTAGTGAGGACATAAGGAAGGATAGAGAAATCATAAAAAACAACCAGTTAGAACTAAAGAATACAATAACTGAAATGAAGAACACACTCGAAGGAATCACCAGTAGAGTAGATGAAGCAGAGGAACGGATCAGCGATTTGGAAGACAAAATAGCAGAACTCACCCAGTTGGAACAACAAAAAGACCAAAGAATAAAAAACAATGAAAATAGTTTCAGAGCCCTATGGGACAAGATGTATCTCAACAACGATTGCATCATAGGAATACCAGAAGGAGAAGAGAAGAAACAAGGGGTCGAGAATGTATTTGAAACAATAATGACTGAAAACTTCTCTACCCTGGTGAAGGAAATAGACATACATGCCCAGGAAGTGCAGAGGGTTCCAAACAAGCTGAACCCAAACAGGTCCACATCAAGACACATCATAGTTAAAATGGCAAAGGTTAAACACAGAGACAGAATCCTAAAAGCAGCAAGAGAAAGACAGCAGGTTACATACAAAGGAACTCCTATTAGCCTAACAGCTGACTTGTCTACAGAAACTCTGCAGGCCAGAAGGGAGTGACAGGAGATATTCAAAGTGACACAAAATAAAGGCCTACAACCAAGATTGCTCTACTCAGCATGGCTATCACTTAAAATTGAAGGAGAAATAAAGAGCTTCTCAGAAAAGAATAAGCTTAAGGAATTCATTACCACCAAGCCAGCATTGCAAGAAATGTTAAAAGGGCTTTTCTAAACAAAAGAAAGCGGTAAACAAGCTAACCCAGGAAGACCAGGAACACAAATAACAAAATAGCAACACATATGCACCTATTAATAATTATTTTAAATGTGAATGGGCCAAATGCACCAATTAAAAGACAGAGAGTGGCTGAATGGATAAGAAAATAGGACACACAGGTATATGCTCTATACAGATGGGATAAGATATTTCATGCAAATGGAAATGACAAAAAAAAATAAGCTGGAGTAGCAGTACTTATTTAGACTTTAAAGAGACTACAATAAAGACAAAGAAGGGCACGATAACCCTAATAAACATCTATGCACCCAACATCGGAACTCCTAATTACATATAACAGATTTTGACAGACATAAAGACAGAGATCAACAGTAACACTATCATAGTAGGGGACTTCAACACCCCATTGTCACCAATGGACAGATCCTTTAGACAGAAAATCAACACAGAAAGAGTGGCCTTAAACGACACTTTAGACCAGGTGTACTTCGTTGATATTTTTAGAGCTTTTCACCCTGAAAAAACAGAATATACATTCTTCTCAAGTGCACATGGGACATTTTCCAAGATAGACCACGTTAGGCCACAAAACAAGTCTCAGTAAATTTAAGAAGATTGAAATCATATCAAGCAGATATAAAGGCAAAACTGATGGTTGCTGGCTGGGAGGGAGTGGGGATGAGGGAGAAGGGGAAGGTTTTGGACAGCATAGGTGGATGACTACAATGTTGCTGCAGTGATATGGGGGGCAGTTCTGGGAATGTAATTGATAATGTAGTGAAGAGACTATTATGTTAAGTGAAATAAGTCAGTCGGAGAAAGACAAATACCATATGATCTCACTTATATGTGGATTTTGAAAAACTGAATGAACGAGCAAAGTAAACAGACTCATAGATATAGAGGAAAAACTGAGGGTTGCTAGTTGGGAGGGAGGTGGGGATAAGGGAGAAGGGAAAGGGATTAGACAGCATAAATAGACAACTACAATATTGCCACAGGGATATGAAACACAGTTCAGGGAATATAATAATGTTGTAAAAATTTTGTGGCGTGTCAGATAGTCACATGTCTTGTTAGGGTGACCACTTCATGGATGGAGTAGAGGCTTGATCATCGCCCTGTGCATTGTGTCGTACACCTGAAACTAATTTTTTTAAAAAATGTTTATTTCACAATAAAAGATTTTTTAAAAAGTACATTTTGGGGGCCGGCCGAGTGGCACATTGGTTAAGCGCTGGCTTGGGATGCCAGTGGCCCCAGTTCGGGTCCCACATATGAGGGCCAGTGACACTGCTCTAAAAAAAAAAAAAAGTACATTTTTGTATTTGTTTTTTGTGTTATTCCCCACTGTATCTAGAACAATGACATCCACATGGTGATTAATAAATATTGATTGATTGAATAAACAAATTAATGAATATAAATAGAAGACAATGGAAAAGGCTAGGAAAAACAATGATGAAGGATGAGTTTATTAAAAGGAAATAAGTGAAATGACTCCTAAAGATGCACGACGACTCCTGAAAATTATTTTTTGGTATTACCAAATGGAAGTCCATGAAGAGAGTTAAATGATATTCTTTAGCAGAGTTTGGCATTTTAAAATGAAAGAGTTAATAAAATGCAGAAAATATAACATAGGATGGCACTTGGTAATGAAGGACAGTGGAATAATGTGGTGCAGATTCCTTCGTTGTCCTGAGTATTGATTTTTATGGCTAAATGGAATCTACATAAGTCAATTTTTCAGCAATAGTTTTCTTTGAATACTGTGTTCAAATTTCAGGATAATTTTGACCATTTTCCAGAAGCATTCCATTTAGAATAATATTTTAAGTATTTATGCACCATATAAATTATAAATATTTTCCCCCTGTTTATGTATTTGGAGAACACATGGATTTTGGTATTATACATTTTTCTATCATCTTGCTATCATTCATTTTTGAAACCATATTGTGGATACACCCATATGTTACTGCTGATTTATTTGCATTTAACTGAACAAATGTTGCTTAACAAGTGATGATTTTAAAAGTTTGATTCAGAACACCTGTTTAATTAAAAGAAAACCATTAAAAAAAGCACCTCTCTTTCTCATCTTAAAGACAAAACGGAAAAACTGTAGTCTTATTTTTTCTATATCATTTTTTATATTTCTAAAAGCATTGTATTGGTAGTACACACCCATAACCCCTAACAGAAACTTCCCTACTTTTTTTTATAGGCAGTTACAGCTCTTCTAAAAATTTATTATGACATTTTAAGTAGTTAGAAATAAATAATGTGTGTATAATTGCTATTAATCTATGCTATATACCAGTCTTCCCATTAATCTTCTATATTCAAGAGAATAGTGATAGACTTGGATTTACTCTCACTCTAAAAATTCAACAGGCATGTAAAGTTAAAAAACAAAACTACAAATAGTACTGGCTAGCAGTTTTTGTTACAAAAGGACACAAAAATAATTGCTATGCCATCTAAAAACAGCAAATACAGATGTACAATTTGTGGGTTCCAATAATAACTAAAGGAAAAAAACAATTGGAAGAAAGATGCTCAATTTTAATTTCACCAATGCTACTAAACTTCAAAAAAGCACAAAGATGAAGACATAGTTGATTCACTTAGTTTCTCCCCTGATATGCTTCCTGAGTATGGAACTACCTTTTAAATATATTTTTTCTGCTTTTTTAAACACTAACTTTATTAAGAACAATGCTTGAACATAAAATATTTTTATTTTTAAAAAATTGTTGAATGAATGAATATCCAAAACACAGTTTCAGTCATTCTACTAACATATTCCTGGGGATACATCCTTACTTTAGAGTAAGGAGACATAAACTACTTACAACAAATCCTCTAAAAATATTAAGTTCTAGTCTTATCCCTATAGCAGCATTGGTTGCAATACTTCTGGGAACACTGATGTGGAAGGTTTATTACAATCCATAAATGCTGATGTCCTTTGAGATAGAGAATATGTAAAGAGACATAGAAAAGAGGTGGAAGCTAATGAGTACAATTGGATGTATTGAAGTTAAGTGGTCTCTGGGACTTGCATGGGAGCAGTTTGGAAGGCAGATGATAAACGCCTGCATCCAAATAGGGGTCTGGTTGTAGACAGAGGAAGATAAACTTACTCAGGTACTGAGGAGGAATGGCAGAGAAAAAGGAGGCCAGAAGGAGCCAGAATATCATTGCAGCAGATGCTTTCGGAACGGAGAGAATTTTCAGAATAAAGAGCAGTTATAAGTTTAAAATACCACAGTAGAGTCTCGTAGGCAGAGACAGAAAAGTGGATACTGTCTTGATAATATTTTAAAGTAACTGTCCATGGGCATACTGCTCCGCTAGGAATTGGTACAGGCTCATGAAGTATTAACAAAATAGTTGCTGACCCAAGAGGGTTCACAACTGAGAGGACAAAAGAGAAAAAATATAAACTTTTAGTGATTGTAATATAATGCTAAATTCTAAGATACAGAGTATAAATGCTAACATATCTCCTCAGGGCCATTTTGCTAATGAAATTTTTCAAAACAATGTTTCTTTGAAATTAGATGAGTAAAACCAAACCATACGTAGAATTATTTGGAAAGGAATTTCTATGCTGTGCTAACAATTTAGTGTCCTCTTTATTTCTAACAACAAAAAATAATTTGTGGGAGTCAATGGATCTGTCATTTAAATATATCTCTGCTTGTTAAAAATCTATTTTCCCAACACATTAGACATGAATTTTATTTTAGGGGATGGGGCTAATTCATGAATACACAGAATAAAGAGATTATGATTTAAGTATATCATCTCTCTAAATATATGGATGCATATAACATAAATATTAAAATCTGTCAAATAGTTTTAGATCTTCCCTCTATGAAGACACAGTTTTATACCACGTTACAATTAATACCTGAAATTCTTGCTTTATTACTGTTTATGCACTCTTGGCAAGGCCATCCCAGACATTAAAGAGAGTATGCAATAAGACTCTTGCAACTATACAGACATAAACCAGACTGTGGGGTTCATCCAATTTTTCTGTTCTTGCACAGGCTCCCTTAGATAACATTCCTGGCCTGATCAAATGTTGAAGCAGCGTCACCATTTCCAATCTTTAGAAAGCCACTGACTATTTCACCTCTTGGTGCCCTCAGGTTGCCCTTACTTTTGTTAGCAGGATGTAGAAGGAATTCTCCTGCTGGTTTTACATAAAGCCCCTTAAAACAAGCAAGCAAGCAAGCAAGCAAACAAACAACGTTTCTAACTTCTGGCATCCACAATCTAAACACTAAGGACTGTTTTATTCCATTATATTTTATTTATGTTCCTCTCTCCTCAAAGCTCTTTCCTACTCACTGCTGTTACAAAATAAAATTTCTTAAGCCAATCAATTAGTTAATATTTATGAAATAATTACTATGTTTCAGAAATCATTCTAAGAGCTTTACATTCTCATTCATTCCTGATAACAAACTAAGTTAGGTAATATTCTTATCTCTATTTTGCAAGTGAGAAAAATGAAGACATAAAAAGGTTAATTAATGGTATAGTCTGGATTCAAATGCAAGTTTTCTGATTCAACAACTCTTGCTTTCCACCATTCTCATTAGTGCCTATCATTACTGAAACTTGAAGGCTGTTCTCTACACAAACTGTAGGTCAACTAGTCTAAATGGTTTGATACATTAATAGTATGCATAATTATATTTCCATCAAAGGATAGTCTCTTTCAATTAGGCAGAATATAGTGAACATAACATGAGATTTATTAATTAAATGGTACTTGGCACTTGGCTTGAATGTCATGATTCCTTTGGTGTGACTTTGAGCCATTTATTGTAACTCCTGAGCTCCCATTTCTTTTTCTATAAAAATGGATGAAAATGACTATCTTTAAAATAGGAATATTCTTCTTCGAGTAAATAAAATAATGTCTGTAAAACAACCAGTATGATGCACAGAGCACTTGAAAAGCAGATACTTAGTATTGATTTCTTTTTTGTTTCCCTAGCCAGAAAAGTAAACCATCAGACACTGTGCTTCACTAGGTAAATTCCTTTTGTAATGTAGAGCTCAAGATGGTAAAGAT
This sequence comes from Aselliscus stoliczkanus, assembly GCA_033961575.1. Lineage (NCBI taxonomy): Eukaryota > Metazoa > Chordata > Mammalia > Chiroptera > Hipposideridae > Aselliscus > Aselliscus stoliczkanus. The sequence goes on from CM066736.1 coordinate 65,564,432, forward strand.
GAATGACCCTGCTCAAGATTCTAAAATAAAACATTTTCCTTCTATATGCTATGAGTACAAATAAAACTCAAATCCATGGTATGCTAGTTTCAATCCCCCAGTTTTGTTTTTTTGAGTGAGTATGCACAGGTGATCTGCAGAACCCCCACAAAATTTATAATGAAATGTAATACTTTCCTTTGGTAAAATACTACAGAGTTACTGCTACCAAGGGCTCTATATGTAATAATTTTTCTGTAGCTAAATTAAAATACATTTTATTTACTTAATCATATTATTATGATGATTATATTTGAACTTCAAAAGTACAAATATAATTTTTACATTGATAATATGTCTAAGTTTTAAATTTTGAGACTAACAGGAAATATGTCCCCAAAGTTCTGGGCCATCTGTAACACAAGTTATTCTGTATCTAGGGGAAATTTCAATGTCATGCCAGATCCTAATTATGTTCACAAAATGTAAGTGTTCTATTAAAAAAATTTGACTGATATCAAGCACAGAAAAGCTAGTTTTTGCTCAGCTATGCAGATAATTCAACTTTCCAGCTTTTGTTCCTTTACAATGTACATAGACAACAAGATTTTTTTTTTTCAATAATGCATTCTCTAAGTGGAAAAATGGGTTTACTTTCTACAATAAAATGCCTTGGGTTTGGCTGCATTCAAACTCGAAGTACATGTATTTGAATTGTTTTCAAAGTTCTGGAAATGTGTAGTTTATGCCCTTGAGTGAAAAAGATGAAATCTTAGTGGTTAGCAGTAAATTGGATTCCATATTTCTATCTGTGAGCATATACAAGGTGTGATAAAAAAAAATATGGTGAATATTTAAATTTAAAAAATTATTATTGTAAAAGACACATTGCCATTAAATCCTCTCAAAATACTCCCCCTCACCTTGAACACACTTATCTTATTGTTCTTGTCACTTTCTGAAGCAGTTCTGGAAGTCCTCTTTCATGAGTGTCTTTAGTTGCACTATCGTGGCTGCCTTGATGCCCTGAATCAATTAAAAATGTTTACCTTTCATGGTCATTTTGACTTTGGGGAAAAACTAGAAGTTGCACAGTGCCAGATCCAGTGAATAAGGTGGATGAGGACGCATCAAAATGTTTTCATTTGACAGAAATTAAAATACCAGAAGTGGTGTGTGACACAAAATTTTATGTTAATGTTTTGTTCTTGATCCATGATTTATGGGACACTTTAAAACACACTTTCTTTCAATTATAGCTCACAGCCGACTGACTACGTTGAACACATTGAAACTTGTCACACTCTGTTACTAAGGTTCAATGTGCCCCTTTCTGTATTGAAGATCTCTGCCTTTCCGTTGCATGGCACTTGGCAGCAGCGTTCACCATAGCTTTTTTTTTTATCATACCTCATATGCAAATTTATGATACAAAAAGCAATTTCCACTCCAACATCTTATTATGCAGTTCACCCCAGCCCAGCATTTACATGAAGAATAGTTTCAAAAAGTACCTCTTGGAAAGATTAATAAGAGAATATAGAATATTTACTTGAAATGAATATCATATATGAAAGTAAAATTGTTTTATTATATTTTTGCTGAACTCTAAGAAAAAGTAAATAGGATATATAGCTGGGATTGAACCATGAAATAAAAATGTAACCACTAAAATAACCTCCATCTCATGAGCATGTTGCTTTTTTTTTTAAAGAATATACTATAGGAATTCCAAAAAGCCAAGAAAGAGATTTATCAATATCCCTTTTCCCCATAGAGTTGTTTTGGTCAATATTACCTTTTTTTTTTTTTGAGGGCAATGTCACTGGCCCTCATATGTGGGACCCGAACCGGAGCTGCTGGCTTCCCAAACCAGCACTTAACCACCGTGCCACTCGGCCGGCCCAATATTACCTTTTTTAACAGAAATTTATTAAAGATTGATTATTTATAAAAATCAAGGTTTATTTATTAGATGGAATAAAAATTAAAAAATAGTTTTCTATGACCCCATTTGGAATTTTAGCAATGATTTCAGTTAATATATCCAACTAGGATTGCTATATTTAACAAATAAAGGACGCTTCCATACCTCATATGCAATATGCAAAACACATAAATACTAAAAAAAAGTTATGATTCACCTGAAATTCAAATTTAACTGACACAATCTTATATTTTATGTAAAACTCTAAATTCTTATTTTTTAGTTGTGTTCCAAATATGCTTAGTAAATCAATTTATTGGAAAAGACACTTTCAAATAATCTTTTACATATTCAAAATTATTAATTCCTCCCTTTTCTTCTTTTGTCCTTTTTTGAGCATATCTATTCCTCCTTTAAAAACCCAGAATGCTGCCATTGAGCTGCCAACAGGTGGCAGGATGGCTCAGCTTAAACAAACAAACAAACAAAAACCCCAGAATGCTTTGCTAGTTTTGGAATATGTTCTTAATCTTGTAATAGTGAACTTGTTTTAGCATCATTTTATTTCCAGAATACGAGAATCCTGCTTTACTAAAAGTGTCACTCTGGGATATAGGCAATTGTTATTCACCCTCATACACACACATTTAGAATAGGGGGTAGGGGCTATGCCCCCTTAGGGGCACAATTCATTCTCAATGCAGATTCACAAACAACAACTTTCTCTTTCTCTCTCCTTTTCTGCTAAAGTAGTGAAGCTGTGGTAGTTTGATGAGAGTGAATAGAGACAAGTGTGCAGAAAGTTTAAGGTGTTTTGCGTCCTTGAATGTTAGAGTAGAGAACACAGTGAATGAATGGGGCAAGGCTCTCTGGAGGAGTGCACATGGGGTTCTTGTCAAAGAGTAGGGGTGCTGGGCAGCAGTGATGAGGAAGGCAGCAACAGTGGAGGTCCTGGAATAGCACTACAGAAAGCACCCTGACTGTATGTATATGGAAATGTGTCAGCCAAGGAAATGAATATTATATTTATGAGTGACCTCAGGGATAAAAATCTCTGTAGGCAAACTCTGCCTACAATATACATTCTTTGTTTTAGAACAAAAATATTAGTAGTACAATAAAAGTAGAATATGAAACATTTCTAGAAGAGGAAGACAGGGGGACTTGGGTAAAGATACAGCGAATGCAGAACTCCCAATTCTACTTTTCTCACTGATATAAATGTAAAATAAACCCCAAGAACACTTCTCATCAATTAACTTTTGTTACATCTTTTTCTAATATATAACTCAAAACATAAGGACTCCTATCTAATCCCTTTCCTGAACAAAAAACTCAAAGGGCATGAATTCACTTCATATCCTTTCCTTAATACAAATCCAATTAATCCAAACTCAATGATGTGTAATAAGACCTTAATAAGTCCTTTTCAAATTTCCATTAAGATTTACTCCAAACATAAAAGTATTCTTTGCTTATTAAACACCTGTTAATTTGCAATTATCCTGGTTTAATTGAAATATTTTTCAATTTCGGAATGTTCAATTTACAAACTATTTTCCAGAAACATATACCTATTATTCTGGTGAGATTTTTATATACAATTATGTACATGTGTATGTGTGTTTGTCTTTATTTTTGTAAGTATAATTATATGCATGGACATGTATAGTGTTTACATAATTTTTGAATAATTTAAATATTTAGAATTTAGATATGTGAAATATACAGACTAAAACTTTTAAAATAAAGAACCACTGAGGGCCGGCTGAGTGGCATGGTGGTTAAGCGCTGGCCTGGGAAGCTAGCGGCCCCGGTTCGGTCCTACATATGAGGGCCAGTGACACTGCTCTCAAAAAATAAAAATAAATAAATAAATAAATAAATAAATAAATAAATAAATAAATAAAAATAAAGAACCACTGAAAAAATTAGGGAAAAATCTTGGCATAGTTAACCTCATTTTTAGGGATATTATTCACTTTCTAAAAAAACAAAAACTTATTGGCAAGTGTCGTTGTTGAGTGATTTAAAAAAAAAAAAATGTAAGACCTGGATCTCAGGTTCATTGAAAGAAAGACATTTTGTTGAGAACAAAATTTTCATCATAGTCCCATGGGTCATTTTTATACAATAAATAAAGACCAATGCATGGTCTTCTTTGGTTAATTCATAGATCAAAAAGTTGATCATTCAAAATTCATTGCTTCTTTGAATTACTGGGTGGAGAGTTTAGAAGAAGGGTTTATGGGAAATATTTAATCATTGCAGGCCCAGGGTGGAAGACTGCTACAATCTAGCAAGGCAAGAGTCATTCAGCCCTAAAGTAAGCTTGCTGAAACCTCACAGGTTTTGGTTCCAGTTCTGTCAGCTGATTGATCATGGGCAAATGATTCAACCCCTCTATGTTTCAATTTCTTCATCATCATAAATAAAATGGTGATAAAATTTTACTTTTGTTCATAGAGTTATGTTTCAAATTGTTTTATATTTGTATTATAAAATACATATATAGTGCCAAGCACATGACAAGTACTATATAAGTGTAAGCTTTCGTTTTACAAAAAAACAACAAAAAACTGAGTGATAAATTAATGAAAATAAATCATATACTGAATGAAATAAAATCAGATCTAGCAAAAAGCTAAAATCCATTAACATTACAACCATGATGTATGTATTCATGTTTGTAGATTTAAGTTATATTAAGACTTGTGCTAGGCCCTTTTCACAGACATTATCTAATTCAACCCTTTTCACAGCTCTGTGAAGGTATATTATCATTAATTTACAGATGGAAAAAAAAATACCTGAAGCTTAGAAAGACAAAGGGAATTTCTCTGGGTAATAATAGCTGGAAAATGATAGACCTGAACTCAAACCCAGTCCTAGAGACTTTAATTCCAGTACTCCTTCCATTATGCAAGGAGTACTGTGGCATTATGGGAAGGGTTTAGATTTGTTCATGAAGTTTAGATTTAAATCACTGCAAGTAAGAAGAGCACACCTTGAGTTTTTGTCTTCTCTTGCTTAAGTAGTAATAATTATCATTTTGAAGAACCTACTATTGTACAAGATGCTTTACACATATTGTCAAATTTTAGAACTAAAAGTAGATATCATTTATATTCAGAGATGAAAATGTTTATTTGGCTGAGAGAGATTAAATAATTTACCCTAGTACTTCCTGACAATAAATTGTCTGGCTAGATGGGAATCAAACCTAGGTGCACTGAGCTTGTTCCAGTAAATCGTATTATCTTTTATTTAAATACATCTAGGTAATTAAGCTGAGCCTGCTTTTTAATCAGAAATCTCAGTTGACCAATTAACCCTACAATTTTTCCCATAAAAGTTGGAAAATCACCAGTACTTATACTGATTTTTGGGGTAGTTTTTCCAATATTTTGAAATATGGGATAATGGAAAACCACTAACAAGACTAATTTACAAACCAGTAATTCTCTTTTCTGAATTTGATTTTAAAATAGGGAGGAGTCAAAGGAAAATGAAATAGAATAATAAAAGTAGGAATAATCAGAAAGAATAAAAAAATTCTAAAAAGTAAATATTCTTTATTTTTTCAAATATTCTTAAAGTGCAAAAATTGTGAGGTCAGAGAGATGAATATTTCAGAACATCTAAGCAGCTATCTCCCTTTCATTATCACTTGCTCAAACACTAATTCTGGGTTGAATCCTAATTTCTGCACACAGGTGGGTAATATATAATCACAAACATGCTATGGATTATAAAGTCAGACTGACTTGATTTTAATCTCAGATTTGCCAATTCTTAATGATATAAGCAATTTGTTGATCTACCCTGAAATTCTATGGGGTCAGAAAGGAATTTTTGGAAGAAGAACAAACTATGCTTGTTCTAGGTTAGGGGGAATAGGTATGTTTTTGTGTGATTCTCAAATGCCAGAGCAGCTACATCAGGATTTCTTCAGATAATTGTTAAAACCAGATTCCCAGACATCCTGACATTCTGTATGTTAAGCATAAGGAATTCTGTTGAACAGCCAGTTTAGGTACAAAGCCTAGGCAAGTTGCGTATCCTAAATAGAAAAAAAAAAAAAAGTAAAATATGTAAAAGAATTCCTGGTAAACAGGATGTTACAGTAGCAATATCAAGCTTATGTCAGAAAGAGAAGACATGTGCCTAATAAGATTAGCCAAATAAGTCATTTGCATAGTATTGGTGGAAACATTTAGAAACCACTGAAATGTTTTAAACAGAAAGGCATACCAAGAATAGTTTTGGGTTTGAAAAATATTACCAGGAGGGGCAAGATGGCGGCTGTGAGGAGGGCTCCATGAAATCTCCCCTGGAAATATCCACAATTTGAACTTCTAATACGCTTCAAAGAGACATCTACTCATCACACAGAGCGACTAAGAGTTCCACACAAGGATTGCTGGAAGGTGGGCAGGCCAGGCGAGTAGGGGAAGAAGGCGGCGAGACGCGTGAGGTGCAGCCCGCACCCGCGGCTGCTGAGTCACGGTGAGTGTTGCCCCGGCTCGCTCCCTGCGGCCCGCGGCCCACCTAGAGTTCAGCAAGAGCGCGTTGGTTTGCAGTCTGAGGCAGAAGCTCAGGCCGGGCAAGTGCGGGAGGAGAGAGAGGAGACGACTGTGCAGAGGTGCGAGCTGCACCCGCGTTCCCCAGGAAGCAGGGTGCAGAGCCCCGCAGCGACAGGGCAAGATCAGTCCCTGCACCCTCCCGGTTCAGGGATCAGTCTCTGTGCCCACCGGGTCCCGCGGAGCGCAGAAGCCTGAAACCCGGGAGCAGGGGAAAACAGAGGACTCGCCCGCGGAGAAGCAGCGCGCGCTGGGCGGAGACGCAGGTCCCGGAGAGACGGAGCGGGGATCGGAGCCGCGTGGAAAGGTGCGCGCAGTCCCCTGAACCCCGGCGGCAGTCCCTCCAGGAGCGCAGCAGGAGGACGGCGCGCGCGCGCGCCGGCTCCAAGGCAGAGGCCTTAAACCCGAGAGCAGGGGAAACACAGGACTCGCCCGCGGAGACGCAGCGCGCCGGCTGGAGTCACAGATCCCGGAGAGACAGAGCGGGGATCGGAGCCACGCAGCACGGTGCGCGCAGTCCCTAAATCCCGGCAGACCGTTTGGGAGAGCAGCAGGATTTCCGCGCGGCGCGCCGGCTCCGAGGCAGAAGCCTGGAACCCGGGAGCAGGGGAAAAGAGGACTCGCTCGGACAAGCAGTGCGCCGGGTGGAGACGCAGGTCCCCGAGAGACGCGGAGCGGGATCTTGGCCACACAGTAGGGTGCGCGCAATTCCCTAAATCCCGGCAGACCCTTTGGGAGAGCAGCAGGAACTCCGCTGGAGCATAAGAGGCAAAGGCCTTAGCTTGAAACAGTGTTGGAACTGTGGCTTTGTTTATTTTTATGTTTGTTTTTTTTTCCCTTTTTCTACTCTTGAACAGAAAGCAAAAAAAAAAACAACCCAATAACTCACCCACTCCCACAAACTTTGTCCACCGCCAAGACAGTCTTAAACTGACTCCTGAAGGGAGCAATAGGGGCAGACTAGGAAGATATCCTTACCTGCAGGGGGTTGAGAATTTCCACCCAGTAAAGGCAGCAGAGTGAGACTACCCACCCCGCCCCCACCTTTAGGCAAGGCTTGGGAGGCAGGGCAGGTTCATCTGCTGAGGCACTAATTAACAGATTCTTAGCAGAAGGCTTTTGGTAGTGAGGAATTCTTTAATTCTCCACGGCTGTCAACCAAAAGGGTGCCCAGAGACACTCATTGAGCCTTTGGGGGTGCAGCCTGCCTTGGGACAGGCAAAAGCAAAAAGGCAGTGACTTCGTAAAAACCACCAATCACACGTCACAACCACACTCAAGTACAGCAAACCTGCAGTGCCAGGATCACGCTAGGCATCAGGTGGCCTACTGTTCCCACAAGACGCACAGGAATTTTTGTACAGCAGACAATCTGAAGAGAGCTTGGTGGACTTTAGCCTCGACCAGCACGGGTATTTTTGGTTTGTTTGGTTTTCTTCTGTTTTGTTTTCCTTTATTGGCTGCTTATCTTTGTTGTTTTTGGTTTTTATTTCTATTTCATTATAATCATATTGTAGTTTTTAATATAGGCATATATATATAGGTGTATATAGGTGAATATATGTCCATATATGGGTGTGTAGACCAATATATATATATATATATTTTTTTTCCTTTTTTCTTTTTCTTTTTCTTTCTTTTCTTTTTGTTTTTTGGCCAGCCTCACTGTGTCTCTTATTTTATTCATTCTTCTCACTGCTATACTTTTCCTCTTTTCCTTTTTTCTGCAAATTTTATTTTTTTAAATTTTTCTTACTTTTCTTATTATTATTTTAGTTTATTTTTATTTTTTATTTTTTAGGTATAGCTAATCGGTTTCTCATGTTTATTCTATTTTTTATTTTAGGATATTGTATTTTATTTTGTTTCCTCTTCTGTTATTATTGAGTATGTGGTTTTTGTTTTGTTTCTGTTTGGTTTCTTCATTAGTATGATTGATATTTCTGTACAAGTTGACTGTAGTTTGATGGTTGGTTGTTTTTAATTGTGCGAGCATTTGGTTTCCTTTGGTGGCTGCGGAGGTTGTTCTTGTTGATCTGTTATGCTCTAAAATCACTCTGCAGCAGTGGGTCCAAACAAACAGACACAAGAATCATCATACCCGGAGGCCAACTTTAGATAAAACCAGAGCATTTCTGGGTTTGACATACAAGAGTCACACCCAAAAGAAGTTACTACAGGTACTAAGACCCATAGGGTCCAAGTTTCATCAGAGGGTCAATCCTCTCACAGCAGCTCATAAACTGCAGAAGCTGCTGATCCTCACAGCTAATCAATCTGGGAGTCAATCCCACCTACTGACAAACCAAAAGTAATCAAAACTAAAACTTCAACAAGTGAGGACGCACGACACAAGGAACACCTCAGATACAAGCACAAGAGAATAGGGAGACTGAGTAATTCAAATATAAAGTACACACACCATATAAGTTTACCCAGAAAAGACTGAGAAATCTGGGGGATCTATCTGTTATATTGAAGCAAACACAAAGAGTAAGCCAGAATGGGGAGACAAAGAAACATAACACAAATAAAAGAACAGAAGAAACTTCCTGAATCAGTGGAAATAGAGGAAATAGAGGTAACCAACCTATCGGAGACAGAGTTCAGAACACTGATTATTAGAATGTTCAAGGAAATTAATGAAAATATAAAGAAGGATAGAGAAATCATGAAAAGCAACCAGCTAGAACTTAAGAACACAATTACTGAATTAAATAACAAACTTGATGGAATCACTAGCAGACTGGATGAAGCAGAAAATCGAATCAGTGACTTAGAAGACAAAATAGCAGAGATCACCCATGCGGTACAACAAAAAGAAAAAAGAATGAAAAACATGGAAAATAGTTTAAGAGAGCTGGGGACAACATCAGACGCAATAACCTAAGGGTCATTGGAGTACCAGAAGGAGAAGAGAGGGAGCAAGGGATTGAGAATATATTTGAAGTAATAATGTCTGAAAACTTCCCTCACCTGGCAAAGGACATTGAAATACAAGCCCAGGAAGTGCAGAGAGTTCCAAACAGGATGATTCCAAACAGGCCCACTCCAAGACACATTATAGTGAAAATGGCAAGGGTTAAGGACAAAGACAGAATCCTTAAAGCAGCAAGGGAAAGGCAGCAAGTTACTTACAAGGGTACCCCCATAAGATTATCAGCTGACTTTTCTACAGAAAACTTTGCAGGCCAGAAGAGAGTGGCAGGAGGTTTTCAAAGTGATGAAAAATAAAGGCCTACAACCAAGATTGCTGTATCCAGCAAGGTTATCATTTAAAATCGAAGAGATAAGGAGCTTTGCAGAAAAAAAATAAGTTAAGGGAATTCATTACCACCAAGCCAGCTTTGCAGGAAATGCTAAAAGGGCTTCTTTAAGTAGAAGAGAAAAACAACCTATGAAAGACTACGAACACAAATAAGAAAATGGCAATAAATACACACCTATCAATAATCACATTAAATGTAAATGGATTAAATGCTCCAATAAAAAGACATAGGGTGGCTGAATGGATAAGAAAGCAAGACCCCAGTATATGCTGTATACAAGAGACTCACCTCAGATCCAAAGACTCATACAGGCTGAAAGTAAAGGGATGGAGTAAAATATTTCATGCAAATGGTACTGAGAAAAAAGCTGGAGTAGCGATACTTATATCAGATAAAATGGACTTTAAATTGAAGAATATAACAAAGGACAAAGAAGGACACTTCATAGTAATGAAGGGATCGATCCAACAAGAGGACATAACTCTAGTAAACATCTATGCACCTAACATAGGAGCCCCTAAATATATAAAACAGATATTGTCAGACATAAAGACAGAGATCAACAGTAACACTATCATAGTAGGAGACTTCAACACCCCGCTGTCACTAATGGACAGATCCTCCAGACAGAAAATCAATGTGGAAACAGCGACCTTAAATGACACATTAGACCAGCTGGATTTAACAGACATTTTCAGAGCATTTCATCCCAAAGCTACAGAATATACGTTCTTTTCAAGTGCACATGGAACATTTTCTAAGATAGACCACATGTTAGGCCACAAAACAAGTCTCAATAAATTTAAGAAGATTGAAATCATTTCAACTGTATTCTCTCTGACCACAATGCTATGAAACTAGAAATCAATTATAAGAAGAAATCTGGGAAGCTGACAAATAAATGGAGGCTAAACAATATGCTATTAAATAGTGAGTGGGTCACAAATGAGATCAAGGGAGGAAATCAAAAGATACCTCGAGACAAACGAAAATGAAAACACCACGACCCAAAATCTCTGGGATGCTGCGAAAGCAGTCCTAAGAGGAAGTTTATAGCAGTGCAGGCCTACCTAAAGAAGGAAGAAAAATCTCAAGTCAACAGGTTATCCTTACACCTAAGGGAACTGGAAAAAGAACAGCAAAAAGAGGCCCAAGGGGAGTACAAGAAAGGAGATAATAAAGACCAGAGCAGAAATAAACAATATAGAGAACAGAAAAACAATTCAAAAGATCAATGAAACCAAGAGCTGGTTTCTTGAGAAGATAAACAAAATTGACAAACCTCTAGCCAGGCTCATCAAAAAAAAAAAAAAAGAGAGGACTCAAATTAGCAAAATCAGGAATGAAAGAGGGGAAATGACTACAGACATCACAGAAATACAAAAAATTCTAAGAAATTACTATGAGCAACTATATGCCAACAAATTTGACAATCTGGATGAAATGGATAATTTTCTAGAAGCATACAACCTTCCAAAGCTAACGCCAGAAGAAACAGAAAATCTAAATACCCTGATTACTACCAAGGAAATTGAATCAGTAATTGACAAGCTCCCAAAAAACAAAAGCCCTGGACCAGACGGCTTCACAAGTGAATTTTATCAAACATTCAAAAAAGAACTATCACCTATTCTTCTCAAACTATTCCAAAAAATCCAGAAGGAGGGAAGGCTCCCAAACTCTTTTTATGAAGCCTCTATCACCCTGATTCCAAAACCAGATAAAGACATCACAAAAAGGAAAACTACAGGCCAATCTCCCTGATGAATATAGATGCAAAAATTCTCAATAAAATATTAGCAAACAGAATTCAGCAATATATTAAGAAGATCATACATCATGATCAAGTGGGATTCATCCCTAGTGCACAAGGCTGGTTCAACATCCGTAAATCAATTAATGTGATACACCACATCAACAAAATGAAGGATAAAGATCACATGGTCATTTCAATAGATGCAGAAAAAGCATTTGACAAAATCCAACAGCCATTTATGTTAAAAACCCTTAGCAAAGTGGGAATACAGGGATCATATCTCAACATAATAAAAGCCATATATGATAAACCTACAGCTAACATCATACTCAATGGGGAAAAGCTAAAACCATTTCCCTTAAGATCAGGAACAAGACAAGGCTGTCCACTTTCTCCTCTTTTATTCAACATAGTGCTGGAAGTTCTAGCCACAGCAATCAGACAACAAAAAGAAATAAAAGGCATCCAAATTGGCAAGGAAGAAGTAAAATTGTCACTATATGCAGATGACATGATACTGTATATAGAGAACCCCAAAGACTCCATCAAAAAACTATTGGAACTGATAGACGAATTCAGTAAAGTAGCAGGATATAAAATCAATGTTCAGAAATCAGTGGCATTTGCATATACCAATAATAAACTAATGGAAAGCGAAATTAAGAAAACTGTCCCATTTACAATTGCGTCAAGAACTATAAAATACCTAGGAATAAATTTAACCAAAGAAGTGAAAGATCTGTACTCAGAAAATTATAAGACATTGAAGAAAGAAATCATAGAAGATACAAATAAATGGAAACACCTACCATGCTCATGGATAGGAAGAATTAATATAGTTAAAAATGTCCATACTGCCTAAAGCAATATATAGATTCAATGCAATTCCTATCAAACTACCAAGGGCATTTTTCACAGAAATAGAAAATATAATCCTAAAGTTTATATGGAATCATAAAAGACCCAGAATAGCCTCGGCAATTCTGAGGAATAAAAACAAAGTTGGGGGATCACGCTACCAGACATCAAAACCTACTACAAGGCCACAGTAATCAAGACAGTTTGGTATTGGCATAAAAACAGGCACATCGATCAGTGGAACAGAACAGAGAGCCCAGAAATAAATCCAAGCATTTACGGACAGTTAATCTATGACAAGGGAAGCAAGAATTTACACTGGAGTAAAGATAGTCTATTCAATAAATGGTGCTGGGAAAATTGGACTGACACATGCAAAAAAAATGAAACTGGATCATCTTCTTACGCCTTATACAAGAACAAATTCAAAATGGATTAAAGACTTAAATGTAAGACCTGAAACCATAAAAATCCTAAATGAAAATATAGGGAGTACATTTGCAGACATTACCCGAACCAATATTTTTACTGATACATCCCCTACGGGCAAGGGAAGTAAAAGAAAAAAATGAACATATGGGATTATATCAGACTTAAAAGTTTTTCACAACAAAGGAAACCATTAATAAAACAAAAAGAAGCCTACTGAATGGGAGAATATATTTGCCAAAGATATATCTGATAAGGGGTTAATATCCAAAATTTATAAAACACTCATGAAACTCAACACCAAAAAAACAAACAACCCAATTAAAAATTGGGCAGAAGATATGAAGAGACATTTCTCTAAAGAGGACATACAGATGGCCAACAGGCATATGAAAAAAGTTCAACCTCACTGGTCATTAGGGAAATGCAAATAAAAACCACCATGAGATACCACCTCACTCCAGTCAGAATGGCTATCATCAACAAATCAACAAACAACAAGTGCTGGCGGGGCTGTGGGGAAAAGGGGACCCTGCTGCACTGTTGGTGGGACTACAGATTGGTGCAGCCACTATGGAAGTCAGTATGGAGGTATCTCAAAGAACTGGAAATAGAGCTACCTTTTGACCCAGCAATTCCACTCCTAGGTATTTATCCTGAAAAAACCAAGACACTTATTCAAAAAGTTATGCACCCCGATGTTCATAGCAGCACAATTTACAATAGCTAAGACTTGGAAACAACCAAAATGCCCGTCAGTAGATGACTGGATTAAGAAACTGTGGTATATTTATACAATGGAGTATTACTCCGCTATAAAAAGAAGAATGAAATCGTGCCATTTGCAATGATATGGATGGACCTAGAGACTATAATGTTGAGTGAAGTAAGTCAGTCAGAGAAGGACAAATACCATATGATCTCACTTATATGTGGAATATGAAAAACTGTATGAATGAGCAAAGTAAACAGAAACTGTCTCATAGATATAGAGGAAAAATCAGGGTTGCTAATTTGGAGAGGAATGGGAATGAGGGAGAAGAGGAAGGGATTAGACAGCAAAAATAGGCAACTACAATATTGCTACTGGGATAGGAAAAACAGTTTGGGGAATATAATTAATAATGTTGTAAATATTCTGTGGAATGTCAGATGATCATAGGTCTTGTTAGGGAGACCATTTCATGGATGGAGTAGAGGTTTGATCACTGCACTGTATTACTAAAGTGGAGGTGGTATACCTACTGTAATTGAATATATATAGATAGTCACGGGATGTGGATTATACTGTGGAAGAGAGTCAGAGGAAGAGTAATAGATATGTATGATATGGGGGGGTGTGGGGGGGTGTATTGGGGGTGGGGGGTTTGTCACTTTGGGGGGTAAAATGTATAACTATTGCACTGTGTTGTACACCTGAAACTATTGGGGGTGGGGGGTTGTCACTTTGAGGGGTAAAATGTATAACTATTGCACTGTGTTGTACACCTGAAACTAATTAAAAATAAAATAAAATTTAAAAAAAAAAAAAAAAAAAAAAAAAAAAAAGAAAAATATTACCAATAGAGGTGTAAGGGGAGTGGGGCTTTGAATAAGGGAAGAAGGGAGATAGAAACATTAGCAGGAGGCTCTTGTCATAATCTAATTAAGAGTAAATTGTAAACTGAAATGAACAGGAATAGTATCAAGAAAAAGGAGAAATGTTAAATTTAGGACATAATCCAGATTTGACAGAACTTTTGACTTTGAATAAAAGAACAGAGAGAATTAGTTAAAATGATCCCACGAGTTTTTTAGCCCCATGGATTGCAAGAATGTTGGTGACGTCGGTAGAATGGAAGCTGTGGCTCTTTTTTCTTTAGCTTCAAGTATAGATGCATTTACCAAAGAGTAAGAAAGAAAAACAATTTTAGAAGAAAAATGAAGAAAGATAATGTCATATTCAATTATATTTGATTGCTTGGCAATGTTTAAGTTCTGACAAATCAGAGATTTGCTTCTTTCTGATATCTAATTAGAACTATAAAAGCATCTTGTTTTAACCAATAATGTACAAAAGGGAAAGTTAATGCACCTTTCCACTTTTATATGCCTATTTACTTTAACCTGTTAATCTTTCAGTTTAATGACTGTGACATTGCTTAGCAGTACGACTATGTTTGTATGTGTCATGCAAATGTCTAATGCATGTATTTAAATGTGTAAATTATTAAATGGAAAATTATTTAAAGTATCTCTATGTATATGCATGTGAAAGCTATAATAACTCAATAGAAAGGCTTAACATCTATTTTCTTAAAAGGTCTGAAAATTTAAGTTCTACAACAGTATTCATTTTTCATAGCTATAATGTTTTCTCTGTATTTCGCATATTAGGGAAAGATGTGACTTTTATACCTATCTAGGGAACACATCTCTATAGTTATTCATCAAGGACAGTGGTTGAGATCATAATTTATTCTCTAGCTTTAAAGTTTGCCCTCTGAAGGTTGCTCACTTTCATTTTTAAAGTTCTGTAGAAAAAGAGTACAGAAAGGGATTTGGTGACAAACCAAGTATATTAATAATAACTCTATATCTATACAGGGCATACATTTTAAGAATTCTCTTAAAGGACTAATGTTAATACTTTACATCTTTTAAAGTACTTATACATGCCACTGTTTTATTAATAATGACAAAAATGATAGGTTTCCCATTTTGGTCAAAACTTTCTTTAATATTCACCAAATAAATACTATTGGTGTCGGAAAAGTCATGACCTATTTTTTCTATGTTTTTCAACAACCCGATATAATACAGAATATTTTAGAAAAGACTTCTGAGACATCGTATGGGAGTACTATAAGTTTTAACAAGTAGAATTAATGTTTCTTGGCATCTCATGTGGATATATTTCATAATTAGGTTAATAAAGATTGAGCTTGCCTCTTCATTTTCTTCCAAGTGATTAGTTATCAGATTGAAGGAAACAAAGTCAAATGTAGATTTCATACCAGTCTTATGAAAAACAGAGACTATTTGAGTAGTTCTAAATTATTAACTTAATAACAGAGCCAAAGTTAAGATAGGGGCATTTTGATTCTTAGCTAATTATTATCTTCACTCTAGTTTATTTCATTTTCATTTGGAATACATGCACAACTAAATGTGTAGATTATTCAGGAATCTTTAATTTTTAATAATCTTGGAAGAAGAAACTAATTTGGGTATTCAAATGAGCAATGATTTTTCTTTTAAGTTGTAATCATTAATTATAATTTTAGCTAAGATTCATTTTAGACATTAAGTTAAGATGAAAATACCTATGCTTTATGAGAAAATCTGATCACTTTGGCTTTTATCACATTTCACATAGGAAACTTAAATACCATTTATGTTCTATCATGCATTTAAAATCAGTGAGGGATGAAGATAAATTTTACTTGACCAATAGGAAAAAAAAATGACTCTAAACTGACTCTGAATAAGCATCATGTAGTTTTCATTTTCTGACAGGGCAGTATTTCAGAGGATAACAGAGAGGAGGAATTTATGGCAGGTGCATTACTACTTAGGAACTAATCTCAACCACATGGCTGTTAACATGAAATATGGATTTTAATAATCCTGGCTCTATGAGTTCTGTGATCCTGCCTGGTGGGAATGTGATTAGCCACAGCCTGCAAGATTAATTGAGATATATAGCACATGATTACATATAGTGAATTTCAAGCTATTCTGATTATTCTAGAGTTTGCATAGTTAATGTAGAACCCTTAAAGTTAAAACAAACAAACAAACAAACAAACAAACCATATTCTATTATGACAAGAATGAAGACTCTTCATTCTTTAAGTCATTAAAGAGTTCACTTAAATAGAGTATAAAAGTCTTACAGAGAGAGGGAAATTTTTCAAAATGTAGATAGAAAGATGGATTGATGATACATAGATAGAGCTCATAAAAATTTTTGAAACACTCTCATTATGTATATTATTTAAAATAAAATTTTATTCAGGAGGGAAAAATAGTTTAAAACATCCACACATACAAACTTAGGAAATGAGAATTTTAAATCAAGGGGTTTAATTAATGATGACAAGCTTTTCTTTTTTGTTACTTTGCAAAAATGGATAGGATAATGATTTACTTTTCAAAATAATGGATACTTTTCCATCATATTTACAAACACTGCCAAATGAAAGATCCTGAAAACTACTCAGTCACCACCTATTAGTTTTTAATTCTTATTAGATGATAATTAAATATTTATACTGAATGAATTAAAATAAATGAACAAGTGAAGACCATTGTATGTGTAATATGGTAAGGAAAAGACTTTAGTAAAAGTAATTGCTTAGATGTGAGACTAAATTATTTTCATAAAGTTCTACATGATATACATAAGTGTAAATTCTATCTTTATTATTATTATTTTACTTATTGCCTAAATATTACTATGTTCTTTTTTTATCTTCTTATCCTTTTTTTCTCATTATACACAGCCCTGGATGCTTTTATGCTTTTATGCTTTTTATGCCTTTAAATTTAGCCAAATCTAAATCTTCAGACCTAATACTTCAGTTCCATTATGGACATGTCCCAACGTGTAGGATAGATTTCCACCTATACACATTTGTGAAACCCAACCCCTTCCCCACCCACTAAACTTGCCTCTCCTGTGTCCATTCTCTCTTTTAATTTGTGGCAATTCTACCCATCTAGTAATAAAATAAACTTTGCCTTTGTTTTTAACTCTTTATTTAAATCTGTACATCCAACAGAGCTGAAGTACTAAATGTTTAATGAGTAATTAATGTTTCCCTCAAAAGTCTTCTCTTTGGAAAAGCTTTGGTGACATCCCTCTCCACCCTCAGTAAGGTGGAATTTTGTTGAGCTTTCAAAGCACTTTGCTCTGTGTTGGCAATTCTATTATTATTCTACCTAAAAAAGCTGACTTTTCAAACTCACCACCCTCTTTCTTTTTTTTTGCATTGTTTCTCAGCCAAACTATATGCCTTCCCATACCTTAAATAGACTTGCCCCTCTTCAACCTCTGCATGTGTTAATTTATGACTCCATGAAAAACTGCATTCCTTTTTTCTAGGTATCCATTTATCAAAAAAATTGAGATGCTCTAAAAAAAGCAAGCTTTCCTAAAGTGAAGAACTGGGAGTATATGCTTGTTTAAGTGAATTAATATTCTTATAACCTACCAAGTACAGAATGACTATGTTCTAGACTGTAAGAATTGAAGTACATACATTAAGCAACCATCTCTGAAGTTATATCATTGAATTGACCAGAATCATGGAGTCACTTTCAAAGGAAGAAAGAATGAAAATTTTAGTAATCTCCAGTTGGTAATGGTGAAAACTAAGATTGGCTATGATTAGAATTCAAAAAATTTTAGCAACTCCTCTTAGATAACACCTGAACTTACTGACCCCATTCTAGGACACCAGCCCTGGAGGGAAACTACCATATGAAGTACACATAAAAGGAGGGCTATTTTATGTGATAATACAAGGTCTGACAATTAGGTTAGCGAACTTCTTGCAATGATGTTGTTAACCTTTTCTTGATATCAGATATTCATTATGAATTTGTACCAACTGAAATGACAGTTACCAAGTTTATTATTTGGAAGTGCTGAAAAAGCTGGGTGAAAAAGTTAGATGACCTGAAGTTTTCATCAACAATTCATGGCTCTTGCATCACAACAATGCACCAGTTCACACACTCACACAGCACTGACTGTGAGGAAGTTTTTAGCCAGTCAACAAATAACTGTATTGGAACACCCTACCTACTCACCTGATCTGACCCCCAATGACTTCTTTCTTTACTCAAAAATAAAAGAAGTATTGAAAGAAAGACATTTGGATGACATTCAGGGCATCAGGGGTAATATGATGACAGTTCTGATGGCTATTCCAGGCAAAGAGTTCCAAAATTGCTTTGAAGGGTGGACTGACATCGGTGCATAGCTTTCCAAAGGGAGTACTTCGAAGGTGACTGAAGTAATATTCAGCAATGAGTCATTTAGTACTTTTTCTAGGATGAGTTCGCGAATTTAATTGTCGGACCTCCAAAAACATTATTTTAGGAATGAGGTCAGAATAAGAATATACATGTATTCAATGGAAATTTGTATGCTTTGCTGGATGACAGCTCTAGAGTGAACAGTTAAAGAAACCTAGGATGTTTGAGTATACAGCTTATTTTTTTGTGACTGGGTCATTGGTTTTTCACCAAATAAACCACAGGTGCTGCCAAAAGCAGAATCATTGCCTGAATTAAACTACATCCTATTGAAACAAACTATGTTTTTTGGAAATGATTATTGGAATAATTAGAAACTCTATAAGTTCAAGAATTTCTGGGCATCGTAACATATTTTAAAAGAAAAACTATGTTATCCTCTGAGGAAGACCCAGTTACTACTGACAAAGAGGGGAGTCTTCTCCAAGGGATAACTTTTGCATTTTAATTTTTTTTACTCATTTTTGCATCTTTGAAACCTGATGTATTTCATCTTCAAAAGTAGCATGAATTCCAGAGAGTAGAATATTCCTAAAGTGATATACTCATATAGACAGTGTACATAAAAATATAGTGGAATTATTCAATTTTTAAAATATAGTAGGTATGTGGTAAACATGTCCTTACTAACTGGAATTTGGGGTAAAGTCTGATTCTCCTGCTTTTGTTTTACAACATAGTATATTCAGAATTTTTATTGATCAACATTTGATAGTAAAAAGAGAAGAAGAAAACATTTTCTGGTTCTTAATATATATTTGTTTCTTTACAGATAACAACATGATTCAATTTGTTCCATTTCTCACCTTCATCCAGAAGCTATGCTATTCTGAGTTGTACAGTGTGACTTATCAAAGTCACCTTTAAATATGCGGAAAGAAATCAAAAGCCACTCTAGCTTCTAATTTTCACCTTTCAGCTCATATTATTTTCATAATTATCTGAAATTGACATAGCATTTCTTAAATTCTGCTGTGTATACTTTGTGCTTTCTCTGTGTGAGAAACACAGGGACTATTATAGAAATGTTGAGCCAAATAGGGTAAAACTCAGTTATGAGTTAGGGGGTTTAGTCACTGGAAGCCCGAAAAGTGTGTGTGTGTGTGTGTGTGTGTGTGTGTGTGTTTTCTTGTTTCGCTTATAATGGTGCTTTAGCGGCATGCTACAGTCCCCTATACGACTTGATCAGAATTACTTATTTACATTTTCACACTATTTACAATCTTGCACATGAATATCATGCATGTTCATTTCTAGCAATACAATCTCAAAGTTGCTTTAATATAATAACAGGGAAAAAGTTCCAGTAGAATTACTCAAATGTCTGATATCTGTGTTAAATGAATGGTTAAAATACTTAATGACTAATACCCCTCTGTATACGTTGAAGTCCTGTCAATGTAGGCATTACATAAAATGAATAGAATGTGTGATTAAATGTGTATGTGGCTTTTGAAATCAGATAGACCTGAATTTTAAGGACTTGACCATTTTCTAGCTGTGTCAATCTAGGTATGCTTCTTCACCTCTCTGAGACTCAGATTTAGTCATTTTCAAAATAGATATGATAACACCTATTTTACATCATGATTATAAAGATTAATTATAAAGAACTTTATTCAGTAGTTAGTTGATCCTAAGCACTCAATAGGTGACAAGTACACTTATATGTTAGCACTCTTTTTTTATTTTAAGATTTTATTGGGGAGTTGGGAAATTGGGGGAGGGGAACAGACAAGTTTCTGTCCTTTTGTTCTTCAGTCTAGTTATGGAGGATGTTGCTTCACTGGCCCATGTTGATATTTTCATTGCGCTCTTCCTGGGTGAGGCAGTTGCTCGCCAGCCATTGGATGGCCACTCATGGCAGCTCACGCAGCTCACTGCAGCTCGCGAAAGCGCATGCTGGCTGCTGGCCAGCCCCAATGCATCCCCGGTGACTCACGGCAGCCCAGCTCCAGATGGAGCTGTTGTTCATCATCTTAGCTGTAGAGGGTGCAGCGTCACTGGCCCTCATGTCAGATCCAAACCGGGGCCCTGATGCTCAGAGCCAGCGTCCTAAGCCAACTCTTAACCAACGCACCACTCAGCAGGACCCTGTTAGCACTCTTCACAGGAACATTTTCCCAATGAAAAATGTTATCAAGATAAAAGGATTATTTGAAAGACTATATATACTGATTTCTTTAACATGTATTTATTTTCAATTGAGCCAGTCAATTAAAATTTAAAAATTAAATGAATATTATAAAATATAAAATAATTATTTTTAAAGGGTTTAAAAATATGAGTTATATACCTGCTGCTTGAAGTTGACATTTTCCCTTAGAGTTTGGAAGAAAAGCTTTTCTTGTATCCTTGTAAAGGATTCTTTCCCTCTTTATATGATATTTACAAATTGCTTCAGTGTATTGAATTTTATTTTATTTATTTATTTATTTTTTGAGGGCAGTGTCACTGGCCCTCTCATATGTGGGACCCGAACCGGGGCCGCTGGCTTCCGAAGCCAGGGCTTAACTACCGTGCCACTCGGCTGGCCCGAATTTTATTTTAAAGGAAAAGAACATTACAGCACACTTCATGCTTATATACTTCATTGATTCAATCCCATTTCTGCGGTCATCATACAAACAAAATATACAAGAGTATCTGTTTTTTTCCTGTACAGATGGTACCTACCTTTAATTTAGCAAACAGTTTTTCAAGCCCTGGTTTCAATACTTGACTAGGAAACAGCTGTATCTTCTGGAGAATTCATGAATTAACCCAAATGTTAACAGATCAAACAGCTTGAATAATAAGATACAAGGATGGATTTTGAATACTTAAATACCTGATAAATATTGATAATAGTGCTTATGTGCTGCTGGTTTGAATATAGTCCAGACAATTTTGGAATATTTATTGTTGAAGATAGCAAATGTCAGGAGAATGAGCCAGTATGCCTTTAGTTTTCAATTAGAAAAAGACAATCTAAGATATGATAATACAAATCATTATAATGATATCAAAATCCATAATAACTTCATAATGATATTAATAAGCATGCTACTTTTAAATGTACAGAATGTTTTACATTGAAGTAATTTATGGCATTTTATTCATTTTAACATCTGACACTATATTGCAAGTAAATTGAAAGTAGGAAACTGAGGTACAAGGCTTTGTGTTTCTTTGGTGGCAAGAAAATATATTTCATATTCCTAAATTTTTCATTATTGTTAGCCTTTACTGCCCATCTGAAATATATATCTTAAAACATATGGTTGGGTAGTTGTAGCAGCATTTATAATGTGCATAACTTTTACATGAGAAAAAATGGATAATTAGGTTTATTTCATCTGCATTTTCATAATACCTAGTCATTGAAAAGATTAGAATTTTGTGAACATTCATATAATAAAGAGTTAATAGGAGCTTGCTATTTTCTCTGTTATTAATAGCTATATTTCTGTTACTGAAAAACCAAAACTCACAAAGAATATAGTAAGTAAATGAGGAAAGTAACTTTGTTCATATCACAAATTAATTGGTACCAAGCAACTCTGGAATGTTTTTATGTTTTGTTTTTTTTTTTCGTTTTTTTTTTGTTTTTTTTTTTTGAAGGCAGTGTCACTGGCCCTCATATGTGGTACCCTAACCGGGGCCGCTGGCTTCCCAAGCCAGCGCTTAACCACCACACCATTCGGCCGGCCCTGGAATGTTTTTTTTTTTTTTTTTTTTTTTTTAAAGATTTTATTGGGGAATTGGCGGAGGGGAACAGCGTTGGGGAATCGGGGAAGGGGAACAGACAAGTTGCTGTTTTTTGTTCTTCAGTTTAGTTGCAGAAGATGTTGCTTCACTGCTGGTATCGTCATTGCGCTCTTCCCGGATGAGGCAGATTGGTCGCTGGCCTCTGGATGTCGCTCACCGCGGCTATTGGCAGCTCACTCTTGGCTGCCAGCCGCTCACGCTGGCTGCGGGCCACTCACTGTAGCCTATGGCAGCCCACTGCAGCAGGGGCTGCAGCCCACACCATTGCCGGGGCTCGCACAGCCCAGCTCCAGGTGGAGCTGTTGTTAGCTGTAGAGGGCAGTGTCACTGGCCCTCATGTGGGATCCGAACCGGGGCCGCTGGCATCCCAAAACCAGCGCTTAACCAATGCGCCACTCGGCCGGCCCTGGAATGTTTTTTAACATAGATGCAGACATAGCTGTATGAAGACATTAGGAGTTAAATAGTGCAATATGAACAAAGCAATTTCAAAAGCTCAGTCACAGAGAAAGAGTCCAAGGCAGCAGAATCTACCACTCATCTTCATAATTACTCTATTTAGCAAAATCATTCATATTATTTAGAGAAAATTTCTAGACAATAATGTAGAATGTTTTGTTATTTTTTAGTTCAAAGTAATATTTATTGTAAGATATGTAAAAACATATCTTGAAAGTTAAGTGTTTCCTGTTTCTTTCCATTGGATGTAATCGTATTGTATTTTAAAGGCATTCAGGATCCATGCATGCATATTTAAAGCAAAATAGATCACACATTACATACTGACTTATAATATGAATTGAAGCTTGGAATGCTTTATTTTTTAGACATAAAACTGTTTTTACTTTGTGTCATTAAAATTTTATAGTATGTATAACACTTTGAAAGCAGTTGAATATTTGGAATGAATTGGAGTTCCAAAATTAATTAATTCTGCTCCTCCTACTGTTCAATACTGCTTACTTTCTACCATTTATGGAAAAAATAGGTGGTCATACCAATGACCTCTAACTATAGCATTCAAAAATAACTATTTTTTTCTCAAACCTCAGCTCTGTGAAAATACTTCTTATGTTACATCTCGTCTGTTTCGCTCTCCTATTTTCTATTCACTCATGCAGTCCATTTGCATTATTTGTGTCTATGTTTGATGGATTTTTATAAACTGGAGTAGACCACGACTTTCCTTTGGATTTCCATATATCCTTGACTGATTCAGTGTATAGGTATGATATTTACAAAGGTTTGTAGAGCAAATGAAATAAATGTTTAATGCACATTTATTTCAAGATGATAAGCTAAAATAATTCTTAAATAGACTTTTCATGTCTTGCTTGATTTTATTTTGGTGTCATCAAAGTTGCTATTAGTTCCCTTCCTAACAAGTACCCTTTTTATGATGTCTTCTTTTCACCCTCCTGTGGAAGCTAAACAAATGACACATACTCATTTTGTTTAGAGTTAGTCCAAGAGGAGGATTATAAAAACCCTTTTGAATGCTTACCCTTGAACCATTCCCACCCTCTGCCTGGCCTCAACATAGTCTGAAAAATGGCAGTTAAAGTAATTGTGATTCCACCCTCCCGTGTACAGAGGACCCAGGCAGTAACCATTTAACATAGAATAAAACCCATCTAACTATTTTTTCTACCTCATTACAGATCTTTCACTATGGATTATTCACCAATTGTTGCATTTCAAACCAAAATTGGCAATTTGATTGATTTAGAAATGCAAAGCATAAAAAGAAAAAAACAAACAAAGCTATAATATTTTTTGATATTTCAATCATCCATTCTAATATCTTCCTAATTTTTACAGCTAATTGAAATAAAAATAACAGGCATTAAACAAAATTATTCTATAAGT
This sequence comes from Aselliscus stoliczkanus, assembly GCA_033961575.1. Taxonomy (NCBI): domain Eukaryota; kingdom Metazoa; phylum Chordata; class Mammalia; order Chiroptera; family Hipposideridae; genus Aselliscus; species Aselliscus stoliczkanus. The sequence continues at coordinate 65,588,879 of CM066736.1, forward strand.
TCACATAAATTTACATTGTCTAAACCTTATTGTATGTATTCTGCATTGATTAGAATTTTCAGTAAACAAATATCTTATCTGTTTGATTTTCCTATGTGTTTATGTTTTATACATGTTACATTTCATATTCAAGAAGGCAAACTCACTTTCACACATCAAGACGGGTAATCATAGACGTAATTTTGAATGGAAGTTACTCAATATGCTAAAACACTTTTTTTTTTTTTTTTGAGGGAACCGAACCAGGGCCGCTGGCTTCCCAAGCCAGCACCTAACCACTGCGCCACTCTGCTGGCCCTAGTTACTCAATATTCTAGATTGAGAGGTTAACCACTTTTCTTCCCATACCATAATCTTTATTTAATATTCACTCTCAAGAAAAATGGCTCTAATAAAACATTATATTTTTTAAAAAATATGATAAAGAGAAAAAAAAAATGTCTTTCTCTGGGCAAATCAGGCAACATTTTTTGATTATTTTTATTCACTTTGGTAAGATTTAGTAATGGTGAATTTTTTCCTTGCTATACCTATGAGGGATGGAGGCTAGTAAGATAATCAATTTGGTAGTAACTATAATAATAATTTATTCATGTATTAATGTATTTATATATTCAGTCATTCAATCATTCATTTAATCAATCAATGAATCAATGAATCAATATGTGCCAGACCACTCTGTTAGGGATTGAGAATGCGTTCCCTTTCCAGTGAAGTACAATTCCTAAGTGTTATAAAGCAATTGTAGAATGCTGTGACACCCGAGCAAAAGGGACCTATTATAAAAAGCAATAAGAAATGGAATAGCTGGAGGGCCGGCCGAGTGGCGAGTTGGGTAGGAGCTGGCTTGGGACGCCAGTTCTGAGCAGCGGGGCCCTGGTTTTGATCCCACATGAGGGCCAGTGACACTGCCCTACATGGCTAAGGTGGTGAACAACAGCTCCACCTGGAGCTGGGCTGCTGTGAGTCCCCCTGGACGGTATAGCTGCAGCGCCTGCTGCAGAGGGCTGCCATAGGCTACAGTGAGTGGCTAGCAGCAGCGTGAGCTGCCAGGAGCCGCAGTGAGCGACCATCCAGAGGCTGGCGATCGATCTGCCTCATCCGAGAAGACCGCAATGAGGATACCAACATGGGCCAGTGAAACAAAGTCCTCCACAACTAGACTGAAGAACACAAGAGGACCACAACTTGTCTGTTCCCCTCCCCCAATTCTCTAATAAAATCTTAAAAAAAAAAAAAAAGAAAGAAATGGAATGGAATGGAATAGCTGGATTTGTGGAAAACAGTTCTAGAGGCCACAGGAATCAGAGAAAGAGAAGACAATGATTGGCTTTATATAAGGTGGGTGTGCACTCTACAGGGAATTGCTAGTAAGGTCTTCAACTGGATTCCAGAAATCTAACCACATTAAATTTATTTGAACTTTCCACTTAGATGAAGTGGACAGACTCTTAAAAAGAGAAATTTTACAATAGACCATTTATTGACGTTTGATTTGAGCTGGGTACATTACCAGCATTATTTGTAGCTTTTATAATGATTTCATTATATAGATGAGAAAAATAAGAATACTATTTATTCACTGACTTTTGCAACTACAGGTATATCTCATTTTCATTCATAAAGAAATCTTACCTAAAAGCCTAATTTATAAAATTTGAGGACAAATTTGAGACGTACATGTCATAAGGGAAGTTTTTTATTTTTTACTCTAGACATAAAAAATGATAAAAATATCTCAAATTATAGGATACACTTTTAGATTTTGTGAAAAGTTCCCTAAAGTTTAATTTTAAAATATCAGAAGCACAGTTTAAACACTAAATATTATTAATAAATAATAATTCTATATAATAAATTTTACCTCAAATTTTAGTTGTCAGTTAACATAAAAGTGGCATTTCTTAGAAAATACCAATTTTATTTAATTCATTAATTTATTTTTTAAAGATTTTATTGGGGAATTGGGGGAGGGCAACAACATTGAGGAACCAGGGAAGGGGAACAGACAAGTTGCTGTCCTTTTGCTCTTCAGTCTAGTTGTGGAGGACATTGCTTCACTGACCCATGTTGGTATTATCATTGCACTCTTCTCGGGTGAGGCAGATTGGTCGCCGGCCGCTCACAGTGGCTCTTGGCAGCTCACACCGGCTGCCAATCTCTCACGCTGGCTACCTGCCACTCACTGTAGCCTATGGCAGCCCACTGCAGCAGGGGCTGCAGCTATGCCATCCTGGAGACTCACAGCAGCCCAGCTCCAGGTGGAGCTGTTGTTCACCATCTTAGCTGTAGAGGGCAGTGTCACTAGTTCTCATATGTGGAATCCGAACTGGGGCCACTGCCGTCCCAAAGCAGTTCTTAACGAACGCACCACTCGGCAGGCTCGACAATACCCGTTTTAAAAGGACATTCTTACAGTGATTTTGTAAGACGTTTTGTAGGAGCGTCATCACGAACCAAACAAGAAATGTTTTATTACAAATTTGTAAAACTTGGTAAGGAAAAATTTGAACATCATTATTCCTCCCTGATAAAAGAATGATCTCACTTTTTCAACAGTTTTATGTCCATATTAACTTTTCTTTGTGTTGGACTCAGGAAAAAATAAATATTGCTTTAATTTTGTTTTTATGCTCATAACAGTAGCTCCCTCTTTAGAAATTCTCTTCAGCAATATATATATATATATATATATATATATATATATATATATATATATATATATATATATATATAATTTGTCTTTTTATCCTTTGCACACTGTGTATACAACTTAATTTTAATGATATCTAACTAAGATGAAAAGATTTACTGCTTTGCCACACAGAATAATTTCATCATCATTTTGATTGTAGTATCACAAGAATCAGCAATTTTATTTTTCTATTTTCTACTAATTTTATAACATGTTGAAAAAGGTAACAAAATATTTAGTTAATTTTAAAGACACTTCTGTATAAATCAAACAAAATGGAACTGTTGGTTTGTCAAGAAACACCATCATGTAATTACTAAAACAATGTGTTTCAAGAGAGTAATTGCTATAGGAAAGTCCTTTAGAGGTGTTAATATATAATATGTGACTATGCAGGTAGTGTTAAAGTCAAGAAATGCCTCTGTCACAATGTCTATATAAAACAACAGTCAATAATGCATTTTTGACCAAGAGAGAGAAGAATAAGCTGGCAACATTATGAGTATTCATGAGAATGTATTTATACACTCAAAATAAATAAGATTAATTTAAAAGTCATTCTAGGGATTTAAATCTCTGGGAATATTTTTAGAAAACTGTATTTAATGAATAGTTGTTCTTTAGACCTTTCTCCTTACTTGATCATGTTAAAGAATCAAATTACAAAAATTACTCTTAATTGAATTATCTTCTCCTTTGTTCTTTTTCTACTTATTAGCTGAAAACGTGACACACTTTAGAAAGTGCCTAGATTTCAGTATCTACTGCAACAGTGATCTAAATAAGAACAATGGAATCAGGTAGTAAAAACCCAATAATTTCATCCCAGAAGTTTAAAAAAAGTATGAAAACATAAATTGTCCTTGTGCATAGGGTCTAAAAACACCGAGTGAAACAATGGTTCCCTTTTCATACTCTTTGGAAGACCATCACTATGCACAACCCACTTTCAAAATGTGGATAGTGTTGTTCTACCTCCTTAAGAGAGGAATATCTACATAAACTATTAGGAATTCTTCTGTGCACTAGACTAATCTCTTCTCCCCCATTTACTTATTTAATCAACCATGCATTTATATCAGTATGGATGCAATGATGTTTATTTTATACTTTCAGTATTAATCCACTATATTTTATTGCTCGAATAGTTCCAGCTTTGGCTATAACGATCCCTTTCAGTTGGCTCTTATGTTCCTTTGACATATCTTAATGATTGTGAGTTTATTTTTTGGGTGGGGGGAGGGCATTTTCTTCACACTGACATTACACTACACAATGCTCCAAGGTCATGGCTAACTATTATTTTTTTTTCATTTAGGAACGGATTGCTTTTATAAAGAAGAGAGGTGAATATAAATGAGATATACGAATATATAGAAAATGTTAGATTCAGGTTAGCCTCTTTTTCTAGCTCATATTCATGATTTTCCAATTTAGAATAAACATCAAGGTATGAGATAGTGGATAAATTATGTAAAAACATCCTATTTGAATATACTAAATATTAATGATGCTTACTATATACAAGCATATTTTAAAACTTTTACATGTATTAAATCCCCTCATATTCACAGATTTCCTATAAGATAAATATTGTTACTAATAGCTATTTTACAGAAGATGAAACTAAAGCATAGGGAAATAACTTGCCTTAGATTATAGAAATTGGCAGAGGCAAGATTTGCACTCCAGCAGTCTGCTTCTAGCATGCTCTTAAACATTGCAATACCGTGCCCCTTTCTAAACCTAAAGTGTTTCTTATAAAATGTGTAGAATACATATTTAATAATAGTTCATAAAATTATGTAAAAGGAGCTTCTGTACTTATGAACTCATTGCTAAAACCAAATGAATGTCTGTCAAACATATGTCCTGTGTCTTTAGTGACTTCTAGCTTTTTATAGTCAACAGCCTTGGGCCCTTCCTTTAGATCTATTTCATGTATTTGAAAATACATACAGCATACAAAACATTGCCTATCATTCCTGTTTAACTATAGACTGATTTCTGGATTGAATTCCCTGTATCCATTAACCTTACAACCATCCAAACCAGAAAACCAGGAGTTACTTCCAACTCTTCCTTTTTCCTTACTCACTCCACCTAATCTATCAATGATCAATTTTTCCATCTAGAAGATCTGCTTAATTTTCATATTAAACTCTTGAATTTATCTCTGATGGTTTCTACCTAATTCAGATCCATATCATGGCTTTGGATCTGCATGGCTTAGATTTCTGCAACAAATTTCTCATAACTGTATTCCATCTAATTTTAATCCTCATTTTTCCAATCCCTGACAGACTGTGGAATAGCATGCATCTTTGGATCAGACAGAACAGGGTTTATATATGATACCTAAAAGCCAAAATTATTGGGTCTTGGAAGTTACTTAATCTTCCTAAAACTCAATATTTACATCAGTACAATGGCAGATTTTAATATCTACCCAGGAGGGTAGTTTTGAGACATCATTAATATGTGTAAACCATCTAGTCTGGTGCCTAACATGTTATATCCTCAAAAAGTGATATCTATAAGTCATATAAATGTGTACCCACTATGTGGTATAGCTAAAACTAATATAATCTATATGTCAACTGTAACTGAAATATTTAAAATGTAGTGCCTATAGTTTAATTAAAATAAAATCTAAAAGCGACACTCTTTTGCTTGAAAATTATATATGACCCATTATCTATAGCAGAGTCATCGAACTTTTTCTGTAAAATGCTAGAAAATTGTTGCTTTTGTAGACAATATGATTTTTGTCACAAACTACTCAACTCTGTTGTTGAGGTGTGAAAACAGCCATAGACAACACTAAGAAAATGGATTTGGTTATGTTCCAGTAAAACTTTATTTATCAAATAATGGCAATAAGCCAAATTTAGCTGCCTGGCCACAGTTTGTCAGTCTCTGAGCAATAATATCCAAATCCCTTAGAATGGCTTTTACAGAGCCCTATTGTGATAAAATACATTTTTTTAATTTTAATTTTTTTTAAAATTCTGGCTTCCTCTCTCTTTCCTTCCCTTCTCATATTTTACATAATATAACACTGAAATACCTACTCGTATGGTTCTCTGCAATATTGTTTTCTCACACCTCACATTCATCTAATTGATCACCTTTCTGTCTTGATCACCTTTCTTATTCCAGATTTGAGTTCTGCATGTTTATTCATCATATGTCAGCTCAGGCTTCCTCTCACCTAAAAAGCCTTTAAGTGATTGTAGGTACATACAGATTTTTATGTGTCCCCTGCAACAACAGGGATTGTATCATATTTGTTTCCCTACCTTTAGAATTTAACTCAATAAATATTTGTTAAACTAAACTGAACTTTCATATTATCAAATATGCATTCCAGAAAACATGCATGTCACAGTTTTTAAATTAAAGCAACAATCTAGTCTGTCAAAATCCTATTAACATTTGAATCCTATTTGACATTTAAGAAAAAAATTTTTTTTTCTTGTCAACTACTAAATTTGGTCACTTTGTATACAGAGATTCCATGTTTCCTTTTATTCTTTGTCATCCCAACTGGCCTTTACCCCATTCTCAAAGGCACCATGCTTCCTCCTCCACTAGCCTTTGTACCCTTTGACCAGCATGCCTCATTTCAACTCCTCATCTTTCAACCTTAACTCAAATATCTCTTCCTTTTAAAGACAGTTATCCTAAATTGTACCTTTTGTACTATGTATTATAATTTAATATTTATTTCCAAAATTATTTGATTAGGTTGAACTGAACCTCAGATCCATGAAGAAGGCAGTTGTTTATTTTATTTTATTCTGACTCAGATATGTCCAACATCTCAAAATTTACCTGGCATGTAGATAGTTAATGAATGTGTTGAATAAATAAAAGAATGATACAATTTAGCTTTGTAATATTTTGTATTAATTTTATTAAATCGTAATAAATCAGGTATTTTTCACATAGCAATATCATTTAGAGGTTATTTTCTCTTTGATGTCAAAAAGTATTATATCTATTTATGATTTTTTTTTTTTTGAGGGCAGTGTCACTGGCCCTCATATATGGGACCGAACCCGGGCCGCTGGCTTCCCAGGCCAGAGCTTAAACACCGTGCCATTCGGCTGGCCCCCTATTTGTGTTTTCAATGTTTTAAATAATTATTTTGCTTGATAACTACATTACTTTTCAAAAAAATAGAAGTACATATTTATCCCTATTTCAGAAATGTTTCTTCAAATGTTCACTTATGTGATTATTAAAGTTTGAAACATTTATTTTCTTTATATTTTTATATGCAGTTGTATTTATAGATTCACCCAAAGTAATATCTTTCTCATTCTTTCATGTCTGAAACCACCAGCTTTGTAATGTTTTCATGGTCCCCCCACTCAAGATATGTTATATTTAATTACTTCTCTTAGGTAAAATCATTATCCACAAAGTGTCCCATCAAAGTATAGTTTTTCCAAGGGACATTAGTAGGTGTTTTGGAATAAAAAAATAAGCCATGGTTAGCATTTTATGGTCAATGAAATTCATTATCAAATAAGGTAAAAAAAAAAAGTCCTTATTATAAAAGACTTTAATATACTAATGTTTTGAATTAAGCCCTCTTTCCCCCCCCCCTCAAATAACAATGATGTTTTTCAATCTACTTGACTATGGAATCAATTTTTTTTTGACTACATATTTATTGAGAATTCTTATTTCTGCCTATTATATACAGTAGGTTACATGACTGACCTCTTAGCATTTAACTTCTTGAAAGTAGGATTACATTGTGTTATTTCTCCCTATCTAACTACTATAGGACTTTGCATATAATTCATGTACCAATAAAGTTTGCATTCTTTATTGAATTAAAATGGTCCAGGATTTTTTTTTTCAAACAAATGTCTACTAGATTTTTCTGTTATTTTGATTTACTACATATTACTACTATTCTGTTTCCTTTTATATATCCATATAAATTATGGATTTTTCAAGAAGAAATAACCATGGTAAATATATCATAACCTGAATTCACTGCTGATTTATAAAACAAACAAGCATTGTAATAGTCAATCAAAGTGTCATTTATATCCATTTTAAACCTCCAGGTAATTTTGAAAACAATCCAAGTAGCCAGATAATTATTCAAAGCTATATTTCAGAATGCTGCTGAACAAAGTTATACTTCTGAATATTAAATACAGGCATAAAGATTGATGCAAATTAGACTGGAATATAACTTGGGATCCTATTGTGTCATAGGGCAGAGACAGCACCTGATTTTACTTTTACTTTTGTTGAAATACAATATGCTACATCAAGACATATTATTAAGACTTTTATAAGTAACTGAATCTATTCTATGAGAACTGTACATGTACACAAAGGCAGCAGAATCTTATGTTCCCTATATTCTGTGTCTCTGGTGGTATCAATTATCACTGAGCTACCTAAATGTAATATTCATTTTCACAAAGCCCAAAAAAGAATACCATGAAATAACTACTATGTAACTTGAGCAATTAGGATGAGGTACAGCCCATAAAGTATGGCTAAGTGAGCATTTTGAAAATTCAGTGTGTGCCTTCTGGTCTTGACCTTTAAGATGCACCATAAGACCTATGACACTTCAACTTGAATAAGTAGCAACTTTACCTATAAAATAACTCAAAGCTCTTTTTAAATTGTTTTTAAGAAGACTATAAATATAATGAATAAAATTATATGGGATTATTAAACTATTTTATGTTCACATAGAGTAGTGTATTGCCAGGAATCTAATTACTTAGTAAATTATGGTTTCAATATATTAAATAGTATCATATTGATCTTATTAATATAATATTTAGTATGTGTACGAGTTAAGAGGTTCTTGGGTGCAATTCTCCATAACTGAAACTCGGTTACAGCTACCAACTAATAGCAGTATGCAAAAAATATGCAGAATTTGAATTATAGAAATAAATACATTAACATTCAAGCTCTTCTTGTATAAAATAACTGAGGATGAGTCCAGAAAGATGATGACCTGAGCACAGCTCTTCACATAGACTAGCAATGACATTCAATTTACTTCTCCTAAGTAAAATCGCTTCTGAGGCCTTAGGTTCTGCGGGCGTCTGGATAGAAATAGCTGGTGTGAGGATTGCTCACCTCTGGGCTGGTAAAGGCAGGCTAATGTCTGAACTGTGGAGTCAGGATCCTGGGAAGAGTTTGGCTGGCTAAGATGAGGGTTAACACTTGTCCCAGGCTAAAAAGAAGGGTCTGAACCAATGTGCTGAGTCACCCAGTTTTCTGAACTGGGAGAATATAGGATTTATAACTCAAAGGAGCCAAGCATGGTGTAACAACCTCTCTGATCTGGGAAGAAGGAAATTAAACATATTATATTGGGTTGTTGGAAAAGTCATGACCAATCTTTGCTACAAAAAACAGAAAAAATACATCATGACTTTTCTGACAACCCAATATATTACAGTGAAAAAATGCTCACGAGAGCTAAATGGTACTTTAAAGTAAATTTTTTAAAAAGCATTTCCAGAGGAATTTTGGGTTACAAAAACATACTTTCTAACTGAAATTTTGTATTAGTTTATTATTGGTTTAGAACAGGGATCGGCAAACTGTGGCACACCAGCCACATGCAACTCTTTGGGTACGTTCTGTCTCAAAAGTTTGCCGACCACTGGAAGAGCCAATTCTGTCCCTCACCACAACTTAAAAATTATTTGAGAGCCATAAATATATTTTCACATAATCACCATTATGTGAATATCCTTTAAAAAATTTATAAATGAAACTACAATAGCTTTATTTTCATTTTCGATTCTACTTCAGAGCCTGTGGCTCCCAAGCCACAGTTTGCTGATTCCTGGAGGCTGTTCAGTCTCAAAAGTTTGCGGATCCCTGGTTTAGAAGAACAAGGTTAAGAAGTATATCAAAGCACCAAGATAGAAAGCAAAGGGAAACAATAAGAAATTCAGAGGAATTCTCATATATATATATATATATATATATATATATATATATATATATAGTAGACAAATAGAAATTAAGATCATTCATCCTAGCAGGCCAACTAAAAGACATATTGAAGAAATTTCTTTAGAAAGAATGAAAATTATCTTAGAAATCAGACACAGGGAGAAATTAAGAGCCATGTATAAATAGATGTGCAAATCTATTTAAATAATGAGTGTATAAAACAACAATAATGTCACCTGAAGATCAAAAGGTACATAAACAATGGTATGGAATAAACAGATAAATTAAATTAAGAGAAAAATCTTTTGAAGTTTTCATATTTATTAGGATTTGGTAATAGTACTAATTCTTATTGGGCTTTAACAAGGCAAAAATGCATTTCGTAGGTTCTAGGTTATCCCTAAAAGAACAGTAAAACAATGCAGAATAAACTAAAAATGTTAAAAAAAAATACATCAAAAAACTTAAGAGAAGGAAAAAAAATATACAGAAGGAGGATGAAATAGTAAAAGAGAAAAATAGCTGATTTAAACTTAAATATTTTTAGGATTTAAGTTGAGCAGAAAAATAAAAAAAAAAGCCGAAGATTGTCAACCTGGAAAAACAACACAAAACACATACTTCTTAGAAGAGAGCAAATAAAGATAATAATGCAGAAAGCTTAAAATGAAAAGAATGAAATAGAGTTTGCTGGTCAAGATGACAGAGTACACTACGCTAACCTCCTCTCAGGACCGCATCCATTACAACTAAACCACAGAACAACCATTATTGAGAATTGCCTGAAGTCTAGCTGAATCAAAGCCCTACAACTAAACATATACAGAAGGAGCCACCTTGAGGCTGGTAGGAAAAGCAGACACATGGAAAGGGCTGCGTGTGACCATTAAAAATTGGGAGGTATATCTCGGTTGTGGAAGTCTTCTCCCTGAGGAGTGACAGGTCCCACACCCTCCCAGCTCAGGGAATCAGTGCTAGGGAGAGAAATCCCCATAGTTTCTGGCTGTGAAAACCAGCAGAGATTTTGACTGAGTGAGACAGAGTGGCTGGAGTCCCAAGCACTCGTCTTAAAGGGACACATGCATGGACTTACCTACTGACGAACTCACTTGTTCTGAGCTCTACAATAGTTCCTCCACTGTAGTCACAGCCTGTCCTCACAACCAGTCACTCTAAGGGTTAATCCCACACACACACACTTAATGTGCAAACAGCAATCAAGTCTCAACTACAAGAGGAGGGTACACACAACCCACACAAGGGACACAACTGTAGCACCCGAGTCTGGTGACCAGGGAGACTGCACTGCTGGTTTCCACTGGACACCTCTGACATAAGGCCACTCTATTAAGACTGGGAGGCATAGCAGCGTAACATAGGCACAAACACAGGGAGGCAGCTGAAATGGGGAGACAAAGAAATGTGTTCCAAATAAAAGAGCAGAACAAAGGGGTGTGAGGGGAGTGAGGGGTGTGAGGGGAGGGAATCAACCTGAACAAAATGGAGATAATCAATCTACTACATGCAGAATTCCAAACACTGGTTATAAGAGTGCTCAATGATCTCAGACAAAATTTCAATGAAGAGATAGGAACATAACAATGGAGGTAGAAAATATAAAAAAGAACCTGTCAGAAATAAAGAATACAACAACTGACATGAAGAATGCATTAAAGGGAATCATAGGCACTAGAAGGAGAAGACAAAGAGCAAGGAATTGAAAACCTATTTGAAGAATAATGACAAAAAACTTCCCTAACCTGGTGAAGGATATAGATATACAAGCACAGGAAGTGCAGAGCCCCAAACAAAATGAACCTAAAGAGGCCCAAACCAAGACACATCATAATTAAAATGCCAAAAGTTAAAGACAAAGAAAAAAATCTTAAAAGCAGCAAGAGAAAAGCAGTTAGTTACCTACAAAGGAACTCCCATACTCCCATATGTTTATAAGGTGACTTAACAGCAACTTTGCAGCCCAGAAGGGATTGACACCAAATATTCAATGTGATGAAAAGAAAGGACCTATAGCCAAGATTACTCTCCACAGCAAAACTATCATTTAGAATTGAAGGACAGATAAAGAGATTCACTTACAAGAAAAAGCTAAAGGAGTTCATAACCATAAAACCAGTATTACAAGGAATGTTAGAAGCGCTTAATACAAAAAAATAAAATAAAAATAAAAATAAAAAATACGAATAATAAAATGGCAATAACTATATGTCTATTAACAATTATTTTAAATGTAAATAGATTAAATGGCCCAATCAAAAGATAGGATAACTGACTAGATAAGAAAACAAAACCCTTACATATGCTGCCTACAAGAAACTCACTTCAGATCAAAAAACACACACAGACTGACAGTAAAGGAGTGGGGAAAAGATATTTCATGAAAATGGAAATAGACAAACAAACAAAAAGCCATGGTAGCAATACTATAACAGACAAAATAGACTTTAAAACAAAGGCTATAACAAGAGACAAAAAAGGATCCAGTAATCCCAATTTTGGGTATTTATCAGAAAAAAAACAAAACTCTACTTCACGGGGATGTGTGCATCCATGTGTTCATTACAGCATTGTTTACAACTTCCAAGATATGGAGACAGCCAGGGTGTCTGTCAATGAAAGAATGGATAAAGACTACGTGGTACATATATAATGGAATATTGCTTGGCAGTGGAGGGGAATGTGTTCTTGACATCTGCGGTGGTATGGATGGACCTGAAGGGTATTGTGCTAAGTGAAGTATGTCAGACAGAAAAAGACAGATGCAATGTGATTTTGCATATATGTGGAATCTAAAGAACAAAACAAATAAACCAACAAAGAAAACAGAAACAAACTCATACATACAGAGAACATTTTGATGGTTGCCAGATGGCAGGGGGTTAGGAATGGGTGAAAAAGGGGTAGGGATTAAGAGGTACAAATTGGTTGTTACAAAGTAGTAATGGGAGTTGGGTATAGAATAAGGAATATAGTCAACAATATTGTAATAACTATGCATGATGTCCGATGGATATCAGATTTATTGGGTTGATGGATGGGAGGAGAGGGACAAGGTGACAAATGTGAAGGCATTAAGAAGTACACATTGGTACTTACAAAATAGTCACGAGGCTATTTTGTAAAGTAAAGCATATAGAATATAGTCAATAATATGGTAATAACTATGTATAGCGCTAGGTGGGCACTAGGCTACTCTGGAGAATCACTTCTTAAATTACATAAATGTCTAACCACTATGCTGTACACCTGGAATTAATATAAAATAATACTGAATGTCAACTGCAACTGAAAAATTAAAAATCGGGGGGGAAGGTGAAGGGGAAATAAGAGGTTCAAATTTCCAGGTGTAAAACAAACAAGTCATGGGGATGTAATGTACAGCATGGGAAGTATAGTCAATAATATTGTGATAGCAAAATACAGTGTCACATGGTTGCTGGACTTATGGTGATCATTTCTCTAGGCATACAACAAACTGTTGAATAGATATTGTGTGTACCTGAAACTAATATATTTTATGTTAGCTATATTTTAATAAAAAGCTTTAAAAAAGAATGAAATGAAATGTACACCATGTCAACATTAAGCAAAGAAAACTACTAACATCAAATTTAGATTTCCAGTAAGAAACATTTCCAGAGGTAGAGACCTTTCATTAAATGGCCATTAAATAAAAATATATAATAACTCTAAATCCGTGTTTATCTAAGAATATATTTGAAGTATTAAATAAAAAATTTGGCCAAAATAACAGAAATAGTTCAGTCAAGAACAATAGTGGAATATGTTCAACACTCTCTCTTTTACCTGATAGAACAAGGACACAGAAATGAACAAACAATGTTAGAAGAATTATAGAAGATTTGAAGAGTTTAACACAACACAACCTAAATGACACATATGAAGGACTGTGTGTAGCAACTGTAAAATACGTAGTACATTCAAATATATATGCAATATTTACTAAAATTTGCTGTGTACCTGATGATAAAGGATTAAAACACACATATCTGAAAATATGAATTAAAGCACTAAATTAATAGAAGAAAAGATAAATAAAAACACCAAATAGCTTGGAAAACAGGCAATACCCTTTTAAATAACCCAAAAGTTTAAGAAAAATTGAAATGGGGTCGGCCGAGTGGCGCGTTGGTTAGTAGCTGGCTTGGGATGCCAGTGGCCCTGGTTCGGATCCCACATAGGAGGGCCAGTGACACTGCCCTCTACAGTTAAGATGGTGAACAACAGCTCCACCTGGAGCTGGGCTGCTGTGAGTTCCTGTGATGGCATAGCTGCATCCCTTGCAGCAATGGGCTGCCATAGGCTACAGTGAGTGGCCGGCAGCCAGTGTGAGCAGCCGGCAGCTGGTATGAGCTGCCAAGAGCCTCTGTGAGTGGCTGTCCAGAGGCCGGCGACCAATTTGCCTCACCCGGGAAGAGGGCAATGACAATACCAACATGGGCCAGTGAAGCAAAGTACTCCACAACTAGACTGAAGAACAAAAGGACAGCAACTTGTCTGTTCCTCTTCCCTGGTTCCCTAACACTGTTTCCCTCCCCCAATTCCCCAACAAAAAAATCTTAAAAAAAAAAAAAAGAAAGAAAAATTCAAATGGAAACTAGAAAAAATTATTGAACTGAATGTTAATAAAAAATCTGAGCAATAATTTATCATAGAAAGTCGAGGAAAGCAAAAGTTTTGTTTTTGAACCATTAATAAAATTGGCACAGAATCACCAAGCCAAAAAAAAAAAAAAAAAAAAAAAAAAACAGGAGAAAGAGAGGGTATAAAATAGCAACGTTAAGAACCAAAATAGGAACATTGATGCAGATCCTGCCAAAACTAAATAACAAAAAAGGATATTAGAGCTTTATGAAAATACATTTGAAAATATATGTGAAATAGACAAATTCTAAGGAAAAAAATGCAAAAATCAGAAAAACAATAGAAATTAAGAAGGCTTGTTTATTTATTAAAGAAAACGAACATGTAATTAAAAGCATTCTAGCAAAATAAACTCCAGGTCCATGTGGCTAAATTCTAACTAATACTTACTTGTAAAAGATAGAATTCCAAATGTTAATAAAACTCTCCCTGAGAAAAGAGAAGACATAAATACTTTCCACCTATTTTTATAAGACCAGCATCACATTAATACCTATCATAATGCAGAAAGCATATTATTACAATAAATGAAAAAGGTCACTCTTTTGTGTACTTGTATGTAAAATTCTAAATTAAATATTAGCAAACTAAATAGCAATATATATATTTTTCAAATATTATACACTCAGGTCAAGTTAGGCTTATTCAAACTAATTAAACAAGATTAGTTTAATATGTGAAAATCAATATAATTCACACTATCTGAAAATGTGGGAAAATATAATCATTTCAATAAATATACAATCTTAAAATTTTAACATCTTTCTATGGTCAAAAAAATTAGGTAGCTAGAAATATAAAATAATTTTAGTAATTATATAATGGGGATCTGGAATGAAAACCAACAACTAACATTAGCTAAGATCAGCAAGAAGACAAAGAGATGGGCTGTCAGAGTTTTTATACAGTACTGTAATGAGGATTCCAGCCAATGCAATAAGGCATGAATGAATGAATGAGAATTGGAAGGAAAGAAATAAACTTTCTGTAATCACAGATAACATTATAAGTGATAAATTAATTTAGGTAACTACTTAAAATGTTCAATAAATAAAATAAGTTTTATATCTATAAACCAGCAATAAAAAAAACAATATTAATTTATAAAATCATATATATTATTAAAAATATCAGGTAACTAAGGAAAGATATAAGAGAAGATGAGTTAGACCTATCCACAAAAAACTGTAAAGCATGTATTGACTGAAGTTAAAGAAGACAAAACATACAGAAGTAAAAGAGAAATAACATCATGCTTATAAACTGGAACACTCTCCATATTAAATGTCAATTCTCTCTCAAATTGGTGTATGTACTCAATGTACTACCAATTGACATTTCATCTGGCAAACTCCGAAAATTTATATGAAAATGCAAATTGCCCACATTAGCCAAAATAACCTTGAAGGAAAACATAGCTGGCGAGTGGGTGTCTAGAGCATTAATAGTGAACACAAAATGAACTCTAATAATTCTGATAATCTATGTCAGCCACAAAGTGACAGTCATGCCAGCATCACATGAAAGGCATACCTCAGTGAATGCCCTAACCAGATAACTCTAGTAGCAGGGTGCAGTGTGACCATCTGGATGGCTTTATCCAACAGTAGAGGAGCTTTATGCAGATGGGGCAACTGCACCCAGTCTTAAGTATAAATTCAGAGTTCTCTGATGGCTCATCGCTCAGGCCTCAACTGAGGACTGACAGATGCATCTGCACTTGTCCCAGATAGAGTGCTGGAAACCTTGCTTCCTGACCTTTTCACCAGCCCAGGGTGACGCCTGACACTATGCACCCCAGAGCCTCTGTAGGGACTCTCACTGAACCCTGGACTCTCTCTCTCATCATTCTTTTGTAAGACCCTGTTTGTTTACCTTGCCTAATCCTGCATACCTGTGTGACCCTCTTGTGTGAAACTGCTCTACCTTGATTATTGGAGACTATCCTATGTCCAGAGCCTTGGTTAATACCTGTGGTAAACTGAATCAGTAGGACTACATCCATGGTTTTACTCTAATAAAGTCTGACATTGTGGAAAGACACATATGTGTTGTGAGACTGCTACTTTGATAGCCACTTACTGCTCAGGACAGTGGGCTACCTGGTACCAACACTTACTATAAAGTTCCAGTAACTAAGGCAGTATGATATTGCCACGAGGATACACAAAAGCCAATGAAATCAAGAATCCACAAATAGATTTTTGCATATAGGTACACTTGATATATGACAAAAGAGACAATGCAGAGTCTTGGGGAAAGTATATAGTCTTTTCAATAAGTCATACTTAATCAATTTTATACTCATTGGAAAAAAAATGAAACTTAATTCCCACCCTATGTCATAGATGATGTAAGGTGGAAAGTATACCCAAAAAGTGAAAGGTTTTTAAAAGAACCAAGTTTCTAAAACAACACAGAAAGACTTCTCCATGACATTGGTAAAGAAATATTTCTAAAACATGTTGCAAAAGCATTAACAACAAAGAAAAAATAAACTAAACTAAAATAAAATTAGAAACTTTGATCCTCAAAAGATGCCATTATGACAGAGAAAAGAGTCATATAGTCAAATAGATATATAATTAGTCATATAGATATTTGTAATGTCTGAAATTTTAAAAAGAATTATATCCTATAATATATATATATATATATAATGCTTCCAAGTCATTAAGAAAAAGACAGTATTCCATAGAAAAATAAACAAACTATTGTAATTGTTTTTCTTTTTATATGCCCTTGCATAGCCTAGTGTTTATTATATGTGTATGGTGGTTGTATTGTTTAGTGTATAAATACTCATAAAGTTTTTATACAACTTATGAATTGTGACTATTATCAATATAAAATGGCATTCTCGGTCTCCTAAAGGATGCTTTTTGGCCTGAATTCTACTTTGTGTGGTGTTAGGATTGCTTTCTTATCTTTCCATTTGCTTAACACATGTTTGCTATTCATTTATTTTAAGCTTTTTGGAATGACTGTATTTAAATGCGCTTCTTCTGTACAGTACAGATTTTTGTTTTGCTTTACAAGCCAATTTGAAAATGTTTTATTTTAAAGGATGAGTTAAACCCATTCATGTTTATTGATATGACTGGTATGTTTGGGTGTAACACTTTAATTTTTTGGAATAATTACTATGTGTATTATATTTTACTCACTGTGTTTCTCAATTTATTGTGTCTTCTTTTCTTTTTTTAAAAAATTCCTTTTGGTATTTAATGAAAGTTAGCATGTTTCTTGCATTGATTATATTTGTATTTATAATTGATAATCCCTAAATCCTTGCCTCTGTTTTCTCCCCTCAGTTTAGCATCTTGCTTTCATTTTTAGGTGGTATCCTTTAAATCACATATATTAGTTACATAACATTTAATCATCTCATTTTATGTTAACTTTTCTCTCTCCCTTTCCTTTCCATTTTATAGTTTGTATGCAGTACTCCTACTAAAATTTTTTCAGTTATATTTTTGTTACATGAAGTTCATCATATAATAGAATCTTTAGAAACAGCTTGTGAGTATAGTGTTCCATTGGTTCTTACATGTTTATTTTTCTATACTCTTGATACTTTAAGAAGAATAGTTTGCCTGGATGTAGAATCCTTAACTCATACTTTCTGTTCTTGGGTTTCTTGAAAATGGTGCTCCATTGTTTCCTTGCATTGTATATTTTATAGTTTCTTCAGAAGTCTAAAATTTCTTACCATTGTAAATAATTATAGGTAATTTGAAACTTGATCTTTTTTTCCTAGAGGGCCTAAGGGTATTTTTCTTTATCTTTAAAGATTGATTGATAGTTTTATTAAGATATGTCTTATAGTTCATTGTTTCAGATCAGGTACAAAATATGGCATTTCAAAATATAGATCTAATGTATTTTTTTATTAGAGAAAGTTACTAAATTATAATTTACATATATTTAGTTCTGTTTCACTGTCTTCCTTTTCAGGATATATATATATATATATATATATATATATATAAAGATTATATATATAAAAGAAATATATATAATAATCAAAAGATATATATATATAATCAAAAGATATATATATATATATAATCAAAAGAGTAAAATGAGATAAAAAACAAAGTAGTCAGAGAGACAGTGGTTGATATGGAATATAGACAAAAAAGGTTCATATCTCAATTTCATTCTCCTAGTTGTTTATATGCCTTTCTTCAAATCCTTTTATTAAATTTTCTTTTGTTTTTCTTTTCCTTTGGGCATCTGGTAATTTATTTGTTTTTATTTTTTTATTGCAGTTGGTGCTGTGAACCACCATGCCACAGAACTCTGTTCCGTAATTTAGCTCTTACTGTTAAGGTTTATTTTTCTAGTGATAATTTTATCTGGACTTACTCACCTCTCCTCTTTTTCATGGAGTCTCTTAAACTCTCCTTCCTGATTCTCCACACCCACCGGCTTAAGTGCCCACTGGAGCGCTGGCCAAAGCAGTGGTAAGATTTCATGTTTACTTCTCAGTTTACAGGTAATTTGAAATTCATAGTATTTTCTATCTCTTAGAAATGCTGTGCTGGCCAAGTGGCTCAGTTAGTTAAGAGTTCACTCAAGAGTGCAAGCTCTGAATAACAGGGTTGCTAGTTGGATTCCCAGGCTGAGCTGAGCAGCCACTGAGATGCCAACAGGTGGCAGGATGGCTCAGCTAAAAAAAAAAAAAAAAAAGGCTGACATGGTTAATCATATGTGGTTTTTCTCACATTGTTAAATTTATGGACTTGGGGAAAGGATGTGTAGAGAGATTAGATTCAGATGATGGTCATTAGAAATAGTTTGTTTTGTTTTTGTGTTTTTGTTTTTACCATTTGGGTTGCAGTGATGCTTTTGTGCAGTCAGATATGAGACTAATCCAACTCTAGGTTCCATAATCCTTCTTTGTCACCAATTTCACCAAACATTGTTTTCACTTCTCCATTTATGAAAATCATATTTGTTAGATAACAGTGGTAACTAAGATCTCTTTTAGAAAAGATGTATTAAAAATCAATTTGAGGGCCACCTGAGTGGCTCAGTTGGTTAAGAGCTCACTCAAGAGTACGAGCTGAGCTCTGAGCAACAGCAGTTCGATGCCAGCCCGAGCTGAGTTGCCACTGAGCTGCCAACAGGTGACAGGATGGGTCAGCTAAAAACAAAAAACCAAAAAAACAATTTGATAACAAAGATATCAACCAGACTTGAATATTTATATAACAAGTGTGTCCAATGATATAATTTATCCAACAATTATTTATATATTGCATACCTATTCTGTAAGAAGTAGGCAAATGTACCTAAATAACAATAATAGAAATAAGAAAGTGTAAGTACCAAAAACATATAAAGACAAAGGGCTATGAAAGCATTAAGAAGAAAGAGAGTACTTTAGCAGACAGATAGTAGTTAGAAGTTTGGTCATGGAATAATGATAAGTAGAATCCATATTCCAGTAATAATAAGAGCAAAACCATAAATGGGAATGTGTTTGGTATGTTTGGGAAAACTTTTGGTAATTTCAAGTTCACTATGCAGTTGATGATAAATGCTTTTTCAAAAAAGCCAAGAAACAAATAAAAAATTACTATAAATATGTTTTACTACAAATATGTTTACACAGACACAGGCACACACATACACACAAAAGCACTTACACCTAAATCATCGAACCCAGTCCATTTCTGAGAAATAAGAGTGTGACACAGTTTTGAACTAGTGAGAGAACTTAATTTTAAGAAATATAATCTAGGTTTCAATGTGTTTTTTGAACTCTTTTTGTTTAGGAGAATTTATTAATAATTAATTCAGAATAGGAAACAGAATTAAGATATCCTTGTTGCAACAATAGCTAGAGAAATGTGGCATTGCGTGTTTACAGGAACTCCCCATGTGCATCACCATCATGTATTAAATAAAAATAAGTGCTGTGAACTTGACTTGTTGTATCGGAAGTCAATGTCTTCAAAACTGCTCACAGTGTTAGTCACATACTTAGCCCTTTGGATCAGAAGGACATTCATCAAACTGATGCTTGCAGCAGCAAATATGGTCTCAGTTGCCTTTTTTAATAACTGCTCTCGTGAACAGATAAGGAAACTTGCTTCACTACACTTGCCTTTGTGGCGTCGGACCTCTGAGCTAAGCTTGAACAGAGGGGATAATTAAAGAAATGAAGACACATTTTTTTTTTTTCTCTCTGCGTAATGCTCAATAAAACATAGATGATTTTAGAACTCAGTAAGCACATCTTTGGCTGATACTCTAGGAGGCTTAGTATCAATTTATTGTTGTGCAACATTATAAAAGAGACTTTTATCTCACAAAAACTTGTTCTGCTCGAGCTTTTTGTATGTTAATTTATTGGAGAAAAAAAAGAAGTTGGCCAGGAGACAGAAATTTAAACAAATTTTCAGCTTGATAATGAGTTTCAGTTTCTAGAAGTGTAGTCAAACATGTCATATACATTTTTAAAGACCTAGCACCACTCTTGCATGTTAGTAAAAAGCTTTAGCAGTGTGATTAGCATACAACAAAATCCCATGCCATAAGATTTTATATATTTCAGAATTCCTTAATTTATAGCACTTTTATTTAAGTAATACATTTTTCTTTGTATAATTTGTGTTTAAGACTTTGGTTTATAAATTCATTTTTCACAGTGGCAAGTTCAAGAACTTGAAATTGCTTTAAGAGGTTTTTTTCTTAACAACCACCATGTTATGAAAAAACCCA
Source organism: Aselliscus stoliczkanus (assembly GCA_033961575.1). Lineage (NCBI taxonomy): Eukaryota > Metazoa > Chordata > Mammalia > Chiroptera > Hipposideridae > Aselliscus > Aselliscus stoliczkanus. The sequence goes on from CM066736.1 coordinate 65,609,958, forward strand.
TTGCTTTTGCAAGGGAATGCAGATGCGAAGTTTGTAGTATATAAAATTTTATAGGCTCAAGCTCTTGTAATTTTATTGCAGCAAGCTATTCTTATGTGCCAGCACAGCATACACCAATTGTAGCAATCTGGTGAAGGATCTATGAGAAGGAAATATATTTCTTGGAAAAATCTTATAACTTGGCAAAACAAATATATTTATTTATTTATGCATTAGCTTTAGCTTTTCAGCACCAGGAGACCCCTGAATTTTTACCTTCTTTATTGTTCTATTGTGATACTTGATGTTTTTGTTTTCATGTTATGTTTTTTGTATAATATAATTATTAATAATAATTAATTAATTCAACAACCGTCTAAGTCTACCATATTCTGGGCACTAGTATATAAAGCTGACTAAAATAGAGTAGCTGCTGTGTAAGAACTACTGGTCTAGCATGGGAATTAGGTAATTGATTAGTAATTATAAATCATAATTATACTCATGATAAGTAGTCATTTAGTGTTTATTATATGCTGGGCACTTTGTTGAGAGTTTTACATATTTATTATTCCATTCAAAATCATCCTGAAAGCTGAAATGAGGCAAAAGTAGCATCTTCAAACACTATCAGAGGTCCAAGATGATGTACTAAAATTATTTTAATAATAATTGTATTTATGGAGAGCTTTACATTTTTCAGATAATTTCCTCATATGTGTGGTAAGAAATCAGATGTAATTATTTCTATTTTGCAAAGAGCTGAGATGATATACTTAAGGTTCCATAAATAGTACATGCAGGGTTGCAAATTGGTACCTAGGGACTATGTATCTCTTTCAGTTTTCCTTCCATTATTTTTACAGAATTTCTGTTTAGATTAATGTGTTTCTATTTTTATTGGAAGCTGCTTGTTTTTCACTCTTCTACCAAAATCCATTTGTGATCTTGAATGACATGGAGCTATATAGTCTAATCCCGACTTACAGATGACTTCTCTACGATTAGGATTTAAAAATTCTCAGAAATCTACAAAAAGCCACTTCACTAATTCAGTACTCTTCTGTAAAAAGTCTAATTTGTGTTTAAGGGTTTTCTCTCTATGAAAATGAGTATCCTAAAAGATTGCACCGATGAAACAGTTCTAGTCAGTAACCTCTCAGAGTATTTTAGAGCATGAAGCAATTTTAACCACAGCAATTAATTAGTAGGATGTACAATGGAGCTGACCACCTAGATAGAACAAAGGATGATGAAGAGGCATCCGCAGCTACAGGTTTATTTGAAAAAGTTGTGTATATTGGGAGCAGGGCAACACATGGGAATGCAAGTAACCAGTATAAATTAATAACACACAGAAGACACACCCATATAGTAACAGACACTAACCTTAGTGGTTTATACAAATCATTCCCACAACTCAATGCAGTCATTATTACTATTATCTTTCTTTTGCAAAAGAGTGTAGAATTAGTGGTACATGCTGAGGCCATCTGGTTCTAGAGTCTTTGCTTCTAATCATTATGTCACATTCCCAATGAAATAAGACTTTAAAGTTTACCAATTTTTTTTTTTTTTTAAGATTTTATTGGGGAATTGGGGCAGGGGAACAGACAAGTAGCTGTCCTTTTTTGTTCTTCAGTCTAGTTGTGGAGGACATTGCTTCACTGGCCCATGTTGGTGTCATCATTGCGCTCTTCTCAGGTGAGGCAGATCAGTCGCCAGCCTCTGGACGGCCACTCACAGTTGCTCTTGGCAGCTCACACTGGCTGCCAGCTGCTCACACTGGCTGCCTGCCACTCACTGTAGCGTATGGCAGCCCATTGCAGCAGGGGCTGCAGCCATGCTGTCCCCAGGGACTCACAGCAGCCCAGCTCCAGGTGGAGCTGTTGTTCACCATCTTAGCTGTAGAGGACCATATGTGGGATCTGAACCGGGGCCACTGGCATCCCAAGTCAGCTCTTAACCAAAATGCCACTCAGCCAGCCCCGTTTTTCAATTTTTGATGGGGCTATGCCTGGAAAACCTGTCAAATGTTCAACATCTCTGACATGTATAGTTGTACTTACAGCTAGAAACATATGAAGATATTAAGTGAGATCTTTCCTGTTATTCCAGAACTACAACTAAAGTGATAAGCCCAGGATAAAGAGCTTTAAGTGTCTCATTGAATGCTTAGGGAGCCACTCCCAGCTGGAATAAACCATCACTCTGTAAGGCTTCCTAACAGCCTAACTTCAAAGAATGAGTCCCACCAGAAACCACCAGCCCCCTGAGCCCACTCCTACCATTATGAACTAGGTCAATACAAAAGAAAGACTAAAAGAGGGAAACTAAAATTTTGTGAGTGCAGTTTTTGTGAAAATGAGTTATTCCTTCCCTTTGGTTTCTCTTCCCCATAGCAAAGGGACACGGGCCAATAAAAGAGTAGTAAAGAATGCACAAGCCTACATGAAGCTAGAGTTTTATTTGCTAATGAAAGTCATTTGGTCAAAGGACTTGATGAGCCTTCTTCATGATACTATTGTAAAAGCAAATAAAAAATTGGAGACAGGTGTCATGGAGGTCGGTCAGTTTGCAAGGTCCAGTAATTTTCTGTTGGAATTCTTAGCCCCTAATGTAAAATGGATTTTAGGTACATTCTGTTGCTTCTGAAGAGTAGGTAAGATTGTGAGTGAGGCATTGTTTGGACTGCTCATGCCTGGGGTGCATATCAAAGGAATGAAGCTGGCAGGTTCTCCCCTTCCAATGGGGAACAACAACAACAACAGCAACAAAAACTCTTAGGGGATTGCCAAAGCTTATAACATAAAAGAAGTTTGGGAGAGCCCCATCATCACACTGCACCCAGCACTCATCTATGATGAGCCCACAAACAAGAAAATGAGCTAGATCAGCAAGTCAAGCCAAACAGGAATAGAATAATAGTTAAGAATGGAGACACTTATCTTTTCTTTTCCCTCTACCTGCCCTAATATCAGAAGAGGTAGCACAAATAAAAATGACAGAGAGAAAGAAATGTGAGTGAAGTACAGACCATACACAGGTGTAATAGGTGCCTGAGAGGGGACAGAATAGAATTTTGAAACAGAAATATGGTTAAAGTTTTACAGTAAACAACATCTAATCATTAGAATCAAAAAGGTATGCTAGAATAAGAACAAGTGACAAGAAGTTATGGAATCTGATTACACTGTAATTTAGAGTATTGCTGGTCAGCAAGAAATGTAATTGTGACAGCATATTTGGATAACAGTTACAAGGAAATTAGCATTTTTCCTGTATACACTTTCAAAGACTGAGAGTTCTCAGTAAACTGTGTGTGTGCATGTGTGTGTGTCTGTGTGTGTGTGTGTGTCCATGTGGTTGTATATATTATTGCATATATATATATATATATATATATATATATATATATATATTATTTCTTTAATTTAGACAGGTGATATTTTACCTCAAAACTTATAATTTATTTTCCAACCTAAACTACTACCATTATCAATAAACATCTAAAGTCTCAGAAATAATGTTTATTTTTATTCCAAAACTATAATAGATTAATCCTGAACATTTCTGTGGAATTCCTCAGAGATGGCACAAAAGCTAAGTAATGCATCAATACTATTTGCAGCAAGGCACTTTCCTGACAGCATTTTTATGTTTTCAATAAAATGAGACTAGAACAATGGAACACAATTGAGAGCCCAGAAACAAACCCAAGAAGCATACATAGTCAACTAATATTTGACAAGTAAGCCAAGAATACTCAATTAAGAAAAGATAGTCCTTTCAATAAATGATGCTGGAATATTTGGACATTCATATGTAAAAGAATGAAATTGACCCATTTCTTACACCATTCACAAAAATTAACTCAAAATGGATAAAAGACTTAAATGTATGACCTGAAACCATGAAACTCCTAAAACAAAATATAGGAATAAAGCTCCTTGACATGGGTCTTGGTAATGATTCTTTGGATATGACATTTAAAGCACAAGCAACAAATAAAAAATAAATAATTAAGATTATATCAAATGAAAGAGATTTTGCATAGGAAAATAATCCAGAAACAAAAGGAAAGCAGAGGAAGCAGGTGAAGCTCAAGGTTCAAATTCACCTGTGAGGAAATCTCCCTTCATTTATTTCTAACCATCTCTACCCTACTCTCCAGCTAAAAACCAATAAAAAAGTAGAAGAAATATATTGGCTGTGCCCTTTGAATCTCTAGTCAACATCCTATTTGACCTGGACAATACCTTTTAAATGTAAAGGTCAATAATTTGACGGTTTTGTTGGGTCAAGATAGCGGAGTGAGTAAATGCACTTCTTGCATCCTCTCACAACCACATCAAAATTATAAAAACTACAGAAAAACCATTATTGAGAATCACCTATATTCTAGCTTAACTGAAGTCCTGCAACTAAGGATACAGAAGAAGCCACCTGGAGATTGTTATCAGGGGCAGGGATGCTGAACAGGCTGGTCCCACACCTTTATGTGACAGTTAAAAATCAGGAGGGATATTCCCCCACCACCCCTGCCAAGAAGTGAAGGGTCCCAGCCCCACACCAAGGCTCCCTAGCCCAGGTTTTTAGTGCTGGGAAGAAAAGTTCCCAAAACTTTGGGCTGTGAAAACCAGGAGAAGTTGTGGATAAGTGAGGACAGGGGTGGCTGGAGTCCCAGGGGCTCCACTCTAAAAGGACAGTACAGATTTACTCACTGATGGACTCACTTGATTTGAACTCTAGTGCTATGGTAGCAGCTTCAAAGGTGCCAGGGACATATGGGGAAGAACTGAATTATCTGGCCTCAGGACAAGGGCAGGAGGGGCAGCTTTCTCCTAGACAGAAGTACTGGCAGAAACCATTATTTGTTGAGCTCTCCCCATTCCCAGTGTGTAGACTTAGGTAGGCACCATATCTGGATCTGCATCAACCAGGGTAACATCAATAACCCTGCCCTGGTGATTCCCTGAGACACCATCCCACCCAATTTGCTGGGCCACCCAAACAGCCTCCAGTGTTTTTCTCATGCAAACAGCCTCTCTTGGCTTATGCTGCAGATTTTACTAAAATCTCTCAAAGGTACACAAATCCAAAAGAAGCAGCATCTAGCTTCAGTGGGCCCCATACCTATGGCTGAACAGCCTCAAACATGGCGCTGGTGGCAGCTGGCCTCAGTGCAAGGCTAGGACTCTCTCAGGTATCTCCAAGCACAGCACCAGTCGTAGCCATCTGAGGATTGCTTTGTGTCTTACTCTAGGTGTCCCTGGACAAGGCACAGGTTATAACTGAATTTGGCCTTAAGCATGGCCTCTCCCAGAGGACCCTGAAGCCAGCATGCCCAGTGGTTGGCTTTGGACCCAAATGGAGCATCACCCAGCCACCTCTGTGGATAAAACACCCAAAGGGCAGACACAGAAGGCACCAGAGTCCTGCTAAAGCAAATCCTGCTTTGCAGGATCAGCCCCTGCACAACAGCTCCTCCACTGTAGTCACTGCCAGTCCTCCCAACAAATATGTCCAATGGTTAAATCCCTCCCATTAATGTGCACACAACAACCAAGGCTCAACTACAACAGGAGGGCACACACAAGGGACACACCTGGAGCACACGGCTCTGGTAACCACGGAGGCTACACCAGTGGTTCCCACAGGACACCTAATACAAGGCCACTCTTTTAAAACCAGGAGGCATAGCAGCTCTACCTAATATATAGAAACAAACACAGGGAGGCAGTTAAAATGGGGAGACAAAGAAACATTTCCCAAATAAAAGAACAGAACAAAGCCCCAGAAAACAAGGACAAAAAATGGAGACAAGCAATCTACTAGATGCAGAGTTCCAAACACTAGTTATAAGGATGCTCAGTGATCTCAGGGAGAACTTCAGTAAAGAGGTAGGAAACATAAAAATGGAGATAGAAAACAGAAAAAAAGAACTAGTGAGAAATAAAGAGTACAATAGTTGAAATGAAGAATGCATTAAAGGGAATCAACGGTAGATCACATGAAGCAGAGGACAGAATCAACTATTTAGAAGATAAGGTAGTAGGAAAACAATCAGAACAGCAAAAACAAAATAGAATTTTAAAAAAAGAGTAGAGTTTAAAAGGCATCTGGGACAATATCAAGCATACCAACATTCACATTATAGGGGTACCTAAAGGAGAAGAGAGAGCAAGGAATTGAAAACCTATTTGAAGAATCAAATTCATAGTTTTTGATATGTATATCTAATTGTTCAGTTAAAAAGACTGTCCTGCTGATAGTTCCTGAGATTTACTTTTTTTTTTAAAAAGATTTTATTGGGGGGAATTGGGGGAGGGGAACAGACAATTTGCTGTCCTTTTGCTCTTCAGTCTAGCTGTGGTGGACATAGCTTCACTGGCCCATGTTGATATTATCCTTGTGCTCTTCCCGGGTGAGGCAGATCAGTCTCCGGACTCTGGACGGCCGCTCATGGTGGCTCTTGGCATCTCACACCAGCTGCCAGCCACTCACTGTAGCCTATGGCAGCCCACTGCAGCAGGGGCTGCAGCCACACTGTCACCCAGGGACTCACAGCAACTAGCTGTGGTGCTGTTGTTCACCACCTTACCTTGTAGAGGGCAGTTCACTGGCCCTCATATGTGGGATCTGAATTGGGGCCCTGCTGCTCAGAGCCGGCATCCCAAGCCAGTTCTTAACCAGCATGCCACACTTGGTCCTCCGGCCAGAGATTTATATTTTTTATTCCAAAGAGTTGCTGATCAAATACCTTCCATCCTCAACCCTGAAAATCCCATGGATGTCATTGGCCACCTTAGGAAAGGTGACTCAAGTATGAGTAGGAGTGGGGACAAAATATAAAATGCATGTTCATGCTGGAACCATGTAGATGATGTGCAAGATAAGACTGATCCTAAAGGAGGAGTGTTCTGGACAGGCAAATGGCATTTGCAATATTTATTCTCAGAAGCAATAAATAATCTAAATTTCTAAAGTGATGCAAGAGTAAATAATGTATTATATACTCTCAGTTTTGACAGCTTGCTGAAAATACCAACTGTGTCTGACTGAAACACTAATATGAAATCAGAACATAAAATTTAAGTGCAATCTGCTCATCCAGAGTCCCTAGAAAATCTTCCTCCATCCAAATCAGACTGTTGTCTCTGACTCTATTCAGTTGCTTTGACTGAGAGTAGACTTTGTCGCATTTTGAGTTATTAATCCTTGAAAAGGTTTGTAGGAGCTAATGTAGAGCCCACATTCTCTGACCACCCTACATAAATGCACACTTTTCCCTCCTCATCTCCTTGTCTGGCTTTGTTCTTTTTCAGCTTACTGTCACAACTTGGAATTATTTGTTATTTTCTGTGTTTTGCTTTGTGTTTCCACACCCATATTTAAGAATGTAAGCTCCACAAGTGAAGGGGCTTGCTGTTTTGCTTACAACTGTATTCTAGCACTTAAAAAAAAAAAAGTATTTAGTGAAAATAGTGAAAAAGTTTTTAATAATGAAATATAAATTATGGTTATTTATAGTACTGCATTGTTTTAAAAGCATATCAATGCCTTTACAAAAACAGGATCTATTATTGATAGGGTCTGTGTGCTGAAACAAGGTGAAATTGAGGGCCTGGTGCTTTCATAATACATTCTGAAAAGGTTCAGTCATCTTAACTCATCTCATCCTTCAAAATCAGTGATCTAACACTCACATTTACAAATTTTTCTTGAATTTTTCATGTACTGCTGCTCAATGTGTCAAGTGAGACAGAACTGATGTAGTTAGTGAGTGATCAAACAGATGTTTCATTTGTATTACCATTCATTATAACATGTCATAATTGACAGCACAACCATGCAGTATGTCAAGTATCTAGAAACTATTCTAGGTCTCTTTTCAAGGAAACTTATGGTTTTAAAAATATCGCATGAGGGCCAGCCGAGTGGCGCATTGGTTAAGAGCTGGTTTTGAGACGCCAGCGGCCCCGGTTCGGATCCCACATATGAGGGCCAGTGAAACTGCCCTCTACAGCTAACACCAGCTCCACTTGGAGCTGGGCTGCGCAAGCCCAGGTGACGGTGTAGGCTACAGCCCCTGCTGCAGTGGGCTGCCATAGGCTACAGCGAGTGACCGGCAGCCAGCGTGAGCGGCCACAGCCAGCATGAGCTGCCACAGCCAGCATGAGCTGCCAATAGCCACGGTGAGCGACCATCCAGAGGCCAGCGATTGATTTGCTTCATCCGGGAAGAGCACAATGATGATACCAACATGGGCCAGTGAAGCCATGTCCTCCTCAACTAGACTGAAGAACAAAAAGAGCAACTTGTCTGTTCCCCTTCCCCGATTCCCCAACGCTGTTCCCCTCCCCCAATTCCCCAATAAAATCTTAAAAAATAATATATATATATATATATATATATATATATATATATATATATATCCCATGAATCACATGGGAGAATTAAAAATAATTTTTCTAAAAGAAATTGTCATTACTGAGTAGCATTACACAGTGGGACGACACTCCTTTTCAGGTTACACTGATAAGGAAAAGTTTTTTGTCACTCTGTAGAGCCATCATAGATACCATGGAGACTTGTTTAATAAGATTATCATGCAGCCCTGCCCAGTGCTTACTTCTAGTCCCTAGGTCATTGTGGATTGGATATGGAAAACCCTCACACCTTCAAATCCCCCACATAGATAAAAGTATACCTTTTTGCAGGCATGCTGTGCTATTAAGTATATCCATTATATGCTTTGAGTGATATTCATAATGTTTTTTCAACACTTATGGAAAGCTTCTGCCTTTACAAGGTCTCCCACACCCAATAATTCTCATAGTGGGCATTAGGGATATTTATTTTTTGTAATTTACAGTAAAGGTTTGTGGTAGCTTTCTGTATGGAGTTTGATTGTTTTAATCAAGCTAACATACAGCTTGATTGTATATTTATTGGGGGTGTTTCTTTTTTGACCTTTGACTGTCTATGAAAAAGTATGGTTTTTAGTTCACAAACTTAATTGTACAACAAACATTTACTGTGAATAATTATCTTTAAGTCAAATCAAATTAAATTAAATGCTGAACAACTTCTATCCTTCTGAGATGTCAGAGAACTGTTGTATTGGGTATTTTGGAGGCTCTCTGCAGAAACAGAGGGGCTTACTGTCCAAATACCTACAGAGGGGCCTTTACTCTCTAGCTCATTGTGGTCTTTTCTGACTTCCTGTTTTTGTGGACCCTTGAAGCCACGTTTCTCCTGGCTTCTAGTCTTCCATATCTCTGTTGAGCACAGGCATCCTCTGTGAGGCTGAGAAAATCTGGTCATAGGATCCAGCTGACCCAGGTAGCCTGCACAATTGTAACTATGAGATTTTACCAGCTCCCTCTTCCAGCCTGTGGACCAAGGCATGGGTCCTTGCTAAACTTTTTCTCTACACAGTACTCAAGAATCTTTTCCTTCTCAAATGTTGCTTGCCTCCTATTTTTGTCACTTCCCATCATATTCTCTATGATCTTAAATTTGTACATTGGTGGAGCTTTTGTCTTTCAGCATTTTTTACTTTGTGTTTTGTAAAATTTCTTGAGGGAAGGAAATCTGAAAGGTCTAACTATCTGTTTGGAATTTGGAGGGGGGAGATAGTATAAAAAATACAAATTAATATTCCTTAAGCTTAACCAGACACTGCTGTTTGTATCGATCTCTTTTTCCATACTTCACATGTCACTTTTAAATGATGAAGAGGTTACAGCAAGATAAAGAGGTAGGATGGAAGACAGGAATAAGTTTATGCATGAATCCAAATATACTTGTGGTTTTCAGGGCCGGCCGAGTGGCGCAGTGGTTAAGCACTGGCTTGGGAAGCCAGCGGCCCCAGTTCGGGTACCACATGTGAGGGCCAGTGACACTGCCCTTTAAAAAAAAAAAAGAAAGAAAGAAAAGTAAAGTGCAATACTTGTGGTTTTCAGTTCATTTGGCTATATAGAAGCCCCACAACAAACTATAATGTATTTTTTAAATTAATGAATAAACAGGACTGATAATTCAGTAGACTCCTACACCAAGTTAATCTTGATAGTATGCAAGATTAGCTTTAGGGAGTGACAGGCTGGCATTGCACATGCCTGTTTATAACGAGATTCAGACTTTTATGAGATGTCTATGACACTGGAGCCTTGAAGGCATGGACAACTAGCCTAGAAGGAAGCATGCAAGAGATTTGTCACAGGGAGAAAGGACTCCCCAATGAGTCTACATAGTTAATATCGAAGCTATAGTACCTCTATTTAAGTCCTATAAATAAATGCTTGAAATTTTTTTATGCAACTCAGCTTCCAAGATTTATCTGCCACAATTAAATTCCTTCTGCTCCAAACAAGCATTGCAGAAAACGTTGCTCAAGTTCAGACCTTTTCAATCATTAACAGGCTTCATTTTAGGCAGGGAATTTACTTATGGAATAAGCAGCTTAATTTATAAACATCGGGTGTTCATTTTTAATCACTCAATCTGGTAATTTTGGTAATTTCACCAGTAAATCTCTAAGGAGAAAATCTGATCCCATTGAAACCTGTAACGTTTCAGTACCATTCCTGAGGTACCACATCATTCCTATATCTTTTGGTTCCTCTAATTTCCTCCATCTCTGTCTTTTTTACATTATTGGAACCCCTAAATTGAACCCCAGCTTTACTAAATTACACCCAATCCGTGTTCTCTGTACAATGCCAATCACCTATGATAGGAATCTGATGAATTCCTTACCAAGCTGCTTTCTTAGGAAGAGGAGGTTACCAATTCTAAATTTTTATCATAATGCAGATTTCGTCTACCGTGTATTTTAGCTCCATAAACTAGATAATACTAATACATTAGTATCTGTGGACACATGCTATCTTAATTTGAAAACAAACAAACTGAAAGGATATATTTTCCACCAGACTGACTGCTTTCTGAAACAACTAATAATGACTCAGAATTCACTCTTTAGATGAATTGGGATGGTTGTTTGAAAAGCCAAGTCCCAGCTCTGACAACTTCCTTTCGAGCTTTTACCTGATTTGTTTACATGAGAGTGAAGTATTTATATGACTATTGAAGCATGAAAAAATCCATTAACAGTCTTTTGTTTTGCTTTGTTTTGCACTTAACTTGACAGATTTATTATTATTTTTAAAATGGAAAAAAACTGACTTGATTGACTGACTGCTTTGGCACTATTTAGACAAAAAGGGGTATATCATTTTACCTAGCAGTTTAGAAGCTACATAACATTCCATTGTAGAAATGACATTTTAAAAAAATGAAACAAAGCTTCTGTAAGATCATTCTGCTCATTATGAGGAATCGAATACCCTGAATTAAAATCTCAAAGTCCAACCTGACTGTAGCAAAGATCTAATGAGATCTGTGCTCTCCTAGGAGCTCATTTAATTAACTCAAGTGTTGCTTTCAAGTACACATTACGGTGCTGCTTGTAAATTTGCATATACTATAAGTAAATTATAAGACATCTCAGAGAGAGTTTGGTAACAGTCCAATTTACATTTTTTTCTTGGCTATAAACATTTTTTTTTCCTTTCACATTTTACATTTAGCACCGATAGATACAGATTGAGAACTTTTATTTTCCTAGTTATTGTTACCAAGATACACATTTGCTCCTTTATAATATGGTAATTCCTTCAGTAACTATAACTGCTTGCTGGGAAAAAAAGGGAAAAAAGCTGTAAGCATACAAATTTTTATTAGTTGACTCAAAATCTGGATGGATAAATTGGACTCTTAAATGAAACAGGTTTTGCCCTTGGGAGCCAGATATTTCACCTAAGGGGGGAAAATAAGATTTCTTTAAAAAGTCTTGCTTTTAACATAACATATATTTTGAGAGGAAAAAAAAGACAATTCTCCTTTTTTCCAGTTTAGTAGGGCATATCTAATTTCTCTATGAGGTCATTCATTGAATAACTTGAACAAATTAGTAAGAGAAATCTTTCCCCTCACTGTGTTAACTAATATCTGTTGCTATTGCCCTGTTTTTCAAAGTTGTCACCAATGAAATTGGAACCAGTGAATTTAGACTGGAAGTATAAACAAACAATATTGTGTTTGTTTGTTTTTTGCCTTTTCTCATCCTTATCCTGATAAAGGTCATGTAATTCAGCATTTGCCCAAGGTTTATGTTCTTGAAATAATCCCTTTCCCATGAGCTCCTTCTCATAGAAATGTAATACCAATTGGTCCAACTCTAAAGGGTTTATCTGAAACCCTTGGAGGCAGATGTGTTTCAGGATTCATATTTTTTTTAGATTTTAGAAGGGTAATACTGAACATAGTCAGTATATTAATGAACACCCACAGTGGGGTGTTCCATAATACACTTAAGAATATATATGTATAAGGACCGGCCGAGTGGCACAGTGGTTAAGCGCTGGCTTGGGAAGCCAGCGGCCCCGATTTGGGTCCCACATATGAGGGCCAGTAACACTGCCCTCAAAAAAAATAAAAAATAAAAAAAAAGAATCTATATGTATATAACATTGAATACATAATACACTTTATACTTAGGCTTATTAATATTTTGGCAACACACATGCATATTTATACTAAATGGATTTTTAAAATTCTATATATTGCTTGCCAGTTCTGTTCAGATTTTGTTACCAAATGAATTAGAAAAGTTTCAATTTTAGAGCTTCCAAACTTTATAATTGGGGATAAGTAACTGTATACTTGTAATAAGTCACTATGGTAGGCAGAGTTCTCAGATGGATTCAAAGACCCCACTCCCTGATGTACTTGTATATGCCCTCCTCTTGAATGTGGGAAAGACCTGTTAATATGATGAGATGTCACTTTTGAATATATTATGTTAAATGAGAAAGGTAATAGGTAATCACTCACTCCTGTGATTATTTTACATTGTATCAGACTTTATCATAGCCTCCTGGAAAGTGATTTCCTGCTGACTCTGAAGAACTAAGCTGTCATGTGAGAGGGCCACAAGACTAGGAATTGAGAATAGCCTCTATGAGTTAAGAGCCACCTTGCCTGATAGGCAGCAAGAAAACGGAATCCTCAGTCCTACAGCCGCAGGGAACTGAATTCTGCCAACAGCCTAAAAAACATTAGAAGAGGACCTCATGCCTCAGATGAGAACTGAGATTGCAGCCCCTGCCCACATATTAATTTCAGCCTCGTGAGGCCCTGAGCTAAGGAACCAGTAGCTAAACTGTGCCCTGAGATATATTATCTCACAGCTTGACAGGAACTGTGAGATAATATATTTGTGTTGTGTAAACTAAAATTAATTTGAAACTATAATAAACAAAAATAAGCATATATTTGAGAAAAAAAAAAAAAGGCTGCATCCCAGGAGACACAGATTCAGATAGCAACCTAAATTGTGTTCCCCTGGCATAAAGAGGAAGCCACCTTTTATAGCAAAAGTTTCCATCCAGGCTCTCAATAAGGTCATTTTATGTAAATAAGGTATTCAAATTGTGCAGTTCTGATTTGATGGGACAGGTCTCAGTCCATTGGTAGAAAAATGAACCCAGGGTTTCCCTGCAGTGGTTAACTCAGATGGTGTAAAAAAGCAGAGCATAGTGTGGGAAGAGTTCAATCTGAGGTTCTTCCCTGTGTAAAGAGTACTTGAGAAGCCCTGTCAGCAAATGGCTGCTAGAGTCATTATTCATAAAATTTGGGTCTTCAGTTGACCATGGGGAGTCCACCTCATCAGATAAATTCCTTCTATGAGTTTGCATCAAATGAATCTTCTCGGGGCCCACAGTCGTTTTAAAATGCAAAGTTTGTATTAATTCGTTATGCAGCAAGATAAAAATAATACAATCAGCGAATTTTATTCATTTCCAGCTCAAATCCTCTTTCAGATTCTTATCCACAATCTAATGCATTTACTCTAATCCTTATTTAGTCATTGTCTCAGTTCTATGAAGAAGCAGAGAAAAAGATACTCTGGACTGAGGATTTTTAGGTTAATTGTATAGCTGATTTTCATGTTAAAGAAAGTGTATGTAATACAGAGAGAGTGGATGGGATTTAAAAAAGAATCTCTGATAAGAGCATATTAGAGAAGTGACTGAGTTTTAATTTATATAACAGTTCATTTTATTTTAACTGGAAGGTTTTTTGGAACAAGTCTGTTTTCAAAGAAGAAACAAATCTGATAAAACTAAAACACACAATATTTTACAATCTGGAATATCATTCATGAAACTCTAATAGCTAAAACACTTTATACCTGTCACTTCAATTCTTACTAGGGCCATGAAAAGAGCTTGTTCCACGATATTAAATTTAAATGTGCTTTGGATCAAATTGCCTACCCGCAGCTTAGAATTTCTATCAGAGTTCCCAGGGTGAACTGGTTTTAGGGAATATATTGTTCTTTTTAAAATTACTTCACCATGTCCACTCTCCATATTTTAACTCCTAACTTCTTTCCTTTTTCTGAACTTTCTGATTACTATGTGCAACCAATATTTAATAAAATGATTTAAAAAGCTCTCTTATAAAAATTACTGAATTAGTGATTACTGTTTATGTCATCCCTGTTTCACTTTCAAATTTCAGACCTCATTAGTCAAGATCTATGTGTTCAATTTATTCACATGTACAATCTTTGTATTTTATGTTAAGCCACTTTTCTTCATTAAAGAGGGTAAATCCCATCTTGGTTATACATGCTAAATAACAAGTAACTTCTTTAAAGTTTACTTCTTAAATTGAAGCATATTTTGAGAATTAAATAAAAAATAAGAATGTTTTTCTTCTTCTCCCCATTCAGTATCTTTTCTGAAGATAGAAACTTGGTTTCTTCAAAGCTTTAAGTGCAAAGGAATAAATAAGAATATGACTGGAAATGTTATCTATAAAGGTGGATCATTACTATAAATGTACTAAACAATTGAAGACAGGCTGAACTGAACTGGCTAAATATACTAAGGCAAAGTACGAGAGCAGAGAGAAGCTGGATGAGAAGGGCTGGATTAAGTTTGGGTTTAAGAGTCCTGAGACTCATGGATGTCAAATCCCCACACCAGGAGCACTCCCAACTGAATATATTAACATTTCAAGCAGTCACCTAAGGTGACTAATGCTCTGGGAAGAGGTATTATAAAGATTATTCCCCCGTCCACATAACAGCTAAAGAGTGCAGAGCTGTCTCTCTCCTGCATTGTTATTCTCCCAACTCTGGCTTGGAGAGGTGGGAGTAGGAGAAAGGTAAAAATAGATCTGCTTCTTTTTCCTTTTTACAATCTTAGAGTAAACTATCTGCCAATGAGGAAATTTAGAAAACCCTCTGAAACATTCTTCAAATCTCATTGTTTTTGCCCATTGTTCCTTAAATAGTACATGGAGTCTCTCAAATATGTATTTGCTAAGTGAATGAAATATCTATTTGATTCGAAAACCCATGTTCTCTCTATCACAGCGGCAAAAAAAAGCCCATAACTATTTGAGCATTTTCTATGTCCTAGACATATTCTCCTTAAATGGATTGCTTTATGATCCCTATTTTAGCTAAGATTCCATAAGTTTAAACTCAGATAATTTCATTTCAGAGCTAGAATTTTTAACCATCACCAGGTATTATCTTATTTGGAGTGAAAGGATCATCTAAGAGCTTGCCACCAAAATATCAGGTAAGGAGAGATGGTATTAACTCAGAGAAGAGTAACTAAATGCTGCTTCTCATAACTAAGAAAGAAATTATCCCCAAAAGTCACCTTGTTTTTTATATAAGGGAAGAGAGAATTAAATGAAAATAAGTAGTCTACATAAACATCTATAATTAGGACATAGACATTGTTAGTGTTCTTACAGTGCTACCTGACCAACTACAGCCTTAGTCATGAGTTATATTCATGTTCATAGTATAGAGGTGGATGCATTATGTTAGCTTAGCTTGATGTGATCAACTACTCAGATAAATGAACTGAAGCCACTTACTCAGAGTTAATGCTTACCAAATAGCCTTCAGAATAATATTTGATTTCCAACCAGAGTTGTTGCTAAGGAAAGAAAACATTGACTTTGAACATGAATAGCCTATCTGACAGTTATATTTTTCACTATAAATTAATTCATTGATATCATGACATTTACCCTTCTCTTGTGGCTCCATAATACTAGTTTCAACTTGAGTAAAAATGTTCCATACCAAAAACTTTCTTATAGAAATAGCTTTCATTTTTCAGATTGACATATAACTCACCAGTTAATAAGAAATACTTTTTATAATCTTGGCATTTTCCAAGTGCAAAGAAAAAATACATTCCAGGTAGATTACAACTTTCTTTCTTTCTTTTTTTTTTTTTGAGGGCAGTGTCACTGGCCCTCTTATATGGGACCGAACCGGGGCCGCTGGCTTCCGAAGCCAGCGCTTAACCACCGCGCCACTCGGCCGGCCCACAACTCTTTCTGATACAGAAGAGTATCCCGATATACACATATGTATTCTAGAAATTACTCCTATGAGAATGAAAAATAGTATAGGTTTGGTATAAGGGATACTCATTTGTAAAGAAAATTCAATCTTGCAATCAAGTAGTGATAACGAACATAAAATATTGGCAATACTTCAGATAACCTGAAGTAAACAGAACCAAAGAATCAAATCTCCAAACTATTCCTGACAAAACCCCTTTACGTGCTTTATAGAAAAAAACAAACAAACAAACAAAACAAAACAAAATAAAAACAAACAAACAAAACTCTTGATTTTTTATTAAGAACTGCCTTTTTCAGGGAGCCCCCTTCTTAGAGATACTAAATTTCTTTCCTGATGAAGGTAAAGTATTTGACCTATGGTTTGCTTTTTCCACTTTTTCCTTTTAAGCAATAAATATCTTGTAGTAGTCAAGCTATTTATATGAATCAAAGTAAATTTACAACACATACTTCAGCTTTGTGAGTTCTGTAGTTCATAATGAAATATTTTTTCTTTCAGTATATGTTCATTACTCATATACTTCTGTGTCCATTTTTATGTGTGAAACACTTTAAGTTTTTTTCTAGGGAAAATACAGTTGCAATACTGATATTTTTATATTTATAAATATTGTCAATATATTCATATATTCTGAATTTTCTAATAATAACAATTCCACCTTATTCATGTTTCCCTTCTTTCACAATTCCAGAGGGATGCTCATTAATTTTGACCAGAGCAAACTACATGACTAAATAACTATATACAGAATTTTAATAGGTTTAAATTAACAAAAGTAATTTGGAAAATACTTTTATGAAAAGATGGGAAATTATTTGTAGAGAAAGTCTCTCTTTTTTTGGGGGGTGGTAAGAGAAATGTCATTGATAAAGTCTTCAAGCTTGTTTTTAAAAATACATTCTTATCTTCAGTCATTGTCAAATATTCCCAGGTACTTAGTTCAATGAAAAATGTTAATGTTTTCATTGATTCATTTATCTATTCAACAACTGAGTTTTGAGTAACCATTTGGTGACAGAAAATATGTCTGATGGAGAATTACAGAGATAAATAAGATACAGTAATCTTTTTCAATGGCCTCTCAGAATATTAGAAAATTCAGACACATAAACAAACAAGCACATGATAACATTATTCCTGTATCCTATAAATCCAATATTATGTCCTAAATAGCACTAGTATTAAATTAAGCATGTGTGTGAGAAGATCCATTGTATATTCTGACACAGATGTGGAAAATACTGCTTGATTTCTTGCATGCTACCTTTTTGGTTGATCTTTGCATTCCACATTCTGGTAGAGAATTACTATATAAAGACATTATCTCTCTTGTGGAAATTGTCAATACAGATGGAATGAGTTTGCCACATCCAACTGATAGTAAAAATGGGATACCAAGTTTACTGCATATGCATATTAATGTAGATATAATCCCTCTGGGCAGAAAATAGGTATTAATCCACACTGCTACTAATTCCCTTCACTTTCAACATGGTTTTCCAATTTCTTTTTTTTTTTTTTGCAGACAATGATTGTATATAGATATGAGCTTCCCAATGAAATAAACAAAACTGCACAAATGCTTTCAACTGCAAATAACTCCAGCTCCTGGCATAGTGTTGCCCAAATCAAAAATCAATACTGAGTAATGGACTCCGCAAAAACAAATTAACTGCACTACTGACTTGGACTTGGTTTGCAAACTTTTGTTTTGCTTTTGTTTAACCTTTATTGTGATATAAATTCAATTAAAGGATAGGTTACATATTTAACCAACTCTTTCATTAGCAAACTTCACAGCAGTTTAACCATAGTGTAGTATAATTCTCAGAAATCCAAATGCTTTTATCTCAGAATTCTTGTTGTCACATTGTTTGTAATTTTGATGTTTGGGGAACAAACTCTCTGGAATATATTTAGACTGCAAAGCACAATATTACATTCAATCAAGAATCTGAGGATGAGGATTGGTCGAGTGGCTCAGTTGGTTAAGAGCTCACTCAAGAGTGCAAGCTGAGCTCTGAGCAACAGCAGTTCAATGCCCAGCCTGAGCTGAGCTGCTGCTAAGCTGCCAACAGATGGCAGGGTGGCTCAGCTAAACAAAAACAATCTGAGGATGTATGACTGTCCGTTTATGGTTAAAGAAAATATGTATTTTAAAAATAATCTTGTTTTATAATTTCCTTTAGTCTTTGTCCTCTAGTATAACAAAAATGAACATAGTAGATTAATAGTCTTACTCAACTGGGGAACTGCTCTAATATACCTATAACTTACTGCAAAATTGTCATATATACACACAGAATATGGCTTTTCATGAGACACAGATCTCTGAAATATTGAAAAAAACATTTGTATTTTAAAACTAGTGAAATGAGTTAAGACTGCATATACTGTTTCAAAACGTTATATGTTCTTTCTAATGTTATTTTAATTAAAATTGTTTTAAATTATAAATCATTAAATTTAAATACATAAAATATTATTTTAAGAAAATAATGTTATGTCAATGGAGAAACTCAGTTCTATTCAAAGAGCCATAGAGATAGCACCAATGTATGGTTTGTGTGGATCAGTCACAAATCACAACAGTTATGCTTAGAATACACCTGGCACATAGTAAGAGCTCAGACAATGGTAGTTATCATTATGACTATAATTATTATTAGCCTTAACAAGGCTGGGAAATCTATATATATTCCTTGTGTCTTATGCATTGCAGCTATAGTAAAACCTTGGTTTGCAAGCATAATTTCTTCCTGAAACATGCTTGTAATCCAAAGCACTTGTATATCAAAGTGAATTTCCCCATAAGAAATCATGGAAACGCAAATGTTTCATTCCATAACCCCAAAATATTAATATATAAATGATTACAATATTGTAATGTAATACAAAATAATAAAGAAAATACAAAATATAAAGAAAAATCAACAAATTAACCTGCAACTTACCTTTGAAAACCTTCATGGCTGGTGTGAGTGAGGGAAACAAGAGAGAGGAGGGTTATTGTGTAGGATGACTTCCACTATCACTAATGGAATCACTGCTATCTGTTGGCTCAATAGAATCTTTTTTGTGTGTGTGCAGCTTTAACAAGGAACCTATCTAATGACACTTGCTTTTGCCTCCTTTTGAAGATTTCCCGGAAATGTGACATTGCATTGTCTTTAAACAGATTCATCACTTGCACTTCTTCAGCCTTATTCGGGTGGTGCTTTTCTACAAAATTTTGCACTCTTTCCCACATTTTACACATCTCCCTAATCTCATTTGAGTAAGGGATTCCTCCTCCTTTTTGTCCTCCTCCTCTGCAGACGAGATCTCTTCTATAACCTCTGTGTATGGGAGACAATCTCCCACAATCCCGCAGACAGAAAGAGAGAAGAACCATTGGCTCAGTTGTGATCATGTGACATTTGGCGTCAAGTACTACTTATATTGCAAGACATTGCTCGTTTATCAAGTTAAAATGTATTAGAAATATTTGCTGATCTTGTGGAACACTCGCAGAACAAGTTACTCACAATCCAAGGTTTTATTATCTGTGTGTGTGTGTGTATATATATATAAAACATTCATATTGAATATTGATATATATCACTCATTGCTCAGAGGTTAGCAAACTGCAGCTGGTGAGCCACATATGGCTCTTTGGGTATGTTCCGTCTCAAAAGTTTGCCGACCACTGGACGAGACAATCCTGTCCCTCACAACAATTTAAAAATTATTTGAGAGCCATAAATATATTTTTACATAATCACCATTATGTGAATAATATCCTTTAAAATTTTTATAAATGAAACTATGATAGTTTTATTTTCATTTTCAATTTTACTTCAGAGCCACAGTTCGCGAGCCGCAGTTTGCTTACCACTGGCGGCTCTTCTGTCTGAAAAGTTTGCCAATCCCTGCTCGGGTGATAATATGTATATTAACTCATTTAATACTCAGTAACTCTACAAAGTAAGTCCAGTCATCATCCTTATTTATGGATGTGGAAATTGAAACCTAATGTAGGGTAGAAGAAAATGTAGCTGGAATTATTGTGCTGGAAACAGAATTCTATTCCAGGTAATATGGTTAGACACAGTCTCTTAATCACCATAAGGTATTGCCTCTTTATATATCTACATTGCTACCTTTTTATATATATTTCTATCTATCTACTTCAAATATCTGCATTGTACAGACATATAAACACACATATGTATGTACATATATACATATGCATACATACATGTGCATTTGAGTTTCCTATTATTATTTCCAACATCCTTGCTTCAGTTTCCTAAAATGAATGACTGGGAAGAATAATAAATTATTTTCTGCTCCCATAGAATTATTTGAGTTTTACATTAAGATAATGCATTTAAAAAGCTTATCCAGCATTTGGCACAAATAAAGTGCTTATAATAGGACAATTTCTATTGCAAATGGCAGGAATCCAACAACTTGAACTAGTTTAAGAAGAAAAAAGGAAAAAAATAGCATGGTAATTTATTGGCTCCTGTAACAAAATTATATTATACCAGTGTAGAATCCATCACTTGGGGACAATAGGAATTTGGATACTCTCTGGACTCTCATTATCTATCTGAGTCTTGTCTCTCTGTGTCAGCGCCATCTTTTACAATTACATAAAGCATATCAAATGGGATTTTTCCAGCACAGCAGGGAACATGACCAGAGGCTACTCAAGACTGGCTCTCTTCCATCTTTTTGAGCAGAATAAAATCTTCCCCATCAGCTTTACTGAAAAAAGAAAAATCTCAGAGTAGAATTCTGAATAATCTAACTTGGGTTTCTTGCCCAACATGGGTTCAACTATTATGTCCAAAGGGATGAGGTCACATGCCTGGGTCTGTGATTAGGGGAGCTAGGTACAGTGGCTTGTAACACTCAGCTAAACCAAAATGTTGGGATGAGAGAGGTGTAATTCTCTCAAAGATGAGAAGTAATGACAAACAAGATAATGAATGTTAGTTGTTATTGTAAATTTAATTAAAGCTTTAATGAAGTGGAAGAGTTGGGAGGTAAGATGGGTGAGAAAAGTTTATCTAATTAGAAAACCTTGGGATCAAATCTTCCCTTGTTTCCCTCTTGGCAACAGTTACCAACCCAGCTTAAATATTGATGGAAATATTATGGGTCCTGTGACAGGCTGAGACTTTGGGGGATAGTGACACTGACTTCAGAAATATCCTTCTTATCAGATGTACCTTTCATAGTCCAGGTCCCAGGTAATAGTATAGAAATGCAGGTTCATTACATTTCTACTTCCCAAGATGGTTGCTTGCCATTTACTCATCCATGAACTCCAGGACACATCCTCCCCTTAAAATTCTCCCTCTCCCCATCTCCAGTACAGAGGCAAGAACTTTAGCATCTCCCTTTTGAGAACCAGGCCCCAGGAGGACTGGAACGAATTCATGATGTAGTTACTAGAATTCAGTTGTTTTGGACTTTTATGTTGCAGCTCTATTATTAACGGATTTGACTCTTGTCAGTTCAAGTAGTTCTTGGTCCTTATGTTCTACTTCGTACTTTGATCCAATCACTCAGCATATAATCTTTTTTCTGCATCTCTTATGAAATCCTGATAGCTGTATTATTAAAAGTTTAAGGGCTATATCCTGATAATTTGCACACTTTTTGTTGGGAAAATATTTTGAATTTTCTCAAATCAAATTCTTCACACACATCTATTACTTTCTCCTCCAGCTGTCAGGACTGAGACACTCATTTCCTAGCTTCCTGGGTCCTTCTCTCAGACTTATTATTTTGAATATATGGATATAGGGTAGCCCAGGGGTCGACAAACTGTGGCTCGCTAGCCACATGCAGCTCTTTGGGTACATTCCATCTCAAAAGTTTGCTGACCCCTGGAAGAGCCAATCCTGTCCCTCACAACAACTTAAAAATTATTCAAGAGCCATAAATATATTTTTACATAATCACCATTATGTGAATAATATTCTTTAAAATTTTTATAAATGAAACTACGATAGTTTTATTTTCATTTTCAGTTTTACTTCAGAGCCTGCGGCTGGCAAGCCGCAGTTTGCTGACCCCTGGCAGCTCTTCCATCTCAAAAGCTTGCTGACCCCTGGGGTAGCCCACCTCTAATTGCTGCTATATGCAGGAGTTCAAAAGTTCAGCCCCGTTCCTCAAATTGAAACAAATCAAAGGAGCAGTCCTAGCACCAGAGCTTTCTGTGGGATCAGCTGGGGTCTCTGTTGCAACTGTTACAGCATTTCAGCATCCCTGTCTGCCAAATCCGACCTTCCTTACTCCCTTACAGGTGTTATTTTCAAGAGCATATCCCAATAAAACTCCAGCATGCAAATTTCTATTTTACTGAATCTGTCTAGTATGTGTAGACAAAGATAACATTTATGTATAGAAATATTTAAATTTTAACCCCTTAAAGACACTAAAATCTTTTGTGTAATTTATTCATTTAAACATGTATTCATTTATCAATATTTATTTAGCCTTCATCATGTGTTTGACATAATACTAGGTACTTGGGATACATACCATGCTCTTTATCTTCAAAAAAACTCATATTTAGTATCATATTATAATCATATAAGATTGTGAATTGATAGAAAAACAATGTGATTCTTCTAGACCTATTTCTAAAAATCAAGGGTAAATCAATTACTTTCCTGTCAGAGTTCATAAGGTAAGAGAGATAAGACAGAACAGAAGACAAAAGTAAGCCTTGAATGTGTATATAAGTACCTTTCACTCCATCACCTGTAAGAATCAGTGTGATCCTGGTCTGATTACATAAATGCAGTTTAAAAACATCAAGGAAGGCAAGTAAAAGAGACCAAATCTTTGAGAACAAGGGCTTTGTTCTTACATATATGGCCAATGCTGAATATTAAAGGTGAATTAAAAATAAAAACAATATATAAGAGCCCTCTTAATATAAAGGGTAAGCCAAGGCTGGGAAATGTAGAAAGGCTGACCTAGGGATACAGGAGGATAAGAGCCAGAACTGTGAATATTAAATTATGTCCTTTGAATATTAAATATATAAGGAATAATTTAAGTATATAAGTAACATAAATATAACAGTGATAATAAGTATAGCCAAGAAGTTAGGGAATATACAGAAAAGACTGATATAATAGTTAATTTTAGAATAACAATAGAGATAATAGTTACAAATGACAGAAGCTTTTATCTTCTTGCCACTTTGATGTGAACATATTCAAACAGGTTTTTGAGAAACTTTAAAATATAAAAGTACAAAAAATAATATATGAAATACACTTTTGCCATCAGAAAATTTAATCATTATTGTTTCTAATTATACTTTAGTTTTCCTTGTACATAACTTTTAAAAATAATTTTACAAGTAAAATTGACACATGTTCTCCTTTACCACCTACAATTCCTCTTCCTATATATTTACTGTTGATATGTATTCTTCCAATGCACCTTTTATATATTCATGTACTTAAATGCCATGTGGCATCAATTTATTTTTGTTTATTCAATTTATATAAATATTATCATGCTCTACGAACACTCTACAATTTACTTTTTTCCTTCAGCATTGTGAGGTTGTGATTCATCCATGTTAGTCTATACAGATATGCTTTATTCATTTTAATGTTATAGAGTATCCTATATCGCTGTATACTATTCTTGCGATTTTATCATATTTTATCTATTTATATTCAATTGATAGTGGCTTAAGTTGTTTTTGCAATTTTGCTATTATAAACCATACCAGAGTTTGGACAGGATCAGATAGAACACAACACTTAAATTTGAATGGCTTATTATTATTTTAAATGATGGGATAATATGCCAAAGAGTTACCCGGGTTTAAGAAACCATCAAAGCAATGGTGCAGATAGCAAGAGTGGTGAATCATTTACCTATTAACCTACTAGTTTTCTATGCTAGAAAATGCAGCTACATGAAAAGAGTTCCCTGATGGAGCTGTGGCCTTTAGGAAAAGAATACAGGCAACTACCAGTGACCTGGGAGGAAACGAGGGAACTCATACTGGAATCTCCCTTTTCCTTTGCTCTCTGATCTTCTTTCTGTGTCTATGATAGACTAAACCCAAAGAGAAGCCAGCTAGAGGAAAAGAAAGGTCATTGGTGCAATCCCAGAAGCTATTGGGACAGGATGAGACAGAGAAGGGTAGAGAGGGGATCTGGACGAGCAAATAGAAACAAAACAAAACAAAAAATAACTGCTCTAATTAACAGTCACCTTGCGTGCTTGCAGCAAAATATGACTACAAATCTTGGTCAATGGCAGGGGATGAGCTTTTCTAACTTTAGTAGGCACTTATTTAGTCAGGTGACCCATATCCCCCAAATAGTTTACATTACTGAAAAAAAAAAAGTTAAAAATTAAAATAGAATTCCCATTGATATTTGTTCTTAGGTGAATTATGAAGTGATTCACTGGTATATTTATTGGTGTTGTTTTCCTAACTTAGGAATTTATGGAACAGGAAAAATGCTCTGCTATTCATATAGATTTCTAGTTCGGCTCTTTTCTAAGAATGAAATGTAGTCAAGAGAGTAAAAATAAATTTTAATTGAATTTTATCCATTTTAATGGCTTTCTAACTTTTTGTTTATTTTTCCATTGAAAGCCGTCAAAGAAGCAGGCAAGAGCTTTCTCCTGTTTCAAAATACTGTTTTAGCACACCACTTGGGACATTCTTTTTCCTGGGTTTTATTCTTTTATATATAAAGTGACTGTAATAAAATGAAAGCTGTGAACCTCCAAGTGCCAGCCTGAATATAGTAACAAAACTGACATGAACATACAAATATATAAACATAACTTATTTACCAACCATGAGCTTGTCCCACTCCCTAGGGATGCTATCATTTAAAGGACATTTTTTCCCTCTCCCCTTTACTTTGTTTTCACAGCTATACACATAACTGATAAGTAAATTTGTAAAAATAAAAATGTTACCATATCCCTGGGATTCAGGTTCCCTGCAGAGGGTACCTCTCAGAAAACAAGAGTTCTAAGGCTCAGAAGATGGCAAGTAGAAATGTAGAGAGTATAGTAGTAATAACAAATGCTAGGTTAGATGTTTATATTATGTACTACTACTGCTATGATCTCTAGTTTTGTTATTATTCTATCACTGAGCTCCTACTTTATGCTGTCCAGGCTGTTAAAAATATATAATACCTATTCTTAAAATAACTGTGAAATTTTGATAGTATTAACCTCTCCTTTAAGAAACTGGGCCTCAAAGAATTTAAGTGACTTGCCCAAGGATAAATCTAGTATTTAATGACAATGTGCTGCTCTCTGTGATTGTTGAACTTATTGCTTTCAATTCTCAGGAAACTATGGTTTTCACATTATACATTAAAATACATAAACCATGTTTGATATACTTCCTCATTAGAAAAATTGTGAAAATTAAAAATTGAATAAAAGTTATTTGACAGCTCACACTTAAACCAAATTATAACCCCTAAAAAGTAAGTCTCCTCTTCATAGCCAAATTCATGGCCACTCTCCACTTCCATTCAGGAACCATTATTAATATGTGACAAACATACCGTCTTATTCTATTCCCCAAATTATATATATTTTATTGGATTACTGCAAACTACCTTCTAAGAGCATTTCCTTGACTTTTCAATACCCCCCATAGTCAAACGTCCTACCTCCAATACACGTATACATATTCTGTCTTCTATCCATCTATTTCTTAATTGCATTGTAATCACCAAATCCTACTTTCATTATACTAGTGAGAGATGAAAATTTCAGGTTGCATATTTTCCACCTGCTAGGCTGTAGGGTGGGGCAGGCAGGTGTGTGAGGGGATTGGTGATGACAAGGGTCACTTCCCTCCAGGAGAGCTATTATCTGGCCTACTTCTCTTCTCAGCCACCATTGTTTTTGGCTAATACTGACTGTTCTAAAACATAAGGCTAGGTGATAGAAAAGTAACTAGGCAGAGTTCCTCATCCCTAGAAATATTTTTTAAAAGGATGGTGTTTGACATAGGGAGGGTGATTTAAGATACTTATCTGAGAAGCAGTGTATAGATTCAACTGAGTAAGAAAGACTAGAAACAGAGAAAACAGGATACTGCAATAATCCAAGTGAGAAATATCAACAGCTTCTAAGCATCGAGTGGATGTGATCCTGATGAAAAAAAGACAGTGAGAAATAGCATGGCAACAGAATCAAGAACATTGCAATTGATCAGATGTAAGTGTACAAAAGAAAGAAATATCAAAGATCAAAAGTATTCTACAATTTGGGAATGGACTTTGATAATTTTTGTTATCAGGAGAGGAGAAGATTTGGGAGCGGTTTGGAGTCTATTAATAAATACGATCTCTTGAATGGTATCTAGTGTTATGGACTGAATTGTGTACCCCCCAGAAAAAATTCATACCTTTAAGTCCTAACCCTTAGTAACTTTAAACTTGATTTATTTGGAAATACGGTCTTTAAAGAGGCAAGTATGTGGAAATAAGATCATTAGGAAGGGATCCAATCCAATTTTACTAGTGTCCTAATAAGTAGAGGAGATTAGGACACTGCAAAGAAGGAAGACTATTTGAAAACACAGGGAGATTTTCAGTCACCTACAAACCAAGGAGAAAGACCTGAGAAGAAACCAACCCTGTTGATCCTTGATCTCGAAGTTGTAGCCTCCAAAACAGTGAGAAAATAAATGTCTGTTGTAAGCCACCCAGTCTGTGGTACTTTGTTATGGCAATCCTTGCAAACTAATACATCAAATTAAAACTGTCCAGAAGGCAGTTAAGAGTTAGGAATTAATCTTTGAAAGGATTCAAGACAGGAGTTTAATCTGGGAATTTTGTGAGTGGTCGTAACAGCAGAAGCCAAGAAATCCCCAATGGAAACTATAACATGAGAAGACAACATTTGTTAATGCAAGTGCTTTAAATTGTAATTCTATAATAACTACTATCACCAATTTGTGTTTTCAAACACCAATCCCTGAGTTAAATGTTTTCATCACTTTTTGAAACAAGAGGAAAGAAGGTATTTAATTACTTGACCAAAGTAACATCACTGGTGTCAGAACATAAATATAAACCCAGGCAGCCTGGCTCTTGACCCCACTAAACTACTTCTGTAATACTTATTGTACTTAGAAAAGATTTAAACTACTTCTGTAATACTTATTGCACTTAGAAAAGATTTACTTATTACCTCTTTTTGGGTGAATTCTGCAATTTTCACAACACCAAATATTAACAATACTTTTTTTTATTTAATATCCCTATATGAATGTTAGCACTTTCTAATCTACCCATACTTCCAATTAGACAGAAAAAAGCAAGTATTAAATATCAAGGCAAAGATTAAAAATCAAGTAAAATATTTTAGAGTATCTTCTTCATGTGTACAAAATAATTAAGTGTATATCACTTATGGTACCACTACATTAAGTCTTCCTTCTCTGTGTTTCTACTGAAATGCCTCTAACAAAAATTGATGCTCTCAAAATTTCCAAATCAGATTATGCCCTCCTGATTTTATTTAATTTGACATTTTAGTGGTATTTTCACTGATGAATACTATATCTTCTTAAATTTCTTTCATGCCTCAACTTTCATCACCTTTCTTCTTCCCATTTTTTCTCACTTATATTTGTGGGCATTCATCTTTCAATTATCCTTTAAGAACATATGTTAATTAGATTTGACTTTAGCCTTTAAAAATTTTTATTGTACCACTGAAAAGTACCTTCTAAGAGTACAGTGGAACCTTGGATTGCAAGTAACTTGGTTTGCAAGTGTTTTTCAAGACGAGCAAACATTTCTAATACATTTTAACATGGTAAATGAGCGATGTCTTGCAATATGAGTAGTAGTTTATTTCTGGAATGAATTATGCTCACAAACCAAGGTATTACTGTATTCCCTTACCTTTCTTAGACTCCCCGTAGTCGAACCTCCCACTTCCAATATGTCCTGCTTATTACTACCTGATTAACTCTCTAAAATACAAACCTGATGATTCCATCTTTGCTTAAAGCTCTTTGTTGTTTGATTGAGACAACGTTTATGCCAACTTCATGAGAAAAGTCAAAATGTGTCTTTGATCTGAGCGTCACCTTCTTTCTCTTCTGCTTGACCTACAGCCTCCCCAGAGTACGTGCCCTAGTCTACTTCTCTTGTACTGAAATGTCTCCCAAATGTGTCATGCTCTCCCATACCTGTGTACATTTTAGACTCCTTGACTATCTTGCTTTTCTGTCTTTTTTTTAATTAATTAATTTATTTTTTATTAGTTTCAGGTGTACAACACAGTACAATAGTTATACTTTTTACCCCTCAAAGTGACAACCCCCCCTCCCCCAGTTCGCCACCCCACTCCTCCTCCCCATATCATATATATCTATTACACTTCCTCTGACTCCCTTCCACATTATAATCCACATCCGGTGACTATCTATATATTCAATTACAGTTGGTATACAATATTATACAACCTCAGCTTCAGGTGTACAGTGCAGTGATCAAGCCTCTACTCCATCCATGAAATGGTCTCCCTAACAAGACATATGACCATCTGACACCCCACAAAATATTTACATTATTAATTATATTCCCCGAACTGTCTTTCATATCCCTGTGGCAATATTGTAGTCGCCTATTTTTGCTGTCTAATGCCTTCCCCTTCTCCCTCATCCCCAACCCCCTCCCAGACTATCTTACTTTTCCCATTCTTCCTCACAATATTTAAAAATATCTAAAATTCTTATTTTAAATGAATGTTTTTCTAAAATATCTTCCTATCACTGCTCTCTTTCTATCCAAGAGAAAGCAGTGGGTGTCCTGTGGTTTATAGCACTGATGGCATATTTCTATTAAAGGGTTTGCTTCTCTGGGTGGTAATTGGTTTTGCTATTATTGTTGTTTTGTCTTCTGCACCAGGCTTAACTTTTTGTGGAGAAGGAGGCTGTCTTCTTCACCTTTCTGTAGCAAGTACCTAGATGATGCTCCTACTTATAGAAGCTGCTTGATAAATATGTATTGTAAGACTAAACTATACTAGGTACATTTCAATTTCTGACTAAATACGTAGCACAACCCCCCTGTTCACTTTCCATCAAGAAATGCCTCTTTTTTAGACCTAGATATTAGTGGAAATATTTATACTTTATAATATTTCTAAGTATGCTAATACTATAGAATGCAGACATATGCAGCAGCAAAATCTACATGTGCCAGTTTTAAATAGAACACTTTGTGCTCATGAAAGGTGCCAAATTGACAACTGTGGAAAAAGGAGTTTATTCTTGTCAGGATTATTATACCCTAAAATATGGTCACTGAGAACCTGAATGGTTCCCTCTTCCTGCTCTCCCCTCCCCACACCTTCTTATAGAATCTATAGCTATTTACCTTGGGAGACTAATTTCTAAAAGTTTCAAATTGCACCTGGCTACCAAGATTTGATCTATACTTCATTATAGTCCTAAGTACAAAGAAATTTTGAACTAGCGGGAGAGGACTACGTCTTCTTAGCATGCAGTCATTTCCATTTCCATTCACATTCAGGTAAAGAATACAACAGTTATTGTTTTAATAGACTCTGTTTCAGAACTAAAAGAAGGTTGTCATTTTTGTGGTCCCTAGAAGATACCTTAAATGAGTATGCATATTAGTGATGGCTTAAATAAAATCTCTGTATATAGTGAAATTTAATAAATTAAAATCCAATAACATTTTGAATCCGATAATCTAGTGCCAGGCAAGTCAGAGTAGTATCCCTGAGACTTTCCCCTGCATTGAGTGCAAACATTAAGCATTACTCAATCCTGAGTCCTTTAAACCCACACATCCCAACTCAGTTCTTCATAATAATGTTAAATATCTGTATAAAACTAATTTTTAAAAGTTTTCTACTTTCATTTTTGGGAATTTGAAAGTGGAAGTGGTAAATCCAGATACCTGGGGTAGTAGCCAGAAATCAGTTTTGAGGTTAGTAGAGAATGACAAGGATGTCAAGAGTAGAGGAGCCCCAAGGAGATCCAACCCATAGATGTCTGTGGAATCCTGAGCCTTTGGAGTCATTCTAAATAATCTTCCCACCTTGGCAGAGTGTTCCAAGTCCTGTGCTTTAGCTGTGACATGAGAAAGATAGCACATTTACCCTAAAAGTAATCACAGAGCAGTTCAGTTGCAATAAAGCTAATGTTACTTGTATTGTTACAAACTTAATGATTACAATATCTATGAATGCTTTTCCAGTATATACTTTTATCTTAATTATTTAATATAAATGTATAGTTAGCTACATTAGATTACATGCACATATTTATATTGTACTTGCCATTACATTAAGTGCTAAATCACAGAATCACTCATCTGAAGATCATAAGATGATATGTGTGCAATCAGACAAATCTCAGTTTGTATTTCTGAAAGGTTAGTTACTTAGTACTGCCTAGCAATATTACATTATTAATTATAAAAAAGTAAATACAATGGAATTAAAGGAAAAGGATATGGACAGAATATCATAGATTTTCTTATCTGTGGTAAAAAGAAAAAGAAACAAAAACATAGGTTTTACTCCCCTTAAAGCATTATAATTATATAATTATTAAAAATGATTTTATTAAAAAATCTTTATTACACTTTATTTAATCCTTCTTTACTAACTCAAGGAGTTTGTCAAGTACCCTGAAAACTTATAAAATCCATTTTGTATTTTACTAATGCCTATTGCTATACATGCTGATATTTGCCCACATATAAGTAAGTAGTTCACTATGTGGTTCTAAAACATCAGCTATTTAAGGTAAGAGGAATATTTTTTCATTCATTTCTGTCTTCTTATTGAAATCAAGTGTTTTAATAGTTCCATGTACAACTTTCCGTCTGAATGTTTAATATAGTATTAAATCTCAAACACTTATCTTCCACATACATAAAAAAGCTAAACTTTTATTTCAATATTCTGAAAAGCACTCAGAATATTGTGTTTCCTCTTCTGCTGATTTTGTGTGATTATTTTTATGGGAACAGAAATCAGCGATTCTGCAGGACAATTTAGCAAAAATATTCTGAGCTTTTAATCTGGAGAAATAACACAACTCTACCTTTTTATGATGTAAAAAGTGAAGGATTTCATATGTACTACATACATACATACATACATACATACATACATACATACATACATACATCGATGCCAAGGGTAGGAGATGGGGTAGGGAAAATAACAGTCCACACTGCTTTTCAATGTAGATAAACAGGAACTGATAAAGCTAATTTACCTTCAAAATAGCAAATTGTGTTTTAGCAAATAGTCCACAAGGGTGCAATAAAAACAACAACATTAAAGTATTTTGACATAGTAAATAAGAGATTGGTCAAAGACTTCATTTAAAGTTTTTACTGTTTAATCTACAAATTGCTAAGACCCGGGAGCATACCACTGGATATGGAAATTTGCTACTTTATGTTATATCACCAAAGTAAAGTGCCAACCCCAGCATGTAGAATTAAAAATTAAATATTAAAAGAAAATATGAATTTTGACTAAGAAATACAAAGATTTTTGTCTTGAGAAAATTTATGTAATCAATCGTCTGTGACCTTAAACCTTAAATATGTGAAACGGAGTGAGGCATGGTGTTGTAGTTCTTGTTGTTGTAGGTGGTGGTTTGTGTGCGTGCGTGCGTGTGTGTGTGTGTGTGTAGACAGCTAGTGCAATTATTTGAGTCACTGATTAAATCATAGCAAGAAAATTAATGGAAACTACCCATGTTCATATGGTTAAAACAAATCACACAATAGAAAAAGAGAAGGTATAGAGTGAAAATTCTTCCTCATACCCCTGCCACTCTCATGTCCTATTACTCCTATCTCAGGAGTAATCGCTGTTACAAGGTTCTTTTTGTTTGTTTGTTTTTAAGTACCTTCCCAGCAATATTACGGACATATACACTATATGTATTGTATATATACAATGTATTGTATATATACGATTGTATATATATATATATATATATATATATATCCAACACAGTGTTTTGAAACTTATCTTTAATACAAATATTTTTGTGATTATGGTTTTTTTTTTAATTCTTTTATTGTGAAATAAACATGTTTTTTAAAAAAATTAGTTTCAGGTGTACAACACAGTGCAATAGTTATACTTTTTACCCCTCAAAGTGACAACCTCCCATCCCCCAGTTCACCACCCCACTTCCCTCCCTATCATACATATCTATTACAATTCCTTTGACTCCCTTCCACAGTATAATCCACATCCTGTATCTATATATTCAATTATAGTTGGCATACAATATTATACAACATGAGCTTTAGGTGTACAGTGCAGTGATCAAGCCTCTACTCCATTCATGAAGTGGTCTCCCTAACAAACACGTGATCATCTGACATGCCACAAAATTTTTACATTATTATATACCCCGAACTGTGTTTCCTATGCCTGTGGCAATATTGTAGTTGCCTATTTATGCTGTCTAATCCCTTCCCCTGTCTAATCCCTTCCCCTGTCCTGACACCACTCCCAACTAGCAACTCTCAGTTTATCCTCTATATGAATCTGTTTCTGTTTACTTTGCTTGTTCATTCAGTTTTTCAGATTCCACATATAAGTGAGATCATATGGTATTGGTCTTTCTCTGACTGACTTATTTCACTTAACATAAGTCTCTTCAAAACATTATCAATTACATTCCCAGAATTGCCCCCATATCCCTGCGGCAACATTGAAGTCAACCACCTACGCTGTCCCAAACCTTCCCCCTCTCCCTCATCCCCACCCCTCTCAGCCAGCAACCATCAGTTTTTCTTCTATGTCTGCTTGATATGATTTCAATCTTCTTAAATTTACTGAGACTTGTTTTGAAGCCTAACATGTGGTCTATCTTGGAAAATGTCCCATGTGCACTTGAGAAGAATGTGTATTCTGTTGTTTCAGGGTGAAATGCTCTAAAAATATCGACGAAGTCCAGCTAGTCTAAAGTATCATTTAGGCCACTCTTTGTGTGTTGATTTTTTTGTCTAGAGGATATGTCCATTAGTGACAATGGGGTGATGAAGTCCCCTACTAAGATAGTGTTACTCTTGATCTCTGTCTTTATGTCTGTCAAAATCTGTTTTATATAATTAGGAGCTTCTATGTTGGGTGCATAGATGTTTATTAGGGTTATAGTGACCTTCTGTGTCTTTTATTGCAGTCTTCATTTTAAAGTCTATTTTGTCCAAAATAAGTACTGCTACTCCAGCTTTTTTTTCTCATTTCAATTTGCATGAAATATCTTATTCCATCTGTAAACAGCATATACAGGGGTCTTCTTTTCTTATCCACTCAGCCACTCTCTATCTTTTGATTGGAGCATTTAGCCTATTCACATTTAAAATGATTATTGATAGGTGCCTATGTATTTCCATTTTGTTATTTGTATTCCTGGTCTTCCTAGGTTAGCTTGTTTACCCCTTTCTTCTGTTTAAAAAAGCCCTTTTAACATTTCTTGCAATGCTGGCTTGGTGGTAATGCATTCCTTAAGCTTATTCTTTTCTGAGAAGCTCTTTATCTCTCCTTCAATTTTAAGTGATAGCCGTTATGGGTAGAGCAATCTTGGTTGTAGGCCTTTATTTTGTGTCACTTTGACTATCTCCTGCCACTCCCTTCTGGCCTGCAGAGTTTCTGTAGACAAGTCAGCTGTTAGTCTAATAAGAGCCCCTTTGTATGTAACCTGCTGTCTTTCTCTTGCTGCTTTTAGGATTCTGTCTCTGTGTTTAACTTTTGCCATTTTAACTATGAAGTGTCTTGGTGTGGACCTGTTTGGGTTCAGCTTGTTTGGAACCCTCTGTACTTCCTGGGCATGTAAGCTGATTTCCTTCACCAGGGTAGAGAAGCTTTTAGTCATTATTTTTTCAAATACATTCTCGACCCGTTGCTTCTTCTCTTCTCCTTCTGGTATTCCTATGATGCAATCATTGTTGAGATACATCTTGTCCCATAGGGCTCTGAAACAATTTTCATTGTTTGTATTCTTTGTTCATTTTGTTGTTCCAACTGGGTGAGTTCTGCTATTTTGTCTTCCAAATCGCTAATCCGATTTTCTGCTTCATCTGTTCTACTGGTGATTCCTTTGAGTGTGTTCTTCATTTCAGTTATTGTATTCTTTAGTTCCAACTGGTTGTTTTTTATGATTTCTCTATCATTCCTTATATCCTCACTAAGTTTGTTAAACATTCTTATCATCAGTGTTCTAAACTCTCTTTCTGAAAGGTTGGATCCCTCTGTTTCATTTAGTTCCGTTTTTAGAGGTTTCTTCTGATCTTTTACTTGTGACATGTTTCTTTGTTTCCTCATTCAGGCTGTTGCTTGGGGATTGCTTCGATGTATTAGATAGATCACCAGGAAAGCCCCGGCTCGATCACACAGGCGCACAGCTCACGGTCCAACACTCCCAGGAAAACTTCATGTCTCAGCCTGTCCCAATCAGCCACTTGCAGATCAGGCCAAGCAGCCCGAAAACCAATCACCAGCCTGGCAACTCTGCACATGCAATGCGGAGAGTGGGGACACGCACTCCTGTGTCTCAATGAGCAGCTTATTGGAGCCGGGAGCATGCCCACCAGGCATTTCCCTGGCAATGCAGAACAAGCCATGTGGAGGGTGGGGATCCAAGGCGACTCGTGCACTCCCGGGTCTCAGTGAGCAGCCTGTTGGAGCTGAAGGGCACCTGCCCAGTGTTTCCCTGGCAACACTGTATAAGCCAGGTGGGGGATGGGGATCCAAGGCTGCATGCGCTCTGCACACTACACACACTCCTGTGCCAATTCCACCAGACTAATGCGGTCCTGGAACTGACCCTCTGTGTGAGGGCCCAACCCTGACAAAATGGCGCCCTCCTGTATCCCTCTCGCATGCAAGCTCCACACCAGGAGAACAATAATCCCCAAACCTCCAGATTCTGTACCAAAGGTGCTCAATTCAGTCTGTCTCCGCAGGCTCCTGGGCCCAGCTCACCCAGCTACTCCCTCCACAAGGAACCTGGTAAGTGCTCACCAGCAAGCGAGCCCATGTGCTGGACCACTGCTTCTCTAGCCGCACTCAGCCTCACCGAGATGGGCAAAGAGAGTCCTCACTAATTTCTACTGCCAGCTATCATGGAACTCCTCTTCCCGGCAAAGGAGCTCTGGGCTGGTGAGCTTGGTGTGCGGCCGGAGGGTCTCTCCCCCAACTGAAGAAACCACCCCATGGCTGGGGCATCCCTCACAGGGTTTACCCTCTCTTGTCTCCACCTTTTCTACCAGACTTGATGTGGCCTCCTCTTTGGGTCCTCTGATTAGAGATTCTGTTAATCTAGTGTTCCGGGGACTTCCGGGGTTGAATGTTGTATAAATTATTTGTAATTTGGGTGTGATCCTGGGAGGTAGTTAGCACAGCGTCTGTCTATTCCGCCATTTTACCAGATGTCTGATTATGGTTTTTATCAATATATAATTATCTTCTTTATTTTTAATCAATTATTTGAACATGATGCAATTTATTTAATGATTTTATATATTATGGACATTTAAGTTGCTTGTGTTTTCAGTCTTGAATGGAAAATATGAATTATAATTACGTTTTACCAATCTCTCACAGTATGGATGTATATATGTCATTAATTCATTTCAATTAAATTAAAACCCATTTGAAAATATGTATTGAAACATTATTTAACAGTAACCTTAACATTAAAGTTAGATATTTTATATCAAATATTACTACATTGAAACAATCAAAATTAGTTATCCCTTTAACATTTATGTATCTGAAATGATATATACTAAGTGCAAAGAAATGGATTGGGAAACTCATTTTATATATTTCACAGAACCAAGCTGAATAATTGTGTCAACAAAATGCTTACATAAACTTCATGTTATTATGATTATCTTTCTTAAAAATTGCATATAAATCAAAGATTGTTAATGGATTTTTGACAATCTGAGAGTAATCTTTAATAATTAAATATATTTTACTTTTTAATGACAGTGAATCCAGATTATAACACATGGATGATGTTATGAGAGAATCTTCAAAACTCCTCATTTTCTATGTGAAAGCATATAAGATACATAACATAGATAAAGGAAGAGTTGGTACTAGAAATAAGATTTCTTAACTCCCAGGTGGTGATTCTGTCCATTCAGTTGTTCTGGAAAAAATCATATTGTAATTTAAAATATGCTCTCTAATAAGATGGAAGACTTCATTCACATCATTTGATGTGAGATTAATCTCTCAAAAACACTTTTAATAAAAAAATTTTAATATAAAATTATAAATGTAAAACATTTTACATAAGCTAGATTTGAAATTTAATTAAAAAATAAGACATTTCTTTAGCAAAGATAAATAACATGCCTATGGACATTTTAAGAAGTATACATTTTATTTGTTTAGTTTTAAAATTATTAACGATAGAGATTTGGAGTTGAAAGGAATCTTAGAGATCCACTTCTTGTCTTCTTTATTTTGTGGATAAAATAAAACAACTGAAGTTTAGACAGGTAAAGCATTTGACTAAAGAAAAATATGTTAATGGGTAAAGAGAGTAAATATTCTGAATTCTGAATATTCTCCATATAGTCTAGTAGTCAATGTATATTTTCTATTTTTTTTCTGATAATATATTCACCATTTTATTTTGTCATTTTGTGATATGTATTTACTTTTTTTTTAGCTGAGCCTTTTCATATAATATATACATAGATTTTCATTAAATTTATATGCCAATGTGTGTATGTGTAATAAATATATACATAAGTAACTTGAAAACTTATCTCAATAATCTGGACAAATTGACTCACCAGATTTAGTGTTTATAAGTATTTATAAGTATAATATATTTTTCAAATATTATCACAATCACTGAAATATTTCTAATATTAAAATAAAGAAATAATTATATATTGTAATATATAATAACTTATATTATTAAATTTACTTTCTACAATGATCATATCTGATATAATTTTAGCCAACTTTAAAATATTTTTTTTGAGATCTAGACAAGATAGTGGAGTAGGTAAACACTGTGCTTGCATCTTGTCATGACAAATCAAAATTACAACTACGGAACAACCATCATTGAGAATTGCCTGAAGTCTAGCTGAACTGAAGCCCTACAACTAAGAACATATAGAAAAAGCCATCTCGAGACTGGGAGGAGGGGTGGAGATGTGGAATGGGATGGTCCACACTCGCATGTGATCATTAAACATCAGCAGGAGTAACTCAGCTGCAGAGGACCCCAAACCCTGGGAGGAACGAGGGGTCCCAGACCGATACCCAGCTCCCCAGCCCAGGGTTTCAGTGTTGGAGTGAGAAGTCCCCATAGCTTCTGGCTATGAAAACCAGTGGAGATTGTGGCTGTGTAAGACTAGCGCAGTTGCAGTCCCAGGTGCTCATCTTCAAAAGCCCACACACAGACTTACTCATTGAAGGGCTCATTTGCTCTAAATTCCAGCACTATGGCAGCAGCTCAAAAGGTGCCAAGGACATACAAGGAGGAACAGAATAGCCTGGCTCAGGGCAAGGGCTGGAGGTGCAGCTTTCTCTTGGATGGAGTTGCTGACAGAAGCCATTATTTCTTTGTTGATCCCTACCCCCTCCCAGCATGCAGACACAGGCAGATACCATATCTGAGTCTCCATCCACCTGGCTAACATTGTACTGATTGCTTGATACATCACCCCATCCAAATTTTGAGCCCACCCAAGAGCTTTCAGTGGCTTTTCCATATAAACAATCTGCCTTGGTTAATG
This sequence comes from Aselliscus stoliczkanus, assembly GCA_033961575.1. Taxonomy (NCBI): domain Eukaryota; kingdom Metazoa; phylum Chordata; class Mammalia; order Chiroptera; family Hipposideridae; genus Aselliscus; species Aselliscus stoliczkanus. The sequence continues at coordinate 65,648,238 of CM066736.1, forward strand.
CTGTGCACTCTCCTAAACTCTCTCAAAGGTTCACAACAAGCTGCATCTGGCTTTGGCATGTCCTATACCTCTAGCAGAGCAGCCCTAACACAGCACTTGTGACAGCAGGCCTCAGTTAGTAGTTGGCTCTTGAGGCATTTTGAAGCCTGGTGCTGGCAGCGGCCATCTGCAGATTGTTTTGTAACTCATGCCATGTGGCCCCAGGGAGGATACAGGCTATGGTTGAACTTAGTCTGCAATGGGGCCCATCCCAGAAGGCCTCAGGATTGGCACACCAGTGGCCAGCTTCAGACCTAGCTAGGGCATCACCCAGCTGGCTCTGAGGATGACACACCCAAAGGGCAGACTGGGAAGGCACCAAAGCCTCACTAAGGTGAATCCTGCTCTGTAGGGTCAGCCCCTGCACCATGGCTTCTCCACTGTAGACATGACCAGTCCTCACAATTGATGTGCAACAGAGAATCAGTCCTTCACATTGATGTACAAACAGCAACTAAGGCTCAACTACAATAGAAAGACACACACAACCCACACAAGGGACACATCTAGAACACCCAGGTCAGGTGGTGCAGAAGACTGCGCCACTGAACTGTACATCACAGCTATTACTAAGACCACTCTACTAAGACCAGGAGACATAGCAGCCCTAACTAATACATAGAAGCAAACACAGGTATGCAGTCAAAATGGAGAGACAAAGAATTATGTCCCAAATAAAATAACAGAACAAAGCTCCAGAAAAGAGCTAAACAAAATGGAGACATGCAATCTACCAGATGCAGAGTTCAGAACACTGGTTATAAGGATGCTCAATGAACTTAGGGAAAGCTTCAACAAAGAGAACTTCAACTTTTATGTTTCCTTCAACAAAGAAAATAAAAAAAATGGAGATAGAAAACATAAAAAGAACCAGTCCTAAATAAAGAATACATTAGAGGGAATCAGCAGTAGATTACATAAAGCAGAGGTTTGAATCAGTGATTTAGAAGATGAGGTAGCAGAAAACACCCAAACAGAACAGCAAAAAGAAAAAAAGAATCCAAAAAAATGAGGTTGGTTTAAGAGGCCTCTGGGACAACATCATCATACCAACATCCATATCATCAGTGTATCAGAAGAAGAGAGAAAGCAAGGAATTTAAACCTCTTTGAAGAAATAATGACAGAAAAGTTCCATAACCTGGCAAAGGAAATTACCATACAAGCCCAGGAAGTGCAGAGAATACCAAACAAGTTGAACCCAAGGAGGTATACACCAAGACACATCATAATTAAAATGCCAAAGGTTAAAGACAAAGAAAGACTATTAAAAACAGCAAGAGAAAAACATTGAGTTACCTACAAGGGATTCCCCCATAAGACCGTCAGCTGATTTCTCAACAGAAACTTTGTAGGCCAAAGGGATTGGCAGGAAATATTCAAAGTGATGAAAAGCAAGGACCTACAACCAAGATTCTCTATATAGTGAAGCTATCATTTAGAATTGAAGGACAGATAAAGTGCTTCTCAGGCAAGAAAAAGCTAAAGGAGTTCACCAACACCAAGGACTTACAAGTATCTTAAAGGGACCATTTAAGACAATAAACAAACAAAAAAAAAGAGATGGAAAAAGATATTCATGCAAATGGAAATGAAGAAAAAAACTGGGGTAGCAATACTTACACCAGACAAATTAGACTTTAAAACAAAGGCTATAACAAGAGACAGAAAGACCCAGTAATCCCACTTCTGGGTATTTATCTGAAGAGCCTCAAAACACTACTTCAAATGGACACATTCATCCATGTATTCATTATATCATTATTTACAATAGCCAAGATATGGAGGCAACCTGAGTATCCATTAATGGGTAAATGGATAAAGAAGAGGTGTTACTTAGACACCGTGGAATATTACTCAGGTATAAAAAGAATAAAACCTTGCCATCTACAACAACATGGATGCACTTAGAGGGTTTTATGCTGAGTGGAGTAAGTCAGACAGAAAAAGGTAAATGTCATATTATTTCACTTATATGTGGAATCTAAAGAACAAGATAAATGAACAATCAAAACAGAAAACAAACTCATAGATACAGAGAACATTATGATGGGTGCCAGATAAGAGGGGTATTGGTATGGGTGAAAAAGGGGAAGGGACAAAGAAGTACAAGTTGGTAGTTATAAATAGTCAATAGGATTAAAGTATAGTTAATGAATATAGTCAATAATATGGTAATAACCAGGAGTATGTATGGTGTCAGACTGGTACTAGATTTATTGGGGTGATCACCTCATAAGCAATATAAATTTCTAATCATTGTATTGTACACCTGTAATTAATGTAATCTTCTATGCCAACTGTAACTGAAAAATTTGAAAAAAGTATTTAAGAAAGGAAAAGTAATATGTCACAAAGGAGTAATGTATAGTACCTATGCTTGATCAGCAAACCAACTAGTGTTGTTTATAGCAAATCGCAAATTCATGTGGGCTATGGTAGGATTAACATATTTTTCTGGTTTAGCCCCAAGGAATCAATAGGACGGTTCTTATTGAAGGTCCACCTCAGTTTATTTAGTAGCTTTGTAACCTACTGAAAGCTGGTTACCTTCTCTGTGTTCCTTTTTTATGTTTTAAAAAAAGATGGGGATAATAAATATGCATCACTAGATTGTTGTGACAAATAAATAAATAAATGCGCATTTCACAGGTGAAATTAATGCAAATAATACACAGAGGACAAGACATAGCATTTGTAAGCACTTATTATCAACATGAAAAGAGAGGATTAAAAAAATGAACCATATAAAATGCTTTATCACTAGAGGCATCATGAGTATCTGATAATGACACAGCTGTGTTTGGGGCCCAATAACATAAGTGAAACACCACAAAAAAAATCTTTTTTTTTTTTTCTACTTCTTTAGGGCAGTAACTTCTGGTGTCAGAAAAGAAGGCCATTATTGCAGACATCAAAAACTGCTTCATAATTTCAGAGGAGGCACAGACCATGTTTAGAAAGTGAGGATAGTAAAGGCCATTGAAGAGAGTTTGAATGATACCTCAGTGGGACTCTCTTGATATTTGGAGATTTGGACATTTTTTTTTTAAAATTAGGTGTATCTTTATTTTATTGTTTTGAAAACTATTATAAGTGAGATATTTTTAAACAGTTGTCTAATGTATTGAAGTTTGATTGTTAATTACAATGAACTCATTGGATATTCTGAACTTATTGGGGTACAAAATATAAGTTTTTTCTCATTTATGCTTTTATTCACTTATTCTAATTACTATCATCACCTAAGCTATCGCTTCCCATGTTCTTTGACACTTTGGGGTTCCTGAATATTTTCAAGTATAAAATTCTGGTCAAGTTATGAACTTCAATCCCACTTCTAATGTACTGGCCATCTTTTGATCACCAGAGCCAGCTAAGCCTTGGCCTGAAATCCTGGGGCTTGGAGAATCTTCTCTTTCACTCCCCTCTCTACCTATCCCTGTAAGGTTCAATTTGCCGAGAGGATACCAGAAAGAGGTAGGAGAGAAAATGATAACTGTCTTAACTGTTTGTGCTATTATATCTTTAACTGTTGATGCTTTCCAAGACGCAAGCACAGAATTCCTGGTTATCTTATGGGATCATATGAGCTTTCTTCAGAGTAGTTGATGAGGGCTTTCCCAATGCCTGGCTCCCTGATGTGGGAAATCAGCTTTGCCTTGACAATTTGTGACTTTTCTCCTTTCACCTCCAAACCATGGAAGTTTCCTGTATAGAATTTACTGATGAATCACACATCCAGATAGAGTCTTATTGGATAGTGCCCAATATGTAGCGTGGTTCAAGTGGCTCCCTTCCGAGTGTTCACCTGCCTCGCCTACTTGTAGAAGCACATGTTGCCTCATTATAGACACTTCTCTCTGCTTATTCACTTCTTTCTATTTCTCTGAAAATCCTGCTTAAATTTATAGAGATGATAACCAAATTGGTTGCAAAATTATAGACACAAGGAAAATGAGATGCCATCTTCCCTTCTTCCAGACACAACTAAAAAATTATGAATGATTCTTTTAGTAAGACCACTCTTCATTTGAATATACTGTTTCCATAAATCTTGCATCTCTAATAACTTTTCTCTCAGCCAATTGCACTGATATATTAATATTTTACTATATAGGCTAGGGAGAAAGATGTTGGGGGGGATGGTGAGGTAATAGAGCCATTTGGGCCACTTCTTAACAGATCCTAGGGAAATGTCTGCCACAAAAGAGTGAATTTCTTGACTAATGGATGCTGCTTTTAGAATTTAGAGGAACAATGTTATTAAACTTTTTAACATTTGGACTCCAGCCCAAGTAGAGACATTAGAAAAAATCTCTCTCTTTCAACATGGTAGTAAAGTATCATTGTTTAAATTACTTATTTCTTAAATTACCCAGCAAAGCAACAATAATCCCAATGCCTTAAAAAATTCAATCTCTTGTACTGGGTTCTTACACAACTATTTTCTATGATTCTGTGGTCAAAAAGGAAAAAAGCAAAAAACAAAAACAATAAAAGGTGATTACTATCTGGGCCACTTACCTAACACTAAGAGACTGTTATTTTTATTACTAGGCCTATAATTTTCTGGCATAGCCCTAAAATATTTATTATTTAATCTGTATTTAGTAAGGCAAATTTCAGGAGCCATTAATAGTTTTAAGTTGACTTTCTGTTTGTTTTAGTATTCAATCTGTACTTGTGCTGAATATATGCTGAGTCCATCGGATTTTTTTCCAATACTGCTGTCACAAGCAAGTGCCACTATCTCAATTATCTTAACAGTAAATTATCTACAAATTAACTGGTCACAATTTTACTTGTTTTAGCTTTTATAAACAGCTCTGCTTCTGAAGTATAAAAGTAGGCCATTATTCAGATGCAATTCCATTTTATTGACAAAGCAGAAAAAAAATGAAAGAAAAGCAGTTGATCCAATGTATTTTAATCTTTCCTTGTACCCTTTGTTAGCTCTCTAAATATCTTCTTAGCTATAAGAATTTTCTGAAGAATTATATATAATTGTTGTAAATTATATGTTCTCTCTCTCTCTCTCTCTCTCTCTCTCTCTCTCTCTCTCTCTCTCTCTCTCTCTCCCTCTCTCTCTCTTTCTCTCTCTCTGTATAAAGTCCTTAGATGTTCTGTTTCTGGGCACATGGAAATGTATGTAGATAGATATAATTAAAATTTTTATGCAGATCTTTTCTTTCCAATTTCGTTAAAATAGTAACATTTATATTTGGTATATGGTGCATTATGACCAACCTGGAGAATAGTTTAATATCCTTACAAACCATTGATGCAGATTGAATCATTAATCAATGTCTTAAGAGTAACAGCTGTTTAATTTTAAAACAGTGGTATAATTTGCCAAGTACCAGAAAGAGTAAGGTTATGTTTTCATCAAAGATATAGTGTTTCAACCTAGAGTTGCTTTTCATCCCAAGTAGTGTTATATTTTAAAAATAGTTAAAGAAGTAAAAATATAATACAGAAGTAATGAGACTGCTAGATGAGTCAAATGTTTACCCTAAAGATATTAATACTAAGTTTCCTAGTTACATAGTAAATGATAATGACATTAATAAATTTAGAAGAATAAACTAGGCCTTAATTTGCCTGCAATTTGAACAAAGTCAATGATCAAAGGCATACCCTAATTTCTTTTTTTAAGGCTGTAAGAGAAGTGTAAACAATAAAAGGATTTTGACTAATTTTGCCTGATCAAATCCAGGGGTTCATTTTATCAAGCATGTTCAGTTTAACTAAAGCCAAGCCAATGAATATTAGAATAGAATGTCTTATTTTAAAATAAGAATAAAAATAAGAATAAAATAAGAAAAAATTGTAGTCGAACATGCTACCCTGCTGTAGGGGACAAGGTGACTCATGAAATACAAAATAGTATTTTGGTATATAGTCACCAAACATGGGAAGAGAGGCATAGTCGGAGTTATATAAGGAATCCTGATACAAATAAAACATTCAACTTGGCTGCATCAGATTAGTCAGTGTTCCAGTTATATCCTCTGATGCCTTACCATTTCAGTGCCTGGCTAGTCCAGATGTCAAAGACTAACAAGTATATGAGGGATTTTGCTGGCTTCCAGTTGTATTTCTAGGGGAATGCTTGAGCTGACTTCAGTGACTGAAAGGAGTGGGTGTATAACTATCTTGTTCTTGCCCCTCCAATTAACTCCGAGGAATGTATTCTTTCCAAAATCCCCGAGTGGGATTATGTTTATAAATAACCAGTGACAACTTGTTTAATAACACTTACTTCTCCATGTTTATTGAATACCTTCCCTTAGTGTCCTACATCTACTTTATCCTATTAAAAACACAGAATTACTCCCCCCACAAAAGTATTTAAACAACTTGAGCTAAAATTTTTCTCTCAGCCTTCTTTTAGAAGAACCCAAACTAAGATTGTTATTAAAGAGCTAACATATAAGAGCAGGGATATATGCCCTACCCCGAAAACAATCAGTGAAACCAAACATTTAATATTTTCAAAATGCATGACCAAGACGGTGCAGTAGGTAAACACTGTACTTACCTTCTCTCACGACCATATCAAAATTACAACTAAACTACAAAACAACCATCATTGCGAATTGCCTAAAATCTTGCTTAACTGAAGCTCTACAACTAAAGACTTGCAGAAGAAGCCATCTCAAGACTTTTAGGAGGGGCAGAGATGCGGAACAGCTGGTCCCACACCTGTTTGTGACAATTAAAGATCAAAAAGGATATTTTGGTTATGGGGGTACCCTCACCCCCCCAGAGGAGAGAGAAGTCCCAGCCTCACCTAAGCCTAGGGTTCCAGTGCTGGAGAGAGAATCCGTATAATTTCTGGTTGTGATAAAGAGTGGAGATTGTGACTGAGTGAAACAGAGGGTAGCTGCACTCCTGGGAGCTTCTCTTAAAGGGACCATGCATGGACTTACCCACCAATGGAATTACTCGCTCTGAGCTCCAGCACTGGGGCAGCAGCTGGAAAGGCAGCAGGGATATATGATGGGGAACTGAGTTGTCTGGTTTAGGTGGCTTTGTCCTGGACATAGGAGCTGGCAGAAGCCATTGTTTCTTGGTTGAGCCCTTCCCCCTCCCAGAGTGCAGACATAGGTGGCTGCCATATGAGTCTCCCATATTTGTTGGCCATGCCCTGGCAATTAGACAACTCCCCCTGCCCAATTTTTGGGTACACCCAAGCCACTTCCAGTGGCTTTTTTGTACAAACCGCCTGAGTTAGCTCAAGATGCAGACTTTTCTAGGGTCTCTCAAAAGTTTGCAGAAGACAGGCAAGCAGCATCTGGCTTGCGCATGTCCTATATCTATGGCAAGCAGCCCTAAGCTTGGCACTAGAGGCAGACAGCCTTGGTTTGCCGTTTGGCCTCTCAAAGTGCATCCAAACACAGCACGGGTGGCAGCCATCCATGGATTTCTTTGTGGCTCCTGTTGGGTGGCTCTCGGTAGGGTATGGGCTGTGGCTGAACTTGACCAATAGCAGATCCCTTCCAAGGTGGCCTTTGAGGCTGGTGTCCCCGTGGCCAGCTTCAAAACGAGCTGGAGCATCACCCAGCTGCCTCCAATTATGATACACCCAAGGGGTGGATTGGGCAGGCACCAGAGTCCTGCTGAGGCAGATACTGCTCTGTAGGATCAGCCCCTGCACAACAACTCTCCCACTATAGTCAAGGGCAGTCCTTACAACCAGTGAGCCCAAGGGTCAGTCCCTCATATTGATGTGCAATTATCAACTCAACTACACAGCCCACACAAGGAATAGCCCTAGAGTGAATGGCTCAGGTGATGAGAAAGACTGTGCCACTGAACCCCACAGCACATCTACTATATCAGGTCACTCTACTAAGACTGGGAGACATAGCAGCCCTACCTAATACATAGAAACAAACACAGAGTAGCAGCCAACATGGGGAAACAAAGAACCATTTCTCAAATAAAAGAACAGAACAAAGCTCCAGGAAAAGGACTAAACAAAATGGAGACAAGCAATCTATCAGATGCAGAGTTCCAAACACTGGTTATAAGGATTATAACTGATCTCAGGGAGAACTTTAACAAAGAGATAGGAAACATAAAAATGGAGACAGAAAACATGAAAAAGCACCAGTCAAAAATAGAGAATACAATAATGGAAATGAAGAGTATATTACAGAGAATCAACAGTACATTACATTTAGCAGAGGATTGAACAAGGTAGCAGAAAACTCCCAACCAGAACAGCAAAAAGAAAAAAAGAATCCAAAATAGAAAAAAAAAAACCTGAGGAGAGTTTAAGGGGCTTCTGGGACAACCTCAAGCATACCAATTTGCATTATAGAGGTACCAGAAGGAGGAGAAAGAGAATGCAAGAAATTGAAAACCTATTTGAAGAACTAATGACAGAAAACTTCCCTAATCTGGTGAAGGAAATAAATGTACAAGCTCAGAAAGCAGAGAGTCCCAAAAAGATGAACCCAGAGGCCAATACCAAGATAAATCATAATTAAAATGCTAAAGGTTAAAGACATGGAGAGAATCTTAAAAATCACAAGAGAAAAGCAGTTAGTTACCTACAAGGGAACCCCCATAAGAATGTCAGCTGATTTCCCAACAGAAACTGATTTCCCAGAAGGGATTGTCAGGGAATATTCAAAGTGATGAAAAACAAAGTCCTACAACCAAGATTACTCTACCCAGGAAAGCTATAATTTAGAATTGAAGGAGAGATAAAAAGCTTTCCAGAGTAGAAAAAGCTAAAGGAGTTCATCACCACCAAACCAGTTTTACAAGGAATCTTAGAGGGACTTCTTTAAGATGAAAAAAGAGAAAAAAGATGGGAGGGGTTAGGAATGGATGAAAAGGGGAAGGGACTAAGAAGTACAAATTGGTTGTCACACAGTCATGGGATGTGGGGTACAGCATAAGGAATATAGTGAATGATATTGTAATAACTAAGTATGGTGTCAGATAGGTGTTAGATCTATCAGATGATAGATGGGAATGGGGTTAGGGGCAAGGTGAAAAAGGTGAAGGTATTAAGAAATATGAATTAGTAGCTACAAAATAGTCATGAGGATGTAAAGTATAAGGAATATAATCAATAACAGTCATAACTATGTATTGGGTTGTCAGAAAATACATGATGCATTTTTGCAAAGAAAAATGTAGAAAAAATACATCATGACTTTTCCGACAATTGAATATAATACCAGGCGGTACTAGTTAGGGGGATCACTTACTAAATTATGTAAATGTCTAAGTATTATGCTGTACACTTGAAACTAATATAAAATAATATTAAATGTCAATTCTAATTGAAAATTTAAAAAAGGAGGGAAAAGATCAATAATACTGTGATAGCATGGTACATCATCCATTGGTTGCTGGACTTATGGTGATAACTTCTTTAGCATAGGGAATAAAATCAGTAATGTGATAATAATACTATACAGTGCTAAGTGGGTATTGTTGAATAACTATGATGTACACCTGAAACTAATATATGTTTACTGTATTTTAATAATCTTTTAAAAATTTCAAAAAATATGTAAGTGCATTAAAAACATTAATAAAACAAACATTTATAAAAATATAAGTGTTAAATATATTTTCATTCTAATAGGTAAATGAAAATTAATAAAGAATTGTTCAGAAATAAACTAAAATATAAAATTAAAGAAAATTTAGTCATGGAAATTAAAAATCAAATAATAGTTAATATTTAAAAACAATAGAACTGCACTCTCAAAAAAAAAAAACCTGTCAAATTGTCACTTCCAGTTCTGAGTGTATTTTTGTACAAAAATCATCAGGTGCTAGAAACCCTCCTTCTAACTATATTTTTCTATTACTCTATTTTCAATTAAACCCATTTCTTGGTTGATAATTTTGAGGTGCTCTTTTAAAATAATTTTCATTTGTAGCAGGAACTACAATTTAGCTTTAAATGCAGTGTTGTTTTTTTCCTTCACTTTACAAAAAATATTTTTATGTTTTTTAAACTTAATCAAGATTGGTAGCACTATAGTTGTAGTCTATGTGTTAAGTAAATCTTTAACTAGAATAGGAATTATTCTTGCAATAGAAGCTGTATCAGTTAAGGTCTTGTCAAGAAAACAAAAGGCTACTCTAGGTAGTCCAAATTGTAAATGTTCAATATAAGGAAGTAGAGGCATTTCCTTCCTTCCTTTCTTTTTCTTTCTTTCTTTCTTTCTTTCTTTCTTTCTTTCTTTCTTTCTTTCTTTCTTTCTTTCTTTCTTTCTTTCTTTCTTTCTTTCTTTCTTTCTTTCTTTTTCTTTCTCTCTTCTCTTCTTTCTCTCTCTCTCTCTCTCTCTCTCTCTCTCTCTCTCTCTCTCTCTCTCTCTCTCTCTCTCTCTCTCTCTCTCTCTCCTTCTTTCCTCCCTGCCTGCCTGCCTGCCTGCCTGTCTGTCTGTCTGTCTGTCTGTCTTTCAAGGTCTGGGGAAGTAAGGGCCCAGCCATAGTTGCTAGATTCCACAGATTCAACGCAAATGTTATGATGATACTGAGCTGTCCACAAACAATGTAGGAAAGAACTGGTGCTTTATGAATTATTTTCTTCATCCTCTTGAGCACTGTGGAATGGTTGAAGCTTTCTAAATAAATACAACGTTTTAATTTTAAATTTGAATACAGCATAGTACTTTCTGTGTCTGTTAAGATGTAAATGTTTCATATTTTAGTTTATATATGTTTTACCCTAACAAAAATATGATACCCTATACCAGAAAATACCATCACAAACTAAACAAATAAATAATAATTAAATACAAAAAGTGAGCATTGCAATCCTAGGAGTGATTACTTCAGTCTGGAAGGATGAAAAAATACTTCCTAAAGGAGGTGACATTTACTCTGAAATTAAAAGATAAACAAGATTTAAAGACACAAAGACATACAAAGAAGAGGAATTTCAGCTGCATCAAACTGAATGAACAAGGCAAAAGTCTATAAATATTCTTAAACCTGCTGCTAAAATTATCTTCTTAAACTGTCATTCTCATTATATCATTCTGTGATGTTAGAAACATTCAACAGTTTCTCAAGTTCCAACAAATTCCTTATAAACTCCTCACCAGGTCTGAGGAACCGCACAATGTACACCCAACCAGCATTTCCATTGTCAGTTCTCACTAGTCTCCTAAACAAAGATTATTTCTGTCAGGCTGAATTAATCTCTACATGGATGAGCCTCAGTCCCACTCTGTGCCCACGTCTTTTTTTTTTTTTAGTTTCAGGTGTACAAAACAATGCAATAGTTACACTTTTCACACCTCAAAAAGTGACAACCCCCCCTTCCTCAATCCACCACCCCCCATCCCCAATATCATACATATCTCTTACAATTCCATTGACTCCACTCCCCAAACTATACTCCACATTCTGTGAATATATATATATATATATATATATATATATATATATATATATATTCAATTATAGCTGACATACAATATTATTCAACATCAGCTTCAGGCGTACAGTGCAGTGGTCAAGCCTCTACACCGTCCATGAAGTGGTCTCCCTAACAAGACATGTGACCATCTGACACCCTACAAAAATCAATATTATTGATTTTGTTTATGCGGTTCACGCTGCCTTCAACTTCTCCCTCTCCTCTCTCCAATCCCACATTCCACAGGACAAACCCATGTTATCCACCTAAGAAATTTATTTTATCGACATACAAACTCCTATGCTTTCTTCCCAGCACACTTCAACATTTTATGAAGTCTGCCTCTTTCTGTCCCCACTCTATATTTTTCTCTGTTTTAAACTCCCTTTTTGTGTTTTGAAGATGTTTATTAATTCAGAATTTGATTAGATTTATTACCCCTGCTATAAGCTCATGTGATACTTGAAAAGATCACATATTACCTACCTTTGCACACCCTAACTCACCATACAACATCTAAGAAAGTGCCTTATGCAAAACAGCTTCTCAGTAAATATTTGAACTGAATATATGTTATCATAAAGGGAGTCAATAGTTTCATTACCTTGCCTGAATGAAAGTAATGGGATGCATGTAGAGTGGGAGAGATTTATAAGATTTAATGTTGTACCTCTATAGTAATTTATTACTAATAGCTGCTAATTCTCGGGGGGGTATAAAAATTATTATCAATGGATAGATAAAAATATGTACATAGTTTTAATGTATTTGGGCTATAAATTAAGAAATAGTTTAGTGCAACCTTTACATTAGTGCAAATTGACATTTCTTTTCTCTATACTGAATCTTAAAGATTAAGTACAAATGAAAGGGCGATTCAAATACAGTAGGAAAGATTCCGTATTGCTAGAGCCTCTACTGAGGGGCGAAGAATTATGTTACTGGTGATGTTTCTGTTCTATTTAGTCTCATAACTTTCCAAAGAATGTTCTTAGTCTGAAACACAATTATTTTGAGCCTCAGTTACTATAAAAGGAATGAAAATACTGTTCCACTTAATTCATTCATGGCATCCCCATGCTCTCTTTCATTAAGTTATTCTCAAATATTTGGTAAAACATTCACATAAGAAATGGATTTTGAATAAACATCAGATCACTGGGAAAGTCAATAGCAGATGAGTATAAAAGAAAAATGTACTCGAGTCTATTTTCTCTCCCTCATGATGGCTTTAATAAGTAGTAATCCATTCATTAATTCTGGAACAATTATTTAATTCTCCTACCATTTGTCAGACACTGGACTAAATGTGAGGAAAAATAAAATGGCAATTATTACATGATAGACAGAAAAGATTTCTCAGGTAATTGAAACAGCATGGTGACCATGTCAAATGAAAATACTATAGTCTTAGCACCAGCAGGCATAGGTTTGAACTGTTTTCAATATGTCTCTTTTAGTGGTCATCAGTTTCTAAACTATCTTCATCTTTTTTTCCTGTAACTAATGGTTTGCATTTGCAGAAATGATGGGCCATATTGGCATAAGGATAAAGTTTTTGTATGTAGACCAAAGCATCACTATCAGTATCTTATTAGCCCAGTAGACTAATAACTATACAGCCTATAGTAGGATGATTCTCAGAAATGGATTGTACCATATTATGCTTTCTTATACATACTAAAATGTTAGAAGTATTTGTTGAAAATGAGAAAATATTATTATTGATTTATTACTTTATGTAACTATTTAGTGTCTTTTAGACTGCCTAAAGCAAAAACCTGTTCTGGCAGTGTTTGGTCAAAGGCTATTTAGTTTTCCCCTCAAATCCCTCAGCTCTTACGTTCACCACTCGATACCTCATCTACCAATTTTACTTGAGAGAATTTTATGAATCATGATTCACTCTATTTTTAAAAATTATTTTGCAAAAAAGGTACATGAAAGTCAAAATATGTAAATAGATGTGAAATACCAATTAATTCTTACTGAACATTATGAAGTAAAAACAATAATTTATCATCTGACAAGAAGAAATTAAGGTTCACCTAGAAACTCATATATTATTTGAAGTAAACTCATAAAGAAAATGCAACTTGCAAATTATATTAATAAGTAGACATGAAATGACTAGTCAATCAGGAGGAAACTTGTAAAGAAAATATTGCTCTGATATTAGTAGTGAAATTATTTAAGGCTGAAGTACATAGAATAATCTTTTTTTCTTTTTTTTTTTTCAGGGCAGTGTCATTGACCCTCATATGTGGGACCCGAACCGGGGCCGCTGGCTTCCTAAGCCAGCGTTTAACCACCGCGCCACTCGGCCGGCTCCTAGAATAATCTTTTTAAAGGCACAGTCCATTTACTTGTAAAATGTTTTCCTTTATAAAGATCAAAACAACTATCTTGACATAACTACTCTATGTAAGGCTTTGAGCTAGACAATGAATATACAGAGGGGCACCAGGGAACAGGTTCTGCCATCAGTAAGCTTTCAATTTTGTCAAATATAAAGGGCACAATATGCTCATTACACTATTGTAAGGAGAAGAAGATATGGAATACATTGTTAATAAATATTAACTTCAATTATTATGAAATGAGGTTTCCAAAGATTACCATAAAATTTCACATTTGGCTTTTCTTTACTTCTAAATTTCATACACATATTGAGATAAACTTTTTCTTTTCTTAGCTAAACTTCCTAACTCTCCATCACTCCTTTTTCGTAAAAAAATAGTCCATATTTCTTTTATGGAACTATTCTGTCCCTTTCTCAATACATTTGATGGCTGAAGGGCTGACCTCAGCCCTTGGGTCTCTGGGTAAGGACAGGTTTCTCCATTCTCTTATCCTCAGTGATTAATCTGGGAAGAGAGAGAGATGATTCAAATAGGCAAATGCCATCATGAATTTTGTTGGAACCATTGTTGAAATAATTGCAAAAGAGAATGCTATCTTCTAAACAGACTTTAAGCTTGGAGAGATGCGTGGATATCAAAGCAATCCCACTGGAGACAGAGTGACTGAGAGTCAAGCCCATTCAAAGAAAAGGGAAAGTAAGTCAAAGACAGAGTACCTTGATTACATAATTTGAAGCCTCAGATCCAGTTGAGCCTAAAATCATTGCCAATCCTTGAACTTTCCATTTATTGGGACCACTAATCCCCTGAATTTTTTATTGTAAACACTATTCTGAGTGGTATTTTTGTCACTTGCAGCTAAAAAACCCCCGAAAAACAAAAACCCTGACTAATTTTAATTGATAATAGGTACCAAAAACACTTGTAACTCAGAAAAGTAAGTCATCCTGGTAGAGAAAGTTTATCAGGGTAGGTTTCATTAAGTGGAGGTAACATTTGAACTGGATCTTGAAGAATGAACAGGTTTTAATGCTATAAACAACAAAAGAGAAAGTTCCAACTAAAGGAAGGAGTCAGGGAAGAATGGTGTGTGTTTAACAGAAAGGTAAGTAGTTCTGATTGAATGAGGCAGAGATAATTTAAAGAATGATGAGTATTGAAACTAAAGGACTAGTTTGGATTTCAATCATAGTGAAGATTTATATTTGGAGACCCATTGTATTTTTTTTTTTTAAAAAGCATTAAGTTGTATACATGTGGGTTCATTTGGCATTTGATTTTCTTAGTCTTTCAATAAAAAGGTGAAGTTGAATCCCACAGGGGTGGGGGCATGTAAAAATCAATTAACAAGTTAACAAAAGTCATGTGTATAACTTTTCCAGGAGACTGGCCTTTCCATTGAATAATCAATGCTATAGCACCAATTCCCAAATATAAGAACACAATGAAATTTAGATTACCATCTCTGTTAGTTAGCATTCTACTAAAAACAAAGCTTAGAGAGGTTGGGTCAGCATCTATACTTGGATCATCCTTTCATTGAAAGCGTGATTGACATTATTCCACAGCTCAATTAAATGTACAGGAAGCATTACAAAGTACTTTAGAATACATCAGTGAAAATGCAATCTCTAAATCTTCCCCAGATAATCTAATTAGAATTTTCTACTTTGTTGATTAACACAAAAGAGATCTTTTTTTTTAGTGCTTTGGAACAACCATGTTTCTCATGATCTATTTAGGCCAGAACAGTTGTTTCCATTATGAATTCAGCAGAACCAAACTTTTTCTTCTCTCTAGTTATACTCGATGGCTTTAATGTTATTAAACCAAGCAGAGTGCAAGCTTGTTTACATTTAAGACAGCATATTGTAAATTTTATTTTAACTGGTTGAAATACATGATAAAAAAAATTAGGAGTAAAAACTGTCCTCCTGTTGCAAATATACAGTTATTAACTTGACTTACTGAATCTCACATGCCAATGAAACGTTACATAAATGAAGCAGGATTTCCCCATATCCAGGAACTAGGCAATAAGATGTGCTCAATGAGTGTTTCAGTGTGGGAGAAAAGTGCAACAGAACATTATTTAAAAGATTCATTGTGTAAATGCCTGTAACTGCATAAGGTATAAACCATCCAATTGTGTGTACTTCTGAATTCCGGATAAAATGAGTCAGGTTTTATCATCATGCTAGAGAAATCAGTCAGCTATTTAGTAAATAGCAGAAGATAATAACCTTCAAATGCTGAGTGGATAGCAGTGCTTAGAGAGAAAATGTCAATACTACGTTTCCATGTACTTTAAGTCATGCCATAGAACCATGCCATACAATTCTATATCCAATGATAAATGTGTGATATGTAGACAATGATAAGCACATTGGGAAGATGATTTTGCATGTCTGACTAATCAGATCTTTTCTAATTTTCAGGATAACTTGACTATTGTAAAAAGGATAACTAATAAAGAAAAAATACATTTGTAGTTACAAATATTATGATGTTGTTCTTTTATATAGCCAATGAAATAAATAAGATAGGATTAGTATTTACCTGGCTGAAACAAGCCTTCTGAATAGAATATAGAATAGTATTCCCAACATTATTCCCAAAATTATAAGCAAATCTTAATCAATAAATATTTATTGACTATGCAATATATCTTTTAATATTATGAACATATTATATTCATTATTCTTGAAATTAAAGAAAAACGTGCTCATTAGTTGGAGCTTTTTTGGTTATTTTGGCATCTTTTTCTATACTTATACTTTATACTACTATTTTTTTCATAACTTAAAATTTATATAATCAAGTTCTCTTACTCAAGTACACCAGTTTTACTTATTTATTTGATTTTAACATTTAAGCCATTTCTTGAACCCAGCTTATTACATATTGTATTCCCTCTCACTGGCCTGCTCTTTTCTGCTCTGTCTGGTTAACTTGAGTTTTAAGACCTCGACTAAAATGCAATTCTTTTGGGTAGTCTTTCAATACGGGCCATGATTGAATAATGGTTTCAATTCTATGTATACTTGATAGTACCCTGTACCTAGCCTTACCACAGCACTTACACTATAATGAGCACCTTTTGTAAAAATTGAAATATAATTGACATACAACATTGTGTAAGGGTAAGGTATACAACATGTTAGTTTATACATTTATATGTTGCAGCAAACATCATTTTAATTTCTGATCTCTACCTCCAGACTCTGTTCCTTGAAAGCAGATACTATATCTTGTCTGGCATTTGTGTGTCTTTTGGCTAACACAGTGTCTTGCACAAATTAGGCATTTAAATGCTTGTTAAATTAATTCATTAGAAGAAAATTTAAAGGAAGAATTTAAAGGAAAGAATAATTCTAAGTATAATTAGACCCTTAAATTTCTCTAATCTTAATCGAGTTTTTACTATTTTTTCTATTCCTGTTAGTGTACATTTAGTATGCTCTTTGATGAATTCACACATTTTTAACTTGATAACTCCTAGGCTCAGCAATGTGCCTTCTGATTATTTAGTGTCCCCTATGTTTGTCTGCAGCATGAAAAGCACCATGAGATCGTGTGCTGCTGAGAGGCTAGCTTCCCATTGCTTGGTTTTTCCATGCTCACAATTGGATATGCTAGGTATAGCTTTCCTGGGATTTTTGCTGGCATTAACTGCTGGAACATCAGTCTAAAACTAGACATGTAGTTAAGTATTTTAAGAATAGCTTTATTTATTCACTTCATGTTTTGTGAGGCAAATGATCAAAAGAAATGAAAAAAAGCTTTAAAATCCTGCTAAGTCATTAATTCTTCACTCAGAGACAAAATATTAATATTTCTGAAATATCAAAAGAAGGGCATACAATTTTTGTAATTTAATATTTTATACTAGCAATGAATGTATGTTTACTTTTCATTTAATTCTCAACTATTAAGATATATAAAAATGCATATGTTGAGATACAGTTAAAGACAAGATTAAGAAATACTATAAAACAGATTGTAGAGGGCGGGCCTAGTGGCGTGGTGGTTAAGCGCTGGTTTGGGAAGCCAGCGGCCCCGGTTCAGGTCCCACATATGAGAGCCAGTGACACTGCCCTCAAAAACAAAACAAAAAAAACCCAAAAAAACAAACAGATTGTAGAGATAGTTATGGATAAGAAAAACTTTGAACACTGGGAATGGGGATGCCTTGAGGACGAACCTAATGATTAAAAGTAATGTGCCTGTAAAGCTAAGTAATTCTTTTCTGTTGTTAATCAATATTATCCTGCCAATTTTCTTTTAGCACTTGCAAAAAGAATATGAAAATTTATGTGTAATGCCAAATAATTATAAATTAAAATTTCTGAGGGCCCTGAACTGATCTTAGTTTTGTTTCTGAGTATTTTACCTATTATAAGCCTTTAAAACCTGAATGACTATTTTTTTTTTTTTTTTTTGAGGGCAGTGTCACTGGCGCTCACATGTGGAATCCAAAACCGGGACCGCTGGCTTCTCAAGCCAGCGCTTAATCACCACACCACTCAGCTGGCCCGTGATTGACTATTTTTTAAAATCTATTGAACTCATTCTAATAAAACACTAAGTCATTTATTGGGTATTTAACAATTTCACAGAGCTTACAAAATAAAATATTTTATTATTCGAATAACTCATTTAAATTTTATTTTGATGCAAAGAAGTATAATAATAACAGAAGAAACATTCTTTTAATGTTAAAGATAACAAGCAAAGTTTCAGTTTGGGAAGATAAAACGTTCTGGAAATGGATGGTGGCGACAGTTGTATGGCATTGTGGGTGTGCTTAATGCCATTGAATTTTACACTTAAAAATGGTAAAATGGTGAATTTCATGTTATGTATATTTAACTATGATATAAAAATTAAGAAGATATCAACAAAAAGGTACATCACTTATGATGTTTAACTTGTTTCTTATTCAGATATAAAAGTATTTTTCACAAAATTAAAATTAATTTTTATATATCTTTGACAAATTTAGAGTTTAATATAGACTATACTGATCTACTAGTACTATTTTGATGTCTATAAAATCATTGTTAAAATCTAGGTAGTCAGGCCAGCTGAATGGCACAGTTGCTTAGAACGCGAGCTCTGAGCAATAGGGTCGCTGGTTAAATTTTGACATAGGCAGTTAGCTGTGCCTGAGCTAAGCTGCCCTGAGCTGGTGAGAGCACGTTCTCTTAATAACAGGGTTGCCAGTTCGACTCCCACATGGGATGATGGGCTGCACCCCCTGCAACTAGATTGAAAGCGGCGACTGGACTTGGAGCTAAGCTTGCATCCTCCACAACTAAGATTGAAGGACAACAACTTGACTTGAAACTCATGGGTCCTGGAAAAATGCAATGTTCCCGTTCCCCAATTCCCCAATGCTGTTCCCCTCCCCAATTCCCCAATAAAATATTTTTAAAAAATCTAAGCAGTGACAATTTTTTGAACAAGAGAAAGACACTGCTGTAATTTTTTTTTTTTTTGAGGGCAGTGTCACTGGCCCTCATATGCGGGACCGAACCAGGGCTGCTGGCTTCCCAAGCCAGCGCTTAACCACCACACCACTCGGCCGGCCCTTAAATTTTTTAATAGTGTCAGTTTTTATCATATTTAATGGACAAAAGGGATAATATTACTATAAGCATTCTATCTATAATTCTGTATGTTTTTCATTTGATGATATTAATATAAACTATTATTTCATGAGCCTTAATTGAAATGTTTATTAACTTTTTTTAAAAATTAGATAATTTAGGAACCATAAATACCCATCTGGAATGCAGTGTAAGTCAGACTTGTTGATTATTTCAGATTCTGACATCATGTGTTATGGTAGGGTTAACCAAATAATTTATTAGCCAAATCCAAATATTTTGAGAATGAAAGAAGCTATTAATAATTAGCTTGGTATAAAAGACACTAACAGGAGCAGGCTCAGGCAAACCAAACTATATGGTAACCTTATTTATGGGCCATATTTTAGAAAAACTGATGATAGACTTAATCACTGTAATTTTCCTTAGTAAATCACTATGATTGAATACTTTCTAACTCATTTTGTGAGACCAAAATTACCCTGCTACCAAAACTTGGTAAGGGTAACACACAAAAAAGAATACTACAGACCAATATGTCTGATGAATACAGGTGCAAAAATCCTAAACAAAATGCTAGCAAATCAAATACAAAAACACATTAAAAATATTACAGATCATGATCAAGTGGGATTCATTGCATGGGCACAAGGATGGTTCAACATATGCAAATCGATCAATATGATACAACACATAAAATAAAAGATAAAAATCATATGATTTTATTAATAGATGTAGAAAAAGCATTTTAGAAGCTACAACGTTCATTTATAATTAAAACACTTAATAAAATGAAAATAGAAAAAGGACCTCAACATAATAAAGGCCATATATGACAAACCCTCAGCTAATTTAATACTTAATGGTGAAAAACTAAAAGGTTTTCTTCTATGATCAGAAACTAGATAGGGATGACCCTGTCACCACTGCTACTTAAGAAAGTATTAGAAGCCTTAGCTAAAGCAATAAGGCATGAGAAAGAAATAAAAGACATCCAAGTTGGGAATGAAGAAATCAAATTGTCACTGATGAAACAAGTAAAGAATGAACAGGAACAGGCTTGTGAGCTAACAGGATGGAACAGGCAAAGAACAGGAGCGAGCTTGTGAGCTAGCAGGAATGAGCTTAAAATTTAACCTATTGGCTCTGAATCCCCTGGCTAACATGGCACCGGCAAGTTGACAAGCACATTACATCACAGTTAGGAAAAAAACAGTTCCCAATTGCAACAGCAGCACCCTACAAGCTGACATCCATCACAGATGGGAACTTGACAGTTCCCAGAAGACAATTGTAATGGCAGTCTCCCCTGCAAGCTGACAAGCACCCTACATCCTACATGGAAAAATATAAAATTCCAGCACTCCTCCTCATCGGCACCGCAGTCTCCATTGGACTCTGTCCTGCCTAAATTCTTTTTGCCAGTATCTCTCTTACTTCTCTGTCTCTGCAGCTCTCTCTATCATACTGCCTTGACAAACTCCTTTTGTCAGTTCCAAACAGGACTCTCTCTCTCCGTGTCTGACTTTCAATAAAGCTTTCTTGCTCTCCCACTTTGTAGAGTCTTGTGAATACTTTCATACTGTCTGAATGACCAAGGGTTAATTCTACACCAATACAGTCACTTTTTGCATATGACATGATTCTTTAGATAGAAAACCCTAAAGACTCCAACAGAGTAACTATAAGAAACACTAAACATACAGTAAATTTGCAGGATACAAAATCAGTGTACAAAAATCCATTGTGTTCCTATACACTAACAATGAAATTTTATAATAAATGAAAAAGCAAAAAAGAATTTCTTTTGCAATTGCAACAGAAAGAATAAAATACCTAAGAATAAACCTAACAAAATATGAAGGGCCTATACATTGAAAACTATAACACATTATTAGAAGAAATTGAAGAAAACGCAAAGAAATGGAAAGATATTCCTTGTTCATGGATTGGAAGAATCGACATAGTTAAAATGTCCAACTTTTATTTTATATTTAACTTTCCTAAACTCTCAGATAAATACAAGAAGCACTGTAATTAATTCTATGTCTTTATGACGATTCATCACCTTTGAATCAAACTGATAAATTACAGCTGTATGATTTTACTCGGATGAATTATATCTGTTTGGGGGGATCTCTAAATACTGGCAGGTTTAAACAGCTTTTGGAATGTATCTGTTACTGAACTGACTACATTATTGAAATGCAATATAGTATAGCTCAGTATTCTCTCTATATAGTTGCTATGGGCTAGCGAACTCTTATAATAAGAAATACTGTGGATATTAAGAGGTGGATGTTTATTTCACAATGTTCTTAAGAGGTAAATACTCAAAGAGAATCTCTGATGTATGAAGGAACAACAGCATCTTTAGGAAAATGACCATCTGCACTGTGTTTGCTGGAACCTTGAAAAATAAATACTTAAACTAGTTTACATCACCTTTAGAAAAGTGGTGAAGAGCCTTACTTTTTATCATTCACCAAAGAATCATGGAGGTTCAACCACAGTAACAGCGTTTCAATCATGTGCTTGTGTGTGCATGTGTGTGCATGCACATTTGTGCACTTACAATTGTGTGCCCAACCCCTTCTTTTTGCCAGGTCCAGGGTTCTGCTTTCTTACTGCTCTCTTTAAGAACTGTTTCTACTTTGTTTCTAAGACCATTATTTTCCCCATTCCTTCTGTACACTCACCTTAGAACTGCTCACATTACCCTGGATCATTTAATGGAAACCATCTAAACTAAGTCCACTTCCTTCCATAGAACTCTATCTGCCTTCCATTATTTTCTAACATGTGGCCACTGGAATCCCTGCTTTGTTTAATGTTAGGTGTTATCTTTCCTTGTAGTTTACCTCCTCACTGAAACTATACTTCAGCTGAAACTATCCTTTACTGTCACCTAATAATGTAACAAGTGCCGCTGTCCTTTCTCACAGAAAGCCCCTCCCCAGAGCAAAGGTCCCACCTCTCGTATACCAGTTTTACCTTTAGCATTTAAATTTGTCTTCAGTTCTTGAATATGATTACAGCACTATCTGGTAAAATAAAATATGTTCTAGGAATAATTTATTCATTCTTTCATAACTTCATCATTTAGGTTTCATTATTCCTTATCATGGTATCTGTGATAAATAATGCCACCTCCAAAGAATAGGGTGCATAAGAACTATCAGTTATATCAGTGAAATTTTCCTATTGACAGATTGGAGAAATCATTAGCAAGATTCCACAGTCTTAATATTTTAGAGTTAGTTGAAAAGAAGAAATTTAATATTTGTTTAATGCTTCTGAGTGTCAATTATCATGCTAAGTGCTTTGTACATGTTAGAAAGCAGAATTATGTGTTTGGACTGTAGAATAAGAATGCCTAAACTTTTCCACTTCCTATCTTTGTAGCATTAAATGAGTAACGAATTCTCAATTTCCTCATTATAATTAAAAAGATAATGGTATGGGGCCGGCCGAGTGGCGCAGTGGTTGGGCGCTGGCTTGGGAAGCCAGCGGCCCTGGTTTGGGTCTTTAAAAGAAAAAAAAGAAAAAAGATAATGGTATGATTTGACTTATAAGCACATTATGAGGATTAAATAAGATAACACATCTGATACACTGCACGTAGTATATGATGGTTTGCACATAGCATATGATGTGTAATTGTTAACTGTCATCTCATTTAATCTTTCCAATAACCCTAAGAAAAAGAAAATGGCACTCAATAAACTTAAAGACCTTGAGAAAAGAATGACAGCTAGCAAACAATGAAGCCAGAACATTAATATTGCTTTTTCTGTTTCAAAGCCCATGTTCTTACCTCTATACTCTTCTGTGCAATATAAATATCATCTCTATAATAGCTTTGAGAGATGGTGATACACATCTTGTATCAACAGTTCAAAGTATATGAGGGCCAGCTGAGTGGCTCAGTTGGTTAAGAGCTTGCTCAAGAGTGCGAGCTGAGCTCTGAGCAACAGCAGTTCAATGCCAGCCCGAGCTGAGCTGCCGCTAAGGTGCCAATAGGTGGCAGGATGGCTCAGCTAAAAAACAAACAAACAAACAAAAAAAGTATTTATATGAATGACCTTAAAATCTGTCTCTACATTATAACTGCTGCATCAGCTTGAAGCAGGATAGAAGTATCAACCAATTTCAATTTCCTCCCTATTTCTCTAACAATCAAGTCCTAGTTTTCAGGAGAACGTGGGCTCTCCTGAACTTCCATATGCACCACATCCCCTGAATACAATGATGATTATAATAAGCACCAGCAATAATCTTATGGAGGAGAAAAGAATCTAGACAGGCAGGGTATTTCTGACATATACAGATGTTACCTGTAATCACTGGTACTATGAGAAGCCCTTTGTCAGATGTCCAGTCTAATTGTTTACCACTCATTTCTTTGGGTCTATGTATTCCTGTTTCTCTGTACTGTGTTTCTGTTCTTTTCTCAAATGCAAAGAGAATAGTTTCTTTACATTCCAGGTAAATCAGTGACAGAAGGTCCACCTGAAATGTTCCACAGCTAATAAATGGACCTACAACAAATGGCTGCCTTTCCTGATCCCATTTTATTACAAGATTCTTTCTCCTACATCCCACTATCAGATCAAATCTGTGCCAAGATGCTTATCTATATCTGATTGCCTGCCCTTTGGATGACTTAGGATCACTTGGTTCCCTTCTGGTTTGTGATCAATGAAAAACATCAGCTTTAAAATTAGGCAGAATATGATTCAAACAGCTTTCTGTAAGTTTTGAACATGGGTAAGTCACATATGATGTTCCTAAGATTGTGAAGATTACATGATATAAGATAGGAAGTATCTACTGTCTGCCTAGCATGTAGTATGCACCTTTAATATTGCCTGCCATTATTGAAGATAAGGAGAACTCACTCTGGGTGTTGAACATACAATGTGATATATAGATGATGTATTACAGAATTGTACATCGAAAACCTATGTAACTTTACTAACCATTGTCACCCCAATAAACTTTATTTTTTATTTTTGATGAAGTTAGAAAATTTATTTAAAAAAAGAAACACCAGAGTAGAGTTGCCAGGGGCAGAGTCTAGAGTAGATAGCTGCCAGTGTCGATCTTTTAATAGCAATATATAATAGCAATATATATATTGCTCTTGCTTTCATCTTTCTCTGGTATACCCAAACACTGCTTGAGCCAGTGTGGAAGCATGACTCAATGATTTCCAATCCTGGATTAAGTACTCTGAAATATAATTTGTTGCTGACAAGAGACAGACCATGTTTACTCTTTGGGTATAATCCCACAGCTAGATGCACCATGTCTAAGGAGTAGGCATACATATACAGAGGTGATAGACAGCCCACAAGAAAACAGTATTTCTGGAACATCAAAATCTTTTGACACGTATTTCTATACAGAGTTGTGTGTTCAAGACACTTCATTTCACAAAAGCATTCCAAAATTCTTACTACGGTCCTTTAATTGCATTGACTAAAATTTCTGCTCTCAATTCGTATGTAGAAAACATATTCTTACCATTCCAAGTGGACACATTTTTTAACTTCTAATCTGAAAGTATATATATTTCTACTGAAACAAAAATCGGTATTGCATATGCCCTTTAAATTGGGGCTCTGTACTTGATATTCCTTGTTTTTCTACAAATCTTCCACATTCTTTTTTTCCCTTGCAGGCAGCTGAGCATTTTAGTGGAAGAAAAAGCCAGAGATTTCAAAGTCACAAAGAATAGATATTGTAACACAGTTTATATAACTATATATATGAATAGGGCAAGAGGGCAAACATTTGAATTCTAACTGGGTTGTTAAACATTGATTGATCTAAAAGAAGCATTTTAAGCTATTTGCATTATCTGTCATTCTAATGTCAATTCCAAAAAGAAAGGTGGACTGGGAGTAATCATGTGACATAGGAAGGTGAAGGACAGTCTTAAGAAATGGACATGCATATTTATCAGTGAGAAAAAAGAATAGCATTGAAACTAATTTTCATAGGTCATATTACAATGTTTATTCCTATTGCAAGGCTAATATTCCAGAATTCTATGATCCTCCATTTAATGCATATTCATAGCTATTACCTTAAGACTTAAAACTCACATAGAAGCTCATGGTTCCAGTCATAATAATCTGCATATATATGCAAAAAATGGAAAGTGTAGTTGGGTAAACTTATTGTCTATATGAGTTTGCTGGGGCTAACAAACAAAGGACTACATACTATTCTAACTCTTGTTTTCATAGGCCTGATCCTCCTTGTTGAGAGCAATTTGCTGGGCAAATAAGCAAGGCAATAGCCTCCCACAATTGCCAGTAACCCAAAAGGATTCTAACTCCTAAGTGTGCAAGTTAGCTATAAGATGGGGCAACATGGATCCACTAAACATTTCATTTAAGGTTAAGACTATTTTTAGCAGATGATACAATAGATTTGTAGTATAGAGGAGGTTTTGTGTCCCAAAACTCTGTGATCTTTTGAAATTATTTTTTTACATTGCACAAACTCTTCCCCAGAGTTTCCTATAGTGTGGTGGTACCTAGATCATGTGTTTCTTTACCTGACTTAGCTATAGTTCATGTGCATGAGACTTTTTCCCCACTATCATGTCATTAACATATAAATAGGGCTTCCAACTGGGATAACCAGAAATGGTGCCTGATCAGTACAATCTACTGGACTTTCTATTACTTTTGTTGGAACTTCAGCTGTGTTCTTGGCTCACCTCACTATTGAGGTCAAAGAGTATAAATATTGTACTTTCCCCTTAAATATCTCCTTTGAATTGAGTAAGTTAACAAGTTATATTACTATCAACTACATCTATTTCTATTTTCCAACAAAATACAGAGTCTGGTGCTGAAAAATGTATATATATTTTAAGAAAGGAAAAACAATTAAACTTGTAATACTAAATATATACTGATAAAAAAGATGAACACAAGTCATGTTTGACTTCTGAAATTACAAGAGGTGTTCAAAGTGGTTACCATCAGTGTCCAGACACTTCTGATTATGGCAAACTATTGCTTGAACGACATTGATCAAAAGTGTCCACTTGTATACGAGGTCTGACAATTAAGTTTGTGAACTTGTTACAATGATGTTGCTAGCCTTTTTAGATGTCATAGGGATTGTTCATTAAGGATTTGTACCAAACTGGACAAACAGTTAAGAAACTTTACTACTTGGAAGTGCTGAAAAGGCTGCATGAAAAAGTAAGAGTACCTGAACCTTGCACCAACAATTAATGGCTCTGGAATCACGACAATGCACCAGCTCACATGGCACTGTCTGTGAGGAAGCTTTTAGCCAGCAAACAACTAACTGTATTGGACCACCTTCCCTACTCATCCGACTTCTTTCTTTACCCAAAGATAAAGGAACTATTGAAAGGAAGACATTTTTATGTCATTCAGGACATCAAGGGTAATACTATAACAGCTCTGATGGCCACTCCAGAAAAAGAGTTCCAAAATTGCTTTGAAGGGTGGACTAGGCACTGGCGTTGGTGCATAGCTTCCCAAGGGGAATATTTCGAAGGTGACTGTAGTGATATTCAGCAATGAGGTACGTAGCACTTTTTCTAGATGAGTTTGCGAACTGAGTTGTCAGACCTGGTATATTTTTTTGGCACCCCTGGTATATCTCTTTTCTGATTAATATTATTCAACAAAGTAAATAATCACAATAGAAATTAGAGGTGAATACACAAAATCAGAACTTTAAATTTATTATACCTAATATAATATATATTTCTACAAGAATCTGTCTTTATTTGATGAATTCTCTTGTCTGCATCTCTTCATTTATGTACATGATTTTTATCTATTATTAGAGTTTTGTGAACTTGTACTTCATCTGATAAATTTGGAATCTCCATGTTATAGTGATTATATATGTGTACAGATATAGATATATAGATATATATGATATTCAAAACACTTATTAATATATGTTTAATGGCTATGCATTTTACAGATACAAGCTAGTCTGTAATGTGATAAGATTAAAAAGCATAGGACATGCTTCCCATCATTGAGCAAGTAAAAGTTAAGTGTAAGTCTGATATGTTTACATATAAATGTAAATATATGCAGCCTTGCTAAATACTGGCCCAGAGAAAAAGGAGGACAGCAGTTCAGAAAGGAAGCCAGCACTGTAACTGAGGAGATCAAAAAGAATTTCAGAGAGAAGATGTGAAAAATTCATCTCCGAATAGGATGAGGTTTAAGGGAAGGGAAGTTTTAGATTAGTTGTTTCATGAAGTTTGCTTTGGCAAAGAGTTAATATATAATAGATTTGAAATTCCTGGGGTGGAAATTCCTATAGAGTATTTGAATATCAGGTGAATTTATAGATTCTTGTCTTATTAGCAAGGGACATAACAGTAAATTTAGAAAAAGGCATTTTGAGGATCTTTTCTATTATTTGGGGGTTTTTTTTGTTGTTGTTCCTTTGTTTTTTTGAGGGCAGTGTCACTGGTCCTCATATGTGGGACCGAACCACCGCACCACTGGGCCGGCCCTGAGGACCTCTTCTATTATTAATATGTAAAAGGTACTTGAGGGGCAGCAATCTATTGGCAGGAGGTGATAACAACCAGGGAGAAAGAAAAGGAGAAATACACAAGAGAGCCAGAAGGAAAGCAAACATAAAACTTGCTAGTTAGAGAAAAGTAAGAAATAACTGTTTTTGAGGTTTTAAAGTAGAAAATATAAGAATTGATGAGTTCCACTTTTAACACGTTGGACAAAGACTAAAACTAGAATGTAAATTTGGGAATAAATCATAGGTAGTTATCAGGTAAAGGCAGCAATTTAACAAATGTTGATTAAATACCTATCAAATTCACTCGAGATAAAATGCAAAATAAGATAGACATGATTTCTGCTCTTTAGTTTAGAAAGGGAGACAAATGCTCAAAAAAGTGAAAAAAAGTATTTGAGAAAATATATAGTGGCACTAGGACAACTATCCTGGTACTAAGCACAAAAGCCATCAAGAAGCAGTAGAAGGTCAGTGTCAAAGAAAACTAAGTGAAGAGTACCTTACTGATCAACTGGATCAAAAATAAAAACAAAAACAAAACAAAACAAACAAACAAAAAATCCCAACCATTTAAGCTACTTGAAAACATGTCATTCAGGGTTGTTTTTGTTTTGTTTTGTTTTCATTTCTATGCTAAACAGTAGAAGAAAGGAGAAGTTAAAATTCCTTATTATGGGGTATAACTTATTCATTCCCAAATGCAACAAAGTCTTTCTCACTGAGTTCATTTCATTGGTATCTCTTTTCTCCCACATTTAATGAGGCAGCAAAGTGGAATGAGACAAGACACAAAAACTCTGTTTTGATTTTCTACAACTAAGTGATGTACCATTTTCATCCATTTTTCCAATGAAATAGAAAACTTTACTTCAAATCAGCTAGATGTTTCCATACTTATAAAGAACTCTGTCTATGAGAATATTTGAAAATTTTGTCCTGAGCTGGTTGTATAGTTGCAGAAGGCTGGCTTAGGTTTTCACAGCAAGGTACCCCAATCCTCCTGGATTGACCACTCATCCTAGGGGAGGAGGGACAATTTGCCCTGGGAAGCTAGGTAGACTCAGATTGTAGATCCTTAGCCCACCTGTGCTCAGGCAACATTTAAAGGGGGTAAAGTTCATCATTGGCCTTCTCCTTGTCCTTCGTAATTTATACCTAATTAACATGAAGTACAATAATGACTATGCAAATCATTAAATGTTCAGCATTAATTTTGTGGTAAGTAATATTAGCTCACAATATTCTATTTCAAGAGGGACATAAATGTTTTATGCAGATCTCATTTAGCTCACATAAGAAGTCATTCATTAATACGTCCAAATTTAGAGAAATTATTTCTTTCATATCAATCCTTAAAAGTCAATCTTAAGTCTTGCCATCATCAGAAATGTTTTTTTTTTTTCACCTTAATTTGAAAGTATTGGGTTGTCTGAAAAGTCATGACATATTTTTTCTGTTTTTCATTGTAAAAATGCATCATGACTTTTCTAACAACCCAATAGTTTGACCCTTATTGTGTTGTCTTATTATCTATTTTTTTGATTTCTGAATGTTTTGTAAATCTGTCATTTTCCCATATGAATTTTAGGCTCTGACAGAGTGTCTCCTTAAGAAATCAAATGCCACACAATTAAATATATTGTAAACATTCAATAAATCCTCTTCTGATTGATGCATTAAGATGGCCATGCAAGGATTTTGAGAAACATTTGCACACAAACTTGGTCTCTGGATGTAAGCATATTGACACTAGTATTTGAAGGAAGAGGGGGGAGTTTAGGTGAGATTAAAAATGCTTTATATGTAATTAGTATAACCCATCTTTCTGTACTTCGAAATATAAAATGCAATAACATCTGTGTCCTTAAGGACAAAATGCTGTATTTGGAAAGAGGACCAAAATGATCTCAAATTGAAACTTTACTTAATAAACAACTGGCATCTTTAAAGCATGTTTGGTTTTTGTTTTAAGATCTTACAGATACAATATGTAACATAATAGACAAATCGATAATGGGTTAAAATCAATTTCTTACATGGGTAAAATCAATTGTTAAAAACCTGTCAGAAAACTGCTCTTCTAAAGTTCCTTGTCGATATCCAGCCTATGAAAACTGGAGGCACTTAAAAATAAAAAATTGACTCAATAAAGTGATCAAAGAAGGCTACTACAGTTATCTGAAAAACATCCAATTCTTTCAATGCCTGCAGAATGTAGATATGTTTTTACATTTTAAAAAGTCTCAAAATGACCAATTGCGATTTAAAGATACTTATTTTAGACACAGTCTATATTATGCTTCTTTGAAAACGATTAACCAATTTGCAGCATTTCAGAAATATTTCCAGAGAAGTGCAACTGACTCATAATTTTAATTTTCTTAAATGTTACTTCTCAAAACTTAATTATATCCAATTTCCCTAGTCTTATGTGATTAATAAAGTGCATTACTAAAAGCATGTATATCACAGGCACAGTTTTGAGTTTTATAGCATTTTAAAAATTGACTTTAATATTTATCATGGATAAAATGAAATATATCATTGATTGTCAGTAAAATTGAAGTCTTTGTATATATTAAAATATGAATTGTTCCTTACTGTGAAAGTTGTAAAGTTCCACAGTAACACTAGCTATTTTCTGATCACATATAGTATGATAATGTGAAGTGCCACCTAGACATGTCTTTTGCTGCTCCCCTAGGTTATCAACTGTCTCTTTCCACTTGAGTGCTAAATGAAAAGGCTGGAATTTTAGCCCACACCCAAGAAAGAATGAGTTATAGTTTGGGTTCTAAATTAAAAAGAAGCACCTTTCTAAAGGGCACACTTTCCTAATTGTCCACCAAAGTATTAAAGAATCAAAAAGGTTACACAAGCGTACACACACACACACACACACACACACACACACACAAGATATGAAACAGACCTGCACAATAGGAGTGGCATGGATTGAGTTTTAGAGAGCAATAAATATAGAGTCTAAAGCTGTGACTCTTGACATACCTTCCACAATATGCAGGGATGTCTGGAAGTGAGGAAGACTGGCATCACGTTCTCTATACAGACTCTTGCAACCAACAGCATCTGCAGACACATCCTAATGGCTCTGAATCGTGAGTGAATACTAGACAGAGATGGCAGAATGCTATAGCAAAGAGAAAAACATCCAGGAGAGCTTCCTGCTCCTAAAGAATTGTGGTATACCAGGAAGGAGTCACAACCAATGACCTAGAGAACCAAGGGAAGATGCTAGGTTGCTCTCTGGGTTGCCTCTCTCTTGACCCCACTCAGGAAGGCATCCAAAAGTGAAATTTTTCAACAAAGTTGTCAAGCAGATAAGCCATTGAAGACCTGGCGAAAAGGTGTAATTTCACCATATAATTCATTGTACAGAAGGCTATAGAGGGGTTGACCAGCTGGACACTTGAGAAACACTTAAGGTGCCACACAGAAGATCCAGGGTAAGATGTTGCCTGAGCTGAGAATGCAAAGCATCGGAAAATAAGCAGCTGCATAAAATCAGTGCCAGAAAACAGAGTGGGTGGAGGGTTCTAGCAGTTTTTAATTGAATACCAATTGATTACCAATAGGTTATCAAGCACAAACTAACTGAATAACCTCTGGTATTCCCCAGAGAATCCTGAACATAAACAGAGACTCTACTTCTTATAAGCTGCCCTCACTGTGGTCCTTTTGGGTGAGTTTGAGTCTTTTGGAAACTTAGAATCAGCAATAGGAATGGAAAAGATAAGAAAGAGTTGAATTTTGCAAACCTCTATTTTCAGAGACTATTCCAACCTAAAGTGATTGAAAATATTACTGGGGTGGATGGAATTTAACTGATTGGATTAGAATCAATCACTTAATCACTTGCTATATGGTGAGACTCAGGCTTCAGAGCCAAAAACAGTTCATGAAACTCAAGTTTTATATTTGCTTATATCTGACAATAGATGCTCAATTGAACTTTTGACTCAAATGAATTATACTATATGCTTTTGAAAATATATCCTTTTATAACAATAGAAGAGTCTTGTAGTTCATAAACCATTTCTGAACTCTAATTCATTATGCAAGATACTTTTTTTGTGTATATTATCTGAAAAATGAGCTACATAAAGAAAACTTCTCTCAAAAACTAAGAGCTATTTATTTTTCCTGATAATTATTGGTTGAAGAAAACTTGTCATGTATAATAGCATCAATAATAGACCAGAGTATACAATCATTTTTCCATTATATTAGCTTTATACATGTGATTATTTCAACCCCAAATAATTTTGATTATCATGATTTGTTTATTCATAAAATTTTGAATTTTTAATCTAATGACAGCTTTAGTTTTGCAGTATGGCAAACAGAAGTTCTTTATATTGATGAGTTGATGCTTCCCCAACAAAGAAAAGTAATTTATGTTTTGTAAATAAATGAACAAAAATCATAAACTTCTAGCACTCCATCAGAGAAATTCTAAATAGAGAATAGGCTATCCACTAATGCAAAAACTCCAATTGAAATCAGTCTTTCCTTCCCCCTGCATGTTTATTTAATGCCTATTTCCATGGTTCCTAAGTACACTAATAAGATGCCATGTTAATTTAAATTTTGAAACAATACAAGAAAGCCTTTCTTTGCCTTAAGATAATTTACTTCAGACTTCTTTAGAATCATGCCTATTAAAGTTTATGGATTTTTCCAAAATCCATGGTGGTTATGGGATGTTAAGAATCTTTATTGAATGAATGTATACTAAGTCAAAGATTCATACAAGAGATAAATCTTCTTAGTTTGCTGCGATCTTCTATTGCATCTATGAGAACAAAAAACTCTGTGTCTTTCTGAGTTTCTAGGAGAATCTCCTTGATTTTACCAACTGTAAGACAGTCTATGATTAAATTCTGTTCCTTGAGTGGGATTCCAGATTACTTGAACCAATGATATCCTAATTCTCTTTTTAGTATAAGGCAGCATCTTTCAACCAGAAGTGGGTGATAGCTGAAAAATTTAGGAAAGTTCTAAAGTGGCTCCAAATATTAAATAATGACTGGCAAAATTTATTAACAGCTTTTTTGACCTGTCCTGCAAAAGCTCTAATTTTGATTGTAACATCTGGGCCCTGGATAGAATTTTCACTAAGACAAAACTGTAATGATTATCTAGGTCATTTAGATCAGCGTTTCTTAAACTTTAAGATTTCTGAGTAAGGAGGGTCTTTAAATGTACATTCTTAAATGTTAAGTGTTAATAATCTTGACTTCTGGTAAAATGGCAGAATAGACAGATGCTGTGCTAACTGCCTCCCAGGATCACACCAAAATTACAAATAATTTATACAACATGCAATCCCGGAAGTTCCTGGAACACTAGATGAACAGAACCTCTAAACGAAGAACTTAAAGAGGAGGCCACATGGAGTCTGGTAGGAGAGGTGGAGACTAGAGAGGGTGAACCCTGTGAAGGATGCCCCAGCAGTGGAGAGGCATCTCAGGTTGGGGTAGAGACCTTCTGGCTGCACAGCAAGCTCACCAGCAGAGTTGCTTTGCCAGGAAGAAGAGTTCCATGATAGCTGGCAGTAGAAATTACTGAAGACTCTCTTTGCTCAGCTCTGTGAGGCTGAGGGCAACTAGAGAACCAGTGGAGCCAGCACACGGACTCACTCACTGGTGAGCACTCACATGGTTCCTGGTGGAGGGAGTAGCTGTGTGAGCCGGGCCCAGGCGCCTGTGGAGAGGATTTGTGCAGAAGCTGGAGGTTTTGGGATTATTGTTCTTCTGGTGCGGAGCTTGAATGCAAGTGGTGTACAGGAGGGTGCCGTTTTGTCAGGGCTGGGCCCTCCCATAGAGGGTCAGGTCCGGGACTGCATTGGTCTGGTGGAATTGGCACAGAAGTGCATGTGTGCATGTGCGCGCATGTGGCCTTGGATCCCCACCTTCTGCAAGGCTTATACTCTGTTGCCAGGGAAACTCCTGGCAGGTGTACTCTCGCTCCAATAGGCTGCTCACTGAGACATGGGGGTCCGCGAGCCACCTTAGGTCCCCGCTCTCTGCACTGCTTGTGCAGAATTGCCAGGTTGGTGATTGGTTGTCGGGCTGCTCAGCATGATCTACAAGCAACTGATTGGGACAGGCTGGGACTGGGAGTTTTCCTGGGAGTGTTAGGCTGTGAGCTGTGCACCTGCATGATCCAGCCGGGGCTTTCTGGTGATCTATCTAATACATCAAAGCAATCCCTGAGAAACAGGCAGAATGAGGAAACAAAGAAACATCTCACAAGTAAAAGATCAGAAGAAACTTCTAGAAATGGAACTAAATGAAACAGAGGGATCCAACCTTTCAGAGACAGAGTTTAGAACACAGATGATAAGAATGTTTAACAAACTTAGTGAGGACATAAGGAAAGATAGAGAAATCATACAAAATAACCAGTTAGAGCTAAAGAATACAATAACGGAAATAAAGAACACACTCGAAGGAATCACCAGTAGAGTAGATGAAGCAGAGGAGCAGATCAGCGATTTGGAAGACAAAATAGCAGAATTCACCCAGTTGGAACAACAAAAAGAACAAAGAATAAAAAAAACAATGAAAATAGTTTAAGAGTGCTAGGACAAGAAGAAGCAAAACAACTATTGCATCATAGGAATACCAGAAGGAGAAGAGAAGAAGCAAGAGGTCGAGAATGTATTTGAAATAATAATGACTGAAAACTTCACTACCCTGGTGAAAGAAATTGACATACATGCCCAGGAATTGCAGAGTGTTTCAAACAAGCTGAAGCCAAACAGGTCCACACCAAGACACATCATAGTTACAATGGCAAAGGTTAAAGACAGAGACAGAATCCTAAAAGCAGCAAGAGAAAGACAGCAGGTTACATATAAAGGAACTCCTATTTGACTAACAGCTGACTTGTCTACAGAAACTCTGCATGCCAGAAGGGAGTGGCAGGAGATCATCAAAGTGATGCAAAATAAAGGCCTACAACCAAGATTGCTCTACTCAGCATGGCTATCACTTAAAATTGAAGGAGTAATAAAGAGGTTCTCAGAAAAGAATAAGCTTAAGGAGTTCATTATCACCAAGCCAGCATTGCAAGAAATGTTAAAAGGGCTTTTTTAAACAGAAGAAAGGGGTAAACAAGCTAACCTAGGAAGACCAGGAATCCAAATAACAAAATGGAAATACATAGGCACCTATCAATAATCATTTTAAATGTGAATAGGTTAAATGCTCCAATCAAAAGATAGAGAGTGGCTGAGTGGATAAGAAAATAGGATCTCTGTATATGCTGTTTACAGATGGAATAAGATATTTCATGCAAATGGAAATGAGAGAAAAAAAAAGCTGGAGTAGCAGTACTTAGTTTGGACAAAATAAACTTTAAAATGAAGACTACAATAAAAGACAAAGAAGGGCACTATAACCCTTATAAACATCTACACACTCAACATAGGAGCTCCTACTTATATCTAACTGATTTTGACAAACATAAAGACAGAGATCAACAGTAACGATATCGTAGTAGGGGACTTCAACACCCCATTGTCACCAATGGACAGACCCTTTAGACAGAAAATCAGCACAGAAAGAGGGGCCTTAAATGACACTTTAGACTAGCTGGATTTTGTTGATATTTTTAGAGCATTTCACCCTGAAACAACAGGATATACATTCTTCTCAAGTGCACATGAGACATTTTCCAAGATAGACCACATGTTAGGCCACGAAACAAATCTCAGTATATTTAAGAAGATTGAAATCATATCAAGCAGATATAAAGGAAAAACTGATTGCTGGCTGGGAGAGGGTGGGGATGAGAGTGAGTGGGAAAGTTTTGGACAGCGTAGGTGGGTGACTACAATGTTGCTTCAGGGTAATGGGAGGCAGTTCTGGGAATGTAACTGATAATGTAGTGAATGCTTTGTGGGGTGTCAGATGGTTGCGTGTCTTGTTGGGGAGACCGCTTCGGGGATGTGGTAGAAACTTAATCACTGTGCTGTACACCTGAAGTTGATGCTGTATAATATAAAATGTTAACTGTGATTGAATGTATACATATAGTTATGGGATGAGGAGTATAGTGTGGGAGTGGGGTCAGGGGTGTTGTAATAGATATTATGATATGGGGAGGAGTGGGGTGGCAGAGTGGGGAAAGGGGTTTGTCACTTTGATGGGTAAAAAGTATAACTATTGCACTGTTATAAAAAAAATAAATAAAAAAGTTAAAATTAAAAAAAAAGTGTTAAAAATCTTAAATGTTAAAATGGGTATTCTAAGTCAGTAGATTGGGAGTAGATTCTGCATTTTTAACAGGCACCCAGGTAATGCTGATGGGGCTGGGCCAGGACCCACACTTTGAGAAGCAAGGTTTTAAAAGGCTTGACTTTTTTTCCAGGATGCAATGCACCATTCTAAAGTTCAATATTTACTGATTTTTACTGATAAAAATCCACACTGTCATCTGCAATTAATAGTATATATTCAGTGTAGTATATATTTGGAAGAAAAATAAGGAATTCAGTGATGTTTTAGATATTGGTGTTCATAGCACCACAAACACAGCCTCTGTGCTATTAGTTATTCTTTATTTAGAAGATTTTAGAGAAAAAAATTAATTGATAGTTCATACATTTACCATTTACTCTGTAGCTTTACATGTGCTCCTGAGTCCTGTTCTATATTCAGTTTTGCTCTTCTATAGATTGCTTTTCAAACTTGCACTATACCTATTATTTTCACTAATGTTTTAAGTTAATACATGTTGAAAAGAGATATATTCAAGAAGTTTAGATTATTTTCATATTGAATTTACTTATTTTAAAACAAAGAATGAGTCATATATGTGAGGAAATCATTGGTACCATGGAAATTTCTACACATATCTCCTCTTAGTATTAATTTAATATCCTGTGACTTGATGAGAATGGTAATGGAAATAATATACATTATCACCTACATGTCTTATCAAAAATTAACTGGAAAGCAAGGATAACCACACCAAAGTTTTTTTTTGAATCAGATGAAAGTACCACCTTTTCTGTTGTTGTGCTGAGTTAAATGTTGCCACTTATAGGGTTGTACTGATCTAAAGTGCTACCATTAACAGCAGTGTGGCAAGCCATTGTTAACCACCTACAGCTTTTTGCTGGGCAAAATTGACTCCACTTATTGCGCTGTAACTAAAGCACTTCTTTTCACAGTTGCATTCCAAGTTAAGAGCTCATATTGTTAGATCAGGCCAAGGCAAACCTAATACCCCACTATATCCCATTATATGGTGGGCAGATTGCAAGAGTTAACTGTTACCTGCTCCTATAGTGCAGCTCCTTTCATAACAGTACACAGGTGAAGAACAATTGAATGGCATGAACTGAGCTTACATAAGGACCTGAACACAAAGAAATGGACCAAGGCTTTCTTCCAAATACAAGATTTGTCCAGACATCAGCAACATCCCCGGGACAGGCAGAGTGTTAAAGCCTCACTTGTCTGTATTATCTGCAGCTTTTCACACTACTGCACTTAATGAAAAATGCTACGAACCAAAGCACTCTATACTCAGGAAAGCTGTTCCCAGTCAAAGGCACATGGCAAATAAAATAAACACTACCTTCTACAGCACTGGAAGAATGAACAAGGATTGGTCACGTAAGCTTGAAACTAAAATGTTTCTTCACAATAAAATTGTCTGCGGAATCCAAAGAAAAATATGCAATGATATTGGATATATGATGCATAAAAAATAAAGACTATTCTAGGTAGGTCAACAATCAGGCCTGTGTAGTAATTACAAACATCAGGTACTTGTGTAGGAAATTCTAGTTAAAGTGCACCAGCATTGGAGAGCTAAATATTCTTAGTCACTCCATAATCTTTATGTAAAAGAGAGGATGCATTTCACCATGTGAACATTGCAGTCCTTGATCTCATCTTGTTATTATCCTGGAATAGGAGAGACCCTGGAAAACAATCAAAAGTCAGGGCAGACATAATCCAAGTCATGGGGATCTGACAGAATTTGCATATTCTGGTCCAGATCCTCTGTACACATAGATAATGGAGAAGAACACATGAGGTTAAAAGCAATAAGAGAATGGCTTTTAGATGGTGGAACTTTGTTGATAGGGAGAACAAAGCAACCTAAAACATGTTAAGGCATTAACTTTGTTTTGTGCATATCTTAAAAGGTTTCTATTGTTAACTTTGCTGCATATAGTATCAATTAGCTCCTGTAACCACAGATATACAAGTTTTTTTTCTATGATGAAGATTGTAGAGATATAATATTGAAATACTATTCTGTTATTTCATGCTTTTGTGGCCACATGATGATACATACTTTTAATAAAGGCAGCTAAAAGTTGAAATTGCACTGACGGGGCTCTCTAGTGTGTGACAGAATCACTTAAAAAAATCACTAAAAACTGACAGTCCCTTTCATAGTAGTGACAAGGGTTTACATTCAATTTTTATGTCTTATGTGCCTTGTTGGCCTATAACATAAAGTTGAATTTTGATTATATATCCTTTGGGTATTGTAGTCATCAAGGGATATTACAAGAAAAAAATCAAACATCCTTATGCTTTTAATCCATAAATATCTAAAATATGCATTTGGGCTTCAGGGTTATAATGGAAGAAAAAACATTCACCAGTGATACAAGAAAATCTAGGGCCAGATATTAGAGAGATATCTAAGCTGGTTGAAAAAGCCAGTCTTGATAGAAAAAAATTTTTTTTTTTTTTTTTTTTTTTTTACTCTTTCTTTCAACTTCTTTCCTGAATGCCTCTGCTGTTATATTCCACATGTTGTCATCCCTATCACCCTTGGTTCCCGTTTTATCGCCCATACTGCACATGCAAACCATTGGGACATGTTGTTGGCTCTAATTTTAAAATATACCCAGAAACTAACTATCACCACCTCCTCTGTTACCACACTGGTCCAAACCACCATCATTTCTTACCTGGCTATTCCATTAGCTTCCTTACTATTCTCCACTTACCTCCTAGAGTTCCCTTTAAATGATAGTTTAATTGTGTCCTTTCTTTGACAAAACTCTGCAATGGCACCATATTTCAATCAGAGTAATAGCTGAAGTCTTTCCGGTAGGTTAAATGCCCTACACAGTCATGTTTAGACATAAGCCTCCTTGCTTTTTTATCTTGCATTTTAGCTGGCCAGGCCAGATGGCCAAGATTCTGGGGGATGCAGGGAGATAATCTCTTCTTTTCATTAATCTATGAAGTCATCCATGATTGTCTTATTTCTGTATTCAGCAGTATTTTCTCTTTTAGTTTTGTTGCTATTATTAA
The DNA here is from genome assembly GCA_033961575.1 of Aselliscus stoliczkanus. NCBI lineage: Eukaryota > Metazoa > Chordata > Mammalia > Chiroptera > Hipposideridae > Aselliscus > Aselliscus stoliczkanus. The sequence goes on from CM066736.1 coordinate 65,687,541, forward strand.
TGACAGCTTTAGAAAACACATTTTATGTAACTGGTTCTTTATATTTTTCTTGACTTACATATTCATTGCTTTCCTCTTTTCCACTTTTTTCCCCCACTTCCTTCCCTGCATCCTCTCCCATTGAAATACAGACATGTATATCTGCTCATGATATTTTCCTTCATATTGATGATCTTCTCCTCAATACCTCCAATTTATTTTTTAAGGATTGGTTATACCCCTAGACACACTACTCCAATGAGTCTCTCTAATTGCTTTTCTATACAACCCCCTTCCTTGATCATTTAATTGAATACAGTGTGTGGATTTCTTAAATTAGGGCTTATCTTCTATTATTTATTTTCCTGCTCATTAACTTCCCCAACCCCAAAGATTATTCTTAGATTATTATGAACACAGGACACTTGTTTTATATTTCTATAAATGCTGTGTCCAATTAATCCCATCCCAATGCTGGAGGCATGGTATCAGTTTTATATATACTTGATTGAAAATTAATAATGATTAATTTTTAAATTGATATTAACATGAAAGTGTCAATGTACAAATTATTACTTTTTAATTGAATACATTTTTTTCAAATGTTTTAAAAATGTAATTATTTATTAGTATGAATATGTTTTAATATGTGAGAAATTCACTAAAGGCCACATATTACCACAATCACCTCTGATTCACTTTCTATTGCAACATTTATTCAAGGCAAAATGACTGTTTTAATATTCTAAATTTACATGTACTTTATTTTATATCCTTCTTCTAAAGAAGTATTTTTTTCTGATTTTGGTGGTTTAGAATGCTGAATGCATGAATACTGAATGATCAGGTTAGAACTTATTGAATTCTAAGTTGAAATTAATCAAAAAATTTAAACATGCATATTTGACATATTTCCAAATTATTCCACTTCTGTACCTTATTCATGGTAATTTGCTCTGAAATTGCAAAAAGGTGGTATGACTTATTTTTGTCTGGATTATCCTGATCTGTTCTTCATGCAGACAGTGTTTATAAAGCATTCCCCTCTAAGCAAAAGGATATTCATTTTGTTTGTTTGGGGTTTTTTTGTTTGTTTGTTTTTTTGAGGGCAGTGTCACTGGCCCTCATATGTGGGACCGAACCGGGGCCGCTGGCTTCCCAAGCCAGCGCTTAACCACCATGCCACTCAGCCGGCCAGAAAAAGGATATTCATTTTAAAGCTGCCCCTTCAAAGCCATTCCCCTAGATTAAGACACTTTTTATGTTTGCTCTACTACTGCTTAAGTTTCACCAACATATTGCATTTTCTGTCAATATCATTTTCTACCCTGCGATGCTGGGCCCAAACAGCACACTATCAGGATACAAACAATATTGCCTTTTTAAATTCTAGGAAAAAAGAAATCAAACCTAAGTATACTTGAGGAAAAACTATAATTACTTCATATCATTATTTTTCCATAGCAGCAGCTGTGACAATTACACATTACAAGGAAGTCTAATCACATTGCAAAAACCTGTCCCAGTGACTTAACTCTTAGCACAGGTGTAAATGCTGCTACCATGTTGGTCTGTACTGAGACCTGTTTCACTGTGTCATATTGATGTAGATTTTCCAAATTTTTGAAGATAAACAGAGGTCAGCCATTAGCCCATATGTCAACTACTGGGTGTCTATAGGTCTTTCAATTCAAGATTTTTCCTTTCATTTTAGTATGTTAAATAAAATGGCTCAAAGAACTATCCCTGAAATAGTGGGAAGTTCAAATACTCCTACTTCTATCACCTGCTCTCTGCAATGTCTCTGAGAGCTCATGGGGGGTTTGATGTCTTTTTATTACAACTTATTCCCAACATTCTATTTCCTCCAAATTCCTCATTTCACCTATGAATATTTTTATTTTCCTTTTCTTCATCCCCAAATGACACAAATATGGAACATCATGCTTTTGCCTTGATTTCTGCAAAATACCATTTATATAAACTGATTGTGTGGTATAGCATCTTAAGCTATAGATTGGGGGCTGACAATGAGGAAGTAGTAATATTAATAGTCTTGGGACTCTTTTATTGGTCAAGGATCTCTTCACATTCTTGACCTCTTTTTCTGTTGCCCTTTTCTGCTTCTTCCTTCTTGAAGTGTACTACAAGAATATCTGTTTTTAAAATGCCTCCAACTCTATTAAACAGAATCATTCAGCCCTTTCTTTCTCTTAGTTTGGCCCATTTTGACCAAGATTTAGGTATACCCTTTTGAAATGCACAACAGTGCATTAAAGTGTTTTACCAACAAGTGGCGTTTATTTTATTGACAGAATTCTGCTATTAGTTTCTAAACCCATAATTTTTAAAATTCCTTCCATAGTTTTCCTTTAACAAAATCTTTTCATTCCTTGCAAATGGTTTCTAACTTGAGAACATACACCCTACTCCTACCCCCAACTCACACACACACACACACACATATACATTTCAAATTCTCTGAGTGATATTTCAAAAGAAATGAAGAATACCATTTAATGGACCTACACATATGATTACCTAGACTGATTGCAGAGAGAGTGGCTCCTTATTGGTGACAAATGGCATCAAACTCTGGGTTTTGCCCCGAGGTATGCTGTAACTGAATATGGCTGCTCTTTTTCTCAGGGCACTAGCTCCCCATACTCCATTCAATGTGCTATTGAATTTCTGTCTCCTTTATGGGAGACATTGTTTCATTCAGCCAGGTCCCCTTCTACATTACTCTGCTTAGATCCTCAGAATGTGTATTTTCTTCCAAAAAAATGTTCATCCTCCCTAAAGTGTTACATGTCTAGCACTTGATCGTTCCCTGAAATTGAGGATTACACTTTATTTTTATGTCTTTAAAATCTTATGCTTTGTTAAGCAGGTTTCTTAGATGAGTGGCTCTTCCCGCAAACTTTAAAGAAAATCAGTCAACATGTGGGTAATCATTACTATCAACCACATACATTTTGGAACATGCATTATATGTAGAAACATCTACTATGTAATGGATATTCAAATAAAATACAGGGTATAGTCTCTGTCCTCCGGGAGCTTACATTATAGTAGTGATAATAAGATTAAAAATAATTGACATTGCAGGCATGTGCTAATAATGTTATAAGGATTATCTCACTAAATCTATATAAATGGTGAGGCAAAGACTATGGACATTCCAAGCTGGAGAATGTGATATAAAGAAAAGTGTCACAGTGAAAACACATTTGGCATATTAAGAGAAAAATGAATCAACTGCTTTCATTGGACCAGTTTTTATTTAGAGAAAGAATAAAATAACTCAGAGAGGTTACTAGGGCCCTTGGCTAATATGTTGAGAAATTTAAGATTTAGCATCTCACTAAGTTAACACTGATATTCAAGTTATATCTGATTGAATTTAAGGGTTAATGATGTTGTAGCCAAGGTTGGCTTTTGGGGGATTAATCTAATCAGTCACCAGATTTCAGGATAAGATGAAAGAGTGAAGGAAAGGACTGATGATGACACACTAACCAGGTAGAAATTAGCAGACTGGATGTGAGGCCATTTGTGACTGGACAGACTTAAGAGAGTGAAAAGACATAGGATGGGATAAATGGTGTGAGATTTTATAACAGAAGAAATGAACTAACTTGATATCTGGCTAAATTCAGAGGGAGGAAGATGGGAAGGAGGGAAATGATGCATAGCTGATTTTACAACATTTTACTTTTGCCATTGTCATTCACCTGCTTCTCCTTGGAAATCTTAAATCCCAATAACTCAGTATCACTGGTTCATATGGGATAAAGTCAAATTCTTTATCATGGATTACAAGAATCTCCAGATATGGTCTTCATGATCTTATATAAGATTCTTCGATTCTTCTTCATCCTTTACTCCTCCCATTTCAATGAACAGGTATCTTTGAGCATCTACAATGCATTCCACTTTGTAGTAGAATAGTTCTTGGATATTTTGGTTTTAAGACTTATTTGCAATTTGAAAACTTATTGTGGCTCTCAAAGAATGGATTTTAAATGAGGTATACTATCTATATTTTTTCTATAATATAAATAAAAATTTAGAAATTAAAAAAACAATTTATTTTAAAACTATAATATACCTGCAATGAATTTTGTTATTGGCAACAAATACTGTCAGTTATGTCCTCTGAAGTGGCAGCCCTAATTCATCAATTTTAAAGAAAATATCTGCCAAGTATACAAGCTTGAATAACAGTTTGTCAGTCAGTCTTTCTTTCAAGTAAAAATGGTATTTCATGAAGAAGCAGCTGGCTTGTTTGTCTCACCATTCAAACACCCGCACAGCTGTGAACAAAAGCACAATGCTTGTTCCTGTGGCAAACACTGCACTGCTGTAAGTGGCAGAATGCTCTATGCATACTTTCTATTTTTTTTCACAAATCTTTAAAGATGTGTATTCAAGAGTTATACTTAATAAAATTAATATTTTTTATGGTTTCATCAAGGATACTATTGAGATGAGATTTTAAATTTTATTTAATACTGTTTGGTACCACTCACTGCTTGATTGAGCCACAGGTTCAGCAGTTTTCTCACAATTACTTTTGCTTTATTCATTAGCAAAAATATCAAGACAATGAAAAAGGTCCACACCATGTTTATGTTATAGTAAAATAGTTTTGATACCATGGATCTCCTGAGGTGTCTCCAAGACTCTAGTCTGTTACAAGCCCTATACAGGGATATAAAAGTAATCAAGGTCAATGTGACTGAGGCTTGGCAAGGTAGGAGGAAAGCGGTGCAATTCTTTCTCAGAATATTAAGGCAATTTTAGAATTGAAAGTGCCTGAGCTGTAATATACCATATATTTCCCCCCAAAAGACAGAACAAAGCTGAATCATTTAAACATTCAACGTTAAAGATAACATAGCAGCTCCTTGAATAATGTTGTTTTGTTCACTGCTGTTATTATAATGTTGATGAGATGCTGCAGGAACTTAACTCTTGTTTATATCAATTAGCCTATGGTAAAATTGGTTTTGTTATCTGTCATTTTGCCACAGTTCTAAGAACCTCTTAAGGATGTTCACGGAGGATGTACTATAGCTATAAATAGAGAAATTATCTTGGAAGAACTCGGTAGAGAACACCTGGGATAGAAATAATTTCATTCTTACTAATGCCTCAAAACTGATAAATAATTCTCTGGTCACAAGATTAATTTTGTGATTATGGCTATTATTTATAGCCAATAATAAATAAACACAATAGGAATATTTGGGAATTAATTCATCACTACATAAGTTTTCAAAAATGCAGAATCATCTGTAAATATTTTAGAAGCAAAATTGTATTGTCCAAACCTTGTTTTGAATACATGCCTGTGATAATATCATGTGCTATCCCCACAGGCTATATTAAACATTCTATTATATTCTATATTATTTATCACTCTAGGAATATATTTTTCTACATTCACTCCAAAAGAAAAAAATTATCTGCCACTCATGCTTTTTAAATAAATGAAAATCATAAAATTCTATAACAAACTACTATAGGAACATAAGCAAAATGCTCAGTATAAACATAAATGCCATAAATTCAGCACATTAATCTGGTAAAATATCTATTTGTCTGGATTCCATGCTTTCTCTAAACATTAACATTAATCATTTGTAGATCTGCACATCAGTTTATTTTCCTAAACGTAAAGAGTCCATTTAGAGCATACGGTTATGGAACATAAGTGCTTGTGGGAAATGAAAGGGAATTGGGTAAGAATCTCTGTAATATGGCAAAGGACACAAGCAGGCAGGGCTAGGGCTGTCTGTGCAAAATGCAGGGTATTTCTCTCTGTTTCAATGCACTTTTCTTTCCACCTAGCCAAATACATTCAATGCCTCACCATCACCAAAACCACCTTTTCCTGAAGCTTTTGGTATGAATTACTAAATAACTTAGTCAGGAGAGTGTCCAAGAGATCTCCAATGAATCTATGATTAATACAATATATGTTCTATACCATAGGAAGTCCTGGGCATTTTTTTCTCCCTCAGTGTAGTTCAAGATTTGTTTATCAATCTAAATGTCTGTTACCTCTGTGAATAAAGTTGTGTAAGGTGGTCTTTTTCTCTGGTTTATGCACAGTATCCAGGACATTGCCTGACTCAGAGTGGCATTCAATAAATTTTTATTGAAAAAATAATATAATAAAAGGCTACCAGGAGGTATCCAACTATACCTAATGAGTTTATGATGCGGACTGAAATTTTTTATTTCTCTTCAATTACTGCCTTTAAATATCTCCTTCCAGATTCCCTCCCACTCCCCCCTCTCTGGATAGGGTCCCAGGTTTCCATATACTTTAAAGTATTAGAAGATGGCATATTTTGGCTTTAAAAAAAAGTGACAATTTTTTTGAATTCCAGTATGCAGCCCTGCCAATGCCAAAACTTCAGTCTCTCAACTGTCCTCACTCCAGATCAGACTGTCCTATGGCTAGAGGATCTGTGGTAGGGTAAAAGAGGTGTGATGGTTTCGCCTCCCCTACCTTTTCTAAAAAAAATCTTTCAGATGCTGTTGGAAAGATAACGATCACAAGTCCTAGTTGACTTAGTTGACTTGCTGTTGTGATGTGGCCATCAAGGCTATTGAATGGTAGATACCCAGATGCTAACTCTCCAGTGGGTTATATATGATGGTTCTTTGTAGGCTCCTTATAACCTGTCATACTTCCTAGTTTCTGGATAGAGCAGTCTACTCTCTAAATAATGACTTATGCTGATGTGTCCCTTCGAGTTCTAGCCTCCAGAAGCCTTCCCTCCTCTTATTTGCCTGAAATTGTTTCCTCCTGTCAGGTGGCATTAGCTAGAATCCATCGAGTTGGCTCAGGCCTGGTTACATCTGCAGGATCAACATTGGCCCCACAGAAAGTTCACAAACCTTTACCCTTCCAAATGCTAGGACTTAATTGTATCCTGCTTAACCTATTAATCTCATTCAGGCTACAAGGAAAACTTTTATCAACATCATGACTTTAAGAAACAAGAATCCGTTTCTATGCCTATCTTCCAAGATTGTTCTAGAATGTTCTGTTCCATCACTCTCTCTATTAGGGACACCTGTTTTCTGTAGCTTAGCAATCATTTAGAGGTTGTGTGAGAGACAAGTCTCTTCTTCCTGCAGATACTGTAGTTGCCATAGGGAGTTCCTTTGAAGCATCCTCTCTTGGCTTGAGAGAAGTATTCCCTTTCCCCTTAGTGATGGGGAAAGAAAACTCAGTCCACTTCCACTAGCTTTATATAATCTGATGACTTATATTTTTACTTCTCTTAACTTTTTTAAAATTTCTAATTGTTTAGGCTAGACCATTTTTGATATCTTCTAGCAGATAAAACATGGCTATGCCTAGCACTGTTTTTTCAAATATCAGGACACTTAATGTCTATTGTTTTCAATTTTGAGACTTTAGTAAAAGTTCTGAGATGACTGGAAGACATATTGAAATATAGAGGAGGATTTAAAATAATGTCCCTAAATCACTGTGTAACAGTGAAGGAAATGATGATGTGTCCAAAGACACACAATTTGTGGTAAAGTTGAAATTAGTAGACAGCCCTCCTAATTATAAGTTATTTTTCTACAAATGTGCCATTTTGTTCTCTGAAAGCAATAATTTATTAAGAAACTATATTTAAGGTTCTGACTAAGCAGAATAGCTTCACAAAATGAAATAACCTGAGTTCATGGAAAGATGACTTTAAAATCAGGTCTATTTTACATTAAAAAATAAATCTCCTTAGAATGGTTCCAAAAAAAGATTAGGTACTTACCAGTTTGTGCTCCATAATGGAAAACAAACAAACAAAAATTCTTGTGCATTAATTTTTTCCCAATTTTTTTGCATTTTATTTGACAACAACTATTTACTTCTTTTTTTTCTTTTTAAGATTTTATTGGGGAATTAGGGGAGGGGAACAGCATTGGGGAACTGGGGAGGGAACACACAAGTTGTTGTCGTTTTGTTCTTCAGTCTAGTTGTGGAGGACATTGCTTCACTGGTCCATGTTGGTATCATCATTACACTTTTCTCGGGTGAGGCAGATCAGTCATCGGCCTCTGGATGGCAGCTCACAGTGGCTCTTGGAAGCTTACACCGGCTGCCAGCTGCTCACGCTGGTTGAGGCCACTCACTGTAGCTTATGGCAGCCCACTGCAGCAGGGGCTGCAGCTATGCCATCCAGGGGAATCACAGCAGCCCAGTTTTAAGTGGAGCTGTTGTTCACCATCTTAGCTGTAGAAGGCAGTGTCACTGGCCCCCATATGTGGAATCTGAACCGGGGCCGCTGGTGTCCCAAGTCAGCTTTAACTAACGGGCCACTCGGCAGGCCCACAACTATTTATTTCTTAAGTTCACTATTTCGTCCTATTTTGCCATCTTTAATTTCAAACTAATCTCCTTGTTTGATCTTTATTTCCATTGCTGGCTGTGCTTTTCCCCTCACATGCTGGCTCAAGACAGCAGACAGAAGCACCTTTTATTCCCTCCTCTTTTAGCCCTCATACCCAATAAGTATCGATGCTATTAGATGTATCCATATGTTGTTTCTAGCCTTCAGCCCATCTTTTCCATTTTCATTTCTACTACCTGTAACTCTTCACCATTCTCTTGTTTGGTAATCCTCTATTATTACACATCCTCTGTTATTAAAACATGATACAAATAAAATTTAGAACTTATAACTATTCCTTAAATTCCAATAACAGAATCATAGATCTAAGAACTGGGAGAAAAACCCACTTATATCATCTGTCATCTTAATGAGCAAGCCCTTTGATGCTAAAATTATTTTTACATAATGATCATTTAGTTTATGCTTGAACTTCACTTATAGAGAACTGACAGACTCTCTCGAGACAGAGTTGAATTTACAACTGAGCAACTCTGGCTGCTTAGACTGATCTTTTTTATAAATTAATTCTACCTCTCACTTTGACTGGTTTGTCCCTTTAGATCTTTTAGAATAAATCTAAGCTTCTTATATATTACAAACTTTTAGCTACTTCGAAATAGCAATTGTATGTGGTATTATTCTTTGGAAATTCTATCTTTTAAAACAAAATTCCTGCTTATTTGCCATAAGACAGTTCTCTTCTTGCAATGGAAAATCCTAGGATGACACATCTCACTAAGAGATTGGGATACTAAATGATCTTAATATATGATACATTTTTAAGAAAAAAAAGTTATTTTTTTCAAAGTCTTTATATGTTGTTTCATGTCATGAACAATTATAGTTGCTTGTTATTAGGCAATATACAAAGGTCAACTCTCAATGTCCCAAATAAAGACAACAAGTTGCCATGGAAAGTCATTGCTGTGAATCTAGATTTAAAAGAGGCAGTTCAAATCACTCTATAAAGTATGACAAGGATATATACCCAGAGTTAAACTACAAACAAAACAAAGCAAAACAAAACAAAAACACCTTCTTGCCTGCCTCCTAAAACATTTATATACTAAAGTTCTAAGTATTTTATTCATTGGCTTACAAAAAGCAACAATTAATTAAAGAAAGACCTTGCAAGAAGAAGAAAACCTCTCCTGAATGTTTGCTCAAAAACTCCCTTAAACATTAGCTGAATCTTTAATTTCATTCTCTCTTTTTTTTTAAGTTCCTACTATCATTACAATTATAATATGGTTTCAAGTTTTTCCTCATAATTTTGCTTTTCCTCCACTGAATACATTCTTGTTCACCTATGTTTCCATGATAGGATTGAGTCTGGCATGAACATAATACCAGAGTCATTGTTACCACGATAGACGCGAAGTAGATCTAACCTCTCCCTTATTCTTGACATTGTCAATACAGCTGAAGATCATGTTAGTTGTTTTTTGGTAAGCACATACTACTGCTTACTCATAATGAAATCCATAAAGAGCTATTGATTACCTGCAAGTCTAAATCATTGTTGCTTCTTTCTATCCCTGATTTCTGCAACAGCAACCTACCTATTCTCCCTTGCTTACATTCTTGCCCAAGCCCATCACTACACTTCCCATAAAGCATCTCACATGATCTTTTAACATGCGTTGTTGCTTAAAATATGTCTATCTATTTATTTCACCCCTTATTGCTCTTCTTGTCATAAATGCCCTTCATTGATATAGGTTCTTCTCTCTTCATCTATATAGGTTCTTCTTCAAATATAGTAAGTCTGTTTCCTCCTGAGGGCTTTAACACTTGCCTCCCTCATGTTGCTTATTTTCCACATTAATCAGGTATTTCATTAGAGACCTATTCAGAGTGACTTTTCCTTATCATTTTATGTAAAGTAATACCTTGGTAACTGATCAAATCACCATACACATCACTTACTATCCCTTTACTCTATTCAATTTCTTCTTGGGAATTATTCCTATTAGACTTTATTTTATTGCATTTCTTACAAGTTGTCTATCATCTAACCTAAAATGTGAATTCCTCAAGGATGCAGATTTTGTCTGTCTTGTTTATTGCTGTATCCTTAGTGACTAGAACAATATATAGTAGGCAATGAGTTAATATTTGTTAAATTAACAGACAGATGAATGAATTGGACTAAAAGATACTTAGAATTTATTAGGCCATTGAACCTGGAATGTGAACATTTTTTAAAATGTCTCTTATCTCTGTAATCTCTATTCCCAATATGCAACACCTTTTATAAATTACATATGACATTATCATTTGGAAATTTTTATCTATAGCTATGACTTTTTTTTTTAGAAGATAGACTGAATCATAAATGAAACAAACATTGCATCTTGAGTTCTACTTAATCCCATTTTTAAAAACAGGCAATTCCTTTAGGGATTAAAATGGAACAAATATGGATCCAGGGGCCAGATTGAAATAGTTCTTTCTCAGTTTAGTCTTCAACCAGAAATAGCTCTGGGCCAGCAAAGGTGTTATCAGATAGTTCATCTCTGAATGACCATAGAGGAGCACGTAGAGAGGCACATAAACCAGGTGTCCTCTTGGAGACTTTTAGAAACTTTTGAAGCAAAATCTGCTAGACCTGTGTTTTACGTGGAAATGGTTGATATGAGGCCTGAGCAGCCTGATCAAAGATACTGACTGACAATTCAAAGATTTTACCTTTCCATTATCTCTTTGCTTCCTTTTTCTTCTTCTTCTTCTTCTTCTTCTTCTTCTTCTTCTTCTTCTTCTTCTTCTTCTTCTTCTTCTTCTTCTTCTTCTTCTTCTTCTTCTTCTTCTTCTTCTTCTTTTCTCTCTCTCTCTCTCTCTCTCTCTCTTTCTCTCATTCTTCCTTTTTTAAAAAATGTTTATTGGCTATTTTCACAATCCCCTGAACTAACCTAGGATAATTGCTACTTCTTTAACCCAGGATTTCAGGAACTAAGCCTTAGCTGAGTTCTTGCTGTTGAAACAAATCAGAATGATCAGGTTAGAGAATCCAAAATTATTCATCCTTTTTAGATGTTGTCTGACCAAAAATTGCAATAACCAGAAACATAGTTTATACTTGTCTTGACAGAGGAAAAGAATCAAACAATTATTTCCTTTCATTCATTTAAAGATAGATACCCATACTTACAGGGAGTATTATGCTAGGTCTTGTATATGAAACATCAAATAGAACAGGCATTGTCTCTCTTTTTATAGAACAAATGGCTTTATACTTTCTAATTTAAGCATATAAGAATCATAACTGCAAAGCACGCAAGTACTAGAAAGGAAAAGATCATCACTTAAAACTATAATCATCCCTGATATGGACTGTTAGATGGTTCAACCATACTCTAAATTCATACTGAGATCAAGGTCATGCTGCAAGCACAGCCACTATCATAAACACATCATGAGAAATAACTAAGTTCTCTAACAAATTTCAGTGTTAAAATACAGTGAGAATTAGAATGGAAACCATTTTTTCCCCAAATGCTAGAAAAGATAAATATTGTGGTTGATACTTACATCAAATAAATATCACAAAATATAGAAGCCAAGAAGTTTCAAGAAATATGTAGTTAACATGATTGATTTTTCCAAAGAGCTAAAATAGAACAGAAGAGGATATACAATACTTAACTCTTTTTCATTCTCACAACTAGTTATATATAGTTTATTTTACACATGATATATTTTCAGTATTTGTGTCTTGATAAACCTATAAAATGCATATAAAGTCAAGGAGAGCAGAAGTTTTCCTCTGCATATTAATCGTGTTCAGCTTGCTTGGGTGCTTAGTGAATGTATCTGTCTCTATTCTTTATAGACGGAATAGACTTGTATTTGAAGCAATGAGATATAGAAAAGTAGCTGTGTTCTTGCTGACAAATCATTCAAATTACTATATAGGGGCTCCCCAGAAGTTCATGATAAGCTATAAAAAAATCTGCATCATAAATTAGTATATTTCACATATTTCATTAGCATAATATTACTGTGATAGAAACGTACCTCTACTTAAGCAATGATATTTAAAACATTGGTTCACAAGCTCTAGTAGACACTGGATACAATATGAACTATGAGCATTACTTTATAACAAAGAGAACCAATGCACATGATTAATTTTCTTTCAACAAAGATTTATCATTGTTGAAAATAATAATGCCAGTAAGAATCAGTCCAGTTTAAGAAGCAGGAGATAAATTTTATGGCACTTTCTAAACACTTATATATTATAATATATATATATATATATATATATATATATATATAATGTTATGATATAATATTGCTTATTCCTTACCTAATTGTTTAGTGGAAAAATATTTTTAATATTTTTTATGTAAGAGAAATAACATTTAGCTAACCTAATAAGTTAATTCTCTTTTTAATCTTGAAAACATTGAGAACACATATTTGCTCTCATTTCTTTAGGATGCTGAATCTGCCTCTTTAGTTGATACTTTCTATCACTCCAAAATTGCTGGCAATTATAGATACCTTTAAATTTTTTATTTGCCTTTTAGATAAAAAATAAAGTAAACCTCGCTAAAATCAAGTGACCCTCCCCTGCTGACAAAGAAAAATTAAATTGTCTTCTGATTAATTACATGTCTAATTCCACTGGTGCACAGATGATAAGAGTCAACTTGGTTTCCTGCACTGAGGTAAGCTCCATTATCATCACGGCTTCCTGGGGACCAATACAATGTGCACATACATAATTTCAAAATGATTATGCAGGAGCCATAATCTATTTCTCTTTCTCCACTGCAGTAGGCCAGTCAGGCTTAATATTATCAGGTCCCTGTTTTTCTTTAACACTTCTGTTTTTCATTTTCCTTTTAAAGCTCTTAGGCTGCACTAGCTGACAGTGACAAAGTTCTGTGCTGTTTACCATGCTGCCACCAAGAAGAGTATTTGTATAAGCTTATCAATGACAGACATTCTCTGTTCAATAGTATATCATCCTCTCGGCAGAAGGAGCAAACTATCACCTTTCTAATAAAATGAATTTAACCCAACGGAGGAAAATTGGGTCAAAGTAGAAGGAAAAAAAGATTTCTGTCCTTCTTGCTGTTTTTAAAGCAAAGCAGCTTCTATCAGAAGCATCTGAAAGTAATTCAGGATAAAGTAACTAGATGTACTTCTGTAGGAAGAAGGTCAGTGTACCTCTGAGCAACTGAATTTCTTCTCTTGTCATTTTCATGTGGTCTGGTGTGTTGAAAGCGTTTCTCTAGGAGGCAGGCTTCTCATTATTCTTCCACTAGTTACCATCTATGTGACATGGAGCATGCTACAGAGTCTCCCTGAGTCTCATTAAGAACAAACACTGTTTTACTTGCCCAAGTACAAGATGTTGAGCCACAAAATTTCCAAATTACTTTTAATTCAAAGATTTATAAATTTACCTAGGAATTTTTTTTTTCAGTTTAAAAGAGATATAAATGCATCTAATTTTTAAAAAAAATCAAATTAAATATTATTCTTAAGCCTATAACTTTGGTAGAAATACATTTGGGATGTTGAAAAACATATGTTGGTACTGGGAGTACAAATAAAATGCTTTTTCAAAAATCTTCGACCAAATAATTGTATGTTAATGAATCTAATAATAACTGCCTTCTAACCTATTCTAATAATAAGTAGTATCAATTAATATTTACATATGACTTATTTCACATACACTATCTCTCTTAATGTCAGTGTCATATCAGGCTATTCTATGACATTCCACAGAAAGAAACCTATTTGTAACAAATATTATTGTAATACATTTCTCCAATATTTAAATATTTAAAAATAAACTAGAATTATTACTAGCCATGTTCCAAAAAAGAGTATGCTAATTAAAAATCCCATTGGATTGGATACTCTGTATAACAAAGCATGGTAATTAATTAAACCCTTCAGTTTTTGTTGTTTGTTTAAAAATGGGAGATTGTATGAAAAGCAATGTACAAAGAGCCAAGGAATGTAAATAAAACTGCTTATAAATTCAAAGAAGATAAACCCTAAACCATACTCTCTCTTCTCAATCACTATCTCTACACATATTTGGAAAATAAGAGATCTTTGAAGAGAAAAATTTAAAGAAAACAATAATGTGGACTTTGGCACAGTAGAGGTTGAAATGTTGATGCTTTTTGTCACTATAAATTCAGAACCAGGCTGTAGTAATTATGATTCCTCCGCCAAATGGTTTCACAGATTCTATCATGTAAAACTTAGATTTTATTGCTGTTAATTATCTCATATTGATAAAAACAATTGTGCTGATTTTAAAATTTTTGTAAGCTTAGCTAATTATGTTAGATCCCAGTGCTCTTACTGTCACTGTATCTGAAATAAAGCTAGAGAATTTTCCATCTTCATTATTAACTAAAACAGACTATTATTATGTGCATGTCGAACATCTGTATATACTATAGGGCTGGCCGAGTGGTGTGGTGGTTAAGAGCTGGCTTGGGACGCCAGCGGCCCCGGTTCGGATCCCACATATGAGGGCAAGTGACACTGCCTTCATAAATAAATAAATAAATAAATAAATAAATAAATAAATAAATATTACAGCTAAAAAAAATTGCCACTGCTGATCACTTCCTTTCTGAAAATGTTCTGTTACCTCTCTTTCCGAGAGTCTCCCCAAAATCATAATTCACCTTCCATTCTTTACAAGCTATGCTTTCTCTTGCCCTTAAAAAGTCATGTTTCTCAAAATTTCCTCCTTGCCTTTATGACTTATTATATACATAATTCTTGGGTGATTATTTCCCCTCCCAGAGCTTCAAATTCATCTATGCAACAATAAGCCCCAAGTTTACTCTTAGCTCAATTATCTTTTCTAAATTTCAGACATTTTTACATGAATCTGTTACAGATATATGAAACTTAACATGTGCATTGTTGAACTTAGTACTCCCCCACCCTACTTCTACACCTCCTTTATTCAGCATCCAAATAACTGGCAAAATCATCTACCCCTATAATGCAAATTTTTTAATCATTTGCCAAGTCCTATATACTTTATTGCCAAAATATATTCAAAACTTTCATCGCTTGTTAATGCCCTTCACTACTGTCTTATTTTAGTTCCTAATCATATTTTGTTCTAATTATTTTTTAATTTGTATCCATTAACATTTACTCTGTACTGTAAAGTGAAACTGGTTTTGGTAAATGCCAAAATGTGAATATTGTCACATTCACCATTACAGTATCATACAGAATCCTTTCACCACCCTAAAAATATGTGTTATACTTCATTCACCCATTCACTCATCCTCTGACACCAACCACTGGAAATCACTGATCTGTAAGGCCTCTAGTTTTCCCTTCCCAAAAGATCATATACATGGAATAACACAATTTATAGTCTGTTCAGAGTGGCTTTTTTCAATTAACACAATGCATAGACAATTCATCCATGTGTTTACATGCTGTGACAGTTCATTTCTATTTACTATTGAAAAGTATTGTATTATGTGCAATTTCCACAGTTTGTTTATCCATTCCCTTGAAGGGCATCTTGCTTGTTTTCAGTTTTTGGTGATATTAATAAAACTCCTATAAACATTTATGTGCAGGTATTTTGTGTAGCCTAGCAACTGATGACCTGCTTGCTCCCCGCGCCACTTGCCCCATGTCAAAAATTACATCATAAGGAAGTGTCTTGGAAAACTGGGACCTGGTGGAAGGATATTGGTAAAACTTCCTTGAAGGAGCGTCTCAGAACACTGGGGCCGGGTAGAATGAAACCACCTTATCGGATGGTTTCTTTACCTTGGAGCCATCCTCTGGGGTGAAAGCGTGGGTTCATGAAGGCACAGTATGTGTTGGAATGCAAACAGGAGTTGCAGGGAGATAGACAGCAGGCACGAACCTTTCACAGACCTTGGAGAGAATAAATGTTTCTTCCTTTGATGTTCCTTAATAAAAGCTTTGGCTCAACCCGATTTGGGGCCTCCAGTCCTTAGTAGACGGTTGGTCCCTTGGCCCCAGCTTGCACCTAAATCACTGGCTCTTTGTGTTTATTTCAACAATCGCCACCCCTTCCCAAATCTCATTGCTTTTTGTTGTGCGGGATGTGACAATTTTGTGTGAGCACACATTTTAAAATCAGTGAGGTACAGGCCTAGAAGTCCAATTACCTGATTATATGGTGAATGGCTGGACCATTCGCCTTCCCACAAACAATGAATGAACGTTCCTGTTTTCTGGATCCTCACCAGTAATTAACATTGTTTTTTCTGGATCTTAGCCATTCTGATATGTGTAGTGGTAATCTCACTGTTGTTTTAATTATAGGTCCATTTTTAATATGAGGTCGTATATCCCTGTGAAAGCTGTCATCCTTTTATTGCTCTCAACAGCCGATTTTTAAACATACGGATGTGTTTCCTAGTTAAACACATCCAAGATAATCCATCTATTTAAAAAAATGAATAAAACAAACAGGGAATGCAGTTGGGTTTTCTCTTATTTCTTTAATCAGTTTTGCTGGTTCAAGTAGCAGCAACAACATAAAATGTGCTCATAACCTATAGTTTAATCACGCTCATTTTCTGTTTTGATCATACAGCAGTCTAGCTGTCTGCCCCCATGCACCTTCCCATAACAACAGATCCTCATAGAGACAGTTCTTCAACATTATGCCTACTCTATCTTCCTGTGTGACCCCAGAAGATAGCTGGATAGTCAAAGATGGGTATGTCCCTAGCTGCAGATAGGGAAACCCAAGCCAGACACAGTCGCGGGGTGCAACAGGAAAAATCACGGAGTTGAGGAAAATGGGCAAAGACCCCTTGTGTCAGGTGCTGACAGCTTGCCTGTGAAATGACCTTAAAAAGGTGATAACATCTGTCCTCCATGTAATCCTATCAGTGAGTCTCGGCATGGGAAGTTTCTGTCCCTTAGGAGGTGCAATGTGAACTTATCATGGAACTTTCGGTAAAGGCAGTATGCAGGCCATGGGGTGATTTGACCCTGAGCTAAGTTCTCTGGTGTGATGTATGAGACTCACAGACCAGGGCTGCGTCCCTGTGTGTATCCCAATAAAAGCCACAGACAAGCCGGATTCGGGGCTTTTTGTCCTAGAGGCATGGAGCCCCCTGGCTAGCACTGCTTTTGAACTATCATTTGTCTCTTGTATATATTTTTCTGTTTCTCAACCTCCGCCATCCCTTCCAAACTCTTACGACCCTGTTGTGTGGGACGCTACATTCTGCAATCCTTATCAAGTCAGGGTGCCAAATAGCTCCTATAATGTCATACTCATAGACAAAGATAACCAGAGAAAACTAAAGAATAACATACTAAATAATGAAATAATGAAGGAATATTCAATGTAAGTATTACCAAGTAACAAGAACATAAGAAGGCTGTACCTTCAAAATAATGTAAAATAAGGTGCAAAAGTGAAAGACTTTAAATACAATTATCCTCAATAACTGATTCTTTCAAGTATCTAATCAATTCTAAACAGGTATCTACAGCAGAGAAGAAATTAATCAATTAAAAAACTGTTATAAATGCTTCATATTAAATGTAGATAATTAAAAATCAAATCTCATGTAAAAATTACAAATGTCTTTTTTTTCCAACTTTGTCCATAACATTTAAGCAACCACTTACCTCCAAAATCAGCTTTATTGTTCCTATCTTCCAATGTTTCATTTTACTCTATGGAAAGAGTAGCACCTTCAATCCCTTATGAGCTGGAAATCTAGGGATCATGGACCCCGTCTCAAATTGAGTATTTTCACCTTTCCACCACCATAGTATAATACCTCCTTTGCAATGACTGTTTATTTGGGAAAATAATGTTGGGCCAGTATAAGAAAATAAAACCTTAAAGTGATATTATAGACTACCATTCTCTCTTCACTAGCATTGTCATATTAATAAATAAAAACACTAGTTAAATTTAATTTTTAGATAAAATATTGCATGGAACATACTGGAACAAAAGCAATTATGACATGTGCTGCTTATTTGAAATTCTAACTTAACTGGGCACCGTTTTTTCATCTCTCAAACTTATCTCCAGTCCCCTCAGTTAGGTTATGAGTTCAAGAGGGAAATGACATTGAGAAGGTAAAAGAGAAACAGACTACATGAGCAAGGAAGATGGTAATACTGCCTAGAAAGAAGCTAAGATAGGATAAACTATTTAAGACTCTATTTCTTTTTTAACTAACCATAATATAATATTGATGGACCAGGGTTTTCATTTAACCTTTAGTGTTTCTGCTTTTTTTTTTTTTTTTTTGCTTTTTTGAGGGCAGTGTCACTGGCCCTCACATGTGGGACCCGAACTGGGGCCGCTGGCTTCCCAGGCCAGCGCTTAACCACTGTGCCACTCGGCCGGCCCCAATTTTTTTTTTTTTTTTTTTTTGAGGGCAGTGTCACTGGCCCTCATATGTGGGACCCGAACCGGGGCCGCTGGCATCCCAAGCCAGCGCTTTACCAATGCGCCACTCGGCCGGCCCTAGTGTTTCTGAAAGTATTCATTTTTTCACATTTTCACTGATGTCTTTATCAACATTTTATAGAGGTCTCATCCTACCTTTCAGTCTCTTAAACCTGTTTTTTTTTTCTCTGTAAGCAATGATGCTCACATATACTAATAACATATCAATAATTTTTGCAGTTAATTACTATTATTTCAACAAGGAAGAGGCTTTTACATATCTTTTAAAAAGCATTTAGATATATGTGAATGTTGTAGTTATTACATTGAAACATATAACATGCACTTATTGACTGAAATACTAGATTTTTCTCTCTCTATAAAGATGCTCCTTTGAATTTCAGATGAAATTTTGGAGCACAATCTAAACTGAGGATTACCTTTTTGGTTTTAAAGAGGGCTCAGCCATCATACACAATTGAAGTTACACTGGTAGCACTTAATATCAGAATATAGAGCCACTTAGTTAAATCTAATTGAGATGAAATATTACTTGTATAAGCACTTAAATCATCACTACAATTTAAATTCTACACATTCTTAAAACAAAAAAATCTTCTGGCATATTAATTTTTAGCATTCTGATGGTATTACTCCAAAGAACATAAGCTACTTTTGCAGAATAAAAGATCTCATTTTAGATCATTTTTGATATAGAACAATAAAGTTGATTAAAACAAAGTTAGGGAAGATGAGGAAATCAAAAAAATATATTCTGTTAGAGGTACCTTTAAATGATTGTGTGTGTGTAATAAAGACAGCATGGTTCTATTTTTATATGGTGACATGTAGCATTATAATGAGACTTTTTAAAAAAAATAATTACCTGCTATGAAATATATATTTATACCAGGGGTGCCAAAAATGTATACAAGTGGACACTTTGGTCACTGTTGCTCAAACAGTAGTTTGCCATAATCAGAAGTATCTGGACACTGATGGTAACCACTTTGACCACCTCTTGCAATTGCAGAAGTCAAATGTGACTTGTATTCATCTTTTGTTATTGGTATATATTGAGTATTACAATTTTAATACAGTTTTCCTTTCTTAAAATATGTATACAATTATTTGGCACATATATATGTATATATACACTATATGTATACACTATATTATCCAAATATTCTGAAGGCTAACAATGGCTTATATTATAAATAAAAGTCAATGGGGTGGAGTGGATACTCATTTCATTAACATTTATATAGTATTTTTCTAAGCACTTTATTATATTGAATTGTATATAACTTTTTGAAATGCTAACAAAGATTTAAGGATTGTTTTCTCTTTCTTTTGTTGAAATTTATAAATAGTGATATAAAAGAAAGCCTGAGGGTATTTTGTAATGAAGACTTTTATATGTTTTTTGTTATTTGATACATAAGGCAGAATTTTTTACCTGAAAGACACCCAGCGATTGACAGAAACAGAATTAGTTTCCAGAAGGAAGCCATCCTTCTTCACGAAGATTTCCTGTCTCAATGTGCTTAGCAGCTTTAACGTTTCTTCATTAAAGAATGCCCTGTTGAGATAAATAACAGTTTTCAAAAAATAGAGGAAATAAATGGAAAAGCAAACACAAGCCAATTTTTAAAAACCTCATAATAAAATGATAAATAGCCTTTAGTGCAAAGATCAGATTAATATATACTTTGATATTGACAACCATAATACAATTACCATTAGAATTAATTTAATATGTAACACAAAAACTTTGGTGAAGTGATAAACTTTGCCTATCACATTTATTTATATTGAATATTCCCTAACAGATAATAAAAACATCAAGCTTTAATGGGGATGATTTTTCTTCACAGGGAATGTATAAGAGCTATATTTATTACATTAGACAAATTATTGGACTAGAAAAATAGGGTATTGGAGCCAGTTACATTAATATATACTCCTGTGGTCTAGAACATAACTAATGATCAGTTAGCCAAGAGACTTTACACATTGTGCCTGTGGCTCATCTAAACCTCCACAGGGAATTTTTCTCATTTAGTATTAATGTCAACTGCTTTTGTTTAGAACTCCTTTGATTATCTACATTACGTTGTAATTGCTTCCTTTGGTGAGCTATTTCTCTCAGCATCTTTTGCTACCAGAACCTAAGGGAGATGAGAATTTTCATGAATATTTAACTTTTTTGAGTGTGTGTGTGTGCATGTGTGTGTGTGTGTGTCTAATGCCATTTTTATAACAGTAACCAGTATAGCACATTAGTGTCCTTTGGTTGCTTTATTTGTCCTGAAATATACGATATGCATAAAAGATACAAAATTATAGCAAGAAACTTCCTGCAAGGACTTGAAAAATGTGCATTAAAAATTCCTATAATAGACAAGTAACTTCTGAGTTTTTAGGCATCAGTGTCCTTCATGGTGAAACGTGATTAAATTGAGAAATAATTGTACAATGTATTTATAATTTTTAAATAATAGTCACTTCTTGGTAACGGGTTCCTCCCTATAGACTTAGAGGTTCAGGTTATCTCTATCTTTTAGAAAACATCTTGGGAGACTTCCAGTAAAATGGTGAAATAGACAGATGCTGTGCTAACTACCTCCCAGGCTCACACCAAAATTACAAATTATACAGCATTCAACCCTGGAGGTCCCCGGAACACTAGATGAACAGAACCACTAAATGAAGAACTTAAAGAGGAGACCACGTCAAGTCTGGTAGGACAGGCAGGGATGAGAGAGGGCGAACCCCATGAGGGAAGTCCCAAATGTGGGGAGGCTTCTCTGGTTGGGGGAGAGACCCTCCGGCCGCATACCAGGCTCATCAGCCCAGAGTTCCTTTGCCACGAAGAGGAGTTCCAAGATAGCTGGCAGCAAATTAGTGAGGACTTTCTTTGCTCAGCTCAGTGAGGCTAAGAGCGGCAGGAGAATCAATGGGGTAAGTGCACAGGCTTGCTCGCCAGTGAGCACTTATCTGGTTCCTGGTGGAGGGAGTAGCTGTGTGAGCCGGGCCTGGGAGCCTGCGGGGACGGACTGAACTGAGCACCTTTGGTGCAAAGGCTGGAGGTTTTTGGACTATTGTTCCCCTGGTGTGGAGCCTACATGTGAGTGGTGTAAGGAGGGTGCCATTTTGGCAGGATGGTGATTGGTTGTCGGGCTGCTCGGCCTGATCTGTGAGTGGCTGATTGGGACAGACTGAGACTGGGAGTTTTCCTGGTAGTGTTGGGCTGTGAGCTATGTGCCTGCATGATCCAGCCAGGGCTCTCCTGGTGATCTATCTAATACATCAAAGCAATTCCAGAGTAACAGCCAGAATGGGGAAACAAAGAAACATGTCACAAGTAAAAGATCAGAAGAAACCTCTAGAAATGGAACTAAATGAAACAGAGGGATGCAACCTTTCAGAGACAGAGTTTAGAACACTGATGATAAGAATGGCTAACAAACTTAGTGAGGACATAAGGAAGAATAGAGAAATCATAAAAAACAACCAGTTAGAACTAAAGAATAGAATAACGGAAATGAAGAACACACTCGAAGGAATCACCAGTAGAGTAGATGAACCAGAGGAGTGGATCAGCGATTTGGAATACAAAATAGCAGAAATCACCCAGTTGGCACAACAAAAAGACCAAAGAATAAAAAAAAAAAATGAAAATAGTTTAAGAGCCCTATGGGACAAGATGACACAAAACAACCAACAACTCATAGGAATACCAGAAGGAGAAGAGAAGAATCAAGGGGTCGAGAATGTATTTGAAAAAATAATGACTGCAAACTTCCCTACCCTGGTGAGGAAATCAACACACATGACCAGGAAGTGCAGAGGGTTCCAAACAAGCTGAACCCAAACAGGTCCACACCAAGACACATCATAGTTACAATGGCAAAGGTTAAAGACAGAGACAGAATCCTAAAAGCAGCAAGAAAAAGACAGCAGGTTACATACAAAGGAACTCTTGTTAGACTAACAGCTGATTTGTCTGCAGAAACTCTGAAGGCCAGAAGAGAGTGGCAGGAGATATTCAAAGTGACACAAAATAAAGGCCTACAACCAAGATTGCTCTACCCAGCATGGCTATCACTTAAAATTGAAGGAGAAATAAAGAGCTTCTCAGAAAGGAATAAGCTTAAGGAATTCATTACCACCAAGCCAGCATTGCAAGAAATGTTAAGAGGGCCTTTTTAAACAAAAGAAAGGGTAAACAAGCTAACCCAGGAAGACCAGGAATACAAATAACAAAATGGCAATACATATGCACCTATCAATAATCATTTTAAATGTGAATGGGCTAAATGCTCCAATCAAAAGACAGAGAGTGGCTGAGTGGATAAGAAAATAGGACCTCTGTATATGCTGTTTACAGATGGAATAAGATATTTCATGCAAATGGAAATGAGAAAAAAAAAAAAGACTTGAGTACCAATACTTATTTTGGACAAAATAGACTTTAAAATGACTACAATAAAAGACAAAGAAGGGCACTGTAACCCTAATAAACATCTATGCACCAAACGTAAGAACTTCTAATTACATACAACAGATTTTGACAGACATAAAGACAGAGATCAACAGTAACACTATCATAGTAGGGGACTTCAACACCCCATTGTCACCAATGGACAGACCCTTTAGACAGAAAATCAACACAGAAAGAGGGGCCTTAAACGACACTTTAGACAAGCTGGACTTCGCTGATATTTTAGAGCATTTCACCCTGAAAAAACAGAATATACATTCTTCTCAAGTACACATCGGACATTTTCCAAGGTAGACCACGTTAGGCCACAAAACAAGTTTCAGTAAATTTAAGTAGATTGAAATCATATGAAGCAGATATAAAGGAAAAACTGATGGTTGCTGGCTGGGAGGGAGTAGAGATGAGGAAGAGGGGGAAGGTTTTGTACAGTGTAGTTGGGTGACTACAATGTTGCCGACAGGATATGGGGGCAGTTCTGGGAATGTGATTGATAATGTTGTGAAGAAACTATTATGTTAAGTGAAATAAGTCAGTAAGAGAAAGACAAGTACCATATGATCTCACTTATATGTGGAATCTGAAAAACTGAATGAATGATCAAAGTAAACAGACTCATAGATAAAGAGGAAAAACTGAGGGTTGCTAGTTGTGGGGGAGGTGGGGATAAGGGGACAGGGGAAGGGATTAGACAGCATAAATAACAACTACAATATTGCCACAGGGATATGAAACACTGTTCGGGGAATATAATAATGTAAAAATTTTGTGGCATGGCAGATAGTCACATATCTTGTTAGGGAGACCACTTCATGGATGGAGTAGAGGCTTGATCACTGCACTGTACACCTGAAGCTGATGTTGTATAATATTGTATTCCAACTGTAACTGAATATATAGATAGTCAAGGGATGTGGAGTATACTGTGGAAGAGAGTCAAAGGAATTGTAATAGATATGTATGATATGAGGGGGAGTGGGATGGCGAACTGAGGGAGGGAGGTTGTCACTTTGGGGGGTAAAGAGTATAGCTATTGCATTGTGTTGTACACCTGAAACTAATAAAAAAAAAAGAAAGAAAAAAAAAAAAGAAAACATCTTGGGCCGGCCGAGTGGCGCATTGCTTAAGAGCTGGTTTGGGGATGCCAGCGGCCCTGGTTCGGATCCCACATGTGAGGGCCAGTGACACTGCGTCTACAGTTAACAACAGCTCCACCTGGAGCTGAGCTGTGCAAGCTGCGGCGATGGTGTGGGCTGCAGCCCCTGCTGCAGTGGGCTGCCATAGGCTACAGTGAGCGACCATCCAGAGGCCAGCGACTGATTTGCCTCATCTGGGAAGAGTGCAATGATGATACCAACATGGGCCAGTGAAGCAACGTCCTCTGCAACCAGACTGAAGAACAAAAAGACAGCAACTTGTCTGTTCCCCTCCCCCAATTCCCCAATAAAATCTTTGGAAAAAAAAAATCTTAAATAGATAGCCAAGCATTTTTACCCCAGCTTGGTCATAATTTAGTATAGCCACACCAAAGAGGGAAATCTCGTTAGTGAGTCTTCTACCTGAATAATGGTAGTTCCACTTTATTTATAGTTTTAAATATAAACCTTGGTGAATTATTTTAATTACAGGACTAAGGATAAGAATGGAGAAGAAATTTAGTGAGAGTTAACAATGGTTAATTCACAGACACTCCTTCAACACAGATATTTTCATCACTTTTTTTTCTAAGTAAATATCAGAAATACAATTTGAAGCACAGAAAAATTACTTTATGGTTATTTTTACAATTTAAAACATTTTTATTATTTATACATTGCTTTTTTACCAGAAAGGAAAAATAAGAAAATCAGCACTTCACACGTAACAATTAGAGACTTCAAGTTGCTAGAACTACAGTTATGAATCCTGAGAGCTGCATATTTGAATTGGTGGATTTTAAATTCACAATGAAATTGACCTTCTTCAGACCATGAGTTCTGAGAAGCTAATATAGTTTTGCTTAACTTGTTTTGATGAATTTCTGCCTCAGTACAAGTTCCCAAAACTCTATTTACAATATCCTCTGTTGTCTTGAACATCCTTTATCAACAACTGCAAATATTTTCAGAGCCCTTATATGTTGTACCCTGATAATGTCAAAGAGAAAATGCACATGTTTGTGTACACACACACACATGTTAATCACCGGGTATGAGCCAAATAAGCAGGACACTGTAAGTGTCATATAGCTGTAGAACTATCAAAATGGGAATCTATATGTAAGGATGGCAGGAATTAGGAATGGTACAAAAAAATCATTAGTGAAATTTCAGGAAGACATTGAGCTTAGACATATATATTACTTTTGAATGGGAAAGTGCAGGGATCACAATGAGCACATGAATAAATAAGTCAATATAAGAGAGTGATCAAACTATGAAGAAATTAACACAGAGTGAAGGGCAGTGAGTGGCTTAAGGATAGATGGAGCTACTTTATCAGGGATTCATGGAAGGCATTTCTGACAAGATGACATTTAGGTTCAGTATTCATGTCATCAGCATGCTATTGTGAAATAATCCTTATATATGTATTTTGGCACATTTTTTAAATTATCAAATAAAAATAGTAAAGTTTATTACTAAAAAAATCCAATCTTATGTTAAAATCTCTTCAAATTAAAAGAAATCCACATGTATCTGTGAGTGTGTGTATGTCTGTGTGTGTGTGTGTTTAATTTTCAAGCATCATTGATTGGGGCCTAATTATAAAAAATAATACTTTTTCAAAAACTATTCTTTATAAGATATCTAAATTAGGTTCTTTCTTTTCATGGTCTTTCCTTTGCATTATCTCTCTCAATCTCTCTCTCAAAGTAACATGCAAAGTAAATGTAATATTCTTTAAGTTCTAAAATATGTAAACTTTTACATGCCTCTACTGAAAACACAATTATTCCATGACTTCAAAATCCTTGTACTAAAGTAATAAAATAATGTAATTAATCAAGCCTATATTAAGTTCCTACTACATGCCAGGTTAAATTACGATCAGTTAATGAATTTTACTAAAGCATATCAGGATGTATGCCTTAATGGAGACTGACAGTTGCACATTAAGCTGCTGTTCATCAAGAGATTGAAAAGCCATAAATACTAATTTGGAAACTACTAATCAGATACAGTTTTACAAAACTCACATTTTTAAAAAAGCTTATTTCAATGTTTATACTATATATCCATTATCACCCACAATATCCAAAGAAAAATATACAAAATCACATCATATTACTTTGTAACTTTCCCCTAAATTATTACAAATATCTGCAAGTAAATTAAGTAGATCATTGCCCTAGTATTAAGCCATACATTCTAAATAATAAATGCATCGTGCAGTTGATTGCATAGACAAGTATTTTTTTAAATCATCTTTATTGGAGTCTGAAATAGAATTGCAAAACATATGCTATATAAAATACATCAAGTGATGGTCTGTTGCCACTTAAATACAAGTTATTTTTTTTTTCTTAAAGATGCATAGAGGAAACTGCCTTTTTAAAGACATGTGTATAGGGCCGGCCGAGTGGCGCATTGGTTGAGACCTGGTTTTGGGATGCCGGCGCCTGGTTTGGATCCCACATGTGAGGGCCAGTGACACTGCCCTCTACAGCTAACAACAGCTCCACCTGGAGCTGGGCTGTGCGAGCCCTGGCGATGGTATAGGCTGCAGTCCTGCTGCAGTGGACTGCCATAGGCTGCAGTGAGTGGCCAGCAGCCAGTGCAGGCACCGTGAGCAGCCAATAGCCACGGTGAGCGACCATCCAGAGGCGGGCGACTGATCTGCCTCATCTGGGAAGAGAGCAATGATGATACCAACATGGGCCAGTGAAGCAATGTCCTCCGCAACTAGACTGAAGAACAAAAAGACAGCAACTTGTCTTTAAAAAAAAAAAAATAAAGACATGTGTATATAAGTGTGTAAAGAGAAAGAGATATTGAAAGAGAAACATTCCTATCATTGCCTGATGATCTCTCTCCAGTTCTATGGAAGTGATTTCCTATACTTTGGCTCCTTACAGGATATTCATACAGCAGTTAGCTACATGATTTCCCTGATTCAGTGGTTTATTTTTTTAATAAAATCCAAATTCCTTATATAGTGTATAAGACCAAGATGTCTTAAAATGAGTACACATTTTTGGCACCCTGTGTATGCAATCTGGTACCGGTCTACCTTTTTTTTTTTTTTTTTTTTTTAAGATTTTATTGGGGAATTGGGGGAAGGGAACAGCGTTGGGGAATCAGAGAAGGAGAACAGACAAGTGGCTGTCTTTTTGTTCTTCAGTCTAGTTGAGGAGGACGTTGCTTCACTGGCCCATGTTGGTATCGTCATTGCATTCTTCCCGGATGAGGCAGATTGGTCGCCTGCCTCTGGATGTCGCTCATGGTGGCTATTGGCAACTCTCGCTGGCTGCCAGCCGCTCACACAGGCTGCCGGCCACTCACTGGAGCCTATGGCAGCCCACTGCAGCAGGGGCTGCAGCCCACACCATCGCCGGGGCTCGCACAGCCCAGCTCTAGGTGGAGCTGTTGTTAGCTGTAGAGGGCAGTGTCACTGGCCCTCATATGTGGGATCTGAATCGGGACCGCTGGCATCCCAAAACCAGCTCCCAACCAATGCGCAACTCGGCCGGCCCCTGTCTAACTTTTTTATTTCGTCTTCTAGCATTCCTACTCCAGTCCCACCAAGGGACTTTCCTGTTGCTCATCAAATGTGCAAAGCACCAAACTGTCTCCTCATTTCCTCATTTCCTTTGCCTGAACCTCTCCACCATCAATTCTTAAGAAGCTGTATAACTTTAAATGATAGACGACTCTGCTCCTTAAATCCTTTTTTTTTTTTTTTTTGAGTTTCAGGTGTACAAGTCTTTTTTGATCATGCTTCTTAAAATAGCAAATTTCCCCCATTGTTCCCTGTCAACCCTACCACTCGTTTTATTATATTGTCCCTGCCTTATTTCTCTTCTTTGCAATTATTAGTGCATAAGATTATGCAATTCATTTTCAATTTTTTTTTAACTTTTTAATTATCTTTTTCTAGTACTGGGATATAATATCCATGAAAGCAAAAATTTTTGCCCTTTTTATGGTTCTAGGCCTAGTATCTGTACCAGAATCTGCCTATTTTTAATAAGTATTTAATTAATATTTTTGAATAAAAATTATTAAATAAAGCGGTGCCTCTTGTAAGTAAATTACTTGGCACAAGGTCACACAAGAAAAAAAAATCACTGTATCTTAAATTCCTGTAATTCTAGCAACAGCTACCATTTATGAAATTCTATGTGCCTGGCACTGTGTTATGCACTTTAGCTATCCAACCTCTATTACAATAATTAACTTGACATCTCTTATTTTTGAAGATAACTTGTCCAGATCACACAGCTAGTAAAAGCCAGAACTGAGGTAAGAGTAATGTAGACCTTTAAGCTACATCATCTCTTACGGAAGAGCTTCACAGCAATCTCTACAAAAGTCTTTCGAAGCTCTCTTATCACAACTGGAGCTGGTATTGAGTTAAAAAAAAAAAATCATACACACATACCTTATTTAAATGTTGTCATTTAATTAATATAATTTAACTCTACATTCTTTGGCTAACCTTATTATACAGGAATGATATCTTTTTTTTTTTTTATGATGATCGGTATTCTGGTGGAAAAAAAGTCCCTTTTATTTTAATATCATGAGTGTTTTCTACATATGTCCTGCCTGTAGTGTATCATATACAATTTTTATTCTCTTTAAAGTGGTATAAGAACATGTGAAGTGGCCTGATGACAGGTTTTTATAATTTTTATGCAGTTTCTCACACACATCTAATAGTGTAGCATTTTCTAAGTCACTCGTTTGATTGAATTTGTCCAAGGCTATTATTAGCCTTTGGGATTTTTTTTTTTGTTTTCTTACAGCCAATACTCTTATTCTTGCACTCAATTCAATATGCACTCATATGTCATTGATCTGCATTATGTTAATTTGAATTACCTAATTACATGAACATGTTAAACCTCCATAAACAGATGGAGTAGACAATAAAGGATGTTAGTTACTTGGCAAATTAGAACAATGGAGGTAGGTTGAGTAAAAGTGTTTCTACTCTAATTAGTATGTGACAGGGCTACAATATGAGGGACTTGGGTATAAATTTGTTGAAAAGAATAAAATTGTTACATATTTCTTTTTCTGTATAGCTTATTCTCCATTTCAACCATGATTCTGCTAACACGGTGGATTGTGGCACTTTTGCTTGGAAGAGATACCCTTTAATGGCTGAGACAGCCCAGGGTGAGGCTCACAGAAAAGGAACATTAAAAGAAGCCTTTATGAGAAATTGCATTCTAGAAGTCCTTGAAGTTTTCTACCTCAATGCACCTGGACAAAACAGTAGATTTTAAAATGCAACAGAAATTCTGGCAGAAAATAAACGTGTGTCAGTCCCCTTATTTTTGCTATCACATATCTGCTGAGGACCACACAGCAGTATCAGGAGGTACATTGACAGAGTTTTCACTTTCAGACATAACCAGAGTGAGTTTTGATATGAATCACAAGAAAATAAATTACATTTTTTGTGTCTGCAACAAAGAACTATGGGTTTTAGATGGAAGGCTAAGCTGATAGTGTTTATATATTTTGGAGGTGTTCTTTAACATGGTTTTCTACAGAGTTTAGTTAAGCATCATTCTGGTCTAGTTTTCTCACCTTTTTAAATCAAAGAATTTCTTTTGATATTCACAAAACTTGCCCTGTGGAAAAGTGCACAGCAAAGATATAAAAAGAAGCAGCACTAGTCTTCTCAGACAAGTAAACTTTGTAATTTTATTTAAAACACAAAGGTAGAAAAAAATAAGGCTCAAGATTATTTAATACTACATAGTGAAATAGAGACAGGGACCAGAAAAAAAAATACAATGAATCTAGGAATCTGTTGTCATAAATATTCCATGATTCCCATCACCTAGTGGTTGACATAAGGAAAGGGTGGAGATGAATAGTGGCTCTCTGTGCTTGATGTCAGCCTGCATGTGAATTGTGACAGGGATTGTGTTGTGCTAGAATCCTGAGTGCCATACTATGGCCAAGTAACAGAAGATTTCTTTTTCTGGTAATATGGGAACTAGATACCATGACAAATACTTCTTCTTAAAATAATGCAAATTGTAATATAAAATCTTTTTAAATGCCTCAATGAACTAATTCAGAAGGAAAATAAAACTTATTAAAGATCAAAACTAGAAAAAAGCAGCAAGCAGAAAAATGAAGCTAACTGTCAATATTGGACCACTTACCAGGCCATAACAAGACTGACACACATTCTTTTATTTATTTATTTTCTGCTAGAATTTCTGTAGCATTTTATAATCTATTGTTTTGTCTGGGTGCATTGGGGTAGAAAACTTCAAGGACATCTAGAATGAACTTCAAGTTGGTATAATGAGTGCAGGGGACCAAAAACAAAGCCTAGGACCCACATGAGGTAGGTGTTCAAATAAAAAATTCCATATATCTAGGATGCCAAAGGGCTTCAAAATCAGATAGGGTGAAATAGAAATACTTATTCAGAGAGATACTCTCCCCAGGGAATTAGAAAAGAAAATTTTCAGTCTTAAACCATAATAATGAAGGGAAAGAAAAATGAAAATCTCATAGTAAAAACTTCATAGTCAACATTTACAAAATATACAGGAAAACAAATCATTACGAGTTAGTCAACAGGAACAGTAAGTCAAAATCAGACATGCAAAGACTTCAGATACTTTAGCTTTTTCAGACAGATTAAAAAACAAATGTACACAGTCTGACTTAATCATAAAGGAATTTGGTTATAAAAAATAAGAAGCAGAAATGAAGAAATTACCTAGAATGCAGCCCAGAAAGGCAAATGGATATAAAATATGAAAGGAAGGTAAACAGAAGGGAGGACATAGTAAGAATGGCTTATATATCTAACAGGCTTCTAGAAAGATAAAAAGAATGGGATAAAGTAATATGTGAACAGATAGATGATTGCTAAAACTTTCCAGAAATGATGAAATTTAACAACTTTAAGATTCAAGAAGACCTGAAACACCTAAGTAGATTGAACACCTAGCCAAATCATATTGAAATGCTGAACACCAAATATATAAAAATAGCCAGAGAGGAGAAGAGGCATTAATTATAAAGACAGGAAAATCAGACTTTCAGTTGACCTAATGGTAGCAGTAATGGGATCCAAAAAGATTAGAATAATGTGCTGGTAAAAAATAACTGTCAATCTATACTTCTAAACCCAGCAAAAATTAAAGGATAAGAGTTAAATAGAGCTCTTTCCACTCAATCAAAAACTGAGAGGTCAATTATACCTTAGTAAACCTAGAAAAAATACCGAGTTTATCAAAGGTAAGATTTTGAGAAAAATAATACATGATATTCATCAGCTATAAGGAAAATAATTGTACTGTGAAGCTCTGAAACAAATAAAGGAAACATAAGAGAAGCTAATTTATATTTTTACTATATGTCAGGAAGTGTTCTATGTGCTTTGTCTTTGGGAACTCATTAACACATAGAAATCTTAAGATAAATCTATTATTCTCATGTTAAAGATGAGAAATTGAGGTATAAAGAGGTTTTAAGTAAATTTTCTAAGATTGCACAGCTGTTTAGTAATAAAGAGAAATTATGTATTTAAAAGTATTATACACAGAATTTTGTACATACACACATTTTCACATATCTTATAAAAGAGAAACTTAAATTGCTTAGTATAACATTAGAGAGTCTCCACAGTTGATTCAAATTACACATTTTGTCATATCTTCCAGTAATCTACCTCAAACATTTTAGATCCTAGCTAATTGAAACAATTTTTAATTTGCAAACATAATTTGGTTGTATATCTTCTAAGAAATGCTCATAGTCACACCCCTCAGCATAAAATTCCTTATGCCAAAATATCTAGTTGTGAAAGAAATAAAATTAATTATTTACTTGCTTAAATAAGGGCAAGTGCAAAAATCTTAATTTAAGAATGGATTTGGGGTGTCCAGGCTGCACAGAGAAGACCAGCAGGAGTGGATACTAACACCCAGGAGGGAGAAGTAGGAAATCAAGTGTGCAAGTCACAAAGGTCTAGATCTCAAAGAATTCATAGGCCTGAAAAAGAAGTTTGAATTTTATTATTATCATTGTCATAATAAAAATAAACAATTCATATCACCTAACTCAGTTTCTAAAGTTCTCAGATACTTTCCAATAATAGCTAATTTGCCATATAAAGTACACAGGAATAAATGACACTCCATTTTACAGACTGGACAATCAGATGTGAAAAGGGGATGAGGCTTACCTAAAACCTCACATAATTCAATGTCAGCATCAGGATTTGCACTCCTGTTCTCTCATTACTGGTCTAGAGAACAAAATAATATCTGCAAGTTGCCTTTTCAATTTTCTACTGATGAGAATATGTATTGTAAATTCAGAGTTTCGGAGAATTTAAGATAACACATTTCTAAATGTTTTAGGAGAAATGAGTGGAATGACTTATGGCTCACCTGGGTTTGTTTGTTTTTGTTTTTGGTTATTTTTTACATTAAAAGGGCCTCAGTGAAGGAGAAAATGTGTAGTTAATGAAAAAGGAGAAAAACGTATTGCATTCTGAAAAATAAACCAGTGAGAGTGTATCCAGGATTCCATATGAGCAACTAAATTTAATTAAATTAACTTAGCTTTTTAAATGTATAATTTTAGTTGTATATTCTCTTCATTACCAAACAGTTGGAAGTTAGTAAAGATTTAAGATAAGTATACATGTGCTTTCTGATGAATTACAGTTAGTCTTTATAAGAGGTTCAATGGCTTGACAGATAGAACAATGCAAGAACATACTGAGAAAACCCAAATGATCTTGAGTCCTAAAGATTTCTTATAACAACTTGATATGAATGCAATTTTAGAATCATGGTTTCTAGCAAGAGAGATGGACCTATATTTATCCTGGTATTTAATTTTCTTCTAATTTACTTAAACGTGAAAATAAAGATATTTTGAAAACAGTTAAGATAACAACAGTTGTGCTCACTTAATCTTGGTTAAATTGAGTTTTTAATGATTTACTTAAAATTTAACCCATCTGTCTTCAGAAAACTGGCATTTTGAATCATATTCACCTGGCAGTAGATACCAAAGTGTTAAATTGTATTTAAACAATGTCTTGTTATAGGCACATGATTAAACTGGGAATCATAGAGAAATCCAAGGCAGTGTTTGAAACAGCAAATAGCAGTCCCTTCAGGAATCACACACATCTTTAATCTTCATTTCTTCATATTAAAACCTTTTGCCTGAAATATTTATACTCCCTAAACATAAGGAAAATAGAGCTGATAAAAGACAAAACAAACAAACAAACAAAAAACGAAAAACAATCCAACCAAACAAAAAAAAAACTTGGGAACATGACCCCTATAAAGATATACTATCATTATAAAACATTAGGCAGCTCCTCTGGTGGAATTTTACTAGCAATATGAAAAGAATATATAAGTGTAGTCTTCTATGTTGTTGACAAAGAATTTATAAAGGAATCTCAATGAATAAAAAATGCTATAGGGGGCAGGCTGACTGGCTCAGTTGGTTAAGAGTTGGTTTAAGAGCGTGAGCTCTGAGCAACAGGGCCGATGGTTCATTTCCCACATGGGCCAGTGACGCTGCACCTGAGCTGAGCTGTTGCTGAGCTGCCAACAGGTGGCAGGATGGCTCAGCTGGTGTCACAACAAGATTGACTGTTTGATGGTGGGCTATGCCCACCTGCAACTAAGACTGAACTCAGCACCTTACGCTGAGCTGCCGCCCAGATGGCTTAGTGGATAGAGTGTGCGCTCTTAACAACAAGGCTGCTGGTTCGACTCCTGCAGGGGATGGTGGCTACACCCACCTGCAACTAAGATTGAACACAGCACCTTGAGCTTAGAGGCCATGAGCTGCAGAGGGGAAGCCAGATGGCTACTGGCGCCCTCCACAACGAAGACTGAAGAATAGCAACTTGGCTGGTCCCCTTCTCCAATTCCTCAACACTGTTTACCTCCCCAAATTCCCTAATAAAATCTTTTAAAAAAAAACACAAAAAACTATAGGCATGATCAGGGTATCTTTCTATACCTCAAACTTTAATCCAGATGACTACTATTGATTTCTTTCACACAGTAGCTATAGAGAAGCAATGTGATTGAGTTGATAGAGACTAGTAAAGAAAGTAAAAAAATTCTAAATTCTGGGCAAAGCCAAGTCCTTGATAAACTGCCTCTCTCTGCCTCAGTTTCTTCAAGGGTATCACGGCTGCACCAGGCTTTCTCCACCATCAGCAATGTTACTTGATTTTGTTAAGTCCTTGAAGCCTCACAGATTAAAAAGTCTAAAAACCCAAAATTAGCATTCTATTTCCCCTCATTGTTTCCCTTGATTCAGATAAATACATCAGAAAATTCTTAATTTTTGGTTTCCTATTTCAGAATCAATCATTCAATACAGTTCACAGAGCTGCAAATATAGGTAAATTATGAACGATAAGATGTACTTCAATTAATTATATTCCTCAACATCAAATAATTCAGGTGAGAATTTTTACAAGTGCTTCGAACCTGCCCAGACTATAAGCTGAAGAGCCCATTCCAGGACAGCACTCTGACGGGGATCCCAAGGGCCCAACATCATGTCAGTTTTGGACAAATGAATAAAATTGGCTCATCATAACCTGGTAACTGAGAGAGTTGCAAAGTGTAAAATCATGTCATGTAACAGTAACTTTTTCACAGCTTAAGTCGCTAGGCTTAGTATTTAAGATATTTATAGGAACTCTGGGCTATTCCACATCCTTAAAATGCATTAAATCAAGATCTTTTTCACATTCAAGTTTGATAATAATTTACATTTCAACACCTATCAAAATATCACTTGATTGTTTAAGGAAGATATCCTTAAATTGATTTTTCATACATGTGAAGTCAAGAAATTAGAGGAGGGAAATATTAAGTAGATTGCTCTATGCCATAACCTAAAGCAAGTAGCATACCATATATATTACAATTGTTTTTCTACACTATTTTGAAATAACTATAGATGCACAGGCAGTAGTTGGAAAAAAAAGTAAAAGAAGGTACTATGCAAGTTTTACCTATTTCCCTGATGTGAGCATCTTACATAACTAAAGGACAGTATTAAAACATGAAGTTGATAATGATACAACTGTGGAGTACATTTAGATTGCATTACTTTACATGCACTCGTGTGTGTGTGTGTGTGTGTGTCTGTGGGTATGTGCATGTGTTTAGTTCGATGCAATGTTATCACATGTGCAGCTTCATGCCTTTACTACCTCCCTCAAGATGCAGAGCTGCTCCATCACCACAAGGCTGCCCCATGGTACCCTACAGCCTCCTCCCCCATTCCTCTCTCTCTGAAGCCTAATCCCCAGAAACCACTACCATCATGCAGCCCATAAGGATGTTTTGGTCAACAACAGACCACATACACAATTGTGTTTCCATAAGATTATAAAGGGGCTGAAAAGCTCCTATCTCTTAGTGATGCTACAGCCATTCTAATGCCACAGGGCAATGCATTCCTCACATGTCTGGGGATGCTGATGTAAACAAACCCACAGTACTGCCAGTCGCATAAAGGTATAGCACATACAATTATTTACACTACATAATACTTGATAATGATAATAAACAACTATGTTACTGGTTTATGTATTCTATACTTTTTATCATTATTTTAGAGGGTACCCTTTCTACTTATATATGAAAATTTTTCGCCATAAAACAGTATAACTAAAACAGTGTAACTATGGCAGAAGTCTCATACATCTTGGGTTACCACATCTCTTGATTGCATCATTTTCTCTTGTGCTTGATTTCATTTTGTGTTGTTTTGTACTACAATCTGCTTTATAGGCTTGTAGCCTAGGCAAAATAGGCTGTACCATATAGCCTAGGTGTGTAATAAGCTACACCATCTAGATTCTGTAAGAATACTCTATAATGTTCTCACACAATGATGAAATTACCTAAAAACACATTTCTCAGAACATTAACCAGGTCATGGCTATATTCTTTTTTCTATCTCTATAATAACATTATTTCAAGAATGTTATATAATACAATCATGGAGCAGGTAACTATGTGAGATTGACTTATCACTCAGCATACTTCCCATCAGGTTCATGTAAGGTTGAATGTACAGATAGATTCCTTTTCATTGCTAAATTGTAATCCATAATATAGATTTATCATAATTTATTTAACTATTTATTCATTGAAGAACATTTGAGTTATTTCCAGGTTTTTGAATATTGAAAATAAAACTACTATCAATATATATATATTTTCTTTTTCTGAGGGCAGTGTCACTGGCCCTCATGTGTGGGACCTGAACCGGGGCCACCGGCTTCCCAAGCCAGCGCTTAACCACCACACCACTCGGCCGTCCCTACTATCAATATTTTTGCACAAGTTTTTAAGTGAGCATAGTTTTTTTTCTCTGGATTAATATGTGAAAGTACAACTGCTGGGTGATCTGATAAATCCATTTGTAGTTAGAAAAAAAAAAGAAAAAACAAAAAAAAACACAGAACTAACTTTCTAGAATGATCATATCATTTTATATTCTCTCCAGAAATGCTGAGTCCATTTATCTGCATCCTTACCAACTTTTGGTGGGTTTTTTATTTTAGCCCATTCTGATTGATGTGCAGTGATATCTCATTGTGGTTTTAATATGCATTTCTTTAATGGGTAATGATGTGAAACAACTTTGTATGTACTTATTTTCCATCTGTATATCCCCTTATGTGAAATGTTCTTGTATATGTTTTACTCATTTTCTGATTGGTGCGTTTATATTTTTACTGTTGAGTTTTGAAAGTCCTTTGTATGTGCTAGATACAGGTTTTTTATCAGGTAAGTGGTTTGTAAATGTTTCTCCCAATCTGTAATTTGTCTTTACATTGTCGTAAGAGTGTCTCTTACAGACCAAACCTATGTTGATGGAGTTCAATTTGTCATTTTTTTTTTCATTTTTGGATTGTACTTTTGTTGTCAAGTCTAAGGACTCTTCATGTAGTCCTATATCCCAAAGGATTTCCGATTACTCCAGCAGCACTTGTTTGGAAAATTGTGCTTCTTCATTGAATTGCTTTTGCATCTTTGAAAAAATCAGTTGGGTATATTTTTGGGCATCTATTTCTATATTCTGTTTTTTGTTCCATTGATCTTTGTGTCTATCATTCTGCCAATATCAAAACTGGTATTGATTACTGTATTATATATTAAGCCTTACTATTGGGAAGAGTGATTATTCTCACTTTATTATTTTTCAAAGTTGTTTTAGCTATTCTAGCTCCTGTGACTTACCATATCAATTTTGGAGCAAGCTTGACTATGTCTACAAGAAAACTTTGTAGGGATTGTAATAGGAATTATGATGTATTTTTATACATTATTTAATTCAACTTAATATTTTATGGAGAATTTTGGCATTTTTATTAAAGACATTGGTCTTGGTCTTTTTGTTTTAATTTTTTGGTCTGATTTTGTACAGAGATAATACTGACCTCATATAATAAGTTCAGAAGTTTCCCTCATTTTCTATTTTCAGAAAAAGATTGTGTAAAGTGGGTGTAAATTATTTAAATGTTCAGTAAAATTTCATAGTGCAACAATCTTGACCTGAAGATTTATTCTGAGGGAGATTTTTAATTAAAAATTCAATGTCTTTAATAGCTGTAGGACTATTCCAGTTATCCCATCTTGGTTGTGCTTTAGTTGTTTTTATTTTTGGAGAAATTGGTCAACTATTTCTTGTTGTCTAATTTATAACTGTAAAGTTCATAGTATCCTCTTATTAACCTTTTAATTGCTGCTGGATCTATTGTGATATCTCCTATTTTGTTCCTGACGTTAGTGATTTGTCCTCTTTTTCTTTGTCATAATAGCTAGAGGTTTATTGACTAAATCAAATTAATTTATTTGCTTAGAAATCAACTTTTTGTTTTATTGATGTATTTCTATTGTTTCCCTGTTTTCAGTTTTATTGATATATTTTCAATTTTTATTACTTCCTTACTTCTGCTTAAGTACAATTTTCTCTTCTTGACATAGGAACAAAGATTATGTTCGAAGATTTTTCTCTTTTCTAACGTAAGTATTTATTGCCATAAATTTGCCTCTCAGTATTACATTTATATACTTTTTATTTCCTTTATACTTCTTTTACACATGGATTATTGAGAAGTGTGTTGATCAATGTCCAAGTGCTTAAAGATTTTGCTTTTGTCTGTATTGATTTCTAGTTTAACTCCATTATCATCATACAAGATTCTCTGGATTATTTAAATTCTTT
This sequence comes from Aselliscus stoliczkanus, assembly GCA_033961575.1. NCBI lineage: Eukaryota > Metazoa > Chordata > Mammalia > Chiroptera > Hipposideridae > Aselliscus > Aselliscus stoliczkanus. Next base: position 65,726,301 of record CM066736.1, read on the forward strand.
AAATTTGGGGAAGTTTGTTTTTATGACCCATGATATTGTCTGTCTTGATGAATGTTTTATGGGACATTGAAAAGAATATGTATTCTGTTGTTGGTTGAAGTGTTCTAAAATCGTCAATTAGGTTGTGTTAGTTGGTCATGTTGTTGAACTCATTTCTATCTCTGCTGAGACTGAAGTGCTGAAACCTCCAACTAGAACTGTGAATTATTCTATTTCTCATTTTGGTTTTATTAATGTTTGTTTCATGTACTTTGAGACTCTTTTGTTTGTTGCAACCATATTTAAGATCAGTATGTGTTCTTGGTCAGACTTACATATCTCCCACATACACCCTAGATTTTCATTAATTTCTCATTGAGCACCTGAGCATTTATCATATACTAGGTTCTGTGTTGATTTAGGTAGTGTTGATTTAATAGTGAGCACAGCTTCTGTGTTAAGGTTGCTCATAGCCATGAAGCATTACTTATCCTTTCCTAGCTTTCTATGCTTCTTCCTTGCCCATGCTCCTTCCCGTAACTAAACTTCCTTTAGATCGCCTTAGACTGATGATTTATTTTCTATATTTTAAGCCTTGTATCCTTCAGTTTTTTTCCCTTAATCTCCACATTAATCTAACATCCTTTGCTTTTGTAATACTTTGTTTATATCACGGTTCTCACCTATAACAGTCTAACAACTATGGGTTTGTCTCCTGATCTAAACTTGTGAACACTTTGAAGGCATAAGCTATATCTCATCTATACCTGCTTCCCAGGCACACAGCAAAGTGCTTGGCATAGGTAGACACTTAATAAATGATAAGATGTGCTATACTTATCATCAAACTATGAAAAAAGCAAAAAAAACCCAAATCCTCATACCAAACATGCATTGTATGACATTGTAATTGTCAAACATGCATTGCATTACTTTATTTTGGGTCTTGAAAACTCAGCATGTTTAATCAACATTAGTTGGGCATTTTTCTGTCCTGTGATTACTCCTTTTTATTTACCCAATACAGAAGCTCCCTGATATACAGACATTTTCTTTGTAATTTGTTTTTCCAAACATCTACCAAAGTGCCACACTTCATTCAAGGGCAAAACATGCTGAGGAGAAGAATGTTTGTGGAGCTGGCTCGCAATTTCTCAGACGAATTTGAAAAATGAAGCATCTGTAACCAAGGCAAGTTCTGCAGCCTTGAATATACTGTGAGTAATTACTTAGACAATTTTCCAAAGGGAAAAAAAAATCTAAAATTTAAAATATATTGCAAAAAATTAGATTACTGCATCAAACTTCTAAGTTAATAAGCTTAATTAATGATTAGAACAATGAGATAAATGATACAAACATAGGTATAAACACTAATGTTATACACATTTCCTATAAGAGTTTAGAAAGTTTTTAATACTTTTGCTAAGGTGAATATACCATGGGGGGCATTTGTTATGTTATGGAAAGAACATAAGATTTTTGAAAGAACAGACATGAGTTTTAAATCTTAGTTAGTTGTATGTATTATTCAAAGCATGTATCCACTCTGACACTTAGTTTTCTTTTATATAAATGAAAGAAATATCATCAGCAGTCTCATAAGAGTTAGGTCTTAACTCACACATAAAATTGTTTCACTTTGCAATGAACTAAAACAATATGATAAAATTTAATTTCAAACTTAACAGTTAGAATGCACGATAATTTAGACTAGTCCTGGCATAAAGTTCAAGTTATCTATGAAAAAAGCTATCATACATCATAATGTTCTTTTAGTGCAGGTCCTATGGCATTGTACAAGTCATAAAATAGTTTTCACCTTTCAAGTGGCGTTACTTCTAAGGCTCTTGACAGAATTAAATAAAATTAGGTATGCGATGATGTTTTGAAAGGAAAGCACATATGAGAGTCTGTCTTTGTTACATTCAGAAAGTTGGGGTTAAAGGGAAAAGGGGAGAATGATTCCCAGCTGAGATTTAAAGGAACGAGGACAGTGATGCTGGCTTGTACACCACATCCGGGCATCCTTTCAGCTCAGTTTGCTGCCTGGCACCTGTGCCCCAGTGTGTGTGGCCTTACCCATGGATCACAAGACATCCTAAAAGGACTCTTTTCGGTTAATTGGGGTTTACCTACTCCAGGAAGGAGACTTGCCAAACAGCGTATTTCTGAAAGTAAACTAAATCACTCCCATCACATTAGGAAAATTTAGACACATTAACACATTCCCTCCACTAATTATGTTTGCAACTATAAATATCTGAAGTCAGATTAATTGTATTCTGAAGCTGTGTACTTTTAGAACAAGATTCATTGTTCTTAGAAATAAGGGGTACAACAAAATAGGCTAACAGTTAACTCTCCAATGTGACTGTAAAGCACAAGATCTGTTGCTGGAGATACTGATGGCTACATTCACAGTTCTAAAATAGTTATGGTGGTTTAACTGCTGGTAAGTTTATTCTTAGCCATTTTCTACTTCAATCACTCCAATATGTTTTGAAAATTGCCACAGTGAATGATATTAATAGTGCAACAAATTGACTAGTATTATAAGAATATATCTATTATTTTTATGAGCATATTTAATTGTATGTGTTTTCTAAGTTTCTAATTAAAACAGGCAATAAAAATGATGTCTTTGAATTTAAGGCTGCATTTTTAGACTTAAACCTACCACATAATTAGCACTAATATACAGATAGTTCAGAAAGATATAATGCTAAGACACTAAAGTGGATTGTAAATCCTATTAGTAGTCCTATTATTAATGCAGGCCCTTTTCAGTGGGAAAAACGTAAATAAATAAACCACTATACACGGAATATGTGCTGCTTTAGCTTCTTTCACAAATTTCGATGTTATAGACTAAGTGTCAAAGAGATCAGGACATAAATGGTGGCATGATCCCAAAGGGAAAAGTATATCACATCTACTGTATTTAATATTACATTGAACACTGCATATTTTAAATACTGTCTCAAGAATTTACTACAGCTTCAAAGTGTAAGAGGTAAAAACCCCCACATTACTGCAGACTGGTGTGACAATTCACCAAATAATGATCTCTAACTGTTTTTACTCAGTATTAGGCAGCCACCAATTAGAGGACTGAGTTCTGAGAGCCTCTAAGGGCAGTTCCACACTTCACATTTTCAGTGGCAAATTATATTTGACATTTAATTTTAAACCCAAGACACCATAACATGAAATCTTCTAGGCCATTAATGAAAAAGCATTAAGGTATCCTCTCACTTCCTGTTGCCTGAGGCTACCTCTGGTATTTCCCAGAAGGCTGTCTCATTACTGCAGTATCATGTCCATGGGGTAATGTATTCCTAACAGACATGCATAATCTAAATACTGGGCATGCTTCTTAGATGCTCAATTCCACACTCTTATAGCTGCTTGTCAATAGAAAACCTAGGATAACATGAGCCCCATAGGAAATAAGCTATTAATTGCATGTTTGTTCATTGTTGCTGTGGTCATAGTGATTGTTTTATGTTTAAAGACAATAAAAAGGCATAGACAATTTAAAAAAATAATAAGAGTGCTTGATCATAAGAACATCCTGCTTTATTTATAATTGTCATATTTTATATCCATTCAGAGCCTTTGAATTCCTTCTTCAGTGAATCTAGTTATTTCTGGTTTTGATATTATTGAAATAATGAGATTTGAAACTGGAGAGATTTAGGTTCAATATCTATTACATTATCTATGAATTGTGAACCCTTCAGGATTTTATTTAATTTCTTTAAGACCATTTATTTTCTTGGATGAATAAAGGTACATATAATTCTTTGAATCTTTTTTTGAATTTCCTGTATTAATAAGACCATCTCAAGTTAGAGTTGTGAATCTAGGATCATACCTTTCTAAGCATCACAGGATAGCATTGAAGAGCTCATGCTGTTGAGTTGGAGCACTGTGATATGGATTTCAACTCCACTCTTTTCTACCCTAGACAACTTATTTAAAATCACTAAGTCTGGTTCTGGGTTAACCATTAGCCACATGTGGCCATTGAGCACTTGAAATGTGGTTAGTACATGGTGAATTATTCCATAAGTGTATAAGATTAGATTTCAAAGACCATATAAAAAAAGAATGTGAAATATTACAGTAACTTGTTTTTATATTAATTATACATTGAAATAATTATATTTTTTCACTTGCTTCTTTTACTTTAAAAAATGTGGCTCCTAGAAAATTTAAAATTACACACCTGGCTTGCTTTTGTGGTTCACTTTATATTTCTATTGAACAGTGATTTTTTTAAGAATTATTTTTCTCTGGGCCGGCCGAGTGGCGCATTGGTTAAGCGCTGGTTTTGGGATGCCAGCGGCCCCGGTTCGGATCCCACATGAGGTCCAGTGACACTGCCCTCTACAGCTAACAACAGCTCCACCTGGAGCTGGGCTGTGCGAGCCTTGGTGATGGTGTGGGCTGCAGCCCCTGCTGCAGTGGGCTGCCATAGGCTACAGTGAGTGGCCCGCAGCCAGCGTGAGCGGCTGGCAGCCAAGCGTGAGCTGCCAATAGCCGCGGTGAGCGACCATCCAGAGGCCAGCGACCGATCTGCCTCATCCGGGAAGAGCGCAATGACGATACCAACAGTGAAGCAACATCCTCCGCAACTAAACTGAAGAACGAAAAGACAGCAACTTGTCTGTTCCCCTTCCCCGATTCCCCAACTCTGTTCCCCTCCGCCAATTCCCCAATAAAATCTTTAAAAAAAAAAAAAAGAATTATTTTTCTCATGTGTAAAACAGAACTTATAATAACATCTTCCCCAAAGAGTTTCTATGGGCATTAATGGTATTATATATACAAAGCAATTATTCCAATGTTTAGAACTCAGTAGTTGTTAGTAACATATCCTATAGTTTTCCTCTTCCATATGGGAGGGAGAAGTTTCCCTAAATTATGAGATTCTTCTTGCTGCATTTTTCTGTTTCGTATCTTTAGAAGAGGAAGCACAAGGTTGTACTGGTTATCTGCTGGTTTTCCAAGTTATAAATTTAATGTCTTATTGAGTTTATTTATTTACCAATTTGTCTTTCTTTCTTTTTTTTTTTTAAAGATTTTATTGGGGAATTGGGGGAGGGGAACAGCATTGGGAAACTGGGGAATGGGAAAAGACAAATTGCTGTCCTCTTGTTCTTTGGTCTAGCTGTAGAGGATGTTGCTTCACTGGCCCATGTTGGTATCATCATTGTACTCTTCTAGGGTGAGGCAGATCAGTTGCCAGCCTCTCCATGGCCACTCATAGTGGCTCTTGGCAGCACACGCTGGCTGCCAGCCACTCACTGTAGCCTATGGCAGCCACTGCAGTAGGGGCTGCAGCTATGCGGTCCCGAGGACTCACAGCAGCCCAATTCCTGGTGGAGCTGCAGTTCACCATCTTAGCTGCAGAGAGCAGTGTCACTGGTCCTCATATGTGGGATCTGAACTGATGCCGCTGGAGTCCCAAGCCAGCTCTTAACCAATGTGCCACTCGACCGGCCCTGTCTTTATTTATTTTTAAGTTTCCTCAGAGCAGAGAATGTAACTTACACATCTTAATATCTCCAGGGCAGGAAGCTATATTTTTAGCTGTTATGGGATAAGTTATACTTATATATTTATTGTTACAGATTTTTTAATTCCTAAATATTTGCTGAAAGGGACATTGGTATTTAAAATGAACCATAACTTGTGACCAATTCCAGTAACAAGAGGTGTTTATTATTTGAAAGCTGGTAGTCTATTGTATGTATCCAAATAATGCCCTTAAAATAGAGAATAAATTAATAAATCCCATCATTAGCTGAATAAATCAATCATTACCAGAATAAATGCCACTTTTAAATACTTTGCTTTTGATGCTAAAAAAAGAGATGAGAATCACCCTAGTTAAATTCTTACCAATAAAGTAATTAATTTAGATTCTCTCAATCACTCTAACTCTGTCTGTCCCTTGCATACAGTCACATATATACACTCACCCTTGTTCCCCGCAAACAATATGATGTATTTCTTAGCTTAGAATGTGGCCAATAGTACTTACCACTTTTGAAAGGTTCAGTAAATGACAAACTAGCAACACACAAGTATACAAAAACTGCCCTAATTAGAATCCACTTGACTGATTTTGTTTTCTTTTACATTGTGAAGAAAAAAAGGAGGGAAACAAAAAGTTATCAAATAAGAAGCATGATTTTAGTAAATTAAAAACAATTCTAAAATGCATATAATGTCTAGTGGGTTTAATTCTGCCTGCCACATCTGGAAAGGTTTTTATTCCAAAGGAAAACTGAACATAATCTATAGAGGTTGGATGTAGGAGGTAGAGTGAGAGATTTTTGCAAAAATGTTGTCATGTTTCTAATTGCCTGTAAAATATATCAAATTTGCTCCTCATTTCATTTCTATTACAACCTCATAGTTCAGTCAACTTTACTTTTCAGTAGATCTGTGGTTCTTAATCTAGCTGTATCTTAGAATCATCTAGGGAACTTTGGAGACATTCGTGTGCCTGGGCCCTGGGCTACACCAATTGAATCAAAATCTCTGAGAGTGGAGTTCCCCATGTCATTCTAATGTGATCGGAGTCGATTTTGGCAACAACATTGTAAAAGTCACCTGTTTTTTTCTTCCATACCATCAAAAATGGATGTGCTTCACTATTAGTAGCTCAAATTTACAAAGGCCGAACTTAAATTTTCCTATTCTATTGCCTTCTCTTTCACCCTCCATATCCAACATATTTACAATTCTTACAAAGCTTTCCTCATGTTAGTCTGTCACTCCACAGCTGCAAAATAGCCTACACTTAGCTATCTTTATCTTTTGTCTGGACCACTAAAAGTTCCTAATCTCTGATATTCCAATTTTGCCACTTGTCTCCCTCCGGTTTGTTGTCCACACTGCAGGCAGGATGAGATTTACAAAATTTAAATATACTCACATCACCAAATCCATAAAATCCCTTTAATGGCTTCTGTGTTGATGTAGACAATAGTCACTATTGTGGCCTACGATGGTCTACTCCAACTATTTACTTTGTCTCTACTTTCAGCTACCACTCTTTCTCTCATTCATGCCAGAACCCTAGACTTCTTTCAGTGTCTCTTAGCATAGTTGGCTCTCTTTTGCATGCCTTGCTTAAAACATCATTTATTGGAACATCGTCTGATTCCTCACGCTGGATATGTGAGGTAAAGCAGTGTGGGAGTTAGTCTCATTTAATTTTCAAATTTATTTTTCTATTGTCCATGAAGGCAGGCATTCAATGGGTTTTGAACTTGTTGCATTGAAAGGTAGACAGTAATAAAGATGGTGAATATGGGGATGTCCCAGCATCCCCAGTTCTAATGTCCTCTCAATGTGCACAGAGAACTCGCTCAATGTGCACAAAGCCTAAAGTGCTGCCTAGATCTTCAGCCTCTCCCATTAACACCTGGTCTCTTCATCTGAAAGCTAATAATCTAAGGAAGCTGTAGTTTTCCTGCAATGAAGGGAGGAATGAGAGTACTGCCTGTCAATGGCTGGCCACAGACATTTAGGGCTACATGAGCTCTGGTTTTTGGCCATTGCGGTTCCAGGGCCTTCACCAATGACCAGGGGTGTCTTTTCTGCTGTGCCTCTACTACTCTGGCCTGGTTGTACGTAGATGGGTGGAGTAGTGCTAGTTTTTAGGCTGACAGGTGCCAGCCTGCTCCTGTGGTGACACCCTCCACCATTCATTGGAGAAAGGCAGGAGATAGGGAATAGAATGTCTAGCTTCCTTTGCTCCCCTTGGATCTAATGACAGAGCTTAGGAATTCTGGGGGAACTGGGTGGAATTTGCACTAATTATTCCAAACAGAAGTTGGTGAAACTGGAGTGGGGTACTGGAGACTCAGTTCTGTACCTGGTATTAATTTTGCTGGCTGGGGAGGAGGAGGCAGAACTCTGGGAAAAGGAGCTATTTATCCGCTTACCAACTGGTATATGAGTATCAACCGTGTATCCTTATTGGTATGTATCTCAGTTAAATATCAGACCTTTGTAATTATTCCTTTGATTCCAACCTCCTGCATTAAGATAAGTTCATGGGGTTCAGGGCCATGGCTAGTTTGGCTCCTATTTTCTTGCACATTGCCTACTTTAAAACCATATCACACAGCAGGCCTTCAATAAATATTCGTTATTATGTGAATCAATGAGAGAAAAATAATCATGGCCATAAAATGTGGCCTTTCCTTCCTGGTTTCATGCTAAAGTGACAAAATAATTTTACCTTATGAAATAAGACTGTCACTAGCCTACAGTTTTTCTTTACAGACTGATTCTAAAAAATTATTAGAAATGATGAAAAATGTGCCTTTAATATTCTTCCAAGGATTGGGGAGTATAACTACACAGCGACAGGTGAAACTGAACCTCATACAGTTTTGGGTCTTTCTTTTGAAAAATAATATACAATTATGAATACATAATTAGGTACAAAGTGAATGTTTATGTGGTCAGAGAAAAATGCCACAACACATTAGAAATACATAAAGACTGATAAATACCAAAAATACAAAATCCAGAAAAATTACATAATGCTTTTATTAAACATCTGATACTCCTCTAATGATTTTTGAACATGTTTAAGTGTTTTGTTTTTGTCTTTATAGGAAATTCCAGTTATGTAAATATGTCTATCTTTATTTATTGTTTATGTGATTAACATTTTCTAATCCTATTTTACCTTTTTATTTGTATTTCCCTTTCAATTTCTATATCCCATGGTAATTATGGTGTTGTCATCATTGTCCTTGTCCTTTTTTATTGTTTTAAAATTTTTCTGCTATACTGAGTTCTGTAAGTTCATTTTAATAAAGTTCTATTGCTTCACCATCTTTTCCCTGAGTTCCTGCATCTCAGAACTTCTTGTATTCTTTCATTGAAGCAATTGTCTTGTTACTATTTCTAGGTTGTGGTGAAATGTTTGGTCTCAAATTTCCATTTCATGGCATCATTATTATAACATTTTTCTTTAGTATTTTTGCATTGATTCTTTTTCAACTTCTTATGTAATGCTCATCAAAGAATAAGTTGGATTTCCTGGCCCAGCTATTTGGAGACGTTTCCTCTGAGAAGTGCACCTTTTGGTGCCATTTCTACAACCTGTACCCCTGGGCTGTTTGGCCACTCTGAATATTTGTTGTATCTTCTTCCTATGCATCTTCTGGTTGATCTCTACCAACTCTCTAAATCCTGCAGATTTTGTTTGATGCAAAATATGGGATTTTCCAATTCTGGGTTTGTATTAAGCCATCATGAAAGTATATTTTTATTGGCATTTCCTGGGCAATTGTACTGTCATTCTGTTCACTTCCCTTTCTAAGCTTTTGTTGTACTTTACTCCACATGGCTTTCATGAGAGTCATACCTGCTCATGGCAGGCCAGTCTGGAAATGATATATGCCTTCCAATTTCAGTGAAAATGGAAAGACTTGTTGTTGTTGCTGCTGTTGTTTTTTTTTTCTATTTGCTTTATTGCTTTTGTACGAAATGTAGAAAAAGAGGGAGATTACTTTGTCTCTCTGCCATATTCAGCCTGGATGTTTTGGGATTTTTTACTGTATTCTTTTGCATATGTTGCAACTGATCAACTTATTTTTATATTTTAAAGGCATGATATAATTTATTTTAAGACAGCTGTTGCATACAGGGGTTGGAAGGATATTTAAACTAGGGATACTAGTCATGTCCCTTGTTCATGTACCCTGGTACTTTCTTGAAAGGAATGCAAGGTCAGTCAGAAGCCACCCCAGGAAACCCTAAGGGTTAGGGGCATCGGCTCCACTGAATAAATGTTAGATAGATTATTGTTCTTGGAGCAAAACAATCATAAGTTAAAGTATAATCAATAGATAAACCAGCCAGCAGAAGAGGCATTTAGCCCGAAAGCAAACAATCAGCTATTTCAGACATACCAGCCTTCCCAGGGGACACAGATAGCATTACTCTTAGTTAAAAGGGCAATGGCACTTAGGAGACATTTGAGATGTTAACAGGTTTACAATGAGTTCATAGGTACTTTGTGTTTTTCATGCACATGCTTAATTACGAATGCACAGCCTGTTTGTTTAATTGGATCCAATTGTAGAAATGGTATGAAGGTTTCTCTCTGTGACTAAAACACCAAAAGAGTTTCATGATCTTGGAAATAGAAATTGAAGCAGTAGTGTGTCTGTATGTTGGCTGAATTTTACAGGCTGTGATATTGTACTTCATACAATATCAAGTTCACTTTAAAATGGGAATGATGCAACTGTGATGGATATATAGGTGTCTGTTGTGAAGAAACAATGGCATACACAAATTATATGTGATTTACCACAGATAATGCCATGCCTTATACATAATAGGTGATAAATAAATGTTCATTGATTTGCCTAAAAAAAGTATCATTGTATCTCTAAGAATCAGTGATCATAACTTGAAAGAAATTTGCTGAAGTTTCTCACTTGTTGATGAGTTATAATCTAAAGAAATATACCCTCAAACTATCCACAAATAATTTTTTATAAAGCCACAAGCAATCCAGAAACTTCCACATTCCTTTTGAGCTATTCTTGCATACAGCATTTCATCTCTTTGTAAAGCCAGTTCCAGACTTCTATGCTTTCAGATTTCAGTAAAAAGCATGATTTCTGAAATGAAGTCATCTAATGAATTGAATGAGGTATTTTGGGCAGTTCTAAGTATCAAAGGACACCACCCAGGGGATGGCTGGTCTTGGTCCCCATAGTCTTATATAAAAGTCAGTAAGAAGAGATCTATTTTGAAGCATTTGAAAGTGAACCACACTATTATGACTTTTCTTCTTTTACCACATTTCTTTATTTCTATATATTTTTGTTTCTTATTAAATCAAGTTATTGGCATAAAAGGACAAGAGATTATTCTGAGTACTAGCACACTGACATGCTCTAATGTAGCCTTACAGTGCACTGCTTAAAAAGAATCTGAAGGTATCTTTGTTTTACTTGCACATCTAGGACCAGAACTACATCTTCACCTCAAAGGAAAAATATTATTTATGTTAAAAACATAAAAAATAAAAGCATAATGTCTATAAAAAGTATTTTTGCTTTAATATAAAGTAAATTCATTTTTTTATGAAAGTGTTTTTTTTCTGCCTTTCAGAGTAAACAAAGTAGTAATCACCCTCTTCCTACTCTATAAAGAAGATATGCCTTACAGAAAGAGAGAGAGAGAGAGAGAGAGAGAGAGAGAGAGAGAGAGAGAGAGAGAGAGAGAGAGAAAGAAAGAAAGAAAGAAAGAAAGAAAGAAAGAAAGAAAGAAAGAAAGAAAGAAAACCAAGTTAGTCATTGTGTTTCTGATCAGAAATGCTCAAGTCTCTATTGAATTCAGTCTCTCTTTCCTGGCTACAAAAACCACATTTTCTCGTTCACTCTCTTAAAATGGACCCATGACTCCATTCTAATAGATCTTGGCATTCTCTCAGCCATTTCTATCTCCTACCTCCTCGCTTTATTCTCCTGATGCCAACTCAGGAATAAACTCCGTCACTTCGTTTGTGTCACCTCATGCAGGTTTATTCATTCTTTAAATGGTCCCAGATCATCTTAATCTAAAGTGAAGTTGGCTTCCTCAAAACTCGTATACTACTTATCTCAACCATATATTTATCACATCAATTGTAGCCTTGTATAATTAGTCACTTTTTCATGTATGCACTAAAAGCTCTTTGGGAATAATAGCTATTGTACTTAGCAGATACTTAAAAGATCATCAAAACTTCTAGAACACAGAGATAGATCCAAGATGACAAAGTAGACAAATGCTGTGTTTCCTCCTCCTATCATCACATTAAAATTACAACTAAATTATAGAACAATCAACCTGGATAACCATCTGGGGTCTAGCTGAACAAAAGTCCCATAGTTAAGGATATAAAGAAGCAGCCATGTCAAGACTGGAAGGAGGGACAGATATGTGAATGGGCTGGCCTCACACCTGCCTGTGGTGGCTGAGAACCAGGAGGGATATCTCAGCCATGGAGGTTTCCCCCCGAGGAGAGAGGGAACCCAACCTCACACTGAATTCCCCAGCTCTGGGTACCGGTGCTGGGAACTGGAGTCCCTACAACGTCTGGCTGAGAAAGAGTGGAGATTTCAACCATCTGGGTGAGACAGAAGGCTGCAGGAAACCCAGGTGTCCACTTAAAGAGTAGGCACACAGACCCATTCATTCCCAGGTACTCACCCTGAGCTCCAATGAAGGGACACTGATTTGGGAGGTGTCGGAGGCATACAGGGAGAGACTGACTTGTGTGGTTTCAGGGAAAGGATTGGAGGAACAGTCGCCATTTTCCTTGTGTTGAATCCCCCTCCTGTGCAGCCCACAGGTGGGTACCATCTTTCCTGTGTAAAGCCCTCCAACACAGCCAACACTGAATGTGCACTGGGCTGGTGAACTCCATTTGCTCTACACTGGTGACTCCCTGTGACCCTGTCTAACCCCACTCAGGTAATGCCAGAAGCACCTTTGGGCCAGCAACCGGCCTTGCCTGTGCTGCACTCTTTCTTGGGGATCCTCAGGCCCTAGTCAGGTGGCAGCTGACCTATTTCTCTGGAGTAGCTCTAGGTTCAGCACTGGCACCAAACCAGAATCTACATTGACCTGGGGGAACACCACTCATCCCTTCCTGGTGACTCCCTGAGGCCCTGTCTCATCCAACTCACATATCACTCGAGGCTCTATCAGCAGCTAAGCCTTACAGGAGCCAGCAGACTGCAAAGGGTCTCAGGGTTCCTGGAGCTTTTTTCAGAGATACCCCAGACCCTGTACTGATGGTAGCCATCCACACTTTGAAGAGTGGCTTATCCCATGCACATCCAGGTATAGCACATGCAGCACCAACTGTGGATTGCTTTGCAGTTACTATAAGGTAGTCCATAGCTGATCACAGACAGTGGGTGACATGGGCCTGCACCAGAGTCCCAACAGGTGCCAGAATGAACATGCCCAGAGGATGGTTTTACACCACAGCACAACACCACCCAATTAGCCCCACAAGTGGCATACACAAAGGACAGTCTTATCAGGCAACAGAGCCCCTGGGGTGAAACCTGCTCTATGGGGTATGCCCCCCCCCACCAGCAACCCATTAGCTATGGATGTAGCCAAACCCCACAGCGAGTCAGCCTGATTCTACCTACCGATGCGCATAGCAATCAAAACTCAGCAAACAGGGACTTCCGGTAAAATGGAGCAATAGACAGACTCTGTGCTGCCTCGCAGGATCACACCAAAATTACAAACAAATTATACAGCATTCAACCCTGGAGGTCCCCGGAACACTGGAGGAACAGAACCACTAAATGAAGAACTTAAAGAGGAGGCCATGTCGGATCTGCTAGGACGGGCGGAGATGAGAGAGGGCGAGCCCCGTGAGGGAAGCCTGAGCTGTGGGGAAGCCTCTCCTGTTGGGGGAGAGACGCTTCGGCCGCACTCCAAGCTCACCAGCCCAGAGCTCCTTTGCCGGGAAGAGGAGTTCTAAGACAGCCGTCAGTAAATTAGTGAGGACTCTCTTTGCTCAGCTCGGTGAGGCTAAGAGCAGCTGGAGAATCAGTGGGGCCGGCGCCCAGGCTTGCTCACCAGTGAGCACTTACCTGGTTACTGGTGGAGGTAGGGGCTGTGTGGGCCAGACCTGGGAGCCTGCGGGGACGGACTGAACTGAGCACCTTTGGTGCAAAGGCTGGAGATGTTTGGAATATTGTTCCCGTAGTGTGGAGCCTGCACGCGAGTGGTGTAGGGAGGACGCCATTTTGTTGGGTTTGGGCCCTCCCATGGAGGATCACGCCCGAGACCTCATTGGTCTGGTGAAATTGGCACAGAAGTGCGTGTGTGCGTGCGCGTGCATGAGGCCTTGGATCCTCACCCTCCGCCCAGCTTATACTGCGTTGTCAGGGAAACACTGGGCAGGTGCCCTCTGGCTCCAACAGGCTGCTCACTGAGACGCAGAAGTGCACAAGCCTCCTCGGGTTCCCGCTCTCCGCACTTCGCTTGCAGAGTTGCCAGGATGGTGATTGGTTGTCGGGCTGCTCGGCCTGATCTGTGAGCGGCTGATTGGGACAGGCTGAGACTGGGAATTTTCCTGGGAGTGTTGGGCCGTGAGCTGTGTGCCTGCGTGATCCAGCCAGGGATCTCCTGCTGATCTATCTAATACATCAAAGCAATCCCAGAGTGACAGCGAGAATGGGGAAACAAAGAAACATGTCACAAGTAAAAGATCAGAAGAATCCTCTAGAAATGGAACTAAATGAAACAGAGGGATCCAACCTTTCAGAGACACAGTTTAGAACACTGATGATAAGAATGTTTAAGGAACTTAGCGAGGACATAAATAAGGATAGGGAAACCACATAAAGCAACCTGTTAGAACTAAAGAATACAATAACTGAAATGAAGAACACACTCGAAGGAATCACCAGTAGAGTAGATGAAGCAGAGGAGCGGATCAGCGATTTGGGAGATAAAATAGCAGAAATCACCCATTTGGCACAGCAAAATGACCAAAGAATAACAAACAATGAAAATAGTTTAGGAGCCCTATGGGACAAGGTGAAATGCAACCACCTTAGACTCATAGGGATACCAGAAGGAGAAGAGAAGAAGCAAGGGGTTGAAAATGTATTTGAAAAAATAATGACTGAAAACTTCCTTACCCTGGTGAAGGAAATCAACATACATGACCAGGAAGTGCAGAGGGTTCCAAACAAGCTGAACCCAAACAGGTCCACACCAAGACACATCATAGTTAAAATGGCAAAAGTTAAAGACAGAGACAGAATCCTAGAGGCTGCAAGAGAAAGACAGCAGGTTACATACAAAGGAACTCCTGTTAGACTAACAGCTGACTTGTCTACAGAAACTCTGCAGGCCAGAAGGGAGTGGCAGGAGATATTCAAAGTGACACAAAATAATGGCCTACAACCAAGATTGCTGTACCCAGCATGGCTATCACTTAAAATTAAAGGAGAAATAAAGAGCTTCTCAGAAAAGAATAAGCTTAAGGAATTCATTACCACCAAGCCAGCATTGCAAGAAATGTTAAAAGGGCTTTTTTAAACAAAAGAAAGGGGTAAACAAACTAACCCAGGGAGACCAGGAATACAAATAACAAAATGGCAATACATATGCACCTATCAATAATCACTTTAAATGTGAATGACCTAAATGCTGCAATCAAAAGACAGAGAGTGGCTGAGTGGATAAGAAAATAGGACACAGGTATATGCTGTTTACTGATGGAATAAGATATTTCATGCAAATGGAAAGGTGTAAAAAAAAGCTGGAGTACCAATACTTATTTTGGACAAAATAGACTTTAAAATGACTACAATAAAAGTCAAAGAAGGACACTAGAACCCTAATAAACATCTATGTACCCAACATAGGAACACCTAATTACATATAACAGATTTTGACAGATATAAAGACAGAGATCAACAGTAACACTATCATAGTAGGGGACTTCAATACCATTGTCACCAATGGACAGACCCATTAGACAGAAAATCAACACAGAAAAGGGGCCTTAAATGATACTTTAGACCAGCTGGACTTCGTTGATATTTTTAGAGCATTTCACCCTGAAAAAACAGAATATACATTCCTCTCAAGTACACACGGGACATTTTCCAAGATAGACCATATTATGCCACAAAACAAGTCTCAGTAAATGTAAGAAGATTGAAGTCATATCAAGCAGATATAAAGGAAAAACTGATGGTTGATGGCTGGGAGAGAGTGGGGAAGAGGGAGAGGGGGAACAGTTTGGACAGTGTAGATGGGACTACAATGTTGCTGCAGGGATGTGGGGGCAGTTCTGGGAATGTAATTGATAATGTTATGAAGAGACTATTATGTTGTGTGAAATAAGTCAGTCTGAGAAGGACAGGTACCATGTGATCTCACTTGTGTGTGGAGTCTGAAGAGCTGAGTGAATGATCAAAGTAAACAGACTTGTAGATGTAGAGGGAAAACTGAGTGTTGTTAGTTGGGAAGGGGTGGGGATGGGGGGGAAAGGGAAGAGATTAGACAGCATAAATAGGCAACTAAAATATTGCAACAGGGATATGAAACACAGTTCAGGGAATATAATAATGTTGTAAAAAATTTGTGGCGTGTCAGATAGTCACATATCTTGTTAGGGAGACCACTTCATGGATGGAGTAGAGGTTTTATCACTGCACTGTACACCTGAAGCTGATTTTGTATAGTATGGTATGCGAACTATAACTGAATATGTGGATGGTCATGGGATGTGGAGTATACTGTGGAGGGGAGTCAGGGGAGTTGTGATAGATATGTATGATATGGGGGAGGAGTGTGGTGGTGAACTGGGGGAGGAAGGTTGTCACTTTGGGGGGTAAAGAATAAAACTATTGCATTGTGTTGTACACCTGAAACTAATAAAAAATAAATGAGGAAAAACAACAACAACAAAAAAAACTCAACAAACAATCAAGGAGGGCACATACAATTCAAATATAAAGGACACTTCTGGTGCATGTCACCAGAGAGACTGTCACTGGGCCTCCCAGGGCACCTACTACATCAGGCCACCTGGACAAGATTGGCAGGTATAGCAGATCTCCTTAATACATTGAGCAAACACAGAGAGGCAGCCAAAATGAGGAAACAAATAAATGTGCCCCAATGGAAAGAAGGAGAAAACTCCAGAAAAAGAACTAAATGAAATGCATGCAACTAACCTGCTAGATATTCAAGGTTATAAAAATGCTCAAGAAAATTAGAGAAAACTTCAACAAAGAGAGAACAAGCATGCAAAAGGACATAGAAATCATAAAATAAAATAAAAAGTCAGAAGTGAAGAATACAATAACAAAAATGAAGACTGCTTTAGAAGAAATTACCAGCAGACTAGAAGAAGCAGAGGACTGAATCAAGGATTTAAAAGGCAAGGTAGCAGAAAACATCCAATCAGAGCAGTAAAAAAATAAATAGGTAAAAGAAAAAAAAATTAGTATAGTTTAAGAGACCTATGGACAACATCAAGCATAAGAAGAAATGCATCATAAGGGTACCACAGGGAGAAGGGAAAAAGCAAGGAATTGAGAATTTACTTAAAGAAATAATGACTGACAATTTTCCTAACCTAATGAAGGGAATAGACATACCAGTGCAGGAAGCTCAGAGAGTCACAAACAGGATCAACTCAAACAACCCCACATTAAGACACATTATAATTAAAATGGCAAAGGTTAAAAACAAACAGAATCCTTAAAGCAGCAAGAGGAAGGCAACTAGTTACTTACAAGGAGCTCCCATAAAATTGTTTGCTGAATTCTCAACTTTGCAGAAACTTTGCAGGACAGAGGGAATGACACAAAATATTCAAAGTGATGAAAAACAAGGACCTACAACCAAGACTACTCTACCAAGCAAGGCTATTGTTTAAAATTGAAGGAGACATAAACAGCTTCCCAGACTAGAACAAGCTAAAGGAATGCATCAACATCAAGTATGATAAGAAATGTTAAAGGGACTTATTTAAGAAGAAGAAGGAAAAAAATAAAACATAAATATAATAATAGAATTGCAATAAATATCAATAATCACTTTAAATGTAAATGGATTAAATGCTCCAATAAAAAAATATAGGGTAGCAGAATGGATAAGAATGTAAGACCCATACATACATGATATCTACAAGAGACCCAATTCAGATTGAAAGATACACACAGATTGAAAGTAAAGAGATGGAGAAAGATTTCCATGTAAATGGAAATGAAAAATAAACAACAAAAAAAGCTTGGGTAGCAATACTTCTACCAGACAAAATAGAATTTAAAACAAAGGCTATAAAAAGAGACCAAAAGGGACATTACACAAATACAAAGGATTATAAGAATATATTATGAACAATTATATGCCAACAAATGGGACAATGTGGAAAAAATGGATAAACTCCTAGAAACATACAATCTTCCAGGGCTGAATCAAGAAAAAAGAGAAAATCTTAACTGAATGATTAATAGTAATGAAATCAAATCAGTAATCAAAAAACTCCTAACAAACAAGAGTCTTGGAACACATGGCATCACAGATGAATTTACCAAACATTCAAAGAAGAATTAACAGCTATCCTCAAAATATACCAAAAAAAATCAAGAGGAAGGAAAGTTCCCCAGCTCATTTCATGGGGTCACCATTACCCTGATTCTAAAACCAGACAAAGACATTACAAAACAAATAAAATTATAGGCCAATATCCCTCATGAACATAGATGCAAAAGTCCTCAACAAAATATTAGCAAACCAAATGAAGCAATACATTAAAAAGATCACACACCATGATCAAGTAGGATTTATTCCTGGGATGCAAGTTTGGTTCAATATCTGCAAATGAATTAACATGATACATGACATGAAAAAAAGTGAAAGATAAAAATCATATGACCATATTAATATGATGCAGAAAAAGCATTTGACAAAATCCAGGACCCATTTATGATAAAAACTGTCAGCAAAGTGGGAATAGAGGGAACATACCTCAACATAATAAAGGCCATACACAACAAACCCACAGCTAACATCATATGCAATGCAGAAAATCTAAAAGTGTTTTCCTTAAGCTCAGGAACAAAAAAAGAATGCCCATTTTCACCATTTTGATTCAACATAGTCCTGGAAGTCCTAGTCATAGCAATTAGACAAGAAAAAGAAATTAGGCATCCAGATTGGAAAGAAAGAAGTAAAACTGTCATTATAGAGGACATGATAATATATAGAAAGAACCCTAAATATTCCACCAAAAAAGTATTTGAGCTGATATATGAATTCAGTAAAGTAACAGGATACACAATTAATAGTCAGAAAATGGTTGCATTTTTATAAACCAATAATGAATTGTCAGAGAGAGAAATTAAGAAAATAATCCCATTAACAACTGCATAAAAAAAAATAATAAAATACATAGGAATACATGTATTGCAGTAAGTAAAAGACCTGTACTCCAATGGCTATGAGAAACTGAAGAAAGAAATTGAAGATACAAATAAATGGAAGCATGTACTATCATGTTCATGAATGGGAAGAATTAACATTGTTAACACATCCACACTACCCAAAGCAATGTATGGATTCCATGAAATGCCTATCAAAAACCAATGGCAGGGCCAGCCGAGTGGTGGTTAAGGCTTGGGATGCCAGCGGCCCTGGTTCAGATCCCACATATGAGGGCTAGTGACACTGCCCTCTAAAAAGAAAAAAACAACAAAACAATGGCATTTTTCACAGAGCTAGAATAAGTAATCTTAAAATTTATATGGAACCTAAAAGACCCTGAATAGCCATAGCAATTTTTCAAAAGAAGAACGAAGTTGGAGGTATCATGCTACCTTATATGAAACTACACTACAAGCCTATAGTAATCAAAACAGCAGTGTACTGGCATAAAAACAGACTCACAGATCAATGCAACAGACTGGAGAATCCAGAAATAAACCCACACTTACATGGCCATTTAATCTAGGACAAAGGAAGCAAGATTATACAGTGGGTAAAGAGAGTCTAATCAACAACTGGAGTTGGGAGAAATGGACAGATATATGCAAAAAAAAAAAAAAATGAAACTGGACCACCTTCTTATGTCATATGCAAGAATAAACTCAAATTGGATTAAAGACTTAAATGTAAAATTCAAAAACATAGGCAGTAAACTCTCTTACATTACTCTTAGTAATACTTTTTTTTTGATCTATCTCCTTGGGTAAGAGAAACAAAATAAAAAATAGACAAGTGGGACTATATCAAACTAAAAAGTTTTTGCACAGCAAAGGAAACCAACAAGATGAAAAAAAAAAACGCCCCAACCTACTGAATAGGAGAAGATATTTCCCTATGGTATACCTGATAAGGGGTAAATATCCAAAATTTATAAAGAATTTATATAACTCAACACCAAAAAACAAACAATTCAATTAAAAAATGGGCAGAAGACCTGAATACATATTTCTCCAAAAAGGACATACACATGGTCAATAGACATGTGAAAAGATGCTCAACATCACTAATCCAGTAGAGGCTTGCAAATTAAAACTTTAAAGGGATATCACATCACACTTATCAGAATGACTATCATCAATAAATGAACAAACAACAAATTTTGGTGTGGATATGGAGAAAAGGGAAAACTCATACCCTATTGGTGGGATTGCAAATTGGTGCAGCCACTATGGAAAATGGTCTGGAGAAGCCTCAAAAACTTAAAAATAGAACTATCCTATTACCCAGAAATTCCAGTTCTGGGTAATTATCTGAAGAAATCAAAACACTAATTAGAAAATATATATGCATCCTTATGTTCACTGCAGCAGTATTTACAATAGCCATGATATAGAAGCAACCCAAATGGCCCATCAATAGATAACTGGAGAAAGAAGAGGTGATACAGTGAAATATTACTCGGCCAGAAAAAAAGAAAGAAATCTTAGCATTTGCGACAACATGGATGGCCATAGAGGGTATTATTATGCTAAGTGAAGTAAGTTAGACTGAGAAAGCCAAATACCATATGTTTTCAGTTATATGTGGAAACTAAAGAACAGGAAAAATGAACACACAAAAGAGAAACAGAATCATACATGCAGAGAACAAACTAATAGTTGCCAGAGAGGATGGATGGGGATTAGGAACTGAGTGAAAAAGGTGATGGGATTAATACAAACTGGTAGTTACAAACTAGTCATAAAGTACAACATAAAGGATATAGTCAATAATACTGCAACAACTATGGATAGTGCCAGGTGGGTACTAGACTAATCAGAGAGATCACTGCATAAATTATATAAATGTCTGACCACTGTTGTATGCCTGAAACTAACATAAAATAATATTTAATGTCAAGGGAAAGTAAAAAAATGATTAAAAAAAGGAAAGAAAACATTAAAAATTTTCTAAATATATAGCAGCATTTAGAAGTATTACTAAACAAGCTTTGGATGTTTTTTTTTTTTTAAATTATATGTTGACCCACAAAGTCATATTTGGTTTTCATTTACTGATTACTCAACTAGTGTTTTCACTTTGTTTCCATTCTGCTGTAATTTTTAGAACAAATTGCTAGTAACAGACTAGGTCTTCCTGATGCAAAAAAGCATAAGGCTCCCTTATATATCAACATTTTATGATAAATAAGGACAATGACATCGGAAAATATAACGCATTGTACTCTATTGAACATATGAGGTACGATAAAAAAAATATGGTGCATGTCTAAATAAAAACAATTATTACAGTAAAAGACACATTGCAATAATTCCCCTCAAAATACTCCTCCTCGCTTCAACATACTTATCCCATCCTTCTTGCCTCTTCCTGAAGCAGTTCTGGAAGTCTTCTTTCGTGAGTGTGTTTAGCTGCACTGTAGTGGTTGCCTCGGTGTCCCGAATCAATTCAAAACGTTTTCCTTTCATGGTCATTTTGATTTTGCGGAAGGGCCAGAAGTCGCACAGTGCCAGATCTGGTGAATAAAGTGGATGAGGACACACCGTAGTGTTTCTATTTGACAGAAACTGCTGTATACCAGAAGCCATGTGTGACAGAGCATTGTCATGATGGAAGATGAAGGAAAGACACTCATGAAAGAGCACTTCCAGCTCTGCTTCAGAAAGTGGCAAGAATGATGCGATAAGTGTGTTTGAAGTGAGGGGGATTAATGGCAATGTGACTTTTACTGTAATAATTTTAAAAATTTAACCAGTTACCGTATTTTTCATCACACCTCATAATTTCTATGACGACTGAGGTATATCAACTATTATTTCTTTCATGTTTGTCCTATACTCTAAAAGACTCAAATGAGACTAGTTTTTTTTTTTTGGAAGTTTCACTAGTCATTACCGAGATGTGATTAATGTGTTCTGAACGCCATCTGATCATAGAAATTTAATGACTAAAATTAGGATAAGACAATAGAAGCATTTCAATAGTTTTATAGTTTACATATTTTTATGGGGAGTATTTACAAGTATAAATACATCTAATCGATGCAGGTATTATGTAATGATTTATCTGTACAAATACCACAGAAGGCCTTATTGGCCTCTCGATTGATCAGCAGTGTTTGAGATTTAATTTTAATTTGACAAACTAAAAGAAAACAATATGAAAAATATATCTACACAAAAATATAAACCTAAACCTCAAACAAGAAATAAGGATATCTTTATAACATTATTTAAAATGGTTATCTTGTGGAATTAGAAAACAAATTTGCATAATCAGAAACCTTAAAATACTAGTCAGGGAACTTTATCCAAATGGCTACCTGACAAACCAGGTTAAAGTACAGTCAAAAGTGTTCTAAACCAAAGGATGTAGCTGACCATTTTCTGTTTGTTGCTATGGCATGTAGGATCGTAAATTGACTTGTTACCTAAGGAGATTTTGGAGAATTATTTTATTCAATATTTTTAACATTGAAAATACTGAATTGGAGCACTGATTGCCTTATTTGCATTCATTTTTTTGAAGTTTCTTGTCATCTCTTTGAGTTCTAACAATACAAATCCTTCATCTTTGGCTCAGTAGGGCTCTAAAGAAAAGGAGTTATGGAAGAAGAAATCTGGACTATTCAGAGAATGTAGGCCTGTTTGTAAATTAATGACTGCCTATCCTTGTCTAACTTCCTAACTAAAGCCTGGTAGGTAACGGTATGAACTCAACAAAAACATTTAACATTTGTTAAGTCCACCTTACCCCACATCTATTCTGTTTTTGCTAAACTATGCTTCCTAGATATATGCTAGAAGAGTGTTAAGTAGGAACTAGAGTGCAAAAATAAATAAACGATCTGTTTTCAAAGGCTCACAACTTACCAGTATGTTCAAATACAGTGTAATATGAGCAAAAATATGAGTAAGCCCTATGTACATGAGTACTAATGCAGAAAGGAGTGTCATCAGCTGGATGTTGCAGGCTTTGAAAACTGAGAGACTAAAGGACAAAGAAGGGAAAGTCATTTCAGGTAATCCAGAGAGAAAAATAATATGAAAGCACAAAAGAATGTAGGTAATTTTAAATGGTTTGGTTTTGCTGGAACAGAATGTGAAAAAAAGAAAAAAGAAAAGAAAGCAGAGAAGTTTGATTATGGCCAGATCAGGAATAAGTATCTTCATTAGAATTTATTGTAGCAGAGAAAGGTCACTGAAAGGTCTCAAGTGGGATTGTGACTAAATCAGATTCATGTAGAAGGGTAAATATTATAGCATTTAATTGATAAAGTAGACAGGGCATGAATTAGTAACAAGAGATAAGTTAAGAGACTATTTATTATATTAGTACTCAAATTTTTAAAGAGTATCAATAAAAAAAGATATATGCCAGTTTTAAAAATATGAATGTCCCTGTAAAATTAGCTCCTAGAAAAAAATTAGCAGCTTAAAAAATACAAAACTTATTTTTATTATTAGTACATTAATCATATAATTTGATTATAATAATGGAAGAAAACTCAAACAATTTGAAAAGATGGCTGATAGCATTATAAAATGTTAAGTAATTCACTTATATTTTTCAAAACATGTAGCTTTTTAAGTGAATTTCTCTACAGAATTTCCTTTGTTACATAAAGTACTTTTTCTTCTTTCTTCAAAATCCCATCACATAAATGGGAATACAAGTTTCCTCAAATGCTATCACTTATCCCAGTAGTGTACTAGTCCTTAGCATATTTGAAAGTAAGGTTTAATATTTTATTCACCACTCTTGATATTAAAATAATCACTTAGTCTTTGATAGTTCAAATCAGACTTAATGGCTTCAGACAATGATGAAAATTCAGTAACTGGGTAAAAATAACCCATTTTAATACCTGCTAATGCCATGATGATAATAACTATAATTTTGCAGGAGATGGTGTTCTGAGTATAGACTTGCTCTACTCAAGAAGTTTCTATTAGATTTAATTTTTAAAAAATGCTGTGTATAATTTCATGAAAGCTAATACATGTTAGCCTGAGCATCGTAACCAGCGACTAAAGTCCTATAATAACAGAATTGCCCCATTTAAAATAATAATAAACAGGGCCGGCTGAGTGGCGCATTGGTTAAGAGCTGGCTTGGGACACCAGCGGCCCCCGGTTTGGATCCCACATATGAGGGCCAGTGACACTGCCCTCCACAGCTCAACAGCTCCACCTGGAGCTGGGCTGTGCGAGCCGCGGTGACGGTGTAGGCTGCAGGCCCTGCTGCAGTGGGCTGCCATAGGCTACAGTGAAGGGCTGGCAGCCAGCGTTAGCTGCCAATAGTCCGTGGTGAGCGACATCCAGAGGCCGGCAACAGATTTGCCTCATCCAGGAAGAGCACAATGACGACACCAACATGGGCCAGTGAAGCAACATCCTCCGCAACTAGACTGAAGAACAAAAAAGACAGCAACTTGTCTATTCCCCTTTCCCGATTCCCCAATAAAATATTAAAATAATAATAATAATAAACAATGACCACCTACAATGATACTTTCTATACATGTCTACTGCACAGTAAACAATTAATTTTATTGTTTAAGCAGGCAACATTCTTCTTCTATGTGGTATCCATATCCTCTCCTTCTGCTGCTTCCAATTCTTAAAATAAAACAAGAAACAAATTTGTCTACTAGTGTCAGTTTCCTTAATGGTAATTTCTCATGATCTGACCTGGAACTCTATAGCCCATGGTTGACAGTCTCATCAAAGACTACATTCTATTCTTTCTTTTCATTATCTAAGCTCTGAATACTCACGTCTTGAGTACCAGGAGGGTACAAACAGAAGGAAATATACTACAAAGGTAAAGAGATAGCAAAAGTTTCTACACATTGAGCACATTGCTTATTTTTCTTTCTAGTAACAGAGAAACACATCCCAAGCTAATTCATAGGGAAATTTTTGAATAAATTTTATCCTAAGGCCAAAGAAAAAAGCAAAATGCAAGAAGAAAAGAAAGCAACATCTTCACACTGCTTTCCTCAATTATTCTTGTAGGGAGTTCCCTATCCCTTTTGTGTAAGCATTTTGATGTGCACAAAGAATGTAAGTTCACCTTTGCATCATTGGCAGGAGTTGAGGGGGGTGGAGATGGAATAAAGATGAGCAATAACAGTTTATTAAAAGCAGTTATCTAGAAGAGATCAAATACATTTAGTGTTCTTAATTTCTTCTGCTGTGTTTAGATAGTTCTACATTACTTAAAAGTTTAGAGGACTCTCAGTTTACATTTATGACACTTTAATATCTGTATATAAATCAAAATGTAAATACTCAGTAAGAGGACCTAACATGAAAGCTTTCATTTTCAATTCACCAAATTCTTTTCTTGTTGTACTGAATTCTCATATGCTATAAAAGCCAACATGAGCATAAAATAAATGCTACACAGAAACATTTAAATATTCAGGTCCAGTGAACTGGAACAAAAGGTTGCTGCAGAAATGCCAGGTAAGTAATTGAAAGCAGCTAAGGGAGTGTGAATGTGGGAAGAAAAATAGAGTAAATTATTTATTGACTACCAACTTAGAGTCTGGAATTCTGCAGGTTCTTTGGGGGTAAAACATATTAAATGCATGGTTTCCACCAGAGAAACATGTATTCTTGTTAGGGTGAGAGTTAGGGCATATCAACTTTATTGGCAGAACAAAGTGCTATTTGTTTTTTCATGTAAACTATAAGATTGTGTTTATAGAATAGTTTGATTAACCATTAAAGGGGAAATTTATATTTTTATTCAGTTAAACCACTTGAAATTTATCTGCTCATAAATGAAGTCCAGATAAAATTTAGCATTTTCGATCAATAACTGTTTTTAATAGATACAAAAAGTAGGAGTATTACTATGACCATATATTACAAACATGGACATAATTAGAAAGAAGAAAAAATGATAGATTCAAAGCATCTTCAACACACATCTTTTTCTTTTTTTATGTTAAAAATTCAAATAATAAAAATATTATATAAAATATACACAAACCAGAAAAAAATTAAATAAAATCCTGCTATCCAGAGATTCAATATATTTTAGTGACTAATCATTCATTTAAACATGCATTGAACAAATACTCATTATTGCCATGTGGTAGACATCTAAGGAACAGAAACACACACATACACTCTTAATCTCACAGATTATAAAGTACAGTATAGTATAGAGGTATTAATACAATAATTACATTTTAAAAATAAAATTGGTTTTGTAACAAATTCTCAGGAGAGCAGCATGATGCTAAGAATAAGAGTATTGTATAAGCATATGTATGTTATCAGAATTTGACTGACATAGCAAGGGGATCAAGGAAGTGTTCTCAAAGGAAGTTAGCTTTAGCTGAGAATATGAGGATGCACAGAGATTAATTAAGCAAAACAGTAATGATACCTACAATAATGAGAGGTGTCCAACAACAAAGGGCAAATGACCCAACCAGTGTTATTAGACAGAGGCAAGTGTTAGATGAAGTTGGAAATAGGGTACTGGTGGACCAAGTTATGGGATTCTGTTTTTGTTCTAGGAGTTTGGAACCCTACTGAAAGGTTACCAATGAGATACAAACATGCTTAAATTTGTGTTTTTAAAAGTTCCCTCTAGATGTAACATGAAAAACAAATAGATATGTGAATATTGACAGAGTGGATACATTTAAACCAGTTAGTTATTAAGTTAGGATGATAGTTCATTAGTGTAAATGAAAAGTAACGGTAATTTGAAGTAGAGTATTACAGTGGAAGTAGACAAAGTGGTATTTTTAGAGACACTAAAGAGGCAAAATTGTCAAAATTAGTAGAGAAATTAAGTATGAAATGGAGGGAGAGAGGGTATCAAGAATATCTTCACATTTTCTGGATTAAAAGTGATGGAAGGCAATGTCATTTACTTCAATAAAAAAACAACGGAAGAAGGCCATAAGACTAGAATATGTTTGACTAAATAATTTAAATGTCCATTGTTGCCATATTGCTCTGAAGGAAGATTATTTTTGCAATAATAATATTCACCTTGTCATTACTATTTCATTTGGAATTAAAATTTTTCCATAATTGTAGTCACTGCAGTTGTGTGTATAATTTAGGATCAGGGAATTTTAAAAAATTATGAAGATCTTATTGATGGTTCACCCCTAGTTGTTTTGACTCTTAAAGTCTCATAAGCTTTAGTTTTTTATACTTCTGGATTTACTGTTTTTCTGCTGACAAACATTTTATAAATGTGCTTGCTCATTTTTCCTGTTAACCACTACCTACTTAGCTAAAATGGTGGTGGACTAGATATGGTGGTGGACCAGATATTCATAGTACCCATTCACTGTGAACGGCACCTATTGCTCATGTTTAACCACGTGGATCTGTTATTATTATTCAGTTGTACATTCCTAACTCAACTTAAGCAAATCATCTTTCACCTACTGGAAATTTGAAACCTGTAACACACACACACACACACACATACATGAAGATATAGACTATTAGAGCTGAGTCACATTAATTAAAACACACTAAAAGAAAGGCCATAATTTATAACTTTTGATACTCGTTAAATTTACTAATTCATTCCCTTCTAAATTGTTAGAAACCATTCAACCTTTCACCTGATCTAATATATTACGTTCAGTATTCTCCACCAATATTCTTTTACAACAAAAATAATGTTCTCTGCTAGGTCCCAAGAATTGTACTGGCTGCCAGAGGGCATACAAAATATAATATGATGGAGATATCCAGTCAAGATGGCAGAGTGCGTAAATGCTGTGCTTACCTACTCTCACAACCACATCAAACTACAGAAAAATTATCACTGAGAATCATCTGAAGTCTAGCTGAACAACAGTACTACAACTAAGGACATAAAGAAAAAGCCACCTTGAGACTGGAAGGAGGGGCAGAGATGTGGAAAGGGCTTGTCCCACATCCCCGTGTGACATTCTTTTAAAAACTTGGAGGGATATCTTAGTTGTGGAGGTTTCCTTCACCCCCAACCCTCACCCTGAGGAGCAAGGGGTCCCAGCCCCTCTCCATCCCTGGGTTCTAGGCCAGGGAGAGAAGTCCCCATAACTTCTGGCTGTGAAAACCAGCTGAGATTGTGACTGAGAGGGGGGCTGCATTCTCAGGCACTTCTCCTTTTTTTTTTTTTTTTTTTTTTAAAGATTTTATTGGGGAATTGGAGAAGGAGAACAGACAAGTTGCTGTCCTTTTGTTCTTCAGTCTAGTTGTGGGGACGTTGCTTCACTGGCCCATGACCCATGATGGTATCATCATTGCACTCTTCCCGGGTGAGGCAGATTGGTCGCTGGCCTCTGGACGGCCGATCATGGAGGCTCTTGGCAGCTCATGCTGGCTGCCGGCCACTCACATTGGCTTGCTGGCTACTCACTGTAGCTTATGGCAGCCCACTGCAGCAGAGGCAACTCACAGCAGCCCAGCTCCTGGTGGAGCTGTTGTTCACCACCTTAGCGATAGAGAGCAGTGTCACTGGCTCTCATATGTGGGATCCGAACTGGGGCCCTGCTGCTCAGTGCTGGTGTCCCAAGACAGCTCTTAATCAACGCGCCACTCAGCCGGCCCTCAGGCGCTCCTCTTAAAGGGCCTGTGCATGGACATACCCACTGAAGTTCTCACTCCCTCTGAGCTCCAATGCTGAGGCAGCAGCTCAAAAAGCTCCAGGGATATACAGGGTGAAACTGAGGTGTGTAGCTTCAGGGTATGGGCTGGAGGGGCAGCTTTTTCCTGAACTGAGGGGCTGGTGGAAGCCTTGTTTCTTTGGTGAGCCCACCCTCTCCCTGTGTTTAGATGCATATCTGAGTCTCCATCCAACAAGCTATCACCTTTCATCTGCCCCACCTTAGTGGTTCTCTGAGACCACGTCCCACTGAAATATAAAGCACACCCAAGCCGATTACTGTGGCTTTTCCATACAAAACACCTGATGTGTCTTATGTTGCAGTGGTTCATAAAACCCAAACAAGAAACACCTGGCTTCAGTGTGTACTGTACCTCTAATTGAGCAGCCCTAATTCCTCCACTAGTGACTCCTGGCCTTGATTCACAGCTTGGCCTCTCAAGAAACTCTCAAGCACAGCACAGGCAGCAGCCATGTGTGGTCACTTTGCAGCTCATGCCAGGTGGTCCCAGGCAGGACACAGGCTGTGGCTAAACTTGGCCTGCAGTGGGTCCTCTCCCAGGATATTTTACAGCTGGCATGCCCAGTGGCCAGCTTAGGACCTAGCCAGAGCATCACCTCGTCCCCTCTAAGGATGACACACCCAAAGGGCAGACTGGGCAAGCACCAGAGCCCTGCTACAGCAAATCCTGCTTCATAGGGTCAGCCTCTGCCCCACAACTCCTCTACTCTAGTCACAGCCAGTCTGCACAACCAGTGAGCCTGAGAGTCAGTTGCTCCCATTGACATGAAAACAGCAACCAAGGCTGAACTACAACAGGAGAGAACACACAAGCCACACAAGGGACACACTTGGAGCACCTGACTCTGGTAACAAAGGAGACTGTGTCACTGGGCTCCACAGGACATCTACTACATACACCACCTTACTAAGACCAAGAGACATAGTTAGAACACAACAAAGATCCAGAAAAAGGACTAAAATGATGTGGAGACATAAAAATGGAGATAGAAAACATAAAAAAGAACCAGTCAGAAATAAAAATACAATAACTGAAATAAAGAATACATTAGAGGGAATCAACAACAGATTAGATGAGGCAGAGGATCGAATCAGCAATTTAGAAGATAAGGTAGCAGAAAACACCCAAACAGAACAGCAAAAAGAAAAAAAAGTAATCCAAAAAAATAAGGACAGTTTAAGGGGCCTCTGGGACAACATCAAGCATACCAACATTCACATCTTAGGGGTACTGGAAGGAGAAGAGAGAGAGCAAGGAATTGAAAACCTATTTGAAGAAATGAAAAACTTCTCTAACCTGGGGAATGAAATGCATATTCAAACCCAGGAAGCCAGGAAGCACCAAAAAAGACAACTCCAAAGAGGCCCACACCAAGACACATCACAATTAAAATGCCAAAAGTTAAAGACAAAGAAAGAACCTTAAAAGCAGCAAAAGAAAAGCATTTAGTTATCTACAAAGGCATTCCCATAAGACTGCAAAGAGAAACTTTTCAGGCCAGAAGAGACTTCCATTAAATAATCAAAGTGATGAAAAGCAATGAGCTACAACCAAGGTTATTCTGTCCAGCAAAGCTATCATTCAGAATCAAAGGACAGATAAAGAGCCGCCCAGACAAGGAAAAGCTAATGGATTTCACCACCACCAAACCAGTATTACAAGAATCTTAGAGGGGACTTCCGGTAAAATGATGCAATAGACAGACACTGTGCTAACTGCCTCCCAGGATCACACCAAAGTTACAAGCAAATTATACAGCATTCAACCCTGGAGGTCCCCGGAACACTGGAGGAACAGAACCACTAAACGAAGAACTTAAAGAGGAAGCCGCATTGGGTCTGGTAGGACGGGCGGAGACGAGAGAGGGCGAGCCCCATGAGGGAAGGCCCAGCTGTGGGAAGCTTGTCTGGTTGGGGGAGAGACCCACCAAGCTCTCCAGCCCAGAGCTCCTTTGCGGGGAAGAGAAGTTCCAAGATAGCTGGCAGTAAATTAGTGAGGACTCGCTTTGCTCAGCTCAGTGAGGCTAAGAGCACTAGAGAATCAGTGGGGCCGGTGCACGGGCTTGCTCGCCGGTGAGCTCTTACCTGGTTCCTGGTGGAGGGAGTGGCTGTGTGAGCCGGGAGCCTGCGGGGACGGACTGAACTGAGCACCTTTGGTGCAAAGGCTGGAGGTTTTTGAACTGTTGTTCCCGTGGTGCGGAGCCTGCACGCACACGAGTGGTGTGGGGAGGACACCATTTTGTCCGGCTTGGGCCCTCCCACGAAGGATCAGGTCCGAGACCTAATTGGTCTGGTGGAATTGGCGCAGAAGTACGTGTGTGCGTGGGCGCGTGTGCGCCTGCGGCCTTGGATCCCCACCCTCAGTCTGGCTTATACTGCATTGCCAGGGAAACGCTGGGCGGGTGCCCTCCAGCTCAAACAGGCTGCTCACTGAGACCCGGGAGTGTGCAAGCCGCCTGGAGTCCCCGCTCTCAGCACTCCGCTTGCAGAGTTGCCAGGCTGGTGATTGGTTGTTGGGCTACTCGGCCTGATCTGCAAGTGGCTGATTGGGACAGGCTGAGACTGGGAGTTTTCCTGGGAGTGTTGGGCCGTGAGCTGTGTGCCTGTGTCATCCAGCCAGGGCTCTCCTGGTGATCTATGTAATACATCAAAGCAATCCCAGAGCGAGAGCCAGAATGGGGAAACAAAGAAACATGTCACAAGCAAAAGATCAGAAGAAACCTCCAGAAATGGAACCAAATGAAACAGAGGGATCCAACCTTTCAGAGACACAGTTTAGGACACTGATGATAAGAATGTTTAAGGAACTTAGCGAGGACATAAAGAAGGGTAGGGAAACCATAAAAAACAACCTGTTAGAACTAAAGAATACAATAACTGAAATGAAGAACACACTCGAAGGAATCACCAGTAGAGTAGATGAAGCAGAGAAGCAGATCAGCGATTTGGAAGATAAAATAGCAGAACTCACCCAGTTGGCACAGCAAAAAGACCAAAGAATAACAAACAATGAAAATAGTTTAAGAGCCCTATGGGACAAGGTGAAGCGCAACCACCTTCAAATCATAGGGATACCAGAAGGAGAAGAGAAGAAGCAAGGGGTTGAAAATGTATTTGAAAAAATAATGACTGAAAACTTCCTTACCCTGGTGATGGAAATCAACATACATGACCAGGAAGTGCAGAGGGTTCCAAACAAGCTGAACCCAAACAGGTCCACACCAAGACACATCGTAGTTAAAATGGCAAAGGTTAAAGACAGAGACAGAATCCTAGAGGCTGCAAGAGAAAGACAGCAGGTTACATACAAAGGAACTCCTGTTAGACTAACAGCTGACTTGTCTACAGAAACTCTGCAGGCCAGAAGGGAGTGGCAAGAGATATTCAAAGTGACACAAAATAACGGCCTACAACCAAGACTGCTCTACCCAGCACGGCTATCACTTAAAATTGAAGGAGAAATAAAGAGCTTCTCAGAAAAGAATAAGCTTAAGGAATTCATTACCACCAAGCCAGCATTGCAAGAAATGTTAAAAGGGCTTTTTTAAACAAAAGAAAGGGGTAAACAAGCTAACCTAGAGAGACAATTTAAGAAGATTGAAGTCATATCAAGCAGATATAAAGGAAAAACTGATGGTTGGTGGCTGAGAGGGAGGGGGGAAGAGGGAGAGGAGGAAGGTTTTGGACAGTGTATGTGGGACTACAATGTTGCTGCAGGGATATGGGGGCAGTTCTGGGAATGTAATTGATAATGTTGTGAAGAGACTATTTTGTTGCGAGAAATAAGTCAGTCGGAGAAGGACAGGTAAGATGTGATCTCACTTGTGTGTGGAGTCTGAAGAGCTGAGTGAACGATCAAAGTAAACAGACTCGTAGATGTAGAGGAAAAACTGAGGGTTGCTAGTTGGGAGCGGGGTGGGGATGCGGGGGGAAGGGGAAGGGATTAGACAGCATAAATAGACAACTACAATATTGCCACAGGGATATGAAACACGGTTCCGGGAATATAATAATGTTGTAAAAAATTTGTGGTGTGTCAGATGGTCACATGTCTTGTTACGGAGACCACTTCATGGATGGAGTAGAGGCTTGATCACTGCACTGTACACCTGAAGCTGATGTTGTATAGTATTGTATGCCAACTGCAACTGAATATGTGGATGGTCATGGGATGTGGAGTATACTGTGAAGGGGAGTCAGGGGAGTTGTAATGGATATGTATGATATGGGGGGAGTGGGGTGGCGAACTGGGGGCGGGGGTTTTTCACTTTGGGGTGTAAAGAGTATAACTATTGCATTGTGTTGTACACCTGAAACTAATAAAAAAAGAAAAAAAAGAATCTTATCAAAAATAGGAATAATAAAATGACTATAACTATAAATCTATTAATTATTACTTTAAATGTAAATGGATTAAATGCTCCTATCAAAAGACATAGGGTGGCTAAATGAATAAGAAAACAAGTCCCATACATATGCTGCCTACAAGAGACTCATTTTAGATCAAGAGATACACACAGATTGAAAGTAAAGAGATAGAAAAAGATATTTCATGAAAATGGAATCAAACAATAAAGCTGAATAGCAATACTTATACCAGACAGATTAGACTTCAAGGCAAAGAAGACAAACAAGAGACAAAGAAGGATCTAGTAATCCTACTTCTGGGTATTTATCTGAAGAAACTCAAAATGCTACTTTGAGGGAACATGTACATTCCTTTATGCATTGCAGTAATATTTACAATAGCCAAGATACGAATGCAACCTGAGTGTCCCTGAATGAATGAGTGGATAAAGAAGAGGTGGTACACATATACAATGTAATATTACTCAGCCATAAAAAGAATGAAATCTTGCCATGTACCACAATATGGATGAACCTAGAGGTTATTTTGCTGAGTGAAGTATGTCAGACAGAGAAAGATAAATGTCATATGATTTCACTTATAAGTAGAATCTAAAGAACAAAATAAACAAATAAAACCGAAACAAACTCACAGAATTTGTTTCACAAATTTCACAAAAATAATCACAAAATTAACAATTTTGATAATTGCCAGGTTGGAGGGGGGTTATGGGTGGCTGAAAAAGAGGAAGGGATTAAGAAGCACGAATTTGTTGCTACACAGCAGATATGGGGATGTAAGGTATAGCATAAGGAATGTAATCCATAATATTATAATAACTATGTATGGTGTCAAATGGGTACTAGATTCATAGGGGTGACAGATGGGAGGGAGGATGGGGTCAGGGTTTAAAAAGGTGAAGGGATTAAGAAATACTTATTGGTAGTTACAAAATAGTCATGGGGATGTAAAGTAAAGCATAGGGAATATAGTCAGTAATATGGTAATAACTATGCACAATGCTGGATGGGTACTAGACTAGTCAGGGGGCTCACTTCTTAAATTATATAAATGTCTAAATAATATGCTGTACATTTGAAATTAATATAAAATAATAATGAATATCAGCTGTAATTGAAAATGTTTTAAAAAGAAAGGGGAAAGGTATAAGGGAATAATAGTTTTAAATTTCTGGGTATAAAATAAATAAGTCATGTGGATGTAATGTATAGCATAGGGAATATAGTCAATAATATTGTGATAACATGGTGTGGTATCAGATGGTTGCTGACTTATCATGATCACTTTAGGTACATAAATGTTGAATAACTTGGGTGTACATCTGAAACTAACATAATATTGTATGTTAGCTATATTTTAATAAAAATATTTAAGAAATGAACATAAAAAATAAAAAGACAATATAGAACTATGGTTTCTACACTCAAGGAAATCACAGTTTAATAGTCAGACAAAATCATGTAAATTATGATTTATACAAAAGTTAGGTGCCCTCAGTAAAAAATATGTGCATGGCAGGACTTGTGAATTTTCATGTGAGAGAGGTCAGAGACTAGGGATAACAGATGAGAAAATGCTTCATGTAGGAAGTGGCATTATTATTAGCTTTCAGAAGACAATCAGGTAAAAATTAGGACTCAGGAGGTGGACAGCTCAAGTCAGAGGGAGACAGGTGAGACAAATACTCAGAGGTAAAGCAGTAGAAAATAGATTCAGAACTGCAATTATCTTAGGATGGTTGAGAAGTCTGGAAGAGAAATAGAACAGGAGTGTTGTGAAAATAAACCTTGAGTGATGAGCAGAGACCAGATTGCAGATAATCTTGGAGAGTTTGCCAAGAGTTTCAGACTACAACCTATGAAAAATTCAGACACACTGAAGGGTATTAAGCAATAGATCCACGTGATTAGTTTTACACTGTAGAAAAAGAGGTAGTGGGGGAAGGTCTACTGCATTTTCTTAGAACTATTGCAGGGATACAGACAAAAGGTGATAAAGTCTAAGGCAATAATAAAGGAAATATAGAAAAAGGGTTTGATATAAAAGACATTATGGAGGAAAATTTGATAGAGCTTGGTAACTGATTATATTTGTGGGTAAAGAGAAAAGCGTGGGATACCACTCATATTTCTGACAATACTTAAACTCTGTATATGATCACTTTATCTTCAAAAAGGAGATTAGAAACTGTCTATAAAGTGTTGTAAAGAATAAATTTAGATAGCAATTGCAGAGAAACTACTACTGTGTATGGCATATAGGTGAAATTCAAACAAATTTAGCTTTTTCCCCTTTTCTCCTACTTTTCAGGTAATTTAAGATGATCAGAAATGCTCTTAATGTTGATCACAGTTAGTGCCAATGCACTTTTCATTGTATAAACTGCTAATCATATCACTTCTTGGGACTGAAACAAATCCCTTACAAAATTCCATTTAGCATGAGTATTTTACAGCCTAATTTTTATGTGCATTTCAAATGAAATGCAAAACAAATACAAATTCTTACATCTTTTAATATCTGCTATTTTGCACATGGGATTAAATTTTATTAAAAAGTAAATTAACCTGCCAGAAATTTTAAAAATCAGGATTGAGTTAAAATTGAAACTTTTATAAATAATTCTACAAAAAACAAGTGTGTTTTAAAATTTTTCCTATCAGCTACATCAACAGCAAAGAAAGAAATTTGCATTTCCAAGTCACTATCTCATTGATGTCATTGATGTGATGTTATCGATTTAGATGACAAAGGTGTGTGTGTGTGTGTGTGTGTGTGTGTGCGCACGCGCATTATTCTTATTCTTTAGTTTCTTGACCATTCCAATTTTCAAAAAAGATAAAACTGAAAAGAACAGAACCACAGAGACCAGAGTATCCTCATGCTCATGGAGCGGACAGTCTTTTACCATATAACTTGAGCCAACTATTAATTTTTGTTTGTTTTCTATGGAGATTTTCAAGTGAAGGAGATTTCTGGGGGTCACTGCGGTGGAAGATAGCAGGTCAAGGTATGCTGTCTTCCAGATGCCAAAAGTCCTTTTGATCCATACCAGCTCCTCACTGACCAGTGTTCTTGTTGAGTCTCACTCAGACCTCAAGAAAACAGCATTTTTTCCTTCCTTCCTTCCTTCCTTCCTTCCTTCCTTCCTTCCTTCCTTCCTTCCTTCCTTCTTTCCTTCCTTCCTTCCTTCCTTCCTTCCTTCCTTCCTTCCTTCCTTCCTTCCTTCCTTTCTCCTCATCCTTCTTTTATAAGAGCATTTGTTGGAGTTTATTTGTTAGTGATTGCAAATAGGAACAATGTTTTAAGTGATTGGTTTTTATTTTTTATTTTTTTATTCCAAACTATTAATTTTAATTGCCCAAGGTTATAAGGAAATTTTTCGCCAATATAAAGTATGCTCTCTTAATTTGAGAAAGTTCCATAGATTAGAATATTGATAGATTATTAGAATGGTAAAAATGACTTTATTGCTATGTTTTGCTGTTTATATATCTCATTTTAACTTGATACATAATGAATTTATAATTTATGCATTGCTAAATCAATCATTTTCTCAACAATTAATACTTTCTAATTTTATCACTTATGGCATCACATATTGCATGGTAATTGCTCAGTTCATACAATAATCAATAATATCTGAGACATTTTTTGTTATAGAGAAAAATGTCCAAAAAACCTAGCTGACCTGAAAACATTTAATTTGCAAGGGATATAGGTATGATCTTGCTCTTTTAGTTTTTTAAACATTATATATACATATATTTGTATTAGCTTAAGATAATGTATAACTCTCTACAATGCAGTATAGCAAATCATCTCTTTTATGTAAGCGTAATAGGGAATATAAAGAATATTTACATAACCAGCTAATTTTAAGTTTCCATATTTTGATTATAGATCTTTTAATAAAACAGTATTATATATATAGAAAATGCATGCACTTATGATTTAATCCTGATGCCTAATATACAAATCATGATTCAAATACTGATTACTGGAAGGAAAGATTAAGGTTGAGCTTTTATATTTTTTAAAATATTCCCACTTTGAATTTTTAAAATGCATCAGTTTTCTCTAAGTAAAATTTATGACCTGCTAATTATTTCCCATTATAAATAAAATACAAATGTCAACATAGGCAAGAAATACTGTGTGAAAACACAGAAAACATCTTGGTCAGTCTATCTAAAACTACAAAAATTTATTTCGTCTAAATCCTAGAACTCAATAGATAAAAAAAAAACAAAAAAACAATGTTATTTTTATCTACTAGGAATTCCACTAAGTCCATTTAGGCTAAATATTAATTCTACTTTTGCATATATTTTATCAAAATTTATATAGGCCACAAGAATTTTGATTGCTGTTATTCATTTATTTATGTATAGAGAGGGGGCAAAATATATATACACATTTTAAGAAAGGAAAAAACTATTAAAATTCTAATACTCAATATATATCTATAACAAACGATGAATACAAGTCACATTTTACTTCTACAATTACAAGAGATGCTCAAAGTGGTTACCATCAGCATCCAGACACTTCCGATTATGGCAAACTCTTGCTTGAGCAACATTGACCAAAGTGTCCACTTATATATATATTTTTTGGCACCCCTGATGTGTGTGTGTGTGTGTGTGTGTGTGTGTGTATGTGTGTGTATCTTTGTTTTGGCCATCATTTAGCATATCATCCTTTCCTCTTTGCTTCTTAAATGAAAAATATATAAAATAGTTTGCTCCATAAATATGTATAAGAATTGAATCAAAAGAGCTTTTTAAATAAGTATAGCTTTCTAAATGTCACTTTTACTCAGTTACTTGGTTTCTATTCTGCTTAGTCTGTGTGATGATAATATGTAGTTGAAATGTTATATTTAAAACAATATAAACATTCTTACTATTAAAATTATACATTCATGTTTTTAAAAAGGTATGAAATAAAAATGCTGTATCTTCTTTTAAATTTTTGTTTTTTAAATTAAGTTTATTGGAGTGACAATGGTTAGTAAAATTCATAGGCTTCAAGTGTACAATTCTAAAATACATCATCTATATATCATATTGTGTGCTTAATACCCAGAGTCAGTTCTCCTTCCATCACCATATATTTGATCCCCTTACCCTCTTTCACCATCCCCCGCCTCCTCTTACCCTCTGGTAACCACTAAACTGTTGTCTGTGTCTATAAGCTTTTGTTTCTTTTTTGTTTTTCTTGTTTCTTTGTTGCTTTCAGTTTTATATCCCACATATGAGTGAAATCATATGGTTCTTGATTTTTTCTTTCTGACTTGTTCCACTTAGCATAATAATCTCAGGATCCATCCATGTTGTCACAAATGGCACTATTTCAGTTTTTCTTATGGCAGAGTAGTATTTCACTGTGTATGTATACCACACCTCCTTTATAAAAAAAAAATTAACAGTAGAATTACCTTATGACCCAGCAATCCCTCTCCTGGGTATCTATCCCCAAATTCGGAAAACATGTATCCATAAAGATATACGTATTCTGATGTTCACTGCACCTTTATTTACAGTGGCCAAGATATGGAAACAACCAAAGGGTCCTTTGATAGATGATTAGATAATGAAAATACTGGGTCCCTCCTTCCTGCCACCACAGCTGATTCCACCCTCCATAGGCCCCAAGGAATTTTAGTTTAGCTTTATTTGCATATACAAACATAAACATGTGCACATATTATGCATTAGTGTGTATATGCACTTTTTGAAGCCCACACAACTTATACTGTAACTACAATAATGCATCCATTAGTTTTCCATTAACAATATTTTAGAAATGTTTTAAATATCAATAATCTTAGAAGTTAAACATCTAGGTCAAGAGATATGTGCAGTTTTATTTTGACAGTTGTTTCTAAATTGTCCTCAAAAAGGTTTTACCAATTTACATTTTCATATTAATTTATTAGCTACCCCAAAATTCAAACAAATATTTAGTTGTATCTGAGTTTAAAAATTGTTTTTGATCCGTTCATCTTTAAAGTGAATTCAACAGCACTTTTTTCCTTTTCTTTTTGCTTTTTAACCAATGTACTTATCTCCTCTTAGTGAACACAAGGAGCAATTTGCTGTGCTTATTTTTTATGTGCATACAGGTCTGTATTAAATAAATCTTAATTTCTTCCTTTGTTAAGTTTACCTCTTTAATATTTATCCATAATATTTATTTTGAACATTTTTCATGTTTGGTTTCTTAGCAAACTCTAAAACAAACAAACAAACAAACAAACAAACAAACAACCAGTAACAGCAACTCATTCATTCTTAAATGAAGATCTTAGGAAACACAGGGCTGAACTCAAAAAACAGTTTCTATTATTGTTAGCCAAAAATTCTGAAATGTATATGAGCATTCACTTTTAGTAAGTGTAAGACTGTATGGTGATTTACATTCAACTTACTTCCTTTGGTTCTAAGATACTTCTACATCATATTACTACAAATGTTTTCCACATTCTTTTCTATTAAGCTGTGTTTTGTTTTGTTTTTTCTTTTTCTTACACTATTTTTATACCTCATATTTTTCTACTTAAAATTTACTTTGGTATTGCTGAGCCTAAGGCATAGATTCACATAAAAGCATACGTTTTAAAAAATTATGGTTTTATATTTTTTAAAATAGAATGTCAGCTATTTTCTTTAAAATTAGAAAATATTCTAAAATATTATCCAGTAGCTGGGAAAGAGGAATATAAGGCACTTTACATGAATGATAGTCATGAACCTAGGTCTTCTACATGTAGTGATTCTATTAATTATTCAAAAAGATTATGAGGCAGATATTATTCCCAATTTATAACAGAGGAAGCAAAGGCTCAATGAGATCTATAAGCTCTCCAATGACATACTTAGGCAATCATATAGCCAGGATTCACAATATGGTCTGCTTTGGCTCTAACACCTATGTTCTCTCTGCAATAGCATGGCATTTTATACATTAGCTCCCAAACATAACTGTCTTAACATTCAACCCATATTTTGGGCAAGATTTTACTCTAAATATAAAAATGTCACATTATTTGGCTACATTAACTCTCATTTTAGTGGACTTTATGTTGCTCTTAATAAAATGAATACAAAAGGAAGAAAAACTAAGATTTACTTCATTAAAAGTACATTTGGGTTAAAGTTAGAAGGCTGTCATACATTTATCCACTCATTCATTTATGAAATTGTCGTCTGCTTTAAACTTACTATGTCCAAGAAAATGCTCGCCCCTACCCTA
This sequence comes from Aselliscus stoliczkanus, assembly GCA_033961575.1. Classification (NCBI taxonomy): domain Eukaryota; kingdom Metazoa; phylum Chordata; class Mammalia; order Chiroptera; family Hipposideridae; genus Aselliscus; species Aselliscus stoliczkanus. The sequence goes on from CM066736.1 coordinate 65,766,602, forward strand.
CTGAAAACTGGAAGGATATTGAAAAAGTAGAATGTATTTACACGTGATAAAAAAATATGAAAAGTGATAAATGAATCATGATTGTAATATTAAAATATTTTACAGTTAATATTATTAAAAATTCACAACAGAACAAGGGAAAAGTTAAAATATCCCAAATCCAAGTACTCATATATAAAACTATTAATATTGTATTGCATTTTCTCCTAGAATAGCCTCAAAATATATTATTTACCTGGTTTAGATCAGTGTTATATTTAGGTTGGTTAAAGACATATCACACATTATTTGTTGGTCAAAAAATTATTTTCATAAATCATAACTCATTTTAATAATTAAATTAAAACAGAAGAAAAATAGGAAATGTCAGTAAACATTATATGTAGTAGGATGATTATTGCTTTAAAAAGCTTTTTTAAATGTTTATATTTATGTGTATATGATGGTCATATGTACAATGCATTTCTTGCTGAAAGTGGAGATCAAAACATTTAAATAACTGATTAGATAATTTCATATGTTGCATGTTATATTCTGCTTTTCTATATAAATACCATTTTCATCTTGTTAGATCATTAATAAACACAATTTTCCATGGTCATGGTACTTATCCTCAGGTTGTTCTACCATGGTGTTATCTATAGTCCATTCTTGAGCATTTGGGTTGCTGCCATATTCACTGTAAGGAATAATGCAGTGATTTTGCTGGATTTTACATTTATTTTTTTCAAATAGATTCCTAGAGCTACTATTAGGAACTGAACAGATAGTAACTTTAAAATGCCAATAATAACTCTTGTTTATTTAATCATATTTAACTATGTACTACATTAAAATTCATATTTTTTACAAATACACAAACACTACTATTAGTTTTACTATTGATATATGAAATTTGCTATGATTATATAAAATATAAATTCTGTATCTAAATTCAGTAGCATCATGGAATACTAAGGACATATTGGAGGCAGTGTTATCTAAAAAGGTGGATGGAAGAGAGGGCTGTGAACCAGTCTTCATTTCATGTAGATAAAAGTTTTATGGGGCTGGCCGAGTGGCACATTGGTTGGGGGCTGGCTTGGGACACCAGTGGTCCCGGTTTGGATCCCATGTGAGGGCCAGTGACGCTGCCCTCTACAGCTAGCAGCGGCTCCACCTGGAGCTGGGCTGTGAGCCCCGGCGACGGTGTGGGCTGCAGCCTTTGCTGCAGTGGGCTGCTGTGGGCTGCAGTGAATGACCAGCAGCCGTCATGGGCAGCTGGCGGCCAGCGTGGGTTGCCAATGGCCACGGTGGGCGGCCGTCCAGGGGCCGGAGACCGGACTGCCTCCTCCGGGAGGAGCACAGTGGCGATGCTGGCATGGGCCAGTGGGGCAGCGTCCTCCACGGCTGGACTGGGGAATGGGAGGGCAGCGGATTGTCTGTTCCTCTTCCCCAATTACCCAACGCTGTTCCCCTCCCCCAATTCCCCAATAAAATCTTTAAAAAAAAAAGTTTTATGTAAAAAATCTGCATAACATACATATTTTAAAGGGAGGGTAAGATAGTTACTACAATGAAAAATAACTACCGTGTGCTATACATCTAGAGAGAGCATTTTTCCTTTTTAAACACACCTTTTTAGAAATATTGGAATATTTCTTGTGGGGGAACTTCCATTTTAAGTCCAGCTCCTGAACAAGGCTCCCAGACTACTTGCTGACCAAGGAATGATGAGCATGGGGACAAGCCACGCCACTCAGATTCATGGACCAAAAAGTCCAAGATCAACTACCAGTTACAAACATTAAAGCTGTCCAAAATACTCAGAGCAACAAGCGGAATACGTTATGCAATAGCCTAAGGTGAGGCATTTCTTTTTGTTTAGCGAAGCAATTCAAACATTGAAGCAGAAGCCACTGTACGTGATTGGTCATGACTTGGAAAGGTAAAAAGACCACACACTAGTCAACACATGCAGAAATTTGGACTTCGTGATAAGCTAGCTACTGGCCTGGAGAGTGTCATTCATTTATGGGCCAATGACCATGAGCCTGGTGAAAGGCTGCCTATTGATTAGGTTCAAAAAATTCTAAGTGGGAGAAGAGCAAGATCCTTCAACAGTGCAATGAGGCCTGTACTCTTACTGACTTAGAGAAATACAAAGTTTTTTTTTTATGTATTTTTTAAAAAGTCTAAAACTGAGAAGTCTGTATTATTTAGGAGGGGAGCATATAATTGTGTTATCTTCTACCCTCTAAGCCTGGCAAACTTAAAAAAAACATAAACAGAAACAAACAAACAAACAAAAAAACAGGCAGCTATGAGGACCACAAAAATCTCCCAAAGGCTGGATTTATCATGTGTAGTAAACTCTCTGCTAGCTTGCTTATATCACTGTTTGAACCTATTGCTTAAATGACCATAGGGAATTATTCAAAAGTTATGTTGACAAAAATCCATTAAATTCTTAAAAACTCTCTTCTCTCCACATCCTATTAGCTTCTAAAATTAGTCAGTTTACTCCTTCTCCCTTCTGAAAATATTAATCAGAACAGAACAATGAGAGGTACTGAGAATCAATTGTCCTTATATCCCAAAATTACACTGCCTATTTCGACAGTGAGAGATTAACATGTTTTCATATGTTGAAATCCTACCACCTAAGGTGATAGTTTAGGAGGTGTGGACTTTGGGAGTTGGTTAGGTCATTAGGGCAGAGCCTTCATGATTGGGATTAATGTCTTTATACAGAGTCCCCTAGGCCCTACTCCACCCTGTGAGGATACAACAAGCAATTTGGAACCCAGAAAAGGGACCCCACTGGAATGGGACCATCCTGGCACCTTGATCTTGAACTTCTAGCCTCCAGAACTGTAAGCAATAAATTTCTGTTGTTTATAGGTCTCTCCGTCTATGGTATTATATTATAGCAGTGTGAATGGACAAGGACAAAGATTCATTGCTTTGTGCTCCTATGTTTTTCTTTCAAATGTTAAAGCTTTAATGGAATACAATATAAAATGTGAATTAATTAAATCAAATGCTTCCTTACAAACAACTAGTTCATGGAACTGCTTGAAGAAAATGGAAGATACAATGGGAGAAAAGAAAGAAAAAATACTGAAATACAAATGAGTCTGTATAGGATGTCATCCAGGTAGACACAGAGCCAATCAGAAGTCAGTAAAGGCAGACATAAATCTGACATAAAGGGAGGCATAAGTCCCTGATAAAATATTCAGGAATTATTTTCATCATTCTTGTCTCCTTCCTTGCTTTACATTACCTCTTTGTTTTCTTTTTCCACTTAGAATTCTGAGAGAAATAAATTATGCTTCCTACACTTAAGGAATTCATGGCTTATTAAGGAAAGCAGTATCAAAGGCAAATAAGTATAATCCAATTTCAATGTCAAGGGAACCTCTGGCAACAAATGGTTGAGTTTATGAAGTCAGCAAAGAAAAGTATTACAAAACAGAAAATGTTTCATTTGGAGATTGAAGAATGCCTTAACAATTTGTTTGACTTATAGTAATGTCCTGCCTAAAATTCAAAGTTGTATTCAAAATATAGACTCTCATACAAATCAAAGAGAGTAGAAATATTAAATTAGGCTACTGAATTGTTAATGGATCCCAATTTTACAAACTTTTAATAAATCTTTTAATTTCTTTTAGGACAAATGAGAAAAAAACAACAACACTTGATTAAACCCATCAGTGCTAGGATTATCCTCAAAATATTAGGTTATGGTAAAACTCTTATTTTAAAAAAAATTTTTAGTTGATTAGTCATGTTAAAATTACTTTAAACCAGTTCAGTCCCTATTCACTACAGATTTATAATTAAAATGCATTAGTCTGAATGTGAATAAAGAAAAATTTGTAAGCCAAACAGCCAATACAGCAATTAATACATAAATCACCCAATTAAACTAATGCTTTGTTTCAAATTCATTATAATTCAAACCATGTTTCTTAATTAACTTAGCTCAATTTATTTCATATTTATTCAATACTTATTAACTAAAACGATAGAGGATTATACCACATATATTAGAGATATTTTTGAAAAATAAATGAAACACAATTCTAGGCCATCACAGAATAGAGTATACATATACTATATATATTACATGTAAAGTATATCTATGTTATAAATAATATATTGCAAACATACATCACTATATATAGAGATATATTTATATACAGATGATATAGATATATTTATATCATCTATATCTATATATCCATATCATTATATGTCAGATTTATTATTAGTAGAAGCTGGGGAACACAAAATAAAAGATCCAGTTTCTGTCCTTCAGTGTTTTTCAGTCTAGCAAAGGTAAAAGACAAACCAACAATTGTGCTATAACTGATGTTGCCCTAGGCCACATTGAGAGAAGTTCATATTTCAAACTCCTATAATCCTGGAAGGCTTCCTAGACATTATTAGATTATGTCTGAACTGAGCTTTGGAGGATAAATATTGGGTTGTCAGTAAAGTCATGACACATTTTTGCAATGGAAAACAGAAAAAATACGTCATGACTTTTCCGACAACCCAATAGATGCCAGATGGCTAAGAAAGGGATATGCATTGTAGGTTGGAGCTCTTGGCATAATTTTTACAGAAAAACAGTCTTCTTTACCTGAATATATCATTGTCTTTCCTGGGAACGAACTCATTCATACTTGTGTAGCAGTGAATAAGAATTAATCACCCAGTTTAAGCAAAACAAAAAGGTGATAAGGTTTACATTCTAGTACTTAGTATGTACAAACCCTGTAGGTTTGGAATAACAAAATATATTAAGGAAGTGAAGCGTATAAGGGAAGAAGTTTAGAGAGATTTTGAAGGAATATGTACATCATAATACCAGCAAAACCATGTTTGTTAAATTCCACGTAAAAATTAAAGATGGCTTGAATAAATGTGCTAAAAGTAAAGATAGAGAGGGTAGAATAGATAACAGTTGTTTAGGATGTGAAATTGACAGTATTAAGTAATTTTTTTAAAAGTCAGGAAAAGGGAACCCAAGGTGACTCCCTATTTCCCACACTTGCTGTCAGAGTAAACCCTGGTGTGATTCATTGAAATGAACTAAAGTTCAAAGAAATTATTTTGGGGAAGGAGATGATACATTAAATAATGGAAAGATGAATTTGGAGTCCTTTGGCAAATATAGGTTGAGATGCAAAGTAGGACGTGTTCATGTCTTTTCTTCACCTCTATGAGGGTATATGGATTGAGAAAAACAGAGGGCTAGAGCAAGACCATGCTTTTGTTTAAAAGAAAAAGTCCAGAACCATGTGATTTCACCAATATAAAACTGAAAACAACAAAAGAACAAGACAAAGAAACAAAAACTCATAGACACAGACAACAGTTTAGTGGTTACCAGAGGGTAAGGGGAAAGAGGGGTGGTACATGAGGGTAAAAGGGATCAAATACATGGTGATGGAAGGAGAACTGACTCTGGGTGGTGAATGCACAATGTGATCTATAGCTGATATACTACAGAATTGTACACTGGAAACTTACGTAACTTTACTAACCATTGTCACCTCAATAAACTTTAATTTAAAAAACAAAAGAAATAACTGGTACAGCATTAAAGATACAAGAAACAATTGCAATATTTGAACAATCTAGTTTTTAAAGAAATAAAAATAAGGAAAAACTAAGAACTCCATAATGTGTACTGTTTTTAACTGTCTACAACATAGACTGCTTATGAAAACCATCAGACTTAGTCATTAGCAATGGACAGGAAAATAGAATAAATTTCCTGTTGCACATATAGAAAATGTAGAGGCAAATTTAACTGAAGTGTTGAGAAAGCATGATGTGGAAAGAAGAGCCACATATGCAGTTTGTGGATTTAACTATGTGTGGGCAATTTCAGAATAGCCATTAGTTGTTGTACATATGGGTATTTGTAAACCAGGGACCCCTGGCTGATGACCTGATTATCAGAACAATTTACACTGATGAATGATGGAAAAGAAGATAGCAGAATCATTACCAAGTGCCTATTCATCACGCCTTATGTATGTTTCCTTATTAAATACTGAAAGTGCTGTGAGGTAGGAGCCATTTGTCTGCATATATGAGGATATTATCTCTGAAAACTTGAATGACATACCCAAAGTCAAAGAGCCAGAGATATGATTAGTTTCTAAATCAGGTGTGCCTCGTTTCTAAGGGAGAATGATGGCATTCTCTTAGAAATAACATACTCAAAATGTTTTCTGAGCAGGTGACTAAATGAATGACTGAATCACTGATTCCCTTGCTAATCAGAGTACTTTTACCTGTCTATAAAATTCAGAACTTTTTGGTGAGTTAGGAAAGAGCCTCCTTGCTGCTGAAGGTGCAAATCAGGTACTTTAAAACTACAGCATTTTGTGTGAAGCCAGGAGAGTATTGCTGTGTCAGTGGTTTCTTGAAGGCTGCATCTACATTTCAGATTTACTTAGTTGGAAAATGACTTATTGAGGAAGTAGGATTCCAAGCATTCTTTTAAGTGTGAGGGTTAAACAAATCCAAGTTATTTAAACCTATACTGAGTGATCTGCATTAATTTCAATGTTTTCTCCCCTCATAATTGACTTGACCTGAACCTCATTTATTTCATGAAGAAAAAGGAGAACAATCATTACTTGAAAAGCAAATTGCTGAGAAGCTTATCACTGAGTGTTCCAATTACAATCCAGTGAATAATAGATTAAAAAGAAAACTTCTGCTTCAATTCTATGAAACATGCACAGGAGCATATGCACACACAAAGTTATATATACATACATAAAACACATTTTAATAGTGAACACAAATTTTTGAGATCTTTTTATTTCAAAGGCACACAGATTAGGGCTGGCTGAATGGCTCAGTTGGTTAAGATCTCGCTCAAGAGTACGAGCTGAGCTCTGAGCCACAGCAGTTTGATGCCCAGCCCGACCTGAGCTGCCACTAAGCTGCCAACAGGTGGTAGGATGGCTCAGCTGAAAACAAAACAAAAGGCACACAGATTAGGGGGGGGGGAAGCAGTGTAATAGGCTTTGGTAGATTTATAAATTTATGGAACATTTCTGTGGGAATTTGTTAATGGAGGTTGAAAATAGAACTGCCATCATCCAGCAATTCTATTGCAGGGTTTATACTTGAAGGAAATGAAATCATTATCTCGAAGAGACATCTGCACCTCCATGTTCACTGAAGTGTTATTTATAATAATAGCTAAGACATGGAAATAACATTAGTGTCCATTGATGGTTGAATGGAAGAAGAAAATGTGGTATACATATACAATGAATTTTTATTCAGTTATACAAAAGAAAGAAATCCTGTCATTTGTGACAATATGAATGAAACTTGAGGGAATTATGCTAAGTAAAATAAGTCAGACAAAGACAATACTACATGATCTCATGTATACATGGAATCTAAGAATTGAACTCATATAAACAGAACAGATTGGTTGTTGCTAGAGGTGGCAGGCAGGGAGGGAGAGGGGTAGAAATAGTTGGAGATGGTCAAAAGGTACAAACTTTCAGTTATAAGATAAATAAGTTCTGGGGTTTAAGGCATAGCATAGTAACTACAGTTAAAAATACTGTAATTTAGATTTCAAAATTTCTAAGAGAGCAGAAGGTAAAAGTTCTCATCACATAAAAAAATGTAACTATGTGAGGTAATGAATGTTAATTAAACTTAATATGGTAATGGCTTCATAATATATGCATATACCAAATCATTCATTATGTTATACACCCGAAACTTATACAATGTTATATGCCAATTATATTTCAATAAAACTGGGATAAAAAATTTCATGGTCACCAAAAGAAATAAGACAAATGTGTCAAATAAATATCAGGATTGAGTTGACAAGATTTTCAATAGGAATTAATTAGTTGTTAGAATAAAAACCAAACAAACAAACTTCTACCAATAATTCATGTAAGGATTGGATGTAAAACAACATTTATACTAACTAGGTTTAAAACTTCTGTTAAAAATTCAACTGAAACATTATAGTAGGTAGTACTCCAAGCTCAAATTTCAAAATATTGGGTGTTAACTATCTTAGTAGACACAGGATTTGAAGTAGCATTGTAAAATTTTATATGTGATATTATTGCAGATATTATTACCAAAAATATCTTCTATCTGATAAAATGCTTTTGATAGGGAAGGAAGGCAGAAAGTCAATACTGCTTTAAATCAACAAGGGAATTTATTGGCTTGTGTGATTGCAAAGATCAGAGGTAGGACTGGCTTTATTCATGGCATCACTGGTTTGCTATACCAATCAACCCTCCGGCTCTTAGCTCAACTCTCTAACATGTCAGTTTCATCTTAAAATTATTGTAGTTCCCCTGATAACAAAAAAAGCTGCAGTGACTTCTGACCTCACATACTGTCCTGGTAACATCTACAAGAAGGAAAACTGTTTTACTTTTATCTCCCTCCAAGGGAGAAGAAACATTTTTTTTTCCCCAGAAGCCCTAAAAAACTACTAGTGATGCTTCATTTTTTCTTCCTGCGTTATGTATTCATTCTTAAGATCATCATGGGAGACAGAGGTGTGAAGTAAAATTGGTGACTTCAGGAAATCAAAGACTACTTTTGTTTCTTTGGCAGGAAGTTAAGCTTATTCATATCCTAGGTCTGAATTCTGTGAAGAGGAGATTCTGCAAAGGAAAATCAGTGAAGAGGGGAGAATGGTGCTAGTTAATAGGAGAGTAGTAGAATTAATTAACATAATGAGATGCTGAAAAAAGGATACCCATGGATACATAGGAGCAGAGTTGGGGGCAGTGTAAAAAAGGTGAAGGGATTAAGAAATACAGATAGGTAGTTACAAAATAGTCACAGGAATATAAAGCATAGAAAACATAATCAATTATATGGTAATAACTATGTATAGTGCCAGGTGGGTACTAGTCAGGGGGATCACTTTAAATTATATAAATGTCCAATCACTATGCTGTATACCTGAAACTAATATAAAATAATATTGTCAACTCTAATTGAAAAATTAAAGAGGGGGTAAAAGATAAAGAGGACTAAGTGGTTCAAAGTTCCAGATATAAAACAAATAAGTGTTGGGGATGTAATATATAGCATAGAAATATAGTCAATAATACATATTGTGATAGTGTGGTATAGTGTCAGATGATTGCTGGACTTATCATGGTAATCACTTCTTTAGCACAGGGAATATAATCAATAATGTGGTAATAATGCTACATAGTGCCAGGTGAGTACTGTTGAATAACTATGATGTACACCTGAAAATAATATAATATTGTTTGTTAGCCATATTGTAATAAAAATCTTAAAGAAAAAGAAAACATCATGAAAAAAAATACTGTGGGTAGGATGAATTAAAATGAGGCAAAATAGGTAAGAAAGAACTGCAATAACTCAGACTGAAGATAATGAGTTTTGATCAAGAAGTTAGCTGTGGTAATGAAGAGATAAATATATACGGAAGGCTTAAAAGTACAAGAACAATAAATGGCACACCGAGTCTTCCCTAAACTGCAGTAATGCTATTTAGAGCTACAAAAAGAAAATGCAATATAATTTTTATACATTATAACTCATTATAAAAATTGATCCTGTTTCAAGAGCACAATTTTAAGAGGAACTAGAGAAAAGCAACAAAAATGGCAAAACACATGGACATGTGACCTATGGTCTTAACTCTAAACCCACTATGACTGTATGGGGATCCATTAGGTAACTATAATGATATTAACAACAACAGCAAGCATAACATGGCCAAGAACATAAGCCAGACAGACACACAGTAACTAGCAATGCTGAAAATGAGATCTCTGGTCAAAATCAACTTTATGAAAATTTGTCATATGGATAGAGTCTGATGGCCTTTGAGACTATTTGGAATATACCCTAAACAAAAGTCTATCAAGGGGACACTTTTTGGCAAATTTTCCAAGGTGAGTTTCTAAAGTTATCACTCAAGAATTAAACAGGGATTTTTTTGAGGTGGGGAGGTGGTTTGCTACTATCAGAGAGGAAGAAAATTTTTCTACCCTTTAGGTTCTTCTGACTGGTCTAAAAATTTAATTGACATGAGACAGATTATTAAAAGGAGGAAATAACCAAATTTATTATGTATTTATGAGAACCCCATATACCTGAGTCAGAGACCCCACATAATTGGGAAGTATAGAAACTGCTAGATGACTTGCTGGATGATTGGCACATACAGAATGCTTGTGAATTCTGGAAAGTACCATATCTTATGAGATAGGTACATGGGAATGACTTTTTTATAGCATATATTAAGACATGATTTAAATAAAGATATTATATATTGGGTTGTCAGAAAAGTCATGACGTATTTTTTCTATGTTTTTCGTTGCAAAAATGCATCATGACTTTTCTGACAACCAAATATAATAATTTTAATATACTAAAAACTTGAATCAATCAATAATTTTACATTTATATCTACAAGATTTTAAACTGTAAAATACTTATCGTTGTACTCAGAATTAATTTATAACTTAAATATGAGCAAGTGCTTAACAACTTTCTTAAACGTGTGAAAAAATTATCAGGTGTTTGTTCTTTCACTTTTAAAAATAGTCTTTTATCTGCAATCCCTAGTTCCCTAAGGTACAGATGAATATCATGGGAAGAAAAGATAAATATAAAGTACTGGGAAATTAAGTGACGTCTTTATACTGGTGATAGAAGGGAGAACAGACCTATCAACTGTTAGCCTGCACCTGTTTAGTCATAAAAGGAATTCTGTGAGTTCACCATTAGTCAACTCTGGTAACTTAATTGTCATGGGCTATTTTCAGACTAGCAGACTGGCAAAAAAAAAAAAAATGTATAAAACTTCTATTTTCCACAGTAGATGTTTTGTCTCCCCTGAATCCCTGAAGTGGTTTTTCTTTAAGCTGTTTAAGTTACATCAGCTTCTTGGACTCCATTACCAGAATATAACAAGGTTTGCTTCATCTTTTAAACTCAAGATCTCAAGAATGTTAGTGCATTGTAAAGTAATTATTTATTCCAATTCAGATAAAAGGCATACAGTTCAAAGGATTTAGTATTGCCATTAAATAAGTTAGATGAATGGGTGTATTGTAGGATTAAGTCTACTTAAGCTCTACTAGCATGATATGCCCTGGCGGGAAAGTAAAAGGGTACCACTATTCCATTATTTTGGAATTAAACCTTATATACTGAACACACATATTCTTCTAAAGATTAAGAAGCATTTAATTTAGTCCTTGATTTGCCAAATGGAGTTGATTACTTCTAAATTTAATAGAATCCTATAAAGTGAGTCTTATGATTTCCAGGGGAGAATTCTAGAGCTCAGACTTGATGTTTCAGAATTGTGTTACATCAAAATTAATGTGTAGGCACCACTATAAATTTTCATTCTCAGGAAAATAATTTCCTTCAATATTTATTTTCTCTGTAATAAATAACACTAGGAATAGAGCCATCAACATCAGAACAAGTATAAAAATTAATGTGGTTGTATACATTATTTTTGAAATTTGGTGTGTTTAGTAAATCTTACTGAAATTCATGCTCATAATGATTAAAAGTACTGATCACATGTAAGAAAAGTGAATCAATTATTACCCTATTTGTTGAATAATATATAGGCCAAACATTTGTGCAAATTTCATTTCCTCAGAAGGAATTCCTTTGAGTACCTGGTTTCTCTCATTTGTCATTATTGATCACTTTATCCTGCTTTAATTTTTCTCAACACTTTTTACTGATATTATATATTAATTTGTTTATTCTGAATATCACTAAAAAGGAACTTTGGGTCACTGATGTACCCTGAGAATTTGAGGTTTGCAATTAATATTTGTTAACTGAATTCATAAAATCATGATCATGTATTTTTAAGAGCCATGGATTTGGAATGAGGAAAAATTGGTTGGACCTATCAATCATAATAGCAAAAGGTGAAAGATTACTGATACTCAATAACCTCGTATATACAATTAAAATACTAATAATGACATTTATGAGGTTTGCTGACTTAATGCATCAAATGAGCCCAAATGAATGTACTCTACACAATGTTCTAGCATTTATTTAGATTGTTATCACTGTCATTGAACTCACTTTATTTTTCAAGCCAGTGACTTAAACCAACTTTGAATGCTATCACATTCTCTACACTATTTTGCTTTCCAAAAAAAAAAAAACAAATCTAACTGCCTCAGGTAATCTTTAATCAGCTCATATATTATCAATTATGTAACTAAAAATATAAACAAAAATCAAACTAAAAAATGTTAAAAACAGGACTCTGACTGTCACATCTCTGTAGCAATGATAACCTTCCTTAGAGACATATCTTTTCTTTTTTTTTTTCTTTTTTTTGAGGGCAGTGTTACTGGCCCTCATATGTGGGACCTGAACTGGGGCCGCTAGCTTCCGAAGCCAGTGCTTAACTACCGTGCCATTCGGCCGGCCCGAGGCATATCTTTTCTAAAGATTTTTATATCTATCTATCTATCTATCTATCTATCTATCTATCTATCTATCTATCTATCTATCTATCATATATATATGTGTATACTCATCAAAAGAGACTAAAAAAATAGATTGCTGAAATAGGTGTAAACATGAATTCCTGAGCAATGAAGAATGTTCTACCAGTTTAGAAGACTGAAAAAAAAAAGACATGCATGAAAGGTTGGGGGCAAGAAAGTATATAGAATAGGTAATTGATGTACTTGTGCATATGATCACAAAACATGCAGATCTTTGTTTTTCATGGTAATGCTCATCAGAGAGAATTACTTAGAGAGAAGACTTTCAACAATGAATGGACGTGACCCATTCTATAGTGGTCACCCTACTGCTCTCTTTAGCAACCCCACTTTCATATTTGTGAAGAAAGTGTCCATGGTGGCAGGACTAACATGAGCTCAATAGTGAAGCTCTCAGCAAGGATGGTGGAGTTACTGTCACTGCTGAATGTGAGATTTTCCAACAACAGAGACCAAAAATAAGCCTTCATTACATCAGGATGCTTTCAAGTGACCCGGCCTCAAGTTGGTTACATAGGAACTCTTCTATGCCAGAAGGGACACTGTTTATCTTTAGCAATTTCAATATTTATTTAGGATATGCATTTATCTTTCCCAGCTGTGGCACCCCTGCCTACACCTCCACACAAGGGCTTACAGAATACCTGATTTTTTTTGGTATTTAATTCCACATTATATTACCTTGTGTGAAAGCATGTGTTTTCTAAAAACACAGTTATTATTATGGGCACATGAAAACAAAATGCCCTGGTAATACTATGTTCCTCATTAAGACAGCCAGCCTAGAGGACAGTGAATTAGATTACAAGGCCTCAGTTAAGATGCCAACTCAGAGGAAATACCCAGCAGCATTGAAATGCTTTCTGGAGATTTTATATATATGTACATATATTTAAATAAATAAATAAATAAATGTATATATATATTTCCATATATATATATATAAATATATTTCCATATATACTTATGAATGAATCATTGATTAATATAATCTCAATAATATACTGGGTCACAAACAATGGGAGATTTCTTCTACCTTAACATCCAGTGTCCTCCTTACATAATCGTACACCTGCTATACTTACCACCTCGGACTTTGCTGTATGAAAGTCCTGGTTACTAGGGTAGATATACTTTCACCAGGGGTTATAACAAAGATTTTTCAGATTAGGAATCTACAAATATAACCAATTCACTTTGGGTCTCCTGTCAGCTAGTAGTCACGTAACTAACAGGAACTAAGCTTACTGCTTGGAGACAGGATCAAAAGGTAGGAAGGAGAATGTCTGGAACCCAGGGGCTTTACTGGGGCAACTCTTGGGGCTGTCCTGCCTGGCTCACTGAACCAGTACATGGGAATTGCAGCAACCATGGCCTGGAAAAGGTAGGGCTATTAGTGTCAGACCTCTAAAAAATAAAGGTCTAGATCACTCCCCTGGTAAGTGTGGAGACTAGCCAAAGTACTGGCTGGAGGTAAAAATGGTGGAAAAGAGAGGAAATGAATATTAATTATGGTTTGAGGACAGATCAGATGAAGCAGCAGAGGCTGTAGCTTGTTTACATCACTGATCCTTTTCCCTTAAATCTTTCAGAGACTGAGGTGCGCTAACACTAGGAGGGAGACTGATTGATTGGAATTACTCCTGCCCTTCCCTACTCTACTCAGAAAATAAATGAGGGTAGGCTTTTTTCACAATTATGGAGTAATGGTATAGTATAAAAGCCAGGTATGGAGGGCAGCTGTATATCTCTGTGGTGCTGAGGTTGGAATGTATCATTCTTCCTACATTTACCACCTGGGGTCTTCTAGGTCTTACCAGTGGTTTGTTTTAGCTACCACTATGGTGATTTGATCTGTGTGAGCTCTTACATGCTCCCCACGAGAACTGTCTCACAACTCCTTTCCTCATGCCTGCATCTCTAACCCAGTGGATTCCCTGAAGATGGCTCCATGGAACTCTGCTGGCACTCATATATGCACAAACTGGACATAGTCATGTGTTAACACCCAATGGGGCCAAACTTTATCAATGAGAGATGAGAAGCCACAGGTACATTCTTCTGTTTTTCTCACTCCATGATAGTCAGCCTATATAAACTGAGAAACAGTATATTTGAAGTTCATAGGGAAATCCTAAAGGAATGCAACAATCAGTTAGCAGCAGGCAGCTTGCTAAAATATACTCTATTGACTTTCCCTCCTAACCTACTTCACTTTCTTTTCTCTCACTTCTGCTCTCTGACATTGCATTACCTAATAAAGCAATAGCAATGAAGCACTATGCCTCAGACTGTGCTTTCTCAGGAACCCAGGTTAAGATAAAAGTCTCTTTTGGAATTTCATATTTATAAAGTAAGAATAGTGCACTGAAAGTGTATTTTGAAGATGTAAGAACTGTGAATAGTAATGACACTGGTATTTGAATCAATACTAAATGATTATGATGTACAAGGCAACACAAACTGATAACTACAATACTACTGCAGAGACAGAAGAGACAGTTTAGGGAATATAATCAATAAGGTTGTAAATATTTTTCTTAGGGGATCAGAAGGACTTGTCTTGTCAGGGAGACCACTTCATGGACCGTGTAGTGGTCTGACCACTGCACTGTACATCTGAAGCTGCTGCTGAATAATATTATATTTCAACTATAATTTAACACATATATACTCATGGGATGTGGAAGATAGTGTGGGGATGGAGTCAATGGAATTGTAATAGATATGTATGATATCGGAGGTGGGGGGGCCAGGGAGGAGGGAAGGGGTAGTCACTTTGTAAAGGGTGAAAAAGATAACTATTGCATAGTTTTGTACATCTGTAACTACTACTACTACTACTACTACTACTACTACTAATAATAATAATAATAATAATAACAAACAAGTTAAAGAAATGATTATGTATGAATTTTATGTTCAGAATGACATGCTGCTTGTAAGTAGATTATTTTTTATTTTTCTCATTTTATTAATTTTTGTAATGACTTGAGATCCAAACAGTGGGCAACTAACCTAGATTTCTTCTGTATATGAAATTCTATGGGTGATAGTCAAATTCAGCACCTATTTTCTTAAGATTAAAATCACAAAATGGCTTACTACTATTTCAAAAGTTATAAGCATATGAAATATAATTGACCAATACATTTATTTATTTATTTATTTACTATTTATTTATTTATTTATTTTTTTAGCTGAGCCATCCTGCCACTTTTTGACAGCTCAGCAGCAGCTCAGCTTGGGCCAGGAATTCAACTGGTGACCCTGTTGCTCAGAGCTCGCACTCTTGAGTGAGCTCTGAACCAACTGAGCCACTCAGCTGGCCTCCATCAATACATTCTTTTAAAGAAAAACTTAGTAATTCTCTTTCTATGTAGTCCAGCATATTACCAAGTAAGAAATCTAAGAAGTAAAATAATATGTCTAAATTCTGGGAGTGAATATGGCCAAATATAACAAAAGATTTAAATGAAGTTTAACTTTGAAATTTAAGAACAAGCCACTTGTTTCAATCCCCTCATACCATACAAAGTCATCTATCTTCCTTTTTTTGAGGGTTTTCTATTGTAAATTCAATCCCTCTCTCAGTCTCTAACTTGATCTTGCTCTCACCCTTTCTTTCATTCTTATACTCCCGCAGTCTCTCTGGCAAAGGGTGTGCAGTAGAAATATGACAACATAAGGATCTTCCTGAATTCCTTTTGTGATTCGATCAGCTCTTAGCAGATTTTATGTTACAGAATAGTTGTCTTGTTTCAACATTCATATAAATATTATCTTAGTTTGATCCTTGTGTTAAAAAAATCCATATCATAAACTGTATAGCCTCTATAATATTGTAAGAAATTCAACTGGAAGCAAACTATCTCAGGTGATAAGTCTTCATTAATCATCAGTGTCAATATTAATAAATAAATCAACATTGATGTTCCCTAAAGGCATGAACCATTAGAGAGAATATATATATATATATATATATATATATATATATATATATATATGAATCACATACTCATAAAAGTAAATCTGATGATTAAATTGTGCTCTAAATCTTTAGAGGAATAATATTTCATTGTTTTAACAGCTTCCCTTTGTCATATTTACACGCAGAATAAATAATGCTCTATTGCATTTGAGGGCTGGTTTTTATCCAATTACATGACATTCTGGGGTAGTGAAAAGTCACCTAAATGTCATTTAACCCACTTCTTGGCTGAGCAACCTATAGTTTAGCAAGTAGCACACAAAGAATATCTATTTGATTGGCATCTATTTGCTCTAAAAGGAATGTCTCTAAATTCAGAGAAACTCAAATTAATAAAATAAAAAAAATAGGCAACTGTACCACTGCATTATAGGAGAGAAAAAGGGAAAACCAAAGGCATTACTTTTTTTTAAACAAAGAGTAAATAAAACATTTTTATCTTTGGCAAGTCATAGAGTATATTCTGTATGGGTTTCTGCTCTTGTTTGAGAAAAGCTGTATCCTATAGTATTCTATTAAGATTTACAAATGGTATTCCAACATTTTAGCTTGTTTTCTATAATGAAATATTTGTAGACTTCTAGACTTCAGACAAATACTCATTCCCCCTGGTTTTTCAACAATTTTCAACCAATTTCCACAGACTATTTTTTATTTACATTATTGATTCTCTAGAAAGCAACCTATCCTGACATGACATTTAGCAATAGTGATACGACTGGACAGATCCTCACCAATCTGTTTCTGTTTGCAATGCAGAGGAAGACAACATTTTCTACAATTCTACATAATTCAATTGGTACTCGATGACCATTTCTGGACAGTAGAATATGGGACATAAGGATGTACCTTATTTTGTCGGTCCTTAAAACATCCTGTAAGATCCTTGGCTGGGCACCAGACCTCCATCCTTATGACTATAAGTGAAGGATTGATATGTCAAAGCCACAAAGTAAAATGATTCTGGAGTCCAGGATCACCAATAGATAAAAGGTTCCCAGAACAAATCCCTCACTAGCATCAGACAAATAAGTAAGAAGAAACAAATAAAAAAATAATTTCTTGTTTGGTCAATCCACTGAAATTTGGAAACTGTTCATTGTATCAGGCAATGGTAAACACCTTCATTATTATAGGGTTAAATGCAATAATCCCAAAGGTCAAATATAGTTATTAGAACTATAGTAGGAGGGCAAGTTGATGTGCATAACTTCTCAACTAATTTTTATCATCTCATTTATATTCACCTACTAAAGCTTCATTGAACAAAGATGGGACACTCGACTCTGATTGATGGACTCTCTAACAAGCCAAACACTTGAACTATGGAAAAATCATAATCCATAATGGGACCTGAAACCAGGTTACTTCTTCTCTAATTTCTAACCATAGATTCTATCTGAAGATATTTTATCTCCAAGGGAGGAATATATTACCATTATATTACACTACCACTTTGCCCATTTGTCTTCCCAGAGCTTCAATTTCTTGCTATTTATAAAAAATAAAGATGAAAATTATTGTGTGAAGAGCTATTTTTCACAAACTGTACAAAGGTATACTGAAAATATTAGAGATATGCTGAAATCAGGTTATATTTTTTCAATTAGAAAAACAAAAAAGAAAAGTAAGCATTCTGGAGGGAGCGTATGTGGAGATAGCATACAAAAATGTTGTAGGAAATACATTTTAAGCAAGCTACGGTATGTAATGATTATAACAACTGATGGAGTTTAGAAAGAAACAATCTGACTGAAAGGCTCTGAACATTATATATAGAATGATAGGGCTACAGATATTGGATCTATAGTGAAAAAAAAATATCTTGGCACATTACTTGTTCTGCAGTAAAATAACTAACTAACTAACTAACTAACTAACTAACTAACTAAATAAATAAATAAATAAATAAATGTTACTAACTAACTAAATAAATAAAATTCATACAAATCATGTTGCTGTTTTATACCTTTTAAAAATAGCCTATAATATAATACACAGAAGACAAGAATATTAGAACAGAAATGTTTTTAACCAAGATGATATAAAAGTAAAGATATAGTTGCAAATTTTGGGAGGTAAAAGGAAGGAGTAGAAGTCAAAATAAGAATAACAGTGCTAGAGTTCCAGTCAAGATGGCAAGGTAGATAAATGGTATGCATAACTTTTCTCACCACCACATCAAAATTACAACTAAACTACAAAAGAACCATCATTGAGAGTTGCCTAACATCTTACTGAACCAAAGTTCTACAACTAAGGACACACAGAAGAGGCCACCTTGAGACTGGTAGAAGGGGCAGAGACATGGAACCTGCTGGTCCCATGATTCCATATGACCATTAAAAATTGGGAGAGATATCTCTGCAATGGAGGTCAACCCTGAAGGAGCTAGGGGCCCCAGCAACACACCAAACTTCCTGCCCAGGGCTCTAGTGCCAGAGAGGGAAGTTTCCATTATTTCTGGTTGTGAAAACCAGCAAGGATTGTGGCTGAGTAAGACAGAGGGTGGCTGCACTCCCAGGTACTCCTCTTAAAGGGTCTGTGTACAGAGTTACCAACAGAATAACTGTCTCTGAGCTCTAGCACTGGAGCTGCATCTGGAGAGGTTATAGGGAAATACAAAGGGGAGTGGGAAACTGAGTTGTCTGGCTTCAGGATAAGGGCAGGAGGGGCAGCTTTCTCCTGGATGGAAGAGCTGGCAGAAGCGATTGTTCCTTTGTTCAGTCTTCTCCTTCCTTGGCATGCAGACACTGACATTACATATCAGATTCTCCATCCAACTGACTATCACCATTTGTTTGCCCCATGTTGGTGATCCGGACACCACACCCCACCCAACTTTTGGGTACATCCAAGTGGCTCCTAGAGGCTTTTTCTTACAAACTGCCTGCTTTGGCACATATTGCAGACTTTCCTAGGGTCTCTCAAAGGTTTGTGGAATGCAGAGAAGCAGCCTCTGGCTTGAACATGTCTTGAACCTCTGGCTAAGCAGCACTAAGCCTGGCACAAGCCATAATGGGTCTTGGTTCACTGTTTGGACACTCAAGGCAATTCTAAGCAAGGCAAGGGCAGTGGCCAACTGCAAATTTCTTTGTAGCTCATGCTGTGTGACCCTGGGAGGCGGGGTGGCACAGGTTGAGGCTGAGCTTAGCCAGCAGCAGGTTCCCTCACAGGTGGCCCTGGGGCTGGCTTACCCAGTGGCCATCTTGAAAGAAGATGGAGCATCACCCAGCTGCCTCAAAGGACAACACACCCAGGAGGCATATTGAGACGTGCTGAGGCAGATCCTACTCTGTAGGGTCAGCCCCTCCCCCACAACTACTCTACTCTAATCATGGCCAGTCCTCACAACTAATCAGCCCAATGGTCAATCCTTCCCACTGGCATGCAAACAGCAACCAAGGCTCAATTAGAACAGGAATGCACACACAACCCACACAAGAGATACACCTGGAGTATGTGGCTCAGTTGACCATAAAGACTGTGCCACTGAACCCCACAGCACACCTACTCTTATACATAAGGTCACTCCACTAAGACTGAGACACATAGCAATCCTATGTTTCTATATTTGTTTCTAATACATAGAAACATAGGGAGGCAGCCAGAATGGGGAGGCAACCAGAATGGGGAGACAAAGAAACATGCTCCAAGAAAGAGAATAGAACAAAGCTCCAGAAAAAGAACTAAACAAAATGGAGATAAGCAATCTATCAGATGCAGAGTTCCAAACACTGGTTATAAGGATGGTGAATATCTCAGGGAGAACTTCAAAAATGAGATGGACAACATAAAATGGAGATAGAAAACATAAAAAAGAACCAGTCAGAAATATAGAATACAATACTGGCAATTAAGAATAGGGAATCAACAGCAGATTAGATGAAGCAGAGGATCAAATCAGCAATTTAGAAAATAAGGTAGCAGAAAATTCCCAAACAGAACAGCAAAAAAAAAAAATCCAAAAAATGTAAAAAAGGTTAAGGGGCCTCTGGGACAACATCAAGCCCAATAGTCACATTATAGGGGTACCAGAAAGAGAAAAGAAAGAGCAAGGAACTGAAAACCTATTTGAAGAAATAATGACACTAAACTTCCCTAACCTAGCGAAGGAAATAGACATACAAGCTCAGAAAGCACAGAGAGTTCCAAACAACATAAACCCAAAGAGACCAACAGCAAGACACATCGTAATTAAAGTGCCAAGGGTTATAAACAGATTCTCTTAAAAGCAGCAAGAAAAAAGCAGTTAGTTACCTACAAAAGAAGTCCCATAAGACTATCAGCTGATTTCTTAACAGAAAATTTACAGGCCAGAAAGGATTGGTGAGAAATATTCAAAGTGATGAAAATCAAGGACCTACAAACCAAGATTACTTTTACCCAGCAAAGCTGTCATTTAGATTCAAAAGACAGATAAAAAGCTTTCAAGACAAGAAAAAGCTAAAGGACTTCATCACTACAAAACCAGTATTAAAGCAATCTTACATGGTCTTCTTTAAGAAGAAAATGAAAAATAAAAAACATCAGTAATAAAATGGCAATAACTACATATCTATCAACAATTACATTCAATATAAATGGATTAAATGCTGCAATGAAAAGACAGGGGGGTTGAATAGATAAGAAAACAGGCCCTTACATATGCTGCCTACAAGAGACTCACTTCATGTCAAAAGATACACACAGACTGAAAGTAAAGAGATGGAAAAATATATTTCATGAAAATGGAAACAAATAAACAAACAAATAAAAAGCTGATGTAGCAATAGTTATACCAGAAAAGAAAAAAAGGTTGTAAATAAAGGCTATAACAAGAGACAAAGAAGGACCTATCCCACTTCTGGGTATTTTTCTGAAGAAACCCAAACACTACTTCAAGGGGATGTGCTTATTCATATGTTCATTGCAGCATTATTTACAAGTAATCAAGATATGAAGGCAACCTGATTGCCCTTAAAAGAATGAATGGGTAAAGAAGAGGATACACACACACACACACACACACACACACACACACACACACACAGAAATACTACTCAGCTATAAAAAAAGAGGAAATCTTGAGATCTGTGTCAACATGGATGGACTCAGAGTATATTGTACTGAGGGTAGTAAGTCAGATAGTGAAAGACAATTATTGTATGATTTCACTTGTAAGTGGAATCTAAACAACAAAACAAAGAAACTAAACAGAAAAAAACTCATAGATATAGAGAACATTTTGACCGTTGCCTGATGGGAGGGTGTTTGGAAGTGGGTGAAGAAAGGGAAGGAATTAAGAAGTACAAATGTGTTGTTACACACTAGTCATGGGGATGTAGGGTATAGCATAAGGAATATAGTCAATAGTATTGTAATAACTATGTATGGTGTCAGAGGGGTCCTAGATCTATCAGGCTAATAGATGGGAGGAGGTTTGGGGGGACCAGTGAAAAAAGTGAAGAGGTTAAGAAATACAAATTGGTAGTTATAAAATAGTCAAGGGGGTGTAAAACATAGGGGATATAATCAATAATATGGTAATAACTATGATAGTGCCAGGTGGATACTAGTCAGGGAGATCACCTCGTAAATTATATGAATGTCAACTACTATGCTGTACACCTGGAATTAATATAAAATAATATCAAATGTCAACTGTAATTGAAATTTTTAAAAAGGAGGTGAAAGATAAAGGGGAATAAGAGGCTCAAAGTTCAGGTATAAAACAAATAAGTCTTGGGGATATAGTATACAGCATAGAAAATATAGTCAGTAATACTGTGATGGCATAGTATGGTGTTAGATGGTTGCTGGACTTACCATGGTGATCACTTCTTTAGCATTAGGAATAAAATCAGTAATATAGTAATAACCATGTATCCTGTCAGATGGGTACTGTTGAATACTTATTACGTACACCAAAAAGTAATATAATATTGTATGTTAATTATATTTTAATGAAAAATCTGTAAAACTAAAAATAAGAGTAGTAGCTCTAGGGCCGGCCGAGTGGCACGTTGGTTAAGAGCTGGCTTGGGACACCAACTCTGAGCAGCAGGGCCCTGGTTTGTTTCCCACATATGAAGGCCAGTGACACTGCCCTCTACAGCTAAAGTGGTGAACAACAGCTCGACCTGGATCTGGGTTACTGTGAATTGCCGGCTCCTGCTGCAGTGGGCTGCCATATGCTGGTTGGCAGCCTGAGTGAGCAGCCGGCAGCCGATGTGAGCTGCCAAAGGCTGCCATGAGTGGCCGTGCAGAAGCCGGCGACCGATCTGCCTCACCCGGGAAGAGCACAATGATAATACCAACATGGGCCAGTGAAGCGATGTCCTCCACAACCAGACTGAAGAACAAAAGGAAAGCAACTTGTCTGTTCCCTTCTCCAATTCCCCAACTCTATTCCCTTCCCCAATTCCCCAATAAAATCTTTAAAAAAAAAAAAAAGAAGAAGAAGAGGAGCAGTTCTAATGTCTTCATATTTATAGAAAAATTTGTAGAGAAAATTCAAGTGATACTTTGGAAAATTAAGAGGTCACTATTTGTAGAGAACACTGGTAGAAAAATACTAGAAATAATATAAGGGGTTACAGCTCCATCTCTCATAGCTAAGAGTCAATAGATATTGTCTGAAATGAATGCAAAAAATAGTGATATAGTATGCAATTTAACATTATTGTAGTAACCAAGAGAAGAAAACAAACACTGAACTCTGGTTACTTCTGGAAAATACAATTGCCATTAAGGGTAGGTTTGACAATAGATTTTGCTTTTTAATACTGATTTTAGTATTTATATTTTTAACCATATGCACATTTTATCTTTCTTTTTTTCTTTCTTTCTAATTAGACATAGAAATGTCAAGACAATAAGGAGAGAAAAAAAGAGTAATTAAAATAAAGCAGCAGTCAAGAAAATACTGACCAGAAAGCAGGCTGCCATAAGTGACAAAACATGGCATATTTAGAGACCTCTAACTACTTCTGAGTGTAGATGGAAACACAGGTGTCAGATGATATGGGACCAATCTTCTCACACTCTCATAACATCTGAATAAGCCCTTTTGGTTAACAGGTGAATGGGAGAGCAGAAATTGTTTTGAACTCATTGAAATTTGTCTTGCCTTATGTATTATGTTATAAGGAGCTGGTTTTTAGAAAAGCAGCAGCAAATTTTCATAGGAGCCAAACAGTCACCTGACTTGAAAGAAATTAAGACAGGTTTGATGTTTCATGTTATTAGATTTTGTTTTCCTGAAGGTTGCAGGTGTTGTCTACTCACTAGCCACAATGACATAAAAGAAGAAAACAATAACAAAGAAAAAAAACCCCAAATTCATGGAAATTAAACAACATGTACTTTAACAATTATTGGGTTAAAGAATAAATCAAAAGGTAAATTAAAATATATCTTGAAAGGAACAGAAATGAAAATACAAAATACCAAACTTAAGGGGTGCAGCAAAAGCAATAGTAAGAGGAAAGCTTAAACTTTAAATAGGTTTAGCGTAATACATATCTGCATTAAAAAGGAAGAAAACAAAAAAAAAAGTATGCTCAGCATAACTAATCATGAGGAAAATGTAAGTAAAATCCATCATGCAATATCACCTCACACCTTTTAGGATGGCTTTTATCATAAAACAAAAGGTAACAAATGTTGGCAAGGATGTGGAACCATGGGAACACTTGTACACTATTGGTGGTGTAGACTGAGTTAACCACTATGGTAAATAGTATGAAAGTTCCTTAAAGGATTAAAAATGGAATATCATACGATTCAGCAATCCCACAGCAGTGTATACACTCGAAGGCATTGAAATTAGGATCTCAAAGAGATAGCTACACTACCATGTTTATTGTAGCATTATTTGCAATAGTCAAGACATGGAAGCAACCTAAATGTCCATTGACAAATGGATAAAGACAATGTAGTATATACAATAAAATATTATTCAGCTTTTTTAAAGAAGGAAATCTTAACAATGCCACCAAAAATAATGTATTAGAACTAATACATTAGTAAAATAGCAAAAAATGAATATGTACAAATTGGTTGCTTTTTTATACACCAATAATGAAATATCAGAAAGAGAATTTAAGGAAATGATCCCATTTATAATTTCACCAAAAACAATAAAAATCTAAGAATAAATTTTCAAGGAGGTTAAAGACCTGTTCTCAGAAAATTATAACACACTGAAGTAAGAAATTGAAGAAGATACAGATATATGAAAGGATATACTGTGCTCATGGATAGGATTAACATTGGCATGGTACGGGGTTAAAATGAGACACATAGATCAGTGGAACAAAATAGAGAACCCAGAAATGAACCCATGCCTCTATGTGGTCAATTTATCTATGACAAAGAAGGCAAGAATACATAATGGGATAAAGACAGTCTCCTTAGTAAATGGTGCTGTGAAAACTGGACAGGTACATGCAAAATAATGAACTGGACCACTTTCTTATACGATATACAAGAATAAGCTCAAAGTGGATAAAAGACTTAAATGTAAGACACGAAACCACAGAAATTCTAGAAGAAAACACTGGCAGCAAACTCTTTGACATCCCTCTTAGTTATGTTTTTTTGGAGATGCTTCTTCAGGCAGGGAAAACAAAAGAAAAAATTAACAAATGAGGCTACATCAAACTAAAAAGTTTTTGGACAGTGAAGGAAACCATCAACAAAATAAAAATACAACCTACTGAATGGGAGAAGATATTTGCCAGTGATATATTTGATAAAGGATTACTATTTAAAATATATTAGAAACTTACACAACTTAACACCAAAAAAGCAAACAATCCGATTTATAAATGGGCAGAGGACCTGAACAGGCATTTTTCCAAAGAAGACATGCAGATTGCTAATAAACTAATCACTATTGTTAAATTAAAACCACTATGCGATATCACCTAATTCCTACTGGAATGGTATCATCAATAGATAAAAAACAAACAGTGTTTGTGTTGTTAATTGCACTGTCCATGGGATTGTATATTGGTGTAGCCACTAAAGAAAACATTGTGGAGGTTCCTCAAAACCTAAAATCAGAACTACCATATGATCCTGCAATTCCACTTCTGGGTGTTTATCTGAAGAACTCTAAAAATCCAATTTGAAAAGATATATGCACCTCTATGTTCATTGCAGCACTATTTAAAGTAGCCAAGATGTGGAAGCAACCTAAGTGTCCATCAACAGACAAATAGATAAAGAAGTTGTATATATACACATTGGAATATGAAGCCATAGAAAAGAATGAAAGCCATATGCGACAGCATGGATGGACCTAAATGGTATTATGCTAAGTGAAATAAGTCAGACGCAGGAAAACAAATACCATATGATTTCACTTATATGTGAACAAACAAATAAGTTCACATAAGTTCAAATAAGTGAACAAACAAACCAGAAACAGACTCATAGATGCACAGAACATTTTGATGGTTGCCAGGTGGCAGAGGCGTTAGGGTGATATGCGAAAAAGATGAAGGGATTAAGAAGTACGAATTGCCATTATAAAGATAGTGATGGGGAGGTAAAGCAAGGAAATAGGAACATGGTTAATAGTATTGTAGTAACTAGGAAGGATGTCAGATGGGTACTAGACTTATTGGAGTGATCATTTCATACATTATAGAAATGTCTAATCACTCTGTTGTTCACCTGAAACTAATAAAATAATAAATGTCAACTGTAATTGAAAAATAAAAGAAATAAAAAAAAATAAAACAAGAAAAATATCCTGTCATTTGGGACAACATGGATGAACCTGCAAGGCATCATACTAATGAAACAAGCCAGACACAGGACAAATACTACATGATACCACTTATATGAGGAATCTAAAATAGTCAAACTCATAGGAATAGAGAGGAAAATGGTGTTTACCATGGGGCTTGATGGAGGGGACTGCGGAAGAATTAGTCAAAGGGTATAAAGTTTCAGTTAGGCAAGGTGAATAAGTTCTAGAGTCCTACTGTACAGCATAGTCTATAGTTTACAATAATGTGTTATATACCTAAAATTTTGCTAAGAGAGTAGATCATATGTTAAGTATTATTATCACAAAAGTAAATGTGAGGAAACTTCTGAAGGTGAAGGATATGTTTATGGCAAATTGTGGTGATGATTTGTTTCATGGGTGTAAACTTATCTCCAAACTCAACAAGCTGTATACATTAATTATGTATAGCTTTTTCTGTCAATTATAACTCAACAAAGTCATTTAAAAAAGTTACTAGAGGGCAGGCCAAGTGGCTCATTTGGTTAAGAACGCAAGCTCTGAGCAACAGGGTTACCGGTTCAATTCCCAAATGGTCCAGTGAGCTGCACCCAAGCTGAGCTGTTGCTGAGCTGCCAACAGGTTGCAGGATGGCTCAGCTGGTGTGAGCACGGGCTCCTAACAACAAGGTTACTGGTTTGACGCCCACATGGGATGGTGGACTACGCCCATCTGCCATTAAGATTGAACATGGCACCTTGAGCTGAGCGGCAGTGAGCTGCCGACTGTCAGCCAGATGGTGACTGGACTTGGAGCTGAGCTAGCTGCACCCTCCACAGCTGAGATTGAAGGACAACACCTTGACTATTCCCCTTGCCCAATTCCCCAACACTGTTCCCCTTCTCCAATTCCCCAATAAAATCTTTTTAAAAAGCCTCCAGAATATCTGATTATTACTAAATATCAAAAAGCAAAAACCTTTGAATGCACATGGCCAGTACAAACAAAGGAATCATTGCAATATTTGTAGAAAATAAAGCCAAATGGGTATGGATGGGACTGAGATAGAACACATGGTATAGGCCTAATTTCCAACCCAGTCTCTTCATCATAGACTGCTGTAAGCCTAGTGAAGTTAGGTGCACATTCTTCTTACAGGTTTGAAGAACCAGTGTTAATGGATTTCATAACTTCTTAATTGCACAATATCAGTGATTAATTCTTATTGAGCCAAAATTATTTCATACTTTTCATGGCACAGTCTTTAAGAATTTAGTAGAATAAAAGATGTACTGAATGTGCTAATATTGTTGATCATTAGTTAGGTAAGCCACAGGAATAACCTCATTGCATGTTATCTATCAGATCGTGAATGGGAATTGGGCAGTTACTAGGCATCAGTTCACAAGTAGAAAAAATAGAAAGTACTTTATATATGAGAAGTTATAGTGTTGGATGGTAACACAAGTTAGACATACTTCAGGTGTTAGGGAAACATTGTAAAGAAAGGACTGAAGAGTAAACATAGTGAAACTCAGGGGTGTGCAAAAGTTCATGAATCAGATAAAACTAACAACAAATCTTAAATACTTATGATTGTGCCAGGCACCATTGTTTATATTTTACAAATATTTAAGCCTTACAACAATCCTATAAATGTGATACTTTTGATGTCTCTATTTTACAGATGAGGCAACTTACACAACTGAGGAAACCAGACAGGTCAAATGACCTGTCACACATGGCACTGAAAGCACATTAGACAGCTGTCTGGTTGTAGAGTCTATACTATATATACTCTTTACCAGGCTCAATGTCTCAGGCTGATTGGCAGCTCTATAGAAGAGAAGCTTCAACATTTCATGTAGTTAAAATGGCATAGCAAAGTCATGGAAAGTATAAAAATAAGAGACAGCAAGTATTTAAATTTGTGTAGAGTATACTTTATATCAACAGGCATTATTCCATAGATGGCTCATATATCACCATATGATTAATGCATGCTAGAAAAATCTTGGCTCCAATCTATAGCCAAGATTGGATATTCCAAATCTGATTAGGGTTGAGTAATAACAATTTAAAAAGTCATCTGTCATCTATATTTTATACCTATAATAAAGGTTGTGTCCTATAATAAAGGGTTCATATTGCTCTTTGCTTCTGGGAAAGAACTCAATCTAATAGGTCTGTATGTAGCTCTGATAAGAAGGGTAAATGGAACTAGATTTAACTAGGTAGGATATTATACATATTTTGAAAAACAGAGCCTGTTTCATCACTTAAAATTTTAAGAGAGGACTTAGAAATATAAAACACATAATTAAAAATGACATTTTTATATTTTATATCCTTATGCTAAGTGGCATATTGAGTATTATATATCTCTAGATTTAAAATTCAATGAAAAAAGTACAATTATTGCTTCTTTCTTTTTTTTTTTTTGAGGGCAGTGTCACTGGCCCTCATATGTGGGACCGAACCAGGGTCGCTGGTTTCCGAAGCCAGCGCTTAACCACTGCGCCACTTGGCTGGCCCGCTTATTTCTAGTTAAATTATTTAATTGTGTCTACATTCAAAATTGACTGTAAGGAAAAATCACCTATTTTCCTA
Organism: Aselliscus stoliczkanus; assembly: GCA_033961575.1. NCBI lineage: Eukaryota > Metazoa > Chordata > Mammalia > Chiroptera > Hipposideridae > Aselliscus > Aselliscus stoliczkanus. The sequence continues at coordinate 65,795,490 of CM066736.1, forward strand.
TTTTCAACGTGTTTACATATTTAAAGTCCTGCTATATGTTACCTAAAATGAAATAGAATAAAATAAAACCATAGTTTCTCCTTTTCATAAGTCTAAAACATGAACTTTATATTTACTGAGAATACAAGGTGTTAATGGACAAAACTAGCTTCAAAAATTAAATTATTTCTTGTTATATTTATGATACATAATATTTCATTATGAAATTTTTAAAAAGGTAGAGTAAATGTAATTTGTTTCCACCTTACCAATATTCATATTCTTAAACAAATATTTTTGAAGAAGAATCAATGAAACGGGAAGAATATGACCAATGGATCTCTTTATCCTCTACTTTCCCCAGAAACCAGAAAGCCACATGAATTTTAACCCATTGTTTTACATTTTAATATATGCTATTAGCATTGGCAATGATTATGATGAATTGATAGTACTCTCTTTCTACAATTCATTTAAATAATTTAGTGTTTAGGGGCTGAACATAATCCCAAACACAATTTAAAACCAATCAAAGAGAATCAAAACACTGATAGAAATAAATTTTCAGTTTAGATGTACAATAATATATGGATTAAGTTACTGACTCTGAAATAGAAAGGTTTCTATTAAATAGACATATTGAAAAAAAAATATATATATATAATCTTTTTAAAGTAGGGAATGCTACTCTGTGGCTAAAGTAAGCCATGTAACTTTACTAACATAATTTATCTTCAAACAAGTTAGTATTGTTTTGAATTTTTAAAATATTTTTATTATCTTCGCTATGCATTTTACTTGTTGTCTTTGGATTAACAGTCATTTCAGAAAAGATGATCCATATATTCACAGTGTTGGAAGTTCATATTTTGGAGAAAGAGGAAGGGAGAAAGAAAATTGTAGCAGATTGACTCTAAAATGACCCTGATTATCCTCTCCTCTTGATTTTCATACCCTTTATAATCTCTTCCTTTGCATGTGGGCTGGCCTAGAAACTTGCTTGAAACCAGTAGAATACAGCAGACAGAATAGGATGAATTTTCCGTGATTAAATTAAAAGAGGTTGTAACTCATTTTGGAGCACACTCTTCTGCTGACTTTGATGAAGCAAGTTATCATGTTGGGGAGACCCATGCGGCAAGAAACAGAGGATGGCTGCCAGTCAATGGCCATCAGTCCAACAGCCCAGAAGGAAATAAACCCTTCTGATGACCATGAAAATGACCTTGGGAGTGGAGTCTTCAGATGAGACCTTCATTTCACCCTTGTGAGAGACTGAAGCAGAAGGCATAGCCCAGCCATGCCCAGAATTCAGGCTCACAGAAACTGTGAGATAATACATATGTATTGTTTTAAGCCACTACATTTGTGGTAACTTGTTATGAAGCAGCAGATGATAATTAAAAGAAGATTTGCATACTCATTGTACAATAGACTTGATTTCACAATCTTTCCTGAGGCAAAGAATCATCCCCAATCAAACCTATGGAATGTGACTCTATAATATCCATTTTTTTTAATATACACCAGCAAGAATTATTTTCCAGTATTAATCAATATATTTTTGTAGTTTAAATATTTAGCAATTGTTAAAATTGTTTTTACTTCATGTAAATAAAATATTAATCTTCCTTAAATTCTTATTGTATATATATATATATATATACATATATATATGTATATATATATACACACACACACACACATAAATGATTATATAAATTCTGTCTCTGGGTAATTTTATACATTTAATAGTATTTTAGTTAGAGTGATTCAAAATACAACAAAGGCCAGAAATAAATTATTTAAATAAAAGTGCTCATAAAATAAAATAAAATAGATTGACAGTGGATTAATTATTAATTGGAAAACAATAGTGGACTCAGCACAGAACAGAAGTTCTCTACAAAATAAATTTTATTCATCATTACTAGAAAATAACTATACAGAACACTCAATAAGACATAAATTCTAAGAACTAACTATTTTGGCACAAAAATATGCCACAGTTTAATTCCACTGACTTTCTTATATGCAAATCCAAAAGTTATTTTAAAATGAAATTCATTAAAAAGTAAATAAATAAAAAAGTTAGTTTGCTAAAACTGAGAAACAAAAAATGTACACCTGATACAGTTTAAATTATGGAGTTATATTTTTCAAAATGTTCATGTTTGAAAAAGTTTATTGAATTGTTTTTCTGAACAGGAGAATATCTATAAAAACTATTAAACATGAAAGTTGTATGGTAAATACAGAAGACATTATCTTGTGTAGGGTCACTAAATTACAAAACAAATAAATTAAAAAAATGAGGATCTTAATTTTGCAATATTAATAAACTATAAAATATTTAATTTTTTTCTTGTCCAATTTATGTTTTAATGATATTTTAATTTTATATATTTACAATTTTTTTTCAAAATTACATCAATTCAAAACACAGTGCACTCAAAGTGATTAAGTCCATGAAACACATGCTATGGAAGAAGGAAATAAAGAGGAGATTTAAAAGATAAGTTTGGGGTTGGCAGAGTGGTACATTGGTTAGAAGATGGCTTGGGACGCCAGCTCTGAGCAGCGGAGCCTCAGTTGGGATCCCACTTAAGAGGGCCAGTGACACTGTCCTCTAAAGCTAAGGTGGTGAACAAGAGCTTCAGCTGGTTGCCTCTATAGCTAAAATGGTGAACAACAGCTCCACCTGGAGCTGGGCTGCTGTGAGTCACCGGCGATGGTGTGGGCTGCAGCCTCTGCTACAGTGGCCTGCCATAGGCTACAGTGAGTAGCTGGCAGCCAGCGTGAGCTGCCAAGAGCCACCGTGAGCAGCCATCCAGAGGTCAGTGACTGATCTGCCTCACCTGGGAAGAGCGCAATGATAATACCAACATGGGTCAGTGAAGCAACGTCCTCCACAACTAGATTGAAGAACAAAAGGACAGCAACTAGTCTGTTCCCCTTCCCCAATTCCCCAATGCTGTTCCCTTCCCCCAATTCCCCAATAAAATCTCTAAAAAAAAAAAGATAAGTCTGACTGGAGTGATGGTATAAGCAAAGAGAATCTAGTAAAATCAATGAAAGGGAGTCACAGTCACATGATGGCATACATATATTTCATTTGGAAGGAGGAAAATAACAAAATGATAGAAGCTCAATATTGAACAAAGTAGTTGGGATCATCGCCATTCACTTATGATTTGAAGTAATCTGCAATCCCTCAACAAGATCAGATGATTAAATATGGATAATCATGCTTCAGCTGCTAAAGCCCTTAAAAAGTCAGAAAGCGGGCCGGCCGAGTGGCACGGTGGTTAAGCGCTGGCTTGGGAAGCCAGCGGCCCCGGTTTGGTCCCACATACGAGGGCCAGTGACACTGCCCTCCAAAATAAATAAATAAATAAATAAATAAATAAATAAATAAATAAATAAATAAAAAGTCAGAAATGTTAATCTGAATGAACCCTGAGTCAATCAAAAAGGAAATCATCTCAGATAGAGCAGCAGTGAACAAACAAAAGATACTGAGTAGCATGGACCCCAAACTGACCACTTATTAGAGGAAACAGCTCAAAATTATGATTTTTTTTTTGATTCATAGGCAAATTAGCTTGACAGACTAAACTGTATAGGAAGTTGACTAAAATGTTTAAATATTAAAATGTGTGTCAAATTTTGTGTACTATAATTTTTTAGCACATATCTAGATGATATGTATCATAATGCATAAAATCATTTTTTAAGATTGTTTCTAAATATATGCCATAATGCTAAATTATATTTTTATTACTCTACAAGTAAAAATATATTTCTATTAAAGAAAATTCTAAGTAGAGGAAGTTTGAAATTTTGGATAAGATTTTAATACAATATTAATATTGAGATGGACCAAAATATGCTCTTAAGTTGGAATAAAGTGGGGAAGTAGAGAGAAAGGGATACAGCTTTAATAATATTTCTTTTTTTTTTCAATTTGGCTTTCTTTGTAGTTTCCATACAGGCAGAAAATGTCTTGGTGAGACTGATGCAAGCATCTTATCTCCTTGGTAGTAAATCACTTTTTTGAACTGCAGCTACCTTGCTAGTGAGTTAGCATCCCAGAATCCCATCAGCTGATATTATCTAGTTGCAGAGCCAGCAACACTGATCATCAATCCAGTGACTAAAGACAAATCTAGAAGGGACCTGACTAGGCCACCAGCTAAGCTTTCCTGAATGGATTCTGTTCAGTTTTGCATTCCAAATTTCTTTCTTTCTTTCTTTCTTTCTTTCTTTCTTTCTTTCTTTCTTTCTTTCTTTCTTTCTTTCTTTCTTTCTTTCTTTCTTTCTTTCTTTCTTTCTTTCTTTCTTTCTTTCTTTCTTTCTTTTTCTTTTTTGAGGGCAGTGTCACTGGCCCTCACATGTGGGACCAAACCGGGGCCGCTGGCTTCCCAAGCCAGCGCTTAACCACCGCATCACTCGGCCGGCCCCCCAAATTTCTTAAATATCTAATTCTGCTGGGAGAATTTGGGCAAGGTCAAACAAAAGACATGAATTTTACTCCAGTACTAACAAAAAAGTAAGATTTTGCCAGTCAGAGGACAGCATGTACAAAAGGACAGTCTTGAAAACACAAGAAATTTTGTGTTCAGAGGCCTTTTGAATATCCTAAAAGATTTAGATTTTTTTTAAAAATTATAGGCTCCAATAAGCAGAGACTAATATAATCCAGATACTATGTTTAGCTTCCCAAATTAAAGTATCATTGCCCAGTACCGAACATGGACTTATAGATTGGAGTGGAGAGATGGTTCACATTGGAACTAGTTGGAAGCTAAAAAAAATTGAATGCCTTCACTGAAGTCTATACTAACAATTGAAATAAAACAAAGATTAGATTTGATAACTACTACTTATGTTGAACCAATGCGTGTACAGATTGCATGCCATCACTAATGGATAGAAAAAATTTAAGGATATTCCAAATATTTAATGGTTTAAAAGAGTGTAGAATGACAGAGTTAAGAAATATAAACCAGTTGCGGTAGAAGGAGGAGGAAAAATAACTTATTTGGCCATGTTACATTTGAAGTTCTTGAGGTTTACATAATTAGAGATGTCTAATAGGAAGCCAGAGACTGCTCTATAAAAATTTAAAAATTTTTGATTAGCAAAAGTTATTTAAGATATATCAATGTATAGCTCAGGAATTCTCAACATTGGCCTCATAATATTAAAATCTTTAGAGAAGTTTTCAAAACAAATGCAGTGGTGCATGGCAAACACGGGAGACAAATTAAGTCAGAATATTCTTAGGGTTAGACTCCACAGTGGGTACTTTCTAAAATTTCTAATTGGTAGCAAGCACTGAGAACCACTGGTGAGACATAGCTGACATTTTGTAAATGGATTAATTCAGGAGTAGTGCTTTCTCAGGTTGTTAATTGGTGAGTCAGTGTGAAAAGTGGTGAGTCAGGGGAAAGACCTATGAATGTCAAATGAGAAAAACTTTTGAGGCTTAGGTATATAATATATAACAGTGTCATCAAGGGAAAGCCAACTCAGCTGTGTGTGTGTATATATATATATATATATATATATATATATATATATATATATATAGCTAAGCTATTTACATCACAAATTTATTTTGAGAATCAAAGTTTAAAACTATTTTCAAAAATATATATGTACATATATTCAAATACAATATTAAGTAAATATATATTCTAAGTATTTTCAAGTATGTATATGTATGTACACACATTTGAAATAGTGGGTTGTCAGAAAAGTCATAATGTATTTTGTCTATGTTTTTCAAAGGTCATTTATTTACAGAAAGAACAAAGATCATTCGGTGATATATTGCCCATTTTGTTCCATAACCCTCTGCCATCTATCAGTGAGCTTCATAATTCCTTGTTCATAGAAGGACCTTCATTATTTGCAGAAAACTGAACAAGGTGCTGATTTACAGCCTCATCTGAATTGAACGTTATACCAGGCAAGGAGTTTTGAAGAGAGAGAAATAAGTGGACGTCTGACAGTACAAGGTCAGGCAAGTATGGTGGGTGTGGCAGCACATCCTATCCAAGCTCCAATAACTTTTAACGGGTGATCAAGCTTGTCTGTGGTCTTGCATTGTGATGGAACACAACTCCTTTACAATTAACAAGCTCTGGACGTTTCTGGATGATGGATTCATTCAGACTGTCCAATTGCTGATAGTACACATTCGAATTGATTTTTTGGTTCCTTGGTGGGAGCTCGAAAAATACGACACCTTTAAAATCCCACCACACTCAGAGCATAACCTTTCTCTGATGATTGTCTGCTTTTGGCATTTTTGGAGGCAAATTATCACGTCGGGACCAAGACCATTTGCACACCACATTGTTGTAAACAATCCACTTCTCATCACCAGTTATCAGTCATTCCAAAAAAGGATCTTTTTCCTCACGTTTAATGAGCATATTGCAGATGTTCATACGCACCATCAAATGAACTTCTTTGAGTTCATGCGGAACCCAAATATCGAGCTTGCTTACATATCCCAGCTTCTTCAGGTGGTCATGAACGCTTGAATGATGGATGTTCAATGTTTCCACAATCTCTCGTATCGTGTAACATGGGTTTGACTTGATCAATGCCTTTATTTTGTCATTATCAACCTCAGTGGGCCTCCCTAACTGTGGAGCGTCATTGAGATCAAAGTCACCAGCACGGAATTTCGTGAACCATGGTTGGCACTGACTTTCTTGTAGAGCATTGTCACTGTAAACTTTACGCAACTTTTCACAAGGTTGACATGCATTCTTCCCTTTATGAAAGTAAAACAGTAAAATATGGCAAAAAATGCACAGTTTGGTTTTCCATCTTCAATTTGTAAAGTCTCCAAAACTCAACCAAATCGCTCAATTTTTTTTTTTAGAATGAAGCTAGAATTGTCAGCTGTAAATGATATAGCAATAACATAGATGTGAATGACTCTAGTACTTCCAAAAGTGAACTAGTGCCATGTTGCAAACATGTGACATGACTTTCTTTTTTTTTTTTTTTTTTGAGGGCAGAGTCACTGGCCCTCATATATGGGATCCAAACTGGGGCCGCTCCGTCCCAAGCCAGCACTTAACCACTGCGCCACACGGCCGGCCCTGTCATGACTTTTCTGACAACCCAAAATATTTGATATATATATATATATATTAGACAGTAAAATGATCTATATATATTAATTATAGTATTACAGGAATCTGTTTTCAGAAATATGTTAATGTATAATGATATGTCTATCTACTTTCAATATGTAGATATCACTGGACTGCAAATTTTCAATGTAAACTGGTCATTGTAAAGAAAATTTCAGAGGAAATATTATAAAAACAACTAAAAGAAGGGAATAGAAAGAAAAAAATAATATTGATTAAAGAGTGAGCTAAGCATGGTTCAAAACATAGCATAATCATAGAATACTATCAGGTGACAGAGAGACAAATTTATAATAATGTGAAGCAGTTATACAATATTTGCAATAAATACCAACACATGAAGATGCAAAGATGAGATAATGGAGTTGCCATTATGAGAAACTACTCATGAACAAAGTCAGAATCTAGGGTTGATTATTACAGCATTTTCAAGGTAAACTTTATTACTGGAAAATGGTGAACCAGCCATTATCTTAACAAATCCACAGCCTCACACTATGTAATTTCTAAATTTTGCTTCTGTTTTGGTTGCTTTGATTTTCTGTCTTCATGGACTTTTGTAAGAGTAATTAGTGTAGTGGAATAATCCGTGATATGGGGTTTGACCAACTTGGATTTGTCTTATGACCATGGAAACTGAGGATCAGTGTCCTTACCTATAGAATATAATACTATTTTGTTGCTTGGCTATTGTGAAATTTTAAAAAGATGATGTATGTAAAGTTCCTATCTCATATTAGGGATTTAATTCATTGCAAAAATATGCGTTAAATATCTTCTGTGTCTTAGGTATTGCGATAGGCACTGAGGATTCTGTGGCAAATAAAGAGAGACAGTTTCTCCCAGAATCACAGGAATTTATAATCTTTCTGGAAAATGGTACCACTGAACAAGCAGTAATTACAGAGTGGTTAATGTCATGATAGGGGAAGTACAAGGTACTACAGACAAACATAATTATTACTAATATTCAGCATGTCTTTCCAGGCACTGTTTTAAGCACATTTTGTGTCCTAAATAGTATAATCTTGAGAAAAACAACAACAACAATAACAAACCAATTAAATAGGTAATCATCCCTACTTATGGATGAAAGAATAAAGTACAGAGATGTTAAACAATTTGCTTAAGTGCACAGCTGTTAACTTGCAGAGTTGGGGTTAAGAATAGTCTGTAATCATAACTTCTTAGTTACTCTGTACTTCCATTGATGAAATGGCTAATTGAGACAAGGAAAGGAAAGTGAAACTTGAAAGATAATTGGCTAACATTTAGCCAATCAAACAGGATGGGGGTGGAAGTATGAATCAGACAGGCAATACATGAAAGTAAGAATTGACTTTGTTTCTAACAAGATTAAAATATACCTGCGATTCCAAATTCAGAATATGCAGATTGCAGGGCCGGCTGAGTGGCGTGGTGGTTAAGTGCTGGCTTGGGAAGCCAGCGGCCCTGGTTCGGTCCCACATATGAGGGCCAGTGACACTGCCCTCAAAAAAACAAACAAGCAAAAACCCAAACAGAATTTGCAGATTGCTTATATCATTTTATTAGGTTTAGAAGACATTTGATATTTTGGAAGCAGACGGGTATTTTATGGAGGTATAAAATGTCATTGTGAGTTGTCACTGTGTTGCTTTTTATTGCACTTTGAGGAGGTTATTTATTGTAATTAAAAAAAACATTTTAGCAACATTAATGTACATATAAAATGCACTTTAGATGTGTGGTTCCAAATATATATATGAAAAGTTTATAAAATAAGACTGGGAACTTTCTGTGGTTTCAGTATGCCTCATCTTGAAAGTATGCATAGCTATTATTTTGATCCCAGACCTGAATATGTCTGTCAGTGACAGCTTTTTCTGGAATGCCACCAGTCCTCAGGGAAACTTAGAGCAACAAATTAGATCTACCAAACCTTTTACTTATTTCAAATTTTTCCATGTTCCATACTTTTGAAAGTGTTTTAAAATATTCAATTGTTTAATTTAAAGATTAAAATCTTTTTAAACCCTTGTTTTTCCTTCTATATTTAAATTTTAAATTAAGAATTTAAGGATATTTCCAAGACATAGCTTACATATTGTGAAGTTGCTTCAAATTTATATCCATAATTTGAACTTTCTTTTACATAAGTCTATTTGCATGCCTCCTAAGGGCAAAGAGCTAAAGTGAGCATTATTTGTGGATGATAAAGATAATATACATTCCCTCAAATAATATACCCTTAAGTATTATACCCTTAAGTATTATATACCCTTAAGTATTATAAGTCATAATAAAAGAACTTTTAAACTTTTCTACTTTAGAAAAATAAAACATTGGAGGGCAAGAGTAAGAACATGAAATAAGGGCTGGCCGAGCAGTGCATTGGTTAACAGTTGGCTTGGGACAGCAGCTCTGAATAGCAGGGCCCCACCCGGTTCGGAGCCCACATTAGGGCCAGTGATTCTGTGCCCTCTACATCTAAGATGGTGAACAACAGCTCAACCTGGAGCTGGACTGCCTTGAGTCGCTAGCAAAGATGTAGGTTGTGGCGGGGCTGGCCGGCAGTTGTTGGCGTGCGCTTTCATGAGATGCCATAAGCTGCTGTGAGAAGAGCGCAGTGATAATACCAACATGGGCCAGTGAAGTGACATTCTTCACAACTAGACTGAAGAACAAAGGACAGCAACCTTTGTATTCCCCTTTCCTGATTCCCCAATGTTGTTCTGCTCCCCCAATTCCCCAATAAAATCTTTATAAAAAAAAAAAGTTAAAACATACTTTTAAAAAAAAGAACATGAAATAAGTTGAAGGCTTATTACCATTTCATTCTCTCACTTCTAACAAAGTCAATACTTAAAGAGATTTGGATGGGTAGACTTAAGAGTACAAATGAATAATCACATTAAAAAGAGGAAGAATGCAGGGCCAGCCGAGTGGCGCGGTGGTTAAGCGCTGGCCTTGGAAGCCAGCGGCCTCGGTTCGGTCCCACATATGAGGGACAGTGAAAATGCCCTCAAAAAAAAAAAAAAAAAAAAAAAAAAGAGGAAGAGTGCTATTTTGATTGAAATAGGGAAAAAGAGGAGCATAAATATGAAAATAATACAGATAAATATTTGAATGTTGAGATCTCACTTTGTCCTCCATCATCCTAATTTCTCAGGCTGGGAACCAGAGTTGGGCATTGTGGTTGGGAGCTTGGATGAAGAATTTGGAAAAGCGTGTGTGGAGAATATACAATAGAGTAAATTGAAAAGAGATAAGCAAAATAATTGCTGATTAGTAATTAATTTTAAACTGTATATACCTCATACAAATAGCATGGTATTAATGCTGAGAAAGCCAAAAAAATAAATATGAAAAATAAGCAAAAATAAATTTTGTGTTTCACATGACTTTTCTATCCTTTTGTCTAAGTTATCACAAATACATAGCAGTGACATTTATAAAAGTTATTCTTAAAAATACCAACAAAATATTTATATAAAAAGGTTTCTAGCAATAAACATTCAATTCAGCCTCTCCACAAATCTCAAAAAAAAAAAAAAAAAAAGATGGAAAGAATGTGGCTGGAAATAAGGTAAGCAAATAAGCAAATAGTGTAATTATTATATAGGTTACACTGGGCAATCATCCATCATATGACCAGTAATTATGGCTGTTTGAGGCAGCTAGTTGTCACGGTGTGAGAGATAGTTTTGTTGGGAATGTGGGGAAGGAATTTAGGGATAATTCATTAAATTCTCTGAAATAAGATTAAATCTTCATAAACAGTGTTCACAGTTCAGATAGACACAGTTCACAATGGACATTGTAGCATGTCATACATTTCATTGGTTCAGGTAATGGGGACAGAAGAAGTTCTTACCTAAGTTCAGTATGAATGCATTGATGCTTCTCAAACACTAGAAGGTGAACTAATAGTTATGCATATTATTTTATTATTATCAGTGTATCTGAGAAAAAAGTTTACTCAAGATGTATACTGAGTATGTCTAAAGGCAATATACCCTCTTTATTTATCTGAAAACTAGAAACAGAGCACCCTTCATAAAATAGTCAAAGAAACACAATAATAAAGTTTTTATTAAAAATATATTAACATAAAGAGCATGTATGGAACATTATCTTAAAAACTCGATGGGTAAACATATCTTGGAAATTTATAACAGGAATCAAAAGAAAATTTTAGAAATCTTCTATTTGCCATCCTCTGTATAATGCAAAAATGCATGTATTTATTATTATTATTATTATTATTATTATTATTTTGAGGGCAGTGTCACTGGCCTTCATATGTGGGACCTGAACTGGGGCCACTGGCTTCCCAAGCCAGCGCTTAACCACGGCGCCACTCGGCTGGCCCTGTATTTTTAAAATGTAAACAAAAAGCCACAAGAATAAAACAACCTTAGAGGAACTCAAAATACAAACTCAAGATATAAAGCTATCAATATAAGTTAAATGAAAACGAAGAAATGAGGCATTTTAAAGAAATAAATAGCAACATTTAAATATACATTGGTGTACATTTTAATATTTAAGAACAGATTGGACTCTAATAAGTATTATAATTGAAAAAATGGGAGAGCTTGTCCAACACTGCAAACAAATACACTATTTTGAATGAGAAAAAAATTGAAGGTAAATATGGAAGTAATAAGATCGAGATAAACACTAAGAATTAAAGAACTGGGCAAGTAAAATCACAGACAGTGAACATTTCCTATTAATGAACTACCTATAGATAACCATTTAAATTTTAAAAGATTAATAAAATAGTATAATGCAAAACAGAAAAAAAATGAAGAATTGACCATTTTAATTCCATGCTAGCACAGACATTGTTTAGAACTGCCAATTCATAAGGATTACAAAATGCAGAACATGTTATTTTTGTCCTACTATTCCTTTTAAATTGTCTACAACAGGGGTTGGCAAACTTTTGAGACAGAAAAGCCAATCCTGTCCCTCATAACAATTTAAAAATTATTTGAGAGTCATAAAACAAGTGAAATCACCATTATGTGAATGATATCCTTTAAGAATTTCATAAATAAAACTATGATAGTTTTATTTTCATTTTCAATTCTACTTCAGAGCCACATTACGTACCCAGAGAGCTGCATGTAACTCGTGAGCCACATTTTGCTGACCCCTGGTCTACAACACTGTACTTTATGTTTACCACCTCCCAAAGTGTATCACTCATACTGCCCTTGCCGTTGGAATGTTACCGAAAAACATAAAACTACTAGTGAGAAAAAAATGTAGAATCTGTTTAGGACATAAAAATAACTGAATGTATGGGACTACACACTTGTTCATGGACAAGAAGAGTTAATATTATATATAACTATATATTATGTCATATATATTACATTATGCAACATAATATTATTAAAATATCATTTATCCTTAAATGAATAGATAAATTCAGTGCAATTCCAATTAAAATTTTGGACAAACTGTTTGAGAAACTTGATATACTTATCTTAAAATTACAAGAAAGATTAAAGTTCCATGAACACCCAAGTCAATTTTTTAAAAAAGAAGAATAAAGTTAGGATAGGCTTATAGGGCTCATCTTGTAAGTAAAGGGATATGTAACAAAACCAGAATAATTTTAAATAATTAAAAAGACTAATATTGGAGCAATAACAAAGGGATCAAAGACATTGAATGTAGAACTAACTAAATATTAATAGTACAGATGAGAAAACTGTACAAGGATAAGACATTAATGATAAACCAGTATCACTAATTAGTGATTAAATAAAATAATTGTTTATAAGATAATATTCATAAAATTAGCTCTCTAAAATAAAAATATTAGATCCTAATCTTAGATAATGTATAACGGAAAACTCCAAATGAATTATAATCCTAAAGATAAAGGGTAAATTGTAAAGAAAAAAGTAAGAAATGTAGGAAAACATTTTTTAAAAGAAATTCTAACAGAATATTTGAGGATCTTAATCATGGCTCTGTTTTTATTCTCAAATATTCCAAATTAAAAATTAAGTGAAACTCTAGTAATGCAAATTTTACCATAATGGAAAAGTAAACTAACTACAGTTGTCATGGTCACTATTGTCCACAAGGTCATCTAAAAGTTTTGGCTTTTGAGGTGAAAAGAGTTAGTGACCAATGTCTGTAGTAGCAATTTTTAAAATGATTTTTAAACAAACATTATGACATATTTCTTATAGGTAGCGATTTTGTTTAGGGGAAAAAAGATACCATATTCCCATCCAGCTTTCGTACATGATTCTAAGTTTATATAAGTACAATTTCCACATCAAACCTACATGTTAGTAATAGTAAAACTATATAAACAGATTTTGGTTTCAAAACACTTAAGCATATATGATTGGGTTGAGGAGATCCAATAGTATGGAGTAGATAAATGCTGTGCTTGCCACATCTCGTGAACACATCAAAATTACAATTATAGAACAATTAACCTGGAGAACAATCTGAAGTCTAGCTGAAGAGAAGTTTTGTAAGTAGGATATAAAGTAGAAGTCACATCAAGATGGGTAGGAGGAGCAGAGGCACAAAACAGGCTGGCCCCAAACCTCTTTGTGATGGATGAAAATTGGGAGGGATATCTCAGCCAGAGGTTCCCCATGAAGGAGTAACGGACACCAGCTCCACACCAGCCTCCCCTGCCTGGAGTACTGGTGTGGGGAAAAGGAGCCACCACTGTTGTCACACTGCCTGCTTGTCTGCCCCCATGCACCTTTCTATAAAGACAGATCATTACTTCAATACTATGCTTACTTTATGTATCCCTACTTGGCTCCAAAAGATGGCTGGTTAGTCAATGACAGGTACAATTCCTCAAGGGAGGGACAACCTAAGCCAGGAACAGCCACATGGGAGCATAAGAGGAACCATGGAATAGAGGAAAAAGGGTGTGGACCCCTTGCTCCAGGTTCTGGCAGCCTGCCTGTGAAATGACCTATTGATGTAATAATATCTGTCCTCCATGCATTCTTATCAGTAAGCCTCGGCAGAGGAAGTTTCTGTCTCTTAAGAGGCACATGACAATACCTTGATAATAATGGCAGCTTGCAAACATGGGAAATGAGGCCCTGAGCTAAATTCTTGGGTGTGAGAATCATAGACCATGGAAGATACATTGAACTTTTCTTATTTGTAAGACAATAAAAGAAGCAGTCAGGCCTGATTCAGGGCTCAGTTCACGAGGCTGCAGTCCCTGGCCCCAACTCTATTTTTCTCTTATTTGTGTCTCTCTTTCTTAACCTTTCAGCATCCCTTCTCCACTCCCACTGCTCTGCCATGCTGGATGCAACACTCCACAACTTTGGGATGTGAAAAAGAGTGGGGATTCCAATCATCTGGGAGGGACAGGCTGCAGGAAACTCAGACATCCTCTTAGGGGGCCCATGTAGGCACTCACCCTGGGCTCTGGCAGAGCAACAGTAACTCTGATGGCATCAGAGACATACAGGGAGAAACTCAGTTTTTTAACTTTGGAGTGAAGACTGGAGGGACACTCCCCATTTTCTCTGTGTAGAATCTTTTTCCTATGCAGCCAGCAGGCAGGTACCATCTTTTCTGTGTTGAGCCTTCCCCTACGGGCCAAATCTGAATTTGATTGGCTTGGTGAGCTCCGTTACTCTACCCTGCTAACTCACTGAGAACCTGCCTCACCTAACTTGCTTTATCAGTGGATGAACCTTATGGAAGCCAGCAGGTGGCAGCAAGTGGCAAAGTGTCCTGGGTTTTTTCAGAGCTACCCCAGACGTGGTACTAGTGGTAGCCATTTCGGTTCACAGCAAGGCCTCTCCCACACAGTTCCAGGTATGGCACAGGCAGTGACCAAATGTGGATTGCTTTGTATCTCCTACCAGCCAGTCACAGGCAGTGGCTTACCTGGGGCTGCAACAGAGCTCCTCCCAAGAGGCCTCAGAACTGACATATTTGGAGTTTGGATTCATACCAGAGCAGAGCATCACCCAATTACCCACAAGCAGCACACACAAAGGGCAGTATCAATAGGCACAAGAGCCTGCTGGGGCAAATACTGCTTCATGGGGTAAACTCCCTGCATAGCAGTCCATAAGCTGTGGACATGGCTAACCTTACAGCCAGTCAGCCTGAGTTCAACTATATTAGGGGGCACACAGTCCCCAAACAAGGGACACACCTGGAGCACCCAACTCAGATGAACTGGAAGACTGTGTCACTGGGACCCACAGGACCCCTATTACATAAGGACAACAAGCAAGACATAGCAGCCCTACCTAATGCATAGACACAAACACAGAGAGGCAGCCAAAATGAGAAAACAAAGAAATATGTCTCAAATGAAAGAACAGGAGAAAACTACAGAAAAAGAACTTAACAAAATGGAAGCAAGCAACCTACCAGAGACAGAGTTCAAAACAATGGTTATAAGGATGCTTAAGGAACTTAGTGAGAACTTCTACAAAGAGATAGCAAAGCATAAAAAAAAGGACATGGAAACTATAAAAAAGAACCAGTCAGTAGTGAATAATACAAATAAATGAAATGAAGAATGCTCTAGAAGGATACACCAGCAAACTAGATGAAGCAGAGGATTAAGTCAGCAATTTGGAAGACAAGATAACAGAAAACAACCAATAAGAACAACCAATAAGAACAGCAAATATATATATATATATATATATATATATATATATATATATATATATATTTATACAGTTTAAGAGACCTCTGGGACAACATCAAGCATAACAACAATTGCATCATAGGTGTACCAGAAGGATAAGAGAGAAAGCAAGGGATTGACAATCTTTTTGAAGAAACAATGACTGAACACTTTCCTAACCTGGTGAAGGAAACAGACATATAAGTCAAGGAAGTGCAGAAAGTCCCAAAGAGGAGAAACCCAAACAGGCTCACAACAAGACACATTACAACTAAAATACCAAAGGTAAAGACAAAGAGAGAATCCTAAAAACAGCAAGAGAAAAGCAGTTAGTTACCTACAAGGGAGCTCCCATAAGACTGTCAGTTGATTTCCCAACAGAGAGTTTGCAGGTCAGAAGGGACTGACACAGAATATCAAAGCGATGGAAAGCAAGGACCTACAACCAAGACTACTCTATCTGGCAAAGCTATCATTTAAAATTGAAGGACAGATAAAGAGCTTTCCAGATAAGAAAAAGCTAAACGAGTTTATCACCACCAAACAAGTATTACAAGGAATGTTACAGGGTCTTCCTTGAGAAGGAAAAAAATAATAAAAAATATGAATAAGAAAATGGCAATACCTAATGTCTAGCAACAATTGTTTTCAATTGTTGTAAGTGGATTAAGTGCTCTAATCAGTAATTTCAGGTGGCTGAATGGATAAGAAAACAAAACCCTTACGTATCCTGCCTGACAGAGACTCAATTTAGATTGGAAGAAACACACAGACTGAAAGTAACAGGATGGAAAAAGTTATTTTATGAAAATGGTAATTAAAGGAAAAAAACATAAAGCTGGGGTAGCAATAATTATACCAGACAAAACCGACTTTAAAAAAAAGGCTATAACAAGAGACAAAGAAGGATCCAATAATCAAATCCTGGTATTTATCTGCAGAAACCCAGATGCTACTTTGAGGGGATGTGTGTATCCATGTGTTCATTTCAGCAGTTTACAATGGCTAAGATATGGAGGCAGCTTGGGTATCTGTCGATGGATGAATGGATAAAGAGGAGGTTGTACATATATACAGGAGAATATTGCTTGGCCAGGGAAGGGAATGGGTTCTTGCCATCTGAAGCAGCATGGATGGACCTGGAGTGTGCTGTGCTGAGTGAAATATGTCAGACAGAGAAAGACAGATACAATGTGGTTTCACTTATATGTGGACTCTAAAGAACAAAATAAACAAACAAAACAGAAACAGACTCATAGATACAGAGAATATTTTGATGGTTGCCAGGTGGGAGGGTGTTTAGGGGATGGGTAAAAAAAGGGAAAGAATTAAGAAGTACAAATTAGTTGTTACAAAGCAGTCATAGAGATGTAGGGTATAGTAAAAGGATTATAATTAATAATATTGTAATAACTACATATGGTGTCGGATGGATACACATTTATCTGGGTGATAGATGGGAGAAGGATTGGGTGATAGGCTGAAGAAGGTAAAAGCATTAAGAAGCCAAAATTGGTAGTTACAAAATTATCACGGGGGTGTAAAGTAAAGCATAAGGAATACAGTCAATAATATGGTAATAACTATGTATAGTGCCAGATGGGTACAGGACTAGCCAGGAGGATCACTCAAATTATATAAATGCCTAACCATACGCTGTACACATTAAATTAATATAAAACAATATTGAATGTCAACTGTCACTGAAGAATTAAAGGTGGCAGGGGGAAGATTAGGGGCAATAAGTGGTCTAAATTTCCAGGTAGAAAAAAAATAAGCCATGGGGATATAATGTACAGCATGGGGAATATGGTGAATAATATTGTGATAGCATGGTATAGTGTCAAATGGTTGCTGGACTCATCATGGTGATCACTTATTAGGTATATAACTATTGAATAACTATGGTGTACACCTGAAACTAATATAGTGTATGCTAACTATATTTTTAATAAAAGTCTTTTTAAAAAGAGAATGTATGATTGAATTTAAATGCTAAAAATTTAAAAAACATCTTTTCTGTTATTTTTCAAGGGACTAAGTAGTCATAGTCACAATACAGAGATAATTTAGACATGTTCTGTTTTTTTGAATGCTCACCTTGACCTAATAATATATTTAAATCTGTTTGCCAATTTTGACACACGTATCCATTCTGAATACCTTGAAAACAGACAATAAAGGAATACGTTTAATGGACAGATTTGGTATTTAAAATGAAAAGCTGGCATCTCTTCAGAACATATAAATATCTAAGACTATATCAACCACTTCCAATGTTGAAATGTGCTCATTTATCCCCAGTTTACCCAGATGGAACAGCTGTTTAGTTTTATAAAGTGAGCACACTTCAAAAAAAACATGTTATTATGCTTAAAGGCAGAATACGATTCTCCCCAAATGTATATGCTGAATACAGAAATATGTAATAGAGAGTCCAAGGAATACTTCATGCACTTTTGCCTGTGAAGCCACAAAGTTTCTCCAAGCCTTCTTTCAACAGCTGCATCTGTGTGCTATAATGTGCAGGGAAATTGCAAACCTGGTTAAAGAACTTAGTAAAGAGAGCACTAAAATTGCACTATAGTCACCATAACATTTCATTTTTGACAGTATAGTTTTATTTTTTATTTCATTGCATTTTAGTGGGAGAATCATTTTTATGTTCAGAAAAATTAATACATTGACTTATTTTTTTTAAAAACTGCTATTTAAAGTATGTACATAATACGACCAGGTTCTGAATAGAGGGAGTATACAATACAGTTATTTCCTTGATTACTGTCTTTTAATATTTAAATTGATGTACAGAATAATAATTGGTAATATCACAAGCAAAAAGTGTACATTTTTCATTTCAGATGCCATAGGTACTTTTCCTCAAATACTATAAATCATGCAAAGCAATCTATATTAAATGTTATTATGTTTTAATCTTTACAGCTATAAAGGATTGATTCTCTTTCAAGTACTCTATGCTCATTATCTAATGTACTATCTTGGGATATCAAACTTTTCTTTAAAGTATAACGACTTTCATTCTTAAAGCCAGATTTTTCATTCATTCTTCTACTGCATTTTCTATTTGGAATTTCTGCCCATACCCCTGCAGTCCAAATGTCCAAATCATTGTTTTACCAAGGAGGCAGGAAAGTGACAATTATAAATTTCAGGTAGCAGCAAGGGGGTGGACAAATCCAGCATTAAGAATTTCAGAAAGGTCATAAGGAAGAGTATACGTCAAATATTTATGCTCTGCTGATCACAAGACTAGTTGAGTCTAATGAGAATCCACCTACAGTAGTGCAAACATAGTAGGCTAGTGTTTCTTCCAGGGCACAGCAGTACAATGCTTATTCATGTCAATTAAAGAATTAAAGACGTTTCTCTTGAACTTTTGGCTAACTTGTGAAGTATTTTGCAAATGTGAAAAAAAAATTCCTTTTTTTGCTGCTATTATTTCTTCCTCATTTTCTCACTAAACATAATACAAAATTCTATCACTTTACTGTCTCACTAGCAGAGCATGAGAATTCCAATATCTGCTTTTTATTAGGATTCACTGTTCTAGCTTGTTCCGTATCCAATATCTGAAAACCATTGGTTTAATATTTTGTTTAGTTTTTTATTTCAGGTAGAAGGGTAAACTTGGTCAGTTATTACATCTTGGCCAGAAGTAGACATCTATTACTTTACATTCTTACCCTCCCTTCTAAATATTTTAAGCTCACAACTATTATATAAACTCTTGATTTAGACTTTAAACTTTATAAAAATAATTATTTACTCTTAGGGTTCCTCATGTGTTTGTTTACTAAAATATTTCAAAGAGAGTAAATATGTCTTTCCTGAAGAGTGGAAGGGAGAATAAAATGTATGAAGACATAATACAAAGAACCAATGCCTCCAAAAATTTCATGGGGAAATATGCTTTCTACTACTATATATATTTTTGCTGTAAATTTATTTTGTAAGTAATTCCCATTGATTTACATTAAAAGTTTCATGTGTTTTACTGAGATTTTACATAATCTGGTTCTTGATTACATCTTTGATTTGGAATACAACTGTACTCTATGTTTTCAAGCTCTAGTCCTGCATATCCAACTGTTGAATAAATATTTCTGTGCACTAACATCACTTCACACACAACAAAATTAAATTCATGATTCTTTTCTTTTAAAGTAACCCCTTATAATTTCCCTGTTTCTGGTAATACTACATCATTTTTTTTCATACATGATTTAAGACAATTTATGGCCCATATCTTATTCTATATAGCTCATTAATTAACTTCCTTATTTGCCCTTCTCATATCTCTAAAACATTTAATTCATTTCATTGGAATGTTCTCATGGAAACCTTTATTAATGCTTCTTTTCTAAGACACATCACCACTGTAAATATATACACATATGTATTTAATTGCTTTCTTCACTACTAGACCTTATGCTCATTGAGGGTATAGACTGTATGTCTGTCATTGCTCTGTCTGAAAACAGTGATCAGCGCAAAAGTGGGATTAAAAAAAATGACTGAAGGTCTGAATTCATCATATCATTTCATGCTTTATTTTGTAACAATTCTTGAATTAAACTTATCCTTTTCCCCCCTTCATCTACCCAGGCTAGTATCACTTAAATTTTTTTCTCACATATTCTTTTAGTTTAATTGCATATTCCAATAATACTAATTCTTTTGAATGTCATATCTATCACATTAATCTTACTGCTTAAAAAGTTTCAAATTTTCCAAAATACCTAAGAATAAAGTCACCATTCATTTAATTTGCATTCCCACATTCTATAATCTAGTGTCATTCTAATTTATTAATAATACCTACTGAGGAAAATACATTTTCCTCTCCACAATTAATTCAGTTTGGTCAATTTTATATCCTTAATGTGTCTCAAATTTAATTGTTTCCCTTCATCTTCTTTGCCATCAGCTCATTTCAAGCAACCATTATTTCTTTTTACCGAAAGCACCTGATAAGTGACCTTCCTATAACCTCATATTCACTCAAATGTATTTTCCTTATTGCTCCTAGAGAGTCTTAAAAACAAAGAGTTATTTTCCCTCTTAAAAATACCCTTTAGTCTTTTAAAAAATACCCTTTATTAGTTCATCACTGTCCTCAGGGTACGTCTGTACTTTACAACTTGACATATAACACTTATTATCATCTAGTCTCCACATACTTCTCTAGCTATATTTTTTAACAGCCTCTGTGTTACATATACTACCTCAGATGACACAAGACTTCTTACACTTCCTTCTTAACAATACAATAGGTTTTCACTGAGTTGCTAGACTTGCAAATACAATCCTACTGCCTATTAATTTACCTACCCCCAACCCAAACTTTATTTGGTCAGTTCCTCAAAGACTTCAGGTCTTCCTTTAGTAAATTTCTCTTGGGATTATTCACTGCCCCAAGGCTATATATTCCCATATAGCCTTCTTATGGTTTTCAAACTCAAGTGTGGAAATTCCTGTGTAATTGGAAAAATGTTTCAAGCAGTATGCAGTATTGGCACAGATAACTTCAAGGAAATCAGTTTTCAGAGCCTTAATTTACAGGAACACTTTTTACTAAATTTGGTCTATATGACAACACATCTATAATAGAGATGTAGATTTTTCTTTACCAAATCCCAATTCCCAAAGAACTTTCTCTTACATTCATCTCTCTCTTTGTTTCTTTATAAAAGAAGTGCATTACTTCTCATTATATTAAGACATTCTATAGCATGACTCATGTGAGCCCTGGGTGTAAACTAAAAATTATTTTTGATTATAGATTTCTGATTTTTAACCTATAATACTGAAAGATTTCAAAGAATTAAGGAATACTGATATTTAAAAACTCCATTTTTTCCATGTCCATATTAATGCAAATACTTTTTCTCTGTACTTAAATGTATGAAAAAATAGAGAGTTAATAATGAAACTTGTTTTTTTTCTTAGAATAATATTCATCCATGGATACTGAAACTAGCTGTAAAAAGCCTCATTCATCTCCTTAAGAGGTCCATTGCAAATAATATTTTATTATTAATAATTTATCACAATTTTAACACATTTATATATTTTTGATCAGTTATGTAATAATATCATTGTTATGATGACTCAATTCCTAAATATTAGCATTTAGCATCTAGTGGTCACGAAATATTTAAATGAAGAGTTACTGAGAACTATGATGAGACAGAAGGCCTTTAAGAATAAAACGTTACATTTATTTAAGTGAAAATTTCAGTTCAAGAGGAAAAATAAATTATTTTATAATTTCTGACTGTTGAAAGATACTCTTGATCGTTTATTTTTTTAAATAGATAATGGTGATTATCAAGTCTAATGTATTTTAATTCCATTGACTATATTTACAGATGATACTACAATTTCATTTCATAATGACAACAGTTACTGTCACTGGAAATTAGAGCTTTAGAGCTATTTAAAGTTATGATAAAAATCATATTTCAACTTAAATATATTCAAAGAAGTATATAATTCTATAAAATTCATTAATGAGTGTACTTTCTGCCACCTCTGTAAAATGATAAGAATATTAGTGATGGGATAATGAATTTCTGTTCCTCTGACTTTTTACCCATATACAGCTGTTTCTTTTTCTACAAGTATTGAAATTCTGCCCATTCTTTGAAACACATCAAACCCTACTTTTTTTCTGAACTGCCTTTGATCACACCAGGTAAAACAGCTCCCTCAAACAGCTCCCTCTAAACTTGTTGACTACTATTATTTGTGTTACTCATGCATAATCTAATATCTATTTTGTCTCACCAATGATGCATTTTTCATTATTTGTAGACACATTGACATACACAAACACTCATTAATTCTCTCACACTAATTTCACATTAATATTATTTACTAACCTCAAATAACTTTGGAAATCTACAGGAAATTTATTATCTTATACTGTTTAAATCTGAAGTTCCATCAGAGCAAATTACTTGCTTGTCTTCTTTTCCATTTTGTCAAAATACCTATCACATTGCCTGAAACAGAGTAGATATTCAAACATTTGTTGAATATATAAAATGAGCCAATGACTACTTTTATTAAAATATTTAAGTTAAAATGTCTACGATGTTCCTTGAGAAAATGCCCTAAAATTTAGTTCTGTTAACTTTAAAATAAAATAATAAGCAACTGAGAGGTAATATTGCCATACATTAATAATTAGGTGGATCCATTCATTCTTTGATGTGGTTTAGTAACATGGCAACTTTTATTTTTTCAGTAGGTATTAAAATGAAACAACAACAACAACAACAAAACTTAGACCTTCTATTTGAAATACGAAAAGAGCAAATAGTTAGGCGACATAAGAGAATGTGTCAGAGTCCACATTTTTTTAGATGAACTCTTTTGTCACAATATCCAATTAAAGCTGTCATTTTGTCTCTTGATTCCTTGCTTAGAAACATGACAGAAAGGTTTCAATTTAGTCATAGAAATTGATTTAGATAACTCTGACATAAGAGAGCAATTTATTCTCAACAAAGTACCCTTAATACCGGGGGGAGCCAAAAAATGTATACACATGACTCGTATTCATATTTTGTTATTGGTATATATGGAGTATTACAATTTTAATACAGTTTTTTGCCTTTCTTAAAATGTGTATACTTTTTTTGGCACCCTCTATATTTCAAATGTGCTTCACTTTTGGATATTTAACATTGCTTCATATTCCAAAGATCAATAGATTGGTGATAGATTGCCAACATTTATTTTTGTTCAATTTTCATCAGGATGAACCACCTAAAATAGTCTTGTGGAACATCTAGTATTCTGTAGACACCTTGATGATCTTGTAAAGTGCACTCTCAGTTGACTTTTTTCATATTCACTCACCTTTTAGTTTTAGAAAACTTTGCATCCCACTTAACACAATTGTTTCATTTCAAGAGTTTTGGAATAAAAAAATTTCAAAAGCTTTCTGAATGAAAAAATGTTAAGAAGAAACGCAAGTGATGGGAAAGTTCAATGAAAATTATCTTTAGAAATTATAGAATTGACTTCCTGCATTAAGTGGATTTCTAAAACAACAAAAAGACCTCTATGCTGACAGATCCCTCATTGCCACGGTAACTTCTCTATGAGTAATGCAGAGAGTCAAATTCATACTTTGGGAATTAAAAAAAAAAAATGCTGGCCTTGAAATGAGGCAATATGATGCCTAAAATAAATAACATCCAACTGTCCTCTCCTGGCTTAGAATAAGGTATTCATTGGATAATGTTTCATTTTCAAATGTTTCTTGATATCAATAATTTTGAAGAGGAAAAGCTAATGTTCCTCCATCCCCATACTTTCCTCTGTGGTTGGTTTTGTTGGCAAATACAGAAGTCTGTGTAAAGATCAGTTAGACAAAAGAGGAAGGTTAAGTTTTCTTCAGTATTAAATCCAGTGGTATTTCTGTCTGTGTTCTTAAATTCCTGTGTATCCTATTGATCATGCCTTGCCTCTTGAATTTCCTCCCTTGATTTCAGCAACACTAATCTTTCCTGGTTATTTCCCCAATATCTGTCCCATCATACTTGCCTTTTCTGCATTTTTTGAACCATTTATGTCTTTTACTTTCCTTTAAATCCTGGATATTTTCCAGGAAAAGAAATCTTTATCATTTATGCAGCCTTGTCTTCTAGATTACTATCTTTTTAGTTGCCTACTGAATGTGGAAATTTTATTATATATACTATTTTGGTTATTCCAATATCTAAAGGTCTTTGGGATTGGGCACAAACTTTTGAATCTTGTTTCTATCAACAATAACTGCTGGTGGATTGTTTTCTTGAGAGCCAGGTGATTTTTTATTTGAGGTTATATTTTGGTGATCTTTATTTGTGAAAACATTTAAGGGCAAATTTGGAGTTACTTTTCTACTTTGCATTTCCTTCTGCCTGAGCTGAAGAACACTCTTAACCTGGGACCATTCAAGCATTTTCCAGGTCATTGGCTAACCCTGAGTGTCTCAGTTTCTGCAAATCCATCCATTACTTGCCAAAATTTATATTCAGTGCAGTGTATTTGTCCTCAAAAACCAACCAAAGAAACAAAGGACATTGTGTTTGCTTAAAGCTTACTATTCTTTTCCATGATATCAACTTTGTTTTTGTGTGTGTTTGTTGGTGAGGTGAGGGGGTCTGGCCTTCCTGTCTTACATTATTATATTTTACACAATATAGTGTTTTACACAAAATATAGTTTAATTCCAGAGTAGCCAGTCCACCACAGTTCCAAATGGAAGTCCTAATATCTTCTTGTATAATGTCTCAGAATAATTAATTTCTAATTTGATTAGGTGGTTCCATAAAGTGAAACAACTGTGGTAATTTCCTTTTGTCTGTTTTCTCATTTTCTACCTTGGAATTATTATTATTTTATATAGCCTACTTTTATTTTTCTCATCATCTCCCCACTTGGCGTATATTGATTGTTCAGTGTCATTTCTTTTCTGTACTCAGAAACTCTGTTCAGATATCTCTTTTGGGCAGATATCCAGTGGGTAATTTCCTGTGTTATCTATACATCTTAGTCTTTTAAGCTAAGTTTTAGAGCTGGATATTTCATATTTAAGTTTTGAAAGACATATATTTTATTTTTATTTTAGTTGGACTGGACACAAATAAAGGATTAGAGGGAATCATATAAATATTTCAACTATAGAGAAAACAAACTATGAGAAACGTCTTCAGTATCAATACTATACTCCATGATACTTCACAAGGAAAAACTTATTCTTTGAAGCCTTTGAAAACAATGGCAAGAATAGCTCATACTCAGGTACTGAGTTCTGGCATACCTTAAAATTTCACAAGAAATTTTTCCCTAAAAATTAAACAAGCATTCTAGAGTATATTGGAAGGTTTTATGTTAAAACAAGAATATAAATCCAAAAATAAGAAAGAAAAAAAAGGAATCTCCAGAATGTAGTTCAGGTTCCTTGAAATGAAGCTCTGTAGCCTGAGTGAAGGTCAGGGTACTAAGGAACTGAAGAGACATGCACACTTTAATAGAATAATTGAGTTCCCTTACCTCTTCTGAGAAGTTCCTCATTGTCCTACACCACTTGAAAGTGTATCCCATTCCCACTGTGAATACTCAAGGCTTACTAAATTCATTGGGAAACCTTGCAACCTTCCCTTAGAGACAGTCATTCTCTTTGACCACTTTCCCTATTTCTCTCTTTTCTTCCCCACAGCCATTCCTATTATTCTTTCTTATAAAACAAGGAACCTAAGGAACATAACTTATCTCAAGGTTCCAGGTAGTAAAAATAATTTTCAAGATTTTCTTGCTTCATTTTGCTTCAGGATCTCTGTTTCTTTCTTTGCTTACAAGTTTATAAACTTCTTGCATTAGGTGTAAGTTATAATTGTATTTGGTACTGTTGTTAAATTTTTTCAGTTGTTTTTATTTGTTGATATATTTTCTTTGTTTGGCTTTTTTTTTTTTTGGACATTGGATAAAATACATTTTTTAATAAAGATCCAATTTTCCATTCTTTAAACCGAACATTCATCTCTTAATTAAGAGTCGTTTCTACCGCTGGAAATTTACAGTAAGTGATTTCAATGACAAATTATAGGAACAGCTTCAAACATTTTCTCAATTGCTGTTCGCAGTTCTCTGAGTCTCGTGCCTTTATCCAATGCTTTCCTTTTCCATATTGTTACACAATTTCCTTTTTTTTTTTTGAGGGCAGTGTCACTGGACCTCATATGTGGGACCCGAACCAGGGCCGCTGGCTTACCAAGCCAGTGTTTAACCACCACGCCACTCAGTCTGCCCCACAATTTCTTTTTATGGCTACTTTTATATGTCTTAATCCGAATAAACACACACACACACACACACACACACACACACACACACACACACAAAATTGAGACAAAATGTTTTGAAGCTATGTAGTGCTGTGCAAAGTGACTGACAGAACATTGTAGCAGCTTCAAATTCAGGCCCTGATATTTATTTCTTAGCTCTACTATGTCAATAAAGTTACATGAAATTCCTTATTTTTATTTATAAAACAGGGAAATTAATAAGTATCTCTCAGGGTTAATTTGTTCAATTGCATGATAAAATATATGGAAATATTTTAGCAACACTACCTAGCATAATATGTGCCTGCGAATTTAAGATTTCTACTTATACTCTTTTAACCTTTCCATAATTATCACTACCTTAGTTCGCCTACTGCTATTGGCATGATTTATTGAGGTCTCTTACTACAACAATCTACCACAATACTTACAGAAGCTTAAGGAAGCTCTACAGTCTGGTAATTACTTTAAGCTTTAGTTTAAATATAAGCCTTAATTAAATATATATATATATTAATTAAATATGTACATATATATAATTAAATATATACATATATTTATAAATATATAGAGATATAAATATACATTTATTTATTTATTTTAGTCTGGCATACAACTAAGATCTTTGGACTGATATTTGACAAATGTATATTAGTCTTGACAGTCACTGACTATTTGGGTGAATTTTTAAAATAATAATTAATTACTTCAGTTTTATATATATTATACAGTTTAGAATTTGTTTTCTAATCTCTTCTATATCAATTTCTTATATCAAATATGTCTTTGGTTTTATCATTTGAAATTCAAGGGATTTTGAATTACACAATCTCTAAAATTCCATTTGATTCTAAAATCCTTTGGAAAATTGATATTTACAATTTCACAAATGTATTAGAAACTTTACTGTGATGTTTCAGTACATAGAAATTTTTCCTTTGGAACAAATTTACAAATAATTCAATTGCATATTTTAAAAATATGGATCTGTTTATTCACTAGGGTGTGATTTAATTAAACTACTCTTTCAAGGTGAATGGAAACAGTCTAATAACTCAAAAGTGTGATATGTCATCCAAATTTCAAAATTTATTACATAAAATAATTAAAACATAGGAAGATTATGACTCCAAAACTAATTTAGTTAAAATTTAAAAATTGCATTCTGTACAGTATATTAGAGCTCTATCTAGATACTGTGTCTAAAAGATAAATACAGTATCATTGATAAATATCCTGCATCAAGTGCAAGTGTAATTTTATTTCTTATATCTAACACCTAGTCCTTCAGACATAACAAGAAAATAACTGCCATTAAGATTCTAATATATAAAAATAATTCAAATTAAAAAAAGTAGCATGTGATAAAAATCTGATCTGTTGGAAATATAACTTATTTGCCATTTGTAGAATTTAGTTGAAATTTGTGAAATCTAATTCCTATGTTAGAGAAATTTCTAAATAGAACTGTTTACCATTATGTAGCCCAAGAACTTAAAAGTTTAAATATTTTGGTTAGCTATTTGTAGATTTTTAGGCTCTCCTTAATTTCTTAATTCAGAGTATGCTAATCTGAATTCCACTTTAAACTTTCGTATGATATAACATGGGATCACTTTTTTAAAAATAACATTTATTTACTTTATTCTGTGTGAAGGCTATACCCTGGCTTAGTTTTGTTCTAAGGAGATATTGGGGTGAAAATAATTAGTTGCTCCAATAAAGAATGCTTCCAGACCACTGTATTTGGATAGCAATTTATTTACTTTTAAATTTCCTTATTATTTCCCTGATTTTAAGCTATGATCACAGGTCTTGCTGAAAATAGTATACTACAAACAACTCCTTTAATAAATTAATATTAATGATTGGGTAGATAAAACAGAAATAATTATCTGAGACTATTAGAGAGAACATAGTTTATGCCTATGACTTTCCTGTCATGTTCCTTTTACACTGATTATCTCAGCTCTGTTGAGTTCATTCATGAAAGAATAATACTTACTACCTAGATATAGCCAATTCTAATTATTTGCAGATTCTGTATTTGGGAATTTGCCTACTCACTAGAATTTATTTGTAACCCTAAAAGCAAACCTTAAACGTGCTTTCCTGACATTTGCAGGCCTGTGCAAAGAGGCAACACATTTGAGTGATCCCAGGAGCACATTCCGAGCTGAGGGTGAACAAGGTGACATTTTGCCTTCTTGTTCCAGCTCTAACACAGAGCTGAGCAGAGGGTGGTGGTGGTAATGCAGTGTGGTGCCAGAAGCTTCTGTCTGTGGACAGTAGAATGGTATTTGAATCCCAACTCTGACACGGGTTAGTGGAGTGACCTTGGGCAAGTCACTTAAGGCTTCTGAACTTTTTTTTTCTCTTTTGCAAAATAAAGAAATAGAATGTGCTAGAATGAGTTACTTGTAGGATTTAAGATCGTAATTTACAGAGGGTGCCGAAAAATGTATATGCATTTTGAGAAAGAAAAAAACTGTATTAAAATTGTAATACTTAATATATACCAATAACAAAAGATGAATACAAGTCACTTTTGACTTCTGCAACTACAAGAGGTGCTCAAAGTGGTTACCATCAGTGTCCAGACACTTCTGATTGCGGCAAACTTCTGCTGGAGCAACGTTAACCAAAGTGACCCCTTGTATACATTTTTTTGGCATCTCAGGTATATGAGACATATATATTTACCCTAGGAGCAATGGTTCAGTATTCACTACTTCATTGTTTGTGGTGACTTATAAACATTACAGTGGATAATGAGAATCAACTATATATACATACATACATATATACATACACACATATTAACCATGTGAGGGTATATATAATTTCCAACAGCAATACTTTTTGTCAGACAGTGAGCAATATTCATTTTCTGAATTTCTGGAAGAACCACTGTTCAGTAATCTGTCAAGAAAAAAACTAGAAAATATCCTAACTATATTTCCCTCCTAGAATCATCTCTGCAATTCTAAATACCTACTGGACACCTTTACCTGAATATCTCAAAAGGACTCCATGGTTTTCACACCTAAAAATAGACTTCAGAACTGCCAAATTTTTATCCATTATTTAATCTTCAACATGGTCTTTGGTTTCGCCTCCACCTAGATATCTAAATTACAAAACTTAGCATGGTTCTTAATATCATATGATTCCAACTAGATGACATTCTAGAAAGTGCAAAACTATAGAGACAGTAAAAATCTCAGTGAAGGGCAGAGCCTGGGGATAGGAGGGAGGGATGTGTAGGTGAAGGGCAGAGGATATTTAGGGTGGTGAAAATACTTTGTGTAATGTTACACTGAATATGTGTCATTATACACTTGTCCGAATCCATAGGATGTACAAACCCAAGAGTGACTTCCAATGTAAACATGGTCTTTGAGTGATTATAATGTGTCACTGTAGGTTCACTGATTGTAACAAATGTACTGCTCTGATGGGGATGCTGAAAACAGGAAAGTATGCATGTGTCAGGGCAGGGGGATGTGAGAAATCCTTGTATCTTCCTCTTAATCTTGCTGCGAACCAAACTGCATTAAAACAGTCTCTTAAAAAGCAAATATTTGTAGTAGTCATATATATATATGGAAAATACTATTCTAGATTTTGAACATTTCTAAAACAAAGCTACATTTTTTTAAAGTAGCACGATTAACTCATTTCAGCAATTGCTTTTCCCCAGGCAGGGAAGAATATCCCTAAAAGGGTTTTAGAATATTCTTGACAAACATTACAACCTGATTTAAATGTATTATCATGAGATTGTATGTTCATTTAAAATATATGAGTACAATTACCGAGTTCTGACGTTAACTTAAAATATATACAGGAAAATGCACTAAATTTGAACACCTTATAATTGACCTAATATTAAATATCTCTGCATACAACTGGACTTTTAACCTTGGTCGATTACTTTTTATCAGCATCATTTTTTTGATCAGTAAAATACTAGTGATTCTTACAGTCCTTTCCAGATTTCATATTTTATAATCTCCAAATTTGGTCAATAGCACTGTCTAGAGGAAAAAATAATACATCCAGAGCCTTGTGTAGCTCTCTCATACATCACTCTGGGTCTGACATAAATGGCGGTTTGGGCAAGGGGACATGAGCCAAAATGCAAAATGACACCAGTGGAGGTTTGATAAGTGCTTGGGAGATTGCCTTCTGGAAATGTTGCTGCCACCATAGGAGGAGGCTTGGTGTGGCCACCTTGAGGAAGAAAGGAGAGAGAGAGACCCAGTTATAGCATCTGACCCAGATGAGTCACCGCTCAGCTGACCTTACAGCTGAAGGGAACCACAGGCTTGAGTCCATCCCATGTGAGAAGTGCAGAAGAACCTTAACTAACCCACAGAATTGCCAGAAATAAATTATTGTTTTAAGTCACCAAGTTTTCAGGTAATTTATTATACAGGAAAGGCAACATGAAATAAGTAATTACACACAAATTTAGCAAATCCCTCAAGCATTATTTGATCATATTAGAAAGGGAATTTTAAAAATTGTCATTAATTTTCAAACCATGCAAATATTATAAGTTTTAAGGAAGCAATTAAAGTTCTTTAATACTTTCATTTTCTTTTTTCCAGAGAACAGATTGCAGAGGAAGTTCAAAATTCAATAATTTCTGTTTAGCTAATGGCTTCATTTAAATCAGAATTAAAATTAATGTTCAAGATCATTATCTATGAACTTTGAATGTACTTAGAAAAATTCACAAATGTTCAACATAATTCTGAAAACCAAAAACTCATTAAAAAATCTGTTGAGCAACTGGAAGCTCCTTGAAGGACAGGCAAGTTTTTGTTTCTCTGTGTCCACTAGTATAATGGCAAGCTCATGTTAGGTAGTGAGGAACTGTTGTATAAAATAACAAGAGTAAGTCTTTACCATAGGAACATTCATGTGCAGAATTTCATGAAACCAAATAATGCAAGTTTCTAGAGTAGAGGTTCACACTTGATAGTTGAAAAAAAAAAGTAATTATATTTGGTTTTAA
This sequence comes from Aselliscus stoliczkanus, assembly GCA_033961575.1. NCBI lineage: Eukaryota > Metazoa > Chordata > Mammalia > Chiroptera > Hipposideridae > Aselliscus > Aselliscus stoliczkanus. The sequence continues at coordinate 65,827,194 of CM066736.1, forward strand.
TGTGATTATTTTAATGAGATATTAGTTATAATATCTATAAAATTGAAAGGTTTCTAGATTTCTTAGTGGTTTCTATTTTTTAAACTATATTTCCACAGGTTCCCTCAAAAAGTTTGGATACTGAGTATGCATGAGGTACTCATTACCTCTTAGTAGTAGAACACAATTAGATTTTAGTGCCTCAAAATTTATGTCAACTAAACTTCATGTTTGTTAATGTAGTGAAACAAAATTCTGCATTTTTGGAGGTAATAAACATAGAAATTTTATTTGTCATTTCATGAGTGTCTTATAGTAATACATTGTAGGACTCTGTATGATGTTTTCATTATATTTTTCCTACAAGGGGTGACTTTTAAAAACCCCTCATCTTTTGGATATTTATCAATATTTACTACTTCTCTAACATGTTTAACCATAAATTTAACAATACTCTCTCTCTCTCTCAACATATAAGAAAGAAAAAGACTGAATATAAAAAAAAAATCAGCATGAGCAGCTTGTATAAATTATTTTATAATTATTTTATACATTTATTGTACAATCTGAAGATAATAAATTAACATGAAATGTATAAAATTATTATAAAACAATTTACTCAAGCAGCTGATTGTCTCTGTGATAATAAGAACTGACACACTAGAATATCCACCAGTGTTTTATGAGTGCTTTAATCATATTGATTAATTTAATCTTCACAAAAATACTTGAGTTAGGGAATTTATTGCATTCTTATTTTACAAATGAAGAAACTGTGGCGCAGGGAATTTATACGACCTCCTCAAGGTTATATGTCTGTTAAGTAGTAGAGATAGAAGTTACACCCAGGAAACTTGAGTTATATTGTCTTCTGTTTTCAGCACTGTGCTAAAAACACTCAGAGAGATACAAGAGAATTGCAAGGTACAGCTTTTAAGATTAAGGGGTCAGGGAGAAAAACTGCTCAGAAATGCTTAATAAATATGAAAACTGGCATACATGTAAAATTCATTAAGTTTGATACTAAGTTTTGTGGTAGAGAATAATTATAGCCAATTATTTTTATTACAACTAAGCAACAATGTTTCTTTTGTATGTATACACGTTAATTCTTACCATAATCCTATGAGGTAGACCTAATTATCACCTTTTAATAGGCAAAAAATTAAAGTTCAGAGCTTAAATAATTTGCCCAGGGCTAAAAAGTTAATGAGTGATGATGCTAATGTTTAGGCTTGTGTCTGTATGGCTCAGAGTATGTGCTCCCTTTGTTACAGCACACGGAAGTAAAGAACATTAATAACAATGGACCTGGGGAAAACTGAACTGGGACTACCCTTGGCCTTCAAACATGGGGAAGTTTGCAATACATTCAAAAGAGAGAGAAGGGCACTCAAGAAAAATAGAGGAGACTCCCTGGATAAAGTGTTATTTAAGTAGAAATGGGTATTGGAAATTTTTGAACTGGGGGTGAGGGACAATTAAGTTTTTTAAAGGTAGACTAGCCTAGATTATATTGACTATATCTGAACAAGAAAGTCAGCTAAGAAACTAGCCTATTGAGTTAATAGGCAAAAGATCTTTGGTGACAGGCATAATAAATTGTGTTTATTCTGATCAAACATCACTTCAATAAAACACTTTTCAAATGCACATTCATATAATACATAGACCAGATTAGCTGACTGAATGTAAAAGTGAAAGAGAATAATTTTAAAAAGCAGATTATTTAAAGGTTAATTTTAAATCTTTGTTAAATACAAGCTGATACTTTCATTGACTGAAATAGAGAAAATGCAAAATGAAAATAATTTTGGGGTAAAATAATAATGACATCAGTGGTAAATTTATTGAAATTAAGGTGATATTGAAATAGCCAAGTGAGGGGGGGAAAAAAAGATAGTTAAGGACATTTGACCAGACCCAGGAGAATAGATAGCACACAAATAATGTGACCAATAGCACATTCTCCAAAGTTGAGGCCTTAAAAATAATATGTCACAAAAAAGAATAATATGCACCAAACCTACACAAATGCCCAGGAGAAGTCAATAAAGGAAAGTGAATAAGCTCAATAGGAGAGACATGGAGGAAACCTGGATAGGGCATGGTCACAGGAATAAGGAACATGAGACTTCAACAAATCCCAGGGACTATTTGAAAGGAGAGGGAAATTTCTCAAAGTGCATATTAATAATATTACTTCCTCTGGTAATGGAAAAAGAGGATTGAATGAATGATGAATGGAGGACATTGTCCATTTCCTTAGTTAACATCTCTCATTCTTCATCCAGCAACATCATGATTCTTGAAAGTAGAAGAGGAGGATAACAGGTGTGATATAAAAGTTCAAGGAAAAATTATCTTTTACATTTGAGAAATATTGATTAATATGTAAAGATGCACATACATGCCCAAGACAAAGTGCTTAATAAATGTGTGATACTAAAGATATGATAGTAAATAAGGAAACTTGATCCACTGTTTGAACAGACAGAATTTATTCTTTAAGAAATGAAGAAGGGGCAGCTAGTTAGCTCAGGCGGTTAGAGCGCTGGCTCATAACACCAAGATTGCTGGTTCGATTACCACCTGGGCCAAGTTGCTGCCCTCCACAACTAGATTGAAGACAACTACTTGACTTGGAGTGATAGGTCCTGGAAAAAATGCCCTCTACAACTAGATTGAAACAACTACTTGACTTAGAGCTTATGGATTCTGGAAGAACACACTGTTTGCCAATAAAATTTCTTGAAAAAAGAAAGAAAGAAAGAAATGAAGAAAACTAGCTTACACAGAGCAAATACTATCTCCTAGCCACCATGAAAACTTTGATGATAATATAAAGTGGTACCTGATATAAATGTATTACCATTAATATTATGACTAACCCCTATTTCAAAACTGCAAGAAAAGCGAACTCTTAATAGTAAAAGGTTATAACCCTGTAAGGTCCAAAACTAAGCCTTGAACTGTAAAACAAATATCTAAGTATTTTCTGTTTAAGTTCTTGATAATATTAATATTCCAACACATATATAAAATTAAGAAAAACTATATTAACTATTAAAGTGGTAATATTCTTGCTTTATGAATATCTATTAAAAACGAGAGGGAGGGACTTCTGGAAAGATGGCGGAATAGACAGATGCTGAGCCAACTGCCTTCCAGGATCACAACAAAATTACAAATAATTTATACAACACTCAACCCTGGAAGTCCCCAGAACACTAGATTAACAGAACCTCTAATCAGAGGATCTAAAGAGGAGGTCAAGTCAAGTCTGGTAGGAGCGGGGGAAACGAGAGAGGGCAAACCCTGTGAGGGATGCCCCAGCTGTGGGGAGTTTTCTCAGGTTTGGGGAGAGACCCTCTGGCCGCACATCAAGCTCACCAGCCCAGAGTTCCTTTGCTGGGAAGAGGAGTTCCACGATAGCTGGCAGTAAAAATTAGTGAGGGCTCTCTTTGCTCAGCTCAGTGAGGCTGAGAGTGGCTAGAGAACCAGTGGAGCCAGCACATGGACTGGCTCGCTGGTGAGCACTTACCCAGTTCCTGGTGGAGGGAGTAGCTGTTGAGCAGGGCCCAGGTGCCTGAGAGGATGGACTGAACTGAGTGCCTTTGGCATGGGAGCTGGTGGTTTTAGGGACCATCATTCCCCTGGTGTGGAGCTTGCACAGGAGTAGTGCCATTTTATAGGAGGGCTCCATTTTGTCAGGGTTGGGCCCTCCCACAGAGGGTCAGGTCCGGGACTGCATTGGTCTGGTGAAATTGGGGCAGGAGTGCCTGTGTGCACATGTTCCCTTGGATCCCCACCCTCCGTCCTGCTTGAGCTGTGTTGCCAGGAAAATGCCTGGCAGGTGCACTCTGATTCCAACAGGCTGCTCATTGAGACACGGGAGTGCGCAGGATGCCATGGGTCCACGTTCTCCATACTGCGAGTGCAGAGTTGCCAGGATGGTGATTGGTTATCTGGCTGCTTGGCCTGATCTGCAAGTGGCTGATTAGGACAAGATGAGACTGGGAGTTTTCCTGGGAGTGTTGGGCCAGCTGAGGCTTTCCTGGTGATCTAATACATCAAAGCATTCCCAGATCGACAGCCAGAATGGAAACAAAGAAACGTCACAAGTAAAAGACCAGGAGAAACCTCTAGAAATGAAACTAAATGAAACAGAAGGATCCAAAATTTCAGAGACAGAGTTTAGAACGCTGATGATAAAAATGTTTAACGAACTTAGGACATAAGGAAGGACAGAGAAATCATAAAAAACAACCAGTTAGAACTAAAGAATACAATAACGGAAATGAGGAACACACTCGAAGGAATCACCAGTAGAGTAGATGAAGCAGAGAATTGGATCAGCAATTTGGAAGACAAAATAACAGAACTCACCCAATTGGAACAACAAAAAGAAAAAAGAATAAAAAACAATGAAAATAATTTAAGAGCCCATGGGACAACATGAAATGCACCAACAACTGCATCACAGGAATACCAGAAGAAGAGAAGAAGCAAGGGGTCGAGAATGTATTTGAAACAATAATGATTGAAAACTTCCCTACCCTGGTGAAGGAAATTGACATACAAGCCCAGGAAGTGCAGAGAATTCCAAACAAGCTGAGCCCAAACAGGTCCACACCAAGACATAGTTTGTCATAGTTAAAATGGCAAAGGTTAAAGACAGAGACAGAATCCTAAAAGCAGCAAGAGAAAGACAGCAGGTTACACACAAAGGAACTCCTATTCCACTAACAGCTGACTTGTCTACAGAAACTCTGCAGGCCAGAAGGGAGTGGCAGGAGATCGTCAAAGTGACGCAAAATAAAGACCTAAAACCAAGATTGCTCTACCCAGCACGGCTATCACTTAAAATTGAAGGAGAGATAAAGAGCTTCTCAGAAAAGAATAAGCTTAAGGAATTCATTCCCACCAAGCCACCATTGCAAGAAATGTTAAAAGGGCTTTTTTAAACAGAAGAAAGGGGCCAACAAGCTAACCTAGGAAGACCAGGAATACAAATAACACTAACTGACAATACATATGCACCTATCAATAATCATTTTAAATGTGAATGGGCTAAATGCTCCAATCAAAAGACAGAGAGTGGCTGAGTGGATAAGAAAATAGGACCCATGTATATGCTGTTTACAGATAGAATAAGATATTTCACGCACATGGAAATGAGAAAAAAAGCTGGAGTAGCAGTACTTAGTTTGGACAAAGTAGACTTTAAAATGAAGACTACAATAAAAGACAAAGAAGGTCACTATAACCCTAATAAATATCTATGCACCCAACATAGGAGAGCCTAATTATATAAAACAGATTTTGACAGACATAAAGACAGAGGTCAACAGTAACACTATCATATTAGGGGACTTCAACACCCCGTTGTGACCAATGGACAGATCTAGACAGAAAAATCAACATGGAAAGAGTGGCCTTAAATGACACTTTAGACCAGCTGGGTATCAATATTTTTAGAGCATTTCACCCCGAAACAACAGAATATACATTCTTCTCAAGTGTACATGGGGTATTTTCCAAGATAGTCCACGTGTTAGGCCACAAAACAAGTCTGAGTAAATTTAAGAAGATTGAAATCATATCAAGCAGACGTAAAGGAAAAACTGATGGTTGCTGGCTGGGAGGGGGTGGGGATGAGGGTGAGTGGGAAGGTTTTGGACAGCATAGGTGGGTGACTACAATGTTGCAACAGGAATATGGGGGGCAGTTCTGGGAATGTAATTGATAATGTTGTGAATGCTTTGTGAGGTGTCAGATGGTCATGTGTCTTGTTGGGGTGACCGCTTTGGAGATGGGATAGAGGCTTGATCATTGCTCTGTACACCTACACCTGAAGCTGATGTTGTATAATATTGAATGTAAACTGTGTGAATGTATACATATAGTCACGGGATGAGGAGTACAGTCGGTGAGTGGGGTCAGGAGAGTTGTAATAGATATTATGATATGGGGGGGAGTGGGGCAGTGGATTGGGGGAAGGGGGTTGTCACTTTGAGGGGTAAAAAGTATAACTATTGAACTGTTGTAAAAAATTAATTTAAAAAAAAAGAGAGAGGGACAAGATTTGACTATGTGTAAAGCAAAATAATCTTAAAAGATTTTATTCTAGATCCCAAAGTCATATCTGAACTTTAAACTCACATACACACAGTCTTCTGGAAGGGATAAAACTGAATTTTACCCAACTTTATTTCAAAATACTTTGAATTTCTAAGCAATTCATCAAAATTATTCAAATGGCCCAAACTTCGCACATTCCTTTTTCATACTCCTTAAACTTTGTTGTAATTTCATCTTAAATTATATTCTAATGTTTAAGTTAAATGTTCATAAAATAGAAAATCAAATTGAAAGATTAAAAAAGTAAGGACTTTTAAATGATCCTAACCTTTCATATATAAATATTAAAAACAAAACAATATTTATTATATATATATATATATATATATATATATATATACACACACACACACACACACACATACACACACAAAAACAAAATGAATGTATGTATGTATGTATATATGTATTTACGTATATCTATATCTACACTCAGCCTTTTAGAGTGTTTGGTAGAATAAAATCAGGGTGATGTGTTTTAAATAGCACACTTAAATTTTTGCTCCTTCTGAAGAGACAAGTAAGCAGTAAATTTCATATCTGCTTTTAAAAGAAATGCAGGATAGATAACCACTGATTAAATGTGTTAGGTGGTTTCCCATTTTTTTTTTTTTTTTACACTAATAACTGCACAGAAAGTGTAAACATGACAAGATTAGCCATTTTGGCTCTTTACTTTTTCCCATCAAATAACATCCTTTATAACTATTAAAAGTGCTTAATTAGGCCCGCCAAGTGGTGCATTGGTTAAGAGCTGGCTTGGGATGCCAGCTCTGAGCAGCAGGGTCTTGGTTCAGATTCCACATATGAGGGCCAGTGACACTGCCCTCTACAGCTAAAATGGTGAAAGGTGCCCTCTACAGCTAAGATGGTGAAAACAGCTTCATCTGGAGCTGGGCTGCCGTGAGTCCCCTGCAACAGTTCTGCCTCACCAGGGAAGAGTGCAATGACCACCAGTGAAGCAACGTCCTCCACAACTAAACTGAGGAAAAAGGGACAGCAACTTGTCTGTTCCCCTTCCCCAGTTGCCCGATGCTGTTCCCCTCCCCCAACAAAATCTTTAAAAAAACAAAAGAAGTGCTTAATTAAATCAAAATATCACTTAACCCTGCATATTTTGTTTCTTTATTCTTTTCTTTAGTATTGGTACTATTTTCCAACATACAGATAACTTCTGACTTCATCTAACGTTACATGAAATTCTCTGTAGTGAATAAACAACTGTTTTCAATAAAGTTATTTATTGTCTAAATAGAAAAAGTTCTAAATAATCACTCTCTTTTCTGTTCCAAATTTAACATTACTGGCAATCCCATCTGTTTCAGCCTGAGAGTAATTAATGACCCATAAACAAGCACTCTAAATACAATATCTAAGTCACCAGACAATGGCCCACTTCCTAGAAAACCACATAATATTATCATGTTTCTAACTTTTTAATCCATGTAGCAGTGACTCAGGAAAGCCTTTCTTTATTTACTATATGCATAAACAAACTGTAGTGGAAAGAGCAAAGTTCTGTTTGACCCATTGCTACTAAATATTTATTAATTCATAATTCTCAAGCCTCTTACAAAGGAGAAGTGATATCTATATGTATTTTTCTTGGAGTTCTGGCTTTGACTGTCTGCAAAAACTGTCTCCCAAAACTGCAACTATTGCAAAGTTGTTGTCAAAAAGCCATCAAAATATACACAGGTTACCCACTATTTTAAAATGAATCTTTAAATATTTACATAATAAAGCATCAATAACAATAATTTTTGAAACTATGCAGCATCTTTCTGAATAATTCACCACAATTACATACTGAGATAAAAAGGAAAAAGGGCAGCAGCAAACCATTCTTGAAAAAGTGGTAATTAAGATCCAACTTTGTTAGATCAAAGAAAATATTTCCATGCTTTTATTTGTTGAGCAGTTTGATGAGTAGATGCAGACTCTTTTATTCAACAAGCTACTAGGAACTTCAGTCCTTGCCTTTGTTTCTTCAGTATATGATCTTTGTCTTTTTTATTTAATTAATTAATTTATTTTTTATTTTCAAAGCACTTTCACACTCACTTTTTAATTATTTTGTAAATTATTGTATCAGTTTATTTGATTATTTTTGAGCACTCACTATATTAGTGGCACAGTCCTAGACACCATAAAAGGATAAAAATTGGGGGAAGACTTGACATCTTATACAGGCAATAAGACATTTGTGAGACTGGTCAATCACAATGTCCACACATGAATCAACAATCCCTCCCGCTACCTCAGCCTCTGACCAATCCCAAGGTGTTGTCATTTGTGCTGTTTGGTTCACAGACTTGAAATCAGGCCACAGATTTCTTGTCACAACAATTATCTTCCCTCTGTTGCCTTTTTTTTAAAGAAAAAGGTATCACATGGGCTTGAAATGCAGGGATTTTCTTTCTTTTTTTTTTTTTTTTTTTTTTTACCCCCCACCCCATCCCCTCCACCCAGAGATGGGGTAAGAGAGGGGAAAGAAAGTGAAGCTTAGATTCTAGAAATTAAAAAGAAAAAAAAAAAGATTTTTATCTCTTCAATGTAACCTCTATTTTAGGTGTCACAGACATATTATACATACATACAAACACACATTGACAAACAGAGCCACAACAAATAATAGAGATTAAAATAAAAGAGAATGACAGAAGGGGTCATTGAGCTCTATTCCCATAATACCCACAAAAATTCTGACTTTTTGATTGACATAGGAATACTCAAACAATAATCCCCATAGCTATCGGTAGCCTAAATGTGTCAAATATCTGCCATGAAACAAGCTAGCAAGGCATGTACACACATAACTATGATATAAGGAACAAATGTGAAAATGACATCAAAGAAGTAGGAGGGAAGTTCTACTTAAGATGATTAGGGGATAACCCTAGTAGCTGAGTCAGAATTTGATGGAAAGATAACACAGAGGGTTTTACTGAAAAATTCCCTTCACTCTAGCGAGAAAGAAAAGTTGGGAGACAGGCTAGTGCAAAGCTCATTCTGATAGTCCAGCTGAGTTGGGATTTGATGGACATCTATGGGGTCAGAACTCGAAATAGATTGAATATGACTAAAGATTTTAGTCTTTTCCTGGCAATATATCTATATCTATACCTATATCTACATATTTATCTATCTTTATCTCTATCTCTATCTCCACCTCTATCTCCACCTCTATCTCTATATCTATCTATCTATCTATCTATCTATCTATCTATCTATCTGTCTGTCTGTCTGTCTGTCTATCTATGATCTATCTATCTATATCTATATCTAAATCAAAGAATTTTGAGCCAAGGTATAAAATTATCAAAGTGTTTTTCCAGTTACTAATATTGTCAAATTCCTTCTGATGATATCCACGTGTTTGATTCACTGCAAATTTTACAGTTTAATTTTTTGAGAATACAATTGGAATGGGTCAACTCATATTTTGTTTCAAGTTCTGATCAGTTACTTTGGTTCACCTGAATCCACTCATCAGTGGAAAGGAAAGACAAAGATGTTAGTTTAAGTCTGCCCCTTAAGTAGGAGCTGACAATTTGTCAGTTTCACCATAGAGGAATTATGGGCTATGCCAAAACATTTTCACATGTCCAGTGCAAAGAGCAAGAGGAAATGATGGATGCTATCTATTAGTGTGGGAGAGTTTTATAACTGACAAATATAAGAAAGTTTTAGGAAAGACCTACACAAAAATTAGGGCAAATCATGCTTTGCTTGATGCTGGAAATCATTTCCTTGCTTAAATTAAATTCTTGTTAAAAATTTCAGGAGAGACCTGCACATATAATTTTTTAAATCAGTTTAAGAAGAGATAACTAGACTGAGTTCTTAACCAGAAATTACTCTCAAAATTTTGATGTCCATTGGAAGAGCTACTGAGAAGCACTATTTATAAATTGACTGCTAAACAGAAAGCACAGGAGTCACACAACTTCAGCCTTAGAATAAGTTGTCAAGTACAAAGTGTTGTCCTACTCACTCTGCTCTGATATTATCTAAATAGTGGAAGAGGCTGCAAGTGATTCACTAAAATCTGTATTTTTCTCTTCTTACTGAGCACACAGCTGCATTTCCCAGCTTCCTTTGCATTAGGAGTGGTAATTATGTGACTGACTTCTAGCCAATGCAATGTGACTTCCAGGCCTGGTCATATCTGGTCCCCTTCCACTGTCAAACTTACTCCTCAATGTTATTTCTCCTTTTGCTGATCATTCCGAGATCTTCACTTCACATTACCAAGTATGAAACATGCATTAAAAGAATAAGAACATTATATTTGTATGTTTTAACAATATAGCTTAACTAGTGAGTTATCTGCCTAAATAGCTATCCAATAAACCCAGACATCTATGCAGAAAATCCAATCATGTAGAAAAACTAAGTTGCCCCCACATGTTAGATATAATGGCATATAAATATTTCCTTAATAACATTTTTTTAAATAAAGAAATGTCTCAATTATATGGTCCAAACCAACAAAACAAGAAATTGTGTTTTATGTTCAAACACAACTATTTAGATTTTAAATGTTAGTAATAATTTCAGTTGTCATTTCAGTTACACAAGTAGTCATTAAATTAATAAGGAAATTTCAACAGAAAAACATACCTCTTTTAACTCAGCAGTGTCCCAATAAACCTAATCCACTAAAAATTAGCTGCTGTAATTTATAAGAGCACTTATCAAGATGAATCATTTCTAGATGTAATTATCTTCATTTATTGAAGTTATGGAAAAAATGTGAAGAAAATATTTTTTAACTGAAGGAAATATGATAGATCAAATTAAATCCTCAGCATATCACAAAAGAAATCTAATACATTCATTGCTGTACTCAATCATTTTAATGCTTTAACATTTGCTGTTTTTCTACTATATTGGAATTATCTATAGTGTCATATATATATATATATATATATTATTTTCCATTCCACCTGCATTTGCATTGATCTAGATGTTTTGTGTATATTTTAAATTATATTCCAAATGCAAATGCAATCCTAATTTTTGGATGTGGCAAAATGCACATATTTTATGTACATCTAAATATATCTATCTATCTATCTATCTATCTATCTATATATAGATAGATATAGATATAGATATAGATATATAGATATAGATAGATAGATAGATAGATAGATAGATAGATAGATAGATAGATGATAGATAGATAGATATGAATGTGCAATATTACTAAATGTTAAGTACTTGGCATATTTTAACAGGTATATTTAAAAATTGAGAGCTGGATTCAGTCCAAGATGGTGGATTAGGGAAATACTATACCTACTACATTCAGGGATCACACCAAAATTACAAATTAATTACAGAATAACCAATCCCAAGAATCACCTGAACACTAGCTGAAAAGGAACCCTATAGCTAAGGATTTAAAGAGGCCACATCAAAACTGGTAGGAGGACCAGCGGTCCAAATCGGGCTGACTCCATATCCACAGAGAGCGGTTGAACACAGGGAGGAACTCCTCAGTGGCAGAGGACCACTCAGAAGAGAGACGGGTCCCAGCCACACACTGGGCTCCCCAGCCCACGGGTCCTGGGCAAGGAAGAGGAGTTCCCACATCTGGCAGTGAAAATCAGTGGACACTCTGCCTGTCCTGGTGAGATGGAAGACAACTGGAAATCCAGATGCTGTCATAGGGCCTGCACAGAGAGTCACTCACTTGCAAACAGTCACCTGGTATCTGATGGAGGGGCGGCAACTCAAGAGGCCCAAAGACATGCTGGGAAAGACTGAGTTGTGTGGCTTCCAGACATTATTATCCCTGTGTGGAGTCTGACATACATGTAACCTACAGGAGGGCACCATCTTTTCTGTGTTAAGCCCTCCTCCAAAGGGCAAAGTCTGGGTCTGCATTGGTCTGGTAGAATCAGCACATGTACACTGCTTTGGTGACACCCTGGGTCCCCAGCCCCATGCACAACTGGTGCTGCATCTCCCAGAACATTATTGAGTGCTGGGATGTTGGCCCTACCCCACAGGCTGTGGAAGCCTTTTTTCAGTGATGGACAGCCTGCAGCAACTTGGGAAATGTTTGCTGGTGGGCAATGACCCAATGCCTGTCCCACAGAGTCCCTTGGGAAGCTCTTGGGGACTTGCGGGCCTGAGGCATGGGCTGGCTGACTGTGGTGTTCTCAGGGCATTTTTGTGGGGGTATTCGTGGGTCTGGCACCAGTGTGGAAGCTGAGACAGCATTGACTTTGTACAAACCACTGTTCACACCCCTTAGCTCCCTGGACCTGATCCACCCACCTAGAGCTTCATTTCCAGGGGCACTCTCAGTGCCTGGGTGGCCAGCCCTACCCTACAAACTGCAGAAGCCTTTTACAGCAGCAGAAGGCCCAGGACATCCCAGGGAACTTTTGGTGATGGGCAGTGATCCAAGGCCTCTGCCACAGACACTCTTGGGCAGCTCTCAGGTGTTGTGAGGCTGAGGTGAGTGGTGGATGCCTGGAGTGTTTTGGGAGCATTTTGTGAGATAGCCACAGGCCAGGTGCTGCCCTCAGGCAAGCAGTGCATGGCTGCAGTGTTCTCAGGGTGCTGTGCGAAGTAGTCACAGGCTGGGCACTAGTGCAGAAATTGAACCTGCATTGACTTTGTGAAGATCACAAGCCATGTCTCATGACTCTTTGGAACTCTAACCCTGTCCAGCTCATGCTGCCTCACAGAGGGCACTTGAAACACTGGATCAACCAGCCTGGTCCACTCACCTAAAGGCTCTTCAAACAGCTGAGCCTTAAGGGCAGCCGGCATGTGGCAATAGGCCTAGGGTGCCCTGGAGCTTTGGCTAACCTGTCCCAGGACCAATAATGGTGGCAGCCAGTTTTGGATCACAGTGAGACCAATCCCCCCCACGCTTCCATGTCCTGCACTGATAGCAGCCAACTACATATAGCTTTGTGGCTCCTACCAGGTAGCCACAGCAGGAACATGTAAGACTGAAATTGGCGTGCATGGAAGCCCTTCCCAAGAGACACCAGAAAAAAACAGACCCAGAGACCAGATTCAAACCACACCAGAAAACTACCTGGTTAGGCCCACAAACAGCACACCCATGGGAGGGTTCTCAACAGGCACATGAGCCCACAGGGACAAATCTTTCTCTGAAGGTTCAGCCACCACACAGCAGCTCATACATACTGTGGGCATAGCCAATCCTCACAATAAGTCAGCCTGGGAGTCAATCCCCACTTACTGATGCACCAAGAGCAATCAAGGCTCAACTATAACAAGAGAACACACATAACACACTGAAGAGACACTCCTGGAACACATGCACAGGTGATCAGGGATACTGTGACATTGGAACACACAGTATACATACTACATAATGCTAACCAGCAAAGACTAAGAGACATAGCAGATATACCTAATATATAGAAGCCAACACAGAGAGGCATCCAGAATGAGGAAACAAAGAAACAAGTCCTAAATAAAAGCATAGGAGAAACCTTCAGAAATAGAACTAAATGAAATGAAGGCAACTAACCTAGCAGAGACAAAGTTTAAAACACTGGCTATAAAAATGCTAAAGGAAATTAGTGAGAATTCCAACAGAGACAGCAAGCATAAAGGAAATAGATACCATAAAAAAAAAGTTCAAAAATAAAGAAAACAACAACTAAAATGAAGAATACACCAGAAAGAATCAACAGCGGATTAGATGATGAAACAGAGGATCAAATCAGTGACTTAGAAGACAAAGTAGCAGAAAACACCCAATCAGAATGACAAAACTAATTTTTAAAAAATGAAGATAATTTACGGGACCTGTGGGGCAATATCAAGCATAACAACATTCACATCTCAGAAGTACCAAAAGGAGAAGAGAGGGAGAGAAAATATTTAAAAAAAAAAATGACTAAAAATTCCCCTAGACTGACAAAGAAAATAGACAAATAGCTCAGGAAGTGCAGAGACTCCCAAACAAGATGAACCCAAAGAGGCCACATCAAGTCACATTATAATCAAAATGTCAAAAGTTAAAGACAAAGAGAGAATTCTAACAGCAGCAAGAAAAAGACAACTAGTTACTTACAAGGGAGCGCTCATAAAATTGTCAGCTCGTTTCTCAACACAAACTTTAAGGGCCAGAAGGGCATTGGCAGGGAATATTCAAACTGATGAAAAGCAAGGGCCTATAAGCAAGACTACTCTACTCAGCAAGGCTACCATTTAAAATTGAAGGAGAGATAAAGAGCTTCCCAAGCAAGAAAAAGTTAAAGGAATTCATTACCACAAAGCCACTATTACAAGAAATGTTAAAAGGACTCCTTTAAGCAGAGGAATGGAGAAAACCAACAAACAAATGAAGATAAAAAATATGAATAATAAAATAGCAAAACCTATGCAACTATCAACAATCACTTTAAATATAAATGGATTAAATTCTCTAATGAAAAGACAGAGGGTAGCATAGGTATGCATATGCTCTCTACAAAAGGCCCACCTCATATTGAAAGACACACACAAACTGAAAGTTAAGGGATGGAAAAAGATATTTCAAATAAATGGAAATGAGAAAAAAGCTGGAGTAGCAAAACTTTTATCAGACAGAATAGACTTTAAAATGAAGACTATAATAAGAGACAAAGAAGGATATTACATAATAATAAAAAGATCAACCCAACCAAGGGATATCACCCTAGTAAACATGTATGCACACAACATAGCAGCATGTAAATATGTGAAGCAAACACTTACTGGCAAAAAAGCAGAGATTAACAGTAACACAATCATTGTAGGAAAATCCAACACCAATGGGCTGATCTTTCAGACAGAAAATCTACAAAGAAATGGCGGCCTTAACTGACAAACTAGACCAAATGGATTTAATTAATATTTTTAGAGCATTTTAACAAAAAGCAGCAGAATATACATTCTTTCCTAGTGCACATGGAACATTTGCCATGGTAGACCACATATTAGGCCACAAAGCAGGCTTCAATAAATTTAAGAGGATTGAAATCATATCAAGCATCTTCTTTGACTACAGTGGTATGAAACTAAAAATCAGTAACAAGATAAAAACTAAAACACACAAAAATGGAGACTAAATAACATGCTACTAAATGATGAATGGGTTAAATGATGAGATCAAGGAAAAAATCAAATGATACGTTGAAACAAATGAAAATGAAAACACAATAACTTCAAATCTTTGGAACACTGCAAAAGCCATCCTCATAGGGAAATTCATAGGAATGCAGGTGTACTTAAAAAAACAAGAAAAATCTCAAATGAACAGTATAACTTTATGTCATCATACTGCCTGCCTGTCTGCCCTCATGCACCTTTCCATAAAGTGCAGATCATAGCTTTAATATTATGCTTACTGTATGTGTCCCCACTTGGAGCCAAAAGATGTTTTTTTTTTGGAAAGATAAACACAATGTCAAAACTTTAACCAGGCTCATCAAGAAAAAAAGGGAGGACTGAAATAAATAAAATCAGCAATGAGAGAAGTGACAACAGATACCACAGAAATACAAAAAAAAAAAATTAAAGAAAATACTATGAGTACAAACAAATTGAATAATCTGGAAGAAATGGATAAATTTTTTAAAAGTATACAATCTTCTAAGGCTGAATTAAGAAGAAACAGAAAATCTGAACAGACCAATTACTACAAATAAAATTGAATCAGTAATCAACAAGTTTTCACCAAACAAAAGTTCTAGACCAGATGGCTTCACAGGTGAATTTTACCACTCAGAAAAGAATTTACACCTATTCTCCTGAAACTAATTCAAACAATCCAAGAGGAGACAAGTCTCCCAGCCTCATTTTAGCCTGATTTCAAAACCAGAAAAGGACATTACAAAAAAATAAAACTATAGGCCAATATCCTTAAAGAACACGATGTAAAGATCCTCAACAAAAGTTTAACAAAATGAATTAATCAATACATTAAAAAGATCACACACCATGATCAAGTATGATTCATTCCTGGTATATAAGTTTGGCTCAACATCTGCAAATCAATCAATGTGATACACCACATAAAGTGAAAAATAAAAATCATATGGTCAATAGACGCAAAAAAAATTTGACAAAATCCAGCATCCATTTATGATAAAAAAAAATTTCAGCAAAGTGGGAATTGATGGAATACATCTCAACATAATAAAAGCCATACCTGACAAACCTAGCTAATATAATATTCAATGGGGGAAAGCTAAAAGCAATCCCCTTAAGATCAGGAATAGAAAAATGGTCCACTTTCACCACTTTTATATGACATAGTATTGGAAAATCTAGCCACAGCAATCAGACAAGAAATGGAAATAAAAGGCATCCAAATGGGGAAGGAAGAAGTAAAATTGTCACTATTTGCAAATGACATGATTCTATACATATATAATGAAATGAAATATTCCACCAAAAATTATTAGAACTGATAAATTAATTAAGCAAAGTAGCAGGATATAAAATTAATATTCAGAAATCAGTTCTATATTGATACACCAATAACTAACTATCAGAAAGAGAAATTAAGGGCTGGCCAAGTGGCTCAGTTGGTTAAGAGCTTGCTCAAGAGTGTGAGCTGAGCTCTGAGCAACAGCAGTTCGATGCCCAGCCTGTGCTGAGCTGCCTCTGAGCTGCCAACAGGTGGCAATATGGCTCAGATAAAAAAAAAAGAAAGAAAGAGAAATTAAGAAAACAATGCCTTTTACAATTGCATTTAAAAAAAAATACTTAAGGATAAATTTAATCTAGGAAGTAAAAAATCCGTACTCAGAAAATTATAAGATATTGAAGAGAGAAATTAAAGAAGATAGAAATAAATGGGAACATATACCATGCTTATGTATAGGACGAATTAATATAGTTAAAATGTCACTATCTGAAAGCAATCTATAGATTTGAAGCAATCCA
Organism: Aselliscus stoliczkanus; assembly: GCA_033961575.1. Lineage (NCBI taxonomy): Eukaryota > Metazoa > Chordata > Mammalia > Chiroptera > Hipposideridae > Aselliscus > Aselliscus stoliczkanus. The sequence continues at coordinate 65,844,237 of CM066736.1, forward strand.
TATCAAAATACCAATGGCATTATTCACAGAACTAGAAAAAATAACCCTAAACTATATATGGACCCTGAATAGCCATCTCAATCCTGAGAAAGTATAAAGTTGGCGGTATCACACTGCCTGGTATCAAAGTATACTACAAGGCCTTTGTAATCAATGCAGCATGGTATTGGCATTAAAACAGACATATAGATCAATGTAACAGAATAGAGAGTCCAGAAATAAATCCATGCCAATGATCATTTAATATATGACAAAGGAAGCAATAATTTGCATTGGGGGAAAGAAAGATAATTTAATAATTGGTACTGAGAAAAATGGAACAGACATATGCAAAAAAAAATGAAACTGGACCACCTTCTTATGCCATATATAAGAATAAACTCAAAATAGATTAAAGACTTAAATGTAAGACTCAAAACATAACACTCCTACAAGAAAATATAGGAAGTAAAGTCTCAGACATTGTCCTTGGTAATATTTTTACTGAAATATGGATCTCCTCAGGCAATAGAAACAAAAGAAAAATAAACAACTAGGACTATATCAAACTAATATGTTTTTGCACAGCACAGGAAGCCATCAAGAAAACAAAAAGACACCTTACTGAATGGGAGAAGTTATTTGCTAATGATACATCTAGTAGGGAATTCATATAAAAAGGATTTTAAACCTCATACAACTCAACACACACACACACACACACACACACACACACATCCAATTGAAAAATGGGCAGAGGACCTAAGTAGACATTTCTCCCAAGAGGACATACACATGGCCAAAAGACATATGAAAAGATGCTCAATGACACTGATCATCAGAGAAATGCTAATAAAAACCATAAAGAGACACCACATCCCTCCTGTCAGAATGGCCATAACCAATAAATCAACAACCAACAGGTGTTGGTGAGGATGAGGAAAAAAGGGAACCCTCATGCACTGTTGGTAGATTGCAAATTGATGCAGCCAGTATTGAAAACAGTATAGAGATTCCTCAAAAAAATTAAATATAGAACTACCTTATGACCTAGCAATTCCACTCCTGGGTATGTATCCAAAGACATTCAAAATATTAATATGAAAAAATATATGCACCCCTATGTTTACTGAAGCGTTATTCACAATAGCCAAGATGTGGAAACAACCGAAATACCCATCAATAAACAATTGGATAAAGAAATTGTGGTACATTTATACAATGGAATATTACTCTGCCATAAAAAGAATGAAATCTTACCATTTACGACAACATGGATGGGCCCAGAGGATATTATGCTAACTGAAATAAGTCAGGCTATGACAAATACCATATGATCTCACTTACATCTGGATTCTAAAGAACAAACAAACAAACAAAAATAGACTCATAGATACAGAGAACAAGCTGATGTTGCTAGACAGGAGAGGTTGGGGGATAGGTGAGAGTGGTGAAGGAATTAGGAAGTACTAATTGGTAGTAACAAAATTGGTAGTCACAGGAATGTGAAGTACAATATGGGGAATATAGTCAATAATGTTGTCAGACAGATACTAGGCTTATCTGGGGGATCACTTCATAGATTATATAAATGCCTAAGCACTATGCTGTAGAGCTGAAACTAATATAAAATAATAGTAAATGTAAACTGTAATATTATATATATATATATATATATATATATATATATATATATATATATATAATGTAAAGCACAGCATAGGGAATATAGTCAATGGTATTGTAATAGCTAGGTATGGTGTCAGATGGGTAGTAGACTTGTTGGGATTATCACTTTGTGAGGCATGTAAATGTCTAACCAGTATGCTGTTTTGTGCACCTGAAACTAACAAAAAAAATTGAGACCCTACATTTTATCTTAACATTTTTTTAATTAAAGTTGCATAAATTCTCACTATATATGGTGATCTACACATCTACATGAGCTAATAGCTCTAACCTGACTCCTGATCTCATATTTGCTCTCCTGCAACTGTCTGTGCTATAGCCATCCTGATCTTTTAGTTCCTTGACTATATAAAACTTGTTTTGGCCGTTTGCCTTTTTTTTTTTTTTTTAAGATTTTTATGGGGAATTGGGGGAGGGGAACAGCATTGGGGAACCGGGGAAGGGGAACAGACGAGTTGTCCTTTTGTTCTTCAGTCTAGTTGTGGAGAATATTGTTTCACTGGCCTATGTTGGTATCGTCATTGCGCTCTTCTCGGGTGAAGCAGATCGGTCACCGGCCTCTGGACAGCTGCTTACAGTGGCTCTTGGCAGCTCACACTGGCTGCCAGCTGCTCACAGTGGCTGCTGGCCACTCACTGTAGCCTGTGGCAGCCCACTGCAGCTGGGGCTGCAGCTATGCCATCCCGGTGACTCACAGCAGCCCAGCTCCAGGTGGAGCTGTTGTTCACCATCTTAGCTGTAGAGGGCAGTGTCACTGGCCCTCATATGTGGGATCCGAACCAGGGCCGTTGGTGTCCCCAGCCAGCTCTTAACCAATGCGCCACTTGGCCGGCCACCGTTCGACTTTTAATTCAAGCTTATTTCTCTCCCTTCGATGTTCTTTATGTAAATTCTTACACGTGTAATCCTTCTCATCATTTAGGTCACTCTATCTAAAATATAGGCTTTCACATATAGCTGTCTATCCCATTTTATGCTTACATTTTTATTCCACAGTGCTTATTACAATCATAAATTATCTAACTTATAATATGTATTTGTTTATTTATATTTGTCTTTACCTACCACTAGTTTTGTGGTGTTCTAATACAATGAAAGTCCTTGCAGACTATATTTTGACACTGTGCATAGCCCTGGAACATGCAAATTAATGTGTATTGTTGACTTGCTAAAAAACAAATATCAGAGGCATAGGTATATTTTTATTTACACACATTAAGAAATGGATTGCTACACAAAAATTAATGAGTAACTAACTGAAACTGAATGGACCTCAGTGGATAACATAATCAGGGCTTCGGAGGGAAAAACATCAGAGGATATTTTTTAGATATTTTGATGTTTTTAAAGCATTTGGTGTATAATGTACTCAGAAATTATACAAATAAAGTTTTAAAAGTTATATATTTTTGTATGAGAGCGAGAAAAAGGAAAGGAAGAGGGAGAGAGAAAAGACAAATAAAAAAAATAAAGGATAATAGAAGAGCGGTAAGAAGATATCTGAGGACTCTTAGGGGACATGGAATAGTGTAATGAGACTGCCAGGTCCCAGTTCCTGTCTGACAATTATTGGCTGAAACATTAAGCATGTGACTCATCATTTTAAAAAATTTTTATTTTAGTACCTCCAGTGGTAAAATAAAGATAATATTAATACTTCCTTATAGTAGATTCAAACCTGTACTAAATACCAATTAATGTTCACATTTGTTATTCAAAAATCTTCATTTTACACAAATACGAAATCAATTATTTAATATTTTCATTGTGTCCTATTAAATGTTTGTTAAATCAACTAGTATTTATGAAATTGAGGCGCATCTTAAATAAACCCAGGATGAATCATTTTTATTTGATTATTAATCTTCTAACATGACTAAATCTTTCCTTGTTAGTTACATGTGGCATTAAAAAGATGATTTATAAGGGTTTGGTGTATAAACACTTCTATGGTAAACAACAAAAACAGGATGCCCTGCTGTATATTGAACATGATCTTATCTAGAAAAAAATAGAAAAAAATAGGAAATGCAATTGTAATACTGATTGCCTCATAGTACTACACATTTGGGAGGTTTTATGGTTTTCTGTAGAACTTTTAATCTTTCACATCTGTTACTTTGGATATATTTTATGATCAGCTACAAAATGAGAAAGCTACATAAAATGAGAACTAATGTTTAAGTGCTTTATATCATTGATGTTACAATTGATTTTATATAATGTAATCAGACTACCTTGGATTAGTTTCCACAATTAACTTTATCATAAAACACATGTTTATTAAACATGATAGAGCCATCTATGGAATCAAATTCTAGATGATTATATAAAGGATTATATAAACCATCTTAGAAATACATAGCAACAAACCCACCTGTGAATCTTATACAAGCCTTTGCTAGCTGTGTGACTTAAGGAAATCACATATTTTTATCATTGAAGATCATTGCCATTTATCTGGCATGGTCTGAGTGATTACTCATTGCAATATAAAGTAGTAGATCCCTGGGCCTATATAACTTCTTAAAATTTATATATTCAATCATTTACTTAAATAATTGGTGAAGCATTTAGAGGGAAAACTCAGGCTCCACTTTTCGACATTGTAAATATAAGATACCAATTAGGCATCCAAAAGAGAAAGTTGAGTAAGAATCTCGAGGTAGGTGCACGAAGCTCAGTAAACATATGGGTGCTAAAGCAGCCCATTCAAAAATCCCCAGCATATCAGTGGAATTAACACCATGGAGGTAGAGAAAACTTTGGGGGAGAGGTTGTAAGAGGAGATGAAAGGAGGCCCAGGATGAAGTTGTTAGGTATTCAAACATTTCGAAGTTGAGTAGATGAAAGAGTGCTTGCAAAGAAGAAAGGAGGTAACTAGTAAAGTAGAAGGAAAAAGAGGGTGAGGGTTAAGGAAATTATCATGAGGATTTTTGTTAGGCAACAATAAAATGTTTAATTTGAGAATACTTTGTAGATATAATCTTATATACATAAAACAAATATTTTAAAAATTACTATTGCTTTTGTTGAATAAGGTAAAGACATGTTGCCGGAAGTGATCTGGAGGTGATAAAGTTTTTCAGGTAACACATCAGATGAACAAAATCTAACAAGGGCATATTCATCATATTCATCAATGCTAACCACAATCTTGAGAACACCAATTACTACAAATGAAAAGACACAAGATGGAAAAACTGTACCTTAGAATAACATACTGAACAAATAGTGTCAAGTTACCAAGATTCAAAAGTAAAGTAAACTGCGAGATGTCAGGAAATGAGTATATGTTCAGGACAGTCCAGCATTGACTGCCAAGACCATCATGTCTTGTGAATCTCAACACAAGTAATGTAGTCACTGGGTCTCCATTTATTGATATGTGAAATGGAGAGAATTACAGTAGCTATCTCATCATTTTTTCTATAAGAGTAATTAAAGTAATATTCATAAAATGGTTATCACAATCCCCAGCACAGTGCTTAATATGTGTGGTAACTGACATCACTGCCACCAGTCAATCAGGGTTCAAATCAGGTGTCCCTGAAATGATCTGTTCTTATCCCTTTAGAATAGTAAGGGCTTTCGTGGCACTGTCGTAGGAGTTCATGTGTTAGTTGGATTGTATGAGTTTAGAGAACGTGTTCAACCCTGAAATATGTATGGAAATGTGATGAAATGATGGATTATTTTAAAGTCAAATTCCCTCTTTTCCTAGTGACTATAAAATCTTGCACTGTAATTCCCAATATTTCTGCAACAAACACAGAATTTTGATTTGTTCCTTCCCCGTTCATGTCCTCATATATGATTTTGTTGCCCACATGTACATGCTATAACATGAGAAAAAAAATGAACATTCATGTTTCTCCATATATATTCTCCCATAAAGGATGGCACACTATATGTATATATATATATATATATGGAATAGTGCACGTTTGGTAACAGATAAAACTGTCCCCAAATGCATTTTATCTGTTGTACACTACTGATGACTTAGTGAGCGATCAGAAACTTAGTGTTCTCCTCATTTGTCACAGGAGATAATGCTCACAAAATATTTCATATTTTTTCTTATATTTGCAGTCATTTTTCCAATGAAGCAGATATACTTGTCTGCTTGGACAAAGTGAGAGGAACTGAAGAGATGTGTCATTTCCAGGCTGAAGCATAGATGGGTTTGAGTTTCGGTGAGATACCTCTGGGTGTTCTCTTCTTTGTCCTTGATTAATGTGGAGGCCCCTTGTTGAGACAGGAAAACCACAAAAACCCCAGAAGACTTAATCTCTGAATTACTTTCTGGACAATAGCTGATGAGCCAGGTAGATTGCTGCAGAATTTTCTTGATTAAGAAATAGACTTCTATTATTCTTAAATCACTGAGATTTGGAGATTACTTATTATCATGGCATATCCGTTCTACCTTGACAAATATACTTATCATCTACAAAAGGTGACAGTTCCATGGAGTTGTAAATGTAGAGACAATAGCCTAGAAAATAGCCTAGAAAAATGAGTATGTGCTAATAAATTGTAATTATGAATGTTGTTATAAAAAAAGAATAAATCTTTTTGACTTACATCATAGAACTTTTAAACTTATGTCATAGAGCCTTTCATATAATAAAATAAAGAATATATTTTTCCTTCCAACTTCACATTGCAATATTCTTTTTGTAAGCATCAAACATTAAAAGATGGCATTAATACTAACAGATAATCTGAAATTAATTACATTAATAACTTTAGTTAGACTTGAAGCATATCACTTTCAAGCATTCTGACTAACTGCTTAAATTGTAGTCTTTATTGGGAAATATAGCAACTACAGTTATGAAATTGAAAGTAGGTTTAAATTTTAAATAATATATACCAAATACTCTCAATTACTGACTTTGTTAATAAAATTGAGGAGCATAGTGTTCATTTTAATTAAGAAATCTTGCTAAAATTGTCAAAACAACATGCCAGGTATAAATAAGGGCTTTCTAAATATGTACACCATTTCTACAGCAAATTTGGGGCACCTGTTTATAGGAACATGTTTCTGAAAATGAATAATAAAAACAAACATAGCTGTTAAAGTCAGATTGCTTTAGTCACTATCAGTAGATTTTAAATGTTCCTCTTGGTAAAAATAAGGTATTAAAAAAGATTGTGATTAGATTCTGGATGACAAATAGGATACCGACATTGCGCCAAAATCTATTTTTCTAATTTTTCCTAAAATTAGAGAGAAAAATCAAGGTTAAATACACCATATACCCCCAATCCTGCTTCATTCATGAGATAATTAAAGGATAAAACAAATTAAACCATTTTGTTTCTTCCCCTAAGATTGTATATGTCTGGGTAAGAAATGCAACCTTTATAATAGGTATACTATAGTACTGAATATATAATAAGCAATAATAGTAATCAGTATCTGCTGATAAGTACTTTTTGATCAACTTCCTTGCTTTCTGAAACAAAAAATGATTTCTATTTTTTGATCGTTTGTTTTGTTTTGTTTTGTTCTTTTACCTGGGAGGTTGTCACATATGGTCTTTAGTAAATTGAGTTATGTTCTCTCTATACTCATTTTATTGAGAATTTTAATCCTAAATGGATGTTCAATTTATCAACTATTTTTCTGAAACTACTGAGATGATCACATGATTTTTATCCTTCATTATATGTGTATCACATTGATCGATTTGCACATATTGAACCATTCCTGCATCTCTGGAATAAATCCCACTTGATCCTTTTAATGAACTGTTGAATTCAGTTTGCTAATATTTTGTTGAGAATTTCTGTATCTATGTTCATTAGGGATATGAGCCCATAATTTCCTTTTCTTTTCTTTTGGCATTCCTGTCTGGTTTTGGTATCAGGCTAATGAGAGCATTGTAAAATGAGTTTGGAACTATTACCTCCTCTCATTTTTTGGAAGAATTTGAGAAGGATTGGTATTAATTCTTTGAATGTTAGGTAGAATTCACCAGCTAAGCCACCTGGTCCTCGACTTTGTTTATTGGGAAGTTTTTGATTACTGATCCAATTTTCTTACATCCATTCAGATTTTCTGTTTCTTTATAATTCAGTATTGATAAGTTGTATATTTTTAGAAATTTATCCATTTCTTCTAGGTTGTCCATTTTGTTGGCATATAATTGTTTATAGCAGTCGCTTGTGATCCTTTGTATTTCTGTGGTATCAGTTGTAATATCTCTTTCATTTCTGATTTTATTTGAGTTGTTTCTATTTCTTGGTGAGTCTAGCTAAAGGTTTGTCAATTTTGTTTATCTTTGCAAAGAACCAGCTCTTAGTATCATTGATTTTTCCTATTGTCTTTTAAAGTCTCTATTTAATGTATTTCCTCTCTAATCTTTCATATTTTCTTTCTTCTACTAAGTGAGGAATTAATTTGTTTTTCATTTTCAAGTTCCCTGAGGTTTAATGTTAAATTTTTTAACAGCTTTTTCTTGTTTCTTGATGTAGGCACTTATTGCTATGAATTCCCCTCTTAGAACAACTTTCATTGCATCCCATAAGTTTTGGTATGTTGCATTTCAATTTTCATTTGCCTCAAGATTTTTTAAAATTTCTCTTTTGATTTCATATTTGCCCCATTGGTTGTTCAAGAGCATGTTGTGCAATTTTCACATATTTGTGAATTTTACAATTTTCTTCATGTAATTGATTTGTAATTTCATAAAATATGTTTGGAAAAAAATGCTTGATATGATTTCAATCTTCTTAAATTTAGTAAGACTTGTTCTGTGGCTTAATATATAACATATCCTGGAGAATGTTTCATTTGAACTTGAGAAGAACATGTATTTTGTTGTTTGGGGATGGAATATCCTGAATATACCAGTTAAATTCTCCTGGTATAATGTGTCATTTAGGGCTAAAATTTCCTTATTAATTTTCTGTGTGGATGATCTATCCATTGATGTAAAGATAGGTATTAAAGTCCCCTTCTATTATTGTGATGCTGTCTATTTTTCCCTTTAAGTGTGTTAATATTTGCTCTTTTTTTTTGGGGGGGGGGTTGTTCCTATATTGGGTTCATAAATGTTTATTAATGTTATATCCTTTTGTTGGATTGATCCCTTTATCATTATTTAATGCCCTGCTTTGTCTCTTATTACACTCTTTGTTTTAAAGAGTATTTTTTTGTGATGTAACTATAGCTACCCCAGCTATCTTTTGGTTTCTATGTGCATGGGATATTATTTTTCATATCTTTACTTTCAGTCTGTGTATCCATATATGTGAAGTGGGTCTCTTATAGGCAGCATATAAAACAGTATCTTATTTTTTTATCCATTCAGTGATTCTGTCTTTTGATTGAATAACTTAGTTCATTTACATTTAAAGTAACTATTGATAAGTATGTACTTATTGTCATTTTGGTCATTGTTTTCTGGCTGTTTTGTACTTCTCTGTTCCCTTTTACTTCTACTGGTCTCTTCCTGTGATTTGATGACTTTCTTTAGTGATATGCTTAAATTCTATTTTCTTTATTTTTTCTGTAATCTAATATAGGTTTTTGCTTTGTGGTAACAATAAGACTTACATATAACAAGTCATATTTATAATAGTCTATTTTAACTTGATAACACATAAGTTTGAAAATATTCTAAAGCTCTACATTTTATTCTCCCCCTATTCCTTTTATGTTTTTGATGTCACACTTTATACCTTCTTTTAATCTTATGTATCCCCTAATTATTGTAGTTATAGTTATTTTTACCACTTTTGTCTTTTAACATTCACACTAGCTGGATAAATGATTAATTCACCATCTTTACAATATATTTACATTTGCCAGTGAGATTTATAGTTTCATATGTTTACTTGTTACTAATTAGTGCCCTTTATTTTCAGCTTAAAGAAGTCCCTTTAACATTTTTTTATAAGGCTGCTATAATGGTGATAAATTCCTTTAGCTTCTGCTTGTCTGGAAAACTCTATTCTTGGATTCTTAATGACATCTTTGCCAAAAAAAGTATTACTAGTTGGAAGTTTTGTTGTGTATTTCCTTCAGCCCTTTGAATATATTGTGCCATACCCTTCTGACTTTCAAACTTTCTGCTTAAAAAATCTGCTGATTGTGCTATGGGTGTTACCTTGTATATAACAAGTTATTTTCCTCTTGCTGCTTTTAAGATTATCTCTTTGTATTTAACTTCTGACAGTTTAATGTTAATATGTCTTGATGTGGATCTCTTTGGGTTCTTATTGGGAACTCTCTGGGCTTCTTGGGTCTGGATGTTTGTCTTTTTCCAGTTAGGAAAATTTTTAGCTATTATTTCTTCAAATAAGTTTTCTGCTCCCTTCATTCTCTCTTCACCTTCTGGGACTCTATAACATGAATATTAGTCTGCTTGATGTTGTCCCGTGAGTCTCCTAAGTGATCTTCATTTGTATGTATGTATGTATGTATGTATGTATGTATTTGCTTCTCTGATTGGGCGGGTTCCATTTCCCTGTATTTCAGTTCACTAATACTTTCTTCTGCTTCATATAGTCTTCTGTTGAACTTCTTTCCTGTATTTTGTTGTTGTTCAGTTTAGTTATTGTATTATTCAGCTCTATGACTTCTATTAGCCTTATAAAAATGTTTTAGCCTTATAAAACACAGTTTAGTAAAACACAACCTGTTTTAGGTAAGCCACAAAGCAATAGCATCTTGTGTCATCAAGCAATAGGGTATTTATAATTAATGCCAAATTTCAAACTTCTCCTTTAAAAAATTATTTCAAGAAACCATGTGTTCCATATATCACGTCTGGTAGTCATTTATATCTATGTAGTTACTATGTTCATTCTTTGAGGATTTAACATCTAGTTACTCTCTCCTCCTTTTCACAGGGATATGGACATCCTTAGTGATATCAGCATGAAGGTGGTGATCATTCCAATACTCTTGCCTCGTAGTTTGACAACCTTAGTTTGATACTTGGTAAGTATCTAATAATCTAGATACTTACAATGCCTCAGTGAACCACCTCATACCACGTTGTATCATGTCATCACCTAGAACCTCATTTGTTTCACTGTAGCAATTTCACATGACCCACTCTTCAACTTCCACCTTGTATTTTCTGTGTCACTCATTTTAAGTACCCTAATTCCAGCAAATACATCTAATCCACTGTTCTTAGTAGCTTTCAACTCTCCCTCTACCCCTTCTTTACTGTCCTTTTTCTCATTTTTTCCTCACCCAACTTAGATATCATGGTTCTTTGTATAAACACTCCTTTGCATACATTCTCAATATATTCCTTGATTTTTCCCCTCTAATAGAGCACCAACTCTGTTTAATTCTCTACCTAGTTATCTTTTCTGTATCTGAGCAGCTGATAGTATCTAGGAACAAAATATAAAGACCTCAAATCCTATATCAACCTTTAATTTATATCTTTTGATTTCCCCTCCAAATTTGCTACCCCTTATTCATGGCTTTCCCATGCGAAGAATAAACAGCACATACATTTTTTTAGTTTCTGGTACCAAAATCCTTGTGAGCATCTTCAACTTCCTTCTTTCTCTCATTTCCCACATCATATATCAAGATTCACACTACATCTCATCACCTTCACAACCACGTTATCCACAATCCACTCTCACTTGAATTGTTGCAATAGTCTTTTTTCATGCCTTTTCCCCCATATAGTCTATTTTTTATGTTGCAGCCACACTGATCCTTTAAAAATCTGTAACAGAGCATGTCTTTTTTCCTACTTAAATACTCTAAGGCTTCATTCTCACCCAAACCAGAAGTACTTTAAATGGTCTACAAGATCCTATATGACCTGATCCTACTCATCTTCTCCTCATCCTGGTCTTGGTCACTGCTCCCTTGCTGCCTCTCTAAGGTCCTCATCTAACTTTACCATTCAAAGTACATTTCTCTGACTAGTAGTGTTGACAACCAGAGAGCTTGTTATGAATTCTGACATTCAGGCCCCACACAGCACTAAACCAGAATCTGCTTTTAAAGATATCACCAGGCAATTCCTATATACATTCAAGTCTGAAAAGTAGGCATATCGGTACTCTTTGTGTAAGGACAAATACCACTTAAAAATAAGGGGTTTAATTCTCCCAGTTGAAAATGAGGTAAGAGAAGTAAAGAAGTAAAGCAGGCTTGTGTTAACTTTATGACCTATGAAGGCTTTCACAAGGACTTGGGAGCCATCTCTTTTTAATGTAAATATCAAGGAAGAGAGTGTCCTTTTCTCCTAGTTTTTTGTGGGAGGATAGGAGCAAAACTACCTACTGTCAAAAAGATAGAAATGATAGGGTAAGTAGATAGATAGAAATCAGCAGGAGGAGAGACTTAGCCAGGTTAGAAAGCCCCTTGCTGCAGTTCCTACTTGGGTCAAGACCCCTTGCAGCTGCCCAGCAGAATTCCAAACATATACATACCTCTAAATCAAAGAAATGCAGTACTAAATGGCAAAGATGGGGGAAAGACATCCTGTTTGTCAGGACAACTAATACCTGACTAGCCCAACAGGGTTCCAGGTTTATACATACCCCTAAGGGATACATTCCCCTAAATCAAAGAAATGCATTGTTAAATGACACAGTGGGGTGAACTAGGCATCTCAAGGGAAAAGAGAGATAAGAGAAGGGTGAAGGGGATTCAATTCTACCCATAGAAATAAAAGCCTCCATGCAAAGTAAGGCAAAGCTGCTTTCCTCTCTTCGGTCACGTACTCCATGTCTCAGAGTGTACTTTCTTTTCCTAATAAACTTTCTGTCTGCTTTATTCTGCACAAAATCCTGTCTTGTGATTGAATTCATTCCTTCAAGAAGAGAAGAACCGAGATATAATGCCATTTCCTTGTAACAGAAGTTTGTTTTTCCTCTGGATAAACCCAATAAGCTAACATAGATGGCCATTGTCATTACTAGGTAAAGTTAGGATGAACAATGTATGACAAAAGGTGCTGTCAAGTCCTCTGACTTGGGGACTAGTTATTGTTTACCTTGAAAACACATTATATAATGCATTTTGTTTACTGGGTATATAAGGGGTGAGATTGCTATTGGTTTTGCAATAGCTTATCTGGTTACCCGTGATGAAACATCACATTCTCATTCAATGTTCATTCAATAATAAAAGGGTTTTCTTTCTCTACTACCTTTATAGAGGGGATTTCTGGGTTTGGAGAAGATTTTGTTATTAATTGTATTTCCTCAACATTTGCAAGTCTTAATTTGGAAGTTTAGTGGGATACACTATTTAATCTACAAAAATTTAAAACATCATTTGCTCACACTACTTTTAGCCTGGCACTTTTAGGTTTCTCAAGAAATCTAAACACTTTAAACTGCTGTTTCCTCTGCAAGCATATTCATCCACAAGATAAGTCTCATTTACTTAAGAAAATTGTTTATTTATCAAAGATTTCTTCTTCACTGTTCTATTTATAAAACACCCTCTCTATACCTCTGCTTCTAAATTCTCTTTGCTTCTAAATATAAAAAATAATATAATTTTTGTTTTGTTTTGTGTTTTTCAATCATCAGAATGTAAACTCTGTTAGGACAGAAATATTCTTTATTTTGTCCCATCTCTATCACTCCCATTTCCTAGTATAGTATTCTTTACATGATATGTGTGCAATGAATATTTTAGACAAAAGTAGGGAGTGAGTTGTCATTCATATGAAAGTGTTAGTAATCAAATGTTTAAAAGTATTTCGTTTTTCACTTAAAAAAAATAAAGCAATAAAACCAATTAACCTAAGATGTCTGTTATGGCAATTTTAATAACAACTAATATTCAAATTATTGTTGCAAAGTAAAATATTGGAAATAAATTAAACCTCTTCTTTCTTGCTCTCCTTTTAAAATTCTGTTCATGTATCTTCCCGTAGGCTCCTTTTTTACTGTAGATTTCTACTTCTGGCTGTCTTGATTGCTCTGATGACCTCAATCAAAAGGCAATTACCTAGTGAGGGTGGAAGGTAATTAATCCTATCAAGTAGCAATTCAGCACACCTGAATAGACAGCTATAGTTCTTTTCAGTATTACATTATTACCACAAAATTTGACTGGAAATTTGATGCATGTAAAATCTATGATAAGTTGTTGATTTATTTGCAAGATTTGTATGATGTTATTTTTTTCCACTAGTAAAGCCATATTTCTAAAAGGCAAAGTAAATAAGGGAGTGAACTGGATCTGGAGAAATGAGAAGATTTACTTAAACTTCTAAATTAGACTTACAAATCAAGTGCATTCTAAGATAATTTTACTGGACTAAGAAAATCTTATAGGAATTTCACTAAACCATATATTTATAAATCTCATAAAATTCTAAACCATGCAATTCATTATCACCCAGAAATGGTAAATAAGCCAGTCATAAAAATGGCAAATTATTTTTACACCTCAACATTGTCATACCTATGACATGTAGCATAAGCCATTATTACAGTTGACCTTTGAACAATGCAGGGGTTATGGATGCCGACTCCATTCAGTTGAAAATGTATATAACTTTTGGTTCCCCCTAAAACATGGTTGTCCCTCAGTATCCTGGGGATTGGTTCCAGGACCCTAAGCAGATAACAAATTCCACAGATCTCATCCTTCCCCTATATAAAATGGCATAGATCAATACATACAATCTACATACAATTAACCCTCCATATTCATAGATTCCCAACTGTACACTGAAAACAGTGTATGTATTTATTGGAAAAATAATCCACATAAAAGTGGACCTGTGCAGTTCAAAGGTCAACTGTATTTAGAAATTTGAATAAATTATTATTATTTTCTTTTAATGGAAACGTCATTTGCAGGAGCTTCTAAGGTAGCTACTTGCAGTAGGGAGGGATGGAACATGTTGCTGTTTGTGAATTCTGTTTCTGTTCTTACAGCTTTCTTCAACAATAAGGATGTATAGAGTACAGTCTTCTCCTTCCCAGTTTTCTTGGTAGCTTTTTAAAAGTTAAATTAGAGCATTGGTCATTGAATTACCATCAAAATGAAACTGAGGGTTTTTATGATTTTGATTGAATTGAGTTTTAAATCCTAGCTCTAGAAATCATCTCTCTCTCTCTCTCTCTCTCTCTCTCTCTCTCTCTCTCTCTCTCTTTCTCCCTCTCTCTCTCTCCCCCTCAGAGACCTAGCCTTTCCCCCAGATAATTAGCAACCCCCCAGGCAGCAGAAGACAATAGCCCAGACCTGACTAATAATCATATGGTCTGGACCTCTGGCAGGCTAAAGATAGCATCTTGACCTAAATTACACTTCAGCTCCTCAGCCCTAAGGTGGAACAACCCTATAGCTTCATTTCCATGAGACCAGATAGAGGGATTCCAGAAAGGACTTCAGAACAGTCTTCAAGACCTGAAGAAATGATGTATTACCCTTACTTCACCTCCAACCAATCTGCTCCCAGCACTATCCCAAGGCCCTAACCCACAGAGTCTTGTGATTTTGCCTTATTTAATCTATAGCCAACATGCCATCATGGAGTCGGTTTAGTTAGAGCACAAGCCCCCCATCTCTGTATTGGCTAATTCAATATTAAAATATTTTTTCTTTCTGTACTACGAATTCCTGTTTCTACATTTCTTTGGGCCAATGCACACAGGCAGGTAGACACAACAAAAAACAATGGAGTTCTGGTAACAAATATTCTTCACTATTAGAAGTTATGCTCTAATTATTTATTTATTTATTTTACCTTTGTTTCTTAGTACCATGTAACCTCTGTAGAGAGATCTGTAATATTTTGTTCACCCCAGTATCCCTAGAGCTTAAAACAGTGCCTAGCACATAGTAGGCACTCTATCAGAAGAAAAATTTCAATGAATAATATATAGTGTGAATAACACCCTTAGTGTAATATATATATATATATATATATATATATATATATATATATATATATATATATATATATATATCATGGATAACAACGTACACTGTTTTTGAGTGCTCTTTCTGATGGAAAAAATCTTTCTGATAAAACAATTGATTATAATTTTCAGTCAATACGGGAGGGAGGGATGGAGGAAAGAATGAAAAGGAGTCATCTGAAAGAAGAGCCCTGTTGTCCATATTTTTCCAGAAGTTACATTTCTGTAACAGTGTAATTGGGGAGCATTTTTGCCTTTATATGGACAACAAACACCAGGTATACTGAGAATTACCCAATCCTTTGTCCACATAAAAGTAAAATTCAAGTTGCAAATGGAAAATACTATCAGAATTTTATTTCAAATGGAAATAAGCTCTATCTTGCCTATATTTTCTTATGTAACCACAAGGCCTGACAGTTCTCACTAAAGTAACAGTTTCTTTTAAGCTGCTTGTGATTGACTGCTCTCAATATGTCAGGCATTCAATAAAGTACTTTTTAAAATCATCTTATTTAATCTTCTCTACAACTCAATTCCATAAGCATTATTATGCTTCTCTTTAAACAAGGATTCTGAGGCTTAGAGAGAGTTCTATATGTTGTTCAAGTTCCAGAAACATCAGGATTTGGACTCTAGAACCCTGCTTTTTTTTTTTTTTTTTTTTTTTTTTTACTTCAACACTAGAGTGTTTTTGATGGGTATGGCATCATGCATGTGAACTATTGTAATTTATTGACATTAACAGTGAAATGTCTTGTTTTGTATTTCAAGCTAAACTTTCTAAAATTTTAGTGTTTGCATGCACATTGAAAAAAATTATATTTATCTTAACTGTAACACACAGTTGATACAGCTTTTTGGAGACCACCTGTTCCCCATATTTTTTAACTTACTTTTTTCCAAATCATTTCATTGAAATACTTTTCTTTCTGTCAAAGGGGACTAGATGGCTGGTTATTTAAAATTCACTAAAGAGGGCCTTTGAGCTATACAGAGGTAAGAGTCAATGGGATCATGGTCTTGCATTTATAATTAGGGAAGCTGGGTTAAATCACCTCTAAGAATCTTGGAGCACTAGACGTGTTTCCACAGCATCTTGTATATATTTACTCTAACTGTAATACTTATCTTGCTTTATTTTACTTATGCGTGTCCTTTATTAGACTGTGAGTGCCTTGTGGAAAGAACCTCCATCTCGCTCACTACCACATTCCCAGTGTAGATCACTATATTTGGTGATAGTGTTTGCTCAATATTTATTGAATTAATAAAATCAATTAACAAGTCTCCATAAGTAATCAGAGAAGTAATTCGTTGGTGTATAAGAATAACAAGAAGTTATGCAACTGCTTAATTGTCAAGGGAAATACCACAATGGAAAGATCCTGAAACAAGAATTGCCAACACACTGCCAACTTAAATTTCCCCAGGAATTTACATCACTTCCTCCAGCCTCCTCTCATTCCACCCCCACTGCACAGCCCAATCTACTGTAAGTAAAAGATACTATTTAAAAACTGGGCATGATACATACCATTCATTAGCTACAGTCCATATAGCTCTGGTTTAGTATTGTCCCTAATTTCATTGCTGTCATGCTCTGTATTTAACATTTCTAGCCCTAATAAGCTCAAACAACAAATTAGCACTTTTAGGCACAGCATGGTTTCAACATTCATTTGGAGTTAGAGGATAAAAGCAGAAGTAACTACTTAACCCAGAAATAAAGAATTGCAATAATTTGTAAAACATTTTTTTAATGATATAAAATAAACCTTTCATCTTCTGAGAAATTCAGTTTGCTTCATGGTCCTTTCTACCAAACAACAAGCCCACCCTAAGCTCTAGAAAACGAGTGAGGCCATATAAAGTGACATCATTTATTTATATCTCCAGAGGGTGCGAATCACATGGACTGTAGTTTGAAGAGCATCTCTGGGGCTTTGTAGTAGAGCTATTGTGGCACAGAAGGTGATGGTGGCAGGATCTCTGTTCTTTGTATAGATAATGCGATTTTCTTAGAAAAAGGTGACAAGGAAGCGGAAATAAACTATCATTCATTTGTTTTGGTTCTTGCTTAGTGGCAGGCACTGTGCTATGTCAACACTCTAAATCCCTTATTATGTATAATCTTCACTTTTAATAGTTGAGGACACTGAGTTTTAGAAGAAATAAATAAATCACCATACTAGCTAAGTGATAAAGTATATGTTAATCAGTATGATCCGTCTGTCTCCAAAACCTGAACTTTCCCATAACTCACATATGTAATTTAGGAACAATTAAAGGGTTTTCATGTCATGCATTTGGATATGAACTTTGTGTGGAAACAATAGGGAGACATAAGTTTTATTCAGGATCATGGGATGATTAGATAGACATTTTAGAAAAATAACTAGCAGAGTAAGTAGAACAGGTATTGGGTGAAATTTACTGAAGAGGCCAGAGTCTTAAAATGATTGTTGTGTGAAGTGAATGTCTTGAAAAGAAACCCCAAAGAATTCTTTCTAAAGGTATCTGATGTAGCTTCTAAAACCAAGTGCAAGTTAGTCTCAATAATCAGGAATCTTTTACCAAACCAGAAGCCTCCAATAAGAAAATTAATTTTGGCTTAGGATCAAATAATCAAATAAAATGTTCTCTATATGGAAAATTCAGAGGTGAGAAGCACACAGAAAAGCAGAGATGTCTGAATGTGTAAACATTAGAAGGTCCCAACTCCCAGAACTGTTTAAATACTAATAAAGGATTATTGTGTCCTTCCTTAGAACTGCTGGCTGTCTCTTCCTCCAAATCTAAAAGATTTGGAGCAAACCTTCATGACATAGTTCAAGACCTAGAGAACATTATGCTAGGTGAAATAAGTCAGATGGAGAAAGACAATGATCTCACTTTTATGTGGAATCTAAAGAACAGAATAAATGAGCAAACTAAACAGAAATAGTCTCAGAGATGTAGAGGAAATACTGATGGTTGCTAGATAGGGGTGCGGGGGTGGAGATAAGGGAGATGGTGAGGGGATTAGAAAGCACTAATTGGTAGCCACAATATTGTCATGGGGGTATGGAAGACAGTTTAGGGAATATAATCAATAATGTTGTAAAGATTTTGTAGGATGTCAGATGGGTGCTTGTCTTATTAGGGAGACCGCTTTATGGACAGTGTAGATGCCTGACCACTGTACTGTACATCCTACATCCAAAGTTGAAGCTGAATAATAATGAACGTCAATTATAATTTTTTATATATATATATATAGTCACAGGATATGGAGTACAGCATAG
The DNA here is from genome assembly GCA_033961575.1 of Aselliscus stoliczkanus. Taxonomy (NCBI): domain Eukaryota; kingdom Metazoa; phylum Chordata; class Mammalia; order Chiroptera; family Hipposideridae; genus Aselliscus; species Aselliscus stoliczkanus. The sequence continues at coordinate 65,863,085 of CM066736.1, forward strand.
GGAATAGAGTCAATGGAATTGTAACAGCTATATACAATGATGTCAGAGGGGTAGTACATTGGGAAAGGGGGTTATCACTTTATGAGGGGTGTAAATGTCTAACTATTACATTGCTTTGGGGCCAGCTGAGTGGCGCGGTGGTTAAGCCTGGCTTGGGAAGCCAGCGGCCTCGGTTTGGGTCCCACATATGAGGGCTAGTGATACTGCCCTCAAAAAAACAAAACAAAACAAACAAACAAAAAAATACATTGCTTTGTACACTTGAAACCAAAAAATAGAGCTTCTAAATAAATCTTTTGTCAGAGAATAAAAAAAATTAAAGGTAATGAGAAGAAAGGGGAAATATTTAGAAAACTTTTTCACGGGCTTTTTTTTTTTTTGATTATCATGTGAGGAATTGGAAATACTCAAATGATCTTTTCCATTCATAGCTGATAAATATTTACTACATGAATCACCCCTGTTCACACCACTTCTAAGCTTTTAACATAACTGCTCTTTCCAGATTTTTAATGGGATGATGTCAACTTGAAATTTATTATCTTCTCTTTCCTATAGATCAAGTTAAACAAACAAACAACGAAAAAACAAACAAAAAAGCACTCTTTACACAATTTCTTTTCTATCCAAAGTAAGAATATCTCAGTACCTTTTCAAAAGTTGTTTCCAGATTTGCTCTTCAACATTTTTTATTTTCATTCAGACACTAAAAACAGTTTATTTTGAGCACTGTGTCTATTTCAATAGGCTTCTTTCAATAGTCTTTCCTAACATTCTGAATGAAGTCATGCAGACATTACAAATAGAATCTTGGATTAAATTTAGTAAGATTAACTTTTTTAGCAGTATTATAACAAGCAGGAATACAAGAGCAGGGCATCAGATACTTAAAAACAAAACAAAACAAAACACAACAAAAAATCCCTGACTTTGTGAGGTTAGTAGATGTCTAATTATTATGTCATTTTGTATATCCAGATCTTAAATATATATATATATATATATATATATATATATATATATATATATATATATATATACACATAAGGAGAAATAAAACAAAACAAAAACCCTGAACAGGGCCGTCCGAGTGGCGTGGTGGTTAAGAGCTGGCTTGGGACGCCAGCGGCCCCGGTTCGGATCCCACATATGAGAGCCAGTGACACAGCCCTCTAAAAAACAAAACAAAGCAAAACAAAACAACAACCCTGAACAGTTCAATCTTTAAATAACTTCTGTGACCTAGGCTATATTTTCACAAATCTAAAAAAAAAACATTTTCCATATCAGCATAACTTAATGTTTATAATAGTGACTTCTCAGAGATCATGGTTTAAACACAAAGGTTTTCTAATATGCTACCACAATGTAATACATTTCATCCCTCTCAGTAAAATGCTTCATCTCACCAAAATGAGAATAATATGTTTGTTATTGACTAACAATACTTAGTCTAGGTTTTAGTTTCAAAAAATATGATTTATAATTTGTGTTTGTTGAAGATTAAAAATTCTAAATGAAAATACCACTCATGGCACTATGAATTTACAAAAGACTACTTACAATTGAATATACACTAGATTTTTCAATCAAACTTTTATCTTCCTAGATAATAAAAAGTAGCATAAAATGACAGGAACACTTGAGCACTCAACAGTAAGCATAATGAATAAGTTAAGACCCATTTACAAATAAAATGAACTTCAACCCTTAATGAAATATCTTCTATGAATTTCCAGGAAAAACAATATTAATACTAAGTTGACTGTATTTATACTGTGGATAGTGTTTTGTTGGATAATAAGTGTAGCTTGACATGTTCACTCCTGTCTTTATTTTACACTTAGAATTCCTACTCTGTTTATAACCACTGGCTCATAAAAAAATACATTTTAATAATTTGTACTTTCAAGAAATCAAACTTTGCCTGCCAAACCTTTGAATGTGTTTAATCACTTTGCATGCTATCACTGTAAAATTAGACTCGTCTGATGTGAAAACAATTTACTGAACAAATAGAAACATATAAAATATAATCAAGCTGCTATTTGACATATTAGACCAAAACTGATTTTTTTAACTTGAAAGAAATTTTGAAAAACAATAATTTTAAAAGGTAATTCATCAAATATTTTCTCTGTTAAGATAATAGTATTTAGAGTCAACACATATTTGATATATTCTGGGTTGAATACATAGATAATTAGGTCAGTCTCTGCCTCTTGGAATTTAAAGTCATTTAAGGACACAATTTCAATGAAATATAGCAAATGTAATACAGAATTCATATTAAAATGTTCAGTTTTCATGCAAAGGAACATATGATATATTAAAAAAAACTATAATATAATCAGTAAGGGCTAATCAAGGGTAAAAAGCATGTATATATATGATTTGAAGCATTTGTCAGTCCTCATGATAAAAATACTGCCATGATGGCTGATCTCAAGCTTCCACTGTTATATCATTAAACTTGGAGTTGAGAAGATAAGCAATAAAAATGTGCAATCAAATTCTGTGCTGGCTCTGGCACACCCTTGTCTGTTATGCTCAATATGGCCTGATTTTGTTTCATGGAACTCAGGCTTTTGAAAGAAATAAACATTACTGACAAAAATCAAGAGTAGAATTAATTAACTTTTTAAGTTTGAGCAAGCCACTCAATTTCTACCAATCTCAGTTTCTTACTTCACAATATTCTTTTGATGTCTCCCTATCATTCTACCATTGAAGAATTATATAATTGAAATTTATGGGAAGGGCTGATTGCACAACTATTTGTTAACTAGTTAACATATCCATGGTGCTAGGTATCAGAATTTACCTTTTTCTATGTGTTATTTACAATCCATAACAGCAAAAATTCAGAGGTTTAAAAAATTGAGTTGTCAATTTCATTTGACTTGTTTTGAAAAATAATATAGTTCATACACTTATAACATTGAGCCAAAGGCAACTAAAAATCACTGACAATACCATCTTCTAATAGCTTCCTTTCCCTGTTAAAATAAAAGTAAATATCCTTAACCTTGTTACCCATTTGATTGCCTTCCATCCTTTACTCTGTCACTCCACTCCAAACACAGGCCTTCTTGCCATTCCTTCAGAACATCGAGTTTAATCTCAGTGTTTTGGACATTCCTCACTTATTCCCTTCCAAATTTCAAGTTTCTGCTCTAATGTCACCCTAACAGAAAGATTCTCTCAAAAGACACCTCTACCAATATCCATCCTCCTTACCATGCTCTAATTTTCTTATTTACTCCATAGCATACTCTATATGTATTTGTTTGTTCATTCTTTGGAAAGTTAAGAACTTTGTTTTCATTTTTACTGCATCTCCAAGTCACAGTGCTTAGAAGAGTTTCTGGCACTCAATAGGCATTCATTAAACACACGCGCGTGCACACACACATGTCCTTTTAGTCGGGGCAGAGGAAGGGCATCACCTGTGTGCACTCAGCTGAACTTTTTTTTTTAAAGATTTTATTGGGGAATTGGGGGAGAGGAACAGCATTGGGGAATCAGGGAAGGGGAACAGACAAGTTGCTGTCTTTTTTTTGTTCTTCAGTCTAGTTGCGGAGGACGTTGCTTCACTGGTCCATGTTGGTATCGTCATTGCACTCTTCCTAGTTGAGGCAGATAGGTCACCGGCCTCTGGATGGTTGCTCACTGTGGCTAGGGGCAGCTTACACAGGCTGCCGGCCGCTCACGCTGGCTATGGCAGCCCACTGCAGCAGGGGCTGCAGCCGACACCGTTGCCGGGGCTCACACAGCCCAGCTCCAGGTGGAGCTGTTGTTAGCTGTAGAAGGCAGTGTCACTGGCCCTCATATGTGGGATCCGAACCGGGGCCGCTGACATCCCAAACCAGCTCTTAACCAATGCGCCACTCGGCAGGCCCCTCAGCTGAAACTTTTAAAGGGTATGCTCAGTCAATTTTCATTGAATATATGTACACAGGACACCAATATTACGCTATAAGTGTGAGTATTTTTTTTTAATTATTCTTTTAGTGTTTGTTAGGCTAGAGCTAGTGCATTAGAAGGCATAGCTGGACAGAAAGTTAATATAGAACAGTTCTCCTGGTCCATGGTAGGAAGGAGGAAGGGGGCAGAATTTCTCTGTAAAAATCAACTAATTAGTACTGAAATACTTGGGATCACTAAAGCTCCTTTTCTTTTGTATTATTTGTCGGGTAACTAGAAGATCTAGTTATTTGCATTAAATGTGTTTTCTAGCTCAACAGCCTGGTTTTTGGCTGCCCATCAGTAGATTTGTGGGAGAAGTGTTGACATTTAATTTATGTACAGCCAAAAATCAATTTATTCTAGACAGAAAAATTGGTTTTGGCAGAATAGTTGAGATTATAAATACAAATATTTTTCCTTGCAGATGGAAAAGTCTCTTACTGTATTACTTTTACATACTTTATATAAACATTTTAAAAGTCATAGATTTTATGTAGATTTAATTGTCAGTACAGTAAAGACTTATGAGAAAAATTAGACTTCAAAATAGGAGGACTGATATTTTATCTTTGCTGAACGCATAGTAATATCTTGTCATATAATCAGTTACTGTTTATCATACCAGACTTATTTGTGATTGAGTCTCCTGTTTGGGGGTTGGTTTACTGCTGTGTATTAATCTTCCTTTTCTTTGCTCTCTTTTAAAGTTATACCTTCCCCATTAATATCTTACTTTAAATATGTTCTCCAGGATGCTTTGATGTAGATTAATTTGCCTGCAGAGAAACAGCAGAGGCAGATGCTTCTCTGACTACTGAGTTCTCACTTTAAAGAACAGTGCAATAAAAGGTTAACAAGGTGCAAGCGGATAAGCTGTATCATTGGTCTTGGACTCCATCTGCTACTGGAGTTTATAATAAAGCAAGTCATATGGTCAAATGTGCAATTTGTTGTTGATGTCTGCTTGCTGAATTACTTTAGGTAAAAACAAATTAGTTCTATTCATCCTGCTCTGTCTACTTGTTGATAATCGAATTCAAATTTAAATATATTGATTTATCTACAGAAATGGGCAGTAATAATACAGCCTATTTTATGGGTCAAAACAATGACACATTGATTATTCTACAAAGGGAGAAATTTATAGAGAATGCAATATGATGTTGTACTAAAGAACATGATTGCATTCATGCTGACTCCGATCATGCCTACCTTGGGGATTTTACATGATTTATTTAAGGCTCAATTTCTTCCTCTGTAAAATGGGATTCAAATAGCATTCACTTCATAGAATCAATGTAAGGATTAGACAAAATAAAATATAGTCAATTTTTTGAATAGTAGCTGGCATATAATACTATATATAACACGTTAGATGATAATGATGGAGGTGGGAGTGATAAAGAAATAATAAAACTGATTACGGTGCTAAATATTATTCATTCTTGAAAATAAGACTCCACAATTAGTTACTAGAGTGAAGGTTAATTGAAAACTATCTACAGATTGTGAGTAACCTGAAGATAGGATCTTTCTATAAATTACCTAGAATCATCACAGTGGTTGTGGCTGGTATACAGGACATATTCAATAATCATTGAATGGCATTTTAAGGTCAGAAACTGTCCATCAATCTTTGTTTCTCCCATGTCCTTCACCAATATACAGGACAATACCTTACCTAGAATTCTATTATAATGATATAACAAGCATGAAGAATTTGGGACATTATGCCTTCTTAACAAGGTCAGATAATACCTTTCTCCTATATAAAAGTCACATAGCAAAATATTATACATTTATGAGACATTTTAATATAAGTTGAAATAATTTCAAATTATAATATTTAATAGTCTTGTTTATCAACTACTTTGTTTTGATTATGATATGCTTGTTAAGGTATTGAAGGAATACAATATGACACATGTAGTCTGGCCTGGAGGTCAGAGTTAAGGTCTATACTTGAGAAATACATGTCTTATGAGACATTCCCAATAGGATTGCATGTGTTCTCAATTCCGCTGATACAGGGATCAGCAAACTGCGCTTTGCAACCACATGGGGCTCTTTCGGTTCGACTTGTCTCAAAAGATTGCAGATCCCTGGAAGAGCCAATCCTGTCCCTCACAACAATTTAAAAATGACTCAAGAGCCATAAATATATTTTTACATAATTACCATTATGTGAATAATATCCTTTACAAATTTTATAAATGAAACTATGATAGTTTTATTTTCATTTTCAATTTTACTTCAGAGGCACATGTACATACCCAAAGAGCTGCATGTGACGCAGGAGCCAGTTTGCTGACCCCTGGTGGCTCTTCCCTCTCAAAAGTTTGCTGACCCCTGAGATTTATGTGAAGTCTAAAGATTGTTTTCCAAATGAATCACATCTAAGATATGAAACTGGTATCCCATAGGGTTACAATGTTATTGTGGTGCTTAGCATAGTGATTTGTAAACAGTCCACTGCTTAAAATCCTTGTCTGAGGATCTAGAACCTGGCAATGGTAAACATTCTAATTCATAGGGCTCTAAACCAAAGGAAATAGAAACATTCAATGAAAGGGTTCTCTTGGGTGGTACTTCTTGAGCTCATCTACAAGCCACACAAAAACCTGGAACTGTGCTGAAAAGAACAGATACCCCTCTTTTGCTACTTATCTGATCCTTGGCTTCTCCATCCCAAAATTATAGCTATATATTGTGTATACCTCAACAGTTGGGGGGAAAAATCCAGTTATGTAAAAATCAGATAACATGTAGAAATAAATTTATATTACCAACACAGATTTATTAAAAGTTTAACTTGTATTATTATACAAACCAAACTGTTTACTTTGAATGGAATAGTACAGATCCTTAAGGATAATGAAAGGGAAGACTTATTTATTAAAGTTTAGAAATTCTCTGTGCAACGTATAACTCAACACCTAGAAATAAATTTGGGCAATGTGCTTACTTTCTACTACCATATACAGTGGTTCAGAAACTTTTAAGATTAGGTTGTTAAAGGAGAGTGCAAAAAACTGCTGATTCATTACTTTTCTAATAATAAACTGTGACGAGTAACTATAAATGGTTATCATGGATCAGAGTGAGCAATAGTTATAATGAACACAGAGGGGGTACATTTCCAAAATAACATGTGCCACATATACACTCCAAACCAATTATGCAAGTAATGTACACATCACTCATATCATGTTTTGCAAATCAGCAAACCTTTTAAAGTTCCTTCTAATGAGAACTTTGCTGATTGTTGCCCAGGTAAAATTAAGGAGGATGTGGTAGTACTTCCTGGACAAATTTACATTTGTTTAGTTCTCTCTCTGTCTTTGGGGCTCTTAAATCATAAATATACATATATATTTATATATTTGTAGTATCGGTCATCTACTGTATTAGTTAGATCACTGTTTCATGGCTCCAGCAATATTGATCTAGATTGCCAGACTTTCATGAAAAAAGAAAAGGCACATTCATTTTTCTACTACAAGTTGATTCTTAGAATTGTTTTCATCCATTGTTTACCAGCTCTTCTATAAACTCTAAAGGAATTTGCTATGTTTTTGTAAACTGGGACCAGTAAAACCCGAGGACATGGTTTGTGAATTGAATTTAAATTTTAGCTGTCTCACTTTCTAGCTAGGAAACTCTAAGACAAAACCAAAACAGAGTTTACTACTTCTTCCTATAATCCTCCACTCTATAAATGATTTTATCAAAATATTTATCATCCTTTTGTGTTATTATCTGCTTACAAATGTGTCTTGCATATGAGGCCCTGAGCAAGGATGTAACTTTATTAATTATGATAGCCCTAGCACAACACCTTATAATACCTAGGAACTTAAAAAAAATTATTTGATGAATGAATAGGCCCTTTCATCACACACACACACAAAAACAAATAAAATAAAATAAAATAAAATATTGCCATGTAATTATTTTCTGACAGGTACATGGTGTCATGTGTGATAACACCAAGCACATGGCTTGGAATACAGTAAGTAATCAATAAATGATAGTTAACTTTACTTCTTTTTATTTTATTTTATTTTTTTAACTTTACTTCTTAAAGATAATTTATTAGCCTTTCCCAATATCACTTATTTTTTTCTTCTATTAAGAGTCATTGTATTCTCACAAGTTAACTTCCATTTCTAGTTCACTTGTTAGGTGATTTTCATACACTAGTAAAATATAATCCACACTTGATGGCTGCCATAGCTTCTCCACACAATTCACTGAGATCACTCACTTTCATCACTTTAATAACTATTACTACACTGCTTTCCTGTCCTTGTTTTACCCAATCTTGCACCTTTATAAAGTTTTTCTTTCCTTCACCATGTCCACCTCTCTACATAAAACAAAACCACCAATATGTATTAATTCATGATTTTTTTTTTACAGATAAACTTAACTCTAACTTAAAAAGAAAACTGATCAGAATAATATTTATCTCAGTGTCATTGGAAGATAATGACTACAAATTTTTCCTGAACAAAAGTAATGAGTATGACTGGAAATATCAATTATATTATTTCAAAATATAAGTATTGCAAGTAATCAGACCATTGGCAGTGGAATAACACAGTATTACCGAAATCAGAAAGTAGATTAAACAAAATCACAGAATTGACCTATCATTCAGGACCACAGAAGATGCTTTATCAAGAAAGAAAATGGTCAATTTTCAGTCAAGATGGCAGAGGGGGTAAATGCTGTGCTCACCTCCTCTCAGGACCACATCAATTACAACTAAACCACACAACAGCCATCATTGAAAATTGCCTGAAATCTAGCTGAACTGAAGTCAGACAATTATGGACATAGAGAAGAAACCACCTCCAGACTGATAGGAGAAGCAGAGATTCAGAAAGAGCTGGTCCCACAGCTGAATGTGAACTTTAAAAATCAGGAGGGATATCTCAGCTGCAGAGGTCCCCCCTGAGAAGTGATCAGTCCTCACTCCAAGGTTTCAGTGCCAGTGAGAAAAGACACCATAACTTCTGGCTATGAAAACCAATGGAGATTGGGACTGAGAGAGATGGAGGGTGGCTGCATGCCCAGGCAATCCTGTTAAAGGACCCACACACAGATTTACCCACTGATGGACTGACTCACTCACTTTGAGCTCCAGCACAGGGGCAAAAGCTCCAAAGGCACCAGAGACATACAGAGAGGAACTGAATTGTCTAGCTTCAGGGTGAGAACAGGATGGGCAGCAGGATAGCCCCAGATGGAGAGACTATTGTTTCTTTGTTCAGCCCTCCCCCTTCATGCATGCAGATGCATGCAGATGTCATATCTGAGTCTCTATGAAACTCTCAGCTTTAGTTTGCCCTCCCCTAATGATTCTCTGAGACCATGCCCCACCCAAATTTTGAGCACACTGAAATCGCTTCCAGGGTTTGTCCATATAAACAGCTTGCCTTGGCTCATACTGCAGACTTTCCTAAAGCCTCTCACAGTAAAGCCTCTCACAGTTTCACAAAACCCAAACAAGCAGCATCTGACTTCCACATGTCCCATACCTCTGGCTGAGCACTCCGAAGCCTGATGCTAGCAACAGCTGGCCTTGGTATGTGGCTTGGCCTCTCATGGCATCTCGAAGCACAGCACGGGTAGAGGTCATCTCTGGATTGTCAGGTGGCCTCAGGCAGGGCACAGACTATAGCTGAACTTGTCTTGCAGTTTGTCCCCTCCCAAGATGCTTTGGGGCTGGCAGGCCCAATGGCCAGCTTTAGGCTGGGCCAGAGCATCACCCAGCCACCTCCAAGGATGACAAACCCAAAGGGCAGACTGGGCAGTCACCAGAGCCCCACTAAAACAAAGTCTGCTTTGTAGGGTCACCTCCTGCACACCAGTTCCTCCACTGTAATCACAGCCAGTCCTTACAACCAATCAGCCTGAGGGTCAATCCCTCCAACTGATGTACAAACAGTATCAAATTTCAACTACAACAGCAGGGCATACATAACCTACACAAGGGACACATCTGGAGAACCTTGCTCTTGGTGACCAGGGAGACTGACCCACTGGGTGTCCCACAGGACACTTACTACATCAGGCCACTTGACTAAGATTGGGAGGATAGCAGCTCTACGTAGAAACAAACACAGGGAGGCAGCCAAATGGGGAGAGAAGGAAACATAACCCAAATAAAAGAACAGAACAAAGCTCCATAAAAAGAAATAAACAAAATGGAGACAAGCAATCTATAAGGCATAGAGTTCCAAACAATGGTTATAAGGTTGATCAGTCAATTCAGGGAGAACTTCAACAAAGAGATAGGAAATATATATATATAAAAAAAAGAACCAGTAGAAATAAAGACTACCATAAAGGAAATTAAGAAAGCATTAGATGAAACCAAAAGTAGGTTAGGTAAAGCAGAAGATTGAATCAGTAATTTAGAAGACCATGTAGCAGAACACACCCAATCACAACAGCAAAAAGAAAAAGTATCAAAAAAAAAAATGAGGATAGCTTAAGGGGTCTCAGGCATAACATCAAACATACTAACATTCGCATCATCGGGGTACCAGAGGAGAAGAGAAAGCATAAGGAATTGAAAACCTATTTGAAGAAATAATGACAGAAAACTTCCCTAACCTGGCGAAGTCTAGACAGTTCAGAGAGACCCAAACAAGCCAAGACAGCACAGAGAGACCCAAACAAGATGAACCCAAAGAGGCCCACACCAGGACACATCATAATTAAAATGTCAAAGGATAAAATCAAAGAGAGAATCTTAAAAACAGCAAGAGAAAAACAGTTAGTTGCTTACAAGAGAGCTCCCATAAGATTGTCAGCAAATTTCTCAATAGAAACTTTTGTAGGCCAGGAGGGATTGGCACAAAATGAAAAGCAAGGATCTACAATCAAGAATATTCTACCCAGCAAAGCTACCACTTAGAATCAAAGGTCAGATAAAGAGCTTTCCAGCCAAAAAATACTAAAGGAGTTCATAACTACCAAAACAGTATTACAAAGAATCTTATAGGAATTCTTTAAGACACCCCCCCAAAAAAAAGCAAATAATAAAATGGCAATAACTACGTATCTATCAATAATTACTTTAAATGTAAATGGATTAAATGTCCAATCAAATGACATAGGGTGGCTGAATGGATAAGAAAACAAGACCCTTACATATGCTGCCTCCAGGAGACTCACTTCAGATCAAAAAACACACATAGGCTAAAAGTAACAGAATACGAAAAAGATATTTAATGAAAACAGAAACAACAACACAAAAAAACTGGAGTAGCAATACTTATACCACACAGAACAGACTTTACAAGTGACAAAGAAGGACCCAGTAGTCCTACTTCTGGGTAATTATCCAAGGACAACCAAAATTCTACAATGTGGGGTCATATACATCTACATCTCTGTGTGTTCACTACAGTACTGTTTACAATGGCCAGGATGTGGAGGCAGCCTGAGTGTCTGTCGATGGATGAATAGATAAAGAGTATGTGGTACATATATATTCATACTGTGGAATATTGCTCGGCCACGGAAGGCAATCTGTGGTTCCATGGATGGAACTGAAGGATATTGTGCTGAGTGGAGTATGTCAGACAGCAAAAGACACATGCAATGTGATTTCACTTATATGTGGAATCTAAAATATAAAGTAAACAAAACAGATACAAACTCATAGATACAGAGAACACTTTCAGTTCTGCCAGAAAGGAGAGGGGTTGGGAATGGGTGATTCCAGGGGTTAAGAAGTACAGATTTGTTATTACAAAGTAGTCATGGGGATGTAGGGTATAGCATAAGGAATATCATCAATAATACTGTAATTACTATGTATGGTGTCAGATGGGTACTAGATTTATGGGGGTGAAAGATAGGATGGGGGTTGAGGGACAGGGTGAAATAAGTGAAGGCTTTAAAAAGTGAAAATTGGTAGTTACAAAATAGTCATGGATGTGTGAAGTATAGCATAGAGAATATAGTCAATAATATGGTAATAACAATATATAGTGCCAGGTGGGTACTAAACTAGTCAGGGGGATCACTTCTTAAATTATATATTGTCTAACTACTGTGGTGTATACATGAAATTAATATAAAATAATATTGAATATCAACTTTAATTGAAAGATTTAAAAAGGGATGGGGAAGGGTATAGGGGAATAGAGTTTTAAATTTTCAGGTATAAAACAAATAAATCATGGGGATGTAATGTACAGCATAGGGAGTATACGAGTGGTCAATAATATTGTTAGAGTGTGGTATGGTGTCAGGTGGTTGCTGGACTTATGGTGATTATTTCTTTAGGTATATAAATGTTGAACTATTGTTTACATGTAAAACTAATATAATGTCATATGTCAGTTCTATTTTTTTTAAAGTTTTTAACAAAAAGAAAGAAAATTGTCCAGGGATCTATTTCACAGATTATAACAGGATTGGTTTTCTCTCTCTCTTTCTATCTCTTTCTCCCTCTCCTCCTCCTCTCTCTCAATGATTCAAATAACACATTGCTATATTGACATGTTCAAAATAGTTAACTAATTTGTGTGTAATTCCAAAAATTTATGTAGATATGCTGCTCTAAAGGAGATGGATCATAATTGCCCACTCCTTAAGTGTGGTCTGTGCATAATAAAAGGGGAGTAACTTTATACATGGGAGAAAGCTCTGCCAGTTGATGAAAGTCAACATCAATTGTGACAAGACAGGTTGATAACAGGTATTCTTGATATGTAATTTTTGATTATTGTTCTTTACCTCTATGGTCTTCTTGCCCACCCACAAATCTATAATCCTGTTTCCATCATGAGAAAAACTTCAGATAAATCTCAATTTAGGGGTATTCTAAAAAATACCTGGCTAATACTCAAACTGTCAAAGTTATCAACAAGTAGGAAAGATGAAGAAACTGTTGTAACTGTAAAGAGCCTGGCCTTTGGCATCAGTTTTGGGGTTAAATGCTGGCTTTATATCTTCCTGGCTATTACATTTTAGGCAATTTCTGAATGTTTTTGAGGTGCTCACTTCTCATCTATAAAGTTGGAAACACAACATCTAAGCCAAAGCATTCATATTAAATGGGATAATGTAGGTAAAAGACCTAACAAATGCTTAGAATGTTGCAGGCACTAAATATGTACTAGTTTTCTTCTTCCTTTTCCTTTAATATACCACCAGGAGCTTAATCCATTCTTAAGTGCTAACGGGTGATACAAAATTCCTCATAGTTAGCTATGATTTTATCCTTATTTTTCCTTATTACAATAAAATACGAAAGGTGCCTTATTTTTGTAGCATTGGATTATTTTTCTATTTTTCTGCATAACCTTAAATATATGCTGAATATATGACAGAAGCAGCTTCCTTGAAATGCTGTCCTACAATTACAATATTTCCAGTTTTGATTGTTTTGCTATTTACTGTTTGGGTTCATGGATACCATTCTCTTATGATAAGAGTAACTTCTTTTTTCCCTAGTCAACTATGTCTTCTACTGTAATTAATTCTAAAGGGAAGCATTACACTTATTAACATTTATAAAATATGAAGAATACTGACTGATTGAAGATTTAAAGACAGTCTGTGGTTTTACAACCACAAGTATAAATGATACAGATGGATGTTTACTGGGTTTGTAAAAATGGCAAAAGTTACATCACCTGGACTCTAGATAATCAGAATTTCCCTATATTTCATGTAGAAAAAAAAAATTACTTCCAGGGCTGCAAGCCTTTTAGGTATTTCACAAAATGTTTATTTCTTCCGTATGTTCATTTTAGAAAAGTCGACCCAACCAATTGTGATTGTCTTTAAGAATAAACTCTTTAATCAGTAGTTTAAATGATCTCATATCACAGTTTCTCATAAACCACAAGAAATCTATTGAGCTGTTGGAAAAGTCATGACGTGTTTTGTTTATGTTTTTCATTTATTTATATCAAGAACAAAGATCATTCAGTGACGTATTGCCCGTTTTTTTCCATAACCTTTTGCCATCTTTCAGTGAGCTTCATAATTCCTTGTTCATAGAAAGACCATCTTTATTTGCAAAAAACTGAATAAGGTGCTGATTTACAGCCTCATCTGAATTGAACGTTATACCAGGCAAGGAGTTTTGAAGAGAGAGAAACAAGTGGAAGTCTGACCGTGCAAGGTCAAGCAAGTATGGTGGGTGTGGCAACACATCCCATCCAAACTTCAATAATTTTTGACGGGTGATCAAACTTGTCTGTCGTCTTGTGTTGTTGCGATGGAACACAACTCCTTTACAATTAACAAGCTCTGGACGTTTCTGGGTGATGGATTTGTTCAAACTGTCCAATTACGAACAGTATACATTCGAATTGATTGTTTGGTTCCTTGGTAGGATCTCGAAAAATACACCTTTAAAATCCCACCACACTCAGAGCATAACCTTCCTCTGATGAATGTCTGCTTTCAGTGTCATTAGAGGCTAATCATCATGTCAGGACCAAGTCCATTTGCATACCACATTGTTGTAAACAATCCACTTCCTTTCACCAGTTATCAGTCACTTCAAAAAAGGATCGCTTTCCTCACGTTTAATAAGCATATTGCAGATGTGTTTATACGTGCCGCCAAATGAACTTCTTTGAGTTCATGCGGAACCCAAATATAGAGCTTGCTTATGTATCCCAGCTTCTTCAGGTGGTCATGAACACCTGAATGATGGATATTCAATGTTTCTGCAATCTCTCGTGTCATGTAACGTGGGTTTTACTTGATCAATGCCTTTATTTTGTCGTCATCAGCCTCGATGGGTCTCCCTGACAGTGGAGCGTTGTTGCGATCAAAATCACCAGCATGAAATTTCAGGAACCATCATTGGCACTGGCCTTCTTGTAGAGTATGTCACCATAAACTTTGTGCAACTTTTCACAAGCTTGAGGCATGAAGTAAAACAGTAAAATATGGCGAAAATGCACAGTTTGATCTTCCATCTTCAACTTGTTGTAAAATCTCCAAACTCAACCAAATCGCTCATTTTTTTTTTTTTTTTTTTTTTAGAATGAAGCTAGAACAGTCAGGTGTCAAATGACATAGCAATAACATAGATGCAAATGACTCTAGTACTTCCAAATATGAACTAGCGCCATCTGTGGCAAAAATGCATCATGACTTTTCTGATAACCCAATAACATCTACTTTGATCCTGGAGTAGTGGAAAATAGTTGTATAATTTTAGTCTGGTATTTATTTTATATTTTGGAAGATTGCAATTTTAATGTAAATCATTGGTAGTTTCTTTGTTGTAATGTTACAAAAAATGCATTAAATCTTCATAATAAATTTGTTTATACACTTTTTTCTTCCTTCAAAGTACTTTGCAGCAGAGGAATTATGAAAAAAAAAATATTTCAAACCAAATTTTCCCTTGCTTGATTTTGACTTTAATTTTGTTTTAGTCAAAAATATACACAAGTTGATATTCAATAATACTAAATTGACTACAATTTTCCTTTCTCCTGAGGAATATGTTTCATTATCCACTTACACCCATCGTTTGTGAATAAAGAGGGTATTTTGTATATTGGCAAAGATATAAAAGGCGTGAAACTCCCCTAATGCAATTTCAGCTAATTAAAGTCTCGTTAAGAAAGAAATAAAAATGAGTTGCCTAGAACTTGCTTAAGTAATTTTAATTTTAATCATTTTATTCTCTCACTAATTAAACAGTTTGATGGGTATCTATAGGCTATTTACCTAGTTTTCTGTATTTTATCCTATAATTTAGTGTGCGCTCACTAATCAAATCATGATGGTTTCTGAAAAATGAATTCTCATTTTTCTCACATTGTTTTATTTCTATTATAATGCATGTATATTTCACCTAACCTTTCTAAGGAATTTTATATACTTTCCTTCAATTTTACAAAACTGAAGTTTTGGAGAATCCCAATATTCAAGGAATAGATAAGATGGAGGAAAAGAAGTCAATAAAAGGCATAGCAAATGAATGGTAAATTGTAGAAAAGACCAATCAGAAAGAAAGGCAATTGACACAGCTAATAAGCATGGTCCAAAGCCTTAGAAAACTTAGGTTTGAATCCAACCTCTAATACTTCTACTAATTCCAAGGTGTGTGAACCTGACTGACTTACTTAGTATCTGAACGTTGGTTCCTCCAACTCTAAAGAGGTTATAATACTATTTACCTTAAATACTTGTGAGAATTAATAATGCCAAATATAACAAATTTATCACTGAGCTTGGCACATGGTTGCAACTGCCAACTACCTTTTGATCACTATTTAGTTAACCACCAACCTAGTGGCTTTTACTTTAATCTGTGCTTGTCAGATCTTCATACATATTCCTTTCTGCCTACCTCTTAAAGTATACTTCTGCAACTTCCATGTTTATGAGTTTGTAGCTTTACTATTTGTAATACTACTTACTAGCTTTTCCTTCCAGTTGGGGATTTTATTACTAGACAATTCTTTCAGTGCTTAGCCTGTATATTCCTCCTTGACGAGACTGTTCTTGAATTAGCCCAGAAGAACTTATTATTTTATTTCTGTTTTATTTTATTTTATTTTTTTTGAGGGCAGTGTCACTGGTATGTGGGACCCGAACCGGGGCCTCTGGCTTCCCAAGCCAGCATTTAACCACCGTGCCACTCGGCTGGCCTTGTTTTATTATTTTTTTAATTTACTTAAACCACTGAAATTGAATGTGGTTTTCTGTTTGTACATGTGTGTCCTAAACTGGCCACCTTTTTCATATTTGTTTTTTTTTAAATTTCTATTGTGGTATTTGAAGCCAATAGTCAATAAAGTTTATTGTTTTATAGTGAATTGAATATCACTATTCCACTCTTGCTTTGTATGGTTAAGCATACTCTGCTGTTTTGCCTATAAAATTAGATATGGAATGATGAATTGGATTAAAAAATCTGCCTTTATCCTATCTTCACTATGTATCCATTAAAAATTGAGAATGTGATCCATGTGCTGCAAACTTTGTATACTGCTGGCCTTGTTCATGGTAGACCATTTGTCTTTTACCATTAAAGTCAAAGAGAAAGACCATTTTTAGATGGCCTCTGAATTCAGACATTTTTATGAAAACACAGAACTGTGATCATTTGAAATACCATTAGTGGACGTTTTATTAGGTGCCTCGAGGGCCTGATAATAGTATCTAAAGTCATTCATTTAGGTCAGAACAATCATTGGAAGTGCAGCTGGTAGTGAAAGTCAGTATCATGTGAGGAGCTACATGAAGCAGTCTGTTAGATTCATCTGTCAACACTGGAGATATTTCAGGAAGAAAACAAGAATTGTTATCATGGAATGTTTTGTTATTTATTTTAAAAATTAAAAGTATAAGAGAACTAAAATAAAAACATTGATAGTATAAAATGTTTTTTCATTTATCATTTTAAAACTAACCGTACATAATTTTATAAAAAAAATAGTCAGCTTAAGAATTATTACTCATTAATTGAATGCTTATGTTAGTATTATTAAGATTACAATTGCCTATGTTATAAGTACTCATTATGATTGAATTATTTCAGGTAAACTGATATAAAAAATGATTTATATATTCTATAATATATCCAGTGAGTCTTGAAGCTTATTGGCAATTATTTCACTTTATTTAAAACACACAAATAACACAGGAAAAAGAACCTTAGAGACACTAAATTTAGTACAATGTAAGACCTATTTTAAAATTACTCATTCAGAGTACCTACATATAAACAGCAAATATTAACAGATCTGAAAGGAAAAATAAACAAAAATACAATAACAGTAGGGGACTTCTGTACCCCATTTTCAACAACGGATACATAATCCAGACAGAAAATCAATAAGGATGCATTGGACTTAAACAAGATGGTAAGGCAAATAGAGTTAACAGATGTATCTAGAAAATTACATTCAACAGCAGCAGATTGCACATTTTGTTCAAGGACACATGAAACATTCTCCAGTATAAGTCATACATTAGGCCATAAACAAGGCTTTAAAATTTAAGGCTGTTGAAATTATATTAGGCATGTATTCTGACCACAGTGATTATGAAACTAGAAATCAATTACAAGAAGAAAGCTAGAAAATTCACAAATACGTGAGAATACTCAACATTCTCCTGAACAAGCAATGGGTTAAAGAAGTATAAAGAGAAACCAAAATATATGTTGACACAAATAAAAATTGAGATACAACATTTTAAAACTTATAGGATACAGCAAAATCAGTCCTAAGAGGGAAGTTCATAGCATAAACACCTATGTTAAGAAAAACACAAAAACAAAAACCTCAAATAAATAACCTAACTTTAGACCTCAACAAACTAGAAAAACAAAATCTAAAATTAAGAAAAAAAAGGAAATATTAAAGATGAAAGGGGAGTAAATAAAATAGAGACTAAAAAGACAATAGAAAATAGCATTGAAATTAAGAGCTGTTTTTTTTTGAAAAGATAAACAAAAATGAATCTATAGGTAGACTGATCAAAGATGGAAAAAGGACCCAAATGAATAATAAAATTAGATTTGAAAGAGGAAACATTACAAATAATATCATACAAATACAAAGAATCACGAGAGAGTACTATAAAGAGTTATACACCAATAAATTGGGCAATCTATAGAAAATAAATAAATTCCTAGAAATATACAAGCTACCAAAAACAAATCATGAATAAATAAAAAACATGAACAGACCAAATACTAGTAAAGAGATTAATTAGTAATTAAAATCTTTCAACAAACATCCAGAACAAGATGGTTTCACCAGTTAATATTTCTAAATATTTAAAAAATAATTAATACAAATCCTACTGAAACTATTCCAAAAATAGATGAGGAGGTAACACTTCCAAACTCATTCATTACCTTGATACCAAAGTCAAACAAGGACACTATATGAGAAAATTACAGGTCAATATCTGAGATGAACACAAATATAAAAATCCTCAACAAA
The DNA here is from genome assembly GCA_033961575.1 of Aselliscus stoliczkanus. Classification (NCBI taxonomy): domain Eukaryota; kingdom Metazoa; phylum Chordata; class Mammalia; order Chiroptera; family Hipposideridae; genus Aselliscus; species Aselliscus stoliczkanus. Next base: position 65,882,017 of record CM066736.1, read on the forward strand.
GTATTAACAAACCAAAATCAATAGCACTTTAAAACGATCATACACCATGATCAAGAGGGATTTATCCTAGGGATGCAAGCATGGTTCCACATTCAAAACTTAATAAATGTGATACACCATACTAACAAAATGAAGGATATGATTCTCTCAATAAATGCAGAAAAGCATTTGACAAAATTTGGTACCTTTTCATGACAAAAACTCTTAACAAAGTGGGATATAGAGATAATGCACATAAACATAATAAAAGCCATATATGACAAGCCAACAGGTAACATCATACTCAATGGTGAAATGCTAAAAGCTTTTTCTCTAAAATCAGGACAAGGGCACTCACTCTTGTCTCTTTTATTTGACATAGTACTGGAAGTCCTAGGCAAAGCAATAGGCAAAAAAAAAAACAACAAAAAACAAACAAAACAGAAACAAAAACCAAAACCAAGTCATCCAAATTGGCATGGAAAAAGTAAAACTGTCAGTATTTGCAAATGACAGGATAATATATATATATATATATATATATATATATATATATATATACCTATGAGTCCACCAAAAATCTGCTAGAACTAATTAACAAATTCAACAAAATTACAGAATACAAAAGTAACATAAAAAAATCAATTACATTTCAATTTATTGACATGAATTATTAGAAAGAGAAATTAAGAAAATAATTCCACTTAAAATTATATTGAGAAGAATAAAATAATTAGGAATAAATTGAACCAAGAAGATAAAAGACCTGTACACTGAAAACTATAAGACATTCATGAAAGAACTTGAAGAAAACACAAATAAGTGAAAAGGTATTTTATACTCATGGACTGGAAGAATTAATATTGTTGAAATATCTACACTACCTAAAGCAATCTTTATCAAAATTTATCTATGGATTCCATGCAATCTTTATCAAAATTCCAATGATATTTTTCACAGAAATAGAATAGCCAATCCTAAAATTTGAATAGAAACACAAAAGACTCTGAATAGTGAAAGTAATCTTGAGAAACAACAAACACTTCTTGATTTCCTCTTATATTGCAAGGTTATAGTCATCAGATCAGTATATGGTATAAAATAGACACATAGATCAATGGAACAGAGTAGAAAACTCAGAAATAAACCCACACACATAGGATCAATAAATTTTGGACAAAGGAGCAAGCAATGGGGAAAGAAAAGTCTTTTCAATAAATGGTATAGAGAATACTGGACTACCACATTCAAAAAAAATGAACCTGATTCACTATCTTACACCATATAAATTAACCAAAAATGGATTAAAGGCTTGAGTGCAAGGTCTGAAACAATAAAGCTCCTTGAGAGAGAAAAAACAAAAACAAAAAAAAAACAAAACATCAATTGTAAGCTTCTTGATACAGGTTTTGGTGATTATTTTTGCATTTGACACCAAAAGCAAAGACAACAAAAGTAAAAATAAACAAGTGAGACTACATCAAACTAAGAATCTCCTGTACTGCAAAGGAAACCATCAATGGAATGAAAAGGCGAGTTACTGAATGGGAGAAAATATTTGCAAATCATATACCTGATAAGGGAATAATATCCCAAATATATAAAGATACCATGTAACTCAATAGCAAAAAAAAAGAAATCTGATTGAAAGAAGATGTGCTATATATACACAATGGAATACTACTCTGCGATAAAAAAGATGAAATAGTGCCATTTATGACAACATGGATGGATTTTAAGATTATTATGCTAAGCAAAATAAGTAACTCAGAAAAACTCAAGAATCATATGGAATCACTGATATGTCATATATAAAACAAAAGCAACAAAGAAAAAAAAATAAACAAAAACTCATAGACACAGACAACTGTTTAATGGTTACCAGATCGTAAGCGGGGAAGGATGATAGTAGAAGAGGGTAAAAGGGGTCAAATACATGGTGATGGAAGAAGAACTGACTCTGGGTGGTAAACACACAACATGATTATATAGATGATGTATTCCAGAATAGTACATTTAAAACTTACGTAATTTTACTATCCGGTATCACCCCAATAATTTTTTTTTTTTTTTGAGCTGAGCCATCTAGCTCAGCTTGGGCTGGGCATCGAACTGCTGTTGTTCAGAGCTCACACTCTTGAGTGAGCTCTTAACCCACTGATCCACTCGGCCGGCCCCACACCCCAGTAAATTGTAATTTAAAACAAAAGAAAAATGGGCAAAGGATCTGAATAGACATTTATCCAAAGAAGGTGTACAGATGACCAACAGGTACATGAAAAGATGCTCAATATCACTTATCACCATGGAAAAGCCAATCAAAACTACAATGGGATATCATCTTATATCTATTAGAATGGCTATTATTAAAAAGATAAGAAATAACAAGTGTTGGCAAAGATGTGGAAAAAAGTAACCACTTGCATTTTGTTGGTGAAGATGTAAACTGGTAGAGCCACTATGGAAATCAGTAGAAAAGTTTCTAGAAATTAAATAAACAGAGCTACCATGGGATCTAATGGTTCCACTTCTGGATATATACCCAGTTGAAGGAAAATCATTATGTTGAAGACATCTGTATTCCCATGTTCATCACAACATTCTTCACAATATCCAAGACAGAAACAATCTAAGTATCTGTCATCAGGTTAACTAACAGATCAAGAATATGAGAAATATATACATATACGCAGACAGTGCCAAAAAATATATATACACATTTTAAAAGGAAAAAACTATATTAATACTCAATGTAATACTCAATGTATACTGATAATAAAAGATGAATACAAGTCATGTGTATACATTTTTTTTGGCACCCCCAGAAGTAAAATATTATTCAGCCTTAAATATGAAGAAAGTCCTGCCATTTGTGAAAGCATGACTGGACCTGAAGTACAATAAGTCAAGCAGAGAAAGACAATTACTTCATGGTATCACTTATATGTGGAATCAAATCAAACAAAAAATGGTCATACTTATAGAAACAGGAAGTAGAAATATGGTTGACAGGAGCTCAGGGGTGGGGGGAATAGGAGAGATTGATAAAAAGAATACATACTTTCAGTTATAAGTTAAGTCTGAGGATCTAAAGTATAACATGGTGATTATAGTCAATAATTCTGTATTGTATAATTGATAATTGCTAAGAGTAAAATTTAAATGTTCTCAAAATATGGTAAGTATGTGAGGTAATAGATGTTAAGTAACACCCAACCTTTTACATTGTACGTGTCCACAAATCCTTTCACACTGTATACACATATCAAATCATCACATTATGTGCTTTAAATATAATACAATTTTGTCAGTTATACCTCAATAAAGCTGAAAAATTAAATTACTCATACCTCATTAGTGTATACACAAATCGATAAAAAAATTCTAAACTTGACATAGTATGGTAAAAATCTGAAATATGACTATTTTAATCTTGGGAGTCACTATAATATTTTAACTTATTTTCTGTATGCTATCAACTCAATATAAGGTAATGGTTACATTTTAAAAATAACTTTCTTGTTTCTTAAGAATAACAAGTATGTTTTTCTTTTAAAAGCAAAGGTTCTACTTCTTTTTTCCATTTGTTTGAAAGGATTTTATGTTATTTATGTATTAACTTATTCAACAATATTTCTCAGACATTTACTATATGTCAGACACTGTGCTAGGTGTTACCATTAATTACATAATAAAGGCACCTTCAGAATCTGATATTTTGGACTGGACAGTCAAAGAGATAAGAATTATGATAATAACTCTCTTAAAAATCAAATTTTAACTTGAATCCAAAAGTAATCAAACTTTCAGATTCGATTAAAGGAAAGGCCCATTCTGGTTAATGTGATTTTTATTAATTAAGAAATCATTAAGGAATAACTAAATGAAATCCTGCACCATAACTTTCCAAATTAATTTAAATCTCTAATCATATTCAGTTCCTACTGCTTGGGGCAAATTCCAGGTTCTGATTTGCATATGCCTGTTTTTTGACATTTTATATACCATTAGTTATTCTGCTACTTTCTTTCAAAAAGTTATTATGTCTGATCTAAAAGAAAATATATCACAAATTCATTTGTGTGTGTGTGTGTGTGTGTGTGTGCGCGCGCGTTTCTGTGTGTGTGATATGTGATGCAGAAGCATATAAAGGTAATATCTATACTAGGCTGATTCCAATCTATAATGAAAAAAATAATCATCCATTTCCTTTCATCAGTACTGTGCTTAATCTGCAAGTTTCAAGTTATAGGCCTCAATAATTCAGAATGGGCCACTATTGAATTATTACACAAATTTCATTAAATTCAATATAGGTTCAAGCAGTATTTTTCTTGAATATAGTGGTTATTTCTACTGTCCATTCTGTTGAGAAGGGAGTTAACCTGGCATAGGAAATAAGAACTGGTAAGATACAAAACTGGTTTCTGCATACATTTTTTTTGTTGCTCTCTGAGTCTTAAGTGACTTGATCGGCATTTCACCGCAAGTTATGTACCAAGCACTTCATCTGGTGGTTGTGGTGCGTATGTGTGTAACACAGGCAGGTCAAGAGGTAAACCTGTTTCTGTCATAGAAATGTTTTGAGAACTAGGCAAGTTTTTGCATTTACAAGGGATTCTAACTGCAGATTTAGACCTCAGAGCTATGAACAAAGCTACATCTTACAGTAACGGTGGTGAACATTTTATATTGTTTTTTGCATTCATTCAGAGCTGTAAGTGCATACTTGCAATGTGGCAGTAGCTTCCATATTGATCTTGTGATGATCAGCAATCTGATAGCAATGAGCTTCTCATAGTGATTAAGACTAATCAGTTCATATTTATTGTTTGCCTGTCATTTTGGGAACTGAAGCAAACTTGTGAACAAAATCGACACCGTACCTACTCTCAAGTAGCTTACAAGTGTGCAAAGTGCTGTGAAAGAGAAATATAGGAGTTGTAAAAGCATCTTTTAGAAGACTGAGGAGTAAGGGAAAGTTTCTCTAATGCTGTTTATACAGTGATGTGAAAAAGAATTAGGAGTTAGGAGGATGAAGAGGGGGTTCTCATTCATGGCGACACATTAGAATCACCTGGGAAGTTTTCTGAAAAGTACTGACACATGGGCCTCACCTCCAGATATTATTATTATTATTATTATTATTATTATTATTATTTAATGTCTTAGGTGCTGCTTGACTGAGATATTTAAAAGCTGCATCAGGGCCGGCCGAGTGGCACAGTGGTTAAGCGCTGGCTTGGGAAGCCAGCTGCCCCGGTTCGGGTCCCACATATGAGGGCCAGTGACACTGCCCTTAAAAAAAAACAAATCAAACACAAAACAACAGCTGCATCAGAGATTCCCAAGTGCAGCCAAGGTGAAGAACCACTCGATGTTCCAGACAGTGGCAACAGCATGGGAAAGTACAAGGACTGGAGACCCAACAAGTTTAAGGACATAGGGACATAGAACTCTTTCAGCATGAAGTCAAGGATAGGTGGAAGTGTGGATGATTGAGCCAGAGGGTAGCTGGCAGTAGGCGCAGCGATGCAGCTGGACAGCCTGAGGCCCAGAAAGAAAACGAGACACAACCTAGAGGTGGGTGGGGAAGAGGCATTATTTTATACAGAACAGGCATTTTATGATGACCATGTGTCAGGTTGATAGATGAACCAACTCTAGCCGGTTAGTACTAACTTTCTATAGGTGATTATAAACTGTTACTCCTAATAAATAGTTAATAGAAATGATGTATAACAATGAAAAGAGATGTATAAAACATTCATTTATTTAACTCCAGGTTATTTGGAACTAAATTTATTGTCATTCCAGTTAGGTGACAAAATATCTCTTGCAAAAATAAAGTTATGTATTGATAACAGAGAATGCAGTAAAACATAAACCTTAACCAGAGAATAATAAAAAAAGCCATAAGGATACAATTTTAAGGGACAATTAGAGTGTTGATTAGTTGTGACATTTTCTTATGATTTATGCTTTTAACAAGGTAAAAATTCTGTAGAAAATAAGCCTTTATTATTTATCTTCCCTGCTACTCACAGCTTGGATGAAGAGAGAATATGTGTGTAGGAAGAAAAGAGATAGGCAGGGAGGGAATATGTGGCCAGTTTATAGCCTATATGTGGACAAAACATTTACAGTTGATTAAAGTTTCAATAAAACAAACAGCACAGGTTTGAAATCTAGAAATCGGGACAAAAACATGAACACAAAGAAATAAATGGCCCAAATTAGATGAGTTCTAATAAATATTATTGTTTAAATGTCAATAAGAAGACATTTAAGCTTAGGGAGAAATGCTTAAAAGTAGTGGACATCAGCTGATTGCTTACCCAGCATCTGTTTCCCAATGTCTGGTTCCTACTAAGTACTGAGAATTTTCTTCAATCATCTTTCTTTCTCCTACACTTCACAACTGTTTCAGAAGAAACTTACGTTTACCCACATTCCAAAGATAAGCCCTGCTTTGCTAAAGGCCAATAATGGCAATGCCATCAACCTCTACACAGAGTTTGATTTAGAAAAATGTCTGGAATCATCAACACATGCCATTAGTCCTTGCCGCCAGAGATTTGTTCAGGGGCAGCCACATGACCTTCACCAATGGGAGTTGGTTGAAGAATCTAGGTCATGAAGTTCCACACAAGTCTTTAAACATAGATACACTGAAGATGCTCAAGCTATTTCTATGGATGTCGAGATTAACATTGCTGTAATCATTTTGAAATCATAGGGAAGCCTGTGTAAAGATGGAACTGACCTTGTAGAATGTACAGCCAAGATCTCCGATGACATCTTTGAGGTTAAGCTCTTTTTAACTGTGGACCTTCCAGTTACTGAGCCAATAGGTCCTCCTTATTGCCCAAGCCATCTTACATTGGTTTGTTTGCCACTTGCAACAAAGAAAGAACCTAAAATGTTACCCATGCAATGCAAACACAAAAGCAGAGTTCAATATTAGGATCACTTTTCTTCCAAATAAGTTCTCTCTATGCTGTCATGCCCTATGGATTACTTTTCAGTTCAATCTTGCCATAACCCAATTTCTCACCAAGTCATTTGATATATTTTTCTCATCTGCTAACACACTACTATAAAATTATTGATTTATGAGTAAAATGTAACACCTACAATTTCCTCTCAGTCCAAGTCACCAATTTTAGGCGTGTTCTGACTAACATAGAATATATATATATATATATATATATATATATATATATAACCTTTGGGGAGACTTTCATTGTTGAAAATGTGTTATTCTCCTTTTCATAGAGTTTATTTGCCAAATAATAAACATTTTAATTGAGAATTGCAGTATTTTTGTTGTTTTAACTAACAAACAGACATTTTTATAATGCCTTTTCAAAAAGCAAATGTATAGTAAAAGGGAAGAACTACTACTCAAAGTTAAAATAACTTTGAATCAGGTTTCTTTGTTTAAGGTAATTGAAATAGTCCAAAAAACACTTGTTGGACTCAGAGATCTGTCATGGGTAATTGGAATAAAGTCCTTTCCCATGCTACTTTCATTTTAAAGAACTTAGATACAGTTCTTCACAACGTCACGAACCAATTCTGTCATTGTTAAAATTTTTCTGAAATACATCCTCACTTTTCTGTTGTCCTGAACTCTTGATGGGGGGGAGGGGCAGCAGTGAAATTAACAGGTAAATTCTCGTTTTGGCAATCAAATATCAATCATATTTAGAAAAACACATTGGCAAATTCTAGAATGTTTGCAAAACTATTATTATGTTAAAGGAAGTACATTTGTATTTTTACAACTTGAACCAGTTGGCCCAAATTGTTTAGAAGTGAAGGATACCACCCAATGATGCATTATTTACAGTTGTGAAGGCATTAGGAAAAAAGGCTTGAAGTAGTGCATTTGCATTAAAGCACAGCTTTACAGCCACACAAACAGTGCCGCTCTTGAAAAGGAAATTGTTAATAAATCCAGTACTTTATAGCTTTGCCTTGTAAAAAGCTTTTTGAGGAGAGGAGGGATAGTTTTCCCTTGATGAAACAGCGCTATCGTTGTTCTGCTATAGCAAACGGAAGAATGACTAGGGAATCAGCAACACACTCGTAATGTTTCAGACTGATGTGTTTTATCACCCATGGAAGTCAGATGAAACCCTCCTGGTCTTTTTAATACTCTTTTTTGGAGATGGAATTTGAAATTTCCTTTTTTATGTGAAAGGAATTTAAAGAGCCTTTAGAGTCCGGATGCATCAACCATGGCAGTGCCATACCCAGCAGTCTTGACATCTGCACAGGCCTTCTGTGTCCCTGGTAGATTCCATGCCACTGTTGGAAATGTGTCATTATCATCAGATAATCCTCCACGTGGAAAAGTCTAGGGTAAAGCAGCTTCTGCGTCAGGACAAGCATTTCCAAATACTACTGCACATTAAAATCACAATGGCCATGAAAAAATAACAAAACTACTTGAAGTAAATTATAGGTACTTCTACCCGGTAAAATAGAAATATAATTTCTAGAAATATGAAATATGTAGACTTAATATTTAAAAAAGCGAAAAAAGCTGTTCAACTTGAACATATGAGAATCGGATGAGTACAAACTGCTGGTAAATAGTAATTCCTTTAAATAACTTGTTTGCTACCTATGGTATCATTGTTCTTATATACAATCAGTCAGAATCAAAACCTGGCAAAAACCCAACAACTTAACAAGAGATAAATGACAGTTTGTGTCTAAATATTTTGTAATTAGTACATAGAAAACCAAATTTCTAAAATATTTTGTACTTCATTTTCTTTTTTTCTGTTTGGCATATAACCACAGACATATGGAGCCAGTATCTCAGAAAAACAATAAAATTAGTTACTCATCATTTTTTCAGGTCTTTTGGTTTCTTTTGCTTTGAGAGCTTTAAATATTCGTATACAAAAAAACAAACGAATAATAAAAACGATGACTTCACTTTCATAAAAAATATCTTTCATGCAATAAAAATTATTTACAGAAACTAGTGAAATATACCTTGCCTGGTTCCTCTGACATGTGTGAGAATGAATGCTTTTAAAAGCTGAAGACCCTGCCCCCAAAAAGAAAACATAAAAGGACAGTAAAAAAAAAAAAAAAAAAAAAGTCTTATTTCTGGATCACCTGTCACTGTCTCAGGAGCATCATGAATTAATGAGTTAATGTTAAGTCACTTGGCTATCCATAATGTCGTTCAAGAGAATGTAAAAGGATATAGAGGAAAAGAACAAATTATCTAAAAGCACATACGAGTAGGTATCTGATATCTTTTGTTACAAAATAAAGAACAGAAAATAGGAATCATTCTGTCTGTATATCATATCTTAAATAGGGCCTGTCAAATTTATCAGTACAATGATGGTTCCTAATCTTTATTTAATAACAAATTTTTTAAATTATGTTTTCCCTTCCTTCTGCAGCTTCATCTATCTGTGCCTTCCCATGAGCTCTAATCAAGCAGATTTCTGTCTCAATGGTATTTTTATGTCTAATGTTATTTTTATGTCTAAATCACCCCTATTAACTTTCCAAAAAGTTAGCAAACTTTTTTATTGTTCAAGTCTCAGGTTAAATGACATTTCCTTTGGGAAGACTTTTAAAACAATCTCATCCCCTTTCCCCCACCTGATGATTCTGTTGATCCTATTGATTTCATGAGATCTTATGTTGTCACAGTACTTGCTGTGCTGATTTGGAACTATTTTATTTACATATCTCTATCTCTATCTCTATCTCTATCTCTGTCTCTATATCTATATATATAGCACCTTCAAATTAGCAGTTGTCAATGTGAGCACCATATTGGTATAATCTGGAGGTCTTTTAAAACAATTAAGTGTCTGAGTTGCACTCTTAGAGATTTCAATTCATTTGGTCTGGGGTAGTAGGACTTAGGTTTTAGTATATCTTAAACATTTCAGGTATTTATAATATTTAACCAGCTTTGAAAACCATTGTGCCACATAGTACATTCAAAATGATCAGGGTTCTCATTGTAACCTGTGTCTAATAACATGTCTGGTATTCAGATGGTACTTTGCAATGGTATTTGAATGAACAGAGTTGAAGACTGTACTTGTTTGAATAATAATAGACATAGTATCATGATTATTGCACATTTTAAAAGGGTTTTATAGATTACAAAACACTTTCATTTTTATAGGCTCATTTCTTTGAGAATATTTTGGACAAAGCAGGCACTTGAATTAAATAAAGCTGTGGATAAATAGCAAGATACTGATTTTTGTGCTGAAATGTACAATATTCTCTGAAAAAAACTATAAACATCATTTGTAACAAAGGTCAAACACATCTTCAAATGATCATTTTGGCCATAGAATTTATTTTTCAGGAGTAGAATACATTGTTTTAAGTACACACACACACACACACACACACACACACACACACACAGTGTGTTTTATATATAGTATATGTGTGTATAGTATATACTTTTGCATATTTCCATATATTTTTGAAGTGTGATCATTTTTATCAGTTTATGGAAAACTTTTAGAATAGCTTTTGCTCAGAGTCAGTAAAATGAACATAGTTGGCAGTGTTTTCTCTGGGTCAGCTATAACACTCAATCATTAATATCTCCTTTCATGTCATATTGATTATATTCTACTTAGACTCCACTGGCACTTGAACTAAAATACTAATTTGATTTGATATCTCAGTTGAGAAAGTTATTGAACCAGAAATCAATCATCCACTGATAACTACTTAAATGCCTTCTACTCCTCGCTACCATCTCTACCTAACCCCATCACATATTCTTTTCATTTTTTAATTTTTAATTAGAGATACTATTTAAAAAATTAGAAGACTTGTGGCATGATCTTGAATTCATTATAGTTATTTATGTAATTCATTAAATTACATAACAAATATTTAGGTATCTAATAGATGCCACTAATCATTTTTGGTAGTGGGGACACGATTAAAAAAAAAAAGAACAAAAGAAATCCCTTGCTATTATTGAAGGTATCTTCCTAGTCAAGGAAAATGGGCAGAGGCACGAAGTAAATAATAAATTTACAAAATTATGTCAGGAGGCCATAGTAGTAAAAGAAAATTAAATAGTCAATGGAAAGAATACAGAGGGCTTAATGCTTTTTATTTATTTATTTTATTAGATATCATGTGCAGAAAACTATATCTTAAAAAAATCACTTGAATACATGTCAAACTATTGTCATTGGTAATGGTTTGTTCTTATCTTGTTTAATAAATTAATGTATTTATTCTCTTTAGCCCCTTTCCCCATTGCCATTTTGTTCTCTAATCTAAAAGCAACTATTCCAGTGTACTCAGTGCATACCACATTGTTTGCATGTGTTCTTATAAACTATTTTTGATAAGACAAATTAATTATAGTGAATTTGTAGATCTCATTTTCTTATTCACTTTTAAAAAAATTCAATGTTATATTTTACTACATATACATGTAGTCAATTGCTTATAAGTTTGGCACATGATAGCCGAGAGTGCATTCTCCTCATTTTACTCATCCATTACAGGGGTCATTAGTAGAAGACAGTTAGCCAAGGGTCTTCAGATAACGTGGTAATCTACATATTTAAAGTCTATGCAAAATTATGTTTTTTTCTATTATTGTTCTTTGAATAACCGATTGTCAAGATTGAATTAAATTCAGTATCATTTAGTAAAACCCAGTCTTCAGTTCTTGCATTCCCTCTGCAATTGTCAAGCTGAAACATGTGAATAGTATACTTGGTATTGACTGTGAGATAGCCCAATCATGACTATTTAAAAAGTTCTTTTTTTATTATAAAATAATAAAATTAGTGAAAAATGAAAACAGGATGATTGACAAAAGAGTGCCTAAGTGAATAGAGATGCTGCCATGAATTGCTTTAGAAAAATAGAAATGTATTAAATAGGAAGTCCAGCTAGAAACAGAACCCAGAGGGGGAATAGAAGTCTCTGAAGACCATTAGTCCAAGTATTATAAGAGTAGAATTTCCACAAATTTAAAGGGTAAAGCAATGAAGAAAATTATGCAACCTCCAAAGCCAAAGAGAAGTTAGAGTAATTATTGATTGTAGATTTGTATCCAGAAAATATTTCATTATTATTACGGTGATGGCATAGTCTAAAATGATCTTTAAACTGTATTGGGAACTCACTGTCTTGCTTTATGTATGATCTGTGAAAGGAGTGAGGTTCCCTTTCTTGTGTTTTCAAGACAAATGGAAAACTTACAGAAGGTAAAGTCGAGTTACAAAAAGATTAAAAATTATTTCTGTGAGAAGAAGTTAGTATCCATTATCCAATCTGAGACAAAATAAAGCACAGAGTCACCTCTAAACAAGGAACTATTCTGTAGTCCAGGTTCCCATATTGTTTTTCATAAGACCCAAAGACATATAGCTCTAGGCACTTTCTGAGTGGAAAAATTAGTAACAATTCAGTTGTCAGTATTAAGTACTCTTATACTTGTAAATGGAGGTTTGAGATTAGAAATGAGGTTATCGGGCCGGCCGAGTGGCTCAGTTGGTTAAGAGCTCGCTCAAGAGTGCGAGCTGAGTCTGAGCAACAGCGGTTCGATGCCAGCCTGAGTTGCCGTTGAGCTGCCAACAGGTGACAGGATGGCTCAGCTAAAAAAAAAAAAAAAAAAAAAAAAAAAAATAGAAATGAGGTTATCATATGTCGATGTCAGGGACTGGTTTATACAAAGCCTAAATGATGGAAATCAATAAGTTTATTATAGATTGTGAGGCCCTAGGATTTTTAGAATAAACTGAGAATAGAGAAAGCAAATTAGGAGTTGATAAGAAAGGAATATAAAACCATACAAACAAAATTTCAAAAAATGAAAAATCTGAAGCTTTGAGAAAGATAACAAAAAGATTTAATAGAAAACGTTTGACAGCATTCTCTACTGATTATAAATTATTCCACAGAATATCAACAGTACTGATACAAGGCATTTGTGACATGGAAAGACTAAGGAAAAACAAAACCAATTTTTAAGCATGTTGGAATGTAAGTAAAAGGTAAGGATATTATATGTATGACTCACACTACTTGTACTACTACACAAAAAATTCTCCACTCATACAAACACTGAGTGACTACTACATTATTTTTATGGCAACAATGACCACTCTGGCTCGGCTTTGTTCCTCACATCTCCTAGGCAAACAAACAAAAACCTTTCAGATACCCAATCATCGAATTGCCCTGCTTCCTGACAGAACCTAATCCAAAACAGATCCCCCACTTCCTTAAACCCCTTCTAAATCACTCAGCAAAAGACCATACCCTTTATCAAGCCCATTGTAACACCTTAGTGAGACACCCCATAGTTCATTGTGGTGTACAGTCTCCCTTGCTGCAATGATTCAGTAAATCTAACTTTAGTCAATACTGGCTATTATGTAGGATAAGCTACCAGTGTATAGCATAAGACCAGGAAGGATTTTAGACTGTTGGCAGCCTCTGGTATGACATGAAAATATTGGAATTAATTACAATTGCAGTGTTATTTTTGGAATGTGCCTTGATTAGAATGTCATTGTTAGACATCTGAAATAACATATTTGACAAGCAAAAACAATCTACATTTAAATTCATTTTCAAGAACTTTTACTTCCCTCTATCAAGACAACACCATGTCACTGATAGGGAGCAATGTCCCTTCAACCTGGTCTCAGAAGAAAACACAAGGAGCAGATCCCCAGTCCATCCCTACTTTGGAGCAGAAACTTAGCTGAACTGTGATCCTCAGATAAAGTAAGCAAGAAATACCTATCTATTGTATTAAGCCTCTTATATTTTGGACATTTTATTATCACAGCAGAAGATAACTAAGACATTGGGTTTCTGGAACAAAGGTACATTAGGAGTGGAACGTAGGGTCAACATTTTCCTTATGCAGCATCCAAATCATTATGTCTATAATAATACAATAGTATTTACTCTTTTGTGACTCATTAAACCTCCTTGAATCTTTCTTTTTTTCCCTCAACTCATCTACAAATCTGATTTCTTCAGTACATTCATGATATCTTTGGCATAGGGATCATTGTCATTTTTGAAACTCAAATCCAGCCACATCCCTGGGTACTTTTATGATCCATGGTGATAATCCATTTGTGGTAGATTAAATATGGATATATATGGATATATATCCACATATATATCTATATCTATTATATACCTATATCTATCATATCCTCTCTTATTAAGATATGGATTATATTTTCACTCCTTGAATGTAGGCTGGCCTTCTGACTTGTTATGGCCAATAGAATGTAGTGGAAGTTATTTGGTGTAAGTTCTAGTATGTGGACCTAATAAGTCTTATAGTTTCAAATTTCACCAACTTGGAACATTGCTCAAAAGCAATAATATAAGGAAGCCAGTCTAACCTATTGGAGGGAGAAAACAAGATTTTCTAGACAAAAGTCAATACCAACTGTCAGAAATCTGAGAAATACTAAATTGCTCTTGGTTTAAACAACATTTGGGCTTTAGTTAACAAACAATAGCTAACTAAAAGTATCATCCAATGACCTGAATTTGCTGTTCTTTAATAACATCATTTTCAATAGCCTTCACTTCTCAATAATTTCTCTTGGCTATATTTTCAAGATTATTATCACTTAGATTCTCTTATAACTTCAGGTCAAATGTTTTACTCCTTCTATTATAACTTGCTATTTTTCTTTTTTCTCTCATCCATCAATCATTTGGTAGCTTCATTTTCTCCAGGTCTAGTTTCGTTTTGACCCATTTTTTCCTGACCAGACTAGAAAACAAGGTTGGGAATCTGAAGCACACCTCTGCAAATATTCTGAATGTTCCATGGACACTTACCCACTAACAACTTCAACAAGTATTATTAACACAATCAATTGGCCTTCTGCGTTCTTCCAGAGTTTTCTATTAGATAGATAAGATAGATGATAGATAGATAGATAGATAGATAGAGGCACTACTACCCACCTAGTCACAAATAATTTATCTCTCTCTCATTACCTTTTTTACCCCAACAATCATACATGCAAATTTTATTTTATTTTATTTTATTTTTTTGAGGGCAGTGTCACTGGCCCTCAAATGTGGGACCTGAACCAGGGCTGCTGGCTTCCCAAGCCAGAGCTTAACCCTTGTGCCACTGTGCCGGCTGGCAAATTTTATTTTATTCTTTTATTTTTTTAGCCGAGCCATCCTGCCACCTGTTGGCAGCTCATTGGCAACTCAATTCGGGCTGGCATCCAATCGCCATTTCTCAGAGCTCAGCTCGCACTCTTGAGCGAGCTCTTAACCAACTGAGCCACTCGGCCGGCATTCACAAATTTTATTTTAATTTACCCATTTTATATGCTGGGAAACTGAGACCAAGAGAGATTAATGACTTGTGCAGAGCTTCATGGTAAACAAATCTTAGAGCCAAGATTTGGATGTATCTGATGTCAAAAGCTTTATATTTAGTGAAACTTATTTCTAATTTTTATATTTTAATATTATCTGCAAAGGATATAAATGTAAAATTATAAATAGATGTGTTGAAAATAGCAGGCATTCTTTCAGCTCCGAAATTGGACCTTTGACTGTTGGTCATTAGTCAAGGAATTAAGCTTAGAGTTTAAGTTAGTAAAACGTAAAGTACTTTCTGATCTGTTTATGCAGAATTCTTTTGAAAAAGTTAAATATTTTGATAACATCTTTGATTACTACTTGCTTATGCTTCTGAGTTATATGAATATTTAAAATTAAATTTAAGAAGTAATACATGTCATTTGATTTGATATATAATATTTGCCATGTTTTAGAGGAAGTATGTGGTAAACTTCCTGAGATATTTTTTGTAAAGGGAAAACTGTACTTGTGAATTTATAAGTAATATAATGGTAATGAAAGTACAAATTTCTATTTTTATAATGTTAACAAGATATAGAAATGTTAGTGAGATGAGGAAATCTGTTCATATATATGGTTGATTTCCATTTTCATGCTTTTTTGGTAATTAAAAATAATTAAAATATCAGTTAATTTCAATTAAATAGAAATGGGAAAACAAGATTGAGCTTAGGATATATGATAGCCAGCATCCAAGATATTTTTTATTTTTTATTTTTGAGAGCAGTGTCACTGGCCCTCATATGTGGGACCCAAACCGGGGCCACTGGCTTTCCAAGCCAGTGCTTAACCACCTCATCTCTTGGCTTGCCCCAAGATGTCTTTTAAAGGTCACCTGCTCTTATTCTCTAACAATGCTTCATTTCTTTTCTTCTCTTTATCTTTGTGTTTTGAGCACTTAGTCTGGTTTTGTACCCTAGTGATAAGGTTTTTCTAGATATAGAACTTTAACTGAAACTTGAACACTGGTTTTTCATCCTTGCTTTATTTAGCATTGTCTAACACCTCACTGCCAATGTTTATCTAAACTTGGTTATTACTCAGATACTATTAAACTTGACAGTGATAACTATCATTTACTGATAAAGTAATCTGATAGGTAGGCTACAGAAAAATAATAGCCAGGACCTCAATCTATCTTGGGAAAACTACTCTGTTGTCACATAACCTGCCTGTCTGCCTCCATGTGCCTCTCCATAAAGACAGATTATAACTTCGATATTATTCTTATTGTATATATCCCTGTTTGGCAACAAAGGATGGCCGGCTAGTCAATGACAGGTAATTATTTTCAAGAGAGAAACAACCCAAGCCAGATACAGTCATGTGGGTGCCAGTGGGTGCCCGTGGGTGCCAGTGAGTGCCATGGGAGAAATCAGGGAGAGGAGAAAAGGGGCATAATCCCCTTGCTTCAGGTTCTGGCAGCCTGCCTGTGAAATGACCTATTGATGTGATAATACCTGTCCTCCCTGCATTCTTATCAGTAAGACTTGGCAGAGGAAACTTCTGTCTCTTAAGAGGTACATGACGATAACCTCATGAGGCCTCTGGTAATGGCAGTTTGCAGGCATGGGAAATTAGGCCCGGAGGTTAATTCTTGGGTGGGAGACTCACAGACCACGGAAGCTACACTGACCCTTGCTTATGTGTAAGATAATAAAAGGAACAGTCAGGCCCGATTCGGGGTTCCAGTCCACGAGGCTGAAGTCCCCTGGCCCAGCTGCATTTTTCTCTCTTATATCTTGTCTGTTTCTTAACTCTTCGCCATCTATTCACTTCCACCTGCTCAGTAGTGCAGGACGCGACACTCTGTGAATTAATTAAGTGCCTACTATGAAAATAAGTTTTCTAGAAAACGTCTACTTAAGTCCCTCCTGCACATTTAACCTCTACTTTTCTGTGGGTCAAATCTTATCTGTATTCCTGCTCCAAGGTGAGGTGGCCGAGGCCTGCAGATAGCCCTTTCTTGTCCTCAGTAACCTTGGATCCAGGGGGAGCACTCGTATCTCCTGCCAGCTATTTTTTCCATTCAAGAAATATTCTTTGACACCCACATTATATCAAGCATGTAGGTGTTCCCTAGAATCATAGAGGATAAGTTTAAATATTCTTCTACTAATCAAGTCTTTAAATATGAAGATTTCATATATAGATGCATCTTTAAAATTTTAAAGCTAGCGTGAAAAGTCATTCATGTTTCAATTATGCAAGATAAATCAGTTCAGGAAATTTCATGTATAGCATGGTAACTATTGTTAACAATTCTGTATTATATATTTGAAATTTGCTCAGAGGGTAGATGTTAAGTATTCTCACCACATAAAACAAAAGGTAATATGTGAGGTAATGGATATGTTAATTTGATTGTTGTGGTCATTTCACAATGTATACATATATCAAAACATCATGTCTTATACTTTAAGTATATGCAATTTCTTTTTGTCAATTATTCCTCAAGAAATCTAGAAAAAAATGTAAAATGCTTACTATCATTCTCAACCAATAGATTAGAAGTTGGTAAGAGAGGGAAGAATACACTGTAAATTTCTGACTTTGTAAAACTCAGTGGAAAAAAAAGAAATGTCAATAGAGTATAATACGGTCTGATACTATTATAATAAAAACATGCACAAACTACTAAGGGATACTGAGGAAAAACTGAATAATTTTGCAAATAAAATTTTATTATTTCTTGCACTGTATACATTCCTAATTATTTGATATTTGTTTTCATCTTTTCACGTGCCTGCTGAATTCCCAGGATAAAAAACTATTTTTCAAATATGGCTAATCACAGTTCAGCTGTATAATTAATAGTTTTTAAAACAACTTAAGTCATAATATACAAAATGTCCCATGTTTAAGAAGCATGTTTCAACTAATTGGTAAAACATACTTCATTCCTTAAATGATCTTGGGTCTTGTAATTTTAGATGTCATAGTGCTTTATAGAGGATTTTGTAGGTAAATCTAGGCATAATATGTGTACAATATGTACTAGGCTTTTAAAATCAGAGCATCCCAAGTTACATAATAACAAAAAAATGTGAGAGAAGTCCTAGTCTATAGCTTCATTAAGCCTTGATTTCCAGCCAAAGTTTCTCCTTTTTTTCAAAAGGATCTTAATAGTGCAAGCCTGCTGTCAATCACTGATGAGTCCCTAGATATGCAACTACCCCAGCTCTTCCGCTTTCCTAGAGGTCCTCCATAGTGCCCATGCACAGCGTATCTACTGCCTCCCTTCTTATTGTTTAATGGGTTCTATTTTTATGTTTATCATTTTTATATTTTGTTACTACGTGACATATGTGTCATACTATAAACTATTAGTTTCATTTTCTTTGCACTATAGCTTATATGGTAACACAGTCATTTGTTTCTTTAAATACATACTTTTGCTTCTATAGTAATAATGATCTAAGGGCTATCAAACAGGACAGCTTGAATATATTAAAATAGCTAATAAACAATAAAGAGAAAACATATCTACATGTAAAAGCAACTGAAATATAATCTTTTGGATTACATTTTCTCCAAGAGCAAGCATAAGTTTGTGAACAATAATATGGGCTGTTTTGCTGTAAAATGAGTTTATCATAAGCACGTACAGCAGAGCTTCTTTCGGCTATTTCCCATATTAACAACTGACATATATTTTTCCATAGTCTGCCTTATATCTATTCTCTTTATCTCCCTGTATACATTCAATAACTCTTTCTGTGAGGTCTCATTCTTTCTTACTGTATTTGGTACTTCACAATTAAACATGTATACATAAACATGTACATGCAAAGACATAAACTCCATGGAAAACAGATAAGAGGCTTTCCATACTGAGGTGTCTAAAGGAAAGGTGATATCAGCCACATAAATTATGCATCATGTTGTTGTATATTTTTCTTTTAGCAAGGTTTTTTTTTTTATATATTAAATGCATGTAAACTAAGTAAAGCTAAAAGAAGCATGTGATACAACATAAAAGCACTCACACTGAAAACAAACTTTGGAAAAGATTTGATACCTAAAGTTTGATCTCTGTACTCAGAGTAATCATGGTTTTCTTTTTCTCCTTTAATATTAGATATCAAAATAAAGGTAAAATTCAATCAATTAAATTTAACCTCATTTTAATTTTTCACTAAGAAATCAGACCACCAGATCCTCACTTCGGTATCATTGGAATCTTTTAAAAATATTGAATACTTTCAATGTCTGATTTGTATATTTCTCCAGCCCTCAGCTCTGACTTATTCTTTTTTGTTTTTTTTAAAGATTTTATTGGGGAATTGGGGGAGGGGAACAGCATTGGGGAATCAGGGAAGGGGAACAGACAAGTTGCTGTCCTTTTGTTCTTCAGTCTAGTTGCGAAGGACGTTGCTTCACTGGCCTGTGTTGGTATCGTCATTGCGCTCTTCCTGGATGAGGCAGATCGGTTGCCGGCCTCTGGATGGTCACTCACCGTGGCTATTGGCAGCTCACGCTGGCTGCCGGTCACTCACTGTAGCCTCTGGCAGCCCACTGCAGCAGGGGCTGCAGCCTACACTGTTGAAGGGGCTCGCAGCCCAGCTCCAGGTGGAGCTGTTGTTAGCTGTAGAGGACAGTGTCACTGGCTCTCACATGTGGGATCTGTACTGGGGTTGCTGGCATTCCAAGCCATCTCTTAACCAATGCGCCACTCGGCCGTCCAGCTCTGACTTATTCTGAGTAATTATTCAATATATGTTTGTTGCAATGAATATATATGTGTACGTGTGTGTGTGTGTATGTATACACACACACAGAGGATGTCAAAAATGTATACACCTTTTAAGAATGAAAAAGCTATTAAAATTGTAATACTCAATATATATCAATAACAAAAAATGAATACAAGTCATGTGTATACATGTTTTTGGCACCCTGGTGTGTGTGTGTGTGTGTGCGTGTGCGTGTGTGTGTGTGTGTGTGTGTATATATATATATATATAATTATATATATAATTATTTCAGGGACAACACATATATCAAGTAAGTATATATTTTGAAAGATTGTATAATAATGTTATATATAATTTTCTAAATCTGTATATTTTTAAAATGGATATAGTTTGAATATAGAGTGATGCATGCTATATTTTAGAATATCTCCAACAACTAATGTTTACCAATTAATTTTTCTATCAACAAAGATTTCTTCACTAAGTATGTATTTGTATGCAGTATAGAAAACATGTAGTTTTCTTTCTCAAAAAACAAACAATGAGCAGAAATAGAAACCTGGTGAGTTAGGCTGCCTCCCCTCAACAGAGAGCTGTGGAGACAATGACTCTGAGCAGAGAGAGCTCAGCCTGACGAGGAGGACTTGTGATCCTATGGCAGCTACTGGAAATCAAATGCCACTAATGCCATTAAGATATGTTCTCCCAAAAACTACAGGAAAAGAGGTAGGGAAACGAACACCCACAGGCATTAGTTTTTTTATTATTATTTGCCATTATTTAAATTTCATAATATTTCAGTCATTTCAAAAGTTCAGCAATTCATTTCAGCTTTACCACAAGAGTCTCATACAAACTAGCCCCGACTGAATTGAACCAATTATAATGCATAAGTAACAACACAAACACAAAGCAGTGACAATGTCCTGCGTCCTCACCCACACCAGACTCTAGAGCCCACCTATCACATTTCTGTATGTCAATGTTAACTCTCTGATATGTTGACCTTAAAAAAAATGGACAGCCAGATATTTTTTCAGCAAAATGAGTTTATTCAGAGCAACACAGAATTGCAATGTGGAACATGCTGTCTAATGGCAAGTCCAGAGAACAAAGGAAAGGAACATTCTTTTATATAGCAAAGGGGGAGATTAAAGGGACTGTTGTAACAGATTCCATTGGAGAAAACTGGAAGTTCAAGTTTATTGGCTTTTCTTTAGCTGAGTTTTAATAGTCTTTCCTTGGTGAGTGATTGCCAAGTGAGGAGAAGGCCTCTTTCTCCTTGCTGGAATAGCAGAACAGAAAACCATGTTTATGTTAGAAATGGAAAGTATGTCTGTTCCTCTTTGGGGTAATTGACAATGGTCAGTAGGGCCGACCTTCACAACGGCTCTTCAGATTCTCTTTCTACCTGCATCCTTGGGGAAATCTACCTTTTCTTAGCTTTGTACTCACATCACTTTTATTATTATTTTTTCTTCCAGAGCACATATCATGATAGTAATTATTTATCAAATTATCTATAAAATATATTTTCTTCCTAGATTATAACTTCAAAAACGAAGGGATCTTAATTCTCTTGCTCATAGATATATCTCCAACACCTAGCATACAGATCCTCAGTAATTATTTGTTGAATAAAATAATACATTTCCATATACATTACAAATAGAGGAAAAAGGAGCATGGACTATGGGAGATTGTAAACCTGAATTTTTATCTCTTTTTCCATTACCTAGATGTGTTCTTGTAGAAAAATCTCAAATTTCTCAAGTTTCTTGAGATAATTTATCTAAATGTTTACTAAAATATTTTAAGTCATTTTATATTCAAAATGTACTTGGCAAATAAGTATTAACTGAGAGTTACTTATTATTGTACCACAGTTGGAGAGGGCAGCATTAGGAATAAATAGCCATTCTATGGGCAAACAGTTAATATTCCCAGTTGTTATTGGGAAACCAGTATAAGTAGGATTCAGTATAAAGCCAGGGTTCGGAGCTCCAGCATGAGTGTCTGACAAACATGGACTTGGACCAAGACTGCCTTAACGTTCCCCTCAGCTTCACTAAATGTTACACAGGTTTCTCACTCAGTATAGTCCCTGACTGCCCCTATTTTTAGGACATTTACTTTGGAAAACTTGCCATTATAAATTATTTGTCTGCCCATTTAAACTGTATATAAATCTTCTAGCCTCTTGTCACTTTTATGACCCACCGAATGTCTTTGTCAAGTACTGGGAATCATCTCTTTGAAATGCAATCATCAAGGCAGATAGCATCCTTATTTTGTAGTCACTGTGCAAAGGCAGTAGCATAACTTTGATGGGTATCATTTAGTGAACACAGATGGCCTAATCCCGGAGGAAAACAAAACAAAACAATAACACCAAAAAACAAACAGAAAATCTTTTTAAACTTAGAAAATCCTTTATGTGCTCAACACATCCCAACCTCAGCTTAATGTCCTCCAATGCAGTTCTTCTCAAGTGTTTAGAAACCCTCCCATCTTGTGTTTCAATAGTTTTGAGTTCAGTCTTTCTATTGCAATAGCCTTGAAGAAAGCTTTCCTTTCCAGTTTAACTTTGTCCAGTGCAACTTTTGCTTTGACAACTCAAATCTCATGTAAGAAATTTGGTAACCATGAGACCTGGAACAAGTTATTCTGCACTCTAAACACTTATTTCCTGATGGATAATATGGAAATTATACATGTAATGCACCTGGTATTGGTATTATAATTATATGTATACTTTGTGTGAAGTATTATATGCAATGGTTAATTATTAACTAATTAAATAAAGCACATGAAATAATTATCAGTAGATGATCTTCTCTTATGAAATTGGCTTTTTTAGGATCTGAAGATAAAGCTAACATTTTCAAAATGATTTTAAAGTTAAAATAACTGAGGGCATTTAATCCTAATGTGGAGCTATGTTTTCTTTATGCTGAGAGCTCTGAGTAACATATTCAAGGGTATTCCTGAATGATCCTGCCCTGAAATATTAAGGTCTCACAATTATTCTGAATTACTTGATAAAAGGGAACATGGCAAAAATGAAAATAAGTCATTTTCTGGCCATCTGATTTGGGCAAGCATTAGCATTATGATCCTAGTTTTTTCAAGGATTGTAGTCACATCAAAATCCATTGACAAATTGGATCTTAAAAGATAAGGTCCGTATTATCAGCTGCAAAGTGCTGTCAGAGAATATCATCAGCCTTAATTTGATAGAGATATTCAGAAAACTGAACTTCAGAAATTGGGATAGTACTTTATTGCCAAGTCTATTACTTTTTATCTCACTGTTATGTGCATAGACTCTTGAACTCCTCATATTTCCTCTACTTGTCTATGGGTTACAGCCTATGAGAGTCATAGTTGCTGATGCTGATGATTGTAACCCACTTGATTTCTTCTTTAAATCCCAATATTAAGTATTCTCTTTCTCCCCCTTCTCTCTCTTTCTCTCTCTCTCTCTCTCTCTCTCTCTCTCTCTCTCTCTCTCAAACTCTCTCTCTCTCTCTCTGTCTCTCTCTCTCTCTCTCTCTCTCTCCAGAGTATGCTCTGAAATTTTCTCAGTTGGATAATGCTAATTTATTTTTTCTTTAGAAATTGTTGATTTTACTACATTTCCCTTAATGGTACACCTGTGTTACACAAACAGCAATGCATAGCAGATTCATATTTCCAGATAGTCACTGACTCTTTTTCAACTGCTATTATATTTGATGGCTAAATGCTAATTTTCATTCCAAAAAATGCTCCTCCTATACCCTGCACTAGAAAGAACTAATGGAAGAAAGCACTTTATTTTCTTAACATTATCAGTTCCAAGTTCAAGGTAAAACTCTTCCTTTCAAATGTATAGAAGTTAATATCAGGCAAAGCTAAAATTACAGAATATGTTTATGCTTTTGTTTGTTTTTTTATGTTTCAATCCATTTAAACTTCATGAATAGCTGTTTTTAAATTTTCCAGTTTAGTATAGTCAACGTAGAACATTTCGCAGGATAATCATGAATTGTTTGAAATTGGTCTGAATTAATAGCAGCCCACATTTTGAATGACAAGGCAGGTTTTGTAAAACAGCAAATGTATTATACTGTTATTTGTCTCCTCAGTGTGCTGAAAATTCCAGGTGATTAAATCCTTAAAATGTATTTTAGAATTGGATGATTAAATCTCGCCAGGTAATTTAAAACTTTTAGAGGCATAATACCATAAAAGCTTTTTAATATCTTTGATGTTATTCTATCAAAAACAAATTATTTTTTCAGTATAAATATCCTCAGCTTACTATGGGTCCTATCTGTCGATATCACAATCTGACAGCATTCAGACACTTCTTATCTGCAAAGGCAGGGTATCTGCTATTTGTCACTAAGCAACATTCAGAAACAATTTCCCATTTTCTATTATCATGCAAAATATGTACAGGACAAGAAATGCACACAGAGAAAATTACTCCTCTGGTGAGATATTTTGACACAAAAATCTTTCCTCATCAAAGATGAAAAGCACCTTGTCACTCACTTCTAATTACTGCCTCATTTCTATCAATGTAGAGAGAAGCCAACTCCCTGTGGCGACATCACAAAAGCATTTACCAACACACAGAGTTGGATCCGGCCTGTGAGCAGTGCTCGCAGTGCTCACCCTGGTCTGAGTCATTGCACACTGATAGGGATGATCTTTAATTATAACTATGAATTGTCTCTAAAGTTGAAGAGAGAGAATTATGCCTTTTTGCAGGAATATTTGCTATATTAACTTTGTTATCCTTCCCTATCCTTTTCAGATATGCTTAAGGGATTCAAATGTAATGATTACCAGCATTCACACTGCAAAATATTTTTGAAGAGGTGCAAACTTATTAGATGTTAAAATAAAGCATTTCCTGTTCTGTGATTGTGCTTAATATCCATAACCCAATTAATTAGGCAGGAATGGAAGTGTGTGAAGGTGGCACTGAGACGATGCAAAATCATTAACCACATGTGGAAATTACTTCCTTAGAAGAATTATAATTCTGGATACTCACTTGCAACAGATTTTTCAGTCAGGGCATCACGAAACAGGAAGAAAAATAATCATGAGTGAGAAAACTAGGAATAATATTCAGGCTTTCAGTAATTCCACTTTGTACTGAAGCCAGATTTATATGGAGGATCTGTGAATAATGAGGGTGGATGCAATGCTGGGACCTCAGGGCTTTCCTCTGACAACTTTAAGTTTATGATGCCATTGCTAAAGCCCTCTGTAATACCTTTTTCCCCAGGCCAACCCTGACAGAAAAAAATTCTAAGGAAAAGCATGCACAATGTATTTTCAGGGGAGTTTAGGGGAGGGATTGCTTTCACTCCCTGACCATTCTTTATTGCTGTTTGCCTTAACCTGTTATTTTTATTCAAATCAATTATGCTATATTTGATTATCTGTTTCTCGAAAAAGGGTAATGTATTCATACAGTATCCCTTTATTGAGGGGCTGTTATGTGTCAGATCCCATATCATACTAGGCACTGGGAATACTAAAATGAAGCAGAAGCAGTCTGTGTTCTTAAGAAGTTAGTTATCCCATATCATATTTACTCTATTTAGAAACATAATACAAAGTTAGAGCTAAGATTATAACCAACTTCTAATTCAAGGTGGACACTTATTATAATATTTGAAATGAAATAAAATGGATTGCCAACGTCATTCAGTATATCCCCAGCTTTAACACCTCAAAACCTCTCTCAAATTGTTCTCTCTCAACATGTTCTTTGAGGTAGTATGGTAGAGTAAAAATCCACAAAATTTCAGTCAGAAGGCTTCGAGGCAGACTACTGCTATGCCACTTTCTCAATAAATGAGAACTACCATATTAGTTCTCATGTATTGAATATTGATTACATATGTTAGGCATGATGCTAAATGTGTATATGTCTTACTCATTAAACCCATATAACCACTCCATGAGAAATGTACTAGTGTCATACTCATTTACAGCTGAGGAGGCACATTGAGGGTTAGAGTGATTAGGAATGTTACAGTTTCAAAGTGCTAAGTAGTAAAGCTGGGAAGCAGGGTGAAGCCAAGTCAATTTGACAGCAAAACCCACACTCTTACCTTCTGGGTCACTTGACCTCTTTCTGCTAATTTATATCCTCAGTTAGGTTTTCATTCTGTTTTAGCTACAGCTTCGAAGCTAGTGTCTTTGCCTCCAGTCTTTTCTCCCCACAAAGTCATCCTTATTCAGTTGCCATAGTGATCTATTTAAAATGTAGATCTAACCATATTTCACTGCTATCTAAAATCCATCAACAGCACCTTGTGGACATTTTAAGAGGAGAAATTCGTTAAAGTATAAATGCCCCCCTCCACGACAGCTCACTTAACTCCTACACAGGTTCATCACGTTCAGCATATCTGCCTTACTTTTTTCATTCTTTTCCTTTTCACACACTGCCTATAATTTAATCAAGCTATGAAATGAAGGATCTTATTCTCACAAAGCGAGAGTTAAGGAGTTCTATTCAAATCTGAATCTAATTTTTCACAAAATCTTTATACTCTGATGTTATGGGCACTGTTAATGCTTAAAATATCAACTAATATTGAACTTTTGCTTGTCCTGTGAACTAAGGTGGAATCAAAAAAGGCTAGGGTTAGTCTTTTCTCCTAATTCAATTAACCCACTGTTAAAATAAATAAATAAATACAGGCCCAAAATGGAGTCACTAGTGTGCTAAGCCCACATCAGCAAACTAAGATTTAATACCTAACCTAATTGAAGTTTAAGCCTATCCCAGGAATGTGACCTATAACCAGTCAATTTGGCATTACATGGTCAGGACTAGGAAGGTAATCACCTGACAGACATTTTCTGTCCCCCATACAAAGGTGACTTTGCCTGAAATAATCTATTCTTTGCTAGAAACTTCCTTTTCACACACACTTCTGCCTATAAAAGCCTTTCATTTTGTACACCTTTCCACAGCTCCTTTCTATCTGTTAGATGGGATGCTACATGATTTATGAATTGTGAATAAAGTCAATTAGATGTTTAAACTTCCTCAGCTGAATTTTAACACCACGCATTTTCTCTGACCAAATTTTAGATGAGAACCGAATTACCTTTAAGCAAGGAGGTAGGCTTATACGAAAGCATTTGGAAAACACTATGTGCACTTCAGTGAGCAAAATATGCTAAATATATGTTGGGTAAGTAGGAAAAATTAGAATATTATGCTAATCCTGTAACCACCTGAGTATTTGAGTGAAAATAAGAATTTATTATTGCTATAAACTGTGATACTTAAGGAAGTTAATATGGCATAATGATATTTCTGAGCTTTGCAAACAAGCAATTCAATTTCATTGAGACCATCTAATTAAAAAACAAACAATTATCACATTCATGGACATTTTAATTTATGCAAAATCCATTTTTTCTCTTTACTAATATTTCGTCATTCATAAATTTTATCAAAATACATTATTTTCTTGCCCTCTAAGCCATGTGGCATTTATCCATGGATATTTGCTATTTGAAAATATAAAGAATCTTGAGTCTTTTTAGTAAACATGACAAAATGGAAATTGGTAAACCTTTGTTCTACTTTCCTCAAGGCATTTTATATTGTGGTCTCATTTCGTTTTTTGACATGTGAAGGGAGAAGGAATTTTCTTCTGTTTCACAAAGAAAGAAAGCAGATAGGTTTGGTGATGTCACCCAGATAAGAGACAGATGTTAATTCTAGAATTCTAGAAGAAACTAGCAATCCCAACTAGAAAGCTCTTTCCTGATGTGTACCTGTGATGGAAATTATTATTTGTTCATAATTACTTGTTCCCTGTTTGCCCTTGCCATTTATCTGTTCTATTAATCTTATGGCAATGGGATTTTTCTTTGAGCAAAGGAATATAAATGAAATTGACAGTGGGCTAACTCCTAGGAAAGTTTTGGGAAGTGTTATATATGTTTGTTTGCCCTCTTTGTTTTGTCCTTTGACACTAGGAAACATTGTATTCCCAGTACAGACATCCTTCAGCCTGGGTCCCAAATGAAGAAAAAACATGGAGCAGTATTATTGCAAAATCTAGGGCTTCAGCCCTAACCTGATATGATGTGAGCAACAAATAAATTGGTTATTGTAAAATTAAGTTTGCTATTTTGCAGCATAAACTAGTAAAAATTGACTAATAGTATTGCCTTTATACCTCTATTTATAAATTGATGTCAATTTTTATATTTCACCTGAAAAATTACAGTACAACAAAACCTCTTTGTAAAAGAGTTTGGTAATCGAAATTCTGAAGGAATACATTTAATAAAAATAATTTTAGGAATAAATTTAAACAATGAGCAAACATATACACTGAAAACTATAAAGCATCATTGAAAGAAATTGAAGAAGACATAAATAAATGACAAGATATTCTGTTCCCATGGATTGGAAGACTTCATATTGTCACGACAGTTCTACCTAAAGCAATCTACAGATTTAAAGCAATCTGTATAAAAATTCCATTGGTGTCAAGTCTTTTTGTTTCTTCATTTGTTTTTCAGAAAGAGGAAAAACCACGTTAAAATTCATATGAAATCTCAAGGGACTCTGAATAGCTGAAACAATCTTAAAAATGAACAAAGTTGGAGGACTCCCACTTCCTAATATCAAAATTTACTACACAGCTATAGTAAGCAATAAAAGCAATATGATATTGGTATAAGGACAGACATACAGACCTATGGAATAAAATAGATCACCTAGAAGTAATTCTTTATATTTTTGATAGTTTGGTTTTTTTGATAAGGGTGTCAATGTCTAAAAAGCATCTTTTAATAAATGGTACTGGTAAACTAGATACACACAATCAAAAGAATAAAGTTGGACCTTTACTTTACACCATATAAAAAAACAGAACAAAACAAAGACCTAAACATGAGTCAAAACTATGAAACTCTTAGAGAAAACCATAGTGGAAATCTTTATGAACTTGAATTTGTCATTGATTTCTTGGGTATGACACCAAAAGCACAGGCACCGAAAGAAATGTAGATATATTGAACTTCAGCAAAATTAAAATCTTTTGTGCATCAACTAGGGGAAATATTTGCAAATTATATATCTGATAAAATATTATTATCCAAAATATATAGAGGGAGCCTACAATTCAATAACAATAAAATAAATGATTCAAAAATGGACACATTACTTTAACAAACATTTCTCCAAAGGAGATATGCAAATGGTAATAAAGACATAAAAAGATGATCAATATCATTACACATTAGAGAAATGTAAATCAAAACCAAAATAAGGTACCTTTGCACACCTACTAGGATGGCTACTATAGAAAAAAGAAAAATAATGCATAGACAACAATATGGAAAAATTGGAACATTTGTACATTTTTAATGGGGAAATAAAATAATGGAGCCACTGTAGAAAAGAGCTTGGTGGTTTCTCAAAAAGTTAAATGTTGAATTACTATAGGATCCAACAATTTCATTCCTAAGTATATACCCAGAAGTACTGCAAGCAAGAACTCAAACAGATACTTGCACATTAATGTTCACACCAGCATTATTTACAATATCCAAATGGTGGAAATAACACAAATGTCCATCAATGGATGAATGGATAAACCAAATGTGGTATATATATATAGGAGAATATAATTAAGCCTTGAAAAGGAATGAAATTCTGATACATGCTGCAACATGGATGAACCTTGAAGACATTATAAGTTAAGCCAATGACAAGAGGATAAATACTTTATGATTCAACTTACATGAGGCACCTAGAATAGCAAAATTTATAGACAGAGACTAAAATAGAAATGACTGAGTGGCTAGGGAAAAGGGATCATGGGAAGCTATTGTTTAATAGATATATTGTTAATAACTATAACTACATTTTTACAGTTATAGTATAGTTATATTATATTGTTATAATAACTACATTGTCAATACCTGTAACTATGTTGTTAATATGTACAGAGTTCCGGATGATCAAAAGGTTCTGAAAATGGTGGTGACTATACAACATTGTGAATGACCTTAATGCCATTAACCTGTATAGTTAAAAATGGTTAAAGTGGTCAATTTTATGTATATTTTACAAAAAAAAAAACAGATTGGTAAATCATTGACATGGCCAAAATACAGGTCAAATTATTTATTGGGTATAATATAATGTCCCAGGTGCTGTGCTAGACACATAACCCAGCTTATTTTATTTGATAGTCACAAAAACCCTGAGAGGATATTCTTTCTGTCTTGATAGATGAGGAACCTGACAGTAGATGTTAAATAATTGACCACAGATCATTGCTGCTATGTGACAGAGCCCAGAGCCTAATCCCCAGCTGCCTGAACACAAAGCCTATATTATTTTGGCTTCACATGCTGTCTCCAAAATAAACATTTCCATCCCCACACTTCCAGAATACTGAATTTTTTTTGTGTGTTTTTTTTTTAAAGATTTTTTTTATTGGGGAATTGGTGGAGGGGAACAGCGTTGGGGAATCAGGGAAGGAGAACAGACAATTTTCTGTCTTCTCGTTCTTCAGTCTAGTTGTGGAGGACGTTGCTTCACTGGCCCATGTTGGTATCCTCATTGCGCTCTTCCCAAATTAGGCAGATCGGTCGCCAGCCTCTGGATAGATGCTCACCGTGTCTGCCGGCCAATCACTGTAGCCTCTGGCAGCCCACTGCAGCAGGGGCTGCAGCTTGCACCGTCCCCGGAGCTCACACAGGCCAGCTCCAGGGGGAGCTGTTGTTAGCTGTAGAGGGCAGTGCCACTGGCCCTCATATCTGGAACGGGGGGGGGGAGGGGGGGGGGCTACTGGGTCCCAAACCAGCTCTTAACCAATGCACCACGCGGCCGGCCCTGAATGTTTTAAAGAGAGTAACTACTTTTGTTAAGTTTCTTATTTTTAAGAACATTGCAAATGTTAGTTCATTTCATCCTCACAAGTCTGTAAATTATTTTTTATTCCTTTTCACAGATATGAAAAGTGAGATTTACTATCTGTTAATCTCTAAAATGACAAAACACACAGCTAGAAAGAGACTATTTGATGAAGCAATAACAACTGCTGGATTTAAAAGTGAGACTCTTGGGCCGGCTGAGTGGTGCAGTGGTTAAGCGCTGGCTTGGGAAGCCAGCGGCCCTGGTTCGGGTCCCACTTATGAGGGCCAGTGACACTGCCCTCAATAAAAAAAAAAAAAGTGAGATTCTTGTTTCAATCTTGGCTCCACAGACTGACTTGCTAGGTGATGAGCAAGGTTTTTTAACTTATCTGTACATCAGGCCTCTCTTCTTCAAAATAGAGATGCTAGCAATACTTCTACCATAGAATTTATATGAAGATAAATGGAATTAATTCAGTAAAGTTCAGAGATCAATGTCTGGCAAATAATATTAACTATCACTGTTTTCTTTGTTCCCCAAAACCAGATTCCTGACAGCTTTTATTGGGTTAAATAATAGCCTTTGTTTGAAAGTATGTTTAGTGACTACCAAGCACCAATAATTTCACAAACTGGGCTATATATATTAACTACACTCTATTATATTGTATATGTATGTTTATTAGATATTTGCATCTCAATAGGAGAGCATACTCTTGAATGTAAAAGAAAAATCTTTAATTTTACTACCATTTACAGTTATGAAAAGTGTCTAACATTTTGCATGGGGATATAGTGTAGTCAATATTTGTTGATTTCAATGGAAATTATTTCACTTTAATGGACTCTTGGAGAAAATTCTGAAATTAAAAAGAGCATTTTAACTTTATAGCTGCATTTCATTTCAGCAGTAATACGAGAATTACATTAAAAGAGAATCTGATGGAGCTGGGTGAAAAAGGTGAAGGGATGAAGCAATACAAATTGGTAGTTAAAAAGTCATAGGGATGTAAAGTACAGCATAGAAAATATAGTCAATAGTGTTGCAACAACTTAGTATAGTGCCAGGTGGCTACTAAGACTAATGGGGGTATTCACTGCATAAACTATATAAATGTCTAATCACTATGCTCTAATCACCATGCTGTACACTTGCAACTAATACAAAATAATAATGAATGTTGACTGTAACTGAAAACATAAATTATTAATTAAAAATATAAAAGATTCTGAAGTATATTTAGAAAATAACTAGTTTTAAAATTTTGATGAGGGGTACATGAGTGTTATGATATTATTCTCAGTCCTTTCTAAATCTCTCAAAGTGTTTATTAGTATGGAAAAAAGGGTAAAGAGACATGAAAAAATATTCTGAGAAAATACATCAAAATGTCATGGTGATTATCTCTAAATGTTAAGATTCTAAATGACTTTAATTGGTCTTTTTATATTTTTGTATATGTTCTGCTATATATATTAAACATATCTTTCATTTACAACAATAAAAATGAATTATTTTAAAGTTACAAAAAGAGAATCTGATGAAACAACAAATAAAAAGAAAATGTCCAAAAATAAATGTTAACATCCTTCACTTAACTAAATATAGAACGTATTTTCCACTACGGTTTTTGTCTTTTTTTTTAATGATTGAACAATGCTATTTGCTATTGAAACAAAACAAAACTGTTGACCACAGAGAGTATTTGTGGCATTGGGAAAAACACACAGTAAATAAACTAACAAAATTATAATATATGTATTGATAAGTCCAAGTGAAGAAAAATAAATTATGTTAAAATCAATGAGAAGTGGAAATTGTGCTAGTTAAGATAGCATAGTACATATTAGAAGGAAACAGGTACAAAACTTATGGACTTTGGTCTAAGAGAGGATTTCATGAATTTGACCTCAAAGGCAAGGGAGGTAAAAGCAAAAATAAATAAATGGGACTATATCAAGCTAAAAAGCTTCTTCACAGCAACAGAAACCATCAACAAAACAAAGAGGCAACCAACCAAATGGGAGAAGCTATTCACGAACACCTCTGATAAATGACTAACATCCAAAATATATAAAGAACTCACACAATTCAACAACAAAAACACAAACAATCCAATTAAAAAATGGGCAGATAATATGAACAGACACTTCTCCCAAGACATACAAATGGCCAACAGATATATGAAAAAATGTTCAATATCATTAGCTATTAGGGAAATGCAAATCAAATCCACAATGAGATATCACCTCACACCTGTAGAATGGCTATTATCAAGGAGACAAGAAGTAACAAGTGTTGGCGAGGATGTGGGGAAAAAGAAACCCTTATACACTACTGGTGGGAATGTAAATTGGTACAGCCACAATGGAAAACACTATGGTGTTACTCAAAAAATTGAGAATAGAATTACCATATGACCCAACAATCCCTCTCCTGGTTATCTACCCGCAAAATCTGATGTGCTCCAATGTTCATTGCAGCTTTATTTAAGGTGTCCAAGACATGGGAACAACCAAAGTGTCCCTCAATAGATGACTGGATAAAGAAGATGTGGTATATATATATATAAAATGGAATATTACTCAACCATAAGAAGAGATGGAATACTGCTATTTGCAACAACATGGATGGATCTTGACTTTATCATGCTAAGTGAAATAAATCCAACAGAAAAAGTTGAGAACCATATGATTTCACTCATCTTTAGGATATAAAACTGAAATCAAAAAATGAACAAGATGGGCCAGCTGAGTGGTACGTTGGTTAAGAGCTGGCTTGGGAAGCCAGCTCTAAGCAGCAGGGTCCCAGTTTGGATCCCACATATGAGGGCCAGTGACACTGCCCTCTACAGCTAAGATGGTGAACAACAGCTCCACCTGGAGCTGGGCTGCTGTGAGTCCCTGGGATGGCATAGCTGCAGCCCCTGCTGCAGTGGGCTGCCATAGGCTGCAGTGATTGGCCGGCAGCCAACGTGAGCAGCCAGCAGCCGGTGTGAGCCACCAAGAGCCGCTGTGAGCGGCCATCCAGAGGCTGGCAACCGATCTGCCTCACCTGGGAAGACCACAATGACGATACCAACAAGGGCCAGTGAAGCAACATCCTCCACAACTAGACTGAAGAACAAAAGGACAGCAACTTGCCCCTTCCCTGATTCTCCAACGCTGTTCCGCTCCCCCAATTCCCCAATAAAATCTTTTTTAAAAAAATGAACAAAAAAACAAACAAAGACTCATAGACACAGACAATGATTTAGTGGTTACCTGTGGGTAAGCATGGAGGAGTGGAGGTAGAAAAGGACAAAGGCATCAAATATATGGTGACAGAAGGAGATTTGACTTTGAGGGGTAAACAAGCAATGTATTATATAGATGATTTATTATTGAATTGTACACTTGAAACCTATAAAATATTATTAACAAATAAATTTAATTTAAAAAAAGATAATACAGTGAGAAAAGCCTTATCTGAGGAGTTACAATTTGATTGGAGGTTTAAATGAAATGAGGGAGCAAGCCTGGAGGTTACAAGGGATTGAGGCCATTCTAGATAGAGTTAGTAGCAATTTTAAAGGCCTTGAGATAGATGTATTTAACAATCATCAAGGAGGCCTGTGTATCTACAGTACATTAAACAAAGGCAAGAGCAGGAAGAAAGGTGTAATAATGGCTGAAACCACAGATCATGAGGTCCTGTGGGCCACGATAAGGATTTTCTGTGTTATTTTGTACTATTTGCAGCCATGGCAAGATTTTGAGCAGAAAGTTATTATAATTAGATTTATGGTTTGAAAGAATCACTTTAATTGTTCATAGATAAACTGAAACAGTGGAAGCAGGGAGACTAGTTTGGGAGCTATTGCCATAGTTTAGGAGAGAAATGGTGGTTGTCTGAACCATAATAAAGGATGCACAATGACACCATATTGTGTAATATGTTAAAGGTATTGATAGCAAGATGTTCTTATGCATTAAATATGGGGTCTATGAAAGCAAGAGGAATCACTGATGTACCCCCTTTTTGTATTCTTCTGAGTGACAGGGCCATAGTAAAGTGTCTGCCTTTAAGTCATCTCAAGTTGTCTTTCAAAACTCCCTAAAATGTTCTAAAATCTTTATAGCAATCACCATTTTCATTTGACCTCCAAGAATTTCTTCAAAAGCTTTGGACTTGTCTGAATCTAAACCAGAATGCCTGGAATTCTATTTGATGGCCAATTACTTTGAGAAAATGACCAAAGTCTGTAATAAAATAGAATGTTGAGTGGCAGAGTATCACCATATTTCAGAGGTTTGCAAATGTATTTTAAACAGTATATTATTTATCTACTCCTGCTTTTGTGTATTCATGTGTCTATACAACTGCATTAATTGAGCATTTACTATAATGAAGGGATATAAAAGAAGACTCAGGGAAATCCTGATTAATCAGTTGTCCATAGAAACTGAAGTTAAGGAAGGTAATATAATACCAATCCCATTGTTGATTGATGTCTTAGAATATGCTATTATTGCAAAAAATTGTGCCGATGTATATTGTATATAAACTCAGATGATCTTCTGTATAGATAGATGTTATAATGATAAATAGACCAAAATACACATATCCATCAATTAACCAAACAATTGAGGAACAACCTTCACATGGGTAAGCATTTATTTATAAAGTAGATACTTATAAACAAAAATATCTCAACCACTGAATTTACATGTCAATAATATATTCAGACTGATGCTGAGCCCAAACACAGATGTGATATGGATAATCAAACAGATTTATTTACCCATCAGTTATAGAAAGGAATTAGCAAAATCAAGACACAGCAGACTGATCAAGCACATTCTCCAGTGACGGAGTTACAAATGTCCTGGTAATTCACAATTGTACTCACTCTTGGGAGAGTTGCAGGTGATAAGGCTGAATGAATGAGGAACCCCTCTTTTGAGTTAACTTAAATACAAAAAGCTAAGTCTGACAATTTAATCTTTTTAGTATACTGTAGTGCCCCCCCTTATTTACAGGGGGTTGTTCCAAGACCCCTAGATGCCAGAAACTGCAGGTAGTACCAAACCCTATATATACATACACACCAATGATACGGTTTAATTCATAAATTAGAAACAGCAAGTGATTAACAATAACTAATAATAAAATAAAACAATTATAATAATATACTCTAATAAAAGTTATGTGAATGTGGTCTCTCTCTCTCTCAAAATATCTTATTGTACTGTACTCACCCTTCTTCTTCTTTTTTTTTTTTTTTTTTTGAGGGCAGTGTCACTGGCCCTCATATGTGGAACTGAACCGGGGCCGCTGGCTTCCCAAGTCAGTGCTTAATCATGGCGCCACTCAACCGGCCCTCACCCTTCTTCTTGTGATGATGTAAGATAAGATGATACTTATGTGATGAGATGAATGAAGTGAGGTGAGTGACATAAACATTGTAACATAGTGTTAGGCTACTATTGACCTTCTGACTATATATCAGAGGAGGGTGACCTGCTTTGGGTGATCCTAGATCATTGATTCATGATGACATAGATGATTGGATGTCAGGTGCAAATGGTGTCAACAGTTGGGGATCCTTGATAGTTAAAGGTTTTTTTGCTGAAATCTTTTGGGAGAACATTGTCATCAGAAGTGGCCTATTTCTTTTCTGTTTTGTTTTGTTTTTCCTTTTTCTGCATGTGTCAACTTAAACATGGATGTTTCTTTCAATTACAGTTGTCATTCAATATTATTTTATATTAGATTTGGGTGTACAACAGAATGGTTAGACGTTTATATAATTTACAATGTGATCTCTCTGATAAATCTTGAACTTACCTGGCGTTATACATAGTTATTACCATATCATTGACTATATTCCCTATGCTGTATTTCACACCCCTGTGACTTTTGGAACTACCAATTTGTATTCCTTAATCCCTTCTGGAAGCAACCTAAGAGCACATCAACAGACAATTGGAAATTGTGTATTTCTTAAAGGGAGTTTCTCTTTGGCATAGCAAAAGTAGCATTACTGCTCTTGAGTTTGGGGACCATTATCAAGCAAAAGATTACTTGAATCTAATCACTGAAATACCATGACAGTAGATCTGATAAGCTAGATAGCTCCTAAGTGACTCAGGGGTGTGTAGTATATATAATGTGAATACACTGGAAAAGGTGATGATTCATATGCCTGGTTGAAAGGATTTGGATGGCTTGAGATTTCATCATTCTACTCAGAGTGGCACACAATTTAAGAATTATGAATTGTTTATTTCTGGAATTTTCCATTTAATATTTTCAGACTGTGTTTGACTGAGAATACCTAAAACTGCAGAAAGAAACTGCAGATAAGGGGAGGGGAGGGGGACTACTATATATGCTGGAGACCATCATAATTGGATTGTTTGCATCCCATCAGTCTCACAGTTATAAACTATGATATAACTGCTAGGGACAGTAAAACGTATGCATAGACAAAAACAGAATCACTATTCACCACACAGCCTTTGGGACAAACACATACCTGAATTTCATTATGGAGAACCAAACAAGGGTCAGGTACCCAGAACTTCCTGAGTCATTTTATTTTGCAAGGATTACATATTCTACTAATAAATTGTAGAACATAAGTGTAAATAAAGTAATTTTACATCAGTTTAAATGAGAATCCAAGGATTTATAATATGAGAGTGATTCATATGGGGTCAAAGCAGGAGTTGATACGCTGTATTTTTGCTTCTTCACTATCCTGTCCAACAAGTTGGAAATAGGAATAAAAGTACTAGTGGAGATAAATAGCTACAATGGGCCTAAGACAGCAGCCTCCCTGCTGTGTTTGCAGGCTTTGTAGGGACTCCTCAGGTTTACGGAGGGCATGGGGGTGGGGAGTGGGTGGCTGGTGATGTCACAGGAGAAATAAA
This sequence comes from Aselliscus stoliczkanus, assembly GCA_033961575.1. Classification (NCBI taxonomy): domain Eukaryota; kingdom Metazoa; phylum Chordata; class Mammalia; order Chiroptera; family Hipposideridae; genus Aselliscus; species Aselliscus stoliczkanus. The sequence continues at coordinate 65,919,939 of CM066736.1, forward strand.
TTGCAGGACATTCACAGCCCAGACCTCAGGGGATCTGTAATATTAAGAGAGAGGCTGAAGTGGCTGTTTCACTCAGGGAGGGAAGATTCTCATCTGCAGACATTGACAGTAAAAAAACAAACAAACAAACAAACAAAAACACATTCTGAGTTGTGCCAGATGTTGACACTTGACAAGAAGAATAGAGATGATAGTGATAGGTGGTACCAAACACTTCAACCACAAGGACAGTGCGAAGAGCACAGACTTCCTCTCTCCTCACCACCATAAGAATAGGAAAGCTCCCATCTGTCCTTATCTACATCTTGGAAAAGACTGGTGGAAGATGAAGCCTCTTGCCTGGGGAGACAGTGCTCTGCTAGGGAGTTCTGTGAAATACTGAATATTTACTCACACAGAGATTGTGGAAGTTGAAAATATAGAGTTTTATTTAGCACGTTTCATTTTTTTTTCTTTTTTTTTTTCTTTCAACTTTAGGAATTGGTGCTCCAAAGCAACATGAGACCACTTTTAGAAAATAAAATACACTTTTGCTATATCTGGCTTATTATGATTCAATTTCTATCTTTCTACATGTTATGATTTCTATTATATAAATTATAAGAACTAAGTCAGATAAATAAATACGTTATGGAAAAGAAAAGGAGCAGTAAAAGCCATTTCAACTGCAGTGGTACTCTTAAAAATCCTGTCCAGGCAAGAGGCAGTCAATTTACAGAATAAAATACTTCAGTTACAATAAGCATCATAGATAACATTTATTCCCAGATTGCCTTTTCAGTGCTGTAAGGTCATTCCACAGCTATTCAGAAAGGCAGGGTCTGTGGCAACAAAACAGACTCCTCCAAGATTACTCGGGTCTATTTATATTCCTGGATATTCACAGAGCTATCATGTACAAATCCGACACATTGAAGAATTCCACACTTTTCAGTTTTGTTTAATGCTGGGCATTTAATGTCTCAATCTGTGTTGTACATGGCATACATCCCCCTCTATTAATGGCATTTGTCCTGTCAATGTCATGTTCTTTAGATTTCAGTTTTCTAGACAGAAGCAAAGTCTCCTTGGCACTGGGATAAAAAGAAATGTTATTACGCAGCTATAAAGGAGAAAAAAATCGTAGCATTTGCAATGATATGGATGGACCTAGAGAACATTATGTTAAGTGAAATAAGTCAGTCAAAGAAAGACAAATACCATATGATCTCACTTATATGTGGAATCTAAAGAACTGAATAAATGAGCAATGTAAACAGAAATAGTCTTAGAGACACACACACAAAAAACTGATGAGGGCTAGATGGGATGGGGATGAGCCTGAGGGAGAAGGGGAAGGGACAAGGCAACATAAACTGGTAACTACAATATTACTGCAGAGACAGAAGAGACAGGTTAGGGAATATAACAATAATGTTGTAAATATGTTTCTTAGGCGACCAGATGGACTCATGTCTTGTCAGGGAGACCACTTCATGGACGGTGCAGTGGCCTGACCACTGCACTGTACATCTGAAGCTGCCACTGAATAATATTATATGTCAACTATAATTTAACATGTATATAGTCATGGGATGTGGAATATAGTGTGGAGATGGAGTCAATGACTATATTCTGTATGCTGTATTTTATATCCCATGAGTATATATATATGTATATTCAAGTGTATAAATTCTTTTTTTATTTATATGTATATATTCTTTTTTAAAACTATAGTTGACATTTGATATCATTTTATATTAGTTGCAAGTGTAAAGCATAGTAGTTAGACATTTATATACTTTATGAAGAGATTTCCTCAAGAAATCTAGTACCCATCTGACACTATACATAATTTTTACAGTATTATTGACTACATTCCTTATACTGTATTTCATATCCCCATGACTATTTTTTAACTACCAATTTGTACTTCCTAATTTCATCACCTTTCTCACCCATTCCTCAAAGCCCTCTCCCATCTAGCAACCATCAGTTTGTTCTCTGTATCTATGAATCCATTTTTATTTTGTTAGTTTATTCTGTTCTTTGGATTCCACATATAAGTGAGATCATATTGTATTAGTTTTTATCAGTCTGCCTTCTTTCACTTAGCATAATACCCCCGAGGTCCATTGATGTTGTTGTAAATGGTAAGATTTCATTCTTTTTATGGCAGAGTAATATTCCATTATATATGTGGCACAATTGCTTTATCCAATCATCTATTGATGGGAATTTTGATTGTTTCCATATCTTGACTATTGTGAATAGTGCTGTAGTACACAAAGGGGTGCATATATCTTTTCGAATTAGTGTTTTGGAATTTTTGGATAAATACCCAAGAGTGGAATTGTTGGGTCATAAGGCAGTTCTATTTTTTAATTTCTTTGAGGAACCTCCGTACTGTTTTCTATATGGGCTGCACCGATTTGCAATTCCACCAATGATACACAAGTGTACAATGTTCCCTTTTCTCCACATCCTCTCCAACTTGTTCTTTTTTCATTTATTGATGATGGCCATTCTGACAGGAGTGAGATGGTATCTCATTGTGGTTTTAATTTGCATTTCTCTGATGATTAGTGATGCCGAACTTCTTTTTCATATGTCCATTGTCCATTGAAAGAGCCTCCTTAGGTTCTTGGGCCAGGCTCACTGACCCAGTGTTGAGAGTGTCCACAGTGATGTACCACTAGCTGAGCAGGGCAGGTCCCTAGGAGTCACAAAGCATGGTCAGTGGTTTTTACAAAGTTAATGAAGATTCAATCTTTGCACCAGTGCTAGGCCTGTGATCACTTCGCAAACTGGCCTGAGACCACGCTAGCCAGCCACCATTCACTTGGGGCCCCCAGATCTCTAAGAACCACCAAAGAGACGCCAAAGCACAAGTTGTGGTTGACAGTCCATTACCAAAAGTTTCCCAGGCAGCAGCAGGCCATGAGCTGCTGTAAAAGGCTTCCAAAGCTTGTGGAGTGGAGTTGGCCACCTGGGAGCCAAGAGGCAATGTATCACTGGCAATGCATCACTAGCTGGGTGGGGCAGAGACCCAGGGCATCACCAAGGTGGTGAGCACGTGAGGATTTTACCAGACCAATGCAGTCTCATATTTCGCCTTTTGGGGGAGAATTCAACTTAGAAAAGATGGCTCCCTCTTGTAAGCTACACATGAGATAGGTTTCACACAGGGACAGTGGTGTTGTCCTTCCAGCCCTGGCCTGAAGCCACGTAAGTCAGTCTTTCCCTGTATATCTCTGGTGCCTCTCGAGTTGCCACCCCTTCACTGGAGACCAGGTGAGTGTTTGCAAGTGAGTCTGTGCAGGCCCTTAACAGGGATGTCTGGGTTTCCAACTGCCTTCCATCTCACCAGGACAGATGGACAGTCTTTGCTGATTTTCACTGTCAGCTGTTGTTAGGACTCCTCTTCCTGGCACAGGACCCCCTGTGGGGCTGGGACTCTGCCACTTGAGAAGTCCCTCCCAGTGTTCAAGCACTACCTGAGGGTTTAAGGTCAGTCCACTTTGCATTTCTGCCCCTCCTACCAGCGTCAATGTGGCCTCTTTTTTATATTCTTAGTTATAGGGGTTCTGTTCAGCTAGTGGTCAGATGATTCTTGAGGATGATTGTGCTATAATTTAGTTGTAATGTTGATGTGATCCTGGCAGGCAGCAGGCATAGTATTTACATAATCCACCATCTTTAACTGTAAATTTTCAAACTCAGCTTATGCTCCATTGGAGATCTGAGCTTCTTTGGCAGATATCTAGTCTCTCTGGGAGGAGAACAAAAGAGATGTTTGTAATCTTTTGGCATTTCTACACAATGATTTCCTCAGTAATACTGAACTCCATATTTTCAAATTTGAATTATATAGCATTTCATTGCAGAACATGAAATGTTGCATTCAATTTGGAGACCTAGTCATGAAGAGAAATATAGGTAAAACTGGGGTCAAATTAAGCATGATTACGCTTGTGTAATTTCTTGTTTATACTATGTTTTATTTCAGAAAATACTGATCCTTATGTATTTTATATATAACTTATGATAACAGGAGATAAAGCAAATGCAGGAGTAAACATTTTAAAGTGAAAGGAAAATATGATATAAGCATAGGAGGAATTGTGTACTACAATAACTATATTGCTTTTGAGTTAGAAGCCTGAATTTGAATATCAGATCCATCTCTCAGAGCCTGCAAAAAGTTGGAAAGAAAAGTTGTCCAAACTCTCTAAGCATTAGTGTCTATACCTGTGAAATGAAATCAATAATTCTTCCTTTAGTTTTTTGACTAGTGAGATGATATATGCAAAATACTTGGAATAGTAATTGATTTAGTCTAGTATGAGTACAAAATAAAGCTCAATAATTACTAGTGTTAGAGGGAACTACAACAGGACTCTTTCTGTTTTAGTTTCAGAAGAAAACCCAAGACAATAAGTTGGTGGCAAATATTGCATATTCCAAAATGAAGTGCTAGTGCACCTATGATGGATTTTCAGTCACCATGAGCTGAATACATATCCTCAGTCTTCACAAGGTGTCGGTGAGGTCAAGAAACAAGTTGGAGACCAGAGAGAGGATTTCACAGAAAGAGATACAAATGTGCTGTGAGTACTCTCCAAGTGGTCTTCAAAGAATGCAGAGGTTGTTTTCCCTTCACATCAAGACCTTCATGTGAGGATTTAAAAAACCACTAGGAGAGCTTAATATGTGGCCTTTGGAACCTGTAGGTCAGGGTGGTTTTTTTCTGACTCACATCTGAGGAAATGAAGGTGTGGATGGCTGGATGAAGGAGTGTCAAAGCAGAATACAGCGCTAAGAGTGAGAAATAATTTCATTCCCACTAAAATGGACCAATGGCACATACTTTACATAGATCACATCAACTATTTTCATGTAGACCACCTGTTAGTACAAGGCTACCTTCTCAGTCACGCCCTACTCCAATCTTCAGAGATAGCTAGTATTCTGATTTTTTCTACCACACTGTAAGTGACATTTGCCTGTTTGAAAATTTAACAAACACAGAAATATATAGTACTTATACCTTTAAGTAAGGTTTGTTTCATGGAGCATATGTTCTTGAGATTTATCCATATGATTACATGGTCAATAGTTTTTTCCTTTTATTGCTGTACAGTATTCCTTTGTACATCTCAATTTGTTTATCCATTCACTTGTGATGGGCTGTTTCTAGTTTTAGGCTATTATACATAATCTTGTTATGGATAACCTTGTACAACAAGCATACCACAGAGATATTGCAAGTTCAGTTCCAGATCACTACAGTAAAGTGAATATAGCAATAAAATGAGTCACACAATTTTTTGGTTTCCTGGTGCATATAAAAGTTATGTTTATATAGACTATACTGTAGTATATTAAGTGTGTAATAATGTCTAAAAAATACCTTAATTAAAAGTATCTTATTACTCGGGCCAAGTGGCACATTAGTTGAGCTGGTTTTGGGATGCCAGTGGCCGCCTTTCAGATTCGACATATAAGGGCCAGTGACACTGCCCTCTACAGCTAACAGTAGCTCCAACTGGAGCTCGGCTGTGCGAGCCCTGGCAATGGTGTAGGCTGCAGCTCCTGCTGCAGTGGGCTGCCATAGCTACAGTGAGTGGCCGGCAGCCAGCGTGAGCGGCTGGTAGCCAGCGTGAGCTGCCAATAGCCGCGATGAGTGACCATCCAGAGGCCGGCGACCGATCTGCCTCATCTGGGAAGAACGCAATGATGACACCAACATGGGCTAGTTAAACAACATCCTCCCCAACTAGACTGAAGAACAACAACAAAAAAAGACAGCAACTTGTCTGTTCCCCTTTCCGGATTCCCCAACATTGTTCCTCTCCCCCAATTCCCCAATAAAGTCTTTAAAAAATAGGGCCGGCCGAGTGGCGCATTGGTTAAGAGCTGGTTTTGGGATGCCAGCGGCCCCGGTTCAGATCCCACGTATGAATGCAAGTGACACTGCCCTCTACAGCTAACAATAGCTCCACCTGGAGCTGGGCTGTGCGAGCCCTGGTGACGGTGTAGGCTGCAGCCCCTGCTGCAGTGGGCTGCCATAGGCTACAGTGAGTGGCTGGCAGCCAGTGTGAGCTGCCAATAGCCTCGGTGAGCGACCATCCAGAGGCCGGCAACCGATCTGCCTCATCCAGGAAGAGCGCAATGACAATACCAACATGGGCCAGTGAAGCAACGTCCTCCGCAACTAGACTGACGAACAAAAAGACAGCAACTTGTCTGTTCCCCTTCCCGGATTCCCCAATGCTGTTCCCCTCCCCCAATTCCCCAATAAAAATCTTTAAAAAAGAAAATCTTAAAAAAAAAAAAGTAACGTATTGCTAAAAAATATGAACCATAGGCCAGCCGATTGGTGCGGTGGTTGAGTGCTGGCTTGGGAAGCCAGCAGCCCCGGTTTGGATCCCACATATGAGGGCCAGTGACACTGCCTTCTAAAAAAAAATATATATATATGAACCATCATTTGAGGCTTTAATGAGTCATATTCGTTTTGCTGGGAAGTGTCTAACCTTCAATTTGTAAAAAAACACATATCTGAGAAGATTAAGATGAATTTCAATAAAACAAGGTACACTGTATACATGTTTTTGTGGGGATATATTTCATTTGTCATGGGTAAATAACTAGGAATGGAATTGCTAGGTCATTGGGTAGGTCTATATTTATAATTATAAGAAATTGCTGGGTCATATGGTAATTCTATTCTTAATTTTTTGAGGAACCTCCACACTGCCTTCCATAGCAGCTGCACCAATCTGGATTCCCACCAAGAGTGTATGAGTTCCGTTTTTCTCCATAGCCTCTCCAACACTTGTTATTATTTGTCTTGTTTATGATAGCTATTCTAACCAGTGTTTTATTTGCATTTCTCAGATAATTAGTGATATTGAGCATCTTTTCACATGTCTATTGACCATGTACATGTCCTCTTTGGAGAAATGTCTATTCAGGTCCTCTGCCATGACCCAGCAATCTCTCTCCTGGGTATATACCCAAAATATCTGAAAAAAAAAATATCTATAAAGATATATGTGCTCAGATTTTCATTGTAGCTTTATTCATGGTGGCAAAGACATAGAAACAATCAAAGTGTCCTTCAATGGATTAGTCAGTAAAGAAGATGTGGTGTATACATACACAATGGAATACTACTCTGCCATAAGCAAAGATAAAATAGTGCCATTTCTGGGCCAGCCGAGTGGTGTGGTGGTTAAGCGCTGGCTTTGGAAGCCAGCAGCCCTGGTTTGGGTTCCACATATGAGGGCCAGTGACACTGCCCTCAAAAAAAAAATAAAAATAGTGTCATTTGTGACAATATGGATGGATCTTGAGATTATTATGCTAAGTGAAATAAGTCACACAGAAAAAGTTGAGAACCATATGTTTTCACTGATATGTGGGATATACAACTGAAAGCAAACAAAGGAACAAGACAAACAAATAAAGAAACAAAAACTCATAGACACAGACAATAGTTTAGTGGTTACCAGAGGGTAAGTGGGGAGGAGGGTGGTAGATGAGGGTAAACGGGGTCAAATATATAGTGATGGAAGAAGAACTGACTCTGGGCGGTAAACACAAATGTGATTATATAGATGCTGTATTACAGAATTGTACACCTGAAACCTATGTAATTTTACTAACTGTAGTCACCCGAATAAATTTTAATTTAAACCAAAAGGAAAAGAAATTTTAATTTAAACAAAAAAGAAAAGAAATTGCAGGAATATTTTCAAAGCGATTGGACCATTTTACACCCTGAACAGAAATGAATGAGAGCTCTGGCATCTCAAAATCATTGAGATATTGTCAGATGTCTCTCTCTCTCTCTCTCTTTCTCTGCTAAGTTTAGACATTCAGGTGGGTATGTGTATTTGTTTGTTCTTCTATATAGTAATTTTTGAAAAGTAAAAACTGATGCTAGAAAAATGACAATGCACTGATTATACAGGCTGTGGAACTCATTACAGTTAAAAGTATTTTATGATATCAAAAAATAACATTCATAATTACTACTGGAAAATAGCTCACCATCAAAATGCACAAAATAGACCTTTTAAATGAACCTCAAGCAATATAATTTAAAAGAAATATTCTTTTACATTTATTTATTTTTTTCAACCTTCTATCACCTTCATTCTAATTATGTATATAAGCAGATTCTGGGAACATTATGCCCATGTCTAAAGCTAAAAGAAAATGAAAACTTTTGCTCATGTTGGAATAGTCACTTTCTAAAATCTAAGACAACAGGGCTAGTGAGTTGATGGATTATTCTGGAATGCTAGCTTCCAGAATAAATGTGTATACTTGCTTTATCACATAATTATTTATTGATCCATTTCTTGATGCATTCATCTTTCATGCCACCATATCCTGTTCTAAAAACAAAGTATTTGCAAGTTTTCCAGTTCCGTTTACATAATTCCCCATTTAAAGCTTGTTGCACAAGTAAGCTTTCCTTCCTCAGCATCTCCAGATGGCCTCATGCTGAACTGTTCCAAATGTTGAATACCCTCAAATGATCCATTTCACCATGTTATATATCTATTACACAAATCTAAAAAGATCATAAAAGCAAAAACGTATGTCCATAACATTTGTGTGCACCTTGGAAGTAGAAATGTAGGGAATGAGTCAGATTATATTCAGCTTGCCAAGAAACTGGATCAATACTAAGAAAAAGAAGAAAACAAAAAGAACTTGTCATATGGGCCATGAAGCCAAACAGCACTTCCCTTAAAGGTGGTGGGGAGATGAGTACATACCAACATCTCTGCCAAATATTTTTTCCCTGTCTGACAGAAAACTAAGAAATCTACAGTTGGACTAGGGAGGAGTATTCAAAGGGTTAGGTTTCTCCTAGGCACATATGTTAAATTCAATGAGGAGCTCACCTCCCCTTGTTCAAGTCTAAGCTTTAAAGCTGTCTTCCCAGGAGGTCTTCATGACCAATCTCCCACATTCAGGCCTTTCTATCCCCAAAGTTCACTTTCTCTATAACACTTAACACTTTCTAATACCTACTTAATTTATTTATTATTTACTGAACTCACTCCTAGAATATAAGTTTTGTGATGGCAGGAATTTTTGCTGCTTTTGTTGTTATTGGCACATCGAGTTTAGTAATATCAGTAGAATTCATAGACAAATGAATATGCAAAGACTACTTAGGCAAAAACTAGCTTACAATGAGAAAGCTATGTGCTATGCACACTCTAGGGAATCTTCCAGAGCTAAAAGTAACAAAATTAAAAACCATATATTTAACATAGACACTGTCCATCAGCAATTCAAGAAGCTTGTCTGGAACAAGGTAGAACATGGCTAACCAGTGGTAGGTGGGTATGAAGGATCTTGGGGCCATGTCACCTACCCAGAAGAGGGACTGAGGATGAGGAAATAAGGAAATTGGAAAATGTCACAAAGTAGCCTGTAAATTGAAGTTTCTCCAACAGAATTTAGCATCTTAAATATCAACCATTTGTTGAATCTAAATTTAAGATTTATCAAATTATTTGGGGGCCCCGCAAAAACAAACAGCCTTACCTCAATAGAGTTCTTTAAACAATACCAGGAGTGTTAAAACTATTGGGTTGTCGGAAAAGTCATGACACATTCTTGCAATGGAAAACAGAAAAATACATCATGACTTTTCCGACACCCCAATATATAGCAGTAGTAGAGTTGTCACTATATTCTAGGCCTTTAAGTTTGAACCAGTCACACTTCAAGGACTCTAACTTCTTCAAAATTATGTTATATTTTAGGAAGATAGACTAAAAAGTGCTTCTTTTGTGAAATTATTTAAAATTTACTTGATAGTAGCTTAATGGATTATTTTCATTAAATAAATGCCATGATTATTTCTTAATGCTAATTCCAATATATAAAGAAATACATTTCTCAGCAAATTCTCCCTCACTTGTTCAAAATTTGAAGTATAGTATTTTTGCCTGTAATAAAATCCATACCTTGATCATTTTCTCCAAGTAATCCAAATAACTTATGTCAATAGCAGGAAGATGCCCATTTCAGTAAACAAAATGAGCACATTATGATGAAAAGAAATGATGGTGATGTGATTTAGCAGGAGTTGCATTGAGCGAAACAACTCCTATCCCCCACACATCCGAACATAATTGAGATTTTATATCATGGTAAAATTGGAACTTAGTTACAAGAAAATTGCAAATTAATAAATACTAAATGCACTGCTTACTCTGGGTACACATCTTGTTAATTTCTTCTCTTATTTTTCCAGTCATGAAAAGTACAAAATAGATTGATCATAAAAAGGGGGATTGAGCTGCTCACCAACCCAACAAAAGTGACTATGACTCAACACTTTTTCTTACTATACATAAGAAAACAAAGAAATACAACTATTAATTTTTCTATATATAGGTTGCATTCAATTATTATTATTATTTTTTTTATTATTAGTGAGTGGGGAACCTACATATTGAGATCCATGTGTTATCTCATACATTCTTTCTTTGGAAGTTTGCCACACTTCGCAAGACCCATGTCATTTTTGCATCCCAGATGAGGACAATCTTTTCATGCTAAAACAAAACAAAACAAAACAAAACAAAACTCACAATCATCAGGGCTAATACTAGAATACACCATTGGTCATGTGAGAGAACCATTTCAATAGTTTAGAGAATAACTAGAATAATGATGGAACTTGAAACTCAGGGAGACAAGACTATTTGAAGGAAATAGGGACAATAAGCCAGACATGTAAGAAACCTGACAACATAATTGCCTGCCTCATGCATTTGATATAATGAATAAATGAGATAATGCATAGAAAATAGCAATATAGTGTCCATCACATAGCAATCACTCAATGACCTTAGTTATATTTCAGAAAAAAAGTACAATTTTTATTGTTGCATCGCTTAACAGATTTAACTAGGTTACATTGAGAAAGAGAACTTTTATTATTACTAAAACACAAATAAGTGATGGAATTTAAAGGATTTAACAGAGAACAAATGATGGAACTTACAGCAACATTTCTGCCTTAATCTAAACAACAATGTTTGACAGCAAAATGAAAAAAAAAAAAAAAAAAAAAAAAAAATATATATATATATATATATATATATTTAATTATTTAAAGAAATGCTGAAGTTTAGAAACATTGTAGAGAATCGTCAAAGGCTAAGTAAACAGATTTGATGACATTTGAATTTTTTTTTTTTTTTTTAGCTTAGAGATATTATGATGCCAGGACATAAAAATCCTATTCAAAAATCACAATTTTTCACTTGAAATATGAACAAAACATTCTATAATAAAGGTATACTCAGATAATCCTTATGTAGGTATCCACAATATGGTTTATCAATAATAAAATGTCAATTTACAGGAGACATGAAGCAGCCTAAATTTGAAATACATCTTCAAAGTAAAATAATTTAAACATTCATTAAAACAAAAATTTGCTTGAAGAAAAAAGAATTATAAAATGTATGCCAGAGCTCAAGAGAAGTGATTTAGAGATGACTGATATTTTCCTTTATCTACTCTGGTTCTTACTTATAATAATGTTCTGCTTTCCAAAACACTTAAGAGTGCATTTTAGAATGTGCATTTTTAGGCTACCTTTAGCTACTCCAAAAGTACCATAGCATCCATATTGTATAGAAGCACTGAAATGGGGATAGCAATTGAGTCAATCTGAATTATTCCATAATTTCCAACATTATGATGCACCCATATTTTTCCTAATGGTAAATATAAAACCAATTACCCAGAATGAATGATAATGCTAGTGTCATTAGCTATATACTAATTTCATCACTGTCTTCACTAAAAGCAAACTAAGACATTTCCTTCACAGGCATTTGTCTTCTGAACCATGCTGACCCCTTAGATAAAAACCATGCCATCACTGAATAATCCTGTCTCCTAAATCTCTGGAATGCTGCAGAAGCAATAAAATAATTTTACCAACACTTGCTCTTCTTCTAAAGTTCATCTATACTTATAGTGCTTTGACAACTGAAAAAAAGTATGTCTAATTCAAACAAAAAGTACGACGAAGTCAGATCATAAAAAGTGGTAGGGTTTCAAGTCAATTAAGGAGGTAAAATTTAAGACCCATAAGCCTGGTAAATTTATTTGGCAATGTTTTTAATGTTTCTAATATTTTTCTTATTATTTCCAGAGTTACTTTAATTTTTATTTAATTTATAGATTTTCCCCCAATATGCTTTCTGTTGTGCAAGCATAGTCAAAAGTTTCTTCCTATTTTATTGTCAAACTGATTAATAAAAATAACTTAGATATATTAGTATGTGCATATGCGTATGTGTGTTTCTGCTTTTTAATATCTATATAATGTTAAGTATGTTCAAGACAGACTTTCATTTTGAGGTGATTTTAAAGTAGGACACAATTTTGATGACTGAGACACAAAACTGATTTACATATAGATTTTTTTTCTATAAATATAAAAAATACCAACAGATTCAAATGGTTCAGTATGCTTAAAATTTATATCGTTTAGAATGTTATAGCTTCCTTTAATTTCTCTCAGATATATAATTATGTTAGTATATTTCAGTTTGTTCAATATACTTACTCCTAGAAAGTATTCTTATTGATGCACATCCAGTGATGAGATCAAAGATGAATAAGATTTTGTGATTCTGCACAGTTAAGTTGTTTCTGCCAAACATTTGCCCAAACTTTTTGATGAGACTCTACAGAGGAAAATAGAGTAATAATTATTGCAGAATCCTTGGATGTGTTGATTCTGTGTGTTCACAGAACTGTGAGAGGCAACTGATTTACCTCTAAGAGGTAGGACCTGAATAGCCCTAAGGCAGGAGGAGGGAGGGCGGGGCTGCTACTTGCCTTAATAAGCTTTTCTAAGAATTAGGAAAAACACCCATCTGGGAAGATATAGCCCTAATTTATTTGGATAGTAGAGCAAGGATAGGATTTCAGGCTCAAATTATCTCCTTGGCCATGAACCCTGTGCAATGAATTATCTGATCAATTGTATATGATGGCCTTGGGAGGGTAGGATAATTCCTCAATTAGAATAAGAAGAAATGGGAAGGACAGAAGGAAGGAAGGAAGGAAGGAAGGAAGGAAGGAAGGAAGGAAGGAAGGAAGGAAGGAAGGAAGGAAGGAAGGAAATAAAAGCATCAGAACCAAATCTGTTTCCTCTAAAATAGAGGATTTTCTCAAAGTATGATTACCCTAATGTAAGGACTCTATTGAGAAATACTTCACATCTTTCTTAAAAATAAGTAAATAAAAATGTCTCTATATGGTAGGGATAGGATTGTTCTAACGCTCCAAAATGTCTCAAAAAAATAGTAGGATACCCTGTCAGGGGCCACTGCAAAAAAAACCTAGATCAGCAGTATACCCAGTCCATAGCCACCCTATTTCCTAGAAAGGCTTGTTTCTGCTAGAAAATGGCAGTGGTTGCAACTGCAGTTCTTGGCATGCCTGTTGCAGCTCTCCATTTTCATCTAATTCCTCAGTCAGAAATGTACTTCACCCTGATGGGTTTCAACCCCTTGTTGGAGTTGTGACTCTTGCCAGCAGGGAAAACTGTACAGAGCCCACACATCCTTGACCACATCAGTGCAGAACTCTGAAGCCTTCTCTCTTGGGTCTTGGGTCTGTAAAGCAGTTACAGCCCACGTGCATGTTAATAATAAGAAGCTGACAGACAAGCCTGAGGAGATCAAGGCCATCTTGGCACCGCACAGCTTGAGTGTTTGTGAGAACCAGGAAAGGGAGGCAGGTGTTTGCAGTGCCACATAGACATTTTTGGAAATAAATTAGCTCACAATTGTTGTATTATATCTTTGAAATTAATTCAATCCCCTTTCTGTTTGATCAATTAAGCAGAATTATTGCCCTGATTCTCAATGTTTCTGTGACAAGCTGTTATATTTAATAGAAAAAGTCAATATTTAAAGGCAATCTTTACATGAATAAAACATATTAAAGAAAAAGTCAAATATAGAATTATTTCTGTGCTATCACAATAGCTCTGTGAAATAATTTTTGCTTATGGACAAGAACTGAAAGAAAATACAATTTAAAATGTATTATGTTAGTGTGGTATGAGTGTGGATAAACAATTTTTCATCTTTATTTTGTTCCTTCAACATTTTGTTACATTCATTAATACATGCAAATGAATTGCTAATGTATCTTTGGTTTTGAAAGTTTTGTGTTAAATACTTGAGGTTTTATACTCAGTTACATTACCTTTGAGAACAGTATAATAAATTGTTAATATTTCTCTATCAAATAGGCTAGGAAAAAATATACAAAATAGAAAAAAGTATGTTATAGTTATTCTGAGGAGAATTAAATAATAATTTCCATATACATAATAACAAATGCACACAATCTGAATAAAACTAAGCTTTGAAAGTCTTTTCCAAGTATATTGTTTTTTTTATTAGTTTCAGGTGTACAACACAATACAATAGTTATACTTTTTACCCCCCAAAGTGACAACCCCCCACCCCCAGTTCGCCATCCCACTTCTCCCCCTCATATCATACATATCTATCACAACTCCCCTGACTCCCCTCCACAGTATACTCCACATCCTGTGACCATCCACATATTCAGTTACAGTTAGCATACAATACTATACAACATCAGTTTCAGGTGTACAGTGCAGTGATCAAGCCTCTACTCCATCCATGAAGTGCTTATTATATACCTTATGTGATAGAAAGGCAGAGACTTTAACACCCACTGGGCATAAAGTAAATATTGGTTGTGTGCCTTTGTACACATATCTTCTACTAGCTTCAATTTTTTTAATCTGTATAATGGAAGTAATTACACCTTCATAACTGGGTTTCTTTGAGTTTTAAGAATATAGAACAATGGTTCAATCTACAAAAGTGAGGGTATGTGTAATCATGAGTTTTGCTTGGAGATGTTTAAATTGCCTTGGAAATACTCACATAGAGAAATGTTAGCAGTGGGGTAGTGCAAGGGAAAAATACTTATGAGTATTTAGCTGGAGCTGGGCTGTGTGAGCCCCAGCGACGGTGTAGGCTGCAGCCCCTGCTGCAGTGGGCTGCCATTGGCTACAGTGAGCAGCCAGCAGGCAGCGTGACCTGCCAATAGCCACGGTGAGTGACCAGCCAGAGGCCGGCAATGGATCTGCCTCATCCGGGAAGAGTGCAATGATGATACCAACATGGGGGAGTGAAACAATGTCCTCTGCAACTGGACTGAAAAACAAAAAGACAGCAACTTGTCTGTTCCCCTTCCCCGATTCCCCAACACTGTTTCCCTCCCCTAATTCCCCAATAAAATCTTTAAAAAAAAGAAAAGAAATCCAACAGTTGGAATCACCATGTACTATAGATAATAGTTCAACTATGGGTCTGAGAAAGAGGTCCAGAAATATCTTGTAAGGGCAGTGATTTAAAATATGCCATGGTCTTAAGTAACAAGCAATCAGCTACATATGAAAAACAAACAAACAAACAAAAAACCTTTTTATTTCTCTTTTAAAAATTCTTTATTTTTCATTTTTTAAAATTTTTGAGTGCCCCAATAGCTGGGTGACCAGAGTCAGTCATTACACAATTTGTTCGTGTATTTCACCAAGCAGTGTACGCTGCTCATGTCAGTGTTTTCTGCAGAAGCGATCATGAGGTGTATTTAAGATGTTCGATTTAAATTTTCTTACGACTCTATAACGATTTTATATTTTTTCTCTTATATTCTTTGTTGTATTTTTAATAGACATATTTACCTTCACTTTTAAGAATGAATGGTGAAACTTCATTCTTATTTTTCAAAAGACTGGCTTTTTAATGTACTGGAGAAAAACATTACTATGAAGACTCTTTCTTAGATGGGGATTTTTGAAAAATATAAACAACATGAAATATAACTCTGATTAAGGAAAATTTTCTGAGTGAATCACTTTTGGCATCTTTAAGCAAGATCTGAAACAATTTGGGGACCTAAATATATTTTTTTCCTATTGTTTTTAGTTAACTAAGAATTGAGGTGGACAAAGTGAAAGGAAAATTTTCCAAAATAGATTTCTTAAAAGGTTTTTACCATTTCAGTTTTTTTACTTTTTTCTTTTTTTTTTTTTTTTAATTCTTATTTTTTTAGCTGAGCCATCCTGCCACCTGTTGGCAGCTCAGCGGCAGCTCAGCTCGGGCTGGGTATCAAACTGCTGTTGCTCAGAGCTCAGCTCACACTGTTGAGCAAGCTCCTTAAAAAAAAAAAAATAATAATAATAATAAACTAAAATTAAAATAAAAAAGGTTTTTACAGACTTCCCTTATGTTATTTAATAGCAAAGTATGGAATTATTACTGGATAAAGTCCTAGCTTACCAATCTTTCAGGAAGCAAAAGATGGGAAAGCTTCTCCATGCTTTCCATGCTCTACTACAAATTGATTTATGTACTTTAAAGGCAAGGGGATCAGTGTCTGAGTATACTTAATCACAAAAGAATTATCTTTGAGAAGTTTGCCATACAAATTTATCAAGGATTATCTCTATATAAGAAAGTTGTTTCTAGAGTCACACTTCATTTTTTTAAGTTTATAGTTTTGGAATGTTAGATTTTCTTGACGTAATGCTTTTATAAACGTGAATGTGACATAGTCTAGTGCCTCTAAGTATTTCTTTTGTAAACCTAAATTCCCCATCTACTACCTTTACATGAAGCACACTCAAATATAATTGTACATTTACTTAAACATTCCATTGCCATCTCCAGCACATTATTTGACAGATAGTATTTAATTTAGCAATATGAAATAGCTGGTGACTTATCAATCATATAACCTTTTTCATTTTAAAAATATAAGATTATTAAAATATTCTATATGAAAATTTGTTTTCTCTTTATACAGCTGATATTATGCAGTTTTGAAATAGAGAGAGAGACAGGGAGAGAGAGAGAGAGAGACAGACAGAGAGAGAGAGACAGAGAGAGAGAGAGACAGAGAGAGAGAGAGAGACAGAGAGAGGATAAAATAGAGACAAAGGTAGAGATACAGCATACTAATGTAAACTTTTCTGATCATCTTGAAGCCATATGCAAGTCTTTTTACCAAAATTTAGAATGGGCATTTCAAACTTACTTTATTTTACAAAATTAAAGATTCTGAGTGTTGAAAGTAGCCTTGGATATCAGATCAGTTTTCAAGGGCAGGATATTTCTTACAATGAAGCATTCACTGATATCAAATATTTGCCAGAATATTTTTTAATAACGAGCTAAAATATCTTTCCTTCTGATTGCAAGCTTTGGTTCAGAGTCTCAATCTTCGGAGGAAGGCTATCTATTCTATCACTCTTCCACATGACAGTCCTTATAAACAGCTGAGAATGTGCATACTGTCTCGGCCTAAGTCTCCTTTTCTCCAGACTACACATCACCAATTTCTTTCTTCAGTCTCCAGATTATAAAAATTCATCACCTCCCCCTTGCATACATTTCGTCCTGTCCAAAACATCCATGAAGACATTTGGTCCATGCCAAATGGTCCTTGCTTGCTATTTGTTCTGGTCCAAAATGTCTGTACTTTCAAAATATCCCTGGGTTCAGTTAGCATGTTTATTTAAACTTTTGGCTTATAGGATTAACACATAAAAAAATGTGATCATGTTATATGATCTAATAATTGTGTTGTGGCTGCAATGTCAATAACAACCCTTCTCACCTCAGTAGCCTAGCTGGTCATGACACATGGGGTTAGGTAAAGGGGTCAGTTGGACCAAATGTCTCTGGATGTTTTGGATGCCTGCTAATCATCATCTGCTGCTCACGTTTCACCCATCCACCTCTAGGTTACTAATGCTACTCTTCCAGATAGGGTCAGAAAAGAACAGAGCAGAGCAACACCAAAGCAGCCTTCATTCTGGATCATATTTCCTAAAAACATTTTTAATAACCATTTTTCACTACCATTGAGTTATAGCAATCTAATACTCCCTTTACATTTTATTTTTTACTTTGTTGTTTGTTTAGTTTGTTTTGTATATCTCTTAGGTTTTTCTCTGCTAACAAATGGTCCTCATTGGAGTCATTTTCTATACAGCCTTAGCACAATTACTGGTATCATAGCTGGAATTAAAGTTTATACTTGTTTTGTTCTTATTGAATTTATCCAAATATTTATCATATCCCTAAAAATAGAAATAAGTAGTATAATAACTGAATCTGGACACTAAATTCTACCTACTTTGTAAATAACATGGAAAAGATACATAAAATATCACAAAACTATTATTTTTTAAATGATCACTCTAATTTGTTTTAGATTACAGGTAAAATTCTCAGTGTTTAACTATTTATTGTTAGAGCATTAATTCATCGTAACCCTTACCTCTTCCCCCGCACAGGTGTCTCTGAATATAGTTACAAGAAATACTGTATTTTGCCCTGTATAATGTGCATTTTTTTGCCCAAATTTGTGAGAGAAAAATAAGGATGTGCATTATATATGGGTAGTACTAATTCTGTATTTATATAAATGTTTTTCATTCTTTTCATTGTGCTTTTGAGTTAAAAGTATAACTCTAGAAGTCAATAACAATATCTGTATGCAAAATAATACCCTAGAATACAATAATCGTTTTGTTGAACTTACAATGAACTTGCAACAAGGAAGAGTTCTTAGCCTTCTGTGATGCGTAAATATCATAAATTTGTTACTGGCACATACAATTTCTTGTACCTTATATCAATTCTTATGTTTTGTAATTATTTGTTACATAAAATTTCTTGTACTATAATGTTAAAAACTAAATGTTAAAATTCATTTATAATACCAAAAACAAGTACCTCAATGTAAACAAATAAAATTTTAATTAAAACTAAAGATATTTTCCCCTGAAACTTTGGGTTAAAAATGTGTGTGTGCATTATACACAGGAGCACATTATACACGGCAAAATACAGTAGTTTGTGGAAGCCTGTAAGTCAAGTTACACTCACTTGACAGTAATTTAAAAAAATATTTTTAAATTCTGTAAAATTATATCTATTAGCAGCAAGCAGAAAATTCCCTTCTGATATTTAACATTATTTGTCAATGCCTTTCCTGATACTAACGAATATTTTTAAAATATGAAAAAGATCAGCATGACAAATAATTATCATCACTGGTTTATTTCAACATGTTTTAGATAGACTATTAAAGCAGGGCAAAGTGATCTTGCATCCAATTTAAATGATCACTTTTATTATTTTTATATTTTATAATCACAAATGCCATTATTGTAGGAATTTCCATTTGGATGCTAGCTACACTGGAAATTTTCTTATTCCTTAAAATTTTTTCACTATAATCTTCTTCACTCCTATTGTTTGATCTAATTAATCTTGAATTTCAAATGTAGGAGGCTGGACACAAAGTGTATTTTATGAAATTCTCTATTTCTGGATTTTGTCTCCTCTATAATTCAACAGAGACTGAGTAAGGGCATTCAGGACACAGATGTTCTTATGAGGCTCAATCTAAGCTCAGTGTTTCCTTCTCTTATTTTTCACTGTTTGTAGATGTTATACATCGCCTTTTACAAATAATACAAAACATGCAATGTAGCTTATAGGTCACAGCACACCCCATTAAATCTTACACTGATCCAGTATGGTAGATATTCTGGTTATTATAATTTTTCAAGTATGGAATCTGAGACTATGGGTTTGCTTCATATACTGTTTTGATGTAGTAGAATTGGAACTCACACTCATTCTTTTGAATAACAAATGTCATATCATTTCATAATTCCAGACTACCTCTATGTAATAATGCACCAAAAAAATCAGGCTATGAACCTATAGCATAGAAACTATCAAATGAGATTATAAATTTAAATTATTTGAATTGTATGCATTTTGTCTGAAAGCAAATTCTAACTGGTTTATTTTGGAAAAAAAATTATTGTATTTTGTTTTGAAATACATATTTATATCTATTTTAAATCAACATTATTCAATGTTTTATTTATAATCATCTATGAGTGAAATGATTTCATTTAAATATGAGTATTTGTTAGAGTAAGAATTGTTTCATGAAGAAGGCTCTTCTCCAATTATATGATAGCACTGAATTCTTATGTCACCTATAGTTAGACTTTTATTCATTTACAAAAGGTGCAACATGCAAATATAATAATAAATGCTCTTTTGAAATGTTTTTAAGACATCAAGTGTTTCAATCACCCTAACAGTAAGACATCTTTAATAAATTATTGTCTAATCAGGTAGATCAAATTGGAGGAGGCAGAAAAGAAGCAAAAATAAACATCAAAAAAGTTTTACCTAAAATACTGAAATTTGGAAGCTGAAAATAAAAATTTGAAAAAAAGATATGGAATTATATTTTGTAGTTTTAAATCTGCACAATGTATATTTCTCCAGTTGGGGTACCATAGCTTTGGAAATCATTATTCACTTTCACTTAATTATTTAATTTATATAACTATATAAATGTTGTTGATATTAAAAATTTCTTTAGAGAAAGAAACATCTTTGTCCTTGCCCCTTTTGCTTCTTCTCTTCCCATCTCCTCTCAAATGCACTCAAAGCAGGTGTTCACTCCCACTATGACTATCACTCTGCTGCAAAAGTTCTTGGCAAAGTTACAATGAAATCAAAATAAATAGAGAATCAATACTAAATCCTCATCTTAGCACACTTATAGAAGCCACTGTCATGAATGTTTACTTCCTCTTTTCTAAAAGCTATCTTTACAAGGTGTCTTAATCACCATTCTTCAGTTTTTATGTCAATTTCTACAACTGCTTCTCTCAGGTGTGTTTACTAATTCTTATCCCTGTAACCTATGTTTTAGTCCATATAATTCTTCTTTACCTGCCTTCTTTTAGGTTATTGGCATGAAACACCAGTGCAGAATTCCCAATTTTGTATCTCCAGTCAACTCAGCTTTCTTAAACTTCAAGGTCATATATCCAACTGCCTATTTTATATCTTCACTTATATGTCAAATAGGCATCCCACACTTGTCTGAAAATGAACTCTTCAATCTCCCCACCTGAAACCTGTCATTTTCTTAATCTCAATGAGTAGAAATTCCTTCTTTCTAGTTGCCCAGGCAACTCACACCTTCCAGTTACCCATGAACAAAACACTGGTAATATCCCATATACTTTTTGTGTTCTTCCATGTCATATCTAGTCCATCATCAAATTAAATCCTGACAATCCTCAGTTCAAAACCTTCCAACAGCTTCCCACCTCATAGAGATTAAAAGCTAAACCTCTTACAATACCTCACATTGATTTATTAGATTATTTTTGTTCCACCATCTCTTTGATTTCATTTTTTCTACTATCCCACTCACTCATTCTCTAGCATATTAACCTCCCAGAACACAGCAAACACGCTCCTGCCTCAAAGCATTTGTACCTGCTGTCCCTCCTGCTGCCAGAAAAGCCACATGGCTAGCTAGCTCCCCACTTCTTTCATGTCTCAGAGCAAATGTCACCTCAGCAGAAAAATCCTCCTATGATCTCCCAGAAGATGAAACAAAAGAAAACAACAAAAGAAAAAAATCCAACCCCAAGATTCTCTCTCTTTAACTCTTACTTATTTCTTCTAAAATATTCATCACTTCAAAACATTGTAGACTTCTATTTGTACATTCATTCAACATCTCTCTTACTAGAAAGACAATTTCAAAAGAACAGGGATTTTAAAATTTTATTTTATTCATAGCTATATTCCTAGATCATTCAAGTAAGCAGATGATATACATATCTTGAATGAATGAAATACTTAAAATTAATAAAACATTAATGCATATTTTAGAAAACTGAGAAATAGAAGATGTGATGGTTTTTATAGATTATTTATATAACACATTTCATAAGAAAAGTTGATACAACTTATGAAAATACAGACAATAAGCAAATAAAATAAAGTAATATATATATATATATATATATATATATATATATATATATGAAGAAAAACAAAGAAAACACAATAGAGGATATCATAAAATCCAGCATAATTGTTAGATACACTTTGGCTGTAATTTGCATAAATCTCTTAGCAGACAAACAGAAGGAAATACTATAATGACGTTACACATAGAATTCATGAGATTAAACAAAATAAAACAAAACAAAAAAACTCCCACACCTTCACTGAACTATACCAACAAAATAAAATTGGAACAAAAAAATGAAGTTATTTAGAAAGTTAACAATTTTTCTTGGTAGTAAGAAAACAGAGACATTACCTACCCCCTACTCCAGCCCAACCCTGTCACAGAATACTCTCAAACATGTTAGATGACATGCCCAGCTTATTCCTGTATGACTGGCTCTTATTATGCCTTTTAATGTAACTCAATGAGAAACACCAAAAGGCAATTGAGTTCTGTAATTTTATGAAAGAAAAAAATAATAACATTCAAGTATATAGCTGCCTGGTCAGACTCAATGCAAAGATACATTTTAGAATACTTAGGTCTAACATTTTCAAATGTCTAAAGATATCTGATATGTTATATAATATTTTGTTGTGAATCTTTGAAGATGTTTTGTTAAATAATAGATATATGTTGTGTATCTTTGAAGATTTTTTTTGTTAATAATATATGTAAAATTAACACAAACCAATGCAAGTTGAAGGGGGTACTTTTACTTTCTTTTTTTTTTTTTTAGCTGAGCCATCCTGCCACCTGTTGGCAGCTCAATGGCAACTCAGCTCGGGCTGGCCTCGAACCGCTGTTGCTCAGAGCTCAGCTCGCACTCTTGAGTGAGCTCTTAACCAACTGAGCCATTCGGCCGGCCCAGAAGGGGCTACTTTTAAAACAAAACATAGAAAAAAAAATTTCCTATATTACATCAATTTAATATTTACAAATAAATTCATGGATTTAATTTAAACTAAAGCATATAACATGATACATAATACTCTGAGCTCTGAACACAATAGTTTAATAATTATTTCAATTTTTATATGGTAGTAGTTGTTTAAATAGTAAGGAAAACAAAATTTAGTGTAGTTTTATTCTTTTTGTTTTCTTTAATTTGACTTTTTATAAAACATAGAAATAATTTTTTACATCACATGTTAGCTTTCCTTAAAAATATTTCTCATACATCTTCATCTTTATTCTTTGAGAAGCCTTAAGCAGAAAAAAATAGATATTTCTGAAAAGGTGTATAACTTACTACCTTTACTGTAATATTTATAAACTAATTTAAATTCTATGTGAAGCAGAAATATGTATATATATTTCTGAAAAGGTGTATAACTATTTGTACTGTAATATTTATGAACTAATTTAAATTCTATGTGTATAATATACATTTCAAAAGTCTTCAAAGATTATGGTTATCCTTATTTCTCATACAGCTAAATATTAGGAAAGACTGAAGTCACTGCCCCTTCTCAAAACAAATTACAGGAAATAATTATCAAAAACTTACAGTACGATTCTCCTACTGACTCCAAAAGTTATTAACAAATAATCTGTAGGTATCCTCATATAACTTTAAAATGATTCTCTTTAGGACAAAACTAAAGTAACTTTCTATTAATAATTCCACTTAAATTTTAAAAGGTAAATCAAAGCATAAAAATATAATGATTGAATATGTATTTACAACTTTAGTCTTTATAATTCTCCCTCTTACTACATCATTTTCATGTTGCTCTTTTTCTATATTTATTTTTAATCTGAATAGTTTAGTTTTCATTCCTGTCTGATTTTTTTAGTTGATAGACACAAATAAAATTATGAAATAAATAGGAAAAATACCATTCTTTCACTTATATAGCAGTGGGTATATAAAACAACATATAAATAAATATTAGTTAAGAAGTTCCACTACAGTTTCTATTCTGCCTGGCATATCTTTTTGAGACCATGCCATTTAAGCAACTCTGAGTGAACCAATTATACTTAGGTTTTTTTGTTAAGATTTGAGCACATTACAAAAAGGTGAATCATTTTGCTAAATAACTCATGTAGACTATTTTGCACCTTCTAGCTAATTTGATTCATATTCTTGACTGAACTGTCTTAGTGTTTTACATACAAGATTTGATCATTTAGTTCATGTTTGTTGACTTAAACAGTGTGAACAGGCATACCTCTGCAATAAATTGAAGTATACAATCAGTCTAAAAGCAAAAGTTACCTATAGCTCAGGACAAGGTTAGTATGAAGAAGGCTCACTTACTAAAGAAATTTGTTGTAGGTTTCAGTGTATTTTGGGAGAATCTGACCTTATTGTAATTACACCTCAGTAGCAGATGCTGTTAATGTCCTAATCCATAGTCCCTCAATCTACCTGCAGCCCCAGAGAAGGTTCCAATATCCACTGACATTCCTACCTCCTTCAGGGTCTGCATTGCATCATTGCTTCCTTGTCTCAAGGTTTTGTCTGGCACTATGGACACTTTTCAGCCAATGCAGGGCAGCTCAAAATGGCGCTGGGACTTAACGCACCAAAAGCTAACCCTCAATCAATGAGACCAGTGAGGAACCCAGATTCCTAGCTCATTGGTGCAACAATTTTGAAGCATGTTTTATGTGAAATCTTATAGTGAAGCTGGGGCAAGATGGAAGTCCAGCTACTTGCATCTGTTCACCTGGCCATTATTATTCTTTTTCTTCTTGTTGAATTTCTATATCTTACTTTCCCCACTCTCACTTGTGTTTCCTAGGATCAACTCTTTGTTAAAGTATCAAGATCAATGTCCTTTCATCAGGGTATGCCTAGGGGGAACCCAAATAAGAGAATTTTCAAAAAATTATCTGGAAATTTTACTCTAAAAATCTATAATTTTTAGCATGGGCACCATACAGATAATATGACTCCAGAGAACTTGTGTTTTGATAGATAGGGCTAAGAGACTGAAGACTGTCAGTTTTTCAAGGGTGGCAGAAGACAGCTGTCATTAAAAATTGAGACTCTAGAACCAGATTGCATAGGCATAAAACTCCCTTAACCACTTACTAATTGATCTCTTTTTCCTTTGATATAATTCAGGGATACTAATAGTCTTGAATTAGAAAGTTGTTATGAGGATCAATCATAGAATAGCTTCTGATACTTAGTAAGTGAATGATTCAATTCTTAGATACCTGGTGATTGTCTTAATCAGTAATTATATGGTACTGTTGAACTTTCTTAGATCAGCCCTGTTCAATATAAATATGAACCACAAATACAAGTCATGAGTGTAATTTTAAAGAAAAAATAAAAACCTACACTTAATTTTAGTAATATATTTTATTAACTTAATATATTTAAAATATTTTAATGTGTACTCAAAATTATAATATTATTAAGATATTTTATATTTATACCGAGTCATCTGTGTTTTATTTTCATAGCATATTTCCATTTATAGCCACATTTCAAGTGCTAAAGCCGTATGGGGTTAGTACTTCCCTTTGTTGGACTGAACAACCTTGGCTCAGTCCTATAACTTCTTTATAGTATTCTCTTAGTTGTTTGCTACTTCAAGAAATGCTTCTAAGTTGCTTTGCATGAGGAATTCTATAATATGCTTCTTATAGTTTCTTCTAGTTGACACTGTGAGGCTGTCAACTCTCTTTCAAAGAATGGTCTTGTTTCAATTTCTACAACCCCTGCTATCTTCTCACATTCTATTTGTAATCTGTCATGAATTGTGAAGCCAACTATCATATCTGTTAAAATTGCTTTCAAAGATGCCTACATGGTTGTGAGTGAAAGTCTGAGAAGTTCTAAGAGCAAAGGACATGGCTTCTGTCCCTCAAGCCTGGCACATACTAGCCGTTTTTGCTTTTATTTTCCAGCTCTTGATTTCATTCTCAATAATTCATACTTTCTAATAAAATGACACTATACAACAATGTACATGGTGTGTGTGTGTGTGTGTGTGTGTGTGTGTGTGTGTGTGTGTGTGTGTGAGAGAGAGAGAGAGAGAGAGAGAGAGAGAGAGAGAGAGAGAAGTGCATGATCACTATATTTTTACCCATAGATTTGGGAGTATATCCTGTGCCCAAAAGGTCATCATGAGGACAATAAATGTGATCATTTCTTATCATTATCTCTGTTGGAGTGTTCTGAAGACAATAGAGAAGATTAAATGACCTGGAAAACTCAGTGTATGAAAAAGTCTATTGTACTCATCTCAGTTATTTCCACTGCTATGCAGCACTGAAATCTTAGAACAATACGATTTGCCATAATGACATCAGCATAAAGTCCATTTTCACCTTTTTTAAAAATACCAAATAAATATACGAGATACTTTCCATTCCACCTGCTGGCTTAATATCAACTATTTTAAATATTAAAATTTATATTCAAGTTGCTATGATGAAATGTTTAATTATTTAAACAACTGATCTATTGGATAAGCATATAGGTTGTATGAAATATTTAACATAATATACATATTGTCTGTAGATTATATCTATGAGGCAGTGATCAAGCTGAGTCTTGCAGATTTCCACTATTGCATAAAGCAAAAAGAGAGAATGAGTATTTACAGGTACTATAAGAAAGCCCAAATCTGAAGCTTCTTAATTTTCCTGAAACCTATCTATTACATTGTATGTGTAAGCATAGCTCCCCAAATCACATAAATCACATGTGATCAAAAACTTTTATTAAAAGTACTTTTTTCCTCATCTTCAACATGTCAGAAGCAAATTAGGTATAAAAAATCTGGTTTGAAAAGTAAATATATTAACTTGCTTAATGTAGTGTTAAATTAAAAGTATCACTTCTTAAAAATAAAATTTGCAATCATGGTAGAAGAATAGAATTGACTAAGCACAAAATGTCATGCCAGTGTGCAATTTAAAAGCTACCAGAAGAGAAATCCAAGATGACAAAGTAGATAAATGCTGTGCTTGCCTCCTCCTGTGAACACATTTAAATCACAACTAAATTATAGAACAATCAACCTGGAGGATCATCTAAAGTCAGTCTAAACAGAAGTTTTCTAACTTAGTCTATAAAAATGATGCCACATTGAGACTGGTAGGAGGGGAACGATGGAGAAGTGAAATAGGCTGGCCCCAAACCTCTGTGAATGGCATCTGAGAATCTGGGGGGATATCTCAACTGTGAGGTTTTCCCCAGAGAAGTGAAGGATCCCTGCTCCACCCAAGGCTCCCCAGCCCAGAGTACTGGTGACAGGAAGAACATCTCCTACAATATCTAGCTGTGAAAAACAGTGGGGTTTCTGATCATCCAGTTGTGACTGAAGGCTGCAGGAAACCCAAATGTCCTCTTAAAGTGCTCATGAACAGATTCACTAGCTCTTAGGCACTCACCCTGTGCTCTGGTTGAGGGACAGTGACTCAGGGATATCAGAGACATGAGGGGAAGACTGAGTTGTGTGGCCTTGGGGAAAGGACTAGAGGAACAATTGCCATTTTCCCTGTAGAGAATTTTGTTCCTGTGCAGCTGCCAGGCAGGTTCCATCTTTCCTGTGTTGAGCCCTCCCTCCACACTCATGGCCAAATCTAAACCCGAATTGGTCTAATGAGCTCTGCTTGCTGCACCATGGTGACTCTCCAGGACCCCAGAACACCCAATTTGCATACCATTTGGGGCTTATCAGCCACTAAACCTTATAGGAGTCAGCATGTAGCAGTAGGCCTCTGATTATACAGGCTTTTTGAAGAGCTAATTCAGGCCTGTTACTGGTAACAGCCATCTTTGATTCCCAGCATGGCCAGTCCCACATGCCTCCAGGTTTAGTACAGGCAGTGAACATCTGCAGATCATTTTGTAGCTCCTGCCAGGTAGTTCCTGGCCTGTCACAGGCTGTGGGTGACCTGGGACTGCACCACAACCCCTCCCAAGAGGCCCCAGAACCAATGTACTTGGAGGTTGGCTTCAGACCACAGCAGAGCACCAACCAATTAGCCCCAAAAGTGGCACATCCAAGTGGAAGTCTCAACAGGCACCAAAGCCCACTGGGGCAAATACCACACTGTAGGGTAAGCCCTCTGCACTGCAGACAGCAAGCTGTGGATATGGCCAAACACCACAGCCAGTCAACCTCAGGGTCAATTACACCCACTGATGTGTCAATAGCAACTAAAACTCAACTATAACAGAAGGGCGCACACAACCTACACAAGGGACACTCCTGGAGCACCTGGCTCAGGTGACCAGGGCTCCAGAGGGCACCTATTACATAAGGCCACCTGGCCAACATAGGGAGTTATACAAGATCTACCTAATTAATAGAAACAAACACAGAGAGAGGCAGCCAAAATAAGAAAACAAAGAAATACGTCCCAAATGAAAGAACAGGGGATAACTAAAGAAAAAGAACTAAATAAAATGGAGGTAAGCAACCTACCAGAGACAGAGTTCAAAACAATGGTTATAAGGATGCTCAAGAAACTTAGTGAGAACATCAACAAAGAGATAGCAAGCATACAAAAAGGACATAAACACCATAATAATGAACCAGTCAGAAGTGAAGACTGAAATAAAGAATACTCTAAAAAGGACAATCAGCAGACTAGATGAAGCAGAGGATCAAATCAGCAATCTGGAAGACAAGGTAGCAGTAAATACCTAAGTAAACACCCAAAACAGCAAAAAGAAAAAAAATAATTTTTTTTAAAAAAAGGATACTTTAAGAGATCTCTGGGACAACATCAAGCATAACAACTGCATCGTAGGGGTACCAGAAGGAGAAGAGAGAAAGCAAGGGATTGAGAACCTATTTAAAGAAATAGTGGGCCAGCAGAGTGGTGCGGTGGTTAAGTGATGGCTTGGGAAGCCAGCGGCCCTGGTTCGGGTCCCACATATGAGGGCCAGTGACACTGCCCTCAAAAAAAAAAAAAAAAAAAGAAATAGTTAGTGAAAACTTTCCTAACATGACAAAGGGAATAGATATATAAGCCCAGGAAGTGCAGATAGTCTCAAACAAGATGAATCCAAACAAGCCTACACCACCACACATTACAATTAAAATGGCATAAGTTAAAGACAAAGAGAGAATCCTAAAAGCAAAAGAAAGGTAACTAGGTACTTAAAAGGGAGCTCCTGTAAGATTGTCAGCTGATTTTTCAATAGATATTTTGCAGGTCAGAAGGGATTTGCATTAAATATTCAAAGTGATGAAAAGCAAGAAACTACAATGAAGAATACTCTACCAAGCAAAGCTATCATTTAAAATTGAAGGACAGATACAGAGCTTCCCAGACAAGAAAAGCTAAAGGAGTTCATCATCACCAAATCAATATTACAAAGAATGTTAGAGGGACTTCAAGATGAAAAATATATATATCAAAAATATGAATAACGAAATGGTAATAACATATCTATTAACAATTACTTTCATTGTAAATAGATTAAATGCTCCAATCGAAAGACATATGGAGGCTGAATGGATAAGAAAACAAAGCCCTTACATATGCTGCCTACAAAAGACACACACATACTCAAAGTAAATGGATGGAAAAAGATATTTCATGAAAATGGAAATAAAAAAAAATTCTGGGGTAGCAATACTCATACCAGACAAAACAGACTTTAAAACAAGAGACAGGGCCAGCCGAGTGGCGCATTGGTTAAGAACTGCTTTTGGGATGCCAGCGGCCCTGGTTTGGATCCCACATATGAGGGCCAGTGACACGGCCTTCTACAGCTAACAACAGCTCCACCTGGAGCTGGGCTGCGCGAGCCCGGGCGACGGTGTAGGCTGCAGCCCCTGCTGCAGTGGGCTGCCATAGGCTACAGTGAGCATCCAGCAGCCAGCGTGAGCGACCAATAGCCACAGTGAGCAACCAGCCAGAGGCCGGCGACCGATCTGCCTCATCCGTGAAGAACACAATGATGATGCCAACACAGGCCAGTGAAGCAACGTCCTTTGCAACTAGACTAAAGAACAAAAAGACAACAACTTGTCTGTTCCCCTTCCCCAATTCCCCAACGCTGTTCTCCTCCCCCAATTCCCCAATGAAATATTTAAAAAAAAATAACCAACAGACAAAAAGGACCCAGTAATCCCACTTCTGGGTATTTATCCAAAAAAAACCCAAAATGCTTCTTCAAGGAGGCCTGTGCATCCATATGTTCACTGCAGCATTGTTTACAATGGCCAAGATGTGGAGGCAGCCTGGATGTCTCTCGATGATGAATGGATAAGGAGGAGGTAGTATACATGAGGCATGATTTAAAAAAATACAGTGAATGCTGCTGAGTCCATCCAACAGAAAGGCAGGGATCTTCAATACAAGAATTTGCACATTGAGGGCCGGGCCAGTGGCGCGGTGGTTAAGCGCTGGCTTGGGAAGCCAGCGGCCCCGGTTCGGGTCCCACTTATGAGGGCCAGGGACACTGTCCTCAAAAAAAAATAAAATAAAATAACAAATCTCCACGCGAGTGGTGTAGGGAGGGCGCCATTTTGTCGGGATTGGGCCCTCCCATGAAGCATCAGGTCCGAGATCTCATTGGTCTGGTAGAATTGGCGCAGAAGTACGTGTGTGCATGCGCGTGTGCCTGCGGCCTTGGATCCCCACCCTCTGCCCGGCTTATACTGCGTTGCCAGGGAAACGCAGGGTGTGTGCCCTCCAGCTCCAACAGGCTGCTCACTGAGACCCGGGAGTGCGCGAGCCACCTCAGATCCCCACCCTCCACTCGGCTTGTACTGGGTTGCCAGGGAAACGTCTAGTGGGAGTGATCCAGCTCCAACAGGCTGCTCACTGAGACCCGGGAGTGCGCAAGCCGCCTGGAGTCCCTGCTCTCCACACTCCGTTTACAGAGTTGCCAGGCTGGCGATTGGTTGTCGGGCTACTCGGCCTGATCTGCAAGCGGCTGATTGGGACAGGCTGAGACTGGGAGTTTTCCTGGGAGTGTTGGGCCGTGAGCTCTGTGTCTGCGTGATCCAGCCAGGGTTCTCCTGGTGATCTATCTAATACATCAAAGCAATCCCAGAGCGACAGCCAGAATGGGGAAACAAAGAAACATGTCACAAGTGAAAGATCAGAAGAAACCTCCAGAAATGGAACCAAATGAAACAGAGGGATCCAACCTTTCAGAGACACAGTTTAGAACACTGATGATAAGAATGTTTAAGGAACTTAGCGAGGACATAAAGAAGGATAGGGAAACCATAAAAAACAACCTGTTAGAACTAAAGAATACAATAACTGAAATGAAGAACACACTCGAAGGAATCACCAGTAGAGTAGATGAAGCAGAGGAACAGATAAGCGATTTGGAAGATAAAATAGCAGAACTCACCCAGTTGGCACAGCAA
Organism: Aselliscus stoliczkanus; assembly: GCA_033961575.1. Classification (NCBI taxonomy): domain Eukaryota; kingdom Metazoa; phylum Chordata; class Mammalia; order Chiroptera; family Hipposideridae; genus Aselliscus; species Aselliscus stoliczkanus. The sequence goes on from CM066736.1 coordinate 65,951,216, forward strand.
AAAGACCAAAGAATAAAAAACAATGAAAATAGTTTAAGAGCCCTATGGGACAAAGTGAAGCACAACCACCTCTCGAATCATAGGGATACCAGAAGGAGAAGAGAAGAAGCAAGGGGTCGAAAATGTATTTGAAAAAATAATGACTGAAAACTTCCCTACCCTGGTGAAGGAAATCAACATACATGCCCAGGAAGTGCAGTGGATTCCAAACAAGCTGAACCCAAACAGGTCCACACCAAGACACATCATAGTTAAAATGGCAAAGGTTAAAGACAGAGACAGAATCCTAGAGGCTGCAAGAGAAAGACAGCAGGTTACATACAAAGGAACTCCTGTTAGACTAACAGCTGACTTGTCTACAGAAACTCTGCAGGCCAGAAGGGAGTGGCTGGAGATATTCAAAGTGATACAAAATAACGGCCTACAACCAAGATTGCTCTACCCAGCATGGCTATCACTTAAAATTGAAGGAGAAATAAAGAGCTTCTCAAAAAAGAATAAGCTTAAGGAATTCATTACCATCAAGTCAGCATTGCAAGAAATGTTAAAAGGGCTTTTTTAAACAAAAGAAAGGGGTAAACAAGCTAACCCAGAGAGACAATTGAAGAAGATTGAAGTCATATCAAGCAGATATAAAGGAAAAACTGATGGTTGCTGGCTGGGAGGGAGTGGGGAAGAGAGAGAGGGGGAAGGTTTTGGACAGTGTATGTGGGACTACAATGTTGCCGCAGGGATATGGGGGCAGTTCTGGGAATGTAATTGATAATGTTGTGAAGAGACTATTTTGTTGCGAGAAATAAGTCAGTCGGAGAAGGACAGGTACCATGTGATCTCACTTGTGTGTGGAGTCTGAAGAGCTGAGCGAATGATCAAAGTAAACAGACTCGTAGATGTAGAGGAAAAACTGAGGGTTGCTAGTTGGGAGGGGAGTGGGGATGGGGGGAAAGGGGAAGGGATTAGACAGCATAAATAGACAACTACAATATTGCCGTAACAGTGTGTGACAAGTTTCAACTTATTCAGTGCAGTCAGTTGGGTGTGAGCTATGGTTGAGAGAGGGTGTGTTTTAAAATGTGCCATAAATCATGGATCAGAAACAACACATTAACATCAAATGGGCAAATATTTTCATTCTCCATCATGACAGGTCTCCATGTCACACATCGCTTCTGGTATGGGAATTTCTGTCACATAAAAACATTAGTGTGTCCTCATCCACCTTATTTACCAGATCTTGCACCTTGTGACATATGGCTGTTCCCCAAAGTCATAATGACCATGAAAGCTAAATGTTTTTAATAGATTCCAGACACTGAGGCAGCCACAACAATGCAACTAAAGATAGTCACAAAAGAGGACTTCGAGAACTGCTTCAGAAAATGGCAAGAATGATGGGACAGATGTGTTGAAGCAAGGAGGAGTATTTTGAGAGAGAATTAATGGCAATGTGTCTTTTACTGTAATAATTTTTATTTAAACACTCACCATATTATTTGATCACACCTCGTATATATAACAGAACATTGCTCTGTCAGGGAGGAGAATGAAATTTTGCCATCTGTGGCAGTATGGATGGTTCTGGAAGGTATTTACTGAGTGAAATATGTCAGACAGAGACAGATGCAATGTGATGTCACTTATATGTTCAATCTAAAGAACAAAATAAACAAAACAGAAACAACTCATAGTTATAGAGAACATTTTGATGGTTGTCAGATGGTAGGGAGTTTGGGGACAGAGTGAAAAAGGTGAAAGGAATAGGAGGTACAAATTGGTTATAAAATAGTCATGGGGATGTAAAGTAAAACATAGAAAATATAGTCAATAATATGGTAATAATTATGTATAGTACCAGGTGTGTGTATAGACTAGTCAGAGGGATCACTTCTTAAATAATATAAATGTCTACCCACTGTGCCGTACACCTGAAATTAATATAAAATAATGTTGAATGTCAACTATGACTGAAAAATTAAAAAGGGGGAGGACACTGAACGGGAATAAGAGATCCAAATTTCCAGGTGTAAAACAAATAAGTACTAGAGATGCAAAGCACAGCATATGAAATATAGTCAATGATATTGTGACAGCATGTTATGGTGTCAGATAGTTGCTGGACTTATGGTGACAACTTCTTTAGGTATATAAATATTGAATAACTATTGAGTTTACCCTAATCTAATCTAATATTATATATTAGCTATATTTTTATTAAAAATCTTAAAATATAAATAAAAGTTACCAGAGATTTTATGGACAAATTATCTTCTATACATTGCCAATTCATTAAAAAGCATACAGAGATGCTATTTTCTAAATTACAATCCAAGAAAATATAAATGTTTTCAAAGGAAAAAGAAATGCTGTATGCTAAGTAAAGTATATCATTCATTAAATAACACCACACTTTATGAAAGTTTACTAAAGCCTAATACTGTCACTTGGAAATCATTTACAGTGTAATCTTTACTTCTAATTCACTAAATCACCATATATTTGCTATAGCGATTTTCTACTTCCCAATTTTGACATATTAGCTCTGAGGATGGTAGATCATAATCTGAAGGTTACTTAACATCTGTAGATGTGTGATCACCAATTGATATTATTTACATTTGAACTCTCTCCCTTAACCATAGTCCCCATAGAAAAGTAAGAAAAAACTTAAATCGGGAGGTATATTTGTAAGGAAAATTAATTTTCCCGTAAAATGTAGATATCATCATAACAATGAATATCAGCTATATCAATTATTATTTATATTTTTGGGTTAAATATTAAAAATACATTATGTGTAAAGCTCTATAGAGGGCACAGACTAATACAAGGTTAAAATGCTTTTTTTTTTTTTTTTTTTTTTTGAGGGCAGTGTCACTGGCCCTCATATGTGGGACCGAACCAGAGTCGCTGGCTTCCAAGGCCAGCGCTTAACCACTGTGCCACTCAGCCAGCCCTAAAATGCTTATTTTTAAAAAGTATTATATATGAAATAAAGGCAGATGAACAAATATTGATGATATCAGCCACTCTGTTGCAGGCTTCTTTTTTATGCAAAGAGAATGAGATTTATCATAGAAAGAATAACATTTGACTTTGATCTTGAACACGAAAAGAAGGAAAACTGGGGGTATAAGGGATGCCATATAGGGTTAATAATAAGAACACTGGAGTTTGAGAAAGGCAGTGAAATGCATATTTAGGAATAATGAGTATCGGCATGAGGGGGACATAAATTTCTTTGCGAGTAAAAGGTGTATGTTAGCTATTGCTGGATAACAAACCATCCCAAACTCAATATTTTAAAACAGAAATCATGTCTTATCACTCATGTATAATGGGTGGCTGAAAGTCAGCTCCTTAAGGCTCAATTAGCTGGGATTGTTCACTTGAAGTGACTTTATTCCACATGTGTCTTTTCCTCCTGATTTTCAAGGTGATAGGAAAAGGGCAACAGGATTAGTGGAGATGTGCAATGTATCCTAGGGCCTAACCACAGGGCTGGTGTACTATTACTTTGGCCTCATTCTATTGACCAATGCAATGCATGGCTAAGCCTAAAGTCAACAGGCAGGTAAATGTATTTTGTTTTTAATTTAGAACTGGGAAGTCACATGCCAAATAATATAGATACAGAGTGAGGTAAAGAATTAAAGCCAATATTGCAATCTACCTCAACAGTAAAATGCAAACCTGGAAAGTTATTCTACCAGATTTGTAAAAGTTATCAATTGCCAACATCAGAGTCTGTTTTTCATTTTACACCCAAAAGAAAGCTTAAAAGTTTGAGTACCAAGATGTTTCACAATAATCTTATTTTCTTTCTTTTTCCTAAAAAGTAGTTTGTCATTTGTAGGCTGCTTTTCATGTTTAAAAATATATTTCTCTATGTTGAGGTAATAAAATTATTATCAACATTATCTTTATAATGTTTCAAATTCTGCCTTTTAAATTTAGGTTTTAAAATCTAGAGTTTGTATTTGTTTGTTTGTTTGTTTTGGTTGGCATGCTGAGAGATGTGATTTTATTTATTTATTTTTCTCATGAATAACCTATTTTAGTAGAACAACTTATGGGATGGTCCATTCTTTTTCCACTGACCTGCAGTGTCACATCACTTGCATACTAAATTTTTATAGATACATAGAACATTTTTTTTACTCTGCTTTAGTCCAGAGCTTTACCTCAGTAGTGCACCCTGTCCCATTAACTCACTCTCTTAAAAACTTGTGAAATGATACCAAAATAAAACTAGTTGAGGAAGGATTAAATCTTGTTTGAAATCAACTCTACCCATCTAAGAACATGATATAGTTCTTTGTTTTTATGTATTTTGTTATGCTTTGTATATATTTGTGTGTGTGTTTGCACGCGCATGTGTGTGCATGTGTGTATTTTAGGTTGTTTGTTTATTTTTAGGAATCTTCTTTATGTGTCTAAGTTAGATCAGGAAAATTAAAATATAACATGGTATTTCAAGCAGAAAGGAATTCATATATTAGGTGCTTAAAAACTGTTAGAAGTGCTAAATTAACAAATGTCAGAAAAAAACCACAGCAAAATCTTCAATTATCTGCTACTTTTCAAAGTTAGAAACTGCAAATATGGATAACTGCCAGCAATATTCATAGCTTTCAGCACTGAGATATATGATACTAAGAAAAACATCTAGGATCACAGTAGCTGGAAGGACAATGATAAGACTTATACTTCTCTTATACCTTCCGCATCCCATGTTTCCCTTTGATTGGCACCTGATCCTAAATCTTGGGGGCAGGTCTCAGAAATGCAGTTATTAGGCCCTCAGGCCTTCTAATATACTGGAGAGAAATACAATGAAGAAATAGTGCTATGTGCTAACACAAAATCCATCAATCAATGTTTAGATTATGATTGGGAGGGTTTTATTTTTGTATTACATTTCCTAATAATTTATAATTGATGAATCACTTTTCTATGTAAATCATATATCCACAACAGCCCTAAGATGCAAATATTAGGCGCAAGAAAAAGTGCCATATCTTTTTTTTCTTGCCACCTCTTTCTTTTTCTCTCTTTCTCTTTCTCTACTTCCCATTTCCCCCCTTCCTTCACTCCCTCCCTTTCTCCCCACCTTCTTTCCTTCCTTCCTTCCTTCCTTCCTTCCTTCCTTCCTTCCTTCCTTCCTTCCTTCCTTCCTTCCTTCCTTCCTTCCCTCCCCTTCTTTCTTTCTTCTTTTTCTTTTCTTTTTTCCTTCTTCCTCTGCATTCTTTCCTACTTTCTTTACCTCTCTGCCGCTCTCCTTCTGTCTTTCATCCTTTCTTCTTCTTCTTCTTCTTTTTTTTTTTTTAAGTCTTATCAGACACTCAGTGAAGTTTCTTCTACTCAGTGGTTAAATATGTAGTACTCATTCTATCACAATGGCACTTGTGTTAAATACCTTCCAGATATCAAACTCCAAGTATCTATGTAAGTGTGTGTGTAGATAGGTAGATAGATAGAAGATAGATAGATGATAGATAGATAGATAGATAGATAGATAGATAGATAGATGATAGATAGATGATAGACACGTCTAATTTCACTTTCTCACACCCTTACAAAATGAAACATTATCCATTTTTTTTTTTTGAGGGCAGTGTCACTGGCCCTCATATGTGGGACCTGAACTAGGGCTGCTGGCTTCCCAAGCCAGTGCTTAACCAACGCACCACTTGGCCAGCCCGGCATTATCCATTTTTTTAAAGCTGAAGAAAACTTGAGATTCATAACAGTCAAGTCCAAATTTCTAGAGCTATACAGCATAGATTCAATCCTGAGTCTGCCTTATTCTAAAGCCTGTAATCTTTTCATTTGTCAAAATCATCTCAGTACATTCAGCAAATGTGACAGTTTTTAAGGAAAAGTCTGTATTTTTATTAAGCATTCGTCTGTCTATATACTAGTCTTAGTACAGAGAGACTAAGTGAATTTCAGTCATCTACTGGTAGAGGCAGAGCCCCTCATATATTTTGTAGGAAGGCCCTGAGGCATTCAGAAAGCTGAGGGTTCAGGTTAAGGGTTTCCAGTGCTGGAACGTAAGTAAGATTGAACAGAAACTTTATTGTATTCGAAAACTGCTCCAGAAAAATCATTTTGGCTTTTGTTTTCCATGTTCAGTCTTCCTTGGCATTAAAGGTGTAGAAAAGAATGATACATTCTAAATGCCAATATTTTCTCTGTTTCTATAAATTATTTCCACATTAGAAATATTCATTAAGAGTTAGTATTAACCAGGCAAGTACATATGAAGTATTTTGTATACATTCACATTACTTGAGATGTTTAAATGTTTATAATTTGTGAATGTCTTACAACATTGTAGCAAAGATCTGTGCACTATAAAACATAAGCACACTGTCAAATTAGCACACTGAAATTTATTACTGTTGTTCTTTTTTACCCCGTCTTGCTCTGGCCAAACCTAGTTTGCTTTCATGTCCTTAGGGACTCCAACTTGAGAAATATTAATTCACCAACATATCTTCTATGAATAAGCTTATATTAAAGATAATCTTTTGGCAGTCAATTCAAACTATCCCCTCTCACCTCTATAACAGTAGAGATAAATGCGAAAAATTTCATACACTTTCAAATTATACAACATTTCATAACAACTGATAAATTACTTAAATCATTCTATCTTGATTCCCATACCTAGGTATTTTTGAATACTTTATATAACAAATTTTCCTATACAATATTTAAAAAAGAATATGTTTTCCAAAAGGAAAAAAACTACAAATATAGTTAAAATCAAACAAATTTTTACAAATGGCAAAACACAGGTATTTGTAACAGACATCTTAAAATGAATTGATTTTATTATCGAATAACAATTTGTAATAAACTGTTCCATCTCCCTTCCTGACTACCAGAAATTATACATTACCATTAATTTGGACAGACTATCCATGAAAAACTGTTGTGAAAACTCCAATTGTTAGACAATTCTTATATCCAGTCACAACTATCTGCATGGAACCTCCCCATTATTTTAAGGTGTCAATTCTGGATGCCACACTGTAAACATTATAACAAAACACAAAACACAGTGCTGTTAATATACACAATGCACATATTGCAACTAATGTATGTGAAAAAGTTTGTTTTTTTTTTTTTCTCTTTCAAATTTCTGTACAGCTTTCAAGACCAGTAATGATCAAAATTGAATTTCCCATTTTTGATGTTGGGAGAACACCCCACTATATTTTTTATCATCTATAGTACTCTGTAGTTGTATACATGGATAGTAAGGATGAAGCTTTCTTGTTTTGTTACTTTTGTTGTTTGTTTCTTCATTAAGTAATGAGAATTTTGCCAGTTTTGAAAATCTATAAAAGTAGAGCCACTTAGCTTCTTCTCTAATGAAACAAAGTTCTTTCTTTTGGAACTGAGCCAGCACCTACCAGCTAAAGTTGTGTAAGTCATTGAGTGAAACATTTCATCTTTAAAGGCTGAACTAAGGAAATCTTTTAGTGTATGTTTCCTTTTACTATGGCAGGAATTTAGTTTATTGTATCACGATGAAAATGTCAGTGACTCCCCTGAATGTTCTTAGTAGTTGTAGTGATACATTATGTGCAAGTACTTGAATGAAATAGGGTTTTATTTAAAGTGACACTGTGAATTCACTCATCTGATTATCAATTCTAATTCGTGTATGTCTTTTTGGAGCGCTCAGTCGGTCTCATTTGTTTCAATTGCTACCTTTTCTCGCAATATGCTTTTCAATTAGTTGGACAGAGCAATAACAAGGGTGACATGACAAGACTGAACTAGACTCTTCCAAACCTGATTCCATAGGTTCCCCGCACTGTTAAATAAACTCTACATCCTCAACTTGAAAACCAGGCTTACTAATAGGTTGAGAAAAAGTTTCTTCCTCCAAATTAATTAGAATTCTGTTGAACTACTTAAATTTAGTATTATTCAGCTGGCAATTGATAGAATGCACCAGTTCACAGGTGGCAACGACATTCACTCCATTTTATTTCCATCTGCTGATATGTCTACCATAAATTTAAATTAAATATCCATCATCCATCTGGAAGTAAGCATTAGATCCCAAATCCTCTTACCTACAGCTGCTATGCTATGTTCAGTTATCTCTCTAAGAAAATGTCACAAGAACCATAAATAAATATTTCCTAACATTGCAAATTCAATTAAGGTGTTTGCATATAATTTATCTCTGGTATTCACAGATATCAAAGAAGTAACAAGGGAATATAAAGTTTCATTTGTTAAGATGTTGCAGTGTAAGGACAAAATTTTTATACAATATATTATATTGTATAAAATATATATTGTATAATATACATATGAAATATCTTCCAAAATGTATAAACATAATTGCTAGACAGAACACAAATTGTTATTTTATTTTGTATATGTATCCTATTCTGAGGTCATTCTTATAACAACAGAACTATGATGACAAAATTTGGCTAAAAAAACTGTCTAATATTATAATATTATAGTAATGGACTAATTTATGGGGAACTGACCTTTTTCCATGGTTTGAGGTTTCATTATGAAAAATTTTCTACTTACTTTCTTATCTTTTCTCTCCACTTGTTTTCTTTTCTTTGGGAAAATGTAAAAGGTATGGTTGTTTTCCTCTACAAAAGTATTCTTATATCTGATGCAGTTAGGACTTTCAATAAAAATGACTAACTGGTATTATTGAAAATGGAATGAATGAAAGACACTTAAAAAGTAAAATTTTCTGCAGTGACCTTGCATGGTTTGGGCATGACTAGTAGAAAGTAATATCACACTGGTCGAACTCTTCACTTTGACTGTCCTACAGAACTGCTCTCAAATTCATATTTAGTCACTTTTCTTCTTTTACTCAAATTTTAAAGCCTGAAGAAGGTGAAAGCATAGAATAGGCTGAAGAAAATACTTTCCAATATTTTAAATCAATTAACCTGAATTAACCTGACAAATTAGAAGAACGATATGTGGCAGCCTTGAATGTCGGTATGATATTGTCAATATTCTGCAAATAACTAGATAAATAATTCTCTATTCAAAAATAACTGACCTCCTTGGATGACTATGTAAAATACATCATATGTTAGTTAAGTAGCACACAGTGGATTTAATTTAAGATAATCTGTTGATGCCCACTTAGTTGTAAATACTAAACCTGTGTGAAATTATGTATTCTAAAATATTTTAATGTATTCATTTTAAAGGACTATTTTTAAGTTACACAATGGTTACTTTTATTCAAAATAGATGCAATTAATATTTAATTACTTTGGTTAATGAGTAAGTATATACTCATAAGAATGTGGAGCTTCTGAGCAAACAGTATAAAAATCACTTTCATTCCTATTAAGGTGGGAATGATTCAACATTTTTGTCCATGACTTCCTGTTTGTAGAACTAAAGCACTGTCTCCAAACTCAAGCTGTCAAAAAAGCACAAACTCTGTCCAATAGCACATTATGCAATATTTTGATTGGGGAAGATTTTATGTACTAGGGGGCTACACCAGAGTACAGTTTCTCTCATTGTTTTCAGAAATATAACACAATCTTTATGTACTTGCCATTCTCATATCAAATTAAACTTTAATGAAAACAAAATATTTGACTATTTTTCAAATTAATATTATTTCCAGAATATTTGTAGTATTTGTGTTACTGGCACAATCAAGGTTTTTCTTTTAAATTTGAAGATAAAAGCACTTACTTTAAGCATATAAAATTTAAACTTTGACACACTGACGTGTTGTTAAGGAATTCTATTAATGATACACACAGTTATTATGTTTTTTTCCTTCAAAATTTTTCCAACTTAAAAGCAGATTAACAAAAGACAAACTGTACCTGCTTTCTGAAAACAGAGTCCAAATTATGAACTTCAAAAAGGGAGTAGCTTCTCTGAAGATATCCTTTTTCGGTAGTCATGCAAAAATGATGCTCAGTAGTTTTTGAATAGTAATAAAGGGGAATCCTTTAAGGTCACCTGTTAAGAAAGAACAAATATTATTGTGATTACTACTGATCTTTCTTTTTATTTTCCACTGTTTGAACAAAATCTACTTTTCTTATTAAATATTTTATATCAAGGCCCTATATTTATACAGAAGTTACTATGCTGTTTACCATGTTAGCAAATACTTACAACAAATCTGGTTAAATATATTAATTTACTTGCTGCTTTTTCAGATTTAATTTTCCCTTTGTAATTTATATTTAATAATAAATACAGAAGAATATCACCATAAAATTTTTCATGAATTTCTTAAAATATTTCACATATAATCCAGACAGAAAACCAATGAGAAAGCTTTGGATTATAACTACACAATGTAACAGATACTTACAGAAAATTCCATCTAACAACAGCAGAATACACATTCTTCTCATTGACACATGGAACACAGTCCAGAATAGAAATATGTTAAGCCAAAAGTCTTAAAATTTAAAAATATTGAAATCGTATCAAGTATGTGTTTTGACCACAATGGTATAAAAATATTTATCAATTTTAAGAAGAAAATTGGAAAATTCCCATATATGTGAAGATTAAACAACCTGTTACTGGATAACTAAGGGGCAGAGAAGGAATCAAAAGAGAAATAAAAAAACTTTTTAGACAAATGAAAATAGAAAATCTACCATACCAAAACTTATGGGACACAGCAAAAGTGATTTTAAGAGGAAAATGAATAGCAAAAAAGTCTAAATTAAGAAAAAGGAAAGCTATCAAACAAACAATCTAATTTTACATCCCAGGAACTAAAAAAAAAAAAAGAACAAAGTAAGCCCAAAACTAATAGAATTAAAGAAACAACAAGTATCAGAGTAGAAATAAATAAAACAGAGACTGAAAAGAAAAAAGAAAGGATAATGAAACTAAGAGTGAATCCTTTGAAAACATAAATAAAAACACAAACCTTTAGTAGACTTACCAAGAAATAAGAGTCAGGACTCAAAATAAATAAAATTAGAAATGTAAAAGGAGACATTACAACTGAAACCACACAAATATTAACATTCTAAGTGACTAATATGAATATTTATACACCAACAAGTTGAACAACCCAGAAGAAATGGGTAAATTTCTAGACACATACAACTTACCAAGACTTCATCATGGAGAAAGAGAAAATATGAACAGACCAATCCTAATAAAAACATTAAATCAGTAATCAAAAAACTCCCAACAACAGCAACAACAACAATAATGACGACACAACAACAAAAGTCCAGGACAAAATAGCTTCACTGGTGAATTCTATCAAACATTTAAAGAAGAATTAATGTCAATTAATTCCAAAAAATTTGGAATTAATTCCAAAAAATTTGAAAAGGAGGAAACACTTCCAAAGTCATTTAACAAGGCCAGCATTACCCTGATGCTAAACCCAGACAAGGACATTACAAGGAAAGAAAACTAGAGACCAATATTTCTGATGAACACAGATATAAAAATTGTCGACAAAACATTAGCAAACAAAATTCAGCAATACATTAAAATGATCATACATCATAATTAAGTGAAATTTACCTCAGGGATGCAACAATGGTTTAACATCTGAAAATCAATTAATGGAATACACCATATTAATAAAAACAAGGATAAAAGTCATATGTATATCTGAATAGATGCAGAAAAATCATTTGATAAATTTCAACATCCATTTATGACAAAAACTCTCAACAAAATGGGTATAAAGTAAATGTACTTCAACATAATAAAGGTCATATATGACAAGACCGCAGTTAACATCATACTCAATGTTGAAAACTAAAAGCTTTTCTTTTAAGATCAGGAACAAGTAAAGGATGCCCACTCTCATTACTTTTATGTATCATAATACTGGAGGTCTTAGCCAGATTAATTAAGCAAGAAAAAGAAGTAAAGCCATCCAAATCAGAAAGGAAGAAGTAAATCTACCTCTATTTGCAGATGGCATGACATATACAAAAAACCTTGTGTCTCTATACACTACACACTAATAAATTATTAGAAAAACATAATTTTTTTCCTCCATTGGCAATCCCATTGATAACTGAATCAAAAAATAAGGTACCTAAGTATAAATTTAACCAAGGAGGTGAATGATTTATACAATGAAAATTATAATACATTCAATGAAATTAAAGAAGACACAAAGAAATAGAAAGATATTTCAAACTCATGAATTGGAAGAATTAATATTGTTAAAATGTCCGTAGTACTGAAATTGGTCTACAGATTCAAAGCAATCCTTATCAAAATTCCAATGGCATTTTTTTTTTTTTTACAGAAATAGAACAAACAATGCTAAAATTTGTATGGAACCACAAAAACCATGAATAGCCAAAGCAATCTCAAGAAAGAAGAATAAAAGTGAGGGCATTACACTTCCTGATTACAAAGCTCTATGACAAAACTACTATAATCAAACAAATATAGTATTGGCATAAACACAGACATGCAGATACATGGAACCACTAAATACATAAAATAATAATAATAACCAGAATACCACAAAAAAACCTATGCATATACGGTCAATTAGTTTATGATAAAGGAGCTAAAGGTATACAATGGGGATAGAAAAGTACCTTAAATAAATGGTGTTGAAAAACTTGGAGAGCAAGTCAATAAAACTGGACCACTATCTTATACCATACGCAAAAATCAACTCAAAATGGATTAAAACTTGAATGTATGACATCAAACTTTAAAACTCCTAGAAGAAAATAGGTGATCTCCTTGATATCAGTCTTAGCAGTAATTTTTTGAATTTGATACTGAAAGGAAAGAAAACAATAGCTAAACAATTGGGACTATATCAAAATAAAAATCTTTTGCACAACAAAGGAAAACCATTAACTAAATGAGAAGGCAACCTATGGAATGGGAGAAAATATTTGCAAATCATGTATCCGATAAGGGGTTAATATCCAAAATACTCATACAACTCAATTGCGAAAAGAAAAACAAAAGCCAATTAAAAATGGGCAGAGGAAATTAATAGGTAGTTTTCTAAAATAGAAATACAAATGTCCAACAGATACATGAAAAGGTGTTGAACATCATTAATCAGGAAAATGCAAATCAAAATCACAATGAGATATCACTCAAATCTTCAGAATGTTTATCATCAAGATAAGAGAAAACAAGTTTTGAAAAGGATGTGGAGAAAAGGGAACGCTTGTGCATTCTTGGCAGGAATGTAAATTGATGTAGCCACAATAGAAAACAGTATGGAGGTTCCTCAAAAACTTAAGAATAGAAAAATCATATGATGCAGCAATGCCACTTGTGAGTATATATCCAAAAGAAATGACAAGAGGGTATCAAAGACACCATCTGCACTCCCATGTTCACTGCAGTATTGTTCACAATAGGCAACTTGTGGAAACAACGTAAGTTTCTACCAAGGGATGACTAGATAAAGAAATTGTGATACATGTATATCACAGCCCTGTTGTGGCTGCCAAAATGTGCCTGAATCATTTTGACTTTGGGGAAGAGCCAGAAGTCACACGATGCCAGATCTGGTGAATAAGGTGGATGAGGACACACCATAGTGTTTTTATTTGACAGAAATTGCCACATACCAGAAACAATGTGTAACACAGAACGTTGTCATGATGGAGAATGAAGTAAAGACACTCATGGAAGAGGACTTCCAGAACTGCTTCAGAAAGAGGCAAGAATGATGGGATATGTGTGTTCAAAGTGAGGGGGATATTTTGCGGGGAATTAATGACAATGTGTCTTTTACTGTAATAATTTTTTTATTTAGACTTTCACTATATCATTTATTTATTTATTTATTTATTTATTTATTTATTTATTTATTTATTTATTTATTTTTGAGGGCAGTGTCACTGGCCCTCATATGTGGGACATGAACCAGGGCCTCTGGCTTCCCAAGCCAGCGCTTAACCACCGCGCCACTTGGCCGGCCCTCACTATATCTTTTGATCACATATCGTATATATACACACACTATGGAATACTATAGCTATGAGAAAGAAGGAAATCCTGTCATTTTGGACAACATGGATGGACCTTGATGGCATTCTGCTTCTCCCCTCCCACCTTCATTCCTCCCTGTGTCCTTCTATCCTTCTTCCTTCTTCTTTTCCTTAATATGTGACAATTGTAAATTTCTACTCTATCTCTTAGAGCATAAAAATTGTAAAAGGCAGGCATGTTTTTGTTTTTGTTTCCTCTGAAGTTTGTATACTTTGACAGAGACAGTTATCTAAGTAAACAGCAAAAGTTTATTTAAGCACTTAAAATTTTTTTGTTTCTTTCAGTTCGGGCTTTTATTAGGAAGAATTACTTGGAAGTCAGAATAGCGTGTTCCCGTTACTGTTATTACCTCCTGGAGATGACATGATGCATTTTTTTTTTTTTGTAATTCATGGAAATAGAGAGAAAATTACGTGAGATAATGCACATAAAAAGCTTACTAATATGCCTGATACAGATTAAACATTTCATAAGCATCATTAATTATTATTTCCCCACTTTAACTATCAATTAATATAGCAAAAGAAGAAATTTTTAAAAAAAACGGAAGTGTTGTCGTGGTTCTTGTTTCCAAATTCCCTTCTCAAGTTTGCATCTCAGAAGCTAAATCTATGTCTTGTGTACTTAATAAGCTCATGCCTGCCTTTAAGACAGTATGTTGGGGTGAAGAAGCTACTCCTCTGGAGACAAAGTCAGGTTTCCTCAGGCTTCTGCTTCTAACCTGATCTTAGAATTTGAATCAGTCATTTAGCATTTCTGAGCCACTGCCTTAAAAGGGGGATAATAATGTCAGATCCTCTGTGTACTCAAAGGATTGTAACAAAAGTCTCAAGAAATAATACATGAGAAAGTCCTTTTTAAATTAAATTTTACATGTGAGTTGCTATTATCTCAAGTCCCACCTTGTGAAAGGTTATGCCCTTTGCCAACCTCTTTTTCTCTCCACTTCTTTTAAAAAGAGATCAAATTTCACCCAGAAATCCTAAGTAACTTGGTAAAAAAGCAGGTGAGTGATCTCATTATTCATAACCCTGCTTCACTCATTTTTTGATCAACACAAATGTATCTCGTATGATTCTGCTCTGATTTTTTGATCTAACATAGAATTTTTACCATGAACAAGGAAAAAGAATAAATCCTTAAAACCAGCCTAAAATTGTCAAAACCAATTTTCTTTTCTCTTTTGCATTCTTAAATTCCTCCATTTCAAATGATGTCCAATGCATATATTTTCTTTATAGTTTACCTCTTTTCTCTCTTTCATCAGACTGGGGAATAAAAGTTTTTTTTGCAGGATAACTGCCTTCATGAGAATCCACTTTTATTTTTTCATTTTTAATGTGTCAATGACTGGGAAAACAAGTAATTAAATTTGACATGGAAAAAATGTATCATTAACCTATAAATTGATATTTAATCTTTATTAATAACATATTAACTCCAAGACAGTATCCAGCACAGTTCTATGCTTCAAAAGAACCCTTGTCCACCTGAACTTCTATTCATAATAAAATCTCCATTCACTCATGAGATACTCAAGTTTTCCAGACAACTCCAGCGGTTGTAATTATTTTGTGTTCTTACTATTTGAAACTTATTACTTCTCTTATTAGAAGTATTGCCATGCATTATATGATATATTAATATCATATCTTAGCCATATCCATTAATATCACCTTCTAAAATCCAAGAAGTCATCTAAGTAAGAACTCTCACAATGTAATTTTAAATGTACTTCAAAACGGATACACAGAGGACTGAATTTTACTAGGTGGCAACTTAGTTAATGCTTATTCATATAGTGTATACTCAATCCAAAAAGCAAAGAAAAGTTATATTAAAAAATATATATTAAGTATAAGAATGTTCAGGGGCAGGCCGAGTGGCACATTGGTTGAGGTGGTTTGAGATGCCAGCGGCCCCAGTTCTGATCCCACTTATGAGGTCCAGTGTCACTGCCCTCTACAGCTAACAGCTCCACCTGGAGCTGGGCTGCACGAGCCCCAGTGACGGTGTAGGCTGCAGCCCCTGCTGCAGTGGGCTGCCATAGGCTACAGAGAGTGACCGGCAGCCAGCGTGAGTGGCTGGCAGCCAGTGTGAGCTGCCAATAGCCGCTGTGAGTGACCATCCAGAGGCCTGGATAGATCTGCCTCATCCGGGAGAAGAGCAGTGACGGTACCAACATGGGCCAGTGAAGCAATGTCCTCCACAACTAGAGTGAAGAACAAAAAGACAACAACTTGTTTGTTCCCCTTCTCTGGTTCCCCAACACTGTTCCCCTCCCCCAATTCCCCCAATAAAATCTTTAAAAGAAAAAAAAAAGAATGTTCAGAAGCACAGCAATTACAAAGATACATGTCTGACAACTCTGTGATGGGTATAGATAACAGCACAACATTCCTACGTTTATCACCCCGCTGTTTCAGCCTGTTTCAGCTCTTTTGAAATAACCTCCTATAGACATGAGAAACTCAGTCAAAACGTTTCTCTGTCCCATGTTAGTCTTTCTACTGAGAGTACCAAAAAGGTATCAAAGAAAATACTAAATTTTGAAGTCTGATCCTTACTGATATGTCATTAAAATGGGTCATAACATAATAGTCAATAATAATGTCATTCATTGATAATTCATGCCACATTTGAAAGAGGAGAAAACATATATATTTAACTTGCATTTGTTCTTATTGAATAAAAATCCATTTGTTTCTAATTGTTTCTTTGTGAATTAAATTGCTGATTTCCTTTCTTCAAATACTTTATCGTAGCTAGTGGAAAAAAAGAATAAAACTCACGAGGCTTTTCAGAGATGGTTAGATTCTATGAATACCCTTCTGAAAAACAAATAAATAGAGGCTCAGAGAAATTTCAACAATGTGCTAGGGTCCACTGACTGGCAACAGACAATTAACAAATATTCAGAAAGTTTTCAAGCTACCATTAGTATTTGAATTTGGCCAAGGTAAAAGTATTTAAACCCCAAAGTAGCCAATACTATAAATTAAGGGTTTTTAAGTATACTGATATGGTTTACCAGCACACCGCTGTTAATCACCAACTTAAAGTGTGAAAGCCAGAGCAACTCTTAATAGCATATAAAGATTGTCACCTCTTAGATGCAGAGGGCAAAAACATTGCAGCTTTGTCTCATGAGTTAATTATAGAAGTCGATGTGCTCCAGAAAGATTGACTTCTCAAAGCTAACAAGTCTGTCACACGATGGTTAAGGCCTTGATTGGAAAGGTATAGAATGCTGAGACATCACATTTAGCTAAATAATATCAGCATCTGGTTAAATATTGAATCCATATACTCTCTGGGCCTTCTGACATGGTCCACTTCTCCTAGGTAAAGATGTAGAGACTGCACCCATGATCAGACATAATCAGAACCAGAGAGTGGGTAAGTGAATTAGATCTGTGGTTCCCATTTTCATGAGTCTACTTGTGTATCGCCTTTTCTGTGAAGTGTGTCTATCGATTGTAGGCAATGTTATACAAAGTCTGTGTCCGTGGAAATAGCCCTGACTTCCATGACCCCACCACGGCATCAGTAGTGCCTCTCCACTAACTCATCCCTGTGCCTTTGTAGGGGCTTCAGTGGCCAGCTGACTAAGACAGGAAAAAGCCAAGCTTGTGTCAGGATTAGTCTACTCCATATATGTGTACATCCTGAAAATAAGCACTATGTTACAACAGGCTGATTCTGAAGGATATCTGCAGGGCATGAAGGGATTTCTTTCAAGGGACAGTGACCTGATCATACAATTTTTGTTGAAAGGGAAATAGCCCAAAATTAGAATATAAAAAAAAAAACAGTAGGGAGGAGCAAGTGGTTGGATCTGTTAGCAGCTGGAAAGAAAATGATTAGAAGGCTGGTGTTATGGGCTGAATTGTATTCCACCAATATTCATATATTGAAGTCCTAACTCCTGGTACCTCAGAATGTAACAATATTGGAGATAAGGGCTTAAAGAAGTAATTAAGTTAAAATGAGGTCTTTAGGCAGGCCTCAGTCCAAAAGGGCTGGTGTACTTACAAGAAGAGGAAATTTGGACACATAAGGAGATTCCAGAAATATCATATTGTGACAGCCATGTGAAGCCATAGAAAGAAGGTTGCCAAAGAGAGAGACCTCAGGAAAAATGAAACCTGGAAACATCTTTGAATTTTAGCATCCAGAATTGAGAAAATATATTCTGTTGTTTAAGCCATCCAGTCTGTGCTATTTTGCTTTTCTCAAATCTAGCGAACTATTACAACCAGAAGGCAAGGAGCTATGAAGAGCAGACAAATGGATAAACATATGGGACTGGGCACTCCCCTATCTACTAAGGAAGAGATAGTAAACAAACAGATACACAGGATGGCTTGGCCAACTAATTAAAGCCAGTCTCTGTTATCAGCTATTCTAGTATTAGCATATGGACTCATAACACCCAGTGACCATCTTGGCAGGGATAGTGATTAGGTTAAGGCCCAACAACATAGGAGCTTACTTAATACAACCACATTCCTCAACGAGATATCTATACTTACTGTCTTCATTTTCACAGCTCAAATTCATTCCTATTCTTACTGATATTTACCTTCATTCTCAATATTCCATTTTTCTTTTTTTTTAATTTTAATGAGCTTCAGGTGTAAAACACAGTGCAATAGTTATACTTTTTACCCCTCAAACTGCCAACCCTCATCCCCCAATTCTCTCCCCGACTCCTGCCCCCCATATCATACTATCTATTACAATTCCTTTGACTCCCTTCCACCGTATAATCCACATCCCGTGCCTATCTATATATTCAATTACAGTTGGCATATACTATTTCTTTTTTTTTTTTTAAAGATTTTATTGGGGAATTGGGTGAGGGGAACAGCATTGGGGAATTGGAGGAGGGGAACAGACAAATTGCTCTCTTTTTGTTCTTCAGTATAGTTGCAGAGGACATTGCTTCACTGGCCCATGTTGGTATCGTCATTGCACTCTTCCTGCATGAAACAGATCGGTTGCCGGCCTCTGGATGGTCGCTCACTGCAGCTATTGGCAGCTCATGCTGGCTGCCGGCCACTCACTGTAGTCTATGGCAGCCCACTGCAGCAGGGGCTGCAGCCTACACCCGTTGCCAGGTCTCGTGCAGCCCAGCTCCAGGTGGAGCTGTTGTTAGCTGTAGAGGGCAGTGTCACTGGCCCTCATATGTGCGATCCGAACCAGGCCCTCTGGGGTCCCAAGCTAGCTCTTAACCAATGAACCACTCGGCCCTCAATATTCCATTTTCCTTTCTTGATCTTTATCATTATTACATTCCTCTACCAGGCTCAGAGAAGTTTATTCTTGGTCTTTTTAAATTTTTATTCTATAACTTTTTCCTAAGCAATCCACGATATCAGTATACCACTTTATACACAAACAACTTCCAAATTTATAACCCTTTCTTCCCTTGGATTTCTCAAAGTCATGACAAAATTAACATGCCTAAAATTAAAACCAGGAACTATATCTGCTTCCCTTCATAAATCCTCCCAACAAAAGTAACAATAACCATATCAACATCTGTGTTCTCAGTCTCAGTGAATGATTTCACTATCTTTCCAGCTGCAAAAGCCATTATTCTCTGATATCTCATTCTTCATCATCCATGAATTCAATTTTTTTACCAAATCATGTATATTTGATCCCTATGTTGGTTCAGATCTTTGTCTTCTTCATTACTATTACCTCTTTTGTTTAAGTAAGCATATTTTCTGTATTTGCATTGAATTGGTCTCCCTGCATCCCACTGTTAACCCACATTAAAATAATTGGCATGCTGTAGCCAGAACTGCATAAAGTGAAAATCAGATAAATGGCTAGGAATGAGTGTTATTTTTTTATTTATATGTTCTGTACTTTACATATATGCATAAAACTAATTGACCTCAGTACATTTAGATGATAGATGATAGATAGATAGATAGATAGATAAGGTGTCACTTAACAGTGCAGATAAATTCTGAGAAATGCATCATTAGGCGATTTTGTCATTGTGAGAACATCATAGAATGTACTTATATAAATCTAGATGGTATAGTCTCCTACACACCTAGGCTGTATGACATAGTCGATTGCTTCTAGGCTACAAGTCTGTACAGCATGTCACAGTACAAAATAACAGAAGATTAAATCAAACACAAGAGAAAGTGATGCAATCTAGAGACTTCATATACACAAGATGTATGAGGCTGCTGCCTGCATAACATGGTGTACTGTTTTACACCAAACATTTTTTTTGTTTTTGAGGGCAGTGTCATCGGCCCTCATATGTGGGACTGGAACGGAGGCCGCTTAACCACTGCGCCACTCAGCCAGCCCATAAACATTTTTTTTATAAGTAGAAAAACTACACTCTAAAATAAAAAGTATAGTATAGTAAGCACAAACTCATAACATAGTTACTTATTATTATCAAGTATTATGTACTGTACATAATTGTATATGTTATGCTTTTATGACTGGCAGCACAGAAGATTTGCTTATACCAGCATCACTACAAACATGAGTAATGCTTTGCTCTATGACATTATGATGGCTATGACATCACTAGGTGACAGGAATTTTTCATATCCATTTATAATCTTGTGGGACCATCATAGTATATGTGGTCTGCCATTGATGGAAATGTCATTATGCAGTGTGACTATAATTATTATTGTCTTTGTCATGTGCTATTCACTATGCTAGTTATTGGGAGTTCAAATGTGAGGGAGATAAAGACCTGCCCTTAAGCAGATCCACTGAGAGAACAAGACTGGTAAACAGCCAATTTTTGTGTTGTGTGACTAGTGCTATAATAGAGAGGCCAGCCTGGAGCTAAGAATTCACAGGGAGGTCACCTAGACCATTACCAAACATTCATGGAAACTTTTCAGGAGAGGGTAACTTCCAAGCTGAAGAAAATAAAAAAAAGCTAATCAAGCATAGATGGCCAAAGTTGTGGTCAGGAACATGAGTTGACTCATGTGGTTAGGAACCTTGTTAGCAACATTAAGGAACTTAGACTTGTATTCCAGGTTGTGAGAATTAAAAATAGTCCATTGAGGGCCAGCCAAGTGGCATGGTGGTTAACCGCTGGCTTGGGAAGCCAGCGGCCCCACATGTGAGGGTCCCACGTATGAGGGCCAGTGACACTGCCCTCAAAGGAAAAAAAATAGTCCATTGAATAAATACCAATGATAAGAGTTATTTGTACACATATGCACATATTTAATACCAGTCTAAAAATACTTCCAAATATATTAGGCTATTTAAGCTTCAACTGGGTTTTACTGATGTCAAGACATATTGTTTTCAGAGAGCCTTACTATACACAAGGTTAGAGAGTGAATAAACGTTAGAATCCAAAAACAGCATAGTCCAATTCACTTTTTCGATAAACAAGATATAAAACTGTCATTTCTAAATGGGTTTTATTGATATAATACTATGTAGAAGACTGCTCAAATATTCAATGAATGCCAAATATTCTTATTTGTCTTACCGAGGATATTTAAAATCTTAATGAAAAAGTTTTCATTTAAGTGTTGGTTATATTGTAGTGAACCATTTATGATATGCAGTCAATTTTTAATGATGCCAGGTGGATCATCCTAATTTCAGATTAACTACATCCCACTGACACGATTTCTTCCCCACCCTGCAGCCACCTGTCTAGTACCAAATCCACTCAGCTGTGGAAACTGACAGCTGGTTCTTCAGGGGGAGTGGCAGGAGCAGGAGTCAGGTGAAAATGACTCATTAGCAATGAAATGGAAAAAAATGTGCAGACTTCCCTGCGGATATATTGGATGATGCAGTTTCTCCTCTCCCCCCAAGTTTTCTCTCTCTCTCTCTCTCTCTCTCTCTCTCTCTCTCTCTCTCTCTCTCTCTCTCTCTCTCTCTCTCTCTCTCTCTCCGATTGCCCAATTGAGCTTTAATTATAAAAAAATACTTAATGTTGAAGTTTTCAAAATTACTATAATGTAATGCCATCATATTCCATCAATTTATTTAGACTTCTACAACTCCAGTTGAGGTTTTTATTTTGACCTGAATCATGGCACACGTTCTAAAAGAAAACAAATGCTCTGTGATATTTGACTTTCTGAGCATGTCCAGGGATATTGCATTAGAAGAAAACCCTGAACTTGGGAGCTGGCATACTGAATTCTAGCCACTCATTAGCTACAGCAAATCACCTGGTTCTCTTAATTCCTTGGACATCAGAGTGCACATGAAGAAAACAGAAAATAATGGGCACAGTTATACTTAATTATAGATGTTTATTTCCCCTTCCTGATTCCTTTAGCTTAATTTACTTACGAGTTATTACTTAGATTACTTATTTCTCCCTAATGTCTCTCTTATATGTGTGGATTTTTATACTGTTTAAAGATCTTTTCATTGTGCATATGGAATGTTTGAAATATCAATAAAAACAAAGTTTTATTACTCAAACTTTCAAATATGGAATTATAAGAAAAGTGCAGACAGCTCATTTATCATGAAATTAAAAATACAGACTTTTTATGAAAACTCATGTTCTATAAGGTGTTATTGATTGAAACATTTATAAGAAATTTTCTTACAGCAAGTTAATTTTTGTAACATGTCTCCTAAATGCTCTTGCAACAACAGAAAGTTAGTTACATTTAGCTAAAGCATTTTTATCACATTTCTAAGACCAAAATAGGAGCAATAATGAAATAAAGAGGCTTAATATAAAAAAAACAGCTATCCGTGGATAGTGGCTCTCTGATAGTAAATAGTACCATATGCATTTTAAGACTTGGTTCTCAAGAGTATGTCTAAATGTTAGTGACACATTGATGTGCCAAGAATAACCCTGGAAACACCAAGACAGTCTGGCAGAGTTACAAAAATAAACTTTCCTCAAACCACATCTCATCTTTTATCTTTTGAACTCTTTTCTCACATATGTACACTTGTCTTCTAACCTTTCTCATTTCCCAACAGCCTGAAGCTCTACCATTATTAGCAGCCACTAGAAGACATACTGTTACATCTGTCACTATTAGTTAAAAACACCATCCAACTTGAAGATAACTAGAATTTTTCCCCTTTAGTCCTTTTTGGTTTCCTCATTGAGGGTTCACAAGGGCTGCCTGTGGCAAATAACCAAGCACAGGAATGGTTGTTGAAATATCTCATTTCCCAAAACCACGAACTCCCAGACCAACCTCTTTACTGCCATTAGTCACACATTTATCACACATGCCTTTCATCTTGAGAAACTCTTATCTCCCATAAGTCCAAATGTCATAGGACAAAACTGCTTTTTATATATCACAGCAAAAAGCTTCACAAAGGAGAAAGCAGGCTGAAGCCAGTTTTTATAGACTCTAGTCTCTTATTGTGCTGAGCATCTGTGAGAGCAACTAAAGCTGAGAAAGGTCTTTCCTGCCTTGCTACCTCTGGCACTGCAGCTGTTAGCACTCCTGGTGTCAAGGTACAAATGTCATGAAAGTACTGTCAGTAAAGTAACACCCATGAAAAAGCAGCCTGGCAGTCTGACTGGCCGCCACAGACCGTAATCATCTCATTATACGCTGGTTGGAGCTGGACTTCGGCTTTCGCTGTTCCCTCCAATTGCTATTAATTGAAGCAGAGGGATTTGCGTCACATCAAGGGAATGAAGGGTATTTTTTGACTCCGTTTAAAAGCATAATTTCAAAATTGAAGATTAACTGTGGTGCTTACAATACTGTGGCTCAGCTTTCTGTAATTCATAAACACGTGTCATGGGAGAAAATGGCTTGACTTATAATGTGTTGCCCAATTCCCAATACAGGAGTCTCCCGTGGAGAAGAGAGTATATATTTGAAAACATCAAACAAATGAGAGATGGACAGCATATACATGTTTATTTTGATAATTCTACAAGGTCTAATTAGAGAAAATTGATCAGATATAGGTAGAAATGATCAACCCATGAAGTGATTTTTTAGTCTATAAGGAATTCCAGAATTTACTACAAAAAATGTATAAAGAATTTTATTATATCTTGTCTTCCCTAAAAGTCTCTAATTTGATTTGGCACAATGCATTAACAACTAAGAGGAGTAGGAAGATGCCTTTCTCCAGGGATGGGACTCCAGGGATATAAATATTGACAAACTGCTTGGCATCATCAATTACTTTATGACTTGCAGTTATCAGCTTTAATCTTGTTTATGGCAATTTACTAAACTATTTGTCAACATGTGTAGAAAGATGCCCTTGGCCTTGGAGCAAAGCTTATGGACACTTTTTCTGGAAACATCTGTGACCAGAGCACATGATTAGAAAACAGGGACAGCCCCTCTATAAAAAAATAAAATAAAAATAGCATGTGCTCCTTTTATCATCCAATTAAAAGGACAAATATAATGGGCATTATTTGCCCAAATCCACATTTCATATTTATATACACATTCCCACAAAGTACACAAATTTATTCCCTTCTCTATCATTTGTATCATTTGATTAAAACTGCTTTGCTAAGTTTAGAGTAGGCTTCAAATTAAAAGAAATAATTATGAAAAAAATGGTTTGCTGTATATTTTCATAAGTAGTCCTTTTCACTCTTTAATTATCAACATCAGTGACCTATTCCTAGGATTTATCTTCCAAACTGATGTGTCTAATCAATATACATATGGATATTTTATAGGCCCCCAACCTCATTATTGTCACAATGCCTCTTATTTTTACTTTTTAAATATTACCTATTTTTCTTGCACTTTTTCATTCACTCATTTCCTTGCAAAAGCAAAATAAAATACAAAACATCATTTTCCTTGACATTTGATTATCCCAACTATCCTCATCTAACAATTTACTGTATTCTGTGATTATAACTCAGAAATAGGTGCCAAACCGGAGCCCCTTTTCCATCTTCAATACTAATGTTCTGCCTGGGGCTTTGCTCATGTGGGCAATGTCAGCAGCCTCCTAGCTGTTTTTCCTGTGCGTCTTTCTCTCACTATCTCATTTTGTCCTGTCCTCTAAGCTATAATTGGTTGCCTCCTTTCAAACAAAATTACAGTGCCAAACGTATGACCAAAGGCATTTGTAGCCTTCCCTTTGCCAAAATCAATCAATCAATCAATCAATCAAGTTCAGGACCTTCAGCTGAAGGCTATTTACAATGTATTTTTTTTTCCCATCTTCATTGTCTGATAGTCTTCCTATGCTCACCAGACCAAATGCTTTCATTCTTCCATGATGTAATGTGCACTCTTCACTCTGCCTGGAATATGAGGACTGACAATTAAGTTCAAGAACTTGTTGCTATGAGGTTGCTAACCATTTTTTTATTCATTATTAATTTGGGATTCTTCATTATTAATTTGTACCAACTGGACAAACAGTTTCCCAAGTTTACTATTTGGAAGTGCTGAAAAGGCTGCGTGAAAAAAGCTAGATGCCTTGAACTTTTCACCAACAATTCATGGCTCTTGCATCACGACAATACACCAGCTGACAAGGCACTGTCTGAGGGAGATTTTAGTCAGTACACAAATAACAGTATTGGAGCACCCTCCCTACTCACCTGATCTCGCCCCCAG
Source organism: Aselliscus stoliczkanus (assembly GCA_033961575.1). Taxonomy (NCBI): domain Eukaryota; kingdom Metazoa; phylum Chordata; class Mammalia; order Chiroptera; family Hipposideridae; genus Aselliscus; species Aselliscus stoliczkanus. Next base: position 65,976,811 of record CM066736.1, read on the forward strand.
TGACTTCTTTCTTTACCCAAAGATAAAGGAAATATTGAAAGGAAGACATTTTGATGATATTCAGGACATCAAAGATAATACAATGACAGCCTTGATGTCCATTCCAGAAGAAGAGTTTCAAAATTGCTTCGAAGGGTAGACTAGGTGCTGACATCAGTGCATAGCCTCTAAAGGGGGGTACTTCGAAGGTGACCATAGTGATATTCAGTAATGAGGTTGTAGCACTTTTTCTAGGATGAGCTCATGAACTTAATTGTCTGACCTCATACTCATTAAAATCTTCCCCATTCTTTATTACCTTGCTACTCACAGTGCTATCTGCAGAACAGCAACATCAGCATTACCTGGCAGCCTATTAGAAATGCAGAATCTCAGGTTTACCCCAGACCTACTGAATCAGAATCCCTAATTTTACAAAACCCCACAGTTTATTGTACAAAATAAATATTGTCTCTTCCATGAAGCCACTCTCCTTTCATCTTCCCACTATATTCTTTTCACATCTTAATACAGTTTACATCTTAAAGAATTATGGATATTTTAATTACACTTGGACACTTCTCCCCCTCCCCTTCTTCCTCCTCTCATCTCTCCTTTCCTCTCTCTTTTCCCTTTTCCTACACTCCCCTACATTCTCTTGTGAATTAATAGGAGCTGTAGTAGTTGTTGGTGTCATAGCAACATATCCCTTTGGCTGTGTGCCAATCAATTACTCAGAATTCTCCTTCCAATCTGAATTTCCTTCTAATCTTGCTCCAGTGAAGGCTGAATTCTCTTTCCCTACCCAGAAATTAAATACTTTTTCTTGCTACTTGATTACAAAAGTAAAACTACCCTTTACATATATACACTGAACCAGTGAAAGTAGTTATTTGGAATGAGATGCTGTATATTCAAATACTGGGTTGTTGGAAAAGTCATGACGCATTTTTGCAATGAAATTTATAGAAAAAACACTTCATGACTTTTCTGACAATATATATGATATGACATATCCATATTCATATTCATTAAATGAATGAAACAGCAATAAAAATTCTTCATGTTGCAGAATAAGATAAACTCTGTTTATTGAACTCTTTCTGTACAGTTGTAAATTTTTTTAGAGGAGCAATTGTGGATTGTTAAAATATTTGAGTTGATAAAAATATTTTATAGCATACCCATGTATGCACATTCCAATTAGACTAGGAATAAACAATTAGTTTTATCAATTAGGTAGATTAATGATTGTTCATTAAATTTATGTGGCATGGCTTTTCATATATGTTATCCCACTGAGAAGCTATATATACTTTCAAAACTGGCATTATTCAATTTATTAAATATTTACTGACTTAGGTCTTCAAATTTGCTCATACATGATCAGATGGTTTCATATATTATGTATTTTTGACCCTTTTGGGCTAATCTGTTCTCAAATCTACATTCTGAATCATGTGCCCATATACCCAAGAGCAAGACAATCCTCTTCAACCTTCTTTATTTAAAGCCCAGCATATGCTCATCCTAGAATGTCATTTTATGGACAAATTCTTTATTAAGTCAGTAAAGTCCAGGCTATAACTAAGGCTGAAGTCATATAAAATTATGGAAATTTTTACAAAAGCAATATGTACTATTCCATATGGAAATGATTATATTTGCCTTATAGTTGTCTTGATTATTGCAGACAGTTTAAATAAGCTTTGTTAAATGGCCTTTATAATGAAGAAGCAAAACTATTGATTATCAATTTTATATAATTGATCTTTCTTTGAAAATGTACACTTTAATATGCTTTGTTTCACATATAGGGTCTGTGTTTAGTGATAAATTAAATTCACCTAAGCAAGAAGGATACCGATCAAATCCTAAATAAACCATTTTGTCCTCTCATTCAATAGGTGAGAATTTTCCTGCTGTTTCAATGTTAACACATGCTTAGCACATTTTTAGCTATCAATAGAAGTCTTAAGTCTAGAATAAATTATTGGATGGATGTGTTGATCTTAGACATTAATGATTCAAATAAAAAATGAATTCATAAGACCTCCTTTATAATCAAAGAAGTGAAAATCTGTGTCAAAGTACAAATAATTCAAGCTCAAAATGGGGCACAATGATTTATATACTTCAAGATAATTTGCTTTTACTCCTGGATTATGATCTATATTTATGAAATTGTTTTGCTAGTTTGAATTTATATGCTGATAGTTGAATCTTATTTGATTTATATTTGATTTCTATTCATTGAGCTTAGTAGACTACAAAAAATAGCAATAGTAGAAAAATGACAACAAAACCGTCCTCACAATTTTGGATAACGGTATGATACCTGAGAGAACAGCATCTGTCTACAGAAAATTGAGTGTGGTATAATTCCAAATAGTTCTGGGAGCTCTTCTTCTCTTCTCTCTCCTTCTGCTCTCTTCTTACTAAAAACACTTTCTTTTTTTTCCATCCTATGAGTAAAATGACTGCATTCATTAAAATCTTGTCTCCTCTTTTTAATAGAAGAACTGCAACCCCACCTACATGCTTCTGATTGCTTTTTACCACTTAATTGTTGAAGGACTTGAAACAATTACCTTAAGTTTTCTGAATTACTTTGTTCTTTTCCTATTCATCATATAGGATTGCTTTGAGGATATAATAATGATGGCTAATATTTATTGAATACTCATGAAATGCTACAGTGTTCTCTGTACATCACATACACTATTTGAACTATGCCTAACAACAATCGTATGCAAAAATGCTAAATAATTTGTCAATGCCATACAATTTAATGTAGGCAGATTGAGTAGAGCCCATTTTCTTAACTGCCTGGCTATATGATATTGCATTCTGCTGAATGAAAAAGGAGATTATAGTAGAAACTATTAAATATATACAGGAAAAATGTATTTTCTGAAGCTTATGCATTATGTGTAACACTATTTAATGTTTACAACAATTCCATAAAGAAGTCATAATCATGATATTTAACATAAAAAGAAGCTAAGGCTCATAGAGGGTTTAGAATTTACCTCAGGTCAAAAAACCAAGTATGTGGCAGGATCATTTTTTAAAACAACATATGTTGTCTTTAATCCAGGCACATCATATTATATCTTTTTAGCTTTCAAGCATCACCACTGTATTGCAATTTTTGAGGAAGCAAATAATATATTTGGGACTGTTATGTATTATTTAATTTTTTTGGTTGTTTGTTTTGTTTTTCTTTGTTGGATAATTGTAAAATATGTACTCAAAATTCACCGAAATGAATTTTCTCTACTGCGTTTCTGATATTTATTTCAGATGATGTAGTCCTGAGCACAGTCAAAGAATGAATTGAAGCATCCTGAAATTTCTCTCTTGGCTGAAAGGCAGTGGCAGTCCACAAAACAGCCATCTGTTATGATGTCTTCAGAGACAGTGGTTTAGGAGGTATAAAAGTCTGAAGAGAACTTTGCAAGTTATATTTCTAGATAGTAAATAGGAGTAAAAAATAATTTTCAGATAAAGAGAATAATCTAAAAAATATATTTAAAAATCTTTCCTTGATGTTTTGACATAGGTCAGAGAGGTATAGGCACTGGAATGTTATATAAATAACTAAGAATATGTTCAATTTTAATACAAGAAAATAGCAGGAAGAACAAGGTATAATTTCATTAAAATTACAATGCCATTGTTTTCATGAGTTAAACTTTTTGAACAGGCCTGTATTTCAATTACCAGTTAAAATAAGTTTAAAATTAGGTCATTTTCATACTTTTGGAAAAGACCAAAATATGAATATCTTGTTACAAATAAAAACAGTACCCAAGGAACTGATTCAAGAATGATAGTGTGATGATCTCTTTGGATCCTTTCCCTAGAGAAACATATATATATAATTGATGAAAATTATTTTTAAAAATTTTAGGATCACTGGGTCAAGATGGTAGTGTAGGTAAACACTGTGCTCACCTCCTGTTATGAACACATCAGAGTTACACTAAACTACAAAAAAACATAATTGAGAATCACCTGAAATCTTGCTGAACCAAAATTCTACAACTAAAGACATATAGGAGAAGCCACCTAGAGACTGGTAAGAGGTGCAGTGACTCAGAATGGGCTGGTCCCAGACTCTCATGTGACCATCAAAAACTGGGGGGGATAAGATATCCACCCCCACACCTCCAGAGGGGACAGCGGTCCCAGCCACTCCCCAGCCCATGGTTCTAGTGTCAGGGAGAGAAGTCCCCATGATTTCTGGCTATGAAAACCAGCAGAGTTTGTGACTGTATGAGATGGAGGATGGTTGGAGTCCCAGGCGCTCCTCTTAAAGGGACCATGCTATACTTACTGATGTAATCACTCGCTCTGAGCTCCAGCACTGGGGCAGCAGTTAGAGAGGTGACGAGGACTTATTGGGGCAAACTGAATTGTCTGGCTATTGGATGAGAGCTGGAGGGACAGCTTTCTCCCAGAAAGAAGAGCTGGCAGAAGCCTTTTTTGAGCCCTCCCCGCTCCTGGCATGCAGACACAAGCAGCCTCCATCAAGCTGGCTAACACAATTTGTTCACCACTTACTGGTGAATCCAGACCCCACCATGCCCAACTTTCGGGCATACCCAAGCTAATTCCAGTGGCTTTTCCATACAAACAGCCAGTCATGGCTTACACTGCAGACTTTCCTAGGGTGTCTCAAAGGTTCACAGAACCCAGACAAGCAGCCTCTGGCTTGAGCATGTCCTGTACCTCTGGGCGGAGCAGCCCTAAGCCTAACACTAGTGACAGCCAGCCTTGGTTTGTGGCTTGGCCTCCCAAGACACTTCCAACCATGGCATGGGTGTTGGCAATAATCAAATTGCTTTGTGGCTTCTGCCAGGCAGGACATGGGCTGTAGCTGAACTTGACCTGCAGCAGGTCCCCTCCCACGTGGATCTGGGGTTGGAGCACCCTGTGGCCAGATTTGAAAGAGCTGGAGCATCACCCCACTGTCTCCAAGACCGGCACACCCAAGGGGCACAGTGGGTAAGCACCAGAGCCCTGTTTAGGCAGATCATGCTCTTAAGGATCAACCTCTGCAACACATCTCCTACACTGTAGTCATGACCAGTACTCACTACCAATGAGTCTGAGGATCAATTCCTCCCACTGACATGGAAATAGCAACCAAGGCTTAACTACAAGAGAAGGGCACACACACAACCCACACAAGGGACATACCTGGAGTGTGCTATTCAGGTGACCAGGAGGACTGTGCCGTTGCGCCCCACAGCACACCAAGTTATAGGGCTACTCTGCTAAGACCAGGATGCATTGCAGCCTGACCTAATACAAAGAAACAAACACAGGATGACAGCCAAAATGGGAGACAAAAACATGTCCTAAATAAAAGAACAGAACAAAGCTCCAGATAAAGAACTAAACAAAATGGAGTCAAGTAATTTACCAGACACAGAGTGCCAAACACTGGTTATAAGGATGCTTAATGATATCAGGGAAAACTTAAACAAAAAGATAGGAAACATAAAAATGGAGATAAAAACATAAAAAAGAACCAATCAGAAATAAAGAATACAATAACAGAAAAAAAGAATACAGTGAATCAATAGTATGTTAGATGAAGCAGATACAAAGATGGCAGGGTAGGTAAATGCAGCGCTTACCTTCTCTCACAACGACATCAAAATTACAACTGAACTACAAAACAACCATCATTGAGAATTCCCTAAAATCTTGCTGAACTGAAGCTCTACAATTAAAGACGTGCAGAAGAAGCCACCTCAAGACTGATAGTAGAGGTAGAGATGTGGAACTGGCTGGTCCCACACCTGTGTGACCATTAAAGATTAGGAGGGATATTTCAGCTGTAGAGGTTTCTCCAACCCCCAGAGGAGCAAGAGGTCCCAGCCCCACACCAGTCCAGGGTTCCAGTGCCAGGGAGAGAAGTCCCCATAATTTCTGGTTGTGAAAACCAGCAGAAATTGTGACTGAGTGAGACAGAGGGCAGCTGCACTCCCAGGTGGTCCTCTTAAAGAGACCACACATGGATTTACCCACTATCGGATTCACTGACTCTGAACTCGAGCCCTGGGGCAGCAGCTGGAGAGGTAACAGGAACATATGTTGAGGAAGTGAGTTGTCTGACTTGGGATGGGGCTTGAAGAGGCAGCTTTCTCCTGGATGGTGGAGCTGGTGGAGGCCATGTTTCTTTGTTAAGTCCTCTCATTCCAGGTGTGCAGACACTGGTGGCCACCATGTCTGAGTCTCTGCTATGCATTCACTGCACCCTGGATATTCAAGACCTCGTTCTCCCCAACTTTCTGGTACACTGTATCCTCTTCCAGTGGCTTTTTCATACAAACTGCCTGCCTTAGCTCAAGCTTCAGATTTTTCCAGGGTCTCTCAAATGCTCATGGAACCCAGGCAAGCAGCATCTGTATTGAGCATGTCCTGTTCCTCTGGATGACCAACCCTAAGAGTGGCACTAGCAGCAGCAAGCCTTGGTTTGCGGCTTGGCCTCTCAAGGTGCTTCCAAGCAGGGCATGGGAAGCAGTCATGTATGGATTTCTCTGTGGCTTCTACTGTGTGGCCACAGGTGGATCATGGGCTGTGGCTGAAGTAGACATAAAGCAGATCCCTTTCAAGGTGGTCCTGTGGCTGGCACCTCCAGTGGTCAGCTTCAAAATGAGCTGGAGCATTTAACCAGCTGCCACCAAGTAGGACACACCCAAGGGGAGGGTTGGACAGGAACCAGAGTCCTGCTGAGGCAGATCTTGCTCTGTAGGGTCAGCCCCTACACTGTAGTCAAGGTCAGTCTTCACAACCAGTGAGCCCAAGGGTCAACTATCAGCCAAGTCTCAACTACAAGAGGAGGGCACATGCAACCCACACAGGGGACACACCTGGAGTTCCTGGGGCTCAGGTGACCACAACAACTGCACCGCTGAGCCCCACAGCACACTAATACATAAGGCAACTCTACTAAGACCAGAAGACATAGCAACTCTATGTAATACATAGAAACAAACAGACTAATCAGGGGGATCACTGTATAAACTATATAAATTTCTAACCACTATGATGTACACCTGAAACTAATCTTTAATAATACTGACGTCAACTTTAACTGAAAAAATATAAAGAAGAAAATATTGAGTTCTCTTTAAAAATGGCCTCAAAATTCTTTGACAAAAATTAGCAAAGCAAATGTAGCAATATATAAAAAAATATAGCACATCATGACTTAGGGAGAAAGAATGCTAGATGGGTTTCCTGCTTAAAAGTTTATCAAATTGATTAATTATATTAATAGAATAAAGAAAAAAAAGCATATGTTCACCTTAATGGATGCTAGGAAATGTTTGACAAATTCAACCAATAGAGAATTAATAAAAATAATATATTTTTCACAAATAAGTACAAAGACTTCTGATACACAATAGAATGAACACATCTCAAAATAATATTTTAAGGAAAATTTCAAGATGCCAGAGTATTTGTAACATAGTTTACATTAATTTCAAAAACAGGCAAAACTCATCTATGGCAATATAAATTAGGAAATGGTTGCCCATTTATGATATGAATTTAATGAAAGTATCACAAGGGTACCTCTCAGTTTATGGAAGTATTCTGTATTTTGATTGGGATGGTGGTTATACAGGTCTACCTATTTTTAAAAATTTATTAAAATGTACACTTATGATAAATGAATTTATTTGTGTGTGATGTTCTTCAATAAAAACAAAAGGGTAGATGATATCAGGGCAGCAGTGGATTGAGGGAGGAGGGTTGTCACTTTGTGAGGGGTGAAAAGTATAACTATTGCATTGTTTTGTGCACCTCAAACCAATAAAAAATTCATTTTTATTAAAAAGGGTAAAGAGGAGCAAAAAATAGAAAATTCTACTATGAAAAAAATTTTGATGTAATAATTAATCCCACAATTCATTATATGGCTATGCTATTATTTAATAATGCCCTGTTGTTGGGCATTTATCTTGCAACAAGTTCTTTGAGATTTTAAATTATATGTTGTAAATACCTTTCTAAAAACACATTTGTTTATAGTTTATAATATTTCCTTGGAGTTAGTGTCTAATAAGTTGAAAAAAAATTAATCTCTTGATATACATTACAGAATTGGTTTATAAAATTACTATATTGATTTATGATTTTGCTATACTTTTTCATTGCCATCATGTATCTCTCTTTAGATATAAACACTTATATGTGGGAGGGGGGCAAAAAATGTATACAAGTGGACACTGTGGTTAATGTTGCTCAAGCAGTAGTACACCGTAATCAAAAGTGTCTGGACACTGATGCTAATGACTGGTAATTGCAGAAGCCAAATGTGTCTTGTATTCATCTTTTTTTCTTTTTTTGTAAGATTTTATTGGGGAATTAGGGATGGGGAATAGACAAGTTTCTGTCCTTTGGTTCCTCAGTCTAGTTGTGGAGGACTTTGCTTCACTGGCCCATGTTGGTATTATGATCATTGCGCTCTTCCTGGCTGAGGCAGCCGCCCGCCAGCCATTGGACAGCCGCTCACAGCAGCTCACAGGAGCTCTCACTGGCTGTTGGCCATGGGCCATTCAGGGTAACTCATGGTAGCTCATGGCAGGCCACTGCAGCCCACTGCAACCTACGCCATCGCTGGCCACTCACAGCAGCCCAGCTCCAGTTCGAGCTGTTGTTCACCATCTTAGCTGTAGAGGGCACAGCATCACTGGCCCGTATGGGAACTGAACAGGCGGCCCTGCTGCTCAGAGCTCTTGCCCTCCCAAGCCAACTCTTAACCAACTGAGCCACTCGACTGGCCCCATTGTATTCATCTTTTGTTATCAATATATTGATATTACAATTTTAATAGCTTTCCTTTCTTAAAATGTGTATACATTTTTTACACCCTTTATTATACATACATTTCTGTGTATTCACAACTTTTGAGGTATAATTGGCATACACTAAACTGTACATATATAAAGTGTACAATTTTATGAGTCTTGTTATATTTATACACCCATGAAACCATCACCTCAGTCAATTCCAATGACCTTAAAAATTTCTTCATGCGTCTTTGTAATCCTTCCCTCTAAAGACATTACCAGGTAACTGCTGATTCACATTCTGTCAGTATAGATTACTTTGCATTTTTGAGCTTTTTATATAATAAAGTCATATGCTGTGATCTTTTTGTCTGTCTTTCACTCAGTGCAATAATTTTGAGATTAATCTGTGTGTTTATTTCTGAATATAATTATATAGAACAATTGTTTGCTGAGTATTATAATGTAAAACAACTGATTTCTGGACAATAGCCAAGGTGGGATTCTTTAGATATGTGAGTGCACAAAATAAATACCACCTTTACCTATGTCTTGAGATATTTTCTGTACTTTAGTGTAGGAAGGTAGAGACCAAATAAGGAGCAGTATTCTGATATTTAGATGAGATGCATCTTACAATTTAGGATCGTTACAGAAGTAGCTGTGATTGATGAAACAGGATCCTTAATAAAGGGGAACTGTGAATAAAACACCTCAGATATTTGTACGGAAATACTTCTTTATCCTTGCCCAATTTCTGGACTGCAAACACATAAGGTAAAACTCTATGGAAGTTTTTAGAAGCAGTGGCTGTTGTGAGGCTGAGAATAAGTGAAGAATCTGGGATCTCCCAGTGTTGGCTCAGCTATATTGCAGAGATTACAGTGGGCACCCTGTTCTTTCAATTGGAACCCCATAAAGGGTACTTGGAGTTAGAACCATGACATAAGAATAAGAGCTATGCTTTAAGATTAAGGAAAAAAATATTGGGTTGTAGGAAAAGTCATGATGTATTTTTTCTATGTTATCCATTGCAAAAATGCTTCATGACTTTTCCGACAACCCAATAATACAAACCAAAGTTAACAAAATCTAGACCTCATCAGCATCAAGATGTCTATCAGAATAAAGTAAAATCTTATTTTAGAGGACAAATACTGGAATTAGAATCTCAACAATATGTATCACTTACAAAGTCTGTATAAAAAAACAAAATAAAACAACAACAACAATCTAGATATTTAAATAAATAGGAAAAAGTAACTGACAAAACGTGAAAAAAAATCATTAATAGATGCATATTCATAATAATCCAGATATTGGAGTTAGCAGAAAATAATTTCAAAATAATTCTGACTAACATTAAATAAAAAGAAAAACTATGGAAAATAGTTGACATATCTTACAGAATTATAATACACAAAAATTAAATCTATATTTAAAAGTGATAAAATACAATAGCACATATTAGTTATTCATTGACTAGGCTTTATAGCAGACTCAACACAGCCAAAAGTAATATCAATGAATTTGAAGACAGGTCAACAGAAAATATGCAAACTTAAGCTGGGCTGGAATAAATAGAGATGAAGGCAACAAAGCATAAATAAGATCATATAGTCACATGGGCAAAAGACCGAAAATATATCCAACAGGAAATCCAGAAAGAAAGGAGAGAGATTGGGACATATTCAATACTTGAAGAAATAACAGACAGACATTTTTCTGAATGCTTATACTAATTTGGATTTCCTCCTTGGGAAACTGTTTATTTGTGCTCTTGGTCTACTTTCTTTTGGTATTTAGTTTTTTTTTTTAAATTTTTTAAATCTCTGTATTTTACTATCAATTTTAGAGCATCATTAACCTCAGAAATCAATTCTAACACATAAATAAGACCTTATCATGTTATTTCATAAAATTTTCAAAGACTCCATGTTTTTATACAATAAAATTCATCTCAATGAATTTGTACAAACTTCACTAAATATCCCTAAGTTAGTCAGAAAACTCACTCATATTTTGAAAGCACTTGTACTATATATACCTATAATACAACAATATGATGTCATTTTTTTTTTTTTTTTGAGGGCAGTGTCACTGGCCCTCACATGTAGGACCTAAACTGGGGCCGCTGGCATCCCAAGCCAGTATCCAACTACCGTGCCACTTGGCCGGCCCTATGATGTCATTTCCTTTTTCTTCTATTCTAATACGAACGCTTCAACTGCTCTTTACTTTGAGGTTTTCTGTGTCTTTTTCTTGAATTAATAAAGAAAATATGTACTAAAAATGGTGTGAGAAGTTATGTTTTACAGTTGGTACTAAGAGCAAAGAGAAAGGAAGCAAAGACTGTAGAGTACAGATTGGGTATTCTCCATTATCCTGACAGTAAATTAGCTTTTCATTTGTATGTTACTTTCTTTCAGAAGAGTTTGATGCATTTTAAGTTGATGCAGCAATGCATGTTATTAAAGCCAGGGATCATAAATTATTCCTTAAATCATTGAGTCTTGGGAAAACAGAAAGCCAATGAATCACTACCATTTGAACATTGATTTAGTTTCTGCATAAGCTTAAGCTGGGTTTGGTGTATGTGTTTGGCTCCAGCAGGTCTGCATACTTTCTAATTTGCTTGAAAATTGTGTGAAAATATTCCCATGGTCCTTTTATAAAATATGACAGCCTGACATTTTCTTTAATTACAAGACTTGATCTGTTTAATAGCACAAAATTGGCCTCCAACGTGACAGATCTTCCCTTTAAAATCAATGGTTAGACTCTAGGGCACCAGCTTGGTCATCAAGATCAATATTAGAAAAAATATAGCTGTCAAGACCTCTCAGCCTTTTATTGATTCAAATGGGGAGCAGCTCACAGATTGAATAATGATATCAGAGCTCTGATCCAACAAATAGAAGCCTCTTAACATTAATTTTGGTATAGGCAGATGAATCTGTGATAAATGACTCAAGCATAATATAATTATCCAAATACTGTAGTTAGATAAAGCTGAATGTTTTCAGGGAGAAGTTATATATATTTAGAATACACTTTTTTTTAAGTCCTCAGTAAGTAAACAAAACAATAAAAGCATTACCTTAGTCTTATTAGAGACAAAACAAAAACATTAAAAAGTCATTTCATCAATACCAAAGAATAGAAGATAAATCACCATGAAAAGAAAAGAAGAAAATTACAATAAGAAGCAAAACAATGCCTTATTTTCTCTTGAAAACATTTCTTTAAATACAAATGTGTTAAAGTTTTAGAAAAAAAAATTTAACTAGAAGTCACTGTTCTTCAACTCTAGTGCTAAATAATTATATCAATATACAAGTCACTTAACTTATGTAGGCCTTAGTTTTCTACTCTGTCACATCAAGGACTACGAAGATATAGCCTGAGTATTATTTTAAAAGTCAGGGGAAAAAACTTAAACACACAATAGTTGATGTTAGTTTTATATTTCATTATTAATTGTAATAAGTCTGTATAGTTGTTTCATTTTCACTTCTCATTTGAATGCTAACAGAAAGTCTGAATGCAGGTTACACCAAACGGGAATGGGAAATGGAAGCCACACCCATCAGGATGTTTTATAGTACTACAAACAAATATTTAAGAAAAAAAAAATCCGAAACAAGAGTTTGTGATTCCTTAATGCCTTCAAAGTTTAAGGATTTTGTGCTTAACACTACTGTATTGTACATTTAAAAATAGTTAAGGTGGTAAATTCTATGTTATGTGTATTTTACCACGACTAAAGTTTTCTTTTAAATATGGAAAATTAGTTTAAAGATTTTAGTTTAATTTATATCTAAAAGTTAGAGAAGTATCCATGAACAATTCACACTCTAGAATAATAACTTGGGAATATCTTTATATTGCTGACTAATTACTATATTAACAGTGATAGCTTATTGAGTGTCTATAATGAATTGGGCACTATGGTAGGTATTTTATTTTCTTCTGTTCATTTACATATTTCATCATACCTATTCATTACCTTATATTTATATGCTTTGTATATTTGCCTTCCTTTTATAACCCTTAACTCATTTGTTGTACAGATGCATAACAACCATTATTCTACTTAAGAGAAAAATAAAACTCATGTTTGATAAGTAAGTTCCTCAATGTCCAGAGATAACAAATATCAGAGATTGTATTTTAAATCATTTGTCTAATACTTAAATTCATTTTGTTTTTACTGTGACACAAAGCTTAATACCATGCTGCTTTCCAAAGACTTAAAGCATAGTTTTCCCTCTATTACTTAAGTTATATAGTTTCCTAGAAAAATACGTAAGCTTTGGATAAAATTCCAATGTTTATGAAATTTCAGAGTCAATACCCTTCTTCAAAGTCCTTCTAGAAATCTATCAAAGATAAAACCCTTTCAAATAAAATACAAAAACTGCAAAATTTTCTATTTCTTTTTAAGAAGGCTAAATGCTAATTACCATTAACAGTAGATTTTGAATTTCATTTTACAGGAAAGAAAATGCTTTTCTTTCTAAGTTATTTGAAAGAAAAATATATCTATATATAAATATATTATATATTAATATATATAATATATATAATATATATATATTGTATATATATATATATATATATATAATATATATATCCTAAAGGTAGGACATTTTTAATACATCACAATGAAAAATTGATCCAGAATTTATTTCCTTTTTCCATAAATGTTAGGCAACAATAACCCAGAAATTTTACCAAGTCTCAAGTTCTTTTTGTTTCATTTAATTAAAACTGCACAGACTGCCAACTTTTACTGTTTGAGAAATCCTAACAGATGTTATTGAGTGTATCCTGTTAGGAAAACATAGGAGGAATACAGGCTATCTGTTTTCACCTAACATTATAAACTTTACTGAGTGATTTATTTATGTATTCATTTACTTTTGTTTCATAATTTATTCATAAAGACAAAGATATGTTGAAGCAGTGTTCTGGTCACTATCATTTATTTTGCTTTCATCTAAAGGTAACAGCTTGACTGCTCCTAGAGTCATGTGCTTCTTTTATTCTGAAATTGTTATGGTTGGAATCATCACCTGAATCAAGCCCCAGCACTATAGCGCTTTTGTTGAAAGTGGTTATTCATTTTTTTTTTTTTTAATTGGGGAATCGGGGAAGGGGAACAGACAAGTTGCTGTCCTTTTGTTCTTCAGTCTAGTTGCGGAGGACGTTGCTTCACTGGCCCATGTTGGTATCGTCATTGCACTCTCCTGGGATGAGGCAGATAGGTCGCCGGCCTCTGGATGCTTGCTCACCCTGCCTATTGGCAGCTCACACTGGCTGCCGGCCACTCACTGTAGCCTATGGCAGCCCACTGCAGCAGGGACCATCGCTGGGGCTTGCACAGCCCAGCTCAAGGTGGAGCTGTTGTTAGCTGAAGAGGGCAGTGTTACTTGCCCTCATATGTGGGATCCGAACCGGGGCCGCTGGCATCCCAAAACCAGCTCTTAACCAACGCACCACTCGGCCAGCCTGAAAGTGGTTATTCTTTAGGGTTATTGGATAGGTATAGTAAAGCCAAATATATCTAAAATATTATTAACCCATCAATGGGCTAATAAATAGAACTATTAGCAACCACTACTGAACATTGTGTCTTCATTTTTTCCATACCAAGGTATGGGCTTCAGTCAAGTACAGGCATGATCAAAGATATAGGCAGTCAAAATTGATTCCTGAGCTTTCTCTGATTATACAATGGAGGTGACCAGGATTCAGAAGTGAAGTTACTGATGCTTTGAAAGCAAGGCTTGTGGTCATCAGAGTATCTATTCTGATCTGAGAGCAAGGAATTCTTGCCCAAAGGCACAGCACTGCAACCTATTGCAAAGCCTCCTGCTCTGATGGTAGTGAGCTATTTTCTAAACCCCAAGTAGTGAGTCTGAGTTTAAAAATTTTAGTTTGCATCTGCTGCCGTCAGAATTGTGATAGTACCCTGAGAATATGAATTATTCACAGAGTAATTCTTAAATTATTGTCAGAACAGAAAAGAACATTTTTACAGGGATCATGGAATTAGTCCTAAATTGTTTATTTAAAGATATATAAACTTCTTTGTACCCTCAATGCCTTAAGTAAGGCAAATTGATTTATACATGAATGATTTTAATCAGATGACTTTCCTTATACGAAGTGTATTAAGATAATGTTTTTGATGGAAGAGTTTAGAGGTTATGAGAGGTAACTCTGGAATATGGGGCTGTTCATGGTAGGCTTTGTCTGGGAAACGCACTTCATGCATCAGGCTTGATAGAGACATTAAATTACTGGGGGTACGGCAGACAGTAAAAGAGGTTCTGTGTGAAGAAATTCTTGCACTTCCAAGACAAATGTAACTTATAGCACAATTTTCCTAGGCTCAGCTTTTATCTCTTCCCCCAGATTAAGAACAACTGTTATTAACTTGAAATCATTTTAGATGTTGTGATTTCAAAGTACAAGGTACCTGGATTGTGGTGATGGCATAATGACTATATGTATATGTCCAAACACATCAAATTGTATACCTTAAATATGTGCACTTTTTACATCTCAATTATACCCCAAGAAAGCTGTGAAATAAAATAAAATGTTTATCATGCAGTTCAGTTCAATAACACTTTAGCAAGGGCCTGCTGGAAGGAAGCAAGCAGGGAAGCCTTAGCATCAAGGAGGTCAATTTAAAGTTTTTTGTATTCTAAATCCAAAATCTATGCCTACTCAAGTATATTTTCTATTGGCTGTACTTTTTTTCTTGTGCATATGACAAAATTTCCTCTTTTCTGTATGTCTTATATTTTTTGTGTTGTTGAAAACTGGACTACTGGACATTTTAGATAACATATTGTAACAACTTTGATTCCTCTACCATCTTGTCCCAAAGTTTGTGAAAGTGTGATGTGGTGGTTTTTTATTTTATTTATTTTTTGTCATGGTTTTTGTTTCTGTTTGAACTGCTCATTTCTTTAGCGCTTTCCCCAGATAATTCTGTGGATTCTGTTCCCTGTAGTGTATTCCATTGAGTTCTCTGCTACTCTTTTTTTTTAAAGTTATTGTTTTATTTTTAAAACTGATTACAAAGGGTCCACACTTGAGTCAGCATAATTTAATTGTTAGCCAGTGAGTCATCGGATTTCATTAAACACCTTGTGTTTGTATCTTCCACTCTGCAAGGGACAACAGTTTACAACACAGCTGTGTTGTCACCTCTTGCTTGCTCAGGACCTCTAAAGTCAGCCAAAGGTTTAATGACTGGTACCTTCTCCTTCCCCAGGTATTTCCTGGGCAAACACACAATGCAGAGCATGTATGCAGCCTTTTATAAGTGCAGGAATATGCTGGAGGTTTTCAAATTCCCTTATGGTAGTCTGTTTCTCTGGAAATCCTTTTAAATTCCCTGAGAAGCTTTGGTTTGCACCAACTAAAATAAAAAATACTTTTGGCCCTAGCCAAATGCCAAGCTTTTATTGATAGCAAAGCAGCAACATTGATGGATACTTCCCAGACACCAAGGGTAGGCCTCTGTCTCCATGCCAGGGGTAAGAGTAATCTATTAAGCACGGTTTGATGAAGGGTGGACCAACCCCCTGGAGACAGCAGAAACGTGGAGGGGTTGAGTGCTAGAGAAGAGTCTTTGGAGGTCACGTTGAGCTCAGCTTCCAGGAATCTCAGGTGCTTTGGGTACAGGCTGTGGCTGGGGGCTGTTGTACCTGCTGTGGTGAATTATAGAAAGGGGCTGCCGTAGTCATGGGTACGTCCTCAGCTGGATTCAGGTACATCCAGGTGTAGCAGAAAAAGACATGGAAGCCCAGGAAGGTGTACAAGAAAGAGATGCCCAGCTTCAGAACAAAGAAGACCAGAAAAGTCTCTTCTGAGACTATTCTGGGCATGCTTGCCGCTGGAGTCAGCCTCACCGCAAAGGCATACACTCTGAAACCAGCACAGGAGGACCTGACCAGGGCCAGCCTTGTGCTGACCTTCATCCAGGGAATTGTGTAGTTTGCTGCATCGATCCGGCTGGCTGTTCCTGCAATGAAGAAAAGCTCTCCTCTGGCCAGTGGGTACCAGTAAGTGGTAGAGAACCCTCAAAGCAGCACCCAGGACACCCCATAGCTGACATGAAGCAAGCCAGTAATAATCTACAGGACTCCCAAGGTGGATGGCTGTCCCCAGAAGAAAAACCTCTGCCTGCAAGGGTGAACATTCTCCAGGATCCAAACTGCAAGAGCAACTCCTCTGGGTTCTGCAGTGGCATAACTGGGGCTTCAGGGGAAGGGAACCATCACTGGCTGTTGCTCCTCTTGTCACCATTGATGAGCCGGTTTCCAAGGGCAGGTGGGATGTGGGCTTCAAGCGTGCTGGATGGAGTTGGAGCCTAAGTGTTGGCTTCTTCACAGCATTAGGTGATGGAGATGTTGACAGCAGTTTCCTACTTTTCAGAAATGTCCTTGGAGTATGCTTCATTTAACACTGCTGAACTGAGTCAAATCAAATAGCTACCAGTCTATGAGATTAGAAATTTCCGAGGGAGATGCAACTTTGGAAAAACATTGACTATGCTCTGGGGATAGGGCTTTTCATAGACCTATAAGTGTGATTAGATCTCTCCATCATCTGGAATGCTGCTAGCTTTTAGTTACTGTGCCAATGAACTGTGGAGGAAGTGGGGATGAGCATAGCCCCAAATTGAAATATCACAGACCCCACTGTCTTACTAAGGTTCCACAGTTTCTCTTGGATACAGTTTCCATTCAGTTCTCTGACTTTGACTAATTGCCAGAATTCTGAAATCAGTGATCTCCCGTCCCCATATTTTTACTGCTTTATTGGGATACTGGGTTCACTGAGGTCCACAGTTCATCCCAGAATTCAATGTTAACATATCTCTTTTGAACTGACACTGAAGTCAGCTCCTCTTATCCTAATAATAATCATCTTAGGTCATTTTCTTAATCTTTTTGTATTTCAGTATGTTTGGCACCACTTCAAACACTGCCATTCTTGCTCCTCGTTCTATATAAGTACCTTATCACTTCACACATCTCAATTTCTACATTCCCCTGGTTTTTTTTCAGTCCTTTTCTTTAATTACTTACACATACATGTTCTGTTTTTATTTAATTTCACTGAAAAGTCCCCCATCCTTTTCTTTTCCAGATTTTGTCTTGCCTTGACCTACTACATTTTCATCTTTCACTGATTATGAATCTTTCAAGAGATCTGACCAACAATACCTGTTCATGTGGCGACTGTTTATAACCTTGTAAGCTTTCATAATTTTTTCTCTTCTATTTATATTACCATTTTGCCTGTTTATTCCTATTAATTGAGAATGTTTGTGACCACATAAATTATTCTTGTGTTTTTGCCAGACTGAAAGTATCAGGCCCATACAAAAGCTAAATTATGTTAGGACTGTTTCCACCAACCTTTTAACTTTCTGAGTCTGACATTTTTAGAAGCACCTTCCTGTGCATATCAGCAAATGTACCAACAATAGAAGTTAGCCATCAGCTTTCCTGGTTCAAGCATTGTAATGGTTTTAAAAGCAGCAATAATAGTACTGATCTACTTTGCAAAATCGCAGCTTGATTCAGAATTTAAGTATTGCCACTTATTTGCATTTTGTTCTTCTCACCTGCGTGTCTCTTTGTATGATTAAATCTTCAGAGCAGATGGTAGAAGATTATCAATAAAAGGCGTTGTTAGCCTCAGTGTGAAGCCACTATGCTCACTCAAAATGCACTGCTTAGCCACCTGTTCATTTATTACATTCAAAACAACTGTTTCCTGTTTTAGACACTTTCTGGTAGAATGACTAATTTCTTTCTTTCTTTCTCTTTTTATGGATTAAAGACTAGAGAAAATATTTGCATTTCTAATAGCCTTCTTTACAATAGAGTATGTAGCCATAAATTATATATGTAGCAATACTTTACATAAATTCCACTTTAACTTCAAGAAACGTTTATTTTAATGAATTATGTTATTTATATTTCTCAGGTTGTTTGAAGATTCATGTTTTTAGAAGATAAATTTTTGAAAAGCAAAATTAGAAAAGGTAGCTAGAAGAGATTCATTTACTCTAAGATATTTGTTAATATCATGTGAATAGTTAATATCATTCAGTTTGTTAACTGTGTTATGGACTGAATGTCTGAGCCCTGACTCTCAATGTGATAATCTAGAGGTTGGGCCTCTGGGAGATAATTAGATCATGATAGATTAGGTCATGAAATGGGTCCTCCTAATGAA
This sequence comes from Aselliscus stoliczkanus, assembly GCA_033961575.1. Classification (NCBI taxonomy): domain Eukaryota; kingdom Metazoa; phylum Chordata; class Mammalia; order Chiroptera; family Hipposideridae; genus Aselliscus; species Aselliscus stoliczkanus. Next base: position 65,995,884 of record CM066736.1, read on the forward strand.
ATTAACAGCATTATAAGAAGAGGAAAAGAGAGAGAAATGTCCAAAGCAAAAACAGGTCACGTGAGAACACAGTAAGAATGTGGCCATCTGGAAGCCAGGAAGGGAGAGCTTTCACCAGGAACCAAATCAGCCGATACCTTAATTTTGACTTCCCAGCCTCCAGAACTGTGAAAGAGTATTTTGTTATGACAGCACAAGCAAACTAAGACAGTATGTTTATTTACATTGTGTAATTATAATATCTTAAAACTATGGTTTGAGTAAATCCCAATTTTGCAAAGTATCAGCTTTGATAACTATTAGCAAAAAGAGACCTTTAAAGACCTCTACTCTAAACTCTTCAATAAGAAGATGAATAAAATGATAACCAGGAGTGTATTGAATTTATCCAAATATTTTTTTTAACTGGGAAACATCCCAATTTTAACAAAATAATTTCTCACATTTTTATAATATCTTCACTCCTCTTTAAATAAATTATAGAAACACATTGAAGACATATTAGTTTTGCAATGTTCAATAGTTAAGAATTAGTTACACTTCACATGTATGTTATAAAACATACCTAATGCCATAGAATATTTAGATAGGATGCCAAGTAAGGAATAGTTATTCTATGATAATAGTATCATATACAAATTAAATAAAATTATTAAAGACACTGACTTTGTAATCAACCCTAACGGAACTAACAAAAGTTAGAGAAATTTCACCAAGCTAGCATTTCATCAGTGGTTACTGTAAGTAGTTAAATACTAAATATAAGAAGTGTCTATATAGTAGACAAGAGAGAGTTTTTGGAAAGCTTGTTGGAGTTGTACCTTTAAGTTTCATTGATTGAGAAAATACTTGTGACCTTTTTGGAAATTGAGTCTTGTTATCTTCTACATGAAATAGAGTTCCTGTGGCTAGAAAAGGAATCCAGTTCTTCCCAACTTTGTCACTAACTCCACCATACGAATAATGTAATACCTCTTTCTGTAGTGAAAATGGAATTAACAAAAAGAAATGGTGTTATCTCCAGCGCTCTTCGGTGAGGTTACCCATGGAATGTTCCTGGTAACCTTGAACTGTTTTGGAGAGTACTTGTGTTTATCCAATCATGTAGGGCTTCAACTTTCTGGAATTTTTATATATATAATATACATAATACACACACACACACACACACACACACACACACACACACACACACATGTATTTGAGCAAAAAGTGGAGGGATGATGATCACCTACTTACTTGTATTCGGTTTCTGGTAATTATGACATGTTTTCCAAAACTGTGCAAGCCTCTGTACCTTAACTTTTAAACAAGGATAAGAATAGCTATTTCCTATGGAATTTCATGAGGATTAAATAAATTAATAATATGCTAAGCCCTCACTAAGTAACTCTAAATGGGAATTTTAGTTTTAAATATGAAGAACAAGTAGAACAATAAATTGCAATATATCCAATTTATTTTTATTAGCTGTAATAGACTGGCATAATACATTTCTAAAGAAAAGAGCAATATCATCAAACAGTCATTAAAAATACATCTACATTTTAAAAGTACTTAGTAGTATAACTCAATGAGGAAACTACAATCATGCATGTGAGAAAGCATTAGATGCTAAGCCAAGAGGAGTAAAGCAAAAAAGCTATACCATTCATAACACTGAATCACACAGGTTTTTCAATGTTAGCTGTGAGAAAACATATTCATTTCAAAATGTAGTTGTCAATCATCATTCATTACTGTGTAAAAGTTAAAAACAGATCTGCTACAATGATTGACACTTGTTGAGAAACGTCCTTGAACATTTGGGAAATATATATCAAGGGATAAAATTGGTTCTGGCAGATTGAAAATACGGAGAAGAGTGCTTCAGTGTATCAAAGAAACATGAGTATGTATAAGAAGCATTTAAAGAAAAAAAAACAAATAATTGAAGCTGAATGGTCATAATTTGGAAAATACTGACTATATGGGATGAGCCAGGAATATTTTAAAAGTTCCAAACTGAGTTTAGGAAAACCAAATATTTTTAGTTGAGCATATTGGTGCTTATCTAAGTCAATAAATGTTTGTCAGTGAGGAAGAAGAGGATAAGGATACAGAGTAGTTAACTAGCTATATCTACCACCTGATCTCCCAGTAATGTAATCTTCCCTTTGAACTGATCTGAGAACATAATAATATACAATATTTGTATGTATCACATGTATATCAACAGATTGAAAAGAAAAAGGGAGACTGTTTTCCCTAATGAAACAACCTACTCCTAGTTCATCTTAATTAATAGAAATTCTGTGAAAATTTATAAAGCTTCAATAGAAAATAAAGACATAAAAGATCATAAGAAATGGAAAAAAATGGCTTGCTACAATTGTAGAGGAAAGAAAGAACTTAACATAAATTGAATTTATTAGGTAAGAACATGTTAGATGTTTTCATATACATATTACCAATTCAAAGTAAGTCTAAGATCTTGATGTCATGGTCTCTATCATGTGGATGAGGAACTGAAAATCAGAAAATGAGTAAGTTTTCTAAGAAAAAAATGGTAGTAAGTGGTAGAACTAGAAATATATCTGGATCTGATCATGTAAATGTCACCCATTTATAATGCCTTCATGAGGATCTGGGAACCAAATACAGAACTCCAAATACTGGTGAAGATGTCTCTTCTCTGGAAATTATAGATTAGGATGGGTAATATACGCTTAGTTTTTTGTTTTGTTTTTTGTTTGTTTGTTTCCCTTAACTTTGGATTTGACAAGTAGTAAAATTCTGACCTAGATATGTTAGCACTTTAAACTACCCAATAAATGATTTTTATTATTATATGTGTAAGTTTTCAAAATAACATCTCATTTTATTTAAGCAAGAGTGATTTTGATGAAACTTGTTTAATAGACTCTTTGAAGAGAATTTAGTGTTCATGTAAAGTGTAATACTTGACAGGCACAGAGACAGAATTCTTCTATCCTTTATAGATAACGAAACTTGGAAATGACATCACACTAATCAAAACAGAACTACATTAAAGTTGTAGTCATCACCCATGGTTATTAAAATATGATACATGACATTCAAGCAAATATTGTATCTTAAAATTGGCTCACAATAAAATAATATTCATTACCTCATTGTAGAGTTCAAAATGATACCAAATACTGTGAAAAGGGCCTAATCTAAAGCTTATCATTTAAAAGAGATCAAGTTACATTCTTTTAATATCAATAGATGAACATTGTGATGACATTACATCAGTTTCAAAACCACAAAACCATTGGAATATTCTAAAAAATGTCTTGTAGAAATGCTCAGAGGTGAATTCTAATTGGCTAAATTTCAATGAGTGCACTAATTGTCTGGCTCCAGATATGCTTTAATGATAATATCATTTTGGAAAAAAAAACCTTGCTTATATATAGCAAACAATTTACTTTCATATATTCCACCAACTAATTACCCACAATCATTTGGCTCATTTGCTTATGTGCATTTTTGCTTATGCTTGGATGTCAGGAAAAAAATACAAAGAAAACAAATTTTTCCTGTTCATTTTACCATGTAAGCATGGACATCTGAAGCACAGTGCTGACAAAACACACTGAATATATTAAAGTGAAGAGGAAGATAAAGGTCTTGGAGAATGTAGAATTAAATGAACAGAGAGAATTGGAACAGCAGTTCTCTTCCCCTTCATCCTCTTCTCCCTCTAGTACATTGGGTGTAGGAAAAGCAGTATGTGCTACATAAATTAAGGAAAGGAAAACTAAAACAGTAAGGTCCTCTTTATTTTGTATAACAACAGAAGATATTGTCAAATATGCTCCTTTCAGTAATAACAGCTAGTGGGGAAACAATTGTGATACTTTAAAGGCGAGTGGGAAATATGAATATTCTGATACCTTATTTTCTCTACTTTTTATATGTATCTTAGATCACCAGGAAGCACCACTGTCTGTCCATAGCTTATACTATAGTATATTATTCATGCTGACCATGGTCATTTCCTAAATTCTAGTTCTTCACTAGACCACAATACAAAGCCATCCTCAACTTTCTGTACTGTTTTTTCTTTACCTTTAATGCACATCTCTATTCCAGCCTCTACTTATTTAAATTTTCCAGATCTAGTAACTGCTTTTCTTTACTGAATATCCCACTTAAAATTAATGATTCTCTACATTGGTATACATCTAAACAAGGGCACACATGCAATATGAGAATAATTGCCTTCTCCATGACATCTGTAAAGATTTCTGCTACATATAGATAGATCTTGGCTGACGGAAAGAGTGACTGAGAAGGAGAAAAATTCGGAGAGAATCTTGATATAACCAATAATGACTATTCTTAAATAATGATTTTAAAACCTGAAAGAAATGAAATTACTTAATTAGCAGGTTTTAATCCCCTTAATTAATATTGTTAAGATGTCCATAGTACCCAAAGAAATATACAGATTCAGTGCCAAAATTACAAAGGTATTTTTATTGAAATGAAAAAAAAAATTCTAAAATTTGTATGAAACTATAAAAACAAAACAAACGCACGGACAAAGCAATCTTGAGAAAGAAGAATAAATCTGGAGGCATCACATTTCCCGATTTCAAATTATATATATAGCACAGATCTAGTGATCAAAACAGTTATGATATTGGCATAAAAACAAACACATATTTGTATTTTTCATTCTCACTTATTTCACCAATCTGCAATCCCACCAACAGTGCGCAAGGGTTCCCTTTTCTCCATATGATACCATATGATCTCACTTATGTATGGAATCTAAAGAACAGAATAAATGAGCAAACAAAACAGAAATAGACTCAGAAATATAGGAAAAAAACTGTTGTTTGCTAGATGAAAGGAGGAAGGGGATGGGCAAGAATGTGAAGGGATTAGAAAGTGCAAGTCATTAGACACAATATAGTCATGGGAATATGAAATACAATCTGGAGAATATAATCAACATGTTGTAAAGATTATGTAGGGTGCCAGAGGGGTACTGGATTTATCAGGGGAATCACTTAATAGACTGTGCAGATGTGTGACCACTGTGCTATGCCTGAAGCTGAGGTAGAATAACACTGTGTGTCAACTATGTATATATATCATCACGGGATGTGAAATATAGCATAAGGATGATAGTCAATGGTATTGTTATAGCTGTAAGAGACGTCAGAGGGGTAGTAGCTTGGGGAAGGGGGGTTATCCATTTATGAATAGTTAGTAAATGTCTAACTATTACGTTGCTTTGTACACCTGAAACTAATCAAAAAGAAAATAAAACACATAGACCAACAGAAGAAAATAAAGAGCCCAGATATTAATCCACACATATACTTTCAATTAATCTTTGACAAAGTCTCCAAGAATACACAATGGGGATAGTATAGTCTCTTCAATAAAGGTTGGCAAAACTGGATATAAACATGCTAAAGAATGACATTGGACCACTCATAAAAATTAACTCAAATGCATTAAAGACTTAAACATAACCCTGCAACCTTAAAACTCCAAGAAGAATAGTGAAAAAAATCTCCTTGACATTGATCTTGGCAATAATTTTTAAATATGATATCAAAAGCACAGATAACAAAGGCAAAAATTAACAAGCAGGACTATATCAAACTAAAAATCCTCAGCACAGCAAAGAAAGCCATCAACAAAATGAAAAGGCAACCAACCTATAGAATCGGAGAACATATTTGCAAACTGCATATCTCTAACAAGGTGTTATTATGCAAAATATGAGAAATTTAAAATCTATAGCAAAGTATTAATTAATCCAATTAAAAATGGGCAAAGACCCTGAATAGACATTTTTCCAAAGTAGATATACAGATAGCCAAAAGGTACATGAAAACATGCATTACACCATTAATCATCGGGGAAATGCAAATTAAAACAACAATGAGATATCATCCACACATTTTTGGATGGTTTCAATCAAAAAGACAATGGATAACAAGTATTGGTAAGAACTTGGAGATAAGAAACCTGTTAGTGGAAATGTATATTGGTACAGCCACTATGGAAAATTATGTGGAGGTTATTAAAAAAAAAACTAAAAATAGAACTACTATATGATGCAACAATCACATAACTGGATATATATTTGTAGAAAATGAAATCAGAATCTTGAGGAGATATCTGCAGTCCTATTTCACTGCATTTCATTACAGCATTATTCACAATAACCATGATATGGAACCAACGTAAGTTTCTTTCAACAGATAAATGAAATACGTATATGTTCATCTATGGTTGGACAATTAAGTATGCAAACTCATCCTAGAAAAAGTGCTACATACCTAGTTGCTGAATATCACTATGGTCACCTTCGAAATACTCCCCTTGGGAAGCTATGCACCAATGCTAGCACCTAGTCCACCCTTCAAAGCAATGTCGGAACTCTTTTTCTGTAAAGGCCATCAGAGCTGTCAACGTATTACCCTTGATGTCCTGAATGTCATCAAAATGTCTCCCTTTCAATAATTCCTTTATCTTTGGATAAACAAAGAAGTCATTGGGAGCCAGATCAGGGGAGTAGGGAGGGTGTTCCAATACAGTTATTTGTTTACTGGCTAAAAACTCCCTCACAGACAGTGCCGTGTGAGCTGGTGCATTGTCATGATGAAAGAGCCATGAATTGTTGGTGAAAAGTTCAGGGCATCTAACTTTTTCATGCAGCCTTTTCAGCACTTCCAAATAGTAAAGTTGGTTCACTGTTTGTCCAGTTGGTACAAATTAATAATGAATAATCCCTCTGACATCAAAAAAGTTTAGCAACATCATTGCAGCAAGATCGTGAATGTAATTGCCAGCTCTCATATATGCAATACAGATGGAATATTTATTATTCAGACACAAGAAAGAAGGACACCCAGCCATTTGCAACAAAATGGATGAAACTAGAGGACATTCTGCTAAGTGAAGTTAGTCAGAGAAAGACAAATACTATATCTCACTCAGTGTGGAATTTATAAGAAAAAAAGAAAAGTCAAACTCATAGAAACAGAGTTAGATAGTAATCACCAAGGCTAAGGTTTGAGTAAAAAGGAGAGATGCTGGTCAAAGAGTACAAGCCTGCAGTTATAAGATGAAGAAGCTCGGAGGATCTAATGTATGTCAGGGTGGATATAATTAATAATACTACTTTGTGTACTTATAATTTGCTAAGAGAGTAGTAGACCTTAAGCATTCTCCCCACAAAACAACAAAAAAAGGAAAGTATGTGAGGTGATGATTGTGTTAGTTATCTTGATTGTGGTAATCATTTTACAAAATATACCTAAATAATCACATTAAATATCTTTACTAGTACACTTTAAATATCTATAATTTTATTTGTCAGTTATAGCTCATTAAAGCTGGAAAAAATAAACAGAAAAAAAAGAAAAAGGGACTAAATGGTTTTCTTTTTTTCTCTTTCTTGCTAAAACAATCCACATCATTTTCGTACATCTTCTGAAAATGAGTAAATAAATGAAAAGGGAAAACAAAAGCTTGTGCCTGGAAGAGTGGGGAAAAAAAAGAGTGAAGAAGAATACTATAGTCTTTTAGTACCTTTCAAGGCAACGATTTCTGTGTTAACTTTAAAAGTTAATTCTTTTTTTAAAGGTAATATTGTATATTAAGATAATCGTTGTACCTATGATGTAAATACTTTAAAGAAAGAAATAAGTGAGAGAGTAGAATTATTCTTTCCAATGGCAGTTCAGATTATGGGAATTTAGAGGAGGTTGTTATGGCAGGCACTGTAGGTTGACGACCTGAATGATTATTCACAAACATGCTTCCCCAGGAAGCGTTCCATCCCCAGGGTGCATTAAATTGAGATTAGCCATGTGATTTCACTCCATATTGGAATACAAAACTGAAAGCAACAAATGAACAAGACAAAGAAACAAAACCTCATAGACACAGGCAACAATTACCAGAAGATAAGGAGGGAAGGAGTGGTAGAAGAGGGAAAAGGAGGTCAAATATATGGTGATGGAAGGAGAACTGACTCTGGGAGGTGAACAAACAATGCAATATATAGATGATGTATTACAGAATTGTATACTTGAAACCTATATAATTTTACTAACCAATGTTACCCCAATAAATTTAATAAAAGTTTTCTAAAAAGAAACTGCAAGAGAATGAAAGAAAGAAAGAAAGAAAGAAAGAAAGAAAGAAAGAAAGAAAGAAAGAAAGAAAGAAAGAAAGAAAGAAAGAAAGAAAGAAAGAAAGAAATTAGACATGTGTTATATTCCTGGCCAAAAAGACATAAGATATGTTTGTTGTAGGAGTCAGAAGGCTTTAAAAAAATTTTCTAAAACTAAAATGGAAAACATATGCCTTCATTTTATTTGGAGACGTGATGCCCAGGACTGTACTCTCCTTGTATCCATTAGGAAAAGCTCCCACAAATTCCAGAGATATTTTCCTAGTCCTGACATCAACCGAGATCTGAGAGAACACTTACAATCACTTATGTGGGTTTCCTTCATGCAAGGAAAAATGACTTTCCTATTTAAGTTGCTGTTAGTTGGATTTCAGCTTACTTCCAGCTGAAATCATTGCTAACTGATACAATAGTCAGAGTGGTAACTTTTCTATGTGTTTGCTTCCCATACAATCACTCCAGATTCATCCCAAAATCTAATCCCTGACCTCAGGGATAAGGGTGCCACTTTCTCTGACTGCAGAATATGACTAAATTTCCACAGCTGAAGTTATAAAACAAAGTTATCTTCCCAACACTATTTATTAACAGAGATTTTTCTTTCTCCATTGCATACTTTTGGCTGCTTTATTGTAAATTAGTTCTCCATATGTGTGTAGGTTTATTTCTGGGTTTTCAATTCTGTTCCACTGGTCTATATATCTTTTTCTCTGCCAGTATCATACTTTTTTGATTACTATAGCTTTGTACTATAGTATGAATTCAAGAAGTGTGGTAACTATAGCTTTGTTCTTTTTCTCAGAAACTAGATTTTGGGAGATGAGCATGCTATAGTGTATACATCAAATTATAGGGCTGGCCAAATGGCTCAGTGGGTTAAGAGCTCGCTCAAGAGTGCGAGCTGAGCTCTGAGCAACAGCAGTTCAATGCCCAGCCCAAGCTGAGCTGCCATTGAGCTGCCAACAGGTGGCAGGATGGCTCAGCTTACAAAAAAAAAATTATAATATTGTACACCTGGCACTTATATAATGTTATACACCAATATTAACAAAATTTTTTAAAAGTTTCCATTTAATCAAATCAAGTGATAGAAAAATTTTATCAAAATAATTAACTGAAATTTATGTTTCAAAAATTAATTCTATTAGAAATAAAATGGAATGTTACAAATTTGCAAAATCTGCAAATTATTAGTGAATAAATATCCTCAGACTGAGATATAACTTTTTCTGCAATAATAAAAAAACAATTCCATGTTGTATAACACGTTTTACTTATTTTAGTAGCCCTTTTAAAAAAATATATCCTTAGGAAAATTTCACTGTGAAGAAAGATACATGCTACATAATTTTAAACACATGCACTATCATCACTAAAATATTATTCTATGTAAAATAATTTATTTTACTAAATATTTTAATCATATTATGTCCAAGAGTTAACTAAAACCTGAAAAAGTCACCACACTTAATAGAGCCATGCTATAATAGAGAAGCAAGCAAACAAAAAATTGTAATGCTTTGTGAAAAAGCATAACCCACAAGTGATTATGTTAGACCTGGAGATGAGACAAGGAGGAAGCATCGGGGAATGCACATTCAAAGGAAATGTCTGAGCTTCCTTGATAAAGATAAATTAGAGTTCACCTAAAGAATCTTCTGTAGGAAAAATATTTATAGAACAATTAATGAAAGCATGAAAAGCCATTTTATATATATATTCATAGATACATTAAATAATATATATATATATATTCATTACTTTTATTTTTATTATTTCCTAGGCATAAGATGCCTAAAAGGTGTGGGAGTTAGTGAGAGAATAAAGTCAACTGAGATATGAAATGACGTGACATGAGAAAATATAGTACTTAGACCAACTTTAGATTTAATTATATGCCAAATTATGCAGAACATTACTATTTCCTAAAATTTGTAGATGTCTGCAGGTGCTGAGAACACTGATGCGCCAAATAGATATTAGCAATGATGTTACTGATTACACTATTACAAAATATTGTTGAAAATGTGCACCATATAGTAGTATAATTTGTTGATACTCAATTTAAGACATAGTTAATTTCAATGAATCTAAAGCTTACTAACAACAAAATAAAAATAATTACATGACATTGGCTTGCAGGTATATGCTTTAAATAAACAAATATATTCTCATTATAATTTTGCAGTTTTTTTAAAACCTGAGTTCTGCATACATTATTTTTTATTTAAAAAAAACTAGACTTCTAAATTTAAGAAAGATCTTTTGAACACAAACACAGATTTTGTTCACTTAGAATACTGACAACTTAGAATTTTATAGAAACATCTATTATTTTAATCATATGAAAGGGCAAATTTGGCATTAAACATTATTTATACTCTAGTAAAATTCAGTAGAATTTTATGGTATATTTAGGAACTCTAAACTATGGTTCACTTCGCAATGTTTTTTTTTTTTTTCATCTCATTAGAAATGGAGATCTAAATGTAACGACCCTGAACTAAGGATGGACAGTAAATAATTGCTTCATTATTTATTTGTCATATCAAGAAAGAAAGCCTGAGGCAGAAAAGATCAGCATGCCTCTTAGCCAAGTAATGAGAATGTCAAGATCCACTACAAACACAGATACTAAGCAAGTATTGGAGTTTGAAAGAAAGCCCAGGAGAAGCATATGGGAAGCATTTATCCATGATTTAAAAATATGATTTTCAAGGTTGCACTGTAATTTTCCTCATATTATTTAATTTGTGTTTCCAAATATTTGTCATTAACTTTCCATGTGATGCCCAACCGCATTACTACAGGATTTTCAGAGTAGCAAATACAAATACACTAAAAACTAAACATAACAACTGAACTCCAGGCATACTATCCCAGAGGAAAGTACAATGAACTTTACCTTATCTGATGTAATAGCATCCTGCTTTATCTCCTTTCTTCTACAATTGTCACCCTGCAATCTCTTCTCCTCCAAGCAGCTGGAATTATTCATGCGTGTGTATTCGCGCACACACACACATGTCTGTGTGTGTTCATGTATCAGATCATGTTACCTGTAAACACCTGGCATTATGTACAACTCAGAATACATTTTCTCATGACTTACAAGGCTCCATAAGATCTGACACTTAATATATCTAAGTATTTCTTTTTATTCTTCTGGCTTGGAGTGTATGCTTCCCAGATCTAAAAATCCCTTTGATTCTTTCTAGATAATTTCTTACCACTATCATTTTATATAATGACTTTGATAACTTGCTCTCTCTCTCTAACTCTTTTTTTCTGAATCCTAATTAGATATTTAATTTTATTCATTATGTCTCCTAACCTATCTTTGAGATTTTTCTCTTTACCTGTGTTTATTTTAATTAATATCTTTAAATTTAGTTTTTTTGTTTTGTTTTGTTTTGTTTTGTTTTGTTTTGTTTTTTGAGGGCAGTGTCACTGGCCCTCATATGTGGGACGCGAACCGGGGCCGCTGGATTCCCAAGCCAGCGCTCAACCACCGCGCCACTCGGCCGGCCCAAATTTAGTTTTAATTTTATTAATTATATTGCTGGGTTGTTAATATACTGCTAAATCCATAAGTTGATTTTTAAATTTTAATGATTAACTAAAAAGTCTACCTGATTTTTTTCTCCTATTATGCCTGTCTCTTTTCCTTTGTTCATTCCTTGACTAAATATTTTATTTTTAAATGTACAGTGTTCGATGTGATTATTAACCAATAATTATTCATTACTTGAAAACCTAATTTGTTCATATGTTATTAATGATGACTTCACAAATTGTCGTGTTTCTTTGCATGTGTCAGTCCAATTTTCCCAGCACCATTTATTGAATAGACTATCTTTACTCCAAAGTAAATTCTTGCTTCCCTTGTCATAGATTAACTGTCTGTATATGCCTGGGCTCTCTGTTCTGTTCCACTGGTCTATGTGCCTGGACCACCTCCTTATGCCATATACGAGAACAAATTCAAAATGGATTAAAGACTTAAAAATAAGAGGTGAAATCATAAAACTCCTAAAAGAAAATATAGGGAGTACATTTGCAGACATTACCCTGAGCAATATTTTTACTGATACATCCCCGCGGACAAGGGAAGTAAAAGAACAAATGAACACATGGGATTATATCAGACTTAAAAGTTTTTTCACAACAAAAGAAACCATCAATAAAACAAAAAGGAAGCCTACTGAATGGGAGAATATATTTGCCAACGATATATCTGATAAAGGGTTAATATCCAAAATTTATGAAACACTCATGCAACTAAACACCAAAAAAACAACCCAATTAAAAAATGGGCAGAGGATATGAAGAGATATTTCTCTAAAGAGGGCATACAGAAGGCCAACAGGCATATGAAAAAATGTTCAACCTCACTCTGATCATTAGGGAAATGCAAATATAAACCACAATGAGATACCACCTCACTCCTGTCAGAATGGCTATCATCAATAAATCAACAAACAACAAGTGCTGGCGGGGCTGTGAGGAAAATGGAACCCTGCTGCACTGTTGGTGGGATTGCAGATTGGTGCAGCCACTATGGAAGTCAGAATGGAGGTATCTCAAAAAACTGGAAATGGAACTACATTTTGACCCCGCAATTCCACTCCTAGGTATTTATCCTGAAAAACCCAGACACTAATTCAAAAATTATATGCATCCGTATGTTCATTGCAGCACTATTTACAATAGCCAAGACTTGGAAACAATCAAAATGCCCATGGGTAGATGACTGGATTAAGAAACTGTGGTACATTTATACAATGGAGTATTACTCTGCTATAAAGAAGAATGAAATTGTACCTTTTGCAACGATATAGATGGATCTAGAGACTATTATGTGAAGTGAAATAAGTCAGTTGGAGAAAGACAAATACCATATGATCTCACTTATATGTGGAATCTGAAAAACTGACTGAATGAGCAAAGTACACAGAAACAGTCTCATAGATATATAGGAAAAACTGAAGGTTGCTAGTTGGGAGGCAGGTGGGGATGAGGGAAAAAAGGAAGGGATTAGACAGCATAAATAGGGAACTACAATATTACCACAGGGCTATGAAAGGCAGTTCGGGGAATATAATTAATAATGTTGTAAATATTTTGTAGGTTGCCAGATGGACACATGTCTTGTTAGGGAGACCATGTCATGGATGGAATATAGGCTTGCTCACTGCACTGTACACCTGAAGCTGATGTTGTATAATATTGTATACCAACTGTAATTGAATATATAGATAGTCAAGGGATGTGGATTATACTGTGGAAGGGAGTCAAAGGAATTGTAATAGATATGTATGATATGAGGGGGAGAAGTGGGGTGGCGAATTGGGGGAGAGGGGTTGTCACTTTGAGGGGTAAAAAGTATAACTATTGCACTGTGTTGTACACCTGAAACTAATTTTAAAAAATAAATAAATAAAAATTAAAAAATAAAATAAAATAGGGCCGGCTGAGTGGCGCATTGGTTAAGCGCTGGCTTGGGACGCCAGCGGCCCCGGTTCGGATCCCACATATGAGGGCCAGTGACACTGCCCTCTACAGCGAACAACAGCTCCACCTGGAGCTGGGCTGTGCGAGCCCTAGCAAAGGTGTAGGCTGCAGCCCCTGTGCAGTGGGCTGCCACAGGCTACAGTGAGCGGCTGGCAGCCAGCGTGAGCGGCCAATAGCCTCAGTGAGCGACCATCCAGTGGCCAGCAACCTATCTGCCTCATAAGGGAAAAGCGCAATGACGATACCAACATGGGCCAGTGAAGCAACGTCCTCCACAACTAGACTGAAGAACAAAAGGACAGCAACTTGTCTGTTCCCCTTCCCCGGTTCCCCAATAAAATCTTTAAAAAAAAATAAAATAAAATAAAATAAAATAAAATAAAATAAAATAAAATAAAATAAAATAAATTGTCATGTTTCATGTTTTTATTATTATCATTACTTTTATATTGTAATGATATAAAAATGATATATAATGACTCACAGCTGGCTTATCAGTGGTTCATATCTGTGGAAAATATATGGGGCCTGAATTGAGGGTACATTCCATGACAGATGGTCTTTAATTCCAAATCACTTTAAATTGATTTAGCAGTTTGGAAATACCTAGACTATAAAGATAGTGCTAAAATCGGAGAAACTCAAACCCGTAAGAGAGTGAAACTATGGATACAAAATCTCAGAGTAGAGGTTTTGGTTTGTTTTTGGTTGTTTGTTTGATGTAGGCGACAGGTTAAGAAAGACAAATTTCCATATTGTCTTCCTTGTTGGCAACTGAAATTTTCTAGTCAATCCTTTCACTGAATGCATGTCGTTTTAAAATTTTCTTGCCTTTATTCAGTTTCAAAGCATCATGTAAGGCAGACCCAGAACTGTCTCCTATGATCCCTTGGTTCAATGCTTTTGATACTATTAAACACCGTTTTAATTTAGATAGGATCAACCACCATTATCTCTTATTAATTTTCTTAATCACATATATTTCATATATCTGAAAATTTGTAAAATTCTATTTATTTTTTAATTTTTTTAGGGTCTATGTTCTCCATCATAATTTAAATCCTATGAGAAAAGATATACTTTTATCTTTCATATTTATATCCTTTTATTTTAAGCTCAAGGCTTAAAATAGAGTAGGCACACAAATATATTAATTAATTATTAATTTATTAATTTATTAATTCTTTTGTAACTATCCATTACTGTTCAAATTAATTTTTTGATAATTAAACTATATTATTATTTTTAAATAACTGATTTGGTCCATTCCCCCACCCCTCACCCCCACCCAGGCTCCCTGTCTGAGTAGATTTTAAGAAAAGATATACTATATGCTTTTGCCTGGAAACATAAAAATCTGTATCCCTTTTGTTCCTAGAGGCAGATATTTAAGCCACCAATTCCATCTTTTGTATATGCTGGTGAAAGCATTAAACTACCTGTAATTACTGACAATAGAGGCTTTTGTGGAAAATATGTATGGTGCATTCAATCAGGAATGTGCATCATAAAAAAACTGCATAATGTTATTTTGGAGTTTAAAGGAATACAATTTTTAAATCTCTAAACTCAGTATTACAAATAGCCAAAAAATGTAAAACTACTAAATGATAATATGAACCTATTCAATTAAGATATCTTTTAAAGTTTACTGAAGTATAAAAATCTCACATGAAGGAATGGTTTAACGACAACCACATCAGTTCTGTGCAATGCAAAGCTGCCCCAACAAGTATGTAAAGCTAATTTGCAAATGTCAAGCATGTCCCTTTAAATTGGTTCATTAGCTCAGTTTTGGAGATCAGTGTCAAGAACCAGGAGTTACTGGCATTCCTCATTAGCAGATCTTCTGGACAGGGTAAATAGGTTTAGATGGAATTAGATTGATTAGTCTGCCTTAGAATTCAGTGCAGTATAGCAAGCTCAAATCGCTTCTCCTCTGGTGAATAAGAGTGAAATATTTTCAGCAATCTAGGTTTCTAAACCAGAGTGTGTCTCGGTGAATTAGCAAACTGAGGTTCACTAGCTGAGACATATGTGAATTCTGGTACCGCTTCCACTTCTAATTTTAGTGACCAATAAAAAGGCCTTGTCAAACAACGCAAAGAAGGAGACAGTGTAACAATAGAAAATTGAATATAACCATGATAGAAAAGCATTAAGAAGAAATAATGAAGAAACAAAATATCAAAGTGCTGAATGTAGAAGTGGCAAGAATACAGTATTTCAGGAGGTGGGTGTTTTCAGAGTGATATTTAATACCCTGACTTCGTCAATGTAATATATTAATATCTTCACTTGTCAGTGTACTTAAAGTCCTGTTTTTGTGGGTTTTTTTTTAAATTGCTGAGAGAAGTTTGGGATGAAATACAAGTTATAAGCAGTCCATTACATTGATAAGAACTCACTGATTCTAAGAATTATAGTGCAACTAGTTAACGTGGCACGTATGACATGTTTTTGGGCATGTGTTATATCTTTGGGGTACACTTGAGTAATATAGATTTAAGATATATTACCATGTAGAAATGTATTAATTAGTCATCAGAATGAATTAGTCATGCTTCTCAACTTTGGCTAAGATATTTACTAGCTAGGATGACCAGGGATATGGTATGTAAGCTCTTATCTCTTCACTTTGTAAAGTGGGCATAACAGTGCTTTTGTGATATTCTAAAAATTAATGAGTAAGGTATATAAAGCACATATTAAAGTGCCTGTGACATGAAAGTTGTGTAGATCATCATCATCATCATCATCATCATCATCCTCATCATCCTCATCTAGATGATTCTATACCATACTTGCTCTCTAAAACACAAGATTTGGGAAGAGCTTATCATAAAAATCTCTTAAATTTATATGAAGAATTTTGCTTTCTAGAAAAAGTGCCACAGTTGATTTTGGAATGGGACAAACTGATTTTTATATTCATTGTTTTTAGACTATTTAATCCCCCACATTGTCTTCATCACTATATCTATTAAATAATATGTGTAACTCAAAAGGTTGTTGTAAATTGGATTATATTATTTAAAGCCAGTGCCCAGTGTTAGTATACAGTGAGCACATAATAAATATTGTATTTGATTATACCTCTAAATCTTCCAGGTATTTTCATCTTAGAATATTTGATTCACATCCTGCTAAAGGAAACACTGACACTATATGAATGGACAATTTATGAGTTAATATTGGAGCCAACCAGATCCCTGTGTCTGAACACAAAGCTTTGCCTTCTGTCTTTGTGTATGAACAACTTATATGAAACATGACATATTTGAACCCATGCTCAATTCTGCACCCGTCTCTATGAAAAACTGACCTTAATAATCTTAACTTTCTTTCTAAATTATTTATGGACTTACCTGACTACATTCTGGCACAAAAACCCATGGACACACTTTTTTGATTTTATAAATACTTACGTAGTGGAAACCAGTCAATGTTCAGCTTTGTATCCATCACAGTTCCTAAAATTGCTTTACTTTTTAAAATACTGAGTCACTGTGATACATGCTGGTTTTCAAGGTCCTATATTTAAAATAGGAATCAAAGAAAACAAACTTCCTTTTACTTGTACATCAGTCCTTCCTCTTTGACTGGAGGAGTTTTAAATGCAGTTCTGTACTGCAAACAGCAAAATGCTACATATTTAAAATGTGAGGGCTAAAAAAGAAACATGTTTTCTCTTGTCATGAACCACAAACACAATGTCGCAGAAGGAAAACAATAGTGTCAGCACAATTCAAGAAATAAAACAACAGGCTGTCACTGGTCTTTACATAGCAGTGTGGTAATGATAAAGTAAGCAGGCTTCTCAAAGAACCACTCCAGGCACAGCGAGCCTCAGTGGTATGAGTGCATGCATTGTAGAAGATAGATCTAATATTAAAGCCCAGAGAACGAATATAAAATATAGACATCAATGTGAGAAATAACATGAAACTAGAGTATTAGTTTTCAAATGCTATAGGTGCAATACATATAAAGGTAAATAATGCAAGTGATTATTTCAGAATTGAGGAACTATATATAACCAGTTAGAAAGTACATAGAAAAATGTCTGGCCTATTTTTTTTTAATGAACCTTTTCCTGGGGTACAGAGATGGCATCTAATACAAATCATATTCCTGTAGTATCTAGTGAACATGCGGTATGTTATTCCAGCTATAAGATTATTCGACCAAGCTATGTCTTTTGATCAGAACATTTAGTCCATTTACATTTAAAGTGTTTATTGATAGATATGTACTTATAGCCATTTTGTTAATTTTTTATTTTTATTTTTTGTATATAGTTCTGTTCCTTTCTTCTCTCGGTCACTTCTCTTGTGGTATGATGTTTTTACTCAGTGTTATGTTTGGGTTTCTTTCTCCCTTTTTTTTGTATCTATCATAAGCCATATATATATATGTGTATATATATATATATATATATATATATATATATATATATATATATATATATTCATATATCCTAATACCTTCCTAGGGCAAGAGAAAAGTAGAGTGAATCAGGCTGCGACAGATTACTTGCCAAAATGGCTTCAGTTATTTCACTTCTTATATTGATTTTCTTTTAATGTGCCTTTGTTTCATCTCCCATTGAGAGGATGGGTCTTATTGTTTTTATTTATTTTCTATATTTTGGCATATAGAATGTAGAAGAAATGATACTGTGCCACTTCCGAACCTGAGCCTTAAAAGACATTTAAGATGTGTTCTTTTAGCACCCTGTTCAGCCACAGTGTGTGTAAGTACACGCTAACCTGCTGGGTTGTGAGAGGCCACGTGGCAAAAGCAGGGTAAGCTTAGATGGTCCGGTCAAGACCTAAGGTCCAGCCAAGGTCGCAAATCTACTCCTCTGACACAACTGCCCACAAATGCATGAGGAATTCAGGCAACCTGTAAACTCATGAGTAATAATAAATCGTTGTTGTTTTTAAATTACTTAGTTTTGGGGTGGTTTGTTATTGGGCAATAAATACAATATCCTCATTAATGTGTTTACCCACTCAAAAAGTATTTATTAGCCATATATTACATGCAAGCATTGTGCTAAGTGATGCATAATTAGAATGACTAAGTAAAAAGACATATAATGTATTTATAGTACAAAATGTAAGTAAAATGCACAGTTTTTCTTTTTGTTTTTTGTTTTGTTTTTTGAGGGCAGTGCCACTGGCCCTCACATGTGGGACCGAACAGGGGCCGCTGGCTTCCCAAGCCAGCGCTTAACCACCGCGCCACTCGGCCGGCCCTATGCACAGGTTTTTAACCACAAAGAAGAGCACTGATTTAGGGCATGAAGATATATATAAAGAAAAAAGAGAAAGACTAAAGTGTATGAAGCATAAAAATGAAAGATGTGTTTGTTCATTGAGCTTTTGGTTATCAACTAACACTGCTTTTCTGTAGAATCCATGAAAGGAAATCATATTTATGAGTCTAGTAGTCTTAATAATTTTTACTTTTATGATATACTAGTAATTATTTTATAAGTATGACATGCATATATATATATGTATATACATACACACAAACACATGTCCAAGTTTATGTATAAGAAAAACAAGTATAAAATCCTGTATATTTGCATAATGTATACTTCCAAATACTGTGGTATGCTATGATTTATTTGTAAGTGATTGTGGGGATAACTAATACTACTACTATTGAAATGAATAATAATACATAACATTTATTAAACACTTTTTACACTGTGTTGTTTTAAAGGCATTATCTCATATTCCTTGGAAGATGGCATTTCCTTTATTTACTGATCTGACAAATGAGGTTTAGAGAGATAAATAACCTTTTCCAGGTTTCACAAAATGAACTGGTGAGTTGGCATTAGAAAACTGTCACACACAGACACACAGACACACACACACACACACACACACATGCACACAAATATACATATTTAATCATACTGCATGTGATAGTTTTTTATTTATACAATTATCTCTAGATGAAGATGGCTACCTCACTATTATAAAATCACAAATATGTAAATCAGTTATTTTTATCTCCATAATATTTGCCTTAATTAATTCAACATATGTTAATTATTAATTGAACACTTACTGTGTGGTAGGCATTTACAGTTTGCTGAACTCTATAAGCCTGAGGACAGTTACACTTAAATAAGGGCTTCTCAAAAAATTTGTAAAAACGAGACAGATTCTTAGTCTTTCGACCCAGTTGAATTATTATAGGCAAATCCTACAGTATTTAAGCTACTGAATTAAGAAATGAGATGAGTTATACCTTCTAAATTCTATATGTACTTTTGTCACCATGAGATCATACATTCAAATTAGGGCTGTGCTTTAACAAGAGAGGAAAATAGTACAAAATAAATAAAACAACTCATAAGGAAGCTAGAATTACTGTTCCTAAATTATTAAGAATTCAAAAGTAAATAAACAGCACTGTCCAACAGAACTTTCTGTGATTATGGAAATGGTTGATAACTACACTGTCAAATATGGTAGCCATTAGTCACATGAGCTATTGAGCAGTTGGAGTGTGGTTAGTGTTATAAAAAAAAATTATGTTTTAATTTTATCTTATTTCAATTAGTTTAATTGTAAATATAAATAACTATATGTGGCTAGTGTCGACACAGTTATATAGGATCGGTTTTGAAAGGTGTTGTCTTCCCCCCACCCCCAATTTTCCAAGAAGCAAAGTATTTTTTTATACCAGTCAATGACAATTAACAATGACAGTAGTTACACACACATACACACACACACACACACATATCTTATATGTTTTGAAAGTGATTTGACTATTCAGAAAATCATAAAGCATAAGTAGAATTAGATTTTAATAAAGAATGGTTATTTTTCAAATGCATTCATGTTTATAAATTACAATAAGTGATATAATACACAGAATAAATTATAAAATTTTTGATTATCTTAAATTCCCTCAAAAAATTATTAAAATAGAATTTCAAACCAGAAAAGATAGAGAAGTTTGGGAACTATTTCTATAGCACAAATGTGAGACAGCTAGAAAAGGGAAGAATTTCTTTTCTCATTTAGATCTACTTGCACTTCATATTGAAGCAGGAGGGAGACAAGCACAGCAAGAAGTATAAATCATTACTCTTTATTTCCCAAGAAAAATGTTTCTGTATCAATAAGGATGACTCTCCCACTTGGGATACACTAGAGAATTAGGTCTAGTATTCTATGACATTTAACATTTTTCTTATGTGAATTTGCATTTTGTGGTGAGAATCATCTACATGGGGGTAAAAAAAAAATTAATTTTGTTTGCTCTTTTCTTTTGACGTTAAATGTTCTTGAATGACTTTGGAAAATTAAACCACATAGATGGTAGCCTTCACAAGCTCCAACCAAGAAGTTTTTCTGCTTTAGGCTTTCCCCTCAGTCTATCTAGGCCACCCCTCTCAAGACTATAAGACTCAGAGATCTAACTCCTGGTTCTCCTTACCCCTGGAACCATTTTTCTTTCCACAACATAGTGGATGTCCTCCACTATGCTATAAAGGCGGGGACATCCTCTTGGCATAATCACTTACATTTACATGGGGTAAATTTAAACATTTACATGGTATAAATTTAAAATCATTTAGACATGCTTTCAATGTCATCTTAGAAATCTATCATGTTTTTTCTCAATATAAATTTCCTAACTCGATTTCAACAGGAAATTTTGTAAGGGATATTTTCTTCAAATGTTTTAAATTTCTTCCTCATAGGACAATAAAAGGACATAATCAATGACAAGGATACAGTAAGATATATTTCTGCTGATATAAATTGGCATTTTAATTGGTTTATGTTGAAAATAAATATCTATATCATTGAATATATGTGCACACATATAAATATAAAATATTACAATTCAGGAATTAAAGTAACTATTTGTCTCTGCAATCACATTGAAATGACATAACTGTCTTGTTTTTTCCTTAATATTTGAATGAGGTTAATATTTCCTTTAATGTCAGTCACATGGTACAGGTTAATTTCTAAGACTGTGCATTTCACCATCATTTCCACATTATGTAACACGATGTGTGTGAATGAGAGGAAAGAACTGATTGAAGTTATATTTAAATTTAGGTGAAATAAAATCAAGTTAAAATAGTATTCTCTGAGATTAAAATGGAAGTCTATATTTGTGACAGGTCCTTAATGGTAAAATTTCTAAGTCGAAAAATAAGTAAATTATGATTTGCAGTTTAAAAAGTAAAATTGCTCTTTGTATAAATCGGCTCCAGGGACTATGCAAAACACAATTATAGAGGCACGCATAGGGAAGCTTTTAAAAGCATGCATTCCAGAGCCAGCTACCCTAACTTGAAATGTGACACAGACATTTTGTTTTGTGGCCTTGAGAAATACACAATTAGGTTCTCTGTGACTCAGGTATTATGTGTAAATGGTCTAACAATAATACCTATGTTATGAAGTAGGGGAGATAAATATATTTTCATGTATAAACCTTAAATGATGGACTGGAATGTGGTAAGTACCATATGTTTTGTGTTAGTTTTAAAATATGACCAGAGAGTCTTTGATGCACCTATGTTCAATGGAGCTTAAATCTCCTCCACTTAAGTGTGAGCTGCTAATGACTTGTAAACCTGAAACTAGAAAACAAAACAAACAAACAAAACCACTAACGCATGCATTATTAATTTAAAAAAATTTCAAAGCATAATATTAAAACACAGAATAGGTAATTTGGAGGCCGAAAAGAGAGGTGATGGAATTATGCAGGGAGCTCGAGGAAAGAATTGGTAAGTAAATACAGAGATTGAGAGAGATGCAAACCAACATTAAACATTTTTATGTCATGCTGTTTAACACATTCAAGAATTTATTTATCAAGTCTACCCTTTGCTTTTGTATTTCTTGCCAGATTAATAGTTCCATATTTCAGAAAAAATGCAGAGAAACTATTCAGTTTGGACAATTATATATTATCATATATAAGATGGAATACTTTATGAGAATTAAATTGCTTATTTTATGTCTAATTCTTATATGAGTGTTCTACTCTAAAAGACATAATATTCATGAAAAATAATCCTCCCATAGAAGTTAGTTTATATTACTTTTCTGATATATCTACAATAATATCATATATATTTTATATTTCAAATAGTGTACTCTCCTAGATAAACCAATAGGCTTCAGTATTAAAAGAAATCATGACAATTGAAAATTCAATCTTTTTTAATATGAGGATATATATGAACATATAGACCCCTTCTCTTACTATGAAAAAAGTAAAATGGGTTTAAGAAATGCTTTCCATCTTATATACAAACTGCAAGATCATCAGGTTTGCAAATGTCTGTTTAGAAGAAAAACTGTGCTAGTTAAGTAATTCAGTGTTAAAGGGCAAGTGAAAAACATATCAACTCTCTTAAGTATACTATTTTTCAAGTAACATTTGTATGAATAGTTTGCTTTTCTACTTTCCCACAATTAAAAAAAAAATCAGGGAACAGAAAATAAAGTCTCAGGTCCATATCATTAAAAATATCACATAAAAATAACATAGATGATTATTAATTTTTCTATTTAAAAAAATGAAAGAGACAAACAGGTTTAACAAAGGACCCTTAGCAAGTCTATAGCAGAGATGAAAATAAGACTATAGCACTAGGCAGATCTTTGGTGCTCAGCATAGTGGTGCTTTGACACGTGGACAGGGTGATTAACTTTGACAGGTGAAATTAACACAAACATAAAACAGAGGAAATCCATCCTTGCTTGTTTCTCTGCCAGGAAATACAAGCCTGTAATTGCTGTGATCCAGCTCTTCAACATAAAATTGGCCAAATGCTTACATCAGGAGATTGATTTTGCAGAGCAAGGATAGCCTGATTTTAGGGTCATTGAGGATTAGCATCATTTTCACAACAGAGTGCTCTCTTAAATTCTATCCAGGTTTCTAAAATTGGCACAAATAAATGCCAATGCCTGTCTACACATATACTTTAAAAGAAAATACATATTAGACCATTGCTGCAAAAGAAAAATTAACCAACTACATTAAAACATTCATTTCTTATCCGTACACCTTTTAAAGGGCATTTGGGCAGATTTAACCATATATTTGCTTTTTTAACCATATATTTGTCCAGAAATATATTTGATATATGTTGACCTAAACATTCCCCATTGATTATGTATACTACAAGACAAGATATTTTGGTTTCCACATTAAAAATATTATGACTATCTTTACATAAAATACAAGAAATAAATACTTTGCAAGAGTCCTTATTTTAAACAATGCAGGAATAATGGCTTTCTTTCAGTTTTCAATGGCTTACTTAAATAATTTTTAATTATCTTGAAAATATTCATTAAACTGATAAGAATGTTTAAAAATCTTTTGGCAGGTCTTGATTTGCTTGTTCCCAGCTTTGTATTTTTAGATTCTCTACCTCCTTGGTTGTGTTCTCCAGCCCCAGATAGTGGCTTCTAGGCACCTTTCTTTAACTCTAACAGCTAGTATGTATCCTGGGTTTAAAGCACTGCCCTAAACATATTATATGAATTATGTCTTTTATTCCCATAATAAATCTTAGTTGAGGAAACTGAAGGTCAGGGAGAGTAAAGAAATTGAATAAAACTGAATACCTAGAAAATGGAACAGTGAAAATTTGAATCAGGGATTTCCATACACTTTAGCAGAATGAGAAATATTGCTGCTGTGTGTACGTTTAACCTGCACCCATACAGGACTGGGCCTTTTGCATCTGGCTCCATGTTTGAGAATACAGAGGCTTCAACTGGGGCAGAAACACTGCAGCTTTCTCTAAAAAACATAATCTAGACAGAAAAATGCCAGAATTTTTTAAAGTACATATGAATCCTTGCTCTGAGTAGGACCAGAGTAATAGTATACACCCTTTTACTTGTACAAGGGTATATAGTTAAGGAGTTTTTGCTGAAAATGTAAATGTAAATTATAGAATAGGAGGCTTGAGGTTTCCAGGAATATAATAACACTGCTTGTATGTGTGTGCGCGTGTGTGCGCGTGTGTGCGCGTGTGTGTGTGTGTGTGTGTGAGAGAGAGAGAGAGAGAGAGAGAGAGAGAGAGAGAGAGAGAGAGAGACTCAGAAAGAATGAATAACATCTGGTACTCACAGACAAACCCATACACCTTAATATACTAGTATATTAGAATGCTAAACAAATGAATGCTAATTTATTTGTTAATGTTTTCACAAATTTTATGGGCAGCTGATAGTGGTTTTATGTCCTTTCATCAAAAAGAGTACAGAGCCTATTTAAATTTTTTTAATTGTTGAGGTTAGAAATAGATTTGCTTTTATCAGATAAATATTGCTTTGACCAAGTATCAATTAAACCAACAAGACTTCCATGCCTGAATGAAGGAAGAGATTTAATTAAATTTCATTCACTAGCTTTCATAATGAGAAAGATGGATCAGCGTTTGTTACATTTTTGAAGTACACATAGATTGTAACTTAGAAACTAAAAATATATCTTTTCTTTTTAGTTTTTAAATCAGTGCAATAATTTTATTTTTTCACATTCAATATCATTTTATATTAATTTTGGTGCACAACATAGTGGTTAGACATTTATACAATTTAAGGAGTGATCCTCCTCTCTACTCTAGTACCCACCTGGTAATATAAAATATATAGTTATTATTATATTATTGACATTATTCTTATGATTTACTTTACATCTTCATGACTATTTTGTAACTAACAATTTGTAATTCTTAATCCCTTCACCCTGCCCCCAACCCTTTCCCATCTGCCACCCTGATAAATCTAGTACCCATCTACTACCAACATAATTATTATGATATTGTTGAATATAGTCCTTATGCTATACCCCACATCCCCATGACTACTTTGTAACAACCAATTTGTACTGCTTAATCCTTTCCCCCTTTTCACACACACCTATAACCCTCTCCCATCTGGCAACCATCTCAAATGTTCCCTGTATCTATGAGTTTGGTTCTGTTTTGTTTGTTTGTGCATTTGTTCTTTAGATTCCACATATAAGTGAGATCACATTGCATCTGCTTTTCTCTGTCTGACATACTCCACTCAGCACAGCACCCTCCAGGGCCATCCATGCTGCTGCAGATTGCAAGAACCCATTCCCTTCCCTGGCCAAGCAATATTCCACTGCATATATGTACCACCTCCTCTTTATCCATTCATACATTGACAGATACCCAGGCTGGCTCCTTATCTTGGCCATTGTAAACAATGTTGCAAAGAACATATGGATGCACATGTCCCCTCGAAGTGGCATTTTGGGTTTTCAAATAAATACCCAGAAGTGGGATTACAGAGTCCTTTTCTGTCTCTTGTTATAGCCTTTGTTTTAAAGTCTCTTTTGACAAGTATAAGTACTACTACCCCACCTTTCATCTGTTTGTTTCCAGTTTCATGAAATATCTGTTTTCCACCTATTTCCTTTCTGTCTGTGTGTCTTTTGATCTAAAATGAGTCTCTTGTGGGCAGTATATGTAAAGGTCTTGTTTTCTCATCCATTCAGTCACCCTATTTTTTAATTGGAGCATTTAATCCATACATTTAAAGTAATTGTTGATAGCTATGTATTATTTCCATTTTATTATTCATATTTTTTATCTGTTATTTTCTTCTTTTTCTTAAAGAAGTCCATTTATCATTTCTTCTAACAAGGTTTGGTCATGATGAACTCCATTAGCTTTTTCTTGTCTGGAAAGCTCTTTATGTGTCCTTTGATCCAAATAATAGCTTTGCTGGGTAGAGTAATGTTGGTTGAAGATCCTTACTTTTCATCATTTTGAATATTTCATGCAAATTCCTTCCAGCCTGAAAAGTTTCTTTTGGGAAATCAGCTGACTGTCTTATGGGGCTCCCTTGTAGGTAGCTAACTGTATTTCTCTTGCTGCTTTTAAGATTCTTTCTTTGTCTTTAATCTTTTTAATTATGATGTGTCTTGGTGTGGGTCTCTCTGAGGTCATCTTATTTGAGAATCTGTGCTTCCGGGACTTGTCAGTATATTTCCTTCACCAGGTTAGGGAATTATTCCACCATCATTTCTTCATAGGCTTTCAATTCCTTGTTGTCCCTCTCTCCTCCTTCTGGTGCTTTTTTGATGTAAACTTTGGTACTCTTGATATTGTCCCAGAGGCCCCTTAAACACTCCTCAGTCTTTTGGATTTTTACTTTTTATTTTTGCTGTTCTGTTTGTGTGTTTTCTGCTACCTTATCTTCTAAATCACTGATTTGATCCTCTGCTTCATCTAATCTATTTTTGATTCCCAGTAATGTATTGCTCATTTCGGTTATTGTATTATTTCTGACTGGTTATTAGTTATGTTTTCTATCTCCATTTTTTATGTTTCCTATCTCTCGGTTGAAGTTCTCCCTGAGACCACTGAGCATCCTTATAACCAGTGTTTTGAACTTTGAATCTGGTAGATTGCTTGTTTCCATTGTGTTTAGTTCTTTTTCTGGGGCTTTGTCGTGTTCTTTTATTTGAGACATGTTTCTTTGTCTCTCCCCATTTTGACTGCCTCTCTGTATTTGCTTCTGTGTATTAGATGGAGCTACTATGCCTTCAAATTTTAGTAGACTGGTTTTATGTAGTACATGACCTGTGGGGCTCAGTGGCACAATCTTCCCTGGTCACTAGAGCCAGGTGTTCCAGATGTGTCCTTTTCATGGACTGTGTTTGCACTCCTCTTGTATTTCAGCCTTGGTTGCTGTTTGCATGTCAATGGGAGGGATTGACTCTCCAGCTGATCGGTTTTGAGGACTAGCCATGACTACAATGAAGAAGCTGTTGTGTAGGGGCTGACCCTACAGAGCAGGATTCCCTTTAGCATGGCTCTGGTGCTTGCTTAGTCTGCCCTTTGTGTGTGTGTAGTCCTGAAAGGTGGCTGGTTGATGCTCCAGCTCAGACCAAAGCTGGCCTCCATGGTACTGATTACCAGGGCCTCCTGGGAGGGCCATGCCACAGGCCAAATTCAGCCACAGCCTGCATGGCATAAGCCACAAAACAATCCATAGATGGAAGCCACGTTCCCTGGGTTTGGAGGAGATCAAGAGGCCCAGCCATAAGCTGACAGGCTGTGGCTACTCAACCAGAGCAATGGGACATGTCAAAGACCTGTGCTGCTTTTTGTTTTGTGAACCTTTGAGAGATTTTAGGAAAGTCTGCAGCATGATCCAAGACAGGTTTTTTTGTACGGAAAAGCCACTGGAATGGCTTTGGTGTGCCAGAAAATCAGGTGGGGCTGGGTCTCTGGGAATCACCATGGGTGGGGGGAAGAAAGTTGTGAGCCAGGTTAATGAAGACACAGAAATGGCAGCCCTCTGGGTGTGCACACCAGGAGTGGGGAGAACTCAATAAATAAACAATAACTTCTAACACTCCTCCATCCTGGAGAAATCTGCCCCTCCAGCACTTGCCCTGCAGCTAGAAAGCTCAGTACCTTCCCATATGTTCCTGGCACCTTTTGAGCTGTTGCTCCAGCACTGTTACTCAGAGGAAGTGAGTCTATCAGTGGGTAAGCCTGTGTGCAGTTTCTTTAAGAGCAGTGCCTGCGACTGCATCACTCTCGTTTCACATAGCTACCATCTCCACTGGTATTCACAGCCAGGTATCATGAAGACTTCCCTCCCAAGCACTGGAACCATTGGCTGGAGACTGGTGTGGGATTCAGGCCCCTTGCTTCTCCAGGGGGGATCTACTCTGCTGAAATATCCCTCCAGACTTTTAATGGTCACCCATGGGTTTTAGGCCAACCCATTTGACATTTCTATCCTCCTACCACTGATGAGGTGGTTTCTTCTGCAACTCCTTAGTTGTAAAGTTTTGGTCCAAAACTATGTCCTTTGAAAGGCTGAATTTTACATTAAAGTCTCAAAAAAAAAAAGTATTGCATTTTATATTTCCTATTATACATATTTCTAAGAATATTTCTATCATTTCCTTCTGCTTTATTAAAAAAACTAATAAATGTGATTATTTGTTCTATTGTTTTATACAGTTGTAAATTTGGTTTATTTATGAATTATTTTATCATTGGCAATTCTATTGTCAATAGCCAATGTCTTCCTTCAGGTCTCAATCGTATTAAAGACCATTTCATTCTTGTTAGTTGGTTTCATGTTATCAGTGCCATAGCATCTCCATTCTTCTCCACAATGCTATCAAATTAGAGGTTTAAAGATTCAAGTCTTTTTTTTTTTAAAGATTCAAGTCTTATCCATTACTCCCATCCCATTTGAAAGCCTTCTATTATCCTTCACTATTTACAGAATTCAGCTTTTCTCTTAGTATTAAATATAAGACCCTTTTTAATCTTCATTTTGTTCCTCATTCTAGATGATCCACAGTGAACTAACTTCAGTTCTATGAAAATACTGTACAGCCCTTGTTTTGTTTTTATTTGCTGTTGCAAATGTTTCTCTGCTTCTCTCAGCCGAAAGGTCTATTCCCATCACATTTGCTTGGCAAACTGTTATTCATTCATCAAGAAACAGCTCAAATACCATTTATTTTCTGTTCTTATTTCTATACTTCCCTACTTCTACCTTCCTTTGTTCAAAGTTAGTCAGTAATCCTATTTTCTCCTTGTGTATTGCATGTTTATATCATAAAATACATAATGCTCTATTGTCATAATCTTTTTTACGTATTTACATCATTGAAATTCAAATTCAGTAAGGTACAGTACTCAAGAATAGCTTTGTATTTGTTTGTCCATCAGTTATGTCATACTTAGAGCTTAGTATATAGTAGACACTCAATAACTGCTTACTGCACAAGTACTATTTTACTATTTTAAAGAGTTCTTCATTCAATAGGTAGTAAACTGTATTATGAAGGGAAAAATAGGAAGTACCATTGTCCTAATAATTAATGATTTGTTCTGCAAGATATAAATATTTGAATTCAAATGTGAGTGGAGGGGGAGTGAAGCAAGATAGCAAAGTTACACCTAAATTGCTAAAAATGAGAACATAAAGTCAAGCAGTAATTTATTTTTAACAAAAGGGAGAGCCCTTCAAACAAGTTACCAAGTATTTCAAACTTTTTTCTCAAACTGATAATTCTGCCTACAGCTTTAATCATTCCAATTTTCTGACGTGTTGTCTTTCTCAGTTTTATTGTCCTTAGGCTACATTATGCACTAAGCCAAGTAATTAGAGTGCCAATAATAGGGCCATGGTCCCAAATTAACTTTCAGTATTATCATCCTATTGCCAGTGGCAAAAGCAATGATAACAATGACAAATTTATTCTCTACTTTGCTAAACACTTATTAAAATGAAACATTCAGTAAAAGTTATATTTGGACCTAGGTCTTCAATATACACCATTTCCCCATGTTTTTATAGATATATGAAAGAAAGACATTTTCTTTTTTCCTCCAGTATTACTCTCACTCCAAATTTCTAAATAGTTTTCTCTATATACATTACTCTTCCAAGTACCATTCAAATGAATATTTTTATTTATTTTTAATTTCTTTGGACATGGCAAAGTCAGTGTATTATTTTAACTCATTGAAATTACTCTAAGTTTTAAGTGTTTACCTTAATTCACTTAAGCTTGTTAAATATATTCATTAGGGGATTTTGCTACCTTTGTCTATTTTAGTGATTAATATTAACAATCTTTGCAATAAAAGCTTCCTAAGAATCTTCACCACACTTAAGGGTTTAAATAAATATAAAATTAACTGATAATAAATTTTTCAACTAATATCACCACCTACTTGGTCATGTTAAAGTTTAACATTCCCTTGGGCTGGCCGAGTGGAGCAGTGGTTAAGCACTGGCTTGGGAAGCCAGTGGCCCCAATTCGGGTCCCACATATGAGGGCCAGTGGCACTACCCTCAAAAAAAAAAAGTTTAACATTCCCAAAATGAATATAAATTAATATTCATTTCCTAGAAAAAGAAAAAAGTATAGAAAATTTCATTTTATCATAGAAATTGTCCTTGGACAATATATTAGATTTTATCCACATAGAAATAATTTCTTAGTTTATAAAATTTGAAAAAGTAATGGTAAGAGATGGCTTCTAATGCTTTAGTTTCAGAAATAAATTCCTTAAAAACTTTCACACTATTAAGTACTTTATAAAGATAGGTTTTCCCCAAACCGTGATAGCATCAAATAAAATCCATCATCTTCAAGTTGTATCACTGTGAAGTAGGCTAAGTATGTCCCATTTTATCTCTGTTATTGCTTTTAGAATTTACACTGCTCCAGTGCCCAATGAATTCTCATCGTCACCCAAAAAATAAAGCACCTCACAAAATAATCTATGCAATGGTGGTCAAACTTTTCTAAGCCCATGTTTCTCATAATACCTATGTTTATGCATTTAGATGCTATAGAATTTTTTTTCTTAAAATTACATTTAATTAATGTCAATAGAGTTAGAAAATATTTAAATATAAAGCAAAATATTAAAAGGCTTAACAATGTCCAAACAAAATTTACCTGTAAATTATTAAGCCTATAAATTCTAAGTTAAAGTCCTTAGGAAGATAAGCAAGAATAATTAATGTCTTCTTGTGTAAAATTTAGAATAAGCATTGTTCTTTATGACCCATAGTTAGGGAAATAGATATCATCTAAGCAAGAGTTATGCTACTTTACAATTGAAAATTGTAATTAGGATATATTTTTATTTAAACATACAACTGATATTTTGGCCTTATATAATAATTTCTATATTTTTAAGGAGGAGGCTCTGTATAAAACTACCAGCAAGATAAAGTCAGAGCTATAAACTGAATATTAAATAAGAGACAAATAAATATACATTTATTAGGTGATTTTGTTTATTCTGTTAACCTTAAATATGTACAAGATTGTTACTTTGGATAACAATTAAAGTAATATTTGACTACCTTTCTTAAGACAAGTGAAATAAAATCATTTTCCTTTACTCCTTTGCCCCTAAAGCAAGCTCTTTAAACTATCCTTATCTTTGTACAATTTCCCTAGATGTCCAGAGTATGTGTATATGTCATTATTAGAATTAATTTCCTGGAAAAATTAATACGTTAAAGCTAACTTCTTTAGGACATACTCAGGTGAGCCACATGCAGCATATTTATGAGGTATATTAGTGTAAGATTTCTGAACTTTGCTTTTGAATATTAAATAAGATTTTCAGACAGCAAAGTTCAATTGTCACACACAACACTTTATCATTAGATCTTGTAGCTTTAGAAAGATACAAATTTGCTCCATATGATAAAAGTAAGGAACTGAAAAGAAAAGTAGTTTCAGCAATTATGCTTAATAATGATGGCATAATATGTAAAAATCTTACATGGGAAAGAGAATAGAAGATACATAAAAGCCACCTTAGGTGTCTGCCTGTATCCAATTTTGTTAAATTATTACTTACCAACTTAACATAATTTCAAATAATAGGTATAAACTTCATTTAGCATTCATTTATGGTACTGTCATTCTTATGTATGTACACGATATGACAAACTACAAAAGAAAAAAGAAGGAAAAAAACAAAGAAGATAATTGTAAGCCATGGACACACACGCATACATATGTATGTGTGTGTACTTGTGTGTGTGTTCCAGAACACAACGAGGTCAATCATGCTAAACTTTTGGAAGAAGCTTTATAGACTAGGCTGAATTTAAGCTGTGTCTTGATGAATAAGTGAAACTTAGATATAAAATAATGGGAAGAAGCATCCCTAGGAGATAACTCAATAATAATAATAATAATAATAATAATAATAATAATAATAATTTTTATTGTAATACTAATTATCACAATAATTGCAGCAGTGAAATAAAAATTTAAGTTCATTCCAAGTTTTAGATTAGGCGTTTCATATAGATTGTTTTATTTATTCATCATGCAATTGCTCTGAGTAGGTTCTGTTGTGCCTCTATTTTAAAAAGTGGCAACAGGCTTGGAGATGAAGTACCATAAGTACCAAAGGCCAAAGAGTTAAGACCTATCAGAATCCAAAGTCATATCTCGGTTCTTTGTCTTCAAAGTTCATGCTTTCAAATAGCACACTTTACTTCCTCCTTAAAAGAACTTACTGAGAGATAGAAATATGGTCATCAGTGTGGTTTAAGTACATGGTTTACATTGAAAAATAAATTTTACTTTTAGGAGATAAATGAAGAAATTTCAAATCAAGAAGAGTACCCAAGAAAGCTTTGGTGGATGGAGTGTCCCTGGAATTAATGTAGGAGTGTCAAACATCAACCTTACACTTTTGTGACTTGGTCTAGGAATGCTTTACAGTATCAGAATTTACAAAGCTTGAGAGTCCTACTTCAAACTGATGGTGCTGAGAGATTTCTGATGAAAACAATGTGTCACGATAAAATTATATACTTCCAGGAGGCCACTCTAGATGTAGCTAGCACAGAATGATGACAAATTCAATTATACCTGCCACCTTACCTATGAAAAGAAGCAGAATATGTCACCCTGAAATGTGCCTCTTTGGCATAAGGATTATGGTGAACTAATTATTTTTGAGAAACAACAGACAGGAGAATTTCTAAAAATCAAGTAGAAATTACCCCTCCAAAAGAGGCATTTACATTTATAAGGGAAATCTCCACCATAAGGGTCTCTCCTTCTCTGTGCTAAGACGGGGCAAATAACTAAATCTCTAGAAACTCTTATCAATAAAGAAAGCAACTAAATTTAATCTGCATCACGTCCTAGTTTACTATGTTTTGCCTGATAACCTCCCATAGTTGACTCTCCAACCCTCCCTCAACATCTTCTTTTGTCTTTAGCAGAAGATAGTATTTAATGTGGTGGTTTTGGACTTTTTGGTGGGTTTACCGTTTTCCGGGGCATCTCCCATGTATACAGTATGTATACATGTTAATAAACTTACGTTAGGTTTTCTCCTGTTAATCTTTTTATTTCAGGGAGGGATTTCAACTAAGGACTTAAAAGGATAAAGGAAAACTTATTATTCCTCCCCTACACTTATATTCTAAGAAGGTAGTTATGTTGATATTCATTATGATAATTATACTTCAGAACTGACACTCTAATATGTTTCAGAGAATGATTTCTCAATTACAAGGCAAAGTCTCTAAAAAGGTCAATATCTCTGTTTATATAAAATGTGTTACTAAAATGTTTTACCAAACTATTGTGACAACATTTACTATTACCCCCCAATTTTTAAAAACTTATTATAATATTTCTTATTGTGATATTGTGGAAGTTATGACAGTTTTTGGTGACAAATATAATAAATATAGATATTATTTAAATATTAAATCATTAAATTAAAAAACTGCTAATATGTATATATCAGGTATAGTAAGTAGCTTCAATTATAAACCTTTTAAAAATTATTGTTAAATTAAATACAATAAACAGTGACTATTTAATTGGTATTCCTATTTTGTTGCCATTATTACAAAAATATTGTCTATTGAGTATTGTACACCTTAATAAAAAATCTCAATTGCATATCATGAATCAATTCTAAGATTCAGTTCAACTTTCTTATTATTTATCATTTTCCCAAAGTTCATGTGATGTGATATATAATGTTCTATAAGTTTATTTCTTTGCATTCTTAGTCTATTACAAGTATCCCAGAACTTTTAATATGCACTTTTCACATATGTTTTTTACTGGTTGAGTATTATGGCATGGTAGATTTTAACATAAATAGAAGCTTCAACAATTGAAATAATGTGTTATCTCTATAATCCCCTTAAGTTTATCATTTAGAGACAAATTATGCTTGAGTAATTCTAAATGCCTGCATAATATAATTTGATAAAGAGTAGAAGAAATGCTGTTCTCACCTTCTTGCATGAACACATCTAAAATACAACTAAATTATAGAACAATCACCTTTGAGAACCACTTGAAGACTAGCTGAACAGAACTCCTATTATTAAGGATATAAAGAAGCCACTTGGAGGCTTGTAAGAGTGAAGAAGAGAAACTTGCTGTTCCCACATCCATATGGGGTGGTTAAAAATTGTGAGGGATATCTCAGCTGTGGAGATCCCCCCTGAGGAGCAAAGAGTCCTAGTCCCACAGGCTCACCAGACCAGATCACCAGTGCCAAGAAGAGGAATCCCTACAATATCTGGCTATGAAAATTGGTGGAGATTCTGTCTAGGTGAAATGGAGGGCTGCTGGAGTCTTAGGTATTCCTCTTAAAGAGTGCATGAATCTGACTTACTCACTGATGTCTCACTTGCTCTGAGCTCCAGTGTTGGGGCAGCAACTCAAAAAGCACCAGAGACACACAGGGAAGTACTGAATTGTCTGGTTTCAGAGAGAGGGCTGGAGGGGCAGCGCTCTCATAGACTAAACTGCTAGACAGAGCCACTGTTCCTTTGTTGAAAGATCCCCCCACAGAGCTGGCAGGCGCAGGCAGACACCATATCTGAGTTTCCATCCAATTCACCTGCCCTAGTGATTCCCTAAAAACCTGCTCTAGCCAACACATACACAAGCCAGAATCACTTTCAGAGGCTGTTCCTCACAAGCTGCCTGCGTCAACTCACACTTCTGACTTTCCTAAAATCTCTCAAAGATCCACAAGCCCCAAACAAGCAGCAGCTGGCCTGAGCATGCCCTGTACCTCTTGCTAAGTAGTTTGTGGCAATAGTGGCAGCTTGCCTCGGTTAACAGCATAGCTTCTGCCAGATGCCTCCAAGTCCAGCACAGGCAGCTACCAACCACAAATCACTATTTAGCTCCTACCAGGTGTCCCCGGGCTGAGCACAAGTAGTGGCTGGCCTGGGTCTGATTCAGACACCCTTCCAAGTGGCTTCAGAATCAACACACTTGGTGGCCCAATTCAGACCACACCAAAGCACTACCAAATTATAATAGCTCCACAAACAACACACTCAAAGAGTAGACTCTATAGGCACCAGAGCTGCACTACAGTGAATCCCTCTGTGTGGGGTCAGACCCCTCACTACAGCTTGTTCATTATAATCAAGGCCAGTCCTCACAGCCAGTCAGCCTGAGGGTCAATTCAACACCCTGATGTGCCAACGACAAGGCTCAACTAAAACAGTAGTGCAAATACAACTTACACAGGGATGCCACTGAAGCACCTGGCTCAGGAGATTAGGAAGTCTGCACAACTGGACCCCATAGGACACTTATTATATAAGGCCACCCTGCCAATACTGGGAGACATAGCAGCTCTACCGAATGCATAGAAACATCAACAGGGTGGCAGCCAAAATGAGGAAAGAAAGAAACCTGTCCCAGATGAAAGAATAGGACACAACTCCAAGAGGCAAGCAATCTACTCGATGCAGAGATCAAGACACTGGTTAGAAGGATATTCAAAAGACATAGAGGAAGTATAGATGAAATCAGTGAGAATTTGCACACCAAAAGAGAAAACATTAAGAAGAACCAGGTAGAAATGGAAACTACAACTGAAGAATACATTAGATGGAATCAACAGATTAGATGAAGCAGAGAATTGAATCACTTTTCTGGAAGACAATGTAGTAGAAAACACCCAATCAGAACACCAAAAAGAAAATTAAACAACAAACAAAAAAAGATAATTTAAGGGACCTCTGGGACAACTTCAAGTGTGACAACATTTACATCACAGGAGTACCAGAGGAAAAGAGAGACCAAGGGATTGAAAACCTATTTGAAGTAATAATATGGAAAACTTCCCTAACCTGGCAAAGGAAATAGATATACAAGCCCAGGAAGCACAAAGGCTCCCAAACAAGATAAACACAAAGAATCCCACACTATAAGAATCCCACACTATAATTAAACCCCACACCATAATTAAAATGACAAAGATTAATGACAAAGAATCCCACACAAAGAATCCCACACTATAATTAAACCCCACACCATAATTAAAATGACAAAGATTAATGACAAAGAATGAATCTTAAAAGTAACAAGAGAAAAGCAGTCAGTTACCTAAAAAGGAGCTCCCATAATACTGTCACTTAATTTCCCAACAAACAGTTTAGAGGCCAGAAGGCATTGGCACGAAATAGTCAAAGTGATGTAAAGCAAGGATCTACAACCAAGAGTAGTCTACCCAGCCAAGTTATCATTTAGAATTGAAGGAAAGATAAAGAGCTTCCCCAACAAGAAAAAGATAAAGGAGTTAACCACCACCAAATCTGAATTACAAGGAATGTGAAAGGGAATTCTTTAAGAACAAAAATGACCCAAAATAGGAATAATAAAATGGCAATAAGCACACACCTTTCAATAATTACTTTAAAAGCAAACTGATTAAGAGCTCTAATCAAGGGGCTTGCCGAGTGGCGCGGTGGTTAAGCGCTGGCTTGGGATGCCAGCGGTCCCAGTTGGGGTCCCACATATGAGGGCCAGTGACACTGCCCTCAAAAAAAAAAAGCTCCAATCAAAAGCCATAAGATGACTGAATGGAGAGGAAAGGAAAATCCATATATATACTGCCTACAAGAGACACTACAGGTCCAAAGACATACAGACTAAAAGTAAAAGGATAGAAAAGATATTTTTGGGCAAAAAAAAAAACAAAAAAAAAACAAAAAAAAAAACTGTGGTAGCAATGCTTAAATCAGACCAAATAGGCTTTAAATCAAAAGCTATATAACAAGAGACAGAAAAGGACATTTCATATACAATAGTCAACATGTGGAAGCAACCTAAGTGTCTGTCTGTAGATGATTAAATATATATGGGATATATATATATATATAGTATTACTTGGCCATAAAAAATGAAATATTACCATTTGTAATAACACAGATGGATCTAGAAGGTATTATGCTAAGTGAAATAAGTCAGACAGAGAAAGACAAATACCATGTGATTTCACTCATACGCAGAACCTGAAAAACAAAATAAATGAACAATCAAAACATAAATACACTCATATATACAGAGAAGAAACTGATAGTTGCCAGATTGGAGGTGGGTTAGAGGGCTAGAAGAAAAAGGTGAAGGAATTAAGAAGTAAAAATTAGCAGTTACAAAATGATCACAGGAATATAAAGTAAAGCATAGGGAATATAGTAAACAAAATTGTAATAAATATGTACGGTCCCAGGTGGGTACTAGATTTATCTATTTATATATATATATATATATATATATATCCTCTATACTGTACACCTAAAACTAATATAATGTTAAATGCCAACTGTAATTTTTAAAATTATGGTAATTCTATTCTTAATTTTTGAGGAACCTTCATATAATTTTCCATAATGGCTGTATTGGAGATTATTATGCTATGTGAAATAAGTCACATAGAAAAAGTTGAGAACCATATGATCTCACTCATATGTGGGATATGAAACTGAAGGAAACAAAGCAACAAGACAAACAAACAAAAGCTAACAGACACAGGCAACAATTTAGTGGTTACCAGAAGGTAAGGGGAAAGGTAAATTTGGGTAAAGGGGGTCAAATATATGGTGATGGAAGGAGAACTTACTCTGGGTGGTGAACCCATTATGCAATATGTAGATGATGGATTACAAAATTGTACACTAGAAACCTATGCATCTGTGTTCACCACTGTCACCCCTATCAAGTTAAATTTAAAATAATTAAAGTTTTTATTAAAGAGTTAAAGAAGTAAGTACTTGCTACTTTTGAAGAGTTTAATACTCAGAAAATATCATGAGATCGGATTTATTCTTATTTTACAGATAGTGAAAGTGGTTTAGATTTGCTCAAGGACATCCAGTTAGCAATTGTGAAAATGTAAATATTGTAGAACCCTCATGACCATCAGTTTGTACTCTACTCCTTCCTACACACTGATTCCCTAAAGATAAGAAAACTATGCATATGGAATAAGATTTTTAATGCTATGCTACTTTTACCTGTATATGTGTGTGTGTGTGTGTGTGTGTGTGTGTGTGTGTGTGTGTGTGTGTACAGTTTTAAATAATGACTTGGGCCATGTTTTGAGACAAAGAATAGTTATATTTAGTAATATCTAAAAGGAGATATAACAATTTACTTTTGATTATATGATTAAATTTTTGAAAATTCAAGAGACATTTTATGTTTAAAACTTACTGTTATAATGTTGTCTTTTTATATCTTAGTCATAAAACACCTAGAAATAGAAATATAAAAAGCAATCTATTCTCCTTAGAGACAATGCTGTAAACGTTGAACAAGAAAGCTACCGGTTATATGCAAAGATTCCTGTGTAATATTTTTTGAGGGTCAAAAAAAAGGTATGAGTAAATGGAAATCTATTCCTTACTTTCATGTTCTTGGCAAAAAAATACCTGAAACTTAAAAAATGCTGAAACTTCCAAAATTAATATATACATTGAAGGCAATTAATGCACACATTCACACACATATGTGCATATACAAGAGAATTAAATGCTCAAAACTGATAAATTAATAAAAACTGCCAAGAAAATCTAGACTATATTTGCAATAAAGGGAACTCCAGATGTTATAAAATGATAGATACATTTGATTTTTTAAAATTTTTATTTATTTATTTTTTTCTTTTCTTTTTTTTTTTTTTTTGAGGGCAGTGTCACTCACTGGTCCTCACATGTGGGACCTGAACCGGAGCCGCTGGCTTCCCAAGCCAGCGCTTAACCACCACACCACTCAGCCAGCCCTGATTTTTTTTTTTAAATTTAAAACATTTGCATGATGAAAAATGCCAACAACAAACAGTAAGAAAGCAGTATATCTAGAAAATATTTCATTTAAGTATTAGACAAATGATTAATATTTATTTTATTTAAAAAGGACTTACAAATTGACAAGGAAAATAAAAAAAAATGGAAAGTGGCAAAAGGTTATGTATGAGCAGACAGTTTATAGAGCAAAAAATCCAAAGTGTCAAAAATTATAAAAAGAGGGCCGGCCGAGTGGCGTGGTGGTTAAGCGCTGGCTTGGGAAGCCAGCGGCCCTGGTTCGATCCCACATCTGAGGGCCAGTGACTCTGCCCTCAAAAAAAAAAAAAAAAGATGGGAAACATTATAAAAAGATGGTCAAGTTCACTACTAACCTCACAAACGGAAATTATAATAATAATCATATTTTGTTTTATGCTACATGAGTCTGGAAGAAGTAAACAAGAGCTATAATATGTATTAGTTACAGAAATGGAGAGTGAAAGTTACTGTTATTCAATGTTATGAAAAATGTGAACTATTACATTAAATTCAAAAGCAATTTTGGAAACCTCTATTCAATTTTAGAATGTATATAACACAGAGACACACAGAGACACATATATTCCTGTCAACCAAAACTCCACAATTTTACCCCTGGAATCTATAAATAAAAGCACAATACTTCACAGAAAAACGTGTAGAAATAAAGAATGTCCATCAATAGAAAAATATGAGACTTATCTGTGCCATGTAACATTAAGGAGGGAATTAGAGTTACTCCAGTTCACCACCACTGCAGATAAGTATCACAGAGTAATTAAGACACAGAGAAAATATCATTAGTATGATCTCATTTTTTAAGCCAAAAGTGGTGTTGCAAAACCTAGCATATACTATATACGAGGTGTGATCAAACAATACAGTGAATGCTGATGCTGAGTGCCATCCAATGGAAAGGCAGGGATCTTTCATGTGGAAAGCAGCACCCTGAATCTTAGTAATAGTGTGTGACAAGTTTCAACTTGTTAGGCACAGTCAGTTGGGTATGAGCTATGGTTGACAGAAGGTGTTTTTTAAAGTGTTCCATAAATCATGGATCAAGAACAATGCATTAACATGAAATGAACAAATAGTTTCATCCTCCATCATGACAATGCTCCATGTCACACATTGCTTCTGGTATGGCAATTTCTGTCAAATAAAAACATTATGGTGTGTCCTCATCCACCTTATTCACCAGATCTGGTACCATGTGACATCTAGCTTTTCCCCAAAGTCAAAATGACCATGAAAGGTAAGAGTTTTGAATTGATTCAGGACATCAAGGCAGCCAGGGCAGTGGAACTAAGGACACTCATGAAAGACTGCCAGAACTGCTTCAGAAAGTGGCAAGAATGACGGGATTACTGCGTTCCAAGACTGGTAGAGTGTTTTGAGGGGAATTAATGGCAATGTGTCTTTTACTACAATAACTTTTTACATAATGAGTTTTTAAAATTTAAACATTCATGATATTGGAGATATATATATATTCTCCAAAAAAATGTATACACATTTTAAGAAAGGAAAACTGTATTAAAATTGTAATACTCAATATATATCAATAACAAAAGGTAAACACAAATCACGATTTTTAACTTCTGCAATTACAAGATGTGCTCAAAGTTGGAACCATCAGTGTCCAAACACTTGTGATTACGGCAAACTACTGCTTGAGCAACATAGAATTAAGTGTCTACTTGTATACATTTTTTTGGCACCACTGATACATATATATTTATTAGTCTAGAGTTTATGTATAAATGTACCCACATATATGTGTATAGGATTTTAGGAGTATGAGCACAGAGGAAAAGAACCAAATTGTTAATATGGAAAATAAGTGGCATGTGCACAAAAAGCATGGCTATGATATTACGTTAATTATATTCATGAACATATATGTATGGATATATAATTTGTGTTTGTATAGTAAGTGCAATAACAAAAACACATTATACTTAATGCATACATATGCTGTATACACATGCAATAATATGTGCTTGGACTATATGTGATAATATATATATACTCATATTATTTATTATTAACAGCTGTTATATACAAAGTTGAAAATAATACTATGCTTTTCCTAAAATTTTTCATGTCTTATTAACATAATACTCTGTATCCACCAATTTTTAATCCTTCAAGATAGAGACATTAATTTTTTTGAAAAAAAAATTTTTTTGACATGATACATTTTAAAATATGAAATTGACCTGAGAGCACGCTTCTGGTGGTTAGAGAAAATACATTTCATATTTGAGTGTCTGTTCTATTTTCCAAATCATAAGTTCACCTACTGACTATATAATTCAAGAAAAAAAAAACCTGGATAAATATTTTGATATCTTATTTGATGGTGCATTTATTTGATGGTGCATTATCCTTTCAATAAGCGAGTAACTGTCTATTTAAATTCTCTTGAGCTGAATTTTAGATATTATTTTCTGGATGTTTGGATATGAAGTAATTATTCACTAAATATTTGTGAACATGCTCTGAAAAACTAGTTATAATTTCAAACCTAATAAACAGAGAATAGGGATAAGCTTGTCCATTTCTGCCAGATCTTCCTCTTCCTACCTTTCTTCCAAATCTTCTGCATCTTTTTAAACATGTGTATCAGTCCTGAGATAGAATAATGCAGACCAGGATTTAAATCTGGCTCTGCCATTTAGGATCTAAGCCACTTGAGAGAAATAGTTTGATTTTTTAAAGTTTAAATGTTTTCACAAATGTAACAAAAATAACAATATTCTACCACATTGGGTTGCTGTGGGCATTAAATTAGATAATGTGAGTAAAGTGTCAGATTGCTAGCAGACAGTAAGTATTCAGTAAGTGTTTACCTTTTTTATTTTTATCAGTGTCCTCTTCATCATTATCATGTCATTTTTCTTTACCTTAAGATACTTAAAACATTTACTTCCTAGAAGTCTTTTTAAACACACATGGGATAAGTACTATTTTTCATGTAAGCATCATCTTTCACTTGCTTTAATTATTTCCTAAAATGTTTTGAAGGAGTTCATATATGATTGTAGGTTAAATGTTGTAAAATAACAGACATACACAGAGAGTAACTCTAAACTAAATAAGTTTTTATATACTTTTAAAAATCCATTTCATTAATTTATGTTCCATATTTATATTATTTATATAAGGCTCATATTGTAATTTTAATTGCTCTATCCTAAGTTTAATAGAAAGACGCCAGGGAAAACATTAATTACTCACAGAAAGTGTTAATATAAATACATTCTTGATATATTATATAATTCCTTTCTATTTGTTTATGCATACAATATACTTTTTAAAGCATCATTTTATGTAGATTTTATTATGATAACATTTTCTATTAATATATTCTAAACTTTATGAAATAATTTCAGTTAAAATTACTCAAAGATTTTACAGTCCAATTCTAATTGCCATCTGTGGTCAAATGAAAATAACCATACAGTATGTTTGAATATACTATATATTAATATGACTCTCTGTATATATAATATAAAATTTGCTCTCCCAAACAATGCTGAACTCAAGTATAATAGTTCTTCACTCTTAATAGTTTCATAGATGGCTTTTGGCAATTCTATCAAACATAGCTGCAGGGACCTTTCAATTTCAAAAAAACAGTCATTTCTCTAAGTAATTGTACAGCAAAACCAGAGAAAGCCTTTACAAAAATCTAAATGTTTGACATTTGTATACCCTATAAAGAGTTTAGATGCCCAAATGTATGACAAATATAACTAAGCCATACATACTTTGTCCCTTAATGTAAGATTGGTTAAAACTGTAGTGACATTAGTTCTTCATTACATATTCTTTATGGTTTCTGATTTTTAGCAAAACTAAGAAAATACTAAATGTGTTTAGTAATTGTAAATGATCTTACAAGAAACTGTAGAAGAAAATACTGCCTGTCATTCATGGATACAAGTATTTCTAGCACACTAACAATTATATTTTTCATTCCAAAAATACTATATAGATTTACACAATGAATATTTCTGGGTGTCAATCATGTGACTTTATCTTCAGAAACAACTGTTCTGAAATATACCAGCAATTTATTTAATCATAACTGGAAAAAATAAAGGAAACACACACAATGAAAGATATCACACATGAATGAAAATCACAGTGAACATACTTTTATTTTGTGAAAATGTACAACTCTTTGGATATATATTCATTATGCAGGCTTCAGTTTGGTAACTAGCTCTTTATTATTCACAGACTAACAAAGGAATGTACATTTTTGCTGAGGCATGTTAATTTTCTGAATATCCTTTTGCAGTTTTTAACTTCATATGGAAAAAAAGCTAGTTTTTTAAAATTAACATGAACATTTATCTCCTATATGTCTCTCTAGGGCCTTTATATAATTT
The DNA here is from genome assembly GCA_033961575.1 of Aselliscus stoliczkanus. Classification (NCBI taxonomy): domain Eukaryota; kingdom Metazoa; phylum Chordata; class Mammalia; order Chiroptera; family Hipposideridae; genus Aselliscus; species Aselliscus stoliczkanus. Next base: position 66,039,677 of record CM066736.1, read on the forward strand.
ATTTGTTCAGCGTATCAGTTCAAATATTATTAGTCACTAAAATCTTTAAACAGTATTTCTATTGAGTAAAAACTTACTTCAATTTGTGCACTGTAAACATTAATTTTAAATAACCACAGTAACTTCACTTTTTAATTTAATTTAATTTTCGTTCATTCAAAATACTACTATATATGCCCAATTGCTCTTCATCAAGTGTTTTATTTGCTGACTTTTTTACTTTTTGAAATATATCCCAACAAATTAATGCCAGACTCACTTCTGGCATTAATATATTCACTGCACAACTCACTTAACAAATGTTCACTGTTCAATTCTACTCAAATGATGCATGAATAACTCTCTATAAAATTTTCTAAAGACAACATATATTACAGAAATAATTTCTTGACAAATATTGCTCTTACTGTTTTCTTTTTTGTTGTTGTTCAGTCAATATCTTACTTTAAAAAAAAATTTTTCACATAATTTAACACTGCGAAACCTCATTATGAAAACATTAGCTTGTTCAAAGTAGTACATTACTTAACGGACATAGAATTTCTGGCCAAATTGAATGCTCTATTTTTCTTTAACAGAAATGTTAGGGGTTCTACATCCTCTTTACATAATTATAAAAAGAGGGCCGGCCGAGTGGCGCGGTGGTTAAGCGCTGGCTTAGGAAGCCAGCAGCCCTGGTTCGGGTCTCACATATGAGGGCCAGTGACACTGCCCTCAAAAAAAAAAAAAAAATAGGAACAGAAAAATTATCTATTTAGGTATCAACTTAACAATTTGGGTAACAGGAATCTGGAACTAATATAGTTCATATTATTACTTCTACTGCCTTTAGAAATAGCAGAAAATGAAATTATCAGTCTACCAAAGTAATAGCTTCATTGCATGTAAAGATAGACAGACTTTCCCATTACAAAACTTCTTTTTCACTATTTTCCAAATTGGATAAAAATAAAGGAAGTTTGATGTAATCCCATATGTTTATTTATTTTTATTTCCCTTGCCCTAGGGGATATATCAGTAAAAATATTTCTAGGAATTTTATTGTTTCACATCTTACATTTAAGTCTTTAATCTATTTTGAATTTGTTCTCACATATGGTATAAGTAAATGGTCCATTTTCATATTTTTGTATGTGTCAGTCCAATTTTCCCAGCACCATTTATTAAATAGACTATCTTTACTCCAATGTAAACTTAAAGGTTTTTTCGCAGCAAAGGAAACCATCAGTAAAACAAAAAGGCAGCCTACTGAATGGGAGAAGGTATTTGCCAACAATATATCTGATAAGGGGTTAATAGGCAAAATTTATAAAACATTCATTCAACTCAAACCCTCAAAAACAAATAACCCAATTAAAAAATGGGCAGAGGCTATTGAAGAGACATTCCTCTAAAGAGGATATACAGATGGCCAACAGGCATATGAAAAAACGTTCAACCTCACTAATCATCAGAGAAATGCAAATGAAATCCATAATGAGATATCACGTCACTCCAATAAACCAACAAACAACAAGTGCTGGTGAGGTTGTAGAGAAAAGGGAACCCTGCTGCACTGTTGGTGGGACTGCAGATTGGTGCAGCCACTATGGAAATCAGTATGGAGGTATGTCAAAAAACTGGAAATGGAACTACCGTATGACCCAGCAATTCCACTCTTGGGTATCTACCCAGAGACCCAACATGCTAATTCGAAAAAATATATGCACCCCTATGTTTATTGCAGTACTATTTACAATAGCCAAGACTTGGAAACAATTGTAATGCCCATCAGTAGACGACTGGTTTAAGAAACTGTGGTACATTTATACAATGGAATATTACTCCGCTATAAAGAAGAACAAAATCTTACCATTTGCAAAAATATGGATGGACCTAGAGACTATTATGTTAAGTGAAATAAGTCAGTAGGAGAAAGACAAATACCATATGATCTCACTTATATGTGGAATCTAAAGAACTAAATAAATGAGCAAAGTAAACAGAAATACTCTCAGAGATAACAGAAGAAAAACTGATGGTTGCTAGATGGGAATGGGGTGGGGATGAGTGTGAAGGGGAAGGGATTAGACAGCGTAACTACAATATTGCAACAGGGATATGAAATACAGTTTTGGAGAGTATAATAAATAATGTTGTAAATATTTTGTAGGGTTTCATTCAGATGGTCATATGTCTTGTTAGGGAGACCACTTCATGGATGGTGTAGATGCTTGACCATTGCACTGTACACCTGAAGCTGATGTTGTATATCATTGTATGCCAACTAAAATTTTTTATATTTTCATAGGATGTGGAGTATAGTGTGGGGAGTGGAGTCAATGGAATTGTAATAGATAAGTATGATGTTGGGGGAGAAGTGGGGTGGTGAATTGGGGGAGGGGTTTTATCACTTTGTGAGGTGTAAAAAGTATAACTATTGCACTGTTTTGTACATCTGAAAATAATAAAAAGAAATGAAAAAAAACAAAGGAAGAGACAATATTTTTCATAATAAATAATTGTCAATTGAGTTCCTGTTATATGTTTGGACAGGAATTTATTCAAGCGCACAGAATTCACATTTCAGGAAAGTGAGAGGTCACTGAGTATTCATGCTTTTAATGTGTCTGTGTGTGTGTGTGTGTGTGTGTGTGTGTGTGTGTGTGTGTAGAAATTACATATTTCCCAGAATATTCTGATATGGTTTTCCTTCTCTCCAATATCATATCCATTCCTGGTCGCCTTGCATCTGCACTATAAATTTCACTATGAAAACATCTTCAACTAACTCATCCCACCAAAACTGTTTCCTCATAAAATCTAATACAGCATTATTTGAATATTAATATTCATTCTTTAAAGTTTAGTATATGCCACCATTTTTTATTGTAATATGAGGTTGGACAATAAGTTCATGAACTCATTCTAGAAAAGTGCTACATACCTCATTGCTGAATATCACTATGGTCACCTTCAAAGTACTCCCCTTGGTAAGCTATGCACCTACACCAGTGCCTAGTCCACCCTTAAAAGCAATTTTGGAACTCGTTTTCTGGAATGGCCATCAGAGCTGTCATTGTATTACATTTGATATCCTGAATGTCATAAAAAATGTCTTCTTTTCAATATTTCCTTTATCTTTGGGTAAAGAAAAAAGTCACTGGGGCCAGATCTGGTGAGTAAGGAGGGTGTTCCAATACAGACTTTTGTTGACTGGCTAAAAACTCCCTCACAGACACTGCCATGTGAGCTGATGCATTGTCATGATGCAAGAACCATGAATTATCGGTGAAAAGTTCAGGTCGTCTAACTTTTTCACATAGCCTTTTCAGCACTTCTAAATAGCAAATTTGGTTAACTGTCCAGTTGGTACAAATTCATAATGAATCATCCCTCTGATATCAAAAAATGTTAGCATCAGTGCTACAAGTTCGTAAACTTAATTGGCAGACCTCATGTTAAGAAGTTTAAGAATATTTTAGAAAAATTCATAGATATTATTTTGAATTTATGATATAACAAGTTACTTTAAAAACAATTTAATAATATATGATATGTGTGGATACATATATAAATGTGTATACTCTGCATGTTATTTATATATATGTACTTATATATAAGTTAGTTAATAAATTTTCATATAGACAATATTGTAGTATCTATAGATGGATTATTATATTTAATAAGTTTTAACAAAGTTTCTGGATATAAAGTAAATAAATTGCATTTTAAATACTAGGTGCAGTGAGTGTGAAAAAGGAGTATAAAATATTAATTGTATTTATAATAAAAATTATAAGGAAATCAGGAATATATCAGAAAAATAAATGGAGAGAAGTGTAGAGAAATGTCACAATCAGGGATATAAAGATTCAATAATGAAAATAACCTATAGATTTAATAGACTCTCAGATTGACCGATAGATTAATTAAATGAAATGAAAAATAATCTTTAGTGGAACTCATCAAGTTAATATTGAAATTCACATGGAAGGGCAAATAACAAAGGAAAAATCTTTTTTTAATGAGTCATTATGGCCATATGGTATTGACATAAGCATGGACAAATAACCCATGGAATATGTACAGAAATCCATAAACAGAACCCTAGCAAAATGTGGACTCAAAACAAGAAAATGTAAGAAAAGGTTTTTACCTCCTCAGGATAAAAAAGTATTCATAAATAAAATGCAAAATGTGAAAATCTTAAAATATATACTGATAAATTCAACAATACTATAATTGGGAGAAATTATATGCAGCACAAATATCTCTAAAGAATTAATACACAGACTATATAAAGAGGTATAAATCCAGGAGAAAATTTGTTAAAAAGTTTAACTCGTACATCACTGGAAAAAAAATGTATATATGAATAGCCACAATCTTATGAAAGAACCAAATTGATTAGTAATCAGAGATTTAAACTTTAAACCACAAGCCACACTGCCTAAATTGGAAAAAAATATAACATTCAAAGTTTAATATGAAGTTCTTGTGAGATGATAGGTCTAGAGGGACATTTATACACTGTTGATGGGAGTGTAAATCTGTACAATAGGTTTTCATGAGACAAAGGAACATTCTCTTAAACCCAACTCCCAAGCCAGACAGAGTAAAGATCACAACTCCTCTCCTATATTAAGTAATTTATAAACATATATCATACAGGTGGGAAGAAAATTGAGACAAAATAAAAGCACAAATAACTCATTTTCTGTGAAATTCCTAGATGACTTTCATTATTCATTTCTAATATGGAGAACTTTAAAGGATAATACAAAGTTGAATAGCAATCTATTATTCTTACCCTGGAGAGGTGTATCTGACTTCTCGGTTACTGTGGCACCAGAAAATTATTATCAGTTCTAATCTTAGTAAACTTTCAATTTTAGAAAAGTGGCTATCAACAGTATTTTTCCCAATCAAAAAATTTTACCCTGGAGGGCCGGCCGAGTGGCGTGGTGGTTAAGCACTGGCTTGGGAAGCCAATGGCCCCGGTTCCGGTCCCACATATGAGGGCCAGTGACACTGCCCTCAAAAAAAAAAAATTTTACCCTGGAGAAATATATGTAATACTCAAAATTATATCATATGAACAAATTCCAGTATCTTGTGTGCTATCTTCAGATGATAATGTTCACATTAAAATCTTAGACTTTTAAGATATATATATATATATATATATATATATATATATACCTTGTCTATCTATCTATCTATCTCTCTATCTATCTATCTATCTATCTATCTATCTATCTAGATATTTCTGCTACATGCAATCGGTTTGCCTTGCAGGCAGTACAAAGAAAGTTAATTGAATATATATATATATATATATATATATATATATATATATATATATCGTAGGACATATATGTAGTATACGTATATAGTATTTTTCTAGAGAATAAGAAACTGGGACCTCAGAAGGATAAGTGACTTGTCCTAAATGATGCCATTAACTATTTAGTATCTGAGCTATGATTAGAACTCAAGAAAACTGACCCAGTTACAGTACTTGCTACTCCAACACACTCTCTTCTATAAATAGTCATTTCTATTAATACACAAATGTTAATATTTGTGAAAAAATAGCTAACTTACACAAATACATCAGAATTGAAAATTTGAAAAAGTCAGCATGGAATAAAGCAAGAAAGCAGCAAACATCTTGCATCTCTCTTGGTTTTTAATATAATTATATGTTATTTCTTTGGAATGAACATTGTTTTTAAACTTGTCAGGTGACTTTCCATAGTTCTACTTTTATCAATGAATTCAGAATTTATTACTCCAAAGCATTTTCAAGACTTAGTATCCTTTATGTCTAATGTCTAACCTACTATTGCGTTGGATATTGGACATTAATCATCACCCGTGAATTTATAATGTCAAGTAACGATGACAGATCCCAATGTTAAACAAAAGGGCTTTGTTTCAAAGTGATTTCTGCTACATGCAATAGGTTTGTCTTGCAGGCAGTACAAAGAAAGTTAATTGATCATTGGAACACAGGAGATGACACTAACTCATCACCTAATCACTCTATTTATGCCAAGATGATGTCAATATATCTATTCAATGAGGTTATCACAAAAATATTTGTAATTCTTTCATTGAGAATCAGATAATAATCCCAATGGGGTCCATCCCCAATCCTCCAACCAGAGAGAATAGAAATTTATGTTTTGAGTTATCATATGACAAACTCAGACATAACTCTTCTCCCAATGCTATATCTGCTAAAATCTGTCTAAATGTAGTCACAGTGAGTGAAAAAAGGCCCCTATTTGTGGCTTAGGATTTATGGAGTTATAGTAGATACTGAATATGGTTGCAAAGTTCTTTCACCAACAGTAGGAAAAAGTGTATATTTGTAAAAATTTAAATAGAGAAGGGTGTACCATAATAGGTAAGAGTATGTATTCTCCTTTCTGAATTTAAATCCCAGATTTCCATAGGTTAGATTTAAGGTATTAGACAAGTTTTTGCTTCCATTTCCTCATCTGTAATAGAAGAATAATAAAAATCCATATATATGGATATGTATATATATCAGAGAATGTTTTGAATTTTGAATAATATGATTCTTTTAAAGGACTTAGAATATTATATTTCTGGCATATATTTTGTGATCAATAAGTTACTGTAATTATTATATATATCGAATCTGTGAGCACTCCTGGTTTTTCAATTTTCTTTTTTTCAAAACTATATTAATTTATTAACTGATCAGAACTATTAAATACATACATGTCACATACAGTACTAGACACCTATGCCCCTCAGCATTGTTTTGCTACATCAGTTATCAGGTCAACAAAATATAGCAGAGGATACTAAGACAGAATTCACTTATTTGAAGTCAATGAATAGAAGGAATTAGCATAAATATGCTAATTCAGTAATATGCATTACTGATACTCCAGACTTTGGAGTAGGTTCTTTACTTGCGTCATGTTTTTTCCTCCCCCCAAAACACTTTTTACAAATGAAGAAACAAAGCCAGAAAAATTGAATCAAATTATATCTCTAAAATTAAGGATATCATCAAAATGTGTACCTCAGTTTTCTAAGTCTAAATATCTTTTTTTGTTACATTTGTGTCTTCCTCTATTTTTAACTCCCATTGTGATAATAAATGTTAATAACTCCATAAAATTATCCAAAGAAGTTTTGAAAATTTTTCTATATTATATAATAGAACAGGGACAGGTACATAGAAAATTCTATATAAAAATTTAATTATACTATTAAAATATTTCATTTTAATTTTCTGACTTTTCACTTTTTCTTAACAGTACAGAGCAGAGGTCTTTCATTGTTTTACCCTTATCATGCCATGACTTCATAGGAAATGGGCTCCAGCAGCTCAGTTCCTTTCCGTTGGTTCTCACAGAGTGAACGTCTCTGGGAGGGGCAGGCCGGCACTTCAGCTGAACCCAGGTACCTTTCTTGTTGACATCCTTCTATTTCTGATCATTTTCCTTCACATGTTTAGGAAGCTATCTCGGCTCTTAGTGTGCTGAATATGCTCAATACGTACATTAATTCTCTTGGCAAGGATCTTGCCCTTAACTTGTTTTTTTTACAACAATGCCAACCGCATGCTGGGTAAACTGAAGACCCTTCCTATTTGCTATGGTGACATGTGTGGGGCATTCCTTTTTGAACAGTACCCATTCCCGGGATGTCTACAGTATCACCTTTCTTATAGATTCACAAATGTAGCAGAAGGAACTCCATGTTTTCTAAAAGGCCCAGAGAACATATAACAGGGTCCTCTCCTCTTTCCCTTTGTGTTGGTCATTTTGGCGAATTACTGGAAAATGGTGGTACTGGCCAAGAAGGCTGACTTCTCACTTTTTAGTAAATATACAAATGTCTATTAAGATTAATCTTCAATGAAGTTATTTTAAAATGTTTCAATCCAAAAGTTAAGATGGAAATCAACAGTATATGAATTAATGTTGTGTTGTTCATAACTTGGCTCTAATTCTAAATTGCTCCTTTATAGATTTTCTTTGTACCATATATATAAACAGACTAGCCTATGATTAGCAATTATCTTTGCTTTTGTTAATTATTGCTTTTTGTTCCTGTGATTCTTAACTTTGTAGACTGAATATCGTTTATACTCAGAAAAAAAGCCAGTTTATAAAATGTCATATTGGGGTGGTTTGCCTTTCCTAACATTTCCATGATAAGCCACGTTTCATAAAGACACATTTGAAACACAGCAGTTTCACACTTGAATTTACTATTTGACAGCTGTTGGAATATACTACTATAATCATCCTGCACAGAGGCTTTGGAAGCATTTATAGGGACAATCATAGCTTCAATTTTGATATCATGGCTGCATCCCAGAAACTGGTGACTGGTTTCACTTGCACTGCAATTCTGTTTAATGATGGCTCCTACTCCATGGTAATATAAAAAGTGTCCTTCCACCATTAATCTGTAAATGTCTAGTATTGAGGCCAACTTGATCACACAGTCAGTATGCCAATTCTCCAAGGACCTGCTGGCTAACAGCCAGTCTCACTGCCATTGCCACCTACTATGTAATTAGATGAAATAATGTGTGGGTACTGTGATTCAAATTATTTTAATGTGTATAATAATAATGAACAACTCTAGTTATTGTAGCATTACCTGCATTGATTAACAGTACATAATGAGTTCACTGGATAAAAACCACCTCTCCAGTTAAATTTGTGGTAGGAAGATATTGTGTTAGATTTTATCTTTCTTAATAGATGGAATTCAGTAGGTTAATATTTAACCCAATTGTTGAAACTTCATGGACAAATAATTCGGGCTCAACTAATCAGGTTTACGAGTATAGGTGACATAAGCTCCCATAACTTTGTTTAATGTAATTCAACATCATATCCTGGAAATACACAGTCCCATTGAGATCCCTTCAGATCTTAGGTTTCAATGGGGCTGATTCTGCCCTCTGGAGGACATTGGGCAATGTCTGAAGACATTTTTGATTGTCACACAGTGGGGCGGTACTGGCATCTGATGAATAGAGGCGGGAATGCTCCTAAACATCCTGCAATGCACAAGAGAGTCCCTCATGCCCCTTCCAACTAAGAATTATCTGGCACCATATGTCAATAAGGCTGAAGGTGATAATCTTAGCTTTAGATAACAGAAACTTGAATTTCATCTAACGTCCTTCAGTGAGATATAATTAAGGTGCTGTAAAATTGTTTCTGGTCTCTAGTGTCATTGCATATAAATGTTTATGCAATAAAAATTAAAATTATAGAAATGTAGGAAGGAACATAAGTATAGAATATAAGTATACACCTCAGGAAATGAGGTTTAATCACTTCTTTATTGGAGTTAATTGCAGGTAGACACATTCAAAGATAAGACCACCAGTAAAAATATACCTAAACACTCTCAATTTAAGTATATGTGTGAAGCAATAAGAATTTGAGTGTATGCCATTTGACAATGGTGTCGTTAATTTTTTTTTTTTTTGGGGGCAGTGTCACTGGCCCTCATATGTGGGACCCGAACCGGGGCCGCTGGCTTCCCAAGCCAGCGCTTAACCACTGCGCCACTCGGCCGGCCCTTGCTGTTAATTTTTTAATATGCCTCTCTGTATTGGTTTTAAAACAAACATAATACCGTTTTGATCATTAATTTTGCACATATAATTTTGCTAAATAGGAGATTTTAATGAAAGTGACCCAGGAGTATGATTTCAGATTCAAAATTAGTTAATTACTCAATCTATATTTGCTGAGTGAGACCTGAGTGCCCATCACTGTACTTTCATTACTCTAAAAGCCTGTGGTAACTACAAGGAACCCAGTTTACTTAAAGAAATAGGAGAAGCACTAGAGGAGACTTCCTCTAAGTCCTGCTGGGTTGCAAGAGGCTATAGTTTTTAAGATTTTATGTGCCTCAGAATCACTCAGGGGTACTTGTTTCCTTGTTTCTTATTCCTAGGCCTGAGCACCAAAGAATCTGATTTAGCAGGGATGGAGTAGGATCCAGAGTAGGCATTTTTAAACAAACTGGTCTGGTGATTTAACGCAGATGATTTCAGACCATAGTTTCAGAAACACTGCCTTAAATATCTAGTTATTGGATACAACTCCTAAGTCCACAGGGATAAAATTTGGGAAAGGGAGACTAGAAAGTGTTAGTCAGAAGGTCAACAAAGTTTAAAGACTGTACACAATAAATATTGTTAATTTATAATATGTCATTGATTCAACAAATATTTATTGAAAGCCAATTAATTATCTGACAGAAATGGTGTAGGCAATGAGGATGTAGTGATGAATAAAACAGAAAAATAATCTGTCCTGATGGTGCTTACATTCTAGTGGGAGGAGACAGACAATGAATTACTAATATCAGGCAGAAGCAAGAGTTGTCTTCAGATGTATACGTTAGGGTGATTTATTAGAAGCTCTGAATGAAATAATAAATTTAAGAATTTCTTTCCTTTGGAATATGTTCCTTCCCCACACCCTTCTCCATAGACCAAAAATTCTACCAGTCAAATTTTTAAAGTGTTAATTGACACCAAAATAATAGGCCAATGTTTTACTTCAAAGCAATACTGTAATACTGTACCTCATATTGTAAAGGATATGGTTGCTACCTATAACACAGTAACTAGAATTAATAATCTTGAAAATCCTTCTGTCATATTTTATTTTCCATTTGTGAAGAACTACTGCATGCATTTTTTTTTGGCTGCCTTGATACCTAAGTGTTAAACTTGCATACATTGTCATAATTATACATTTTGTGTGGCATAACTTAAAAAAAATTTTAAAAGTTCTCTGATTGAATAACAATGAAATTATAATGTGTGTGTGTGTGTGTGTGTGTGTGTGTGTGTGTGTGTGTATTTTTTTGGATTCCTCAATACTACCTTGGACACTAAATTTTGAGGATTAAAATGTATTCCAGCCAATGAAACAAAAATAATAGAAAGTGTTTGAAAAACTCTAGAAGGTAATGTTTAAATCTATTTATTTATTGCAGACTTTTTTGTAGCTTTATGTGGTTGTGAGTCATGATCTTTCAAGACATGATAAAACACACAGTGTTACTTGAACTTATTCAATCATGGATTCCTTTTCACAGAGTTTATAAAAGGAACATATGCCCTGAAAGAGTGATTAAGAACAGAGAACAATGAAAAAAACAATTTAAAAACCTGACAAGCCAAATTTAAAAATCCATCTTTCTCTCTCTCTCTCTCTCTCTCTCTCTCTCTCTCTCTCTCTCTCTCTCTCTCTCACACACACACACACACACACACACACACACACACACACACACAAAATTATATAACTACATGGCCTACATTACATTGGGAATAAAATGTGAATCAGAACAACTTCCTTTCTACACTGAGTTGAAATTTACTGATTTTTAGTGCTTCCATTTCAGCCTCATGAAGAAGTTATTTTCAGATTAGTCCCTAATAATTAAGTGGCTCTCCTCTCCCTAGAGAGCAGAACTTAGTTCTGACTCTCAAAGCACTAGAAAGAAGGTATCAAAGAAAAGAATATAGTAAAGGAATGAGTAGTCAGAATAGAGAATGCCAAGTCTTTTGTTGGAACATCTGTAATTAATGGCTGGGTTTTTGTAGAATACATGGAGAGGGAACACATGCAAGGAAATAAATTGCTACAGGAACATGCACAAAGATACTCTTGAGCACACATGTTGGTAAAGATGGAGAATAATCTTAAAATGAAAATAAAGGGTTGAAACAATAACAAAAATAATTCTGTAATAATTCTACTACTTATAGGTTGTGATTTAAAAATATGAGTAATATGGAATATCCATTAAATCTGGAACCGCATGTATTTTACACACTGACTTGCAGGAAAGATTTCGAGTAATTACTAATTTAAAGCCATTTTAATTTGTAAACTTCTCATTTATTATTTTTATGTTGCAGTTGGTATTTTTTTCCCAGTAGTAGCAAATAATAAAACTCTTATACTAACATATTCTGCATGTTTGATTTTAAGGACCAGATGCTATCAGGAAAGTAATCTAGATCCAAACAGTAACTATCCCCTGAGTCACACTAGTAAAGGATTTTGTTTGTTTGTTTTTTGTTTTTATCTACTTAGGTAAAACTAAGAATCAATGTTATAATTTAATTTAATTATTATTCTTAATCATATGAGCTTTATGTTTGAATTAAGTATAATAAACTTCAGGTTGTGCTCATTTGATGGGTTCAGTGCTATCAGTTTACAAAGCATGTTGTGTTCATAAAGTTTCATTCCTTCATTTATTCATTTCACACATAGTAAATGTTTATTGAGCTCCTACTATGTGCTAGGGATTATCACACATGTCTTGATACTATCTGGTTCTTGCAATTAAGATACTGATGTCCAGAGTTAGCAAAGCAAGGTTAACTGTACCTTTTAGAACAGTCTCAATGAAACCATTCTACTTAAGCATGCCAGAGGGTGGGCATGAATAAAACCTTAGTCAATTACTTATGGCTAAGTCACCCCAGACCCCACTGAAAGTTTATTTTTACTACATAAAATGATAACAAATTTACTTATTTTTTTACCTTATTCTCAGTTGCTTAGAAGTAGTAAGTGTGTAGGTATATGTTTGTCACTTATTCATACACGTAGGGAAGGAATCACTACAGAATAATAACTGATGAGAGGAAACAGTACACCAGAAAAAGCCGAGCATTCTAGTATCGTATTAGTGTTGCTTTAGAAAATTAATATTATAGATTCAATAATAAATAACACTTATGATAGAGATACTTAGATATCAAGAAAATGTTAGCTGCTCACTCTGTTATGACCAGCCAAATATCTCCTTCCTAGTGGAAAATCCATGGTACTAGGTCACTAATTTAGAGTCTCATAAGGCTGGGCAAATTACAAAAAACCTTTTTATATAGGCCATGAGCCTGCCCAAAATTTAGGGAATATGCAGAACAGTGTTTCAAGGAATATGATCACAAGCCAGAGAAACAAGTGAAAGCTGACCCTAAAAAAAAAAAAAATAATCCCAAAATGTAGCAGAAAATGAAGTCATAGAAGTAGAGAGGCATCTATTTTAAGATGTGGTGTAAAATGAATTAGAGTTCTATCTTTGTGAAATTTGCTGATATTAAAAATGTCTTTCCTTAATAAGAATGGGTAAAGAAATACATTTTTACTACTTTGTTTCTTTCTGCATACACAGGCAGGAGAGAAAGAGAAAAGAAAGGGGGTAATATATCCATTCTCAAACTTTAGCTGCATCAGAATTACCTGATGGGATTGCTAAACAACAAGTTTCTGGGCCCTGCCCCCAAAGTTTCTGATTCAATAGATCTGAGGCAGTGCCCGATGATTTTAATTTGTAATTTAAAAACATATCTCCTTTTTAATTTTAACTAACAAGCCCCTAGTCCATACTAATGCTTTTGGATACACAGAATCTCTAAAGAAAAAAAGGCATGCCATATTTTCACAAATTTCTAGGGATGCTAATGGAAACCTTTTTAAAAAAAATTCTTTCTTCCACTGCTGCTGCTACTTGACATTGTAAAAAGTTAAAGTAATGACTTTAAGGAATAAACAAGAAGTTATAAGTCACCTCAAGAAAATAAAGTAGGTTCTTTCTGCATGGTAGGAATTAATTTTTTTTTTTTCTTCAGGAAACTGTAAGATTAGGATTAGGAATTAATTCAGTTGACTACAGGAATTCAAATATATGAAACAGGTTTTTATGTTGTCATTAATAACACGTTACAGCAGGTACAAAAATACATAAATGTCTTGTCCAGAGTTTAGAATTGGAATTCAAAAGAAGGATAGGATGTCCTAGATAGGTTTAGAGATCCAAAAGTTGCAAGATCCCAGATTTTTTTTTTTCCATGAACAGCATGGTAAAGGAGGAGGGTCGAGGGGAAGGGGTAGAGGGAGGGAAGGAGGAAGGGAGAGGAAGAGACTTGTTTCATTGCATTCACAGTCAGGTCTGAGATTGCATAAAGGGTTCCCATATGTTGGAGGAAGCAGGTAAAAGTTTTGTTATGTGTCCAAGAGAAGCTCAGATGTGGCGCAGCAAGCTGATGAACCTTGTATCTTTTGGACAGACCAAGGAGATTGTAATAGAAAAATGATAAAGAAAATTACATTATAGGTCAACTTTAATTTGTAACCTAAGATTCATGCTCACTACACCAATTTGTGTGTGTATCTAAAGCAGGGCTATTTAAACATTATTATGACTAGGAATAAAATCCCTCAATAATACATGAATAAAAATATTAAAATAAGAGTATGTAATCTTTAATATATATCTAAAATCTCTATTATGACTTTTCATGGCTTCTAGTCCCACCCTAATTGTCAGAACTTTGATGAATCTGTATGAGCCTGTAAAAGGAGATGAGTGAACAAGTATCCTGCTATATAAGAAAAACCATAGTTGGTTTATAGATCAACCCCCTATAGTAATTTTCTAACCCTCAACAATTTTAAAATCCATTCATATGGAAAAATAGAGGTCACCAAATATGAGGGAGACATTATGGCTATATCAGAAAATGTTCCATTAACTTGTATTAGGCACTAAACCTTTCTAAACTATTGATCCATAATGAAATTGTACTTACATGAACATACTATCATTCAAAACTCAGAAAATGAAACTAGAAAATAATTTAAAGCTTTTTCAGTTGATAATTAAACCTGACTAAATCTCAATTTAATTTAACCTCTTAGAATATTATCAGAAACTGATAATCTTTTTTTTCTTTAAAAAATAAGAGATTTATTTTTTTCATACTTTGTTCTATTTTTTAATAATGTTTTCTTTTTAAATTAACATTGACATATAGTATATTAGTATAGCTAAAGGGGCTTGACTTTGTTGTTCCTGAACAGCCTATTTTTCGACAGCGTATGGCAGAGCATTGTGAGGCAGTTGCAACACCTCCTCACCACCCTCCAACATCCATGGTTGTTTTCCCCTGATGATCTGCTGCTCGTGGTGCTGCTGCAGGGGCTGCTGGAGCCATAGTTGTTCTCAAGGGAGGTCTCAGAGCCACTACTCTGGTGGCCTGTGATAGGGCCATGGTTCCTCCCCCATGGCCTGATTCTGTGGCTGACGGGCCCGAAATACAGGATGGAACATGAAGTGGTGGTGCCGGTCTCTGGGCTGGATCCAGGGGTGATGGCGCTGGATCCAGGAGTGCCCATGCTGACCTCCGGGATGGTCCTGGAGTTGATGGTGCTCAGTTCCTGGCTGGACTCAGGATTGATGGTGCCCGCCTTCTGGAGGGCTGGGGGAGTCGCAGGCTTTTTGCCCCTCTGCCCCAACTGTAGTCGTCGTGGTGCTACTCTGCCGGTGGCATAGTAGAGGTCCCTGGCTGCACCTCCCAACCTGGAGCAGGACTCTGCTCAGTGGGATTGTGGGCCTTGACACGAATAATGCGATGATTGAATTTAGACTTTTTGGTCTGCAGGATGAGGTAGGTGGCCATCGTGTTGTTAAAAGTCCTATTGGTCAATGTGTCCTGGATGTCGTCATACCAGAAGCCCAGCAGTGCCATTTCCCTCCTGACCCACGGGTCTATGTTCTCGTTGACTGGCTCGCTATAGGGCATGAGGTCCTCCTCATCCTGACTGAGCCAAGGATGTGACATGATACCGATTAAATCTCTTCTTTCCATGGGGTTCACCTTGAGCATTTTCTTTAGCAAACTCTCTAGTTCAAACGAGAAAAAGTAGGGTATGGTGTACTTCCCCTTTATCACCTGTTGTCCCAGTTCCTTCCAATGCTGTTCCTTGAAGGGGAGGGTTCCTGCCACCATCCTGTATAATGTTATGCCCAGGCTCCACACATCGACCGCTGGTCCTTCATAAGCTTCACCCCGAAACAGTCCTGGAGCTGCATAGGCCGGGCTGAAACACATTGTGTTTAACTTGCTGTCCATAAATTCCGTGCTAAATCTGAAATTGGTGATTTTAACATTCCTTTTCTGGTCGAATAAAATGTTCTTCGGCTTTATATCCCGGTGCGCGATTCTGCGCTGATGGAAATAGTAAACGGCTGATAAAAGCTGCCGAAAGATGACGTGGGCCTCCTTCTCCTTCATTCGTCCATGAGCTGTCAGATGGTCCATCATACTGCCACCGCCCAAATATTCCATTACAAGCAAGAAGGATGCTTTGGTTTCAATAGCCTCATACAGCTGCACGATGTTTGGGTGCTGCAGAGCTTTCATACACTGGATTTCTCGCATGAGAAATCTATGGAGACTGACAGAGTTCTTTACATTTACAATTTTTATAGCCACGTGGGTCCCAGTGGGAAGATGCTCAGCCAGCTTCACCTTGGCATAGCGGCCCTTGCTGATGGTCTTCAGGAGCTTATAACACCCACTAAGGAGCACCTCGTCAGCAGAAGTGGCTGGATGTTCATGTGCCATGGTGGCCAGCTGACACTACACTCACTGACAATATTAACTATGCTAATAAACAGTAATAACTGTACTAACTAGCTGACTAAATATACTAACTATATCAACAAAATTATTAACTGTGATAATAAACAATAACTGTACTATTATAAATTTATAAATGGGGGATAAAAGGAGAAAACAAACTAGCTAGTCCAAGTCCAACAGGTCACTGCAAATTAGCTTCCTGGGCTTATACGGACTAAACCCTCAGCCTAGCTAGGAGCTTATATACGAATGTTTGTAATTACATCACACTGGTGCTTTATGAGGTCAGAGCCCAAAACGGACCAATCACAGCTAAGGATAAACTACAGTGTGTTTTTTTGTTTGTTTGTTTGTTTTCATCGTTTTTTTGTTTTATTAGTTTCAGGTGTACAACACAATGCAATAGTTATAATTTTCACCCCCCAAAGTGACAAACCCCTCCACCAGCTCATTACCCTACTCCCCTCCACACACACCATACACATCCACCACAATTCCATTGAATCCCTTCCACTGTATACTCCACATCCTGTGACTATCCACACATTCAGTCACAGTTGGCATACAATACTACTCAACATCAGTTTCAGGTGTACAGTGCAGTGATCAAGCCTCTACTCCATCCAAAATTTTTACAACATTACTATATTCCCCGAACTGTGTTTCGTATCCCTGTGGCAATATTGCAGTTGTCCATCCATGCCATCTAATCCCTTCCCCCTCCCCCCATGCCCACCCCCTTCCCAACCAGCAACCCTCAGTTTCTCCTCCATATCTATGAGTCTGTTTACTTTGATTGTTCATTCAGTTTTTCTGATTCCACATGTAAGTGAGATCACATGGTACTTGTCCTCCGACTGACTTATTTCACCCAACATAATAGTCTCTTCACAACATTACCAATTACATTCCCAGAACTGCCCCCATATCCCTGCGGCAACATTGTAGTCACCCACCTACGCTGTCCAAAACCTTCCTCCTCTCCTTCTCCCCCACTCCCACCCAGCCAGCAACCATCAGTTTTTCCTTTATATCTGCTTGATATGACTTCAATCTTCTTAAATTTACTGAGACTTGTTTTGTGGCCTAACATGGTCTATCTTGGAAAATGTCCCATGTGTACTTGAGAAGAATGTATATTCTGTTTTTTCAGGGTGAAATGCTCTAAAAATATCAACGAAGTACACCTGGTCTAAAGTGTCATTTAAGGCCCCTCTTTCTGTGTTGATTTTCTGTTTAAAGTGTCTGTCCATTGGTGACAATGGTGTTGAAGTCCCCTACTATGACAGTGTTACTGTTGATCTCTGTCTTTATGTCTGTCAAAATCTGTTACATGTAATTAGGAGTTCCTATGTTGGGTGCATAGATGTTTATTAGGGTTATAGTATCCTTCTTTGTCTTTTATTGTAGTCATTTTAAAGTCTATTTTGTCCAAAATAAGTATTGGTACTCCAGCTTTTTTTTCTCTCATTTCCATTTGCATGAAATATCTTATTTCATCTAAACAGCATATACATGTGTCCTATATTCTTATCCACTCAGCCACTCTGTCTTTTGATTGGAGCATTTAGCCCATTCACACTTAAAATTATCATTGATAGGTGCATGTGTATTGCCATTTTGTTATTTGTATTCCTGCTCTTCCTGGGTTAGCTTGTTTACCCCTTTCTTTTGTTTAAAAAAAACCCTTTTAACATTTCTTGCAATGCTGGCTTGATGGTAATCAATTTCTTAAGCTTATTCTTTTCTGAGAAGCTCTTTATTTCTTCAATTTTAAGTGAGAGCCGTGCTAGATAGAGCAATCTTGGTTGTAGGCCTTCATTTTGTGTCACTTTGAATATCTCCTGCCACTCCCTTCTGGCCTGCAGAGTTTCTGTAGACAAGTCAGCTGTTAGGCTAATAGGAGTTCCTTTGTATGTAATCTGCTGTCTTTCTCTTGCAGCCTCTAGGATTCTGTCTCTGTCTTTAACCTGTGCCATTTTAACTATGATGTGTCTTGGCGTGGACCTGTTTGGGTTCAGCTTGTTTGGAACCCTCTGCACTTCCTGGGCATGTATGTTGATTTCCTTCACCAGGGTAGGGAAGTTTTCAGTCATTATTTTTTCAAATACATTCTCGATCCCTTGCTTCTTCTCTTCTTCTGGTATTCCTATGAGTCGAAGGTGGTTGCGTTCACCTTGTCCCATAGGGCTCTTAAACTATTTTCATTCTTTTTTATTCTCTGGTCTTCTTGTTGTACCCACTGGGTGATTTCTGCTATTTTGTCTTCCAAATTGCTGATCCGCTCCTCTGCTTCATCTACTCTACTGGTGATTCCTTCGAGTGTGTTCTTCATTTCAGTTATTGTATTCTTTAGTTCTAACTGGTTATTTTTTATGATTTCTCTATCCTTCCTTATGTCCTCACTAAGTTTGTTAAACATTCTTATCATCAGTGTCCTAAACTGTGTCTCTGAAAGGTTGGATCCCTCTGTTTCATTTAGTTCCATCTCTAGAGGTTTCTTCTGATCTTTTACTTGTGACATGTTTCTTTGTTTCCCCATTCTGGCTGTCGCTCTGGGATTGCTTTGATGTATTAGATAGATCACCAGGAGAGCCCTGGTTGGATCACGCAGGCACACAGCTCACGGCCCAACATTCGCAGGAAAACTCCCAGTCTCAGCCTGTCCCAATCAGCTGCACGCAGATCAGGTTGAGCAGCCAAACAACCAATCACCAGCCTGGCAACTCTGCAAGCGCAGTACGGAGAGCGGGGACCCGAGGCGGCTTGCGCACTCCTGCGTCTCAGTGAGCAGCCTGTTGGAGCTGGAGCACGCCCACCAGGCGTTTCCCTGGCAATGCAGTATAAGCTGGGCGGAGGGTGGGGACGCATGCACACACGCACTTCTGTGCCAATTCCACCAGACCAATGAGGTCCCGGAACTGATCCTCTGTGGGAGGGCCCAACCCCGACAAAATGGCGCCCTCCTTAAACCACTCGCATGCAGGCTCCACACCAGGGTAACAATAGTCCAAAGCGTCCAGCCTTTGCACCAAAGGTGCTCAGTTCAGTCCGTCCCTGCAGGCTCCCGGGCCTGGCTCACACAGCCACTCCCTCCACTAGGAACCAGGTAAGAGCTCACCAGCGAGCAAGCCTGGGCGCCGGTCCCACTGATTCTCCAGCCGCTCCCAGCCTCATTGAGCTGAGCAAAGAGAGTCCTCACTGATTTACTGCTGGCTATATTAGAACTTCTCTTCCCGGCAAAGGAGCTCTGGGCTGGAGAGCTTGGTGTGCAGCCAGCGGGTCTCTCCCCCAACCAGACAAGCTTCCCATGGCTGGGGCTTCCCTCACGGTGTTCGCCCTCTCTCTAGTCTCCGCCCGTCCTACCAGACCCGAGGCGACCACCTCTTTAAGTTCTTCGTTTAGTGGTTCTGTTCCTCCAGTGTTCCAGGGACCTCCAGGGTTGAATGCTGTATAATTTGCTTGTAATTTTGGTGTGATCCTGGGAGAGTTAGTACAGCATCTGTTTATTCTGCCATTTTACTGGAGCATAATGAGAAACTGATAATCTTTACACTGCTTCAGTTGCATTAGTTTAAGTGTTTATATAGTCTTACACTTCAGTGAGAAAATTAATTTGTACACTTCAGTTTATACATTATTATCCATCATTATATGATTTAATATTTTTGTACAGTAATTTACTTACACTGTTATTTATAATAAATAAAAATTGGAAATAAGCCAAATGAAGAGGTATAGAAAAATAGAAACCTAAATTACTGCATAAATCTATAATGAAATATCATAATCAACAGAAGTTTTATTTAGGAATTAGGATTATAGTTTTGATTTACCTCATTACTTTTCTACATTTGCCAATTTTTCTACACTCAGAAAATTATAAAATGTTAAATTATTTTCTTATCAACACATTTTTATATTTATTTGTTATATTACTAGTTTAACCAGTTTACTCACTGTAAGTGTCATTGATTAGGCAACTGCATAAAGCTCATTTGAGGTGCAGATCTTATACTTGTATGTAGATAGAACACCATTATAATCAATTATAACATTTCCAAGAAACACTCTATTCTTTATGAGAAAACAGTGAAATAATTACAAAAAATATTTTAGCATAGTGACAGGATAGTTAGAATTCTTATTCATAAACTGTTTCTCTTGCCAAGTTAGGCAATGTTCCAAAATCATAATACTTCCAAATTGTATGATGTTATAAAATTTTCATTTAACAGAGCTGTAATGAATTTATCAAACTAATTAGATTCATAAAGATTTCTTAAGTACAACCATACGAGAGTTCCTGAACTGGTGTCTATGACCTAGCAATGATAGATGTTTCAGGGACATGGTTTAAAAATGGATCTGGTAATTGAGATTGTATAGACTTAGATTCCAGCTTTTGTCTGGTAAATCAGTTCTCCCTGATTTGAACACCAAAGTGAAATGTTCCATAATTGTTATAGAATCCAGTACCTTTCTAAAGCATCTGATTGATCCCACTGTAGGACATTAAACCAAGTAAGTCATTTAGGTGAGGTTGCCTTTTGCCTCTACATGCAATCAAAGTAAGCTTTTAAGCAACATTTCTCTCTTTGATAATTCCACATGCATGATCACACCTTGATGTGTGATGATTTGTTCCATTTTCCAAAGATTCAGTGCTCTATTTTATATATGATTATATAATTCCCTCATATAAATTATTTTAGAGGATATTATTTCCAACTTATTGAATACTTATTACTTCATAAATTATATAACAAAGAATGTACAACCTTTGAAATGATTATTCTACCATAGAGTGTTATTTATGTAATGTACCTATTTAGAAAAAAATGCATCCAGAAAAACATGACAATTTACAGCTTTCATTTATTTATTTGTTTATTTATTTATTTATTTAAATTAAAATGTATTCAGGTGACAATGGTTAGTAAAATTACATAGTTTTCAAGTGTAGAATTCTATAATACATTACCTATATATCACATTGTATGGCTACCACCCAGAGACAATTCTCTGCCATAACCATATCCCCCTGGTCCCCTCTACCCTCTGGTAACCACTAAACTATTTTCTGTGTGTATGAGTTTTCATTTCTTTATTTGTCTTTTTCCTTCGTTGTTTTCAGTTTTATATCCCACATATCAGTGAAGTAGTATGTATCTCGACTTTTTCTGTCTGACTTATTTCACTTAGCATAATAATCTCAAGATCCATCCATATTGTTGCAAATGGCACTATTTCATCTTTTCTTTTGGCAGAGTAGTATTCCGTCATGTATATATACCACATCTTCTTTATTCAATCATCAATGAAAGGATACTTTGGTTGTTTCCTTTTTTTGGCCACAGTAAATACAGCTGCAATGAACATTAAAGCATATATATTTTTACAGATAAATGTTTTCAGATTTGGCGGTATATACCAAGGAGAGGGATTGCTGGTAATTCTATGATAATTCTGTTTTTAATTTTTTGAGGAATCTCCACACTGCTTTCCATAGCAGCTGCACCAATCTGTATTCCCACCAACAGTGTATGAGGATTCCTTTTTCTCCACAGCCTTTCTAACACTTACTATTTGTCTTGTTGATGATAGCCATTTTAACTGGTGTGAGGTGATATTTCATTGTGGTTTTTATTGCCATTTCTTTGATGATTAGTGATGTTGAGCATCTTATATGTCTATTGGCCATGTGTCTGTCCTCTTTGAAGAAATGTCTATTAAGGTCCTCTGTCCATTTTTTAATTGGATTGTTTGTTTTTTTGCTGCTGAGTGTATGAGTCCTATATATATATATATATATATTGGATAATAGCCCATTATTGAATGTGTTGTTTTATTGGCTTTTTCTTGGCCTTTGTTCTATGGATAGCAAACAGTAATAAGATACATTGCAGGAGGTAAAATTATATTAACTGATATTTTTGCTCATAAAGATTGGCCCCATGATTTTTATGTGAAATTTATTTAAAATTTAAAAATTAAATAATCTTTATAATTATATATTCATTCTTAAGTCCTGATAAAAGTATCTGACACATACTTGGCACTCTGCAATGTCCATTAAGTGATGAATTGAATCAAATTAATTTTTCATTAAATTAGGAATAGGAGTCTCAATTGTGACTAGATCTACATCTTGCAAAAATGGCATCAGTCTTATAAAATGATTTCACAATAATAAAGCAATTCCAGTCATTTCAATGGAGCATGAAAAAAGGTACATGAAGAAAAATATAAAAAAGGAGTGGCTCTGTATTGTTTCTAATATTGTAGGGTGTTATTATGGACTAAGGAAGAAAATATGCTGAAAAAATGTTGGAAATTACAAATAATTTCATGGAACCATTCTACAAAGAGAAATGTGCAGGTAAAGAAAAACATTTTCCTACATGATGATTAGCCAGTTGGAAAAATATTGTGATAAAAGACACCATAAGAAAAATATTAATTACAGATATGAACTCAAAAACATAGAAATTATATAGAAAAATTATATAAAAAATTAAAACATGTCTTAGGAATATAATAAAACATTAGAACAAGAAGGGGCAATATAATTATATGGAGAAATAATAGTCTAAAGATGGCAATTATCTACAAATATATGACACTCTCTTGAGAATTCCAAATGGCTTGAGGGACCAGTTAGATTTTAATGAGGGCAAGGGAAATTTGATAATGAATATAAATTTCATCTGGAAAAATACACAGATTAAAAAATGATTAAGAAAATACTTTTTAAAAGTAGTGAGAAGTTTCTTAAACTGTGTAATAGGTGTGAAAACCATTGCAATAATTCCTGTCATTCTATATGCAAAGCATTTTGCCTTATGACTTTGTTACAATCATGCAGCAAATAAAAGAAATTTAAAAATCATCAATACACGTATATGAAATATTAAATCAAAATTATAAAACAAATGCATATCAAAACAATTAAATATTTTTAATCTATTGCATTCATAGAGTATAAATATAATGAAATTCCCTTGTGTTGGCAAGGTTTTGGAATAGACATTCCAATACAATATTGATAAGAGTATATCTTTTTAAAATCTTTCTGGAACACTGGGGTTCTATATATATATTTAGAGTTTTAAAAAGGCACTCAATTTTTATTAAGCAGCTGCAGTTCTGATGGATTTTAAAGAAAAAAAATTAGAGTTGTAAGTAAAAAGATGTATGTATAAGTATGTCATAGTAGCATTATGCTTTGTAGAGATAATTTGGAAATAATGTGAATGTCATTAAGGATCATTATAGTGGAAAGCTATTATGCCATTAAATGTCACAATAACATAGCATATTATGATCTGGGTCAATATTTACAATAATTGCCAAATAAAAATATGCACAATAATGGCCAAGTAAAAAGAGTATATTCAGCATGTATTGTTACTTAATGTGTTTAATATTGATAGAAAAGGACTAGAAGGACGTAAACCACATTACAACAGCAGTGCAATTATGCATAGTTTTAATATTAGTACTGGTACATTATTAATAACTGACATTTCTAAAGGACCTGCTATATGCAAGGCATTAAACTAAGCATTTTATATGGATCATGTCACTTAATAATCCTCACACAAATTCTATGAGAAAGATACTATTTTTAGCTCTAATTTACCAATGAGGAGATTAAGGCTTTGGAAAGATAAATAATTTGTCTAAAATTGTAGATATAGTAAGCAGTTGAACCAGAATTTGGGTCTAATCTAACTCAGATTTCTTTTCTGCTATTCATGTGTATGCACGCATGTGTGTGTGTGTGTGTGGGGGGTATGGGTGTGATTCTAAGATTTCAAAATTTTATAAAAAATAAAGCCAAAGTATGTTATTCAAAAGAAAACAAAGCAAGGAGCCCTCCAGTCTTCATTATTTTTGTTTTCTTAACTATTTCATGAAATGTTTGTATACATACTCACTTGAGATTTCCAAAAAACATACCTCTTGATATTTACAAATGATATGATTTTAATATCTCAAAAAAGATGACCTGAACAGACAACTAACAAGGTTTAATTGAATTGCTTGCCATCTAGTATCAGGCATCTAAAAACATGCAAATGATATTTCCAAAAGGAAAGAATAGGAAAGGAAAACAAGGAGAGGAAAATAAGGAGTAAAAGAAGGAAACACACCAGGGTGGTCAAAAAAGAAGAAAGAAAAAGAAGAACAAGCAATAAGAAAAGAACTGGTGTTCGCCAATATTTACATTATTAAACAAAGTTAACTGAGTAATTTGGGAATTTTCAGCATTATTGTCAATTGTTACAAGGAAATAGTACTGAACAAATCTGGGTACTCAATTACAAAGAATGCATTTTGGCCCACGGTAAACATTTTTTGTCTGAATTTCTTTTTTCTTTTTTTTTTCCAGATTAAAAGAATATTGACCAATGAATAATTGTGGAGTTTCTAGTGCTTATTTAACTCAGCGCTGGAATAGTTTGAAACTATTTCTTTTTCTAAGAGTGTCACGTCCATTATTTACAGTCCTATTTGCTCATTCCAGAGGCCAGATGCCAGTAACTATCACTGAGATTAATAAATCTTAATCCTAGTTCAGCTGTCTCCTGAAACATCAAAGTCCAAACTTTATTCAAGAAAATCCTGCTATCATTCCAGACATTTGCCCTCTTCAGTTAACTGTCCCTCGTATGATATATTCAAAATTCAGCAGAGATAAAAATCTATAATATTAAGTGAATACAATTCAAAGGAAAATAAATCCAACAAACTTCTCAAAAATTTTTAAATATTCTTAGATCTAACCAGATCTGAATAAAGTAATGTATTCAGATTCTATTGCATTGACGACTGCTATAAGAATAGCTGTTTAACTAATACTTATGCCTATTGTGAGGACATCATCAAGAACTATTTTCAACTGTTACTACAGAGCCATCTGTGACATATTCAAGAATAGTTGAATACGTATCATTTTTCTGGAATCTTCTTGTTTATTATGTTTTTAATCTTGAAGATACTAAAATATGTAACTGATAATATGTTTTTTTTTTCTCTGTACTTAGATAACTGGTTTAAATTTGTGGGTCATGAATAGGTCACAAATGTGTACTTATGAGAATAAAGCATATACCTTTAGTCTTATGTTTGATTACTTTTTATCAGAAATTTTTATTTGTACTTTCCTTTATTTTTCATTCTTATTTTACCTTCCTTTTAATCTATACTTATTTTTATTTGTTATGTACTTTCTTCACCTTCTTATTTTTTTCTGAAAGAACATGCAAGATAATGAATGAATGAATGAATGAATGAATGCATCACTTTCCTGAACTATCAAAGGTGAGTGTTAATGTCTGTTTACTAATATATATGACATCAATTTAAGTGTAACTACCAATGTAACTTTGGTTTGCTTGATTTCCAGAAAACATTGGGTAGTTTTGTGTTTTATTAAAAACCATGCCTCACAAAACCATCAGCAAATTTCACCCTGACATCCCAGCTGACTTGATAAATGCATCTAGATCAGACTTTATACAAGGCACATGGCAAGCAGAGCAGTTGCTCAGAATCTTTGTTGACGATGACAGTGCTTATGGAAAAAATTACATAATAAAACTTAACGAAAGTAATAAACTGTGCAATGTCTGTGAATAGACAATAATTGTTTAGTAGGCACCTCCTATATGTGGATATAATGCTAAGTTCTAGGACTAAAGCACTAAGAAACACAGAATGCTCTTTTTGTGCTCCCCTCCTGTTTTTACATGTTTTAGTTTTTTTTCCCTTTCTTTTCTTAGATAATTTCTTGCCTCCTCTCTTCTCATCATATATATATATATATATATATACACACACACACACACACACACACACATTTCTCTATTGACAAGATAATTTATCCAAATATGATAAAAATTTAAATGTTTATCCCATCACTATATCGTTTTACCGTCTCCTTATGAATTAACTCTACTTTTTGTTTGTTAACTCTGACCAGGTATATTATGTGGAACACAAAGAGTCAAGGAATGCACCCTCTCATAAGCAAAGAATATTAGTATTTGAGGAGAATTGAAACATCATTCCAAAATTTGTACCAGTATGCTATTTGTGCCTGTGACAACCAGCACACACACAAAATTCAGATTTCCAGATAGAATGAACTTTTGGAAATGTTTTCATTTCATTTTCTTGTTTAGCTTTTAGTATTTCAAATATGACATTAGGGAAATTCATGTTTTGGGACTTTTATTGACTACAAGAAAGTCATCACAAAAGCAGCTTAGGAAAACCTAGAAATAATTCTTCTCTTGCTGTGAGTGGCATATTTCTCTGGGTTTAAAAAGTCTTATCTAGGATAATTCAATTCATTTGTGAGAAAGCACTGTAAAAAAACTTATGTTTGTGTTATCTGAAATTAAATGTAGCCATGTTGCCATGTGATCGAAAGAAGCATTGAATGTCTGTTTTAAGGGGAAAAAAATTACTTGAAAATGACGTTCTTTTCTCACCACTCCTTCCCTGGCTGGACAAAGCACCCTGCATTTTGCTCCCATAAAGACCTCTAAGTTCCAATTTCTGTTAAAGAATCACATTGTCATCATTTTATCTGTTCAACACTTTCTATATTTCCATATCTTAGACCCAAAAATTGGCACAGAAAAAAGCTCCCTTTTTGATGAACAGAACTGGGAAACAAGCAGGGCATTCCAGGAATTTAAGAGGCAAGCCAAGGTTATTAGATCATAAGGGTAAGTACATATTGATTCTAGCTAATCCCTGATTTAGTACTAGGACATTTCGGCAATTACTAATTACAAAATTGAAATTATAAAACATTTGTATCGCAAAGTTAAAACAAGTCCAGGATTAAAAAGGAAAAGAATATGGTTTATAGATGCCAAAGCTTAATAATCACTGATGATCTGCTTTAAATTGTTATGAAAAAATCTTCCATGTATTGTCATTGAGTTTTTACTCTGTTTCTTCCCAAAGCCTCTTCATTGTTAACATAGTAAACAAACAGGAAACAAGCAAACATGAAAACAAACAAATCACATATAATGTGGATTCTTCCTATCCAAAAATGGAAGATACATTTTGTGGTAATTTGACATTTTCTCTAAAGTTAAGCAAATTCACCCCCAAAATTGAAATGTCAGATTTCATGATTAACTGCTTAATTTTTAAATTTTTCTTTCAAAAAGACTGTCATCATTTTTGCTATCACACTCTGCTATCTTCAGGGCCAGCATTACTGTGGTCTTGCCAGCAAAAAAATTAAAAAAAATAAATAAAAAGTAAAATCTTTTCAATTCTATAAATTAAATATGTTATTCTACAATGACCATTCCCATCGGAGAAAACAAATGCATTTTTGGCTTTTTATAATGTGACAATTTAACAATAGAAGAACCATTGAATACAAATTTGATTCCTTTATAAAAATCACAAAAATAGTTTTTAATGAAATTTTAATGAAAATATGCTATTTATAGTTTGCAATTTACCTGTTCTGAAAATCTATATTTTTATAGCTAGAAGAACTTTTTTCTTTTTCCATAAATGTGTAGAGGAGAATATATATATATATATATATATATATATCTCAAACCATTTTGACAAAAGTAGCAAAATGACCATCAAGGCCAGAAAGTTCATTTGCTTTACTTATGCTGACACTGTAGCATGAAAATGCTCTTATACTCAAAATCTTGATGTTTCCTGTTTTAGAAATTTGAATTCCTCCAAGGTGCCCCTGGACGAAAGCTCTTCAAACTTTCATGATTTTCTCTAAATGTTTAAAATCATGCTCTCCTTATGTGTCCAGAGTAACAATCATTGGCTTTTTTCTTGGAAGTAAAAGGTGTTTTACTCTTTTTTTTTTCTTTGTTTCTTATTGGCTTCATGCTGTTTCCTGCTTTTCACTTAAAATTATGATTTAGTTTTATCACTTAAGGGATAAAAATAATGATTTTAAGTACAGTACATTTTTTTTTTTTAAATAATGGGCCCCCCTGAACGACGTATTACTAAGCAATTGTGTACCCACCATAAAATGCAGTCTCAGTGTTTTTATGCTTACAGGGAATGTTGCATCCACTGATTTTTTTTCATTTATTGAGGTAACATTTTTTAAAATTATGTAAGTTTCAAGTATACAATTCTATAATACATCATGTATATACTTCATTGTGTTCAACATCCAAAGTCAAATGACTGAATTAAAACAATAACATTTAAGTAATACAGAATAAAAATACATGAAAAAATTGATGACAAATATTAATATTATTAGGTATTAGTATAACCTAAACAAGTGACTTACACATCTTATTTCATGAATTTAGGATTTATTCAAGAAAGAGATGTTTCTTATATTTAATATACATTAGTAATATTATATATCTTTTATATAGTATTCAAAACTAAAAATACTTTTAAATAAAATATCTAATATTAAATTATAAAATAATTTTTTGAATTCATTTACTCAATATAGTACATTAAAATATGCATACTGCTAACTTGGGTAATTAATGGCATGACAAATTGCTTGCTATATATGTAATGTATTTCAAAATAAAACATAGTGTATGATCCTAATTATGTTTAAAAAATATTTATGATGCATAGCAATATGTGTTAAAATATTTAGAAAATGATTTCTAAGTGGTATCATTCTATACTTAAAAATTATATATACATATGTATGTATATGTGATATATGCTAGTTAGGATTAAATATAAAAGTAAAAATGAATAATCATAAATAAATAAAATCAATATATTTGACTATATACAATTTTTTTATTTATATACAGCACAAACTAATATTTTAAATTGTAAAAACATTTTTGCTACAAATGTGACAAAGGGTTAATGTATATAATTAACAAATAATATATGATAAACTTTTGTGAGAAAATAAAAATATTAATATTTTTAAAAAACAATATAAATGGCATCTAAACATGAGAAAAGCTTTAACTTTAAAGAAAAAGAAATTAATTAGAAGAATATTTAAAATTCAGTAATACTGTAGTCTGATAAGGGATATTTAAGTGACCTCCCTGTAAGTAGGACATTACACTGGTACAATGTAATATAAAACTAGTGTCTCAAAAGTTCACATATTCATACAGGTTAATCCATTTCTTGGAATTGAAAAAAAAAAAAGAGAAATGTAGACAGAAATTATATGTCAAGATATATCATGAAATTATCTTTATAATTGCAAAAAAATGAAATTACAAAAAGAGAAAATACCCAACAGTTGATCATAAGATCATAAGATACATCATAATATAAAATGTTACATAAGAATTAATGCTGTATTACCAAAATGTCTAATGGTATGTGAAGATATCCACTTTTCATATTGAGATAAAAACTGAGCACTGAATATAAATCCATACAGATAAATGCTCATTTGTATTTAAGTGTAACTATGTAATAAATATATAAACTAGATGGAAAGAACAATAAAATGTTAACACTGTATAGCCCTGAATGGAAAATTTACATATTCCCTGTTCTGTGATAGTTTCTATATTTTCCAAGTATTCTGATATTTTTATAATCATAAGAAAAGTGCTTTATAAAAGGAAAATAATTTTATATTCAAATGATACACTTTATCTTTTTGGGAACTTTTTGTTCCCTTTACCAGATGTTGAAACATTACCTCAAACAAAGGTAGATGGGTTTCTTTTCTGATCACTAGTAATTAATTCTTTTTAGTCCATGTTTTCAAGTTTTGTTACTAACATGAAAATATAATTGCCTCCAGGCGATTAAAAAAATGATACTATTGAATACAAACATGTAGGCATATCATAATTTTTAAGAACTTTTTTTGAATTAAGGGAACTAACATTTACATATTGGATAACTCTCCACTACTGCATGTAAAGCACTGTGATAATTTTTATACTTATTATATTGTGAAATTCCCATAGAATTTATAAATAGGAATTACTAACTTTATCTGATAGATGGGAAAATTAATGCTTAGAAAAGTAACTACTTTACCTAAGGTCAAACAGCTAGTAAAGGTGTATTGGAATGGAGCTCTGTTTGGTACCAAATTAACTAAGTTCAACAAAAACATATTGTGCACCATTAGCAGGTATAAAATAATATGAGACACAGAAAGGTGAATAGATGTGAACATATTATATATGGGTTATCTTTGCCTATCAGGAACTTACTATTTAGAGGGAGAACATATACTCATATTGGTTGCAAAGCAGATTATTCTTAATAATGATACCACATACTTGTATGTGCTACTGAAATATAGTGTAGTTTTATTTTGATTTCAAAATAAGATGTTATGATAGAGATGGCATTTTAGCCGGTTACGGCTGCCAGGTTGACTTTTTGTGACAAATGTAAGGGAGAACGATACAAATCATGTCAATTACAGGGCCAGAAGACACAAAGTACAAGGTCACTGGACAGTTTGATGAGAATGCTCACAAAGTTAAATATTATTCAGAGTCATTTGTGCAGAGATGTGACCTATATTTTTGAACTATATTGAATTAATAAATATTTTGTGCCACACATATGTGTATGTGAAAGGGCATTCCAGGGTCTCACATTAGTGTTCCTTTAATTTGGTGGCATACTTCTAAATTTTAAATAGGGCTGAAATTCTCTGAAGATCGTCTAGAATTTATTTCTAGTTATTTTGTGAGAGCCTAAAGCATTTTCAGTAGATTATGGCAATACTAATTATCTTAAGAAATTCTACCACTTGTTTTTCAAATAAAATATCATTATCTCTTAAATTTGTTGAATAGTTTATAAGACAATCTAAAATGTAACAATTTTCATAATGACTTAAAAATATTTTATGTACTTTAGTAAAATGATTATTAATTCCAGGACTAAGTGATCTTTCCAATGGCTCATCAAATATTATCTTTCTTATGAATTTATAATTTGCATGCTCAATTATAGAGCAATCAACCTCTCAACCCAATCTATTCTGAATATTTTAACTACGTTATGAAATAAACAAAATGTTTTTATTAAGACAATATGCCAAAATATCTATGCCAGTACTTATTCTTTTTATCAACACTTTCTTACATATATGGAAAAGAGAAACAAAACAAAACAAAACAAAACATTAAATAAATTGCATTAGAAAGCATTAATTAATGAAAAAATATGTAACTTTTCATCAATGCTCCATGTGAGCACTGCATAATTGTTAGTGCACAGATTTGGTAGTCATAATCTAAGGAGTGCCTAAAAGATTTTAAGTTATGGTAGGTCAAAAGAACCATTAGTTGGAATGTTTGGGGCTTATCCAAAAAGACATAAGATTCTTAATAATAATAATAATTGGTAATGATTATCTAAGGAATGCTAAACAAAGCTTAGCTCTTGAGTGGTTCAGATAGTCATAAGAAAACTTGATCCTAAGAGATGAGATCTGCTGGGTAAATGACTATGCTGCATGGATTATAAAAAGAAATACAAAATAGCTCATATTTCCATTCCATTTTCAGCAGTAACCAGAATTCTCTTTCACTCTCTTCTCTCTAGTGCCCTGTGGTTATGGCCCCCATGTTACTACACGGAGGTCTACATACCTATTTGGCCTCAATTTCCTCTTACTTCTCCATTCCTTCTCAATTTTCTCTATTGATTTCTCTTCATCCCAACCCTTAAATGTTGGAGTGAATCTTACATTTTTTGATTTCTACTCAGTCCCTTTGAAATTTCCTCTATCCTCTAGGCTTTAAATGCTATTTGTCTGCTATAAAATCTAACAAATGTATATTTCTGAACTTGATCTCTCCTCTGAATTTCAAACTCTCATTTCTTTCTAACTTCTGAACCTCCCCCTTGGGTGACTCAGAGTTAACATGCACCCAAATGCGCTCCTGATGGCTTTCCAAAACAAATTCTCCAAAATCTCACAACTGATTCTTCGAAATGTCATCCCCATTTCTGAAACGTGTGATTCTCCTTTCCAGTTTTTAAGAATAAGTACACTGAATCATCTTTGATCTGAGGGCTAGGTCTTTAGGTTTCTGCATTCACCAGTCATTGGACATGAGTTGCCCTGAAAAGAGGATGTGACCTAAGGTGATGCTACTCTCCAGTTTGGATGGGACCCAGCTGTGAGCTGTCAGTCACCATTATTCTCACCAGGGGCACAATGAGTGATTCCACCTCAAAAGTGATTGTGATTATAATACACATCACTGCATTCACTACAAATACCAGCTAGAGCAACTGAAAATGTTGTGTCATTTTACACCAGTTATTTTTATTATTTCCACATGGTAATTATGTCATATTTAGAGAGGAGTTGCCAAAGACTGAGTTTATGTTTTAGTCATAGGTAACTATGAAATTTACCTCTGCTGTTATATATTAAGTATAGGTGTACTCAGTGGTGGAAGGGTCATGACCACATTAATTTAATAATCTCTTACATTGCATACCCTTTGCATTAACATAATGTTGGGATAACAATGAAATATATAAACAGCAATGAAAAAATAGAAACATGGCTCTGTTTTTTAACTCCTCGGAAGAGTGTTACAGAAGTTCTCTCAGCTAAATGTGGCATGAGGAGTAAAATATTAATAATATTTTTATACCTCCTCTGCAGTCCTTTTATTAAACACCATTGAATTATTTTAAAATAATAATGTCCCAATTGTAGTGGGTACAATGTATGGCATTGTTTACAGTCTAGCTTTTTGTTAGGAATGCTGACACTCCATTTTTTGGGGGGGAGCTGGGAAGTGGGGGATTCAGGGTATATGGGGAAAAGAAACAGTTATATAGACAATAATAAATTAATGTATTAAAAAACTATATTCTATAATGAATGGTTGAGAGAATTAGGAATAATTAGCTGGAGAACTGAATAATCAGGAAACATGTAAAAAGCACCTACAAATATTTGATGAGTTTGCTTGTGGCAGCAGAGTTTAGAATTGATACAATTGGTTTCAAGTGACAAAACTATTAATGAGAGGAAGCTTCAGAAAGCAGATTTCCACTTAATATGAGAACGAACTTTGCAAAGATTAATGCTATTAAATAATGTAATTGATTTGTGGAAGAGTGGGGAATTCCTTATTCTCGAGCTATTCAAGTATAAGATAGAATATTTTGTTATAATAATATAAATAGGGCTCAAGATAAACCTCTTGGCACTTTCTTTTAAAATAAGTGAATCTGAAGCAAAATTCTGGTACTGCTCATTTAAGGAAAGAGAAACAAAGACAAAGAGACACAGGGACAGTATGATAAAATGATGGATTAAATCCATATTATTTTTAAAGTATAAGGAATAGATATATTTTAGTTCAAATTAAATCCAAAGATTATATCAACCAGAAATATGTTGTGATTTATCGAACTTATTTATCTAAATAAGTGAATGTGGTTGAGTTCAGGTTATTAAGAATCACTTCCCACTTTCCTCTGCTTCTGATATAATAGCTATGGAGAAGAATCAGTGAGCTTTTTTTATTCCCTCTGATGGACATGAATAGGGAGGAAAGAATAGCATAGCATAGCACAGAATAGTATGTGCAGGATGAGTGTTTCACTACTAACAAAGTACAATCCCTGATTAAACACAAGGGCTAGCACTACATCTGATCTGCTATCAGTTTCAAACCCACTTTTCTCTTTCTGTTTGACAAAGAGAAGATAAAGACACTAGAAGCTGAAGCTGAGCTCCAGAGGACCCATGATCATTACCAACACTCTAAAGGGAAAGTATAAATCAAAGAATAGTGTGAGCAAGGTCTTTTATGTGTTTTTTTTAATGTTTACATACTTAATGAATAGCTCTTGCTTTTCTTTTAGGTGCCTAGTACATATTAAAAAATATTTCAATTAATGCGCACAGTTGTTTACAACGAAGAGCAGACAAGGGAAAACACAAACTAAATTACTGACTTGAAACACAGAAATAATTTTGCCATAGAAACTTTATACTACATGTTAAAATTGATATTATTTATAATTTTAAATGACAATTAAGAAACTGGTCCATAAGTGTAATAGAAGATGTGTGTCTTGCAATCTTTGGAATTTCAGTTTGATTCGGTATCCAAATGCAATGGTTTATAAATGAACAATACTATCTATACAACTTTGGCTTATGAATATAATGCATAGCATCTCATTTATTTACTTTTTAATAATCTTCATAAACTACGTTTGAAATTTCTATTATAATGTTATAATCATATGAACAATTAAATTTCTGAGCAATTTTAAGATTAGATAAAGTTTAGTAAAGTTGAGTCTTGATTAAACTTATATTTTCCCTTTGGGTTAATTCACAGCTTAGTACACCCTTCCTTCCTTCCTTCCTTCCTTCCTTCCTTCCTTCCTTCCTTCCTTCCTTCCTTCCTTCTTGCCTTCCTTCCTTCCTTCTTATTTATATGTGTATATATTTTCTCATTTTTGTTGTATAATTAGCATATTTTATACATGGATATAATATGCATATCTATAAAGTTTTGACTTAAGTAATTTATGTTAATTGTATCAATTCATTACATATTTGTGAAATGTGAATATTTTGTCTTAGCAAGTACTATACAAAAGCAAGAAAAACAAGGTAATATTTACTGTTTTCATCTGAACTTTTAGTAAATATAAATATGCGTGGTATCAATAATCAAATGCATTGGAATTAATTAGTCTCTAAAAGACAGGTTATTGAGGACAAAAAAAGAAACATGTTGACCTTCATGACTCAAATAAATATATATATATATATATTTTAAATAATATTTACCTGTTAATTATTCATATATTACATTAAATAAAAACAAAAATTTTACTTACAAACTAAGAGATAATATAACAATAAATGTGACATGAGTATTGTGTTATGTGTGTCTGTGCTATATAGCAACAAATAGAATGAGGGCTTATACTAAATTATTTCCCAGAATTCTAAAATTGCTTATGAATTATTTACATGTTTTAGTTCAAAATTATTCCTCTAAATGAAATTAATATAGCAAGCACAAAGATCTAAATACAATTTTAGGTATTTATTTTTTATTTTATTTTAAATGTATAAAATGTACTCCAAACTAAACCATACTCTTGGGATACAGGGGAATAAAAAGGTCATGATCATTAATCTTAATAAAATACTAAGAAAAAAAGAATGACATACCTATTAATGTGTTTTCCACCAGGGAAGAATAAGCTGGAAAGATGTACTTTGTATGAATGTAGGTGACATTTATGTCACTCTTGACACAAGAAAGAATTCAGGTACTTGTATTATTATGCATAAGCCTATTTTACCTTTCCAATTTTTAAACAGGAAACAAGTTGTAATGATCAGAGATATTCCTTAGTAAGCTAAGAAATAGAAACGTACAAAAAACTTACGTTTTCTGCCTATTATGTGTGTCTCTGAGCTAGTATAAAAATTTAATCATTTCCTCAGATTATTTCTCCACTGTGAATTACCTAAATTAAAATATATTCTTTTAAACTGAATTAAAATTATTTGAAAATGTAAAGTGATGTAGAAATTTGTAAATTTTATGAACAAACCTGTATTTGTTTGAATTCTAGAATTATATTGACATGGGTTTTAATAATAGATATCTTTTATAGTTAATTGTTTGTTTCTCTTTTTTTTTAACCTCCTGAACATATTTACCTGAATTCCAAAATAATGGAATCATTCCTGACTGCAGAAACTCTTAAGTTTCCTGTAAATTTTATAGATTCCAGGACAAGTAAAATAATCCCAGAATTGTTTATGTCTTCATTTATATGCAATGGATTACCCCCTTGATAGACTAAGATATTGATACTTAAAGAAATAATTCTACTCATCACATGAATGTTTGAATTATTTGAGTCCATTACATTTATTTATACTTCTGTATTATTTCTATGTTGAATTAGAGCTAAGGGAATATAACATAATGTTTTCTATATGTAGTGTCTCCTAGTATTAATCTGGCCCTGTTAGGCTTTTATGATCTGTACCATTTTTGAAAACACAAGTAAAATTATATAAATTCTTTTCAAGCATACATCTTCTATTATGGTATAAACTGAGAAACACAAGTAAAAGTAATGAAAACTTTAAAGTATAACTTTGGTAAAGATTGTCACCTATTTGATGAGCAATCATGTGGTTCTTTTTAATTTGCTTTTATTTAATTGTGATTTTTAATGTATATAGCATACTCCAGGAAGAGTACAATAGAGTTAAAAGACAGTGATACCTCATAGTACAAAATTTTGCTCCTATCTGCCACCTTATACTTCTTTCATGATATAATATTTATGTAATAAATAATCAAAATGATGGATATTTCTCTTTATTTCTAAAGAGAGATAAGCCAGCTCTCTTGTTTTTGATGTTTTAACTAAGGTGGCAAATAATACTCAATAGCTACTTAGCAAATAGATAATTAATAGAAATTACATTTTATTTTAGTTTAACAAGTATTAGTATACTGTAATTGTATGTAATTGTAAAGACTTTGGTAACAAAATGTCTTCTAGTGACAGAAACCCAGTATGTGCTAGCTTGCATATAGAGTAGAATTACCAAAAGAATACTATATTATCTACATAATTTTTAAAATGGCTTAGTTTTTTCTCAGTTTTGAGAAGGACTCCTACATCGAGCCTCAGGAACAAAGGCATAAAAATCTACATATCAACATCTTTCTCTGGGCTTTTATTCCTGGATTACTCCAAACAAACCCTAAGTTTTTGGACTAATTACTTAGAAGAACAAAGTTGCTATCTATTGAGATACAGAGGCCTGCAAAAAGAGCTCTCTGGATGGGGGCAGTGGTCACAAATCATGCACTGTATTTAGGACATGCTGAGTTTATAATCATCATCCCTCACTTTAACTGATGCAGTAGCCTACAAACTGGTCCACTTGTTTCTACCCTTTCCTCACATCCATTACCCCCACAGTATATTTTCACATTACTCATAGTGAGATCTTATTGAAACTAAACTCAGATCATGTCAGTTTTCTGCTCAAAATCTTACAATAGCTCTTTATCTTACTCAGAGTAAAAGCTAACGTCTTGGCCATGGTCTAGAGGCCTTTCATGATCTGGCTCTCCACTACCTCTTAGAACTCATCTCTGATACTCTCCCCTTAAACACTCAATTCCTGCTTCAATAGCTTTCTTATTTTTCCTTGAACAAACATACTCCTAACCTAGGGTCTCTATACAGTTATCCTTTCTGCCTGGAAGGACCATCCTCCAGACGTATTCATGGGGAAACTGCTCACCTTACTCTCTGTTACCTGCTTAAGAAGCTATTTGAAAGAAGAGCCCATTTACACTATCAACATTCCCCTATCACCAGACGTCTTAAACCAATTTCACCATTCTCTCTATTTTCTTTTCTCCTTAACCTTTATCACTTAACATACTATGTGGTGTCTTACACTATTTATTATTTATTAAGTTAATATTTTTGAATATATTTGTAAGACTGTATTTACTAACATATAAACTCTGAGGAGACTCCTTTTCTGTTTAGTATTGTATCACTAACACCTAGAAAGTACCAGCCATTTAAGAAATATTTTTAAAATAAATTAATTAATAAGTTTTAGATACATCTATTAGTGAGCATTAAATTCAACTGCAATAAACAATAAATTTACAATGGCTGTAACAATATAGGTGTTTATTTATCTTTTACATAAAACCACTCCTGAGGGGCTAACTTTATGGCTCAAGAAATATTAATATCCCAGTTCCTTCCATCTTTTCTGCTACTTCCCTCAATATGTGGTTTCTAGTTAGGAGTTCTAAATGGTGCCTGCATTCATAATCTGGGCAGAAGAACAAGGAACATGATAAAAGGGGGCACACACCCTACATTTAAGTTGCTTCCTAGAAGTCGTGCATACTAATTTACTTTATATTTTATTTTATTGCCCATGACTTAGTCACCTTGTCACATCCAACTGCGAGAGGTTGGGATATGGAGTTCTTATTCTAGGAAGCTCCATATTTCTATCACAAAGAAGTAAAAAGTGAATATTTGTTGACAACTCACCATCTTTGTCACAAAATCCAAATTTTGTATATGGTAAGTGAGCACTGGATATAAATCATATAAAACTGTTTATACTCAGCGTCAGTCCTGGTTTACACATGTTGTC
Organism: Aselliscus stoliczkanus; assembly: GCA_033961575.1. NCBI lineage: Eukaryota > Metazoa > Chordata > Mammalia > Chiroptera > Hipposideridae > Aselliscus > Aselliscus stoliczkanus. The sequence continues at coordinate 66,078,325 of CM066736.1, forward strand.
ACATAATAATTATGTTCGCATTCAAAAGTATTATAATTTGAGCAAAAAGTTACAGTCATCTTAGATATTAGGACTGCAGGTCAGCGGAAATATCTGGGCTAAAAATGTATTTCTGGGAATCAATAACACCATAAGAAATATGAAAGAGTTTGAGCTGACTTAGGGAATTTGTATATAGATGTAGAAAAGCTCCTACAACTGAGCTCCAAGGTACTCCAAAATTTAGAGGTCAAAAAAGAATGGGAAGCCAGCCAAAAAAGGCAGAGAAGGCAAACTAGTTAAGTCAGAGAAAAATCAAAGGGAAGTCGGTGTCACAAAGGCCCAGGGGATACAGTGTTTCAGAAATAACTATGTAAATAATCTTGATAGATGAGATAAAATGATAACTGAGATTTTACTAATGGATTCGACAATGTAAAGAAAATTATTGGTCCTAAAAAATAGCTATTACCTAGAACGATCACCACAAAATGGAAAACAAATAAGGAAATGGAAAAAATAAGTATATGATTTTTAAAAAGTTTTACTTTAGCAAAGAAATAAGGGAGTTAAGGTAATATCAAGGAACTTTTTCTTTTTATTTTTAAAGCTAGGGTATTTCAGCATGTAAGTATATTGAAGAAAATGATTCAGTAAAAATGAAAATGTAATGATGCTTGGAAAGGAGGTAGCAATTATAAATAGATGCCTTTGAGAAAATGAGATGCAATCTAGTGAATATGCAGAGAACTGGTCTTATAAAGAAACCCACTTTTGAAAGAAGAAAGACCTACCAAATGAGGGGGTTCAGATTTCATGGTGAAAGCATATGAAAGCCTTCTGATTTTTTTTGTATTGGTTCAGCTGTACAAAACAATACAATAGTTAGACATTTACACCCCTCAGAAAGTGATAACCCCTCCCCCAATCTACTACCCCTCTGAAATCCTATATAGCTGTTACAATTCCATTGATTCTATTCCCTATGCTGTACTCCACATCATATATATATATATATATATATATATATATATATATATATTTAACATTCATTATTATTCAGCTTCAGCTTAGGTGTACAGTGCAGTGGTCAGGCATCTACAAAATCCATGAAACGGTCTACCTAATAAGACAAGTGTCCATCGGATACCCTACAAAATCTTTACAACATTATTGATTATATTCTCCAAAATGTCTTTTGTATCTCCGTGGCAATCTTGTGGTTGCCAATTTGTGCTTTCTAATCCCCTCCCCTTCTCCTTCATCCCCACCTGTCTCACATCTAGTAACACTCAGTTTTTCTCTATATATCTCTGAGACTGTTTCGTATTAGTTTGTTCATTTATTATATTCTTTAGAATCCACATATAAGTGAGATCATATGGTATTTGTCTTTCTCCATCTGACTTATTTCACCTGATTTTTTTCTCCTTAAGTAAGGCAAAGTATCATTAGTTAAGAGTGAGGAAGAAACATGGGAAAACGTAAGAGGAAATAGAACTGTGAAAAAATTTTCTAGGTCAGACCTTGCTGTTCCAAGGGAATCTGAGAGTCAATAACATTAGTGTCACCTAGAGCTTATGAGACATGCAGAAGCTCAGGTATCTATCTCACCAAATTTTCAGAATCTGCATGTTAACAAGATTTGTAAGTGATCTGTGTGCACATTAACTTTGAGAAGCACCAGTCTGAAAGAGTAGGAGAGCAAATTGATGAGGGAAATGCAGTAGGATTGTTCAAATGATCAGTTGCCCTTTTTCAGTTAGTGGTCATGATTTCAGTGAGGTAAGATTTGGTTAGCCTTTTCAGCCAATGTCCTAATTAAGATCTCCTCTCAGACATATTTTAATCGTTTCAAATGTAAGCCCAAAACAAAATCTGTTCCCCACTAATCTTCCCCATCTCAGTAAATGGCACTACAATCTGCTGTGCTATTCAAGCCAAATCTTGATAAATCAACCTTGATTCATTTTATGTTCTCCCAAATATATCCTCATCCATTAAGAAATCCTACGAGCTCCACCACCGAACCCTACCAAAATCTGTTTCTTTTCACCTTCTCAGGGGCTATGCTAGCCTAACCTTTATCAACTCTTCCTGGATGATTTTAACAGCCTCCTCATGATCATCTTTTTCCCACTTCTGAAGTGTGATAGTGACTTCACATTTTACGAATGATAAAAAAATAAAAAATAAAACACTAGCTGGAGCAACCTAAAATTTTAGTGGACTTACAAACACTCTCTGCTGAGGCATAATTATAAGAATTTGGGTTGGTTTGCACTGAGAACATAAAGATAAGACTGAATTTGAATTTGGGAGGAAGGTAATTTGTTTTCTAGCTTTAAGTATTTGAAGGGCAAATAATCACTAACATTTTCTGAGTGCCAAAGAATCACACTGGGTGAGGCAGTAGAAATCCATTATCTCCATTTCTTAAAATAACACTTCATGATAGTTTCTACTTCATTACAACCTCCAAGGCCATGAAAATTAGAATTCTGTCCACAGGGATGATATAAGAAGTAACTCACAGTCAGAACAATTTAAAGACTTATGTGAAAATGCCTAGCTGAATGTCACTTGAAATATTCAAGCATAGTAAAGATAGCCACTGGCAGGCATGCTGTGGAGAGGATTCAAGGATCAACTGGGTAGTTGGACTAGAAGAGAACTAGAGTTTATAGTATAATTGCATCTGTATCATCACAGTTCTGTTATTCATTGAAACCTAAGATTCTTTGCCAGAATGAAACTGAGTGAATCTATATTTGGAGCAATGTGTAAAACATTCTATAATGTGGGCAATAAAAATGAGTTTCCACCAGATTTGTAGGGGGCCATCAAATTACTAGGAAGATGCAGAAGTGTCTGAAATTTCAAAAGAGTCTTCCAGTTAGGTCTGTGGTTGTTAACATCTCATCAATGACATCAGAGTTGGAAGGAAAATGAAAGTGGGGCCAAACCAATAAATTCATTACACAAATTAAAGAATTTGTTAAAGTCCACACAATCAGTAGAAACTATATTTCCTAGTAACTAGGCCAGATGATAATTGCATTATACTATACTGCTCTACACTGAGATAATCCATATACCATTTACCCTTTGATGATTTAATTTCCTGAAAACTCTTGCACAGAGTAGGTTTTTTTCTCTTTCCCAGGTTCTAACCACACTTAAATACTTTGTATTTATGAAAATGTTCTCTCTCTCTCAAGATTCTCTGTCTCAAATATGCTTTCTTTTGCCTAGACTACATTTTATTGCAAAGTTGTGCCAACATACACAATGCTTCAAATGAGCATTTAAAAAACATATATATATATATATATATATATAAAATAAATCATCACCAAAAGTTTCTAACTTAAAAATAAAGAATTACAAACAAAACTAGATTTAAAAACTGAAGAAAACATTTAACAAACCAGAAGATAACCTTAATAAACTAAAAACTATAAATATCTTCACTGGGATATGAGCAGATAAAGCATCCATAATAAAGTATTAGATGCTATGTAAATATTAAAAAATGAGAGACAAAGAATCTAAACTTGAAAACTGAAAATAAGATAACATAAAATACTGAAACCATACGGTTGGAAAAAGAGTTAAGTAAATTTTTCACAAAATAGAATTTTTAAAAAAGAAACAAAAATAAAATAAAGAAAATTAGGTGATTAAATTAGATATTATGTCCAAATAAGGAAAACTATTCTGGAAAAAAAAAGAGAGAGAGAGAGAGAAAATTGTTCAAGAAATAAAAACATGAAATTTCTCAGAATTGTAGAACAGAGATTTCCAAACAAGATCTCCTGTTGAAAAGTCCTTCTCATAAAATATGTCTGATGTGTGTGTGTGTGTGCGCGCGCACGCGTGTGTGTGTATACTTCACAATGACATAAGACTTTACAAAAACATTTCTGTCAGAATAATTAGAAAAATATTTTCTAACCTAAAATTAATAGCTAGCCACTCTATCAATATAGGCAGTTTTAGATATGTAGTGCTACTAAAATTATTCCATCTATATATCTTTTCACAGGAACTTACTAAAAAATATGCTTCCACCAATACAAGTAAGCAAACAAAGAAAGGCAATATCATGTAATCGAAGATATAAGAGATCTATCTTATACAAGAAAAGAGACAAAAGTTCCCAGGATGACAATAAAAAGAAAATCTTAGGAACTCAGTGATGCAGTAGGCCAAGAGAAAACCTGTCCAGATAGGAGTAGCAATGTGTAGGGCTTTAGGGATGCATCTCCAAGAATTAAAATGGAACCAAAGAATTAGCTGATGTGATTGATCATAGAGAGATAGATTTCTTGGTTCTATTAGAGTTTAGAAAATAAATATCTTTGATTTGACAAAAATGTCCATTGTGCTTATGATATGCTTCAGGTACTGTACTAGATGCTTTAGAATATATCAGTGAACAAAAATAGACAATTATATCTGTGCTATTAGAGCATGTAATCAAGAAAAACAAATTGGTTAGGAAATGATTAACTCTAAAAAACAAAACAAAATGAAAAACTGTCCAAGAAAGAAAATGTAGTCATATTACAGGACATGGAACTAAGAACAATCTTTACATAGCCATAATAATTTATATACTAAATTTGATTTAAACAAACATTATGTTAAAACTTTTTTATATTGATTCATTGATTGATTAAAGGAATGACGTTAGGCCATAAGGAAGGGAAATCAATAAACGTATGTATAAATGGGAAAAGGTGTGTAAAATCTACATAAGCATAAATGCCCATCCCCAATCTCTAATGTGTATAACCCATTATATGAGCAGTCTCCTGTGGAGCTTGAACTAGCTCTCTCTCTGAGTCCTTCTCCACTCAGACCCACAGGCAACTGCTACTCCAGCTAGCACATAAAATAATATGTAGTTGCTATGCAACTAAATGATCTCTAAAATCAGTTTCTAAATCATACTTTATAAAAAGGATTTAAATACTAGAACATAAGGTCCTTGATGTTTGTTGATTTATTGATGATAGCCCTCTGACCAGAGTGAAGTGGTATATCACTGTGGTTTTTATTTGCATTTCTCTAATGATTAGTGAGGCTGAGCATTTTTTCATATGTCTGTTAACCATCTGTATGTCCTCTTTAGAAAAGAATGTCTCTTCATGTCCTTTATCCATTTTTTAATTGGGTTGTTGGTTTTTGTTTGTGTTGCGTTGAATGAGTTTTTAATAAATTTTGGATATTAACCCCTTATCAGGTGCATCATTGCAAAGTATCTCCCAGTCAGTAGGCTGCCTTTTGTTTTATTGGTGGTTTCCATTGCTGTGAAAAAACTTTTTAGTTTGATGTAATCCCATATGTTTATTTTTTCTCTCACTTCCTTTGCCCAAGGGGATATATCCATAAAAATATTACTAAGGGTAATGTCTGCAAATTTGCTTCCTAATTTTCTTCTAGGAGTTTTATGATTTCAGATCTTACATTTAAGTCTTTAATCCATTTTGCACCTAGAGAACATTGTTCAAAGTGAAATAAATCAGATGGAGAAAGACAAATACCATGTTATCTCATTAATATGTAGAATCTAAAAAACTGAATAAATAAGCCTACTAATCAGAAACAGTCTCAGAGACATAGAGAAAAAATGTAGGGTTGCTAGATGGGAGGGGTGTGGGGATGAGGGAGAAGGTGAGGTGATTAGAAAGCACAAATTGGTAGTCACAATATTGCCATGGGGATGGGCAAGACAGTTTGGGGACTATAATAAAAAATGTAAACATTTAGTTGGGTCTCAGATGGGCACTTGTCTTATTAGGGATACCACTTCATGAACAGTGTAGGAGCCTGATCACTGTAGTGTACACCAGAAGCTGAAGCTGAATAATAATGAATGTCAACTATAATTTAATATATGTATGTATAGTCACAGGATGTGGAGTACAGCATAGGGAATAGAGTCAATGTAATTGTAACAGCTCCACAGTATGTCAGAGAGGTAGTAGATTGGGGGAGGGGGTTATCACTTTGTGAGGGGTGTAAATATGTAACTATTACATTGTTTTATGCACTTGAAACTAATAAAAAAACTTTTTTTGAAGGATATAATGTTCTATGAGAGAAAATGTGGCAAAATTTGAGGAGGGTCGGGGTGGTGCATATGAGAATTATGGAAGATAAGGATGGAAATTAACTTGGGATATAATTTGGTATGTTTTTATTTTTTAATGGAAATTATTACAAGAAAATTTACTTGTTTGAAACGAAATAGGTGGTTATTTTCAGCTAAAAAATCCAGTTAGTTGCAAAAAGCAAATCTAAAAGCTTTCACAAGGACTTTACCATTTTTTTCTGAAGCCGTAAAGAGGTTCCCAGTTATCTTTGTAGTTCAAATTATAGAGTTACATTCTTATTACAGACTAATCACAGATCACTCTGATACATTTTGTATTAATAGAGCAATATGTGTATTTTGTTGTTTTTATACAATCATTTTAAGATTTAATAAATCTATCTTTCTATATGTCAAATGTGTAAACTTGAGGTCTTATTGTGATATTATAATAATATTTTAAGTACTAATAAAATAAATAATTTCTCTCTATTCTACATTGTGACTTTCAAATTGACATGCATGAGATACTTAATGGGAATCATTTGATTTGTGAAATATATACATAGATGTTTATTTTAATCCATGATAAATATTATAAAATATCCAATATTTTTTTCAAATAAATTCCTTGAAGAAAGAAATTACACTTTTCATCATTTTAAAAGTCAAATATTTTTTAAAAGTCAACTACTTAGTCTGATTTATTTTTGCATGACATCATTATAATGTCCTTTTATTTGCATCTCATTCCTCCCCACCATCTTCTAAATGATAATTTGAAAATTGAGGCTTCCCTAGATGAAATAAAATCATTTTGGCACACTACCTCTTATCCATTAAAAAATAAGATAAGTTTAGAATTAAGTGTGTTTTGACAAAACAGTGCAATAAAACCAGCTTAATTTCTCATGTTCCAGAAAGTGAAGTTTAAATGAAATCTTGTTGTGAACCTGTTGTGAGTTTGTTCAAGAAAGTGTATATTGTTATAATAGCTTATTAATAATTATGACTCTGCAGAAGATGTATCCTTAGGGTATTAATTTAACTTTCCCATAAGCAGGATTAAAGTCCATGTTCATCTATGACACTTTTTTATATTGCCAAAGATTAAAGTCTATCATGACAAAAGCTTTTTTCAAATAAACATAGTAAGAGTACTATAAATGTAATTTCTGCCTTTATTGAAGAGTTTCAGTTATAATACATATGCCATTAAACTCATCTTGTACAACTCCCAGTATAGAAGGGAAACCATTTGAATTGCATACACATAACCTCTTAAGCTACAAAGCCTGCTTACAAATGCTATGATTTCGATGCATTTAACTTTTCTACAAACCCAATAATCATTCGAGGATCGAATCTGGCAGCTAACAATTTGCCATTAAGCATTCTGTCAATATATCATTCTTTTTATTGCTTTGTTATATTTCAAAAAGTGATTGAGCTAATTAAACACAACTGTGAAACTAAGCAATATTTAACTAACATTATGTGATGGTTTTGAAAAGGATATTATTATTAACAAAGACATATTTGAAATAACTCAAACCAGAGTTAAATGCATTAACCCTTTTAGTGTTAGTTATTGCAGTTGAACTTTTTGTATATAGTATATATATATGCTTTCTGCAAAATACTGAGTTACAGAGCCATATGGTAGAGAGCTTGAAAATGTAGGTACTTTTTCAAAGTTAAAAGAATAGTATAGGGCCGGCCAGTGGCGCAGTGGTTAAGCACTGGCTTAGGAAGCCAACGGCCCCGGTTCGGGTCCCACATATGGGGGCCAATGACACAGCCCTCAAAAAAAAAAAAAGAATAGTGTAAATATAAGTAAATCTCTTTATCAAAATGTTTATATTTTATAATGAAATTATTTTCTATGCTTTTAATTCTTGAAGGACTTGGAATTTTATTCATTATGGTAAATAAAATGTGTATTAGCAAAATTCATCTAATAAAATAAATAAAGCTAAAACAATTAAAAAAGAAAAACTTATAATAATAATATTACCTATGTACTTATATCTCTTGGAACTCCATTGATCATGGGCCTGAATTTCTGTCAGAGCTTAATAAATTTCAATGGTTGTAGGCAATTCAGCAGATAGAGAAAACTATTTTCTTCGAGTGTGCTTCAGTAATATGATACAATTATTACTGATTATTTGAGACTGTGATACATAACTCCCCTGAGGATTAATTTACCTAGTTGCAGATTGGTGCAGTACAGTTTCTACTGCTCTATTCCTTTGAGAGATGCAACTATAATTATTGCATGTGGTGTGTTCTACAGATTCTTCTTACACAGCATTGCAAATGGTTTTATTTGTATCAAAATTATTCAATTCATAACTTTTTTAATCAAATATTTTATGTATTCTCATTTCAGATTTTGATGAGTCATGAAATTTTCAAAGAAAGGCAATTAAAATAATTAAATTGGTAAGGGCATGTATGATATTGCTTGTAAACAAGCTTAGCAGTCATAAAAATCACTTTTTATCTATTTTATAATGTGTTATGTGTTGAGAATTATAATTGACCTCATTTGATAGAAAACAATAATTTGATACCATCCAGGAAATGATAAATCAGGCTATAATACTGCTTTGGTTTGCTTGTTTGTTTCTTTTTAGATACTTTCTGTCACACACAGAGGAAATTTCGGGGGGGGGGAACATGTTGAATGATTTTTTTTTAAAATTTTCTTTTGCATTTTAAATTGCTATCCAAATTCTGTGCTTCACTTTGTTAAAGGTATTTTCATGAAAGAGATTCAACAAGTCTTGGAAAACATCCAAACCAGGCAAATGCAAGACCAAAGCTCTGAAAATTGCAACAGACTATTGGTTAAAAATATTGCTCAAGCTAAAGCAATAAGAGGGTAAAAATTCTTTCAAAGTCCTTTAAAATTATGCATGCATACAACTGGGAGTAAAAAAAAGGGGGAGGGCAGAAAAAGGGACGTGAATTGGATCTTCCACCTTGGCTTATAGAGTGCACGTTGACCAATGTTTAACCACAGACTGAAAAACAAAGCAAAACACAAATCAAAGCAAGTGATTTTTATTTAAAAATGGGGAGTGGGAACATACCAGCTGGGTAGAGTGAAATGTTTTCTGCAGGAAAAAAACCATCCTAATTCTAAAGTTGGCAGGGTGCATCACAGTCTGACTCCTTTGGAGTCCATTATTACACATCGTAAAGTGAAGCCTGATAGTACGTATCCCACCCACTGATAAAAAGCTCCTACCCAGAAAAATTTTCCACTTCAAAGAGACCTTTTGGAAATGAATTTGCTTGCACAATACCAGGTGAAACTAAACTAGGCATACCAGTATTAATGAACAGACAACAAAAGGTCAGCAGATATAAGACGAAAACAGACTCTTCACAGAGATATAATAAGATAATATTGCAGATAAATTGACGGCAGAAGAAAAAATAATTCAAGAAACAGAAAAAGCTAAAATCAAAAATCATTCCAAATTTTATATGCAGATTCAAGAAAGTATTGCATGCATTTAAAAGAAAAAAGGGAAAAAGAAAGCTCTGAAAAAAATGAGTAACTCAGCAACAAAAAAGAGCTATTAGAATTTATGAAAATTATTGCTAACATAAAATGATATTATAAGGTGTCTCAGATAATAAAATATAGACAACATAATTCAGAATAAAGAAATGAAATATCTTAAAAAATGCTTAAAAAACAACAAAAGAGGATGAAATTAGGTAAATAATTAAAAGTGAAGTAAAATGGGACAGTCCAGTATAATGGAAGAATAGACAGATACTGTGCTAACTGCCTCCCAGTATGACACCAAAATTACAAATAGTTTATACAACATTCAACCCTGGTAGTCCCCAGAACACTAGATGAACAGAACCTCTAAACGAAGAACTTAAAGAGGAGGCCACGTCAAGTTTGGTAGGAGGGGTGGAGATGAGAGAGGGCGAACCGCGTGACGGACACCTCAGCCATGGGGAGACTTCTCCGGTTCGGGGAGAGACCCTCTGGTTGCACACCAAGCTCACCAGCCCAGAGTTCCTTTGCAGGGAAGAGGAATTCCATGATAACTGGCAGTAGAAATTAGTGAGGACTCTCTTTGCCAAGCTCAATGAGTCTCAGGGCAGCTAGAGAATCAGTGGGGCCGGCACACAGACTCACTGTTGAGCACTCACCTGGTTCCAGGTGGAGGGAGTAGTTGTGTGAGCCGGGCCCAGGAGCCTGTGGGGAAGGACTGAACTGAGCACGTTTGGTGCAGAAGCTGGAGGTTTGGGGACTATTGTTCCCCTGGTGTGCAGCCTGCACGAGGATAGTATACAGGAGGGCGCTATTTTGTCAGGGTTGGGCCCTTCAACAGAGGGTCAAGTCCCTCATTGGTCTGGTGTAATAGGTGCAGGAATGCGTGTGTGCATGCATGCGCATGCAGCCTTGGATTCCCACCCTCCGCATGGCTTGTGCTGCATTGCCAGGGAAATGTCTGGTGGGCACAATCCAGCTCCAACAAGCTGCTCATTGAGTCGAGGGAGAGCGCGAGCCGCCTCGGGTCCCTGCACTCTGTAATGCTCTCTGCACTGTGTGTGCAGAGTTGCCAGGTTGGTGATTGTTTGTCAGGCTGCTCAACCTGATCTGCAAGGGGTTGATAGGGACAGACTGAGACTGGGAGTTTTCCAGGGAGTGTTGGGCCCGTGAGTTGTGTGCCTGCGTGATCCAGCCAGGGCTCTCCTGGTGATCTATCTAATACATCAAAGCAATCCCAGAGTGACAGCCAGAATGGGGAAACAAAGAAACAAGTCACAAGTAAAAGATGAGAAGAAACCTCTAGAAATGGAACTAAATGAAACAGAGGGATCCAACCTTTCAGAGACAGAGTTTAGAACACTGATGATAAGAATGTTTAATGAGGGCTGGCCGAGTGGCATGGTGGTTAAGCGCTGGTTTGAGAAGCCAGTGGCCCCAGTTCAGTCCCACATATGAGGGCCAGTGACACTGCCCTCATAAAAAGACTGTTTAATGAACTTAGGACATAAGGAAGGATAGAGAATTCATATAAAACAATGAGTTAGAAATAAAGAATACAATAACTGAAATGAGGAACACACTTGAAGGAATCACCAGTAGAATAGATGAAGCAGAGAATCGGATCAACGATTTGGAAGACAAAAATAGCAGAACTCACCCAGTTGGGCCAACAAAAAGACCAAAGCATAAAAACCAATGAAAATAGTTTAAGAGCCCTATGGGACAAGATGAATCACCACAATATTCACATCATAGGAATACCAGGAGAAGAGAAGAAGCAAGGGGTCGAGAATGTATTTTAAATAATAATTACTGAAAACTTCCCTACCCTGGTGAAGGAAATCGACATACATGTCCAGGAAGTACAGAGGGTTCCAAACAAGCTGAACCCAAACAGGTCCACACCAAGACACATCATAGTTAAAATGGCAAAGGTTAAAGACAGAGACAGAATCTTAAAAGAAGCAAGAAAAAAACAGCAGGTTACAAAGGAACTCCTATTAGACTAACAGCTGACTTGTCTACAGAAACTCTGCAGGCCAGAAAGGAGTGGCAGGAGATATTCAAAGTGCCACAAAATAAAGGCTTACAACCAAGATTGCTCTACCTAGCAAGGCTATCACTTAAAATTGAAGGAGAAATAAATAGCTTCTCAGAAAAGAATAAGAATAAGGATTTCATTATCACCGAGCCAGCATTGCAAGAAATGTTAAAAGGGCTTTTTTAAACAAAACAAAGGGGTAAACAAGCTAACCCAGGAAGACCAGGAATACAAATAACAAACTGAGAATACATATGCACCTATCAATAATCATTTTAAATGTGAATGGGCTAAATGCTCCATTCAAAAGACAGAGAACGGCTGAGTGGATAAGAAAATAGGACACATGTATATGTTGTTTACAGATGGAATAAGATATTTTATGCAAATGGAAATGAGAAAAAAAAGCTGGAGTAGCAGTGCTCATTTTGGACAAAATAGACTTTAAAATGAAGACTACAATAAAAGAAAGAAGGGCACTATAACCCTAGTAAATATCTATGCAGCCAATATAGGAGCTCCTAATTATGTACAACAGATTTTGACAGACATAAAGACAGAGATCAACAGTAACACTATCGTAGTAGGGGACGTCAATACCCCATTGTCACCAATGGACAGACCCTCTAGATAGAAAATCAACATGTAAAGAGTGGCCTTAAATGACACTTTATACCTGCTGGACTTCGTTGATATTTTTAGAGCATTTCACCCTGAAACAACAGAATATACATTCTTCTTAAGTGGACATGGGACATTTTCCAAATTAGACCACATGTTAGGCTACAAAACAAGTCTCAGTAAATTTAAGAAGATTGAAATCATATCAAGCAGATATAAAGGAAAAATTGATGGTTGCTGGCTGGGAGGGTTTGGGGATGAGGGAGATGAGCGAGAGGGGGAAGTTTTTGGACAATGTAGGTGGGTGACTACAATGTTGCCGCAGGGATATGGGGGGCAGTTCTGGGTATGTAATTGATAATGTTGTGAAGAGACTATTATGTTAAGTGAAATAAGTCAGTCAGAGAAAGACAAATACCATATGATCTCACTTATATGTGGAATCTGAAAAACTGAATGAATGAGCAAAGTAAACAGAAACAGACTATAGAGGAAACAGAAACAGATATAGAGGAAAAACTGAGGGTTGCTAGTTCAGAGGGAGGTGGGGATAAGGGAGAAGGGGAAGGGATTAGACAGCATAAATAGGCAACTACAATATTGCCACAGGGATAGGAAACACTATTCGGGAAATATAATGTAAAAATTTTGTGGCATGTCAGATGGTCACATGTCTTGTTAGGGAGACTACTTCATGAATGGAGTAGAGGCTTGATCATTGCACTGTACACCTGAAGCTGATGTATAATATTGTATGCCAACTGTAATTGAATATATAGATATGGAATGTGGAGTATACTGTGGAAGGGAGTCAAAGGAATTGTAATAGATATGTATGATATGGGTGTGGGAGTGGGTTGGCGAACTGGGGGAGGGCGGTTGTCACTTTGCGGGGTAAAAAGTGTAACTATTGCACTGTGTTGTACACCTGAAACTAACTGAAAAAAATGTTTATATCACAATAAAAGAATTTAAAAAAAAGAAAAAAGTGAAGTAAAATGTAACTTTACCTGAACTGAAGTTACTTTTATTATGAGTAAAACTGATGAAGGTACAAAAAACCCCCAGGCTTAATCCCATGGAATTTTACAACGTCATACTAAAATTTGTTTTAAAAAGACAAGCACTAAAAGCTCCATTAAAAACATTAAGGGCCGGCAGAGTGACGCATTGGTTAAGAGCTGGCTTGGGACGCCAGCGGCCCCAGTTAGGATCCCATATATGAGGGCCAGTGACGCTGTCCTCTACAGGTATCAACAGCCACGGTGAGCGACCATCCAGAGGCCAGCGGCCAATCTGCCTCATCCAGGAAGAGCGCAATGATGATACTAACATGGGACAGTGAAGCAACGTCCTCCGCAACTAGACTGAGGAACAAAAAGACAGCAACTTGTCTGTTCCCCTTCCCCAATTCCCCAATGCTGTTCCCCTCCCCCAATTCCCCAATACAATCTTTAAAACAAAAAAACATTAACAAACAAAACAAAGAAAGTCAATTGCTTTACAGTAATACATTAAAACTGATGAAAATAAGAGATATTTAATATTTCATTTTAAGACTTTAATGTTATCATTGTAACATTATACAATGTTACAATGATTTAATTATAAAGGGTTTATAATTATATAACAATCAAAATTTAAAGAATTTCAGCTAAAACCAGAAATAACCCAACAATGCTTTCTCTGAGTAATGGGACTAAACCTGGAGAAGGATTACGTGCTTTACTCTACTATTTGAAATTTGACTGTACATATGAATTTGGATAAATAATTTTAAAAGTTTTTAATAAATACAACAGATACATTCTAGTACTTGGCGCAAGAGGTTTCAAGAGTTGTAACAAGAGCTGTACACTAATTATCCCAAGGTGGAACGTCTTAGTCAGCTAGGCCTACTATCCTATAAGCCTGGGAGACTTAATCAAGATAATTTATTTTTCACAGTTCTGGAGTCTGGAAGTCTAAGATCAAGGTACTTATGGATTTGGTGCTGGTGAGAGCTCTCTTCCAGGCTTGCAGATGGTTGCCTCCTTGCAGTGTCATAACATGGAGGAGAAAGAGAGCTCTCCTGACTCTTCCTATTTTTAAAGGACAGTATTATCATCATAAGAGCATCATTATCATGACCTAAAGTAACCCTAATTACCTCTCCAAAGTCCCACCTCCAAAACCATCACATTGGGGATTAGGGCTTCAACATACAAATATTGAATATGAATTTTAGTGAAACACAAGCTTTTAGTCAATAGCCAGGGATAATCTTTCAACAGTCTATAACAGTTCAATTTATAACCCTATCAGGGAGTTAGTCTCCAAAATATCCTCCTTCCCTCCATGTACCACAACTCTTGGAATTCATTCCCTGTGTAGTCCCATTTGTTTGAATTTTGGATGTTCCTGCAACTCAGGCTATACTGAGTGACTTCTGAGGCTAGGTCATAAGGAGTTTGTCAGCTTCTTGGGTTTCCTGCCAAGCTCACTCTTCAAATTTTCCCCCTTGAAACCAGGTTACCATGCTGTGGGAAGCCATATACATAGGTTAGGTGTAGGTGCTCTAGTCAGCTGACTCACCAAATCTCAGAGAAAATAGCCAGCATCAAGGGTTAGCCTGGTGAATGAGCTGCTTGATGTTCTGCTCAGTTGAGCTTTCAGATGTCTGTAGCCTTAGCTACTATTTGACCTCAGCTGTATGACAGACTCCAAGAAAAAAAATGCCCAAATGAGCTCAATCAATCCATGGAAACTTAACAAATAATATTATTTTTCGGCAGATTAGGTAAATGCTATGCCTCCAGCATCTCAGGGTCATACCAAAATTACAACTAAATTATAGAACAATAAACTTCAAAAATCATCTGAAAATTAGCTAAGAAGACCACCTATAAATAAGGATATAAGGAGAGGCTTTATTGAGAATAGTAGGAGGGGCAGAGACACAAAATGGGCTGACCTCAAACACACAGATAATGGTTGACATTGGGGAGGGACACCTTGGTGATGGAGATCTGCCAAGGAAGAGGGAGAGTTCCCAACCCCACCCTCACACTGGACACCCCAGACTAGGGGTCCTATCCTGGGAAAAGGTGTTACCACAACATCTGGCAGTGAAAATCAGCACAGAGTTTGTCTGCCAGACCTGGTGAGATGGAAGGTGGATGGAAAATCAGAAACCCTCTTAAACAGCCTGCACACAGACTCGCTCACTTGCAAATACTCACCCAGTCTCCAATGGCAACTGGAGAGGTATCAGAGGCACACAGGGAAAGACTGAGTTGTGTGGCTTAGAGGGCAAGGACTGGAGGGAGTAGCCATTTTCCTTGTGTAGAGCCTGCCTCAAATGCAGCCTACATAAGGGTGCAAACTTTTCTGTTGAACCCTCTCCCAAAAAGAGCCTGAGACTGCATTAGTCTGAAAGTCTGCACCTGTGAAGCACCTTGGTGATGCCCTGGGTTCCCACTCCACATAGCTAATGCTGCATCTCCCAGAGCACTCTGGGCTACTGAGCAACCAGCCCTGACCCACAGGTTGCAGAAGCCTTTTATAAGAGTGGATGGCCTGTGGCAACCTGGAGAAATTTTGATGTTGAACAGTGAGCCACAGCTTGCTCCCCAGCCTCTTTTCGGTGGTTGGGAGGGATTTGCAGGTCGAAGGTATATGCTGGCCGGCTGCAGTGTTTTTCAAAGTGGTCAGACACCACATACTGACCCAAGATCTGAATCTGCATTAACTTTGTGAAAACCACTAGGCATGCCTTGTGACTCACTGGTTCCGCCCCCTGCCCAGCTAAAGCTACATTTGCTAGAGGCACTCTCAATATGGGGTAAACCAGTCTGGCCCACAATCATAAGAAGCCTCTTAATTGCCTGAGCCTTACGGACATCCAGCTGGTGGCAACAGGAATGAGGACCCTGGGCCTTTTTCTGAGCTGTCCCAAACCCAATACTGGTGGCAGCCAGACAAGGTTCACAGGTGGCCACCCCACATGTCTCCAGGTCCAGCACAGCCAACCACATATAGCTTTGTAGCTCCTAATAGGTATCTGTGGACTGATTAAGATAAGACTGAAATTGGCTTGCATGGCAGCTCCTCCCAAGAAACACCAGAAACAACATACCCAAAGGCCAGCTTCAGTCCACACCAGAGTACTACCTGGATAGCGCCACAAGCGGCTCACCCAAAGGGTGGTCTCAACAGGCATAAGAGCCCATAGAGGCAAATCTCACTCTGAAGGTATAGCCCACACATAGCAGGTCATACATTGTCAGTTCTCACAGTCAGTTAACCTAGAAGTCAATCCCACCCACTGACCCACCAAGAGCAACCAAGGCTCAAATACAACAGGAGAATTCACACACACACACACACACACACACACACACACACACACACACAAACTCAATGGACACTTTTGGAACAGATACACAGGAGATAAGGGAGACTGTGCCACTGGACCACATGGACGCATATTAGATAAGGATACACAGCAAAGACTAAGAGACTTTGGAGTTCTACCCAATATAAAAAAGCCAACACAGAAAGGCAGTCATTTTGACAAAATAAAGAAACCTGTCCCAAATAAAAGAACAGGAGAAAATTCCAGAACTAGAAATAAATGAAATGGAGGTAACCAACCTACCAGAAACAAAGTTTAAAACACTAGTTATAAAAATACTTAATAAATGCAGTGAGAATTTCAACAAAGAAACAGTAAGCATAAAGGACATAAAAACAATTAAATAAGAACCAGTCAAAAATAAAGAATGCAATAACTGAAATGAAAAATACACTAGAAGAAATCAACAGCAGATTAGATGAAGCAGAGGAACAAATCAGGTACATAGAAGAGAAGACAGCAGAAAACACACAATTAGAACAACAACAAAATCACACAGAGTTTAAGAACCCTGTGGGACAACATCAAGCATAACAATATTTGCATAACAGGAGTATCAAAAGGAGAAGAGAGGAAGCAAGAAATCTAGAACCTATTTGAAGAAATAATGACTGAATACTTCCTAACCTGGTGACAGAAATAGACTTATGAGCCCAGCAAACACAAAAGTCCCAAATGAGATGAACCCAAACAGGCCCACAACAAGACACATCATAATTAAAATGGCAAAGATTAAACACAAAGAGAGAATTATAAAATCAGCAAAATCAGCAGCTAGTTACTTACAAGATAACTCTCAAAAATTGATCAGCTGATTTCTCAACAAAACATTGCAGGACAGAAGGGAGTGGCAAGAAATATTTAAAGTGATAGAAAACAAGGGCCTACAACCAAGACTACTCTACACAGCAAGGTTATCATTTAAAATAGGAGACATAGGGCCAGCCGAGTGGCGCGGTGGTTAAACGCTGGCTTGGGAAGCCAGCGGCCCCAGTCCGGTCCCACATGTGAGGGCCAGGGACACTGCCCTCAAAAAAATAAAAATAAAAAAATTGGAGAGATGAGCTTTTCAGTCAAGAAAAAGCTAAAGGAATTATTTATCACCAAGCGAGTATTACAAAAATGTTAAAAAGACTTCTTTAAGAAGAAAGTGAAAACATATATGCAAACAAAGATCAAAATATGAATAATAAGATGGCAATAACTATGTACACATCGATAATCAAGTTGAATATAAAGTCTATATATAAATATATAGACTTTAAATTGGAGACTATAATGAGACAAATAAGGACATTACATAATAATAAAGTGATCAATCCAACAAGATGGCATGACTCTAGTAAATATTTATGAGCTCAACATAGGAGCACCTAAATATATAAAACAAATATTGACTGACATAAAAATCAGAGATCATCAGTAACACATCATAGTAGGGGACTTTAACACCCCACTGACAACAATTGACAGACCCTCCAGACAGAAAATTGACACAGAAATAGTGGTCTTAAATGACAAACTAGACCAGATGGATTTAATTGATACTTTAGAGCGTTTCACTCCAATGTAGCAGAATACACATTCTTTTCAACTGCACATGGAACATTTTCCAAGACAGATCACATGCTAGGCCACAGATACCTTGAGACAAACGAAAATGAAAACACAATGACTCAAAACCTAGGGACATAGTGAAAGTGTCCTAAGAAGGAAATTCATAGCAATACAGGCTTACCCAAGGAAACAAAAAAAAAAAATCTCAAATAAATAGTCTAACTTTACAACTAAGGGAACTTGGGGAAAAACAAACAAACCCCAAAACAACAAACACAAATAACAAAGCCCAAAGAGTGAGTACAATACAGAAAATAATAAAGATCAGAGAAGAAATAAATGAAATAGAGGCCAAAAAAGAAAAAGAAAAATTACAAAAGATCAATGAAACCAAGAGCTGTTTTTTTTGAAAACATAAATGAAATTCACAATTCTTTGATGATAGTCTTCAAGAAAAAAGTGCAAGGGCCCAAGGAAATAAAATCAGAAATGAAAGAGAAGTAACAACAGACACCACAGAAATACAAATAATTTCAAGAAAATACTACAAGCAATGATACACCAATAAATTGGACAATCTGACAGAAATGGATAAATTCCTGGAAACACACAATCTTCCAACAAGAAAGAGATAATCTGAACAGATCAATTGTTACCAACAAAATTGAATCAGTAATCAACAAGGCCCCCCCCAAAAAAAACAAAATTCCTAGACCAGATGGCTCCTCAGGTGAAGTTTATCAAACATTCTAAAAAGAATTAACACCTATTGTCCTCAAACTATTTCAAAAAATTCAAGAAGAGGGAAGACTCCGAAGCTCATTTTACAGTGCCATCATTACCATGATTCCAAAACCAGACAACGATACCATAAAAAAAGGAAACTATAGACTGATATCCCTAATAAGCAAAGATGCAAAAGTCCTCAACAAAATATTAGCAAAGTGAATTGAGCAATACTTAAAAAGCCTCATACACCATGATCAAGTGGGATTCATTCCTGGTATGTATGGTTGGTGCAATATCCACAAATCATTAACATAATACACCACATAAAATGAAAAATAAAAATCATATGGTCATATCAATTGATGCATAAAAATTGTTTGACAAAGTCCATCACCCATTTATGATAAAACCTCTCAGAAAAGTGGGAATAGGGCCAGCTGAGTGGCTCAGTTGGTTAAGAGCTCACTCAAGAGTGCGAGCTCTGGGCAACAGTGTTGTAGGTTGGATTCCTGGCCCAAGCTGAGCAGTTGCTGAGCTCCCAACAGGTGGCAGGATGGCCCACCTAAAAAAATAAAATAATATAAAATAAAATAAAATACTTTATTAAAAAAAAAAAAGACAAGTGGGAATAGAGGGAACATACCTCAGCATAATGAAGGCCATATGTCACAAACCCACAACTAATACACTCAATAGGGAAAATTTAAAAGCATTCTCCTTAAGATCAGGGTCAAAAGAAGGATGCCCACTTTCATCACTTTTATTCAACATAGTACTGAAAGTTTTAGCCACAGTAACCAGAGAAGAAAAAGAAATAAAAGACATCCAAATTGGAAAGTAAAAAGTAAACTGTCATTATTTGCAGATAACATGATATTCTATAGAGGGAACCCTAAAGAGTACATCAAAAATCTATTAGAACTGATTAATGAATTTGTTAAAGTGGCAGGATACAAAATTAATATTCAGAAATCAGTTGCATTTTTATATATCAATATCAGAGAGAGAAATTAAGAAAACAACCCCATTTACAATTACATACAAAAAAAATGCCTAGGAAAAAATTTAACCAAGAAATTAAAAGACCTGTACTAAGAAAATTATAAGGATTTTTAAAAAGAAATTGAAGAAAATATAAATAATAGAAACATATATCATGCTCATGGATAGGAATTATTAATATAGTTAAAATGTCTATACTATCCAAAGCAATCTATAAATGCAATGCAATCCCTATCAAAATACCAATGGCATTATTCACAGAACTAGAACAAATAATCCTAAAATTTATATGGAACCATAAAAGGCCCTGAATAGCCACAGCAATCTTGAGCAAAAACAAAGCTGGAGGTATCATGTTTATTGATATCAAATTACACTACAAGCCCATAGTAATCAGAACAGCATGGTATTGGCATAGAAACAGACACATGGATCAATGGAACAGAATAGAGAGCCCAGAAATAAATCTATGCCTATATGGTCATTTAATCTATGACAAAGGAAGCAAGAGTTTCATTGGCATAAAACCAGTCTTCAATAAATGGTGCTGGGAAAGCTGGACAAATATATAAAAAAATAAAATAAAATAACATAAAACTGGACCACCTTCTTACTTCATATACAAGAATAAGTTCAAAATGCATTGAAGACTTAAATGTAAGACCAGAAACCTAAAACTCCTAGAAGAAAATACAAGAAGTCAACACTCAGACATTACCCTTAGTAATATTTTTACTGATATGTCCCCTCAGGCAAGGGAAACAATGAAAAAAATAAATATATGGGGCTATATCATACTAAAGAGTTTCTGCACAGCAAAGAAAACCATCAACAAAACAAAAAGACATCCTACTGAATGGGAGAAGATATTTGCCAATGACACATCTAATTAAGGGTTAGTATCCAAAATTTAAAAAAAACAAACTCATACAACTCAACTCCAAAAAAAACAAACAACCCAATTTAAAAATGGGCAGAGGACCTGAACTTACATTTCTCCAAAGAGGACATACAGAAGGCCAATAGATATATGAATAGATTCTCAACATCAATAATCATCAGAGAAATGCAAATTAAAACCACAGTGAGATACTACCACACTCCTGTCAGAATGGCTGCTATCAATAAATCAACAAACAAGTGTTGGCAAGGATGTGGAAAAAAGGGAATTCTTGTGCACTCTTGGTAGGATTACAAATTGGTGCAGCCACCATAGAAAGCAGTATGGAGGTTACTTAAAAATTAATCATAGAACTACCTTATGACCCAGAAATTCACCACTGGGTGAATCCAAAGAAATCCAAAACACTAATTTGAAAAAATATATGCGCCCCTATGTTTACTGCAGTGCTAATTCATAATAGCCAGGATATGAAAACAACCGAAATGCCCATCAATAAAGAACTGGATAAAGAAATTGTACATTTACACAGTGGAGTGTAAAGAATGACATCTTACCATTTTCAGCATCGATGAACTTAGAGGATGCTTTGTTAAGTGAAATAAGTCACACTGAGAAAGACAAATACCATATGATATCACTAATATGTGGAATCTAAAGAACAAAATAAACAAACAAAACAGAAATAGAATCATAGATACAGAGAACAAACTGATGGGAGGGGGTTTGGGAGGATGGGTGAATAAGATGAAGGGATTAGGAAGTACAAATTCTTAGTCACACCATACTCACAGAGATGTGAAATACAGTATGGGGAGTATAGTCAATAATGTAAAAATTATGTATAGTGTCAGATGGGTATTAGACATTGGGGGATCACTTCATAAATTATATAAATGCCTAAACACTACACTGTACACCTGCAACTAATATAAAATAATATTGAATATCAACTATAATTAAAAACTATATATATAGTTAGGGGATGTAAAGTACAGCATAGGGAATATAGTTAATGGTATAGTAAGCCATGTATGGTGTCAGATGAATAGTAGACTTGTTGGGTTCTCACTTTGTGAGGTGTGTAAATGTGTAAGCATTATGTTGTTTTGTACACCAGAAACTAATAAAAAAAGTTAAAAAAATAAAATTTGTTTTGGGTCACTAGTTTCAGTGTAACTTATTTTGTAGAATAAACAACAAGCACTGCATGGTAGAAACTTAGCATCTGAATCTAAGTACAACTGTCAACCAATCTTTTCCTGTCAATATGTTATTCCATTTTCAAAGTTTAGTTATTATAATAGAATTGTATATTAATAAGATGTAGGCAACTACTCTTTATAAATGCTTGAACTTAGCAAGTGTAGCTTGCCATCAGGAATCAGGCAGTCCTTCAGATGGCTGAGTTCTCAGCTCTATTTTGAAATTTCCTACATAGAAATCACATCTCTGGCTAACAAACACAAAGCTCCTGTGTTGGGGTGATGGTGTGTACAGGAAAATAGCATCATGCATCTGACAAAGGAAGTATCATATTCCACAAAGCAATGTGTGGGCAAAAGTTGTGATATCCACTCAGGTCCAGTATTCCACTCCAAAGTATACAAATACTATATGCAGGAAAAGAAAGATTTGGTTTAAGGGAAATGAGAACTTAAAAGACTGTGCATCTAGGAGCAAGTCATTACTATTTAAAGTCTCCAGAAGTGGAAGAAAGGAGCTGCAATATTCTGGGCAAGACTACTTGAGAGAAGCACTCACGATGATAAATCTGCATCTAACGTTTATTTCCTTTCCTTTCCTTTCATTTCATTTCTTTTCCCTTCCCTTCCCTTCCTCCCTCCCTCTTCTTTCTTTCTTTCTTTCTTTCTTTCTTTCTTTCTTTCTTTCTTTCTTTCTTTCTTTCTCTCTCTCTCTCTCTCTCTCTCTCTCTCTCTCTCTCTCTCTCTCTCTCTCTCTCTCTCTCTCTCTCTCTCTCCTTCCTTCCTTCCTTCCTTCCTTCCTTCCTTCCTTCCTTCCTTCCTTCCTCTTTTGGTCCAGGTTTCTAAAACTGATAGACACATGTGGGATGATATGTCATCCTACTTGGGGACAGTATTCTAAAATCCAAATTCTGTTTTACTTAAAGGATGCCTAGTTTTATTTTAAATGTGGAATATGCCAACATAACATCTTGGGGTTTAGGAATTTCACTTCATTATTGGTCCTATAATATAAATACATAAGGGCACTGATTATTAATCTGATTTTATTATGCTCATAAGAAATTATTTTTTAAACCTTTATCTAAGAATGATTTTTCTAAAAACCACTTTTGGAAAGTCACAATATGGTAATCAGGCTAAAGATGATGAATTGAAAATATGCAATAATCTCCTCTCTATCTATACAAAGACTACATAAAATAAAAACTAAGATGAATGTTTAAAATGATGGGAAATCTGCAGTGGAGAGAGGCTCAAGACATTTCTAGAAAAACTCTGGAAAACCAAAAGTGGTTGTAAAATATCCTGATTGGTATGTAAAGGATCTGGCAGCTTTGGGAACTGACAGAGGAGGATATAGACAAGAAAGAGTCCACTTGGCCCTCATAGAGTATTGAGTACTCAGAGCTGAGGCTCAAAGATGATTTCAAACCATAATTGTACAACCAAAGAAATGATCAATCAACAAAATGGTAGAATAAAGATATATTTAGAAAGGAGAGGATTCAGAAATCCTTTAATTCTCCAATAAACCTTTTCACTGAAAGTAATTTGAGACTGTGATTCAAAGAAATACAAGAGAAAATGAAGAGGAAGTCAGATATGGATTACTGCAACAGCACACCCCATCCTGGGCATTAAGGGAAGTCCCAGGAAGCAGCTGCATAGCCCTGAGCCTGGAGAACAAACAGCTTCAGGATTCTAGAGCATTAGAGATGGAGCTAGGAGGGAGGCTCATGGGATAGGCTACTTTACATGATGATATGTCTTCCCCATAGAAGGAAATATGATCCATCAGGAGAAACTCTTTTTCAGGAAATTTTGACACTGTTCAGTAATTAGGAAAACGTGTATTCAGGGTGATTTCCTGTGGGTTTTCGTTTGTTTGCTTATTTGAGTTTGTCAGATATTTATTCTAAATTAATTATAAACCAGCAAGATTTTCAGACTATATTTTGAATTCTGAGTTTAAATTATTAGTTAACTTTTATTTTAAGATAAATATGAGGTTTTTGTAAAAAACATAGTTCTTTGAAATTTGGACTGAGTGTGCCTAATGTTATGTGATGAACACTTATTTAATAAAATGTAAGTTCACTGAACCATTGGATAGATATTTTCCAGAATGTCAATCAAGCTGAGAAAGTACAACTGTCCAGCACAATGAGCTAAAAATGCCTTGGAAATAAAAGCTGTAAGCAACCATAAACTTAATATTTTGAAACAAAGCAGGTTTAGAACTGAGTACCTCTGTGCCAGATTTTATACAGTTATATTCATGTCATTCATTGCAGAGCTTTCTTCAGACCTCACTGAAGAAAGGCCATTTACTTTTCTTTAGGGGATTGACCAATGCATTTACATTGTAGAGAGAAACTTTTCAGTTATATACTCAGATCTGCCCCTTCCATTCTGCACTGATCACAGGTATTACACAATGAAGCTGACATAACTTTTGTCATGGCCAGAAGCTGGTCATGATTTCTGACAAAATAGCAAAAGAAAAAAGAAAATTACCCTTTTCCCTATAACGATAAATTTCCTTTGAGAGTTAGTTCAATCGTTCTATTATAGGAAGGAGGTATATCAATAGTAGGTTCAATAACATGAATACTCTTAACTGGTACAGGGAAAAATAAAAGTGATCTCAAATTCTCACATTTTCTCTAATTACAGTCAGGCAAATTAGTCTCAGGCAGAGAATGATACGCTATATCTATTGGAGTATTTCTTGGATATATACATGATTTTTCTATCCCCATACTGTCAGAAATTTAAGTATTGGTTAGAATATTAATGTAAACATTACATTATGAGAACTTTGGGTTTTGATGATCTATGTTTCAAGAATCTGAGATATAACAATTACTTTTGCACAAGCAATTACACAGGCATTTCCCCCAAATTATATATAAAAACCTGTTACATACTTAATATATTTATTATTGGTTTAATAAATTATTATACTATTATGAAATAGTTGCATTAACACAAAGCATTGTAATAAAACCCTTAAACTAAAAGTACCCATTTTGCAGATAATTAAAGATTCATATTGGATTAACACAGCATTTTTTTTTTTTTAAAGATTTTATTGGGAAATTGGGGGAGGGGAACAGCGTTGGGGAATCGGGGAAGGGGAACAGATAAGTTGCTGTCCTTTTGTTCTTCAGTCTACTTGTGGAGGACATTGCTTCATTGACCCATGTTGGTATTGTCATTGTGCTCTTCCCGGGTGAGGCAGCTCGGTCACCGGCCTCTGGATGGCCGCTCACAGTGGCTCTTGGCAGCTCACTCAGGCTGCCAGCCGCTCACTGTAGCTTATGGCAGCCCACTGAAGCAGGGGCTGCAGCTATGAGCATGGCCGGCGACTCACAGCAGCCGAGCTCCAGGTGAAGCTGATGTTCACCATCTTAGCAGTAGAGGGCAGTGTCACTAGCCCTCATATGTGGGATCCGAACCTGGGCCCTTTTACTCAGAGCTAGTGTCCCAAGCCAGCTCTTAACCAAAGCGCCACTCTGCTGGCCCCTAATATAGGATTTTACATGCAATGTTTCCAAATGTGAGATTTCATTTTAAGGTTATAAAAACAACACTAGTAGTATGTCATAGACACATTGGATTGTCGGAAAAGTCATGATGTGTTTTTTCTGTTTTACTATTGGGTTGTCGGAAAAGTCATAATGTATTTTTTATGTTTTTCGTTGCAAAAATGAGTCATGACTTCTCCAACAGCCCAACAGATGATAGAAATTGAAAATGCAAGTGTGAAATCCATGTTATATATTCAGAAATACTCATAAAGTGGACTACACCTACAGTCTCTTCCCCTGAGACAAACCAGTTAGTCAATATTGTGCTGTTGAATGGTACATTAACCAATCTGAATTTTCATGAAGCCCAAAGGATACTCTGTAGAACAGAGTGGAACGACCCAAATAAGCTCCAAGATGATTGTGTAAAGTTTCACCAATGTGTCTCTGTCAGCTTCAGTGTTCTTACAAGCAACAATGCAAGAATAAAATTTAAGGTGAGGGTCATTCCCATTATGATTACTGAAATGCGGTAAACTACCACCTAGCAAGGCATCCCTGGCACAAAATAAGTAATAAATAAAATATTAATCTTTCTCCTCCTTCCCTCCTTATTTCCTTTCCCCTTTCCCTCCCTCCCTCTGCTCCTCTCTCCCTTCTTTCTTTTCTTTGTCCTTCCCTCACCCTCTCTACCTACTTCCTCTCTCTCTCTCTCTCTCTCTCTCTCTCTCTCTCTCTCTCTCTCTCTCTCTCTGTCTCTGTCTCTGTCTCTTTTTCTCTCTCTCGTTTTTCTTTCTTTTCTGGATATGTCCTAAATCTCAACTTACATTTTTTAAATCTTTGAGATTATTTTCAGACATATGGGGGATTATAAAAAAAAAAAAGACAAATATTTTAATACCTAGCAAGATTCAATGTCATTTATTTGATTACACAATGGCTTTTAAAAATTTACCACAATGTTTGCAATCACTGAGATACACTGTTTATGAACGGTTTTGGGATTTTTTGTGGGTTTTTTTTGGATTATAATATACATACTGCATAGTAAAGGAGAATGAAAATAGTAAAATATTTAACTCCAGAATTTAAATGATAAAAAATTAAATCTGAAACTAATGTGTTGTTAAGTGTGTTATATTATTAAAAATACTAAGTACAGTAATTTTAAGGTTCCCCCTAATTTTACATATATTTTTTAGTATTTTGGCTTCAACTTTGATGACAACAAATCCAAAACAAAAGCTAAATCTACTGTATATTTGAAAATTTTGTATCTGTTTGCCATTATCTTGATCTCTTAGTTATTGCTTAATTTTCTGTGACCTATATTTAAATGAACTTCATATCACTATTATTAAAATAAATTAATGTCAGAGTCATTCCAACTTATATTTTCTATGCGACTAGCCTGCTAGGCACTGAATAAATGTTAATTGAATTAAAGTGTTAATTGAATGACTTGAATAAGCCATGAGGTCAAATACAACTTTTGGATAGGCAATTGGCTAAACAAAGTTTTTAGGCCAAAATCATTTTGTCAAAGGGAAAAGACATATGTAGATCAAAATAATAAAAAGGTACCTATCTTAAAAATGTTCCTAAAATGATCATTTAAGAAATGCAATATAAATATATAAACTGATTTCAACTTAATGTGGCATTTCTAAATATAAAATGACATACTTGAACAAAGTAGGTGACTTGATTTATGTATCAGTTTTCTGTCTCTGCTATAAAAAAAAACCCAACAAACTTATCAGCTTAAACAAGAAAACTCTATCTCTTACAGTTCTCCAGTCCCACAAGTCTCACTGGGATAAAAATCCAGGTGTAGAGAAGGCTGTGTTCCTTTATGTGAGTCTAAGGCAACATCCACTTCCTTGTCTTTTCCAAATTCTAGAAGCTTCCATTCCTTATTTCAAAACCCCCTTCTACATTTAAAGCCAGAAATGTTGTTTCCTCTGTGCCTTTTTTCCACAGTCACATTTTCATCTGACTGACTACATTTCTGCCTCCCTCTTTCACTTTTAGGAAACCACCTGATTTATTGGGCCCACCTGAATGGTCCAGCATGATTTTCCTGCTTATCGGCAGCTGACCAAAAATCTTATTTCCATCTAAAACCTTGAATTCCTTTTTTCATGTAACCCAATATTCACAGGCTCTGGGGATTAGGATGTGGGGCCATTTTTCTGCCTATTATGCTAGTATACCTAAAATTTTAAAAAAAGGTGTGGGGAAACATGATGTGCGGATTATGATGTGGGAATTGAGGAGGGAGAACCAGTCCAAGGGTATGTTATCTAACTGATCATCGCTGCTACAACTGGACTCAGCTCTGCTAGGGACACTTGATGGGACTGTGTGGAATGCATATTAGAAGTGTCTGTCCAAAGGATGAAAAAAGCTGGTATTTATGCACTAGCTCCTATCATCAGAGTGTTAACCATCTTGCACTTCCAGTTTTGTATGTGCATCATAAAGGCTAAATAGTTTCCTTCAAACACCCTATTTCATTATGGCAGAGAAACACGGAGGCTGAAAGCTGCAGACGCGCAGTGCAGCTAGGGAAAGTTGTTGTCAGGTTATATAGGCATGTAGCCACAGCAGTCATGAAGTGGCTACATGAAGTCAATGAAAAGTGGGCCTACATCTATCTCTCTGTAATTCTTAGTAGAGTTTAGTTCATAAATGAAATGGCCTATGAAACATATATATTGGAAAAGATAAAGCTGTAGAAGTCTGATTTGTGCTTTGGGTACTGATGTCTGTTTCTTGATTTAATTATACAATAAGGACTACCGTAAATCCTCACTTAACATTGTCAATAGTTTCTTGGAAACTGTGACATTAAACAAATCAACATGTAACAAAACCAATTGTACCACATGCTAATTGATATAAACAGTTGGAGGTATGTTCCTACAGCATATTTCTGGTCACAAAAATATCACCAAACTTCTAAATAAAGAACCAGAACATTTCTAATATTGAACATTGAAATAACTGTGAGCCATACATACATTAAGGATAATTAATAAAAACATGGAAGATAATTATTTTCCAACCTGCTTATTCCAGTTCAGAGTCTATCCTGGTAGCTCTGAGCTCAGTGTGAGAACCCTGTACAGGACGCCCTTCCATCAAAGGGAGCACTCACACCCACACTCACATGCACTCTGACTGGGACAATTTAGACACGCCACTTCATGTTTTATCTTAGCCATATATTTATCAGTGGGACAAACACAATCTTATCCCCACATCTGAAACCTTCAAATCAAATTTGACTTCTTTTATTTATCTGTATAACTCACTGCAATTTCTTTGAAAATACTTTTTAATATAATTGTCCCTGTTCAATCTCCAAAGCCAACATTCTAGATCTAGGTTTTTGTCATCAAATTATTATATTAGTTAACTTTGGTCCTGTTTTCTGTAGCTTGTCCCTCTTATAATTATCACCAACATCAATAGTATCATCCTTGCTAACATTTCTTCTTTCATACCTCTTTACCTCATTCTTTCATACTTTAAATTACACTTTTTGTAGGCATTTATTAAACACTATGCACTAATATCACATATGGCTTTAGGAATACAAGCTAGGATATAACAGGCTATCTTCAAGGTAACTGTTTTCTTTTTTAAAGCTCTTCATCATGTTGAGATCAAATAGGTCAGAAACAGTTTCAACAAAATATTATAGAACTAACAATTAAAAAAAACAAACAATAAAACCAAAACCACCTCTCTCCTCAGTAAGGAAGTATAACATTCTTTAGAGTAAAATTAGTATAAAAGAGATAGTACTCCCTTCCTTTTTCACCTTGTAGGGACAACTGTAATATTTTATAATACATAAAATGTTCAACATAAATGGTTAAATCATTACAAACATTGTGATAAAAATTGTATATCTGTTTCTTTGTCAAACAGTTGTCTTTTTCCGATATCTTGATTTGTTTCCTTTTAAATATCAGTAAATGATTAATTTTCTGAATTTAATGTATTATTGAATATATATATATATATATATATATATATATATATATATATATATATGAATTAAAATATTTGTAAGTTGAATTTCTATATTCTGGGTCTTAATTCTCAATTAACCTATATTGAAGAATTTCAAGTTTAGAGGAATATGTTCTTTCTTCAATAGAAAATAGCTCCTAAGAGTTTGATATGTAATTAATAATTTATAAAAATACTTAAGTATGTTTTCAACATTCAAATACTTCAACATTTATTATCTTATTGTTAAATACTGCACATTTTGAGAAATAATTTAAATTTGTAATTTTATAGTATTGTGGACAAAGGACATGTTGTATATATAGCATTCATTCTCTGGAATTGGTTAGACATTGCTTTGTGGCCTACTTTGTATTCAATTTTGGAATCCACATGTGCTTAGAAATTTAAATATGATTTATTCTTGACCAAGGGCAGGGTGCTAGAGAGATAAAAGGCAGACAGATCAATCCATAGTAGATAAATATAGGAGTGATTATCTTTCCTACATCAATTCCTTCTCATCCTCTGTTAAACTTACTACTTGCATATTCAATTTGTTAGATCTATCCTCTAAGTTAATTTCTCTTATAATTTCCTAACGTTGGCCTTTTTGGTTTGCATATTTATTATACTCTGTGATTTTTCTGGGCTTCTTACTTCTTTTCTCTTGACTTTAATCAAATTAATATTTTCTTCATTCCCCTCCTATTCTAGATTAGAAGGTAGCCATACTTCTATTTTTTATGTCTACTTTTATATTTTTAATGTGAACATCAAGTTAATCAATTTTAATGTTAATTTTTGAAAAGAACATTGAGAGACAACTTGGCTCATTATATATTAAAATACACAACAGTTGCATTATCCCAAGAATATAATAGTGACACAGACATAGACACATAGCTATAGGAGTCAATATAGAAAGCCCAGAAAATAAAAACTGTATATGTGGGAATTTAATGTATCCAAAAATTTTACTATAACATAGTGGGAAAATGAGAACAATTTTCTTGCACAACAGAAAGAATATAAAGTATCACCTAGCTCATAGCATACACAAAAAATAATTTCACAAAAATCTAAATAGAGTAAATACTTAAACATAAAACAAAACCAAAAAGAATGAAACAAACCATATATATGGAAACACACAAAGGCACTCACACACTCATGTGAGAAATGAAAGTCAAATCTCTAAAGAAAAAGCTGGACACACTTAATTATGTGAGAGTTTACAATGCTTGGAAAACTGTTCAATAAATAATATCAAACAAAAACAAAGATTATGAAATATATGTGCACTACATATGACAAAATGTTAATATATATTTTTTGCATTTGGAATTTATATTTAACAGTTATTTAATGATTGTCTTAATATACATGGATTTTTATCAAAAATGACTCATGCCTTATAAAACTAGGGAAAAATATAAGCAAATAAATTTATATAAACATTTTTAGGACTTCTTCACATTCAAAATCTGTCTCTTCTGTCTTACTTTTTGAACTGAATTTATGGTATATATAGCTTTCTGTGCTATATTAGCATCTGTGACAACAAAAACATTGGTGATGCAGAATTTCTTTTAAACACTCATAAAAGAAGGAAAAGGCACTTGTGCTGGCATTTAAGTGGGCTTTGGAATTTTGTAAGACTGACCAACTATTTTTTTGTGAAATTTTAAGAATTAATAGAAAATATAAGTAAAATGTAGAGCTGAGTCACTTTTAAAAACACTGTTTAAATTAAAATCTAAACCCAGGTACAACATATTATAAATACCCCTGAATTCTAGTCCATTTTTAAACTGGTGCATATTATAAGCACTGCAGATTCTAGTCTATTTGTAACTAGAATCTTACATTTGGACATGTTTATGATCAAAATCCAAAAAGAAACTTAACAGAGTGATGTCAGAAACAAGGCTGTGTGAAGGGTCCCCTTTGACCTCTTCCCTTGAAGTTGCAACGAGTTGAACAGCTATAATTCAACAAAGGATTCCCTGTGCAACACACAAATACATTTGACAGATCCGTACATCGAAACATCTAAAGGTGGGTGAATCAGCCATAAAGAAAAATGAAATACTGCCATTTGTGACAACATGGATAGATCTTGAGATTATCATGCTAAGTGAAATAAGTCAGAAAGAAAATAGTTGATAACCATTTGACTTCACTCATATGTGGGATATAAAACTGAAAGCAACAAATGAACAAGACAAATGAAAAATTATAGACTCAGACAACAGTTTAGTGGTTACAACAGTTTAGTGGTTACCAGAGATTGAGGGAAGAAGGATTGTAGAAGAGGATAAAGCATGTCAAACAAATGGTGATGGAAGGAGAACTAGGTGGTGAACAAACAACACAATAGATAGATGATGTATTATAGGATTGAAACCTATATCATTTTACTAACCACTGCCACCCCAATAAACTTAATAAAAATTATTTTAAAAAGACAAATAGAAACTCAAACAATTATTATTCAATAATTCACAGAACATGAATTCCAACTGCGAATATGAAATAGAATATTTCAATCTTTTTTAGATATAGGAGAAATACAATTCATAGTAAAATACTATTACTAAATGTCTATTTGTTAAAAATAAAGGGGAGTACCTACTTTTTTCAATATTTTAGTATAAAATGTCCTTTTATATATTTCTGTTTAGAGTTGTGAATATTTAAGATTTGGAAAGAAACAAACATGACAACATATATTCTAATTAAAACTCTGCATAGTTTTTACCCAGAAATCACAGTTTGGAGAATCTAGCTTATAAAAATAAATCTATATAAATAAGAGTATTGATGCAAAGTAGTTGTTTAGTTGTCTGTTTTTTGTGTGATCTAAAAACAAAAATAAAAAAAAATGCCTACTCATAGGATATGGTTAAATGTACTGATCATCAGTTCAGGAAAAAGAAGTTATATTTCACCTGCTAAAGTGTAGGGAATTCTATGAGGAATAAATTGAGAATGTCAGGGTGCTAATAAATAGATGACATATAATCCTTTATTTTCTTCAAATATATATGAAAGTAAACTGTCTTTGTATATGTGTGTGCACTTGTGTTTTTGTAAAAACTACATATAATATATTTCCATTTAATTGAATGATCCTAGAAGAAGGATACACATCAGGTTAGAAGGGAGGACAAACATCAATTTGCATCAAATTTACTTTGGAATTTTCCATTTATTAGATTCGGACCACAGTTGACGGCAGATAACTCAAAAAAAAAAGGAAGAAAGAAAAGAAAAAAGTAGGTCTACTTAGAATTGAACTGGTCTTCATGACCAGATTAACAGTCTGTTTTTCTCAAATGCTAACAATATAGTTTATAACTATGTACAATATATATTGCCAAAAGACATAACTGCCAGAAACATATGGAAATGGTCATTTATGTTGGAGTTAGCATTTTGGTGTTGTTATATGTGCATCTGTTTATAGCAGATGCAACTTAATATTATTTTTAACTAAAGTACCCAGAAAACAAATATAACAGTAAGTAAAAATCTGCCATTCTGTCCTCAGTACACCAACTACTGCATGCTCTTTTTAATTATAATATTTCCATACGGTAGACTTGAATAAGCATGTTTTAGCTAAGTTTCATACAATTGATTTTATTGTAGCTTGTATGGTATAAGAAATTCATGATATATATATATATATATATATATATATATATATATATATATATAAATACTTCAAGTCTTAATGACAAATATTTCATTTATTTGTAATTTTCATAAAGTAATATAAGGTAATTACAACTTGTAACTCTCATATCTAATGTTATTTAAATATATTTTATTAAACACTTAAGTATGCTAACATATCTACCTATGCTATATTTATATACTGTTTTCCAAATTTTAAAACTTTTGTTTAACTAACTTGAATTAAAAGAAACTCAAGAAAATAGAAAATAATTAAAGCAAACATAGCTTAAATATTTAGCTATTTACCTAATATTTAAACAATCTAAATACTAAATAAATTGATACTTTTATATAATGAGCTTTAAGAAAAACATGAAAAATTATATATATAAAAGAATATATATATAAAAGAATATATATATATTTTTTTTCTTTTTTTTTTTTTTTGAGGGCAATGTCACTGGCCCTCACATGTGGGACCTGAACCGGGGCCGCTGGCTTCGCAAGCCAGCGCTTAACCATCGCATCACTCAGCCGACCCCGAAAATTATATTTTAAATAATTACAAATTGTCTATAAACAAAAAAGTTTAACCTCTTAGAAAAATTACATATATATATGTACTGTTTCTCATCTTATCAGAATGATAAAACAGAAACAGTCTGAAAACCTACCCTGTTGGCAAGAGGCACTCATACATAAATGGTAAGACTAAAAAAATGGAGGAAACATGGCTGTCTCTAACAAAATTACATAAGCAGTTACCTTTGAATCAGCAACCTTATTTCTGGGAATCCATACAAAAGCTGCGCTGCCAAAATATGAAATGACATATATACATGATTATGCATTCCAGCCTAATTTGCAATAATAGAAGACTGAAATCAAACCAATTGTTTACCATCACAGGACTGCTTGAATAAATTATGATATATTGGTACCACAATTACTACTCACCTATAAAAAGAATGAGAAAGATCTCTATACTAAAATAATTTCAGTATATATGCATACATTAAATAAAAATATAAAGCACAGAATGGTGTTTACATGCACCAAATTTTGTGAAACAAAGGGATATATATATTATATATATATAATATATATTATATATATATAATATATATTCACATTTAATTATATTTGCAATACTAAACACTGAAAGGATAGTCAAAAGTTAATAGAAATGATTGTTCATGGGGGAAGAAGGGTTCAGGGATGTAATAAGTCTTCCTTAAATATACATCACTATGTGATTTCTGATTCTTATGTGTTATACATTCAATAGTGTTTTATATAATTAGAAATAAAATCAAGTTAAAAAGAAAAAACTACCATAAAACTATGAACAAATAAACAATTTAGGTATCGATATAGGGACAAAACTATCACACACAAATAAGAATTTTCTTCAGTGAGTTTAAATGCAGTATTTTAAGAATGAAGAGAATTGCAAAGAAATATGAACAGCCTCTCAGTAGATTTAGTATTTGTAATATTATTGCTACTGTTCATTTAAAACTATTGTTAGTAGAATATAAGATCAAGAAAACAAATGATCAATATTATATGTCAACTATAATTTAACACATATATAGTCATGTGATGTGGAATATAGTGTAGGGATGGAGTCAATGGAATTGTAATAGGTATGCATGATATCGGGTGTGGGAGGGCAAAGGAGGGGGGAGGGGGAAGTCACTTTGTAAGGGGTAACAAAAAAATAACTATTGCATTGTTTTGTAAATCTGTAACTAATAATAATAATAATAATAAAATAAAATTTTCAAAAAAGAAAACAAATGATCAAAATGCAAGATATTTAGCATAAAAATACACAAAATTTAACAATTAAAAAAAAATTGTGATCTTAAATTTGTTTTAGAAGTAAAATCTTACATATATTTGTATGTGTGTATGTTTATATATATGGTATGATAAAAATATGGTGAATAATTAAATTAAAAAATTATTACAGTAAAAGATACATTGCCATTAATTCCCCCTCCAAATACTCCCCCTCTCTACAAACACATTTATCCCAACATTCTTGCTGCATTCTGAAGCAGTTCTGGAAGTACTCTTTCATGTCTTCAGTTGTGCTGTCATGGCTGCCTCAATGTCCTGAATTGATTCAAAATGTTTACCTGTCATGGTCATTTTGACTTTGGAGAGGAGCCAGGAGTCACATGGTGCCAGATCCAGTGAATAAAGTGGATAAGGACACAACATAATGTTTGTTTGTTTTTAATTTTATTTTTTAAATTGAGGACAGTGTCACCGGCCCTCATATGTGGGATTCGAACCAGGGCCGCTGGTTTCCCAAGCCAGCGCTTAACCACCATGCCACTCGGCCGGCCCACAACATAATGTGTTTATTTGACAGAAATTGTACCAGAAGCAATGTGTGACACAGGGCATTGTCATGATGGAGGATGATTTATGGCACACTTTAAAACACACCTTCTTTCAACTGTAGCTCACACCCAAATGACTGCACCATACTAAACAAGGTGAAACTTGTCATACACTGTTACTAAAGTTCAATGCACAGCTTCCCATATTGAAGATCCCTGCCTTTCTGTTGGATGGCCCTCGGCAGCAGCATTCAACGTTATTTTCTGATCACAAAGGAAATTCACATATTGCCTTGTCATGATGGAGGATGAAATAGACACTCAAGAAAGAGGAATTTCAAAGCCGCTTCAGAAAGTGGCAAGAATGATGGGATAAGTGTATTCAAAGCTGGACGGGGGGTGGGGCGGAGGTGGTATTTTGAGGAGGATTAATGGCAATGTGTTTTTTGCTGTAATAATTTATTTTTATTTAAACATTCACCATATCTTTTGATCTCTATATCATCTATCTATCTTCTATCTATCTAATCTATCTATCTATCATCTATCATCTATCTATCTATCTATCTATCTATCTATCTATCTATCTATCTATCTTAGTTTTGGCTCAGTTTGAGTTATTAAAAGTCTACCACAGACCAGTTTAAAACTCACATCTCATAACTGATTCAGCACTTTACCTCCTCATCCCCACTCACTCCTGACCCAACCAATCAAGCTAGGTATTCCAGGGACCTGAAAGAGCCGAGGGCCGGGGTTGACTATGTGATGCTTCACCCACTCCAATGCCTGTTGTAGCATTTAGGATACAGGCACCTTCCTTTATGTTGTGGATTCCTCTGACGTTATGCGCTGTCTGGAGCTCTAAGGGAGGAAGGCACTTTTTAAATTCACTTCACTGTCTTTGTGATCTTCTCTTTGGGCTGTCTGCCATTTCTCCACTTTCTACTGACTGCAAGTGCCTCTATATGAAAGGAATCAAAATACTAAATTTCTCATAGGATAAAAATTACATTTAGGGGAAAAAGCTTGTGTGAAGTACTCCTCAACTGCTCAGCTCCAACACTTACCAGCACACTCATCTCAGTTTCCTTTTCCAAAATTCAATTATCAATCAACTTTGTTTGGTCAGGAATCAGTAATGTGGTCTTTATTGTCTATTTGATCCACAAGAAATCCTTGAGAACTGGCTACTCGATCCTCACTTTCTCTCTCTATGGTGCCATGTCTCTTTTTTTTTATCTTTTTCCATCCTCAGGCTCAAGAAAGATCAGCAAGCACATTGGCAGATACCCCAGCAGACATTAACCTCTTAGGCCCGTGTTCTACCAGCTATCTTCGGGTTTGACAAGTAGCCCTGCTGTTTGATTTCTTCCTGTTCCTCCAGTGTATTTTATCCATTGAGAAAGTGGTTACTTTTCTGAGGAAAATATCTGTCCACATTATTAATGTATCTCTTTAGAGAATGTGGGTACTGAAAAACAGTGTCTTCAGTTCTGTGTTCATAAAGACAATTTTAGGATAGAAGAAAAAGTTACACTCAACATTTTCTTACAATGATTATGAGGATGGGAAACACTGAATTTGAGGAAATTGATGTTTGTTATAATTAGTTATAGCAGAAAGATATATAAAAATAAAGTTCTATCTTACATTAAGAAACTTTGGAAACTGACATAAATATTTTGAAAACATAGCTACAAATTTTCAGTAAAGAAAATATGTCTGCTAAAAGCATATCTAAATTTGGTAAAAGTTATGTAAAGCTGTGAGTGCTATGATACAAAAGGTAATTTAAAGTAGAAAAAGTTTCTTTATTATATTTCTAAAAACCATGAGTGTTGGAACACTTTCTCTCTCTTTGCGTTTTTGATGGACTAGAACCAAAGAAAAGAATAAATTTTACCTCACTAGACATGTTGGTAGAGATTTAAATTACAAAATTTTATTTTTGTGTAATTACCTCTAAGAAAAATTTCTAAATGTTCTTCAATCTCTGCTTTCAAATAGTATTTGACGTTGTACTGCATTTACAGAACATACCATCAAATGTATTCATAAACTCTTGTTTTGATGCATTATTTTAACATTTTATAAAACATTTCTCTTTATTTTATCTCCCCTATTTCTTCACCAATGAGAAAAATATATATTTTTAGCTCCAACTAAGAACAAAATTTGAATCATCAGTTCTTATTGTTTAGTTGTTGGTGTTTTTCAGTTCAGATTTAATAACTTTAAAAATGTAGTCTAATAGACAAAGTGTGAGAAAAAAGTTCAATCCCTTTCACAATGATCCTAATTAAGGTAACAGAAAAAGACCCTTTCCAGGATTTCACTATATTGTTTTGTGCCTGAAGGCAATCATCTTTTTAGAAAAAAATGTCCATTACCTATGAGTTCAGGAGACAAAGTTATTTTATTTTTTAAATAAATTAGGCTATTTTAGTCATCATTTCCTTAAACATCATTCAAATACCCTATCAAGATTACTTTTTAACTCACTATTCTCATTTTTATTTTTGGTGTTTTTATCAACCACTTTTACCATAGGTACTCAAAAGTATTTTAATGAATCAAAGGATCTTAAGTTATTAAATCATCCTAATCATACTATTCATGTAAGTGTCACTAACCATGTCATCATCATCTGAAAAGGATAGACTCCCTTTTCTGGTTTTACTAATATTGTCTTTCTTGTCTTTTTTTTTTTCTTGGTTGTTTTTTTCTCGTGTTCGCCCAAAGAGAAGATTGGAGCAACTTGGTTTCTGTGTTTACATGTTTTTCCCTCTTCTTCTTGTGTCCGTCCTTAGATGTATACCCAATCAATTTATTCCTGACTTACTTTCAGAAAGTTTCTTTATCACCTGGGGTTTATTTATGTAAACTATATTTGGGTTTATTTAAATACTATACACTGTCAACTAGAGTTTGAAAACCAATGACTAGTTTTTTTATCTGTTTCCTAAAACTTCAACTTTGATTTATAATGTTAAATGCCATTACTTCTAGCCACTTCCTTTTTTAGGTTATTTCTTTTAAACTTCTAGTACAGATGGAATTTTTTTCTCAAAATGACTACCTTCATTCTCCATCATTTGACACAAAGTATCTGATGTTATTTCAGTTTCCAAATAAAGCAATACACTTCAAGTTCTTCAGCAGTATACTATTTTAAAAAATAATTTTCTTTGTACTTCTGTATAATCATGGAATTATATGGCACAAAAAACTCTTATTAAGATTACATGACATTTATTGAATATCTCAAGTGCCAGATAATGAGGTAGAAGACAAATATATTTTTAAAAATCATTATATAAAGTGGTATAATAAGAGAAATAAGATTCTATATATTTATGAAGGATGTAAGCATATAGATGTAGAGGGCCAGCAGGATTGGAGAAGGTTTCTAATTGAAATTACATCTGAGTTCATTGTCAATAAAAAATAGAAGTTTGCAAGGCTAAATGGTGGGAGCAGGAGTTTCTCCAAACAGAAGGAATAGCAGGTGCAAATTCACAAAGTTGAAGGAAAATGTACATTCAAGCACTGCCAGTAGTTAAGTATAGCCATAGTATAATGTGAAAAGTGTATGTGGAAAAGATACCAAGAAGCAAATAGACAAATCAAATAAGGATACATCATAGATCTAAGATAAATACTTTGAATTTTACCTTGAATTCTAGTCAGCGAGTGTCAAACAAGTTTTACTTTTTAGAAACTTCACCACAGTAGTAAAAGGGAGAAGGAAATTGGAAGTTTAAAATAATAGATATTAGGGAAACAGGAGGTACTTTAATAAGCCAAGCAAACCATAATGGAGACCTGACTGATGGCAATGAGAATGAGTATAAAGGTGAGAGGACAGATTGAAGAGACATTAAATAAGTTTGAATAAGTCTTTGTCATCTATAGACATGTGACTAAGAAAGACAGTGATATTTTTGACTGACGGGCCACAGAATAACTGGTTAAGCTATTTAAAACAGAGAAAATAATTTTAAGGAGAAGATGTCAGGTTCAATCATAGACAAGGGATTTCATAGACAAGGAAAACCAAAAATATACAGTAAATACACATAATTAGCTATAAATGTTTAGAATTTATGTAATGGGTTGGAATAACCACTTTCAGAGCTATCCGCATATTGGTGGTAGCTGACACCACAAGAGTAAATGGTATTACACAGTCCAATCATAGGAAAAGAAGATAACTGAGTAATACAACTTTGGAGTACAACAATTTAGGGCTGGGACTTTGGAGAGCCAAAACCCTGGGTCTATTAAGAGAAGAACATTTAGCAAGGATGACAAAAAGAAATACTTAGACATAAGTGGAAGACCAGAGAAATTAATGCCATGAAAACTAAGACATTCGTTATTAGGAAATAAGAAAGCAATTTTAAGTAGACAGGAGAAGATGGTTCACGGTGACAAATACATCAGGAGTATGAGAAACATAATTGAAAACAAAATCATTGGACTCAGTAATGTGGACAGTTACTATAATCTTAGTGAGAACCACTTCAGTGGAATATCACTTAGAGAACTAATTTCTATCTGATTTCTGAAATGGTTTTCAGAGAATGAGTTGACGTCCTTGCCAATTCTCAATTAAATCTCATGTATCTTTCTCAAATTTCTCTTTAATAGAAAAATATCAAAGGGAATTTCATCACTGCCACACAACCATGATAGTGAGAGAAGTTAATGAGAAATCTGTGTTTTGTCTGGGTGTGTAAGAATATCTTTAGTAAAAGATTACATTTAGGCAGACATTATAAATATTATAATGTTTTGAACATAGTGACCAAACTTAATATAATAATCCCGATTGCATAACGATAATGGTTATTGGGAGTCTAAGCAGTCATTAATTCAACAAAATATTTGAGTGTCTTCTATACGTCAAGTCCTGTGGTAAACACTTCCATATATATATATATATATATACACATAAACACTTTAATCCAATTATCTAATAGTAAACTATTATAAGTTAGTTGAATGTAATACTTCCTGCTGCCATCTTATATGTTTTGATGACTTCATAAATAGTATATTTAAAATGCTAATGTCAATTTTTAACTGCACAGTAAAACTTAATTGTAGAGATCACATTTTAGAACATGTCCCCAACTCTTTGTTGTACTAAGATACTATTACTGAGGCAAACTGTGGCACCTTTGTTGGCAAATACTTGTGTTGATGACTAAATAAAGAACCCTACCTATTTTAAAATCTGAAACCGATGAAGGGCTAGCAAATGTCTTTGATTTCTAATTCCCCTGTTTCAGGGCCCAAAACTCTTGGATGACATCTAGGGCATGGAAAGAATCTAAACACCCTACAATAAAAAAAACCAGGGAGAGAATGCCCTGGATATATGAATTAGTGCATTACTTGGCCAAGATGTTCCTTGGTTTGAGTAGCTAGCTGTATGTTATCCGAATTTATTAATGAATTATTTTTTTTAAAAATGCCTGACAGTGAAGCCACTTTGCCAGCTAATCCCAAGAGGAATCTCTACCAGGAATGATATTTTAGTGAACAAAGGGTTTCCGTAGAGCATAAGTGTGAGGAACAGAATTCAATCGGGCTTCAGTCCTCTTCATTATCAAGTAGCTTTGTGACACAATAATAAAAGTGACATTTACTTGAATCAACAGTACATATTCTTTGCCATAAAAAAATGCTCATTTTCAAAATAATATTGGGTCTTTGGAAAAACCACGACGTATTTTGTCTATGTTTTTCAAAGGTCATTTTATTTATATGAAGAACAAAGATCAATCAATGCTTTATTGCACATTGTGTTCAATAACCTTTTGCCATCTTTCAGCGAGCTTCGTAATTACTCGTTCATAGAAGGACCTGTCTTTATTTGTGGAAAACTGAACAAGGGGCTGATTTACAGTCTCATCTGAACTGAACGTTATACCAGGCAAGAGTTTTGAAGAAAGCAAAATAAGTAGAAGTCTGATGGCACAAGGTCAGTTGAGTATGTTCGGTGTGGCAACACATCCTATCCAAGCTCCAATAATTTTTGACAGATGATCAATCTTGTGTGTAGTCTCGAGTTGTCATGATGGAACACAACTCTTTCACAATTAACAAGCTCTGGACATTTCTGGATGATGGGATTCATTCAAACTGTCCAATTGACAACAGTACACATTCAAATTGATTGTTTGGTTACTTGGTAGGAGCTCAAAAAACATGACACCTTTAAAAATCCCACTGCACTGAAAGCATAACCTTCCTCTGATGAATGTCTGTTTTCCATGTCATTTGAGGAGAACCATCAGGTCAGGACCAAGACAGTTTGCACACCACATTGTTGTAATCAATTCACTTCTCATCACCAGTTAGCAGTTGCTTCAAAAAAGGATCATTTTCCTCACATTTAATGAGCATACTGCAGATGTTTATACATGCCATCAAATGAACATTTTTGAGTACATGAGGATCCCAAATACAGAACTTGCTTACATATCCCAGCTTCTTCAGCTGGTCATCAATGCTTGAATGGTGGTTGTCAATGTTTCCGCAATCTCTTGTGTAACATGGGTTTGATTATATCAATGCCGTTATTTTGTCGTCATCAACCTCGATGGGCCTCCCTGACCAAGGAACGTTGTTGAGATCAAAATCACCAGCACTGAATTTCGTGAACCATCTTTGGCACTGACGTTTTTGTAGAGCATTGTCACTGTAAACTTCATGCAACTTTTCACAAGCTTGACGTGCATTCTTCCCCTTATGGAAGTAAAACAGTAAAATATAGCGAAAATGCACAGTTTGGTCTTTCCTCTTCAACTTCTAAAATCTCCAGAACTCAACCAAATTGCTCAATTTTTTTTTTTAAGAATGAAGCTAGAAGTGTCAGCTGTCAAATGACATAGCAATAACATAGATGCAAATGACATTTGTACTTCCACAGAACTAGTGCTATCTGTTGCAAACACGCGTCATTACTTTTTACAAGACCCAATAGTATTTAAATATTGAAAAATGAATGTAAAAATAACCAATGTGCTAACTTTCAAGAGGAATGTACTCATTAATCAAAAAACATTTACTACTTAAAGATAAGGGCACCTTATATATATACACACACAACTTCTGACTCCTCCAAAACTTAACCATTTATACCCTCCTGTTGACTTACCAATAACACAGTCAACTTGTACATATTCTACATTTTACATATACAGTGTTGTTACAATAAAGCAAGATGAAGAAAATATTATTAAGAAAATCATAAGGAAGAGCAAATAAAATATTTATTGAAAAATATCTACACATAAGTGGACTCTGACAGTTCAAACCCATGCTGTTCAAAGGTCAAATATGTATATATATATATAATGTATGTATATATTCATACATATGATGTATGAATATATATGATGTATATATATATTCATACATATGATATGATATATATATATATATATATATATAGAGAGAGAGAGAGAGAGAGAGAGAGAGAGAAAGAGAGCCAAAAAATATATACATACTTTGAGAAAGGGAAAAAACTGTATTAAAATTGTAGTACTCAATATATACCAATAAGAAAAGATAAATACAAGTCACATTTACTTCTGCAGTTACAAGAGGTGCTCAAAGTAGTTACCATCAGGGTAATTTACTGCAGTTTTTTCCTTTCTTAAAATATATATATATATATATATATATATATATATATATATATATATATATATATATAGGCATCCTGTGTGTGTGTGTGTGTGTGTGTGTGTGTGTGTGTGTGTGTATGGTTAATATCATATCTTAGTTCATATTATAGCTTCAATATCAGAAATATTTTGGCATTAAATGCATATTTGATAATTGGATTAGTTTTTTACTTCAAAGTAAGTATTTTGGATGTCTACAACTTTTTACTTACATTCAAAAAA
This sequence comes from Aselliscus stoliczkanus, assembly GCA_033961575.1. Taxonomy (NCBI): domain Eukaryota; kingdom Metazoa; phylum Chordata; class Mammalia; order Chiroptera; family Hipposideridae; genus Aselliscus; species Aselliscus stoliczkanus. The sequence goes on from CM066736.1 coordinate 66,121,925, forward strand.
CATAATATTACAATTAAAGAATGGAATATTAAGGCCTATTAATTTTATAGATTAATAAATTAGCCTCAAGAAGATAAAATTTGCTCAATGCCACATAGTACTTATTTTTAGTACACTTAAAATTATTTGATAGTTACAAAGACATCGAGAGTGACCAAAATGTACTCAAAAATCAAACTACAAACAATTTAAAAAAAAAAGTGTATCTTCCAATTAATTCTAGATATAAATTCAATTTGGGCTAATGTCACTCACTCATTTTTTCTGTCTCTAGAGTTGCTAGCTTTTCAAAGTTGCTGGCTGAGTCTTTTCAATATCTTAGTTATAGAGTTTGTCTCTGTCTCCTGCTACTTTCCTTCTCTCCTATTCAGTTCATATGTAGTTATATGATACAAATATATGGTGCTGGAAGAACTGACTCTGGGTGGTGAACACACAATGTGATATATAGATAATGGTTTATAGAAATATACATTTGAAACCTATATAATTGTATTAACCATTTCACCCCAATAAATTAATTAAAAAAGTAGAAACAAAAATGGGGAAAAAAAATCACAGGGGGATAAAGATTTTCTCGTTATTTTCCCCCATGATCAGTCATTCCAACTTAAGAGCTTGTCCTACTTCCATAAAACTCTCTAAAGTATTGACTATACTTGATGATGCTGTTTTTGATGCCAATTTACGTCTCTGAACAGTTAATGGAATTTTTTTTTTAATTTACATTTGGGTCTATGTACATTATATCTGTTGCATTATTTTGCTGAATTCAGCTTTTTGTGTAGCATTCTGTAAATTGTTTTGGTCTTTTTATGAAGAATCAGCCTTAAGCTTCCTGGCTCCAGCCTAAAAACCCAACCACTGAGGACTTCAGTTTTCATATATATATATGTATTCCCCCCTTCTCTCTGATTAGGCTGCATGCTGGACATGTAGCTACCCAATGCCATCCTACTGTTTCAATATGATCACCACGCTGACACTACATACTCTGTTTGAAATCTTTTGACAGAGTATATATTAGGTTGTTGGGAAAGTCATGATGTATTTTTCTATGGTTTTCATTGCAAAAATGTGTCATGACTTTTCAGACAACCTGATACATGCTTAATATTGTGTTTTTGATGGAGAAAAATAGCCCCTACTTGAAGGGTGATTTCTATGAAAACAAACAAAACCTATTTTTTGGTTTTTCTGGTTTTCTACTTTAGGTATGATAATACATATTTTTTAAATTAATTTGTCGACTCATTCATTTATTCACTCATTCAACAAACACTTATTGGGCGTCTACCATGTGCCAGGCATTATTCTGTCTCCTGACATTACATAGCACTCACATAGTGGGAAGAGACAGAAAATAAAAAACCCAAAAAATAAAAAACAAGTAGCAGGTTGAAAAAGCAAAATGAGATGTGTTAAGGGAAATTAAGTACAGAAGGGACAGTAAGTATTGGGTGGTGAAAATGTTACTTTAAATAATATCTTTAGCACTCACAGATCAGGTGGTACTGGAAAGAGCTTAAAAATAGATGGAGTGAGCCACCATGCAGAGTTCATGCTACATGTTCAAGACAGTGGGGCTGGGAGCTGCAAATGCCATGACATTGGAACTGGACTTCGTCCTTGGCCTGTTCAAGGGTTGATTTGTAGCAGGGAGGTCATTTTTGATCAAAAAGATCTACACAGTGGAAAAGAAGTAGAAGCTGTGGTTAGAGTGTGCACAGAACGAAGATCATGTCAAGTTCTGTAAACTATCTTGAGAGCTTTCACTCTGAGAAAGATTAGAAGTCATTGGAGAGTTTAAGTAACTCCAGTTCTGCTAGGTTCCACACACTCTTCTTGAAAGATTTAAAATTGTTGAGGAAGAGCCTTAAATAATCTCTGCTAAAACTGCATCTGACCTTCTGGAATATTTGCATTAAGTCTAATAGATTGCCAAGTCCATCTACATGAAGAGGCAAATGACCTGGCAACCCAGAGGACAAGGCATTTTTTTATCCTACATAACTAGTGAATTTAGACCGGAACTCTTGCATTATCCACACCCTTCACCTAGGGTGTGGTCCCACACCATTTCTTATCTCTTAAGTGAATTTTCCTAACTAGGGCTCTATTTTTAATTAGTCACAATCACTCCTTAACACTTCCAAAACAACTCCTCCCTCCTTCCTCTCCAGTGAATTCTAAAGCTTGCTAGAACTGAGTCCAGATTTTTCCTGCTCTTATTGTGATTTAAATTATGAACCTCCATGTGCCTGCCTTTTCTCTCTGTTTTCTCAGAGCAATATTCTCCCTTCTACTACTAATCTGCATGTATTATACATATACTGGGGCCCTCTTCAAGGAAATTTTGCTACAAGATTATGAACATTCATAATGTAGTAAGCCCTAAGATTTTACATACATTAGAACTAACACTTATTCATATTCATTTCAAGACAGAAATTTCAATATCCACATAATTTCCAGATATAATAAAATGATGTACACACAACTAATATATCAAGGGAGAAATGTTGTAACTCCTGGATAAATAATATAAATTGCCTGGTGCCGACATCTGACAAGGCCACATTGCCCTGCTCAGCACTGGATATTAGGGGTGCTGCCTTATGGTTGGTCAAGTTATGTCTCCTGACTCTATGAACCCATGTGCCTTTTCTCCTATAGAAGACAATATACTCACTGCATTTGTGGCAAGTTCCTGTGATACCCCAATGAGCTAACTACGCAGTCAAAGACGGGTAAGATCTCCTAAAAGAGGGGAGACAACCCAAGCCAGGCGGTAGTTCCATGGGGGACCCCTGAACTGAGATATTGGGGACTCAAACCCCTTGGAAACTGAGGCACAGGCCTCTGACAATATAGGCCAAGAAGCCTGCCAGTGGCCTAAGGGCCCTGCTGTGAATAGTCTCCTTAAAGATTAAAAGTCTTCAGGCCATGGGAGTTCTGATAGGAGGGAACTTGCTAACTATAGGGTGTGTTAAACAACTTTGTTTAAATTCTTTAACAGATACTGAAGCTTTGACTGAGAAACAGATGTAGCCCTCCTAGGACAAAAGATGTTAAGTATTGAATTTATATAGGAATAGATTTTAGATGGTTTTACCCTAAGCACAGCCACTCCTAGTCCTTTTAGTATATGCCCCGTGAGTCTAGCTGCTGGAATTTGGGATAATGGCTAGGTAGTCTTGGCAACCACTCTTTAGGCGATATGTAGAGATAAGTAAAGACTGAGTAAATCCTGGGAATTAGAAACCACCAAACTCATGTGATTGAGACAATGGTCAAGTATCCCTATAAAAAGAACATACTCTGGCAATAAAGTGTGACACTTTTTTCTCTTTCTCTTTAACTCCCCCGGTGTCTCCACTGTCTCCCTTCTTTTCATCCCTCGCCGATGCTGTCTTCACCTGAGGGAAACCCTGGTCAGCGGAGGCTGGTCCCCCGCAATAAATAAATAAAATAAATATTATTAAAATTAATAATTTAATAACCAGAATGGAAACTATTTGAATTATTTGCATAATATTATATTTGTATATTTGTGACTTGGTTATCACTCAGTGCTTTCACTACAAACTGGTCTTTCAATTAGTAGAGCCTGGTTCTGGACTTCTGGATTGGTGCTAACATTAGGAAAGATGGGCTTTAGGTTGTCCTGTGTGTAATCAAGGTGATTGGATGAAAAATGGTCAAAAGGTAAACAGTATTGTTAATCCAGGCAGTCTGGACAAGTAATGTATCAGTCTGAAGGGTTAGGAAGAGATGAATTACCTCACATTTAGAAATCAAGAACATTATTACATAAAGCTTGTTAAATTTAATAATACATGATCTTATGACATTCTGTATTTCAGTAGTGACAAAACCAATATATAATTAAAAAGAATGAGAGTCAGTCTTATATGTCTTTCTTTGCATTATTTCCTTACACTCAGTATACTAAGTCCTATAAATTTAGCCTTCTAAATAGCTCTTAAACTATTATTATTATTATTATTATTATTTTTGAGGGCAGTGTCACTGGCCCTCATATGTGAGACTGAACTGGGGCCGCTGGCTTCCCAAGCCAGAGCTTAACCACCACGCCGCTCAGCTGGTCCCTATTATTATTTTTTAAAATTCTATTGCCTCTGTCCTCATTTGAGCTACAAACATCAGGATTGCCATAATGGCCTAATAATACATTCATATGCTAACGGTTACATAAAATATTTTCTCCAAATAACAACCACAGAGTTTTTTGTTTTTTGTTTTCCCCAAAATAGGAATTTGACTAGGTTTCCTCTAATTTCCAGTTTTCTTAATATGACCCAAAAGTTCCTTCTTGATGTGCTTTTATTAGCCTAATCTCAGTCCCTCTTTTCACCCTTTCCACATGATATTCCCTTTGTTCAGGAAACTGTCCTATCATTACTTTGAGAAGAATGGCAAGAATGCTAGTGCCCACTAGGTATTAGTTCCCACCTCCTCTAATAAACAGAATCCCACTTTGTAATGGTCACATTTCTTAGCATGAATCTGACATTTACTAGCCTTTCCTACAGCAATAAAATCGGACCAAAAAAAAAATCTAATATGAAATATTGTGGATCTTCGAAGTTCTCCTTAAAGCAAGGGAATATGTCTTCATTCTCTCTTTTTCCATTAATGACTGGATATTATTAAATAAGGTCTTCAGAGTTCTAGAGCTGGTCTATGTGTATAAGATCCTCTACCTGAGGCTATTAGAGGTTGTAGAAAACCTTCTTCTACCAAACAGGCCCTGGACCAAATACTTTCAGTTATTTTATTTGAGCAAGAAATATACTTAAATCCCATTTAAGTTACTATGAGAATCTCTATTTTTCATAATTGAACCAAAGTCTTACGGGTATACAGTTTTTCAGATCTTGGCTCAAGTATTACTTCCTAATCCCCCAAATAGGCCAAATTTCTGTTAATATTCTTCCACTGTTCAATCTCTTTCCATTAGAACTCTTACGTGTTTGCAACTACAGACTCATCTGTGTTTATTTAATTAATATTTTCCTTCTCCATTCAGTTACTTCACATAATTTACCTGTCTTAATTCTCACAATTAACTTGTTAGTTGGGAAAATATTAAAATTTTTATGGATACATGACTGAGGTTCAGGGATGTTAATGTCTCAAATGAAGGTTTTCTGATTCAAGTTCACTGCTAGTTTCATTTCTCCACAACTGACTGAATATAAAATATCAAGCACAATTTTCTTACCAGAAGGTGAAATGCATTTTTTGGGTTAAACAGGAAAACACTCATTCAGTTAAGCAAAATTAATAAACAAAAAGGGAAATCATACATATGTTTACAACTCTTTAAATTTATCCCTACCAACAATGATATTTTTATAAATAACTACCATTAGGTTTATCAAACATTTCACATTGTGTTCTTTATTCTTCTTGGTAATTACTCAGAGATTAGCATAATTATCCGATTTTTGAATATAAGGAAAATGGATATTAGTGATTTTCAATGATTTAACCAATATCATTTAGCCACAGGGGAAGAACTGAACTTTTATGTGAAGTGTCTGATACATTGTTTCCTACCATATCTGCCTTCTGTATATGAAAGTTGTACAGATATATGTCTAAATGTTTTGTATTTGCTGGCATGAATTTATATAATGGTTTTGGTTCTGACTTTAAAGTGAAATTACTTGCTTTGATTGAATAATTTCATTAGCACTCATGACATTAATCTAGTCTCTGAAGTAATTCTGAAGTAACTCAATTGGTTCTGCCAGAAAATTTCATATTATTCCTTTTCTGGAGTTAAAATCCTGAAAATATTTTTAAAAAGCTAATGCAATTGAAAAGAGGAAATATATTCTCATATTGATTATTAACACTTTAATGGTAATGACAACAACAGTAATAATAAAACTTTAAGTTGGAAACATTAAGCAAAATATTTCTTAGCAAAAGAAACCCATTGGAATCACATGAGTAGCACTTTTTAAAAAAACATGTATGTTGGTTTAACATTTGAAAATCAGTCAATGTAATTTTCTATAATAATAGAATTTTTAAAAGCCCATAGGATCATCTTAACATATGCAGAAAATCATGGTAAAATTCAATACCCTTTCATGACAACAAACTCTCAGCAAGCTAGGAATAGAAGGATGGATATTTAATTTGATTAAGGGAATCTACAAAAAACCTAGCACCATATTTAAAGGTAAAATAGTGAATACTTTTTATCTAAGATTAGAAACAAATTAAATATTGTTTTTATCATTCCTATTCAACATTTTACTGAAGATACTAACTGGGGCAAAAGGGAAAGCAAAAGAAACACTGTAATTGGCAAGAAAGAAAAATTATTATTCACATATGACATGACTGCATGTGTAGGAAATCCAACAGAATCTATAAATAATCACTATTAATAAGAGAATATCACAAGGTTACTGGATACAGGGACAATATAAAAAATTTCTGTATACTGCCAACAAATATTTGAGATAGAACTGAATTGATACAAAAAACACAATTGAAAGTATCACTAAAATATAAAATATCTAGAGACAAATCTAATAAGAGCTATGCAAAACACTAAAAGTTATAAAATTGATAAAATTAAAGACAAATAAATGGTGGATATAGCATGTTCAAGGATGAAAATCTCAGTTTTAAAAAATGTCATTTCTCTCCAATTTAAGCTATATAGTCAATAAAATATGAATGAAATTCTAAAAAAAAAAAAAATGTGTATTTAAGGAAATGGTCTCCAAAAATTCTGTTCATTTGCTTTGAATAGAGTCTGGAAAACATAAATCTCTTTAAGCATCTCAGGTGACTTTATGTCCCATTTTTACTTCAGCAGATTGAGGTTCTCATCACCTAATGAATCAAAAGAAATAGGGTCATAAAGCTGGCCAAGTGGCTCAGTTGGTTAAGAGCTCATTCAAAAGTGGGAGCTGATCTCTGGGCAACAGCAGTTCAATGCCCAGTCCGAGCTGAGTTACTGCTGAGCTGCCAACAGGTGGCAGGATGGCTCAGCTAAAAAAAAAAAAGAAAGAAAGAAAAAAAAAGAAATAGGGTCATAGAGGAGATTAATTTTGTGGGAAAGGTGTTTAAGAAAAACTGGACTATGGGCCACATGATATGGGGGACTGTCTGGGTAACCAGTGAGGGAGGAACTAAATGATTAGATGAGGCAGTGCTAAAGACAGACAGAATTTAAAACAGGAATATAGACTATTTACACTGGTAAATTAGACAACTAAAATTTCTTTAGTAGAGAAAAATTTATCCTTGTGTACATATAAATTTTGACAACACTCTCTATGTAAATGTTACATATGATGTAGTATATTATGTTGTTTGTTTATTATTAATATATTAACCATTGATGGCATATGTATCTATGAAGTAATTTTTTATATAAATTTAAGGATGTAAATATAGTGCAAAACTCATGAAATGCAATATAAAGTTCCCCTAATAAAGCTAAATTAAGTTGGATACATGCAATACATTGGATTACAAATTAGGAGGGAAAAAAACTATTATATACACTGTATGTGAGTCATGTTAATGATGATAATGAAAACTGTAACTTCTGTAGGTCTTGACTTTTCCATTTTTAAAGTTGCAGACTTAATATTGCATTAGCATATTCTTTCCATTTAATTTAGAAATGTGTTTCTAAAGGTTGTAAATTGACATGACATTATTTCTTTTGCTTGATGGTGCCACCATGACTTCATGATCACTGACTAGCACCAAAAAAACCAGGATTTTTAAAAGAGGTTCTAGCAGATACTTGTGCATACAAAATGCTAATGCAGCAGCTGCCAAGAGCCTGCAGTCTCTTTTGGATTAAGGAATAACATAAAGTTGAATGTGCATCTCCTCAGCCTTTCTTAATGGTTTATAAATCACTTGTAATAGAAAATAAAAATGTTTCTTTTCTATTTTGCAACCTAGAATGATATACTTTTTTAAACAGCATTTTCCCCCTTTTTATCTCCCCTTCTTTCAATATAGGCATTATATTCTTCTTAGTGCATAGTATTTTAAAACTATAACCATCTACAGCATGCCTGTTAACTTGAACTAGAAGCAACCTCATAGATTATCTAATACACCTTAAGCATTTAGACATGAAGAAAACAAAGAGCCAACCTGTCATAATAACAAGCTGCAGGTTTTGACTAAATCTCCCAAGTTCAGACATGACCTGAAGACCAGTTTTATATTACAATAAATACAACTATGAATAAGATAATTTAAAATAAATAAGAATACTGTAACCATGCTTAATTAGTTTTTGATTTATTGCTGCCCAGTATTTAACATATTTTGGCTTTCTCCATATTTGATGGTTTATGTTTTATATTTGGGTTTATTATTTCCTTAGTCATATTTTTTTAAAAAATGTCATTCACTTACTTGTCTTCAGGTAACAGAAATTGCACATGTATTGATTGCCCCTCAACTCTCTCACTTGAATTTTCCTTTTTTAACAGAGCTACAATCCTGTTATTCCCCAAGTGATCTTCTCTAATTATTGACTTTATAATTCCTCCCAATAAGAGAGTCTTATTTACACAATAGTTTCAACATAAATCTTAAGACTTAAAATTGTTTACTAGGTTTCTTGATGTTTTCAAAACTTATTTTATTCAGCCTCTCCCAAACTGTTCAATAACCATATACCGAGCTCTTACTGTATTTCATGTTTAACGTTATACATTGGAGATACTAAGAAGAAAACATGTTCCTTACTCTCCATAAGCTCACATTACAGAGATGATCAGTTTGCCCTGATCATTCAGTTACTCAAATCCACTTTTGGAACATTTCCCGGAATACAAAACAAAGCAGAAATATGCTCACTCCAACCATGATACTAATTCCATCCTTCAGTCCATCAGCCCTTGTACTTCTTACTTCTTTATTAACCTTTTCTACCTTAGGAATGCAGTATATTTTCATAGTGTTTAATAACAACACTCCATAACCGAACAGCCTGAATACTCATCTCACTCTGGCTTCTGTGTATATTATCTGTGTGACCTTGTGAAATATACTTAAGCTCCCTGAGCCTTATTTTCTTCATCTGCAAAATAAGAATGATATTAGAATATACTTAATATGATTGTTGAGAGAATTAATTCAGTGAATATTCTAAAACACTTGGGACAATGTTTGGCATATAATAAATGCTATATAAATGTTAGTAATTATTATTTGAAAGATCAAAAATAATTTATTCTTTACACCAAATACATAAATTCCTTTACTAGTAAATTTTATTGTATGTTATGAAGCTTATATTTCTTGAAAAATCTATGTAATAATTTAAATATTTACTTGTACATGATGATTATTAATTATTAGTATATCTGGACAAATTAGATTCTTGTCTTTGCATATCAGATTATTCCAGTTTTGTACATTATATTGAGGTGAGGATTGTGTATAACATAATTCAGGAATATATGGAGACGATATTTTACACTGTTAAAGTGACAAAAATTCAATCTTTTTTATAAAAGTATATACTCATCAGTGTGCAAAATCTCTCTCTCTCTCTCCCCACACGCCCTTTCCTCTCTCCACATCTTATCACTGCCTTGCTTTGGGCCATCAGTGCTATTAGGGAGTCAATGGCAGAGAAAGTGGTACTTGAATTTGTCCTTTCCTCAGGGGATCAAACATTTGTAAAGGTCTTTATTTACCTTATATGAGACATAGAATTTATCAACATACCTTTTGTTCTTGCTTCTCTTTAGTTCCTTCATTTCTTAATGAATGATCTCAGAACAATTATATATATGAGTGTGTGTGGAATACACACACACACACACACACACACACACGAGGTTTGACAATTAGGTTCGTGAACTTGTTGCAACAATGTTGCTAACCTTTTTTGTATCAGAGGGATTACTCCTTACGAATCTGTAGCAACTCGACACTCTGTTAACCAAGTTTACTATTTGGAAGTGCTGAAAAGGTTGCATGAAAAAGTTAGACAACCTGAACTTTTCGCCAATAATTCATGGCTCTTGCATCACGACAATGCACAGACTCACATGTCACTGTCTGTGAGGGAGTTTTGAGCCAGTAAACAAATAACTGTATTGAAATAGCCTCCCTACTCACCTGATCTGTCCCCCAATAACTTCTTTCTTTACCCAAAGAATAAGGAAATATTGAAAGGAAGACATTTTGATGACATTCAGGACATCAAGAGTAATACGACGACAGCTCTGATGTCCATTTCAGAAAAAGAGTTCCAAAATTGCTTTGAAGGGTGGACTAGGCGCTGGCATCAGTGCATAGCTTCCCAAGGGGAGTACTTTGAAGGTGACTAGTGTTATTCAGCAACAGGTATGTAGCACTTTTTCTAGAATGACTTTGTGAACTTAATTGCTAGACCGTGTGTGTGCGTGTGTGTGTGCATATTAAAAACACACACATTTTATTTTACATTTACCTACTTACTTATAACTTCTTTCTGCTTCTCCAATTCATGAATATTAAATGGTTCAAAAATTTCAGAAGTTCTAGTTCTTTTATAACTAGTGGCATATGCATATTCAGGGAGCACACTGAGGCCAGCCATAAGTATTGTAGAATATAATGTTTACAAAAGAAAACAAGTTTTCTAAAACAAGGACAAAGAATAAATACTCTGTGTTCTGGTATCCACAGCCATGATTTATAATGTTTGTGAAACCCGAGATGCTACTTCCAGTGTTTATTCAATTCCTTAATCATTGGCCTCTAAAATCACAAAACTCTGAGGTATACTCTGAGGTATCACAAAGCTCTTTAATATTTGATCTTTACATCAGCTGTGCAAGGAGACATGGAAACTAACATCATGTTACTAGTGAGAGTGTGAGGCTCAGGGAGCTTCAGCTACTTCCAAAAGGCCCAAATCTTTTAAATGCAAATGCTTAAAATGAAGCTGGGTCCGCTTATTGAGATTTCAGGGGTGTGTTCACAAGAATGCGGTGCCACTAAGATTCCACATGGTGTCCAGAAATCTTTTAGATATTTTATCACAGCTTTCATGTATGTCTTCATCTTCCACTAAATGCTTGCTTTTCCTTAAGTAATAGTAGTTGAAGTATTTTAATGTTTTTGTTGTTTTTCAAGTTTGCCTTTATATTTGTTTGATTACTGATACCATTTTATCTCTGTTCTGTGGTATTTCATTGAAGCCATACTCATTTCAGTTTAAATTTTTTGAATCAAAACTGGTTATTATTTAGTCAAAATCTCTAGCCATGACTTATAGATTTAATTCTGTAAAAAATACATTCTTGATAATAATAAATTTATAAAATAAGCTTTTGATCAGATCATAAAGTTTTTAAAAACTTTATATTGTGGATATTACATATAATTGTTAATATCCAAGGCTCACCTCATACCAAAATAGATTATGATAGTTAATGGTGACTCTTATTAGAGAATTATAGTGAAGGTATACTGGATCTAGCTTTATATAGAAGAATTTGTGTTTCTTGTGTTAATTATAAAGTGAATAAATTTACAAGTTCTCTCACACTCCAGTGTCATTCATAAAGCCCCATCCATGACAGCACTTATTAGACAATGAATCATTATAAAGAGAGCAATAGAAATTCTTATTTTGGTTTTGTCTCTATGAGGTTTTTGTGTTCCTAATTACAGCAGTTATTAGTTCTCAAATGTCAGGGCACCTGAAATTTAACTATAATAAAATGGTAAGTTCTATAGCTGTATTTATAATTCAAATAGAAATAGTCACAGGCTAGATTACTATAACTGTTAGCCTAATTAGCCACTAATAATAATAGCAGAAATTTGTGTAACTCATACATTTTTTATACACCACCATGGGGATAATCATTTTTTCCATAATTAACATAATGCAACAAATATCTGTGTATAGACGTCTGTTGAACTATCTCTTGCCTTTGACACTAAATTGAATTTGTAGAAATTTTCATCAAATCTAACAAAATCTTTTTAGAAAGATCATAACCACAAAGACTACAGAGCAGTAGAATGTTAAGATTGAGACAAAAATAGCATAAAATATGTTTCACAAGCTTTAACGTTTTTTCAAATAATTGTGATTGATGCTTAAATTTGGGAATCTTCCAACAACAAAAACAAAAATTTCCTTCTACCCGTCACATGCTCCTCATTTAATACAAAGGAGAAAAATATTGCTCCTTCAGGGGTAAAAATCTTTTAAAGCAATTAAATTAAAAAGAAAAATTTCACTTGGGATTTAGAAAAATGTGGTGGATGTTGTTTTCAATAACACTATGCAACTTTTAAAAAAAGTTCTCTAATACTGTATCTGTTAGACTTTTTCAATAAAAATTATGGAATTAAACCAAGATGTACTTCACTGAAATACATTTTTCACATACATCGAGGCCTTGCAGATTGCTCTTACCACAATATAATGGACAGAAACCCAAAGGAAAAAACCAAATTGTGGCCACTGAAATATGACAGGAATATCAAAGCTTTATGTCACTTTGTTAGTTTAGGCCACTTTTCATTGTGCTATGATTGCATACATTGATGATCTTTTAAAAATCAATGTAGGATAAAAAATCAAAGAAAGGATAGAAATGCCTCATATGCACTCAGGTCATCGACAATTCCTTGTAGTATATTGGTCGTCATTCTGGCCCAGTTCCTGAACTCCTATTTTAGGTTTGGAGTCTTGAGGAGGAAAAAAAGGACAAAAAAATCCCACCTTTGTTTTAGACTATGATTATATTAGAAGACCACAAAATTATGGTTAAACAATCATTTTTTACTTACAAGGTTGATTCAAGGAACAAAAATTTTAAACATCAAAATAAATGGACTGAAACAGTATGGTACTGGCATAAAAACAGGCACATAGACCAATGGAATAGAATAGAGAGCCCAGGAATAAGCCTGTCGATATACGGTCATTTAATTTATGACAATGGAAGCAAGAATTTACATTGGAGTAAAGATAGTTTATTTAATAAATGGTGCTGGGAAAATTGGGCTGACACGTGCAAAAAAAATGAAAATGGACCACCTACTTACATCATATACGAGAACAAACTCAAAATGGATTAAAGACTTAAATGTAAGACCTGAAACCTTAAAACTCCTAGAAGAAAACATAGGAAGTAAGTTTGCAGACATTACCCTGAGTAATATTTTTACTGATATATCCCCTCGGGCAAGGGAAATAAAAGAAAAAATGAACATATGGGATTACATCAAACTTAAAAGTTTTTTCACAGCAAAGGAAACCAGCAATAAAACAAAAAGGAAGCCTACTAAATAGGAGAAGATATTTGTCAATGATATATCTGATAAGGGGTTAATATCCAAAATTTATAAAACACTCATGAAACTCAACACCAAAAATATAAACAACCCAATTACAAGATGGGCAGAGGTATGAAGAGGACATACAGAAGGCCAACAGGCATATGAAAAAATGTTCAACCTCACTAATCATCAGAGAAATGCAAATAAAAACCACAAGAAGATACCACCTCACTCCGGTCAGAATGGCTATCATCAATAAATCAACAAACAACAAGTGCTGACGAGGGTGTGGAGAAAAGGGAACCCTAGTGCACTTTTGGTGGGACTGCAAATTGGTGCATCCATTATGGAAATCAGTATGGAGGTATCTCAAAACACTGGAAATGGAACTACCATATGAACCAGCAATTGCACTCTTGGGTATCTACCCAGAAGAATCCAAGACTCTAATTTGAAAAAAATATAGGCACCTCTGTTTATTGCAGCACTATTTACAATAGCCAAGACTTGGAAACAACTGAAATGCCCATCGGTAGATGATTGGATTAAGAAACTGTTACATTTATACAATGGAGTGTTACTCCGCTATAAAGAAGAATGAAACTGTACCTTTTGCAATGATATGGATGGACCTAGAGACTATTATATTAAGTGAAATAAGTCAGTTGGAGAAAAGACAAATACCATGTGATATGACTTATATGTGGAATGTGAAAAACTGAATGAACGAGCAAAGTGAACAGAAACAGTCTCATACATATATAGGAAAAACTGAGGGTTGCTAGTTGGGAGCGGGGTAGGGAGAAGGGATTAGACAGCATAAATAGGTAACTACAATATTGCCACAGGGATATGAAAAACAATTCGGGGAATATAATAATGTTGTAAATATTTTGTGGAGTGCCAGATGGTCACATGTATTGCTAGGGAGACCTCCTCATGGATGGAGTAGAGGCTTGATCACTACCTTGTACACCTGAAGCTGATGTTGTATAATATTGTATGCCAACTGTAATTGAATATATAGTCACGGGATGTGGATTATATTGTGGGGAGTCAAAGGAATTGTAATAGATATGTATGATATGGGGGGGAGGACTGGGGTGGCGAATTGGGGAAGGGGGCTTGTCACTTTGAGGGGTAAAAAGTGTAACTATTGCACTGTGTTGTACACCTGAAGCTAATTTAAAAAAAATGTTTATTTCACAATAAAAGAATAAAAAAGTAAAAAAAATAAATGGACTGAGTATCCATAGATTAAACATTCAACATATATTATTCATATCAGAAATGTTTAAGAATGGGTTATGCTGAATATTAATGTTGACCCCTCAACCACTATCTCACCCCAGATGATGGTTCTAAAGCAATCTGGGAAATTCTATTTCTATTTTTAATGATATCTTCAGGGAGGGACATACACCCAAATCTGGCCAACATGATAGGAAGGTTGGTATATTGTATCCTGAGGAATGCTGCATTACTCTGAAGACAGGGATCATTTCTAGATGTGATCTGTTGTACTGACCTAGAAAGAAGAGAGCACTGAAGATGGGAAACACTGAATCAAAGGAGAAAAATACAAAATCCCTAGATGCTGTAACATCACTGAGCCATGGAATCAAATAACTTTGAAGCATCTTCTCTCTCTGGACTTTTTATTTTTATTTATTTATTTATTTATTTATTTATTTAGTTTCAGGTGCACAACACAGTGCAATAGTTATACTTTTTTCCCTTCAAAGTGACACCAGCCTCCCCCAATCCACTGCCCCACTCCCCCCCATATCATACATATCTATTACAATTCATTGACTCCACTTCCACACTATATCCAACATCCTGTGACTATATATATATATATATATATATATATATAATGAATATATTCTTATGTGAGATAATCTCTATTTCAAGTTTGTTTTTTCAGTTTATGCCCAAAAATATCCTCACTGATGCAAAAAGTAAATGTTCATTTTAATGGTAGTGTCCTCCCTTTCCTTTCCCCTCTGGGAAGTATAATAGTTATTTGCAGACTTCTAAAGTTGATTTTACTAATTAATAACCAAGTGTAACTATGACAATTAATATGCTACCAAAATTCATGAAATGATAAATCTGATCTTAATTGTAAATATTACTTGGTTCTACCTAATAATTAAAATCTAACTTGACTCTGAAATATTGCTTATTTAGTGAATTTAATGAATGAATCCTTTATTGTTTCTAGAATGGCAGGCAGCCTCTGTACACACAAAAAAGCTTAACTTTCAACTGTGTTTTATGAATCTTTATTAATGGTTTAACAAGATGCGAAACAATCACTACTATTGCTTTACAACCCCATTAACTGCTGATTGGTAGATAAATGCTAATTTGTATGATGCAGTAAATTTCATTCTAGTGCCAAAAACATATTCATTAAACCACTGATATGAACTTAATCATTTTAAGAATTGCTTTTATGTGTTTCTTTCCAACTTATAAAAAAAAAAATATCTGAAAAAATCAACTAGGCAAGGTTATGCTACCTCTATGACTTTTTCAAAGGAACAGAAACTGTTTCCACTCTCTCTAGATATTTACAAAAATACATACACATATGCATGCACATACACATAAAGATACATACAAACACCTATGTACAGATAGAGAGATCTTTCCAATTGAATGTAAATTTATATATATGTATATATATAAAACATGTATATAGATAACATGTATGCCAGGCATATAATATGTTCATTTTTCATATAAACACCCAATCCCACATACAAATACAATGTCAGTCATATCCAACTTGTGCTGCATAATCAAAAAATAAATGTCTGAAATAAACGATTAATTATTTTATAATTATTATTTTACATTTTCATTTATGAATTATTAGGACAACATTTACTTGCTATTTATAAGCATTTTGTATATATACACATTTTTTAAGTAACTACATTAGAGATTTTGTTTCTCAAATTAATTTTCCAATTAATTTAAGTATATTACAAATAAACATGCTACTCTGCAGACCAGAATTACACTACATATAACCATATGATAAATGGAGGAGTTCTAATAATAAAGCTCTAATTAACTGAATGCTTACAAATATCATAGTTTATTCTTAATTTATTGTCATACATATTTGACTCAGCCATTATATAATTTTTAAGTCTTCCTCTTTAAATAAGTTTACAGATGCTACAGAACATATTTTTTTAGTTGCTACTTTTTCCTAAATATAATTTTGTATTATTCATCTTAATCTGAGAATTAAATAGGATTTTTACTTTTTAATTAAATAGGATTTTACATTGCATGAAAATAAAATAAATCTGAAATAAGCTGAGACAATTTTTAACTAGTTCCAAATATTTGCACTGTCTTCACCTCCAACTAAGAAATGTACTAACAATGAATTATTTGTTTACACAAAAAGTAGTACATTCAAGAAAATCTCTGTAGGGAACCAAATACAGGTGGAGGCTAGATGTTCTATTCAAATCAGGAAATAAATAAACCCTACCAGTTTTTAGTGTATATCATATTTAGTCTATGTAGATTATTAAAATCTGAAACTTCTATTATTTTTAAAATGTTATGACAATCTTAAATGGTACTGAGAAAATAAGTTTTAGTTTATTAATCAAATGAGAATAAATAAAGGAAGTCTATATAAAGAAACATAGTAGAGAATATGTAAATATTACATGATGTTGCCTCCAAATCTTTCAAACGGAGATTCTAAAGATATTGGTAATTCATTTCATTGAATTTTCATTGAGAAATAAGTGATTTGAAAATTTTTAAAGATCAATTATTAAAAGAATTGGAGAAAACAGCCATACATGCTCAAAGAATGTTATTCCACCGATGATAAAAATCTATCTCCTTATGAAAACTGAATTCATTCACAACCAACAGGTTTGTTTAAGTAAGACCCCAGAGATCTTTCTGTTTTATTTTGTTTCAAATAACTCAAATGAAATGCATTCTAGAAAAAAATCAGTATTACTTAGTTTCTGCAAAGTCATATTCCTGAAAAATTAAAACAATGGAAGTTAATCAATAATCAGGAAACATTTCAAGAAGAACATATCTGTTATTTATAAATTTCTGTGTTTTGCAAATTGCCTAACAGCTACTCTGACAGACTGTTGAATAATCTGTGAGGTCAATAAAATGATGTGTCAAAAGCAACAATTCTAATTTTAATTGTCCTACTTACATAATTTCTTCATAAAAACAAGGTTTTGTGTGAAGAAAAAAGCTAATAGCAAAGTGTCGCATATCAAATTAAGAACACATCTAGAAATCCACCACTTGATCAGTTTCACTCTGTTTCTAACAATAAAGAATAAAACTCAGCTGTCTAAATTAACAAATAATCACCTTGGATCTTTCATTTAGAATTAAGACTAAATGAAATACCTGTCTCAACTGATGAGATTCACTGATCATTTATTTGTAAAGGCAAAAGATAAAAGAAAAATGTTAACCATTCTTTTTATGATTAGGATTAGGTACTATTCATAAGCATCTTCAATTAAATGGAAGAAACTTGTGCTACCTAAGTCAAGTAACATCTTCTTCTGAACTGTACAACTTCAGACATGCTACTTTGATGTTCTTTGCCTCTATTTCTTTGTCTATAGCAGTATAGTATTCATGAATAGTAGATAATATATTATAGAATCCAACTAGTGCACAGTAAAAATATAATACATGTTTGCTTTGTATATAGGACAGCAAGTTTATCAAATAGGAGTCATTATTTAACATAAGGCATGAAGCCTAGAGATAGATGGTCATCCAAAATGACCCAGAATTTCCCCATCAGCAGCATGCTGACATTTCATACTTAGGTTTATTGCTTTATAGTCCCAAGATTACTATTGTAGCTTCAAGTATCAAGAGTTCACTTCAAAACAGAAACAAGAGAGTAAAAGAGCAAAGTTCATGTTCTACAAAGGCTCTTTCTCTTTTTTTATCAATGAAAGAAAATATTTCTAGTATACATCAAGCACACTCTCTTTCCCTGATAGTTTTTTTTTGGCAAGAACTGGGTGATACAAATATCCCTAGCTGCACAGACACCAGAGACATGAATATCATTCAAAACAGAACAGGATAACTATTATTGATTTAGATCAACAAAGTCACATCCCTGGGGCAAGATATGTTTGCTTTCCAGAAAACAAACAAACAAACAAACAAAAACATACATATAAGGTTCTGTTCACCAAGGAAGGGTGTTTTGCTGGGAAAGCAATAGTAATATGAGAAAAATAAGCATAGGAAAGAGAATTGATTCTTAATGGAGGTTAGGCAAAGGAATTACAGACAGTGACATTTAACATGGATTATGAGTAGTATTTTACTTGTTGGAGAGTTATGGGTAGTTTCAACAGTGATAAATGTGTGATTAAATCTTAGTGATAATATAATATTAGCAAGTTTCTTTTTCCAAACAACTCCAAAGTTCAATCCCATCCTTACCACCAATAATGGTACTGACTTTCTGGGTTAGTCTGTTTTACTCAGTGACTGTGTAATTTTAGAATTCTTTGGTTTGAAATAATAGAAACCTTGAAAGGAATGGCTTAAACAATTACAGTTTTATTTTTCTCACATAAATAAAAGTTGCAGAACTATCAGTCCAAGGCTGCTATGATAGTTCCTCAAGGTAATTAGGAAGCTAGTCTCATTTTAGTGTTCTGCTCTATAATTCACAAGGAGTAATAAAACTTTCCATGTTCACAATTGAGATTCAAGAGCTCAAACCATTGTGAAGGGCCAAGAGACATGCATTCCTATAGGCTCTCTTTAAAAGTTGTTCTGTAAGCACCACCTTCTGCTTTTATCTCATTGGCACAATTGAATCATTTGATATATCTTTTTTGAAAAAGAGTTGAAGAAATGTCATTCCTTAAATGCACTGCTCTCAAAAAAATTAAGATCCTATTATTAAGAAGAAATAGTAACTGAGATTTGAGTATGCAAATAGCAGTATGTGCCACAGTCTCAAAAATACTAAATAATGTGCCCTACTGCTTACAGGTTAAAGAAACAGCTATAAAATATTCCTATGTGTAGTTTTCAAGATTTTTCTATACTCACATCCCCAAAATATCTTTCCAGTATTTAATTAACATTCAAACAGGAGATAAAGCAAGATGGAGGAGTAGGTAAATGCTGGGCTTGCCTCCTCCAACGACCACATTAAAATTGCAACTACATTACAGAACAGTAAACCTGGACAACCATCTGAAGACTAGCTGAAGAGAAGTCCTATAACTAAGGGCATAAAGGAGAGGCCACGTCTAGACTGGTGGAGGAGTAGAGACATGAAATGGGCTGGTCGCATACTCATGTGTGGTGGCCAAGAAATGCAAAGTTCTCCCCTGAAAAGAAAGGGGCTCCAGTCCCACACTGAATTGCCTGGCTTAGAAGAGTCCACACAAAATCTGAGTGAAAATATCCAGAGGTATCTGTCGAGGTGAGATGGATGTCCTCTTAAAGGGCCAGTGCACAGACTAACTTGCAGGCACTCACCCTGGGCCCCAGTGGAGGGACAGTGACTTGGGGTTGCCAGAGACATAAAGAGAAAGACTGAGTTGTATGGCTCAAGGGCAAGGCCTGGGAGGGCAGTATCCAGTTTCCCTGTGTAGAAACCAACCCCCCTGCAGCCTAGAGGCAGGTGTCATCTTTCTTATGTTGAACCCTCCCTCACACAGCCAAATCTGAATCTGCCTTCTCTTGGTGAATTCTGCTCACTCTTCACTGGTGACTCCCAGGGACCCTACCCAATCCAATTCACAAACTGCCCAAGGCACTTTCAGCACCTGAGCCTTACAATTGGCAGGAAGGAGGCCTCAGTCCTTGTGGTGTCTGGGTCTTTTACTGAGCTACTCCAAGCCTGGTACTAGTGACAGCCAGCCTCAGTTCATAGAATGGCTTCTCCCACACACCTCCAGGTTCAGCACAAGCAGTGACTAATGGTGGGTAGGTTTGTAGCACCTACCATGTAGCCCTGGGCCAGTCACATGCAGCAGCTAACCTTGGCCTGCATGGGGGTCCCTCCCAAAAGGCACCAGAAATGACACACCCAGAGGCCAGCCTCAGAACCACATCAGAGTGCTATCCAATTAGCCCCACAAACAGCACAGTCATAGGGTGATCTCAACAGGCATATGAGCCTACTGGGGCAAAACCTACTCTGTCGGGTCAGCTCCCACACAGTAGCTCAAACTTGTAGGTGTAGTCAATACTCACATCCACTCAGCCTGAGAACTAGTCCTACCCACTAATGTGTTAACAACAATCAAGGCTCAATTACAATAGGAGGGCACATACAACCCACACAACAGACAACCCTGCAGCATCTAGCACAGGTGATCAGGGAGACTGCCACTGGGCCACACCAGGTACCTACTACAAAAGGCCACCTGGCCAAGACTGGGCGACATAGCAGGTCTATTTAATACACAGAAACGAACACAGAGAGGCAGTCAAAATGAGGAAACAAAGAAACATGTTCCAAATGAAAGAACAGGAGAAAATTCCAGAAAAAGAACTAAATGAAATGGAGGCAAATAACCTACCAGATCAGGAGTTTAAAATACTGGTTATAAGGATGCTCAATGAACTTAGGGGGAGAATAGATGAACTAAGTGAGAACTTCAACAAAAAAAATAGTAAACATAAACAGGGACATTAAAACCATAAAAAGGACCAGTAATAAATGAAGAATACAATAAATGAAACGAAAAATGCACTAGAACAGGGGTCGGCAAACTTTTGAGATGGAAGAGCCACCAGGGGTCAGCAAAGTGTGGCTTGCGAACTGTGACTCTGAAGTAAAATTGAAAATGAAAATAAAACTATCATACTTTCATTTATAAAAATTTTTAAAGTATATTATTCACATATTGGTGATTGTATAAAAATATATTTATGGCTCTCAAATAATTTTTAAATTGTTGTGAGGGACAGGATTGGCTCTTCCAGGGGTCAGCAAACTTTTGAGACGGAAAGTACCCAAAGAGCCACATGTGGCTTGCATGCTGCAGTTTGCTGACCCCTGAGCTACATTACGTGAACAGTAGATTATATCAAGAAGTAGAGGATTGAATCAGTGATTTGGAAGACAAGGTAGAATAAAACACCCAAACAGAAGAAAAAGGAAAAATGAAATAAAATAAAATAAAGTAAGGATAGTTTAAGGGACCTCTGGGATACCAGCAAGCATAACAAACACATCATAGGGGTATCAAAAAGAGAAGATAGAAAGCAAGAGATTGAGAACCTATTTGACGAAATAATGACTGAAGATGTCCCTACTCTGGCAAAGAAAACAGATGTACGAGTCCAGGAAACTCAGAGAGTCCCAAACAAGATGAACCCAAAACAGGCTCACATCAAGATACATCATAATAAAGTGGCAAAGGTTAAAGACAAAGAGAGAATCCTAAAACCAGCAGGTGAAAGGTAACTAGCTCTTTCCAAGGGAGTTCCAATAAGACTGTCAGCTGATTTCTCAACAGAAACTTTGCAAGCTAGAAGGGATTGGTATGAAATATTCAAAGCAATAAAAAGCAAACACCTACAACCAAGACTACTCTACTCAGCAAGGCTATCAAGTTTAACTGAAGGATAGTTTCCCAGAAGAAAAAAATAAAGAAACTCATCAACACCAAGTCAGTATTATAGGAAATGGTAAAGGTACCTTTTAAAGAAGGAGGGAAAGGGGGAGAACATAAATATGAATAATAAAATGGCAATAAGTATGAACCACCAATAATCACTTTAAATGTAAATGGATTAAATGATCCCATCAAAAGACATAGGGTAGCTGAATAGGGTAGCTGAATAGATAAGGAAATAAGACCCATTCATATACTATCAACAGGAATACCACATTTGGATCGAAACACACACATAAACTAAAAGGAAAGGGATGCAAAAAAATATTTCATGCAAATTGGAAAAGAAAAAGATGGGGTGGCAATACTTACATCACACAAAATAGACTTTAAAACAAAGGCTACACCAAGAGACAAAGAGGAATATTACATAACAATAAAAAGGATCAATCCAACAAGAGGATATAACCCTAGTAAACATTTATGCACACCACATAGGAGCTCCTAAATATATAAAGCAAATATTGACTGACATAAAGGAAGAGATCGACAATAATAGAGTTATTATAGGGAACTTTAACAACCCATTGACACCAAAGGACAGCTCTTCCAGACAGGAAATCAAAAAGGAAACACTGGCCTTAAATGGCACACTAGACCAGATAGATTTAATTGATATTTTTAGAGCATCGCACACCAAAGCAGCAAAATATACATTCTTTTCAATTTCACATGGAACATTTACCAAGATGGATCAGATGTTAAGCTACAAAATGAGTCTTAATAAATTTAAGAAGATTGAAATCATATTAAGCTTCTGCTCCAAACACATTGGTATGAAACAAGAATTGAACTACAAGAAGAAAACTGAAAAAAACACAAACACATGGAGGCTAAATAACAAGCTACTAAACAATGAAATGAAGGAAGAAATCAAAAGATATCTTGAGACAAAGGAAAATGAAAGCACAATGAAACAAGTTCTATGGGACACAGTGAAAACAGTCTTAATAAGAAAAATCATAATAATACAGGCCTACCTCAAGAAATAATAAATATCTTAAATAAACAAATTAACTTTACACTTAAACAAACTACAAGAAGAACAGCAAACAAAGCTCAATGTGAGTAGAAGAAAATAAATAATAAAGACCAAGCAGAAATAAGTGAAATGGAGACTAAACAAAACAATACAAAATATCAATAAAAACCAGTGCTGGTTCTTTGAGAAAGATAAACAAAATTAACAAACGTTTAAGTAGATTTATCAAAGAAAAAAAAAAAGAGAAAACCCAAGTAAATAAAATCAGAAATAAAAGTGGAAAAGTGACAACAGACACCACACAAATACAAAAGACTATAAGAAAAAAATTACAAGCAATTATATGCCAAGAAATTAGATAATCTGGAAGAAATGAATAGATTCTTAAGAAAAATACAACCTTCCAAGACTGAGTCAAAAAGAAACAGAAAATCTGAACAAACCAGTTACTGCAAACAAAACAGAATCAATAATCAACTGTAACAAACATTCAGTAAAGAATTAACACCTATTCTCAAACTACTGCAAAAACTCAAGAGGAGGGAAGGCACCCAAGCTCAATCTATGAGGCCTCCATTACCCTGATTTCAAAACCAGACAAAGACATTACAAAAATAATAATAATCATGATAATAATAATAATAAAAGAATAAGAAAATTATAGGTCAATATGCCGGAAAAACATAGATGCAAAATTCCTCAACAAACTATTAGCAAACCAAATTCAGCAATAATTTAAACAGATCATACACCACGATCAAGTGGGTTTTATTCCTGAGATGTAAGACCGGTTAAATATCCACATATCAATTAATGTGATACAGCAAATAAGCAAAATGAAAGATAAAAATCATATGATCATATCAATATGATGCAGAGAAAGCATTTGACATGATTCAGCATCCATTAATGATAAAAACTCTCAGCAAAGTAGGAATAGAGAAAACAACCTCAACATAATAAAAAACATATATGACAAACCCACAGCTAACATCATACTCAACAGGAAAGCTAAAGTGTTTTCCTTAAGACCAGGATAAAGATAAGAATGTCTGCTTTCATCAGTTTTATTCATCATAGTATTGTAAGACCTAGCTATAGCAATCACACACGAAAAAGAAATAACAGGCATCCAAATTGAAAAGGAAGAAATAAAACTGTCATCTCTTACAGATAACATGGTACTATATATACAGAACCCTAATGATTCCACTAAAAAACTATTACAAGTGATGAATGAATTCAGTAAAGTAGCAGGACACAAAATCAATATTCAGTCAGTTACATTTCTACACACTAATAACAAATTATCAGAAAGAGAAATTAAGAAAATAATCCCATTTATAATTGTATAAAAAAATAACCAAACAGAGCCGGCCGAGTGGTGTGGTGGTTAAGCGCTGGCTTGGGAAGCCAGCAGCCCCAGGTCAGGTCCCATATATGAGGGCCAGTGACACTGCCCTCTAAAAAAAAAAAAAACAAAAACAAAAAAAAATCAAAAAAGAACAAAAAAAACCACATACCTATGAATACACTTAATCAAGGAGGTAAAAGGCCTGTACTTAGAAAGTTACAAGACATTGAAGAAAGAATTTGAGGAATATACAAATAAATGAAAGCATATAATGTGCTAATAGACAGGAAGAATTAACATTATTAAAATGTTTATATTACCCAAAGCAATCTATAGAGTCAATGCAATCCCTATCAAAATACCAATAGCATTTTTCAGAGGATTAGAATAAATAATCCTAAAATTTATATGAAAACATAAGACCCCAAATAGCCATAGCAATCATGAGAAAGAACAAAATTGGAGGTGCCATAGTACCTGATGTCAAATTTTACTACAAGGCTTTCTACTGGTATAAAAACAGATACATACATCAATGGAACAGAATAGTGAGCCCAAAAATAAACCCATGGTTATATGGTAATTAAATCTATGACTTAGGGGACTTCTGGTAAAATGGCGCAATAGACAGACACTGTGCTAACTGCCTTCCAGGATCACACCAAAATTACAAGCAAATTATACAGCATTCAACCCTGGAGGTCCCCGGAACACTGGAGGAACAGAACCACTAAATGAAGAACTTAAAGAGGAAGCCGCATCGGGTCTGGTAGGATGGGCAGAGACGAGAGAGGGCAAACCCCGTTAGGGAGGTCCCAGCCGAGGGAGGCTTCTCCGGTTGGGGGAGAGACCCTCCAGCTGCACACCAAGCTCACCAGCCCAGAGCTCCTTTGCCGGGAAGAGGTGTTCTAAGACAGCTGGCAGTAAATTAGTGAGGACTCTCTTTGCTCAGCTCGGTGAGGCTAAGAGTGGCTGGAGAATCAGTGGGGCCGGTGTCCGGGCTTGCTCGCCGGTGAGCTCTTACCTGGTTCCTGGTGGAGGGAGTGGCTCTGTGAGCCGGGAGCCTGCGGGGACGGACTGAACTGAGCACCTTTGGTGCAAAGGCTGGAGGTTTTTGAACTGTTGTTCCCATGGTGCGGAGCCTGCACGCGAGTGGTGTGGGGAGGACGCCATTTTGTCGGGCTTGGGCCCTCCCATGAAGTATCAGGTCCGAGACATAATTGGTCTGGTGGAATTGGCACAGAAGTACGTGTGTGCGTGCGCGCGTGGGTGCGTGCATGCGCGCACCTGCGGCCTTGGATCTCCACCCTCTGCCCGGCTTATACTGCGTTGCCAGGGAAACGCAGGGCAGGTGCCCTCCGGCTCCAACAGGCTGCTCACTGAGACCCGGGAGTGCACAAGCCGCCTTGGGTCCCCACTCTCCGCACTGCGCTTGCAGAGTTGCCAGGCTGGTGATTTGTTGTTGGGCTGCTCAACCTGATCTGCAAGCGGCTGATTGGGACAGGCTGAGACTGGGAGTTTTCCTGGGAGTGTTGGGCCGTGAGTTGTGTGCCTGCGTGATCCAGCCAGGGCTCTCCTGGTGATCTATCTAATACATCAAAGCAATCCCAGAGCGACAGCCAGAATGGGGAAACAAAGAAACATGTCACAAGTAAAAGATCAGAAGAAACCTCCAGAAATGGAACCAAATGAAACAGAGGGTTCCAACCTTTCAGAGACAGAGTTTAGAACACTGATGATAAGAATGTTTAAGGAACTTAGCGAGGACAGAAAGAAGGATAGGGAAACCATAAAAAACAACCTGTTAGAACTAAAGAATACAATAACTGAAATGAAGAACACACTCGAAGGAATCACCAGTAGAGTAGATGAAGCAGAGGAGCAGATCAGCGATTTGGAAGATAAAATAGCAGAACTCACCCAGTTGGCACAGCAAAAAGACCAAAGAATAAAAAACAATGAAAATAGTTTAAGAGCCCTATGGGACAAGGTGAAGCGCAACCACCTCTCGAATCATAGGAACACCAGAAGGAGAAGAGAAGAAGCAAGAGGTTGAAAATGTATTTGAAAAAATAATGACTGAAAACTTCCCCACCCTGGTGAAGGAAATCAACATACATGCCCAGGAAGTGCAGAGGGTTCCAAACAAGCTGAACCCAAACAGGTCCACACCAAGGCACATCATAGTTAAAATGGCAAAGGTTAAAGACAGAGACAGAATCCTAGAGGCTGCAAGAGAAAGACAGCAGGTTACATACAAAGGGGCTCTTATTAGACTAACAGCTGTCTTGTCTACAGAAACTGCAGGCCAGAAGGGAGTGGCAGGAGATACTCAAAGTGACACAAAATAAAGGCCTACAACCAAGATTGCTCTACCCAGCACGGCTATCACTTAAAATTGAAGGAGAAATAAAGAGCTTCTCAGAAAAGAATAAGCTTAAGTAATTCATTACCACCAAACCAGCATTGCAAGAAATGTTAAAAGGGCTTTTTTAAACTAAAGAAAGGGGTAAACAAGCTAACCCAGAGAGACAATTGAAGAAGACTGAAGTCATATCAAGCAGATATAAAGGAAAAACTGATGGTTGCTGGCTGGGAGGGAGTGGGGAAGAGGGAGAGGGGGAAGATTTTGGACAGTGTATGTGGGACTACAATGTTGCCGCAGGGATATGGGGGCAGTTCTGGGAATGTAATTGATAATGTTGTGAAGAGACTATTTTGTTGCGAGAAATAAGTCAGTCGGAGAAGGACAGGTACCATGTGATCTCACTTGTGTGTGGAGTCTGAAGAGCTGAGTGAATGATCAAAGTAAACAGACTCGTAGATGTGAGGAAAAACTGAGGGTTGCTCATTGGGAGGGGGATGGGTATGGGGGGAAGGGGAAGGGATTAGACAGCATAAATAGACAACTACAATATTGCCACAGGGATATGAAACACAGTTCGGGGAATATAATAATGTTGTAAAAATTTTGTGGCGTGTCAGATTGTCACATGTCTTGTTAGGCAGACCACTTCATGGATGGAGTAGAGGCTTGATCACTGCACTGTACACCTGAAGCTGATGTTGTATGGTATTGTATGCCAACTGCAACTGAATATGTGGATGGTCACGATATGTGGAGTATACTGTGGAGGGGAGTCAGGGGAGTTGTGATGGATATGTATGATATTGTGGGGGGAGTGGAGTGGCAAACTGGGAGAGGGGGATTTTCACTTTGGGGGTTAAAGAGTATAACTATTGCATTGTGTTGTACACCTGAAACTAATTAAAAAAAAAAAAGAAAAAAAATGTATGACTTAGGAGGCAAGAATATATCATGGGGTAAAAACAATCTATTCAATAAATGGTGCTGAGAAAACAGGACAGATACATGCAAAAAAAATGAAACTGGACCTTCGTACGCCATACACAAGAATAAACTCAAAATGCATTAAAGACTTAAATGTAAGACCTGAAACCATAATATCCCTAGATGAAAACATAGGCAGTATACACTTCGACAATGTGCTTAGTAATATTTTTTTTTCTTATATATCTCGTCACGCAGGGGAAACAAACAAAAAAATAAACACATGTAACTCTATCAAACAAAAAAAAGGTTTTTCACATCAAAGGAAACCATCAACAAAACAAAGTCAACCTACTGAATGGGAGGTTGCCAATGATACATCTGATAAGGGGCTAATATCCAAAATTTATAAAGAACTCATATCTCAACACCAAAAAAACAAACAATCTAATTAAAAAATAGGCTGAGGACCTGAATAGGCATTTCTCCAAAAAGGAAATACAGATGGCCAACAGACATATGAAAAGATACTCAACATCACTAATCATCAGAGAAATGCAAATAAAAACCACAATGAGATATTACCTAACACTGGTTAGAATGGTTATCATCCAGAAATCAACAAACAACAAATGTTGGTGAGGATGTGGAGAAATGGAACCCTCATGCGCTTGGTAGGAGTGCAAATTGGTACAGCCAAATGTAAAACAGTTTCGAGGTTCCTCAAAATATTAAAAATAGAGCTATCTTATGATCCAGCAATTCCACTTTGAGTATTTATACAAAGAAACACAAACACTGCTGCTTTGAAATGATATATGCACCCCTATGTTCATTGCATTGCCTTTTACAATAGCTAAGATATCAAAGCAACCAAAGTGCCATCAACAGATAAAGAAGAGGTGGTGCATATACAGAATGGAATATTGCTCTGCCATAAAAATGAAATCTTATCATTTATGAAAACATGGATGGACCTACAAGTTATTATGCTAAATGAAGTAAGTCGGACTGAGAAAGACAAATAACCACATGATCCCAATTATATGTGGCATCTAAACAACAAAATACACGACAAACAAAACAGAAACAGACTCACAGATACAGAGAACAAACCAATGATTGCCAGATGGGAGATTGGAGGTCTGGGTGAAAGGTTGAACGGTTTAAGAAGTACAAAATGGTTGTTACAAAACAATTATGGGGATTTGAAGTACAGCATAGGTGAAATAGTCAATGATATTATAATCACTATTTACAATGCTAGGTGGGTACTAGACTAATTGGAGGGATTGCTTCGTAAATTAATGTCTAATCACTATGCTGTATACCTGAAACTAATATAAAATAATATTAAATGTTAACTATAATTGAAAAATAAAACAAATATAAACAAAAAATTAACATTTAGTTCAATATTAACTGAATTCCTTGTAGATGTCAATTCATACACTTTTATAGGCCCCATTGGAATAGGACAGATATGGTAGGGTTTCTCTCCTAAAGGTGTTCCTCCATAGGCCCCCTTTCCCTATATCCAGTGTAATTAGCCATAGACTTTTCCTTAAATTTACAACTCTTTTAAAGTATAAATCTGTTAAACAAATAAACTTGTTCCACAGTATCCTGACCACCAAAATCCTACTAATCTTGTAGGAAATGAGTTGAAATCCCATCTTTTCCATCAATCCTTCCATGACCTGTCAGAATTCTTTCTTAGCCTTCTGTGCTCTCAGCATATAATATGGAACTCTTTCTTACTTTAAATAAATAGTTTTACCTTCAAATTACATGTTTATGTCGCTTGTCTCCCTTACTGTATTTTGAGCAACTTGGCTCAAATTCAGTATCTTATTTATGTTTGTATGTCTGCCTGTGCTTTAAAGTAAGTGCTCCATAAATATTTGTAGATAGTTTTGTTTTTTTTTTCTAAATCCATAGTTACCTTCTGTCATCACTAGATGGCAAGTCTGCACTGTTGGTGTTTGAGGCTAATTGAAATTTACTCCCCTTTGGTTCCTGAGGAATTAATTGCTATAAATGATGATCAGCAGCTTAGTACAGCAAAAAAGAGAAATATATGTCACATTAGGCACTGCTAGTGATTTTCTAGATGAAGTTTAGTGCCAAAATTGGAGATAAGTACAAACATGGCAGAAGTAGAATAGAATCCACAGACTTGACTGGATGATGGAGAGGAGGTACTTTTATACTTCCACCAAAGGCACCTGATGTCCTCTGTACAATATTTATGGTCATTGCATATAAATCAGAAAGCAAAACAAAGTATTCCATGTGCTAACAATGTTTTCTCACATTTTGTTATAAAGATATATAAGCCATGAGCTAAGTTGAATTACATATTTTCCAAATTATCTACTTTTCAAGACCCACATATGAAAGTAAAATGACTGGCTTATATCCTTTTTATTTCTTAAACTAGCCAAATTACTTCAATGTCCTTTATGAAAAACTGGCAGGGAATGTGTTAATCTCAACATCAGAAAATCAAGAGATGTTCCTCTACCATAATTTTAATACTGTACTTAATTGTATGCAACCGCTTCATAAAAGTTATAACTCATACAGGCAAAACAATTCTGGTTAGGTCCAACTCTGCTCCCTGGATCTAAGACAGAATTTCGCATGCAATGAAAGATTAATATGCATTAATGAATACCAAATAAATTTAAACAAAGAAACTTTCTAACAATTTATGCAATTTCTTTCTTGATTCAATTACTTTTTAGGCCAGATCTCATTAAACCATTAATATTTAAAATTTTAAATGGCTAGCAACAAAAAT
Source organism: Aselliscus stoliczkanus (assembly GCA_033961575.1). NCBI lineage: Eukaryota > Metazoa > Chordata > Mammalia > Chiroptera > Hipposideridae > Aselliscus > Aselliscus stoliczkanus. The sequence continues at coordinate 66,152,387 of CM066736.1, forward strand.
ACTTATTAGGTAAAATGGCCACTTTCTCTATATTTTAATAAATTTACCAGTTAAAATAAATTTATGCCTTTTCTCATAGAATTTAGAAAATTAATTAAAACATCATGTTAAAAATTATCTTTCAGTTATTGCTTCCCTTGAGTTGTTTTAGATCACAATACTATATTTTATTTTTTATTAGACCTTTAAAACATATGGGTTATCTGTCCTTTTTAAGATTGATGGGATATATAATAAACAATAATGTTAATCTATCAAAATGTATACACACACATGTGTAAATATGTCTACCTTGAATCCTAGCTCTTCAGTAAATACGCATTTGTTAAAAATTAACTCAATATAAGATGTCTAAAGTAAAAGAATCTCACAAGCATTATTCAATGTAATCTTTAAAAAAGTATGTTATTATTTTTATGATATATGTGAGATAACTAAGGCCTGAAAAGTCACACAACTTTTCCATTTCAGTGAGGAGATGGGTAGTAACTTTGCATAATAGACTTCGTAAATTCCACTAATATTACCTCTATAATTACCCTATTATAAATTGGAGTAAAATTGGAGTAATGAGACCAAATTCTATAAAATAACATTCAATTTTTATAGTTTCAATAACCAATATGTTTATAATTCATTGAGAGTTTAAAAACACAAAGCGCCATATTCATTGCAGTTATTTAATTTTATTAAGATTTTATTGGGGAGTTGGGGAACGGAACAGTGTTGGGGAATTGGGAAGGGGAACATTGTGGTTTCCCAGGACCCATCAGCTACAAGTCAGGTTATTGTCCTTAAATCTTGTGGTGGGCACAAGCTGAGCTCCAAGTCCAGTCGCCACTGCTTTCAATCTAGTTGCGGGAAGGCATAGTCCACCATCAAATGCAGGAGTCAAACTGGTGACCCTGTTGCTCAGAGTTTGTGCTCTAACCAACTGAGCTACTTAGCTGGCCCAACATTGCAGTGATTTTTATATAAGGTTATCATCCAAATGTATTTATCCTTTGGTGAAATTTTTCACAACAAACAGAATTAAGAGATAGATTTTTCTCTTACTCCCAATGCCATATATAACATCACAATTGCATAGCTACAGAAAAATTCTAAGGTATTTAAAGTTAATTTATTTTGGAAATGTAATAGTGTTTTTAATGCTGTGGTTTCTTTTGATACACATAAAACATCATTAATCAAATATTGAAGGAAAAAACAGTGTATAAAAATTAATCACGATGATAAATCAGGGCTACTTTCCCAAGTAGAAATAATAAGAAATAAAATAAATAACAATTAAAAATAGAAAACAGAAGTAGGCAAAACAAAAACAACCACACAGAAAGTTGGCTAAGGAAGTCCTCAGTTGAAGACCATGAATGAGAAAACTGTAGGTATCCAGGACAAGAACATTTTAGGGAGATGAAGCACAAAGACCTTGAAGTTCTTGCCCAGATGGAAATTAATTTGCCAAGTTTAGAAAACTAGAGAGGAAGAAATTTGGAAGTGGGAAATCAAGAGCTCTGTTTTGAACATGTTAGATTTGACATGCCAAAGGATATCTAAGTGGAGAGCTCAGGTAGGCAGGTAGGTATATGACTCTGAAGTTTATGCCCACATTTTATTTTTTTTAAAAAAGTTAGTTCAATCACTTGCCTAATCACTGTCTAGATATTATGTCAAAATATTATGTGTATTTGATCAAAGAGAGTGAGATAATTAATTAGGATAAGAGTTAGGCAGTGAATTGAATACATAGAAAGATTTCCCTATCTTCTCTCTACATAGTTGATTACCACTCCCTATGTACTTGTAGAAACCTGTTTTGGCACATGTCACTCAATTTCTTAATTATTTAGTATTAATCTCATCTGCTACTGTAAGAATTTTGAAGGCAAGGATTTTTGGTATCTATCTATCTATCTATCTATCTATCTATCTATCTATCTATCTATCTATCTATCTATGAATTTAAATTTATTGGGGCAACAATGCTTACTAAAATTACATAGGTTTGGGCCGGCCGAGTGGTGCAGTGGTTAAGCGATGGCTTAGGAAGCCAGCAGCCCCAGTTCGGGTCCCACATATGAGGGCCAGTGACACTGCCCTCAAAAAAAAAAATTACATAGGTTTCAAGTGTACAATTCTGTAGTACATCATCTATATATCACATTGTGTGTTTACCACCCAGAGTCAGTTCTTCCATTACCATATAACTGACCCCCTTTACCTTCTACTCTCTCCCCCCGACCCCTTACCCTCTGGTAACCACTGAACTATTGTCTGTGCCTATGAGTTTTTGTTTTATTTTGCTTTTTTTTATGTTTGGAACAAAATCTAGCAGGTAGTAGTTTAGTCTGTAGAGCTGAACGTCAATGTTTCTCAAGCCACTCACATTGATAAACATAGTTTGAGACATATAAAATTAAATGGTGCAGAGACATGAAAGATGTTTTTATTCATTTAAGAAGTGTCAAATTTTATTACACAATTGCATGGATATACACAAAAATTGTAAAAATATTTTCTTAAGTATTGCTGGTTGATCATATCCTTGACTTGATAGTCATCCTAATGTTACCACGATTCCTCAAACCTTCCCAAGGTTAGTTAACCTCTCTGAAAAATTGGTTACTTTTTAATATAAATAATATTACATGTGATGACAGAAATCCAGATACGTCACAGTGAATTGGGTAAAACAGGTGATAATGTGAGATAGCTATTTTTAATTTTTATATTCTAAGATGACCTCATCCAAATTTCCAGAGTAGGTATATTTAACCAAGACAATGTTTTAAAAAGTCTACTGGGGGGCCGGCCGAGTGGCATGGTGGTTAAGTGCTGGTTTGGGAAGCCAGCAGCCCCAGTTCGGTCCCATATATGAGGGCCAGTGACACTGCCCTCAAAAAAAAAAAAAAATCTACAGGTATATACATTTGCATTCAAATATATATTATTAATATATTTTTTCATATCATTATTTTTGCTCTGTTGCATGTTTCTGTACCAAAAATGTAGCTCAGAAAAATCAAGAAAGTTAACTGCAGCCATCTACCGTAATAAAATATGTTGTGTGGATTTTAAAAGCAACTCAATTGCTCAAAAATAAATAAGGAAATGGATATATTGATTTTTTACAGAAGTCTATGTTAAAGGACAGTTTGATAAAAGGCTAGGTTACCAAATTAAAAATGATGCTGGAGGAGACTCTGAAAAGGGCATTATATATATATATATATTTATATATATATAAATTTATATATATATATAAATTTAAAAAATACATATGTATTTCCTAAAATTTCCCCCCCAAATTATTACGATATCTTTAAAGTCTTGTAATTGTAAATAGATAAATATTTGCTAGGAAGACTCTGTTTATGTATACTATAACCCAAAGGCTTTTGAAATAAAAATTATAATTGCTACTTACTATGACAACACTCAGTATACAGCATTAAATACTCTTAGTGACACTGTATATAACCCAATTATATGATGTTACTATTCAAACACAGATTTTATATCAGAACTTTGTTTAGAAATTCTTGACTTATATTTGAGCACCCTTTATATTTGTGCACATTGTAATATCATGCATATCTTTATTGATGGTTATCTTAGTAAACCATATATATATATATATATATATATATATATATATATATATTTAGAAGTTTTACTTAAAAGAACAATATTGACAAAGTAAACATCAGGCTCAAAAAAGCCAGGATGATGACAGACATAGTTTGAGAAAAAAGTTAATAAGTAAAAAATAAATAAATAATTAAATGTATAAATAAATAAGAGACGAAATACTAACTGTAATATTGATACATGTCATATACTTTCATTTTAGGGTACAAATGCCGTCAATTTTGTGTAAAAAAGAAAAAATCCCTAGAAGTTCAAAAAAATGCAGTATGGACTCATACTATCACCCAGAGAGCATAAGAATATCACTATATGTGCATCTTCCTTAAAATGAGCTATTATTAATCTTTTATTTTTTGCTAATTTGATGGTGAAAAATATCTTAGTGTTTTAGTGTTTTCTGATTTACTCATGAGTTTAAAAATCTAGTCAAAGATTAATTAGCCATCTGTATTTCTTTTCCTGCAGTTTTTAAATTTATGTCTCCTGGCCATTTTAATTGATTTATAGCTTTTTGTAAAATGTGTTTTAGACAAGCTTTTGATTGTTAATGGCATTTCTTTTGTTGCAGTGAATATTTCCAATCTGTCACTTGTCTTTCATAACACAGAAGTATTTCATTTTTATGTAGTCAAACCTATCTTTCTTTCTGGTAACTAGGATTTAAAATATATATATATATATATATATATATATATATATATATATATATATATATATATATATATATATTAAGACCCTTTTTCTTGCTGAGATCATAAATATTTGCCTACATTTTCTTAAAAAAATCCTAGATTTTTTCCTTGGGTCTTATTAATTAATTCATACATAAATTATATTACAGCGAGGTATAAAGTAGTGATTACCCCTCACCCTCCCTTTTATCTTTGTCCCTATGAGTAACCAGTTCTCCCAATATTATGATAATGAAGCCATATTTCCTCCATTGATTTAAAATGTCAGTTTATTTGTAAACTAAAGTTTCATTTATGTACATATGTGTCAGTGTCTTCACTCTGTTCAATTAATATGATTCTCTACTCCCAAACATTATTTTCAACATTATGACTTCATAGGAAGACAGGTGTCCTCACATTACCTGCTACCAATATGGACAGATTTTACCTAAATTAGCTTTTTAGTTACTAACAGCCCGCAAAAATATTATTTCAAATGTCAGTTACCATGGTATATTAACTGCAAGGTATTACATAAGGTACAAACTTTGCTGCAAGGATTTCAGTCCACAAGTCACTAATGTAAATAACAGGTGAACTTGATAAGCAGTGACCAATGACATCATTTCTTTCAAATTCTGTCAATGGTCTTTGCACATTTGTTATTTAGTTCATATGCAGACAGAAAGTGTGTAGCTATGTTGTCTGTTTATCTCCCAATAATTAACTTACATGACATCTGACAAAAAATGATTAATCAAAAGAGGGAATTGGCCATCAATGATGAAAGTACAGCAAAGAAATAAAAAAGTGATAAAGTAATGAAAGTGGTTATGTTTAGGAGATTTGAAAATGGCGACAGTAAAGAAAAGGTAGGATGAAAACAGGCCTACATGAACTATGGTACAAATCACATTGAAAAATCTCTGATTAATATTAAAAGGAGACAGTTCATAAAGGATTTTCTTCATAAATGTCTTTTTCCCCCAATCGTTAAGCATTTAGTTAACAGTTATTCTTGAACATCTGTCAGCTATCATTCAAGGTGTTGAAATACAGATGTAAAGAACACATGGATCCTGATTCACAGAATGCATTATTTAGTAAATTTTTAAATATCTAGGGAAAAGACAAGGATATATCCCTATCTCATAATATATGTCAAAGTAGGTTATGAATGGAACATAGAGTTAAAAATAAACATATAGAACAGGAAAAATACAAGTTAGTAACAAATTCTGAGTTAGAAAACCAAATTATAAAAGCAAAAGGAGACATCGTTATTCAAAACAATAGATTTAAAGCATAAAAATTGTTACAATCTTTATATTAAAATAGCATTTAAAAGACAATTTTTAAAAAAATAAAGAGATCTTCTCAAAGACCTCTTTTCTTCAGTTTCTATGAAATAAACAAAGAATCTGTGAATAAGAATTGCTGTCAAAATATTAATTATAGACAAGGTAAAAAGAAAAGTTATTGTGGGACCTGGCTTATTATTATGTTTTTCTACAACTAAACACAACAGGAAGTATATTTGTTTGCAAAAGTAAAATTAGGATCAATTCAATGTTGATGCTCAGCTGTCTTTGTTTCCCTGATATTAATATTCTCACTTTTTTTTATCATCACAATTTCTTTATAAAGAAGAAACTTAATCCTAGGTTTTATCTTGTAGATACTGCATTGAAACTGGAATTTCAGTCGTTCATAAAATTATACTGTACTATTTGGTCTCATTTATTATGGCGATGATCATCAAATATTCCATATTATAATTCAAAATAATAATGTTTTTGTCATTTTACTTTTGAAATGTATTTTTCTTCCTTTTATGAATAACCATGTCTGCATGGAAAGACACTGTACTCTTTGAAAATATCCATAATATATTTATGATTAAAAGTGCCACTACATTATTCATCTTGATCACTCAAAATCTAAAAGAATGTTTATTATTAAGACAGATTGATGTTAACAGATGAATGCTGATATTGAGTAAACTACCTGGTTTCCACAATGCCTGTAAGGATATAAATTGGTCTAATAAAAAATTATTCTCTCAATTCTCTCTTTCACCACACAGGCGAGTGCGCGCACGCGCACGCGCACACACACACAGACACACACACACACACACACACACACACAGCATACATAAGCTATCTTCCTGGGGAATTGAAAAGAGGAGAATTTGAAAGACCAATTCTTAAACCAAGGTTTGAATTACTTTGGTAAAACATCAACCCAGACATAATCTGGAATTGCCATTATCAATAAGATTGACTTATTTGATCAAATTTGAAAAGCAACGTCTTGTTTCTCAAATTTTTTTTTTTTCTTTCAACTCTTGTCTGTGTTCATAAGGGAAAAATCCTTTAACACCTGTTTTTTTTCCTACTCTGTATCTCTCAGAATTATTTTGATTCACACTTCATTAAGGAAACTTCAGTGCCTTACCTAAATATCTTTCAAAATAAAGGTTTCGATAATCATCTTTCAATATATATATGAGATAGGCTGAATTTAATGTTTCCTTTATGTGCTCAGGTCTGGCCTAGGGATATGGGACAAAGAAATCCCATCCCAAAAGAAAACAGATCTCTAACATTTTAAACAGAAAGAAAAAAAAAGGACTTTTGTTACCTTTAACCAGAATTGAATATTACTGCTATTTTATTTCTGCAAGAACAGTTTTTAAGTTAATCAAATATAAGAATTTATTGCTACTTTTGCTGCTAGCATTTCAGTCCAAAGGTCACTGTAAATAACAGATGAACTTGATAATCAGTGAAAAATCACATCACCTCTTTCAAATTCTGTCAATGGTTATTGCACATTTGTTGTTTAGTTCATATACAGGCAGAAAGTGTTTGAACTGGGCAAAATGACCTTTGGACTGGTCCAAATCAACATTGTATCTAAAACAAATATTTAAAAAGCTAAAGGAAAGCAGATATCCTGATTAGGAGGACTGAAACTTAAGGACATTCTTTAGAATTAGCACCACCACATATAGCTAAAGAATAATTTAGCTTGTTAGCACCAATAGAAATCCTTTTCTTCTATTCATGTAATTATTTTCCTTCCCTATCTCGAAAAAAAAGAAAAAAACAGAACCAAAAAACCCTTGGCTTCACCTCATAATCAGAACACTATTTAAATTTCTGCTTTAGAATCCACTGCTTCCCAGAATTGCAATTCTTTTTGCTCTCAAATAAATGCTTGTTGCCCCTTACTTTTTACTTTTTATATTTAGGTTAACAAGCCCATAGGTAAAATCCTGAAAATAGCTGTACTATTACTGAGAAACTAACTGGTCAGAGTCTCTCTGTCATCATCCTTTTTAGCTAATGCGTGAACAGATACTAAAAGTCAAGTATCATGTACCACTTCTAAAGCCTTTATAATTATTACATTTTATTAAAATTGAGGGTAAAAGAGGCTGAGAAGAAAAAAAGCTGAGTATATTAAAAATAATGTTATACATAGTTTTTTCTGTTAGATGTGGTCTACTCTTTGGCATTGTTTGTGACAGCATGCTTCTTTTAGAAAAACAACATCTAGCATATAATTCCTAAATAAAAATATACAAATAATATGTATGGATTGTTGCATCCGAATTTATTTTCAGATTTTAATTTTCTGAACTTTCTTTTTTTTAAAGAAATCATGACATGGACTTCATTTATATTCTGATTATTCAATTATAATTAACATATCAGAATGGTAAATACATTAGGAAAGTTTATTTCAACTTCCTCTGCTTTTAAAAATGATCTCCCTTTCATTAGTTGGGACTCCATGAATTATATATCACCTTAATCATCATGCTTACATGAGAAAAAAAGACTTTTTGTTCTGACTTTAGTTGTGCTCTACTCTATTCCAAACTACTGAAAGATACACTATAGCACAATATTTATAGTCTAAGTCTTAGAATCAGAAAACAGGCATGTCACATTGTATGTAAAAAAAACATTTACTACACTTTTCAAAAAGAAAAATATATCATTTCCCATTAATGTTTTCTTATTGTAAATATATATGAACATTTGTGAGAATAACAGGAAATAGTACAGTACTTTTTTTTTTCTCTTTTTTTCCCCCTGAAAATGTTCATTGTCAAAAGACGGGTGTCAATTTATTAGAGTTTGTGTTTAGCACCTTACTGTCTAAATTGCTATAAATATTCATTGTAATTATAATCTCTATTTCCTCCTTAACTAATGAGTCTATTATTTGACTGGCTATCATATGGTACTTTGCTTATTTTATGGTTGGTTCAATTAGCAGAAACAACTTTTAAGAGTTTTCCCAGCTTGTTATTACATCAGTACAATTTAAATAAAAACATGAACAAAGGCAATATATTTTAAGATACACTTAATATATCTTCATTTATCTTCATAGCATTCTACAAGTAGGTAGCTGAATTATATTACTGTATATTCCCACTTTATATAATTTCAACATAACTCTTTTGCTTTTCCTTAATTCCTGAGGATACTTTTTCAGTCTTCCTTTCAAGTAGGAAATACTGGCTAAATATCCTATAAGTATTTTACAACTTACATCAATCAAAGTATCATTTTGACAATCATAGGGTTAGCTTGATTGATTAATTCAGAGTGCTGATGTGTTAAGATATTTATATGCACATTAAGTTTACATATAAAATAACCTGATCCTGTGTAGCTCAACTGCTCAGATATTAAGTTGGAGAATAAAAAAGGAAATGACTGCTGAAATATATATCACCACTAAATACATGAATCAAAGTACTTGTACTTGTTTTTGAAAGTTTTCATATACATTATTCCATTTTTGATCTTTATAATATTTCTTATAAGCAATGTATTATTCTTCTCTTTCTGGGCTGAAGAAACTGAAACACAGAATTTAGGTATCTTGTTCAAGGTCACACAGTTAATTATTTGAGGAGCAAGCACTTGCTCTGTGATCTAAAAAGTACCCATCTTTCATTATCATCATCATCTTGTTTGGAAGAAGTAGTCATGGTTGTTGCTTGAGCTGTTATGTCTTTTATCTGCCAAAAAAGGAGCTCAAGAACTAATATGGAAGATAAGTAGAGTAAAATAAAAGTGCAAATATTTATAACTACAGTAGATGTATTTCAGAGTGACAAGAAAAATTGCCTAGAAGGTACTGACATTCAATTTTAATTTTAATAAAGATAAACTTTTTAAAAAAGAATTACTTTCACAAAAAGAATGTTAAAACCCCATAGATTTTTTAAATCTACCTTTTTCATTAAATGGAAAATGAAAAAGTTGTACTCATTAGTTAAAGGAGATATTCTAGTCTTAGAATTCATTGTATTAGGACATCTTTCATTAAGAAATATAATCAAGAACTTACCTATTGATAATAACATATTACAAAGTTCACATTATACTTTACAATGCTCCCAACATTTGTTTTTGTTGACATATAATGTGTTATCAAAATGTTTCTCGTGTAAAGTAGTAATAGCTGAGACTCCAAATTTAAAATATTTCCTTTTCTGGGCCGGCCGAGTGGTGCATTGGTTGGGAGCTGGTTTGGGATGCCGGCGGCCCCAGTTCGGATCCCGCGTGTGAGGGCCGGTGGCACTGCCCTCTACAGCTAACAACAGCTCACCTGGAGCTGGGCTGTGCCAGCCCCGGCGAAGGTGTAGGCTGCAGCCCCTGCTGCAGTGCTGCCATAGGCTACAGTGAGTGGTCCGCAGCCAGTGTGAGCTGCCGATGCCACGGTGAGCGACCATCCAGAGGCCGGCGACCAATCTGCCTTATCAGGGAAGAGCGCAATGACGATACCAACATGGGCCAGTGAAGCAATGTCCTCCGCAACTAGACTGAGGAGCAGGGGGACAGCAGCTTGTCTGTTCCCCTCACCGGATTCCCCAACGCTGTTCCCCTCCCCCAATTCCCCAATAAAATCATTTAAAAATACAAGAAAAGTCAAGTGTTAAGAATTAGTCTGCACTTGATATTAAAAAAAAAAAATTTCCTTTTCATTTATTTGTCACGTGACTTTATAGGTTTCCTAGTACAGGAAGGCAAAGTTAGCCAGATCATTTTGATAATGTAATCTTAATTTCTCAGCTATTATAAACACAGTTATTGTAATGTCAATTTAAATTGTTCTCACAAATACTCTGCCATGCTGTGAGCAATGTATGATAATAAAGTGAACTTCTATCCAGAAATAAATAATGGAAAACCTGTAAAACAAACATCACTTATCTTGTAGGTGTGTCATTAGATGCATTTTGTGTTGCTATGCCTATTAATCACTTCATTTCCAAATGCCTTTTATTGTTTTTTTGCCCTTTAGATAGTCTAATTTTTTGCAAACACAAGAAGCTTTGGCAAATTTCTCCTGCTTGCTATGTATTGTTATGGAAATCAGTATGTCTAATGAAAGTGATAAATGTATTAGAAGTATCTCTGGCAGGATAAGAAAGTGGGAGGATTATTCTGTGAAAGCTAGATATATATAGCAATTAAACTTAACTCTCCCCCATACTACTGCTTCCTCTGTGTTTATTTCCTTTTTGATCCCTTCTGTAGCCCATGAATCTGAATGATCATCTGTTGGCGGCTACCAACAAAATAAAAAATAGTGGCACAGAAATCAGTTATCATTATTTATAAGTCAAAATCTGGTCTTAAAAACACAGGGAAAAAAATCAATACTATACTCCATCTCTAGGTTTAGTCAAATATAATAACCATGTAAAATATATCAATCACAAAATTGTTTAATTGATCTATGACCCTATGAAATTCATGTAGCATTTTCTTTAATCTCTAAATTAATCTAAATTGTTGACAAAGAATGATCTAAGATAGTATCATCACTATCACAAGTTCCCCTTTGAGTCAAATAACAAGCTCTGGTTCAAAGAAGTTTTACATTTCTATCATATTTATAATCATTAATTTTCTCATAATAATTACATGCAGCATAACATAATATAATGACATTCAGTTGCTTGGAATTAACAAGTGTTCTGCAAACTACTATTTTACATAAACTATCATTCTATTTTCAATGAAAAAGAAAATTCCACTATTAAAGAATTTTTGGTATCCTCTAAGATTCCAATCTTCCAAAATGGATATTTCCATAGATTTCTTTCTACTCCCTCTGTCTGTCCCTGCCTTCCTCCTTGCCTTCTTCCTTCCCTTCCCTCCCTAACCCTATTTCTCTCCTCTCTCCTCTCTCCTCTCTTTCTCTTCTCTCCTCTCTCTCTCTCACTTCCATTGCTTAGCCTTTAAGTTTGGCATCTTTTTAAAATGGATTCTAGAATTCACTCTCTTCTCTAATTGCAGTTTCTCTGTATGCTTGCTGATGATTCTCAAATTTCTATCTTAAGCCTTGGCTTTGTTTAAACTCTAGATACATATATCCAACTGCTAGATATCACCATTTCTATATCTAATAAATATTGCAAATCCCAAAGTTACAAAAATTAAAAAGATACTCTTGGACACTTTCCCCAATTCATTACACCACCAATATTTCCCTTGTAAGCAACCAATACTCTGAACCACAAAGTTGCTCCAAATAAAAACCTAGAGACCTTTAATTTCTTTCTTCTCTTTGCTTTCTACAATCACAAATCCTATTGACTTGACAAAACCTTAACAAAACCTGTATCCTTTTTCCATCTCATCTCTATAATTCTCATCACCAAACAAAATTTCAGTTTTGGAATATGATATAGCTTTCTATCTTATTCCTTACTTCCATTCTTGCTCAGGGAAAGTTTATTTTTCACATAATAGCCAAAATTATCACTTACCCTTGCCTAGTATGATGTGTGTGTGTGTGTGTGTGTGTGTGTACAGCTTTGATTAAAATATGTTCCATTAACCTCTTTTCATTGTCCCTGGCTATTCATTTCATGTTTCAAAAATAAATTATACTTCTGCTTCAATACATATATGGATTAAAGAAGAGGCTGATATTTTATCTTCCTTTATAAATTCTTCAGTTTAAACAACCTTAGTTCCTTTAATTTCCTTTATGTGACATAGATCTGAGATGGTGTGCTACTCCAGTATTTCTACTCTGGTCAAATAACTGTCCTTCTAAACTGTGGCACCCAGCACTACCTTTGCTTTAGAATAGTTAACATCCAAAAACATTTAGTAAAACAGCCCTGCTATTTATATTATTTTCATGATCATTCTAAATTTCTAAATTTGCCTAGATTATAAGTGATAAACCAAGAATTTGCTCTGGATTCCTATACTAAATAATGTTAGACAAAGAATGAAAATATGAGTGCTAATTTTTGAAAGTTCCTAAAATGAAATCGTAAGATAAAAATTATGATTCATTCAGTTACAATTCTATAAGAATGTTGACTTTTGCCTGTAAAATGTAAACCTCTGGAAAAGAGCAACAGGCTGTTTAAAAAATGCTTTTGCTATGACTCAATCTTTTCATGAAACATTCCACTTGAGGGAAAATAAGAAGCAGAAAATGTAACATGGTCACTGGAATCAGTATATCTATTTAAGGTCCTGTCTTTTATCAATTTCAAAATGAAATAAAAGCCTTGCTAAATATGAATTTGGACAGTGATTCTGATTTCTGATCCCCACCTCTTTCATGATTTCCAGAAAATTTGCTTTAAATAGTCTTCATATTGTAGAATACCAGTATAGAAACAATATTAAATGAGGGAAAAATATGCAATTTGTGGTGAAGGGAGATGACTGGAATGGCATTTGGGTTCAATTTTCATACTTATTGAAAGGTCTTTATCTAAATTCCAAAATGCTATGTTTAAGATCACCAAAAAGGGATAAAAATAGTATCTCACAGGACTTTAATATAACTACATAATTAGCCTAGCTTTCTTTCCAACATACAGAAATATCCCATGTATTTTAACAAATAAATTAATAAAAGGGAAGAAGTACTGAAAGGAAAGGAAAGGAGGGAGCAAGGGAGGAAGGGAAGAAGGGAGGGAGGGAGGGAATGAGGGAGGAAGGAAGGAAGGAAGGAAGGGAGGAAGGAAGGAAGGGAAGGAGGAAGAGAGGGAGGAAGGAGGGAGGAAGGGAGGAAGGAAACAAGGGTTGGAGGGAGAAAGGAGTGAGGAAAAACCGAAACACTTATTTCTAGGTTCCTACTGGCACATAATACAACCTCTGTTGTGTGCTCATGATTTTGGTTTTGTTCATTTGTTTCTTTATCATGTTTTTCAAAGATGCATGTTTATATATTATTTTTAGCAACTAGATTTTTAAACTGCATAAGAGAAGTGACCTGGTGTCTATTGTTTTTCTATGTAGAATATTTTAAAACCTATAGAGCTCTCTTTCTTTGTATCTATTTTTACACACTTTTTAAAAAATGCTCTTTTTGAAGTCATCTAATAGAATTTTATCCCACTAAAAACAATTATTTTTATAAAAAGTTGTACATCTCCAAGTTTTTCATAACATATGCACTATTTAATTTTCCTGATTTCATGTAAATCAATAATTTCAAAATCATGACATTTTATTTTAAATAAGCCTTCCATTTGAACTTAAAGTGAATTTACCAACTACGTATATTAAAATAGAAATGGAAAATTTAAATCATGAAAATAAACAGAACAAGCATAGAAATCATGAGAGTTAATAAGACTCAGTAAATCATTAATTTTTGATCTTTGATTTTTGGCTTTCAAAACAAAACCGGATAAAAATCACCAGCAGCATTCTGATATTTAGAAGGATGTATGTTTAACATATCAATTTTCAAAAGCTTTTTATCAATTTCAAAATGTGCTTAGTTTGTTTACACAATTATATGACATCACTCATTTCCATTTAACATAACTGTGAAGCTTATACATAAAATTGCCAAATAGGAATTTTTATTGTTTTACTTCAAACATGTCTTTAAATAAGGAATATTCAGTAAGATAAATTAAAAATCAAAGTTACAAAGTATCAAACACAGATTGTAATAGGAAAAATAAAGTACAATAATAATAATAATAAATGTTTTTTCAATGCTCTTCAACTGATTTCAAATTAGCTTCCTGGGTCTCTAATAATACAATAGGATTAATTCTATTTTATTAAAATACATATAGAAAGTGTCATTTTCTTTTTAATTAGTATTTTTTATTCACAGCATTCCACATTGCAGACCGTTCTATACTGATCGAATGCTATGTTTCTTGACTTTTCTGTACAACTATCCCTTTATTTATATCCGATGGTTTCTACTACCTCTACAACAGCCACACTTGTTCTTTAGCAAAGTGACTGCAATTTTATTTCCTTCCTTCTCTGCTACCACATCTATTTTTGCTCAGAACAGAGAAATACAGAGAATCTTGTAGAGGTAAAATACTTCACTGAAGGCTAGCTTCCTATGTATTTTGTGAGGGCCAATTTTTTTTTATTTCAATATATTCAAACTAATCAAACCTATATCTATTCAGCAAATGAATGGTTTCTTTTATGTTTTAGTTCTGAGTTTCTAATTTTATTTATGGGTGTGAGGAATTATTTTAATCAAAATTAAGAAGTAGTAAAAGAAACAGTTTCCTTAAGAAAGGTCACAAAATTCATTAAACAAAAGTCTCCTAATGAATGATCAGTTAATTATAAATAGTCAACAGTTGAAATAACCAATGCTTTATGTCAAAAAACATCCTATAGTATATTGCAACGTGGGTTGAAAACAAAGAATAAGATTACTTTGGTTTAAGAGCTATAAACGATTGAAAGAAATTTTTAAAATGTACCTGGCTATGTATTTACCCTTTTTAAAAATCACTCATTCCATTGAACTTAACTGCCACGTGTTTATATCAAAGCTTCCAGATAGGAATTTTTAGTGTTTTATCTCTGCTTAATATTTCATCCATCTAACTGATGGGCTTAGAAAGATTTATACCTGGAATAGGGTATACTGAGAAAAGAAACAAAGAAAAAAGCTAGCACTGCTAAAGGAAAAAGAAATTGCTAATAATAAATGCAAACATCTAAAATCTATCATGTTGAATTGTGGTATGCATATATGTGTCAATTAAAATATTTCTGGGAGATATATTGAGATAATAGAAAAAGAAAGGATGCACTTATAAGGTATACAATATAAAATTAAACTACCTTACATAAATAAATTGCATTTCAAAAGAAGGTTGTTCAAAACTTTTGTTACCTCAAGTACAAAGTAATTTTAACCTTAATGGATTGTATAATAAAGTCTTTTTAAAATTAAGGCAAGACAAAAAGAGGAAAAATAAATAAATAAAATTAAGGCAAATAAAATTATGCTATTTTTATATTACAGATAGAAAACTGGTATAAACAGACTATTCTAATTTTTCTTTTAAGGACAAAAGAATGTCCATAACCTGAGCATCTCAGTGTTAAAAAAGAGTGGATAAAAGAAAATATTGTATTTCTCTGCTCTCAGAGTCTTCATACCTGGAAAATTTAAGTATTATCATGAATTTTCTAGGGGAAAATAAAGAGAAAACATGGATAAAATTAGTGTTCTAAACCTGGCAGACCCTGGAGTGCTTTGAGATTTTAAATCCCAGGCGAGGGTACCTTAGGTGAAAATATTTCTAGAAGAGATGGGTGGTAACTAAGCATTGTTATAATGTATTTCCTTAAAACCAAGAATACTATGTCTTTAATCAGTTAAAAAAATAGATTAAGCAAAAAATATTGAAGTCAACTTAATGAAATATAATAATCTTTTACAATATTTCTGTTGGCATTTCATAGGTTTGTTTTTTCACTCATGCTTAATTAAAAATATTCTCTACATAATTACACTAGTGATATGAAAACAACTTCATACAATGATTATTAATGAGAGTGAGCAAGCAATGGAGGGAAACATTAAGTATGTGGGCCTATGCAAGCTTCATAGCTAGAACAGTTCTGTGAAGACTTTCTATATTTCTAAAGATATAGACCATCTTTGTTTCAAAAGATGTGTTCAAAATCAGCCTGCTTTTAATTACTTAAATTTAAATGTTAGAATTCCCAACTGAGATGTTTAATGATCACTGTATCTGCAAGTATTCAGTATGTACAAAGTCTAAACACACAATATATGCACAGCCTTGCTAAGGTGATTCTCACATTCTTAATAAATAAAGCAGAATGTCAAGGCAATTTATGGCAACAAAAGGTTTTTGTATAATGATTATATTACATAATCATGCTTTTTATTAATAAACATCATCATGAGTATAAGTCAGTGTGTTCTTCCTAACTATATATATTGTTGTTTAATAATACATGAACATGTTTTTAAAAATATTTTTCAAACTTTAATAACATGTTTCATTAAAACAAAAACTAAGAAATGTTTTACATATTGGAGTCTAATTTATTCATAATAAAACACTGAATTAATATTACACTTTATATGTTACATGATCTTGGTGTCTATCAAAAGCCATTAACAATGGGATGAAATACAGATATCCACAACAACCCAACAACAAACCAATGTCCTTTTCTGCCTTCTTTCTTCTGCCCACCTGTGTAGCCTGTGATGATTACAACTATAGTATATACTGCTGTTTCCTCTCCCACCTCTCAATTATTGAATAGATGAGCCTCAGAAATAAAAAGATAAAGATGGAAATAGAAATGTAAAATTCATATTTCAGACCTAGAAATATGTTGCTCTTGATAAAAGAATGGATGCCTGTGCCTATGAGGTAGGGTTCATGCATGAACAATGAGTAGATGGCATGGCACAGGGAAGGAAATAAGATCATAGAGTAAGAGATACAAGGACATATTAAGAGTACATTGATGGTTTTGAATTTGAGTGATTTGATTCATAGGATTTGTTCTATTAACAGAAATGGAAATTCACGGACCAAAAAAATAGGTTTCAGATATACAGTTCAGGAGCAGTTGAGGAGAGTTCATGTAGAGATATCTGAGGTGAAGAAATACACTGGCTATGTTTCCATTGATTGATCTACGATGGAAATACAATTTGGGAGGCAAGTCTCTACGTCAGAAGAGAGAAGAGGGTGGAGAGCTCAGAAATACTTGGATTTTCAAGTGAGAGATCCTAGAGAAGGACACCAAATGGCATGTAGAATAAAGAGAAATAAGAAAAAAAGGCCAGATTAAAAGCACAACCAGAATAATACAGGGCCTTAGAATAAGGGGAAGGGGAAATGTGAAGAAAGTTAAAGGAGATTTAGAATGGGAAATTAAAATATAAAAGTGTTTAAATGAAGCTGTCAGTATTATTACACAGTTTCTGCACTCTAATAAATGATGACTACATTCATGCATTAACCACATATGTATTAAGTGTTTATTATGTGAAATACACAATGATATCACTGGAAATACAGTGATGCAAAACAGAAAAGAAACCTCTTCTCTTATAACTAATGTTTCAGTAAGAATAGATGGAAAATAAATACATAATAAATAATTTCAGACACTGATCTTTGTACTTATTAAATTTTATATAAATACACTGTATAATTGGTAAAGTGATTGTTACTAACCTACAAGTATTTTAATAGGAAAAAAATGTAACCTCAGAAACAAATGCAATTGCCTTTATCGAGCAGTAGTATCAGCTTTATGATTATCAAATAAATAATTAGGTCAGATAAACCTTAAATGGCTTTTCGTTTCACTTAGAATCCAAATCCCTTATCATGCCCTGATGATATTCTCCTTTCCACATTTCCACACTTTGTCTTCACATCCACATTTTAGTCACCCTGTATTTTCTTTCTATTTGTGGAGCATATTATGCTTATGTTCACCTGAACTTCCTTGTACTTGATGTTTTATCTGCGGGGAATGCTCTTTCCCAGCCATTTACATGATTGATCTCTTTTATTTATTATCACCTATCATATTCCCCATGAGTTACCTTCTATCATGACCTTCTATTTATGGTCCACTTATTTCCTGCACAGCACACAATTATTAATTTGTATGCTTGATTTTATTAATGTATGTATTTTCTTACTTGCTTACTCATATTCTGTCTTCTTCCAGTAGAATGGAGAAATGATGTACCTTGTCTGACTTAACTTAATGCTGGTAAATCAATATTGATGACTGAATGAATGAATGAATGAATGGGTAAGAGGTTTTAGACTTACAAATTAGCAGAACATAGAGGGGCTTATGTTATAATGTTCTCATAGTAAACATCATTATGTTGGCTGTGCATTATTCTACAGTATAAAAATTTTAGACATATTTAACTATTCATTGTTGTTTGGTATTAATATGCTTTTTCATTTTTAATAAAACTAATAGCATTTTGGCACAAATTATGTCTATAACTCAAAATAAACTTCTTACGATAAACCTCTAGAAGCAGAATTACTGAATTAAAGGGTATGATTAAGTATAGGCTCTAGATCCATAGTGTCAAGTTACATCTAAAAAATTGAAATAACCTGCAATTATATCACTGACATATGAAAATTTCCATTTTAATATGGTCACTAACATCTAATATGTTCCTGATGTATATTTCCTAATTGCAAATGGTATCTCAAAAATGATATCTGTTCTTTTAAATTTATATTTCTTTTAATATTAGTGAGGTGAGGTTGACTATTTGTCAAGGGAGTAACCATTTTTATTTCACAGTATTTATTTACCAAATAATTCATCATTAATTAAACCTTTTTTTTATTAAAAAAATTGCACTTTCTATGCATAGTACAGAGCCCTAAAGCAATCTATGGACAAAATACTCCACCCATCCCTAAAGGTGAAGACATACTCTGAGAGAATGACATATAATATGGACCCTGGACAATTAGCAGAGAAGGAGGTGGGTGAAGAATACAGCAGTATTTCAGATGGAGAATGTTGCAAGTGAAAAAGGCTAAAGCCATAGTACCAGGAATCTGATGTGGACAGAGCTTATTGGGTGGGAGTGCAGAAAAGCAACCTGAGAAGAGTTGTAGAGAGTGAGTCAAGTGAGATCCTGAGAAATACTGTGTGATACTCAATGGTGTTTGCACTTGATCCTAATGGTAGTTTGGGAACGATGGAAGAGACTTAGTTAGAGTATTGGGCTCACTCTGACTAATGAAAGGAAAACGCTAAGAGCAGAGTAAATGTTTTAAGTAGCTCAAGTAAGAGGATATTAGACTAATATTGCAGTTGAAATATGGAGGAAGTAATAAGTAACATTTAGATTTTTGCCTTAATCGGATGAATACCTATGCATGGAAGACAAAATGCAGAGGATGAAGAGGCAAATTATATATTTGATTGGTGAGAATGTGGATGTGAAGAGGCATGAGTTGGGGGAGAGCGGTGGGAATAGGAGCACATGGGCTATGATGGTTCCTATAGTGGATGTGTGTATTTGAGTTATATTGGGGCTAGCCATATAAAAATACACAGTATATTATAAGCTGTTGGGTTCTAAAGCTAAAGAGATAATTTGGAATTGGAGCAAAAGAAGAAAATGAGAATCATCACTATATAGATAGTAATGGAAGCCATAAAGGAAATGGCATGGCCCACGGAGAGTGTCACTCCATCACAAGAGTCTCAGATTCAAAAACCCCTGGGCTTTGATGCTCTGTAAAATAAATCATAGGAAACAGGCAGATCATACAATTCTAAAAATCTAAAATTTTAGGTTATGTCCACAGGAAAATGATCCAGCAAAGAGGACTTGAAAGAATCTATGAGCAAAAAAATGCCACAGAAAGACTGCCTTTCATAAAATAGTAAATGGCAGAATGTGTCACGTGTTTCAGATTAGTCATGTAAAGAAAATGCTGATGTGTATCCATTGACATTTAATTACAGTAACAACCACAACTTCTCTGGAGTAGTGAAGGCAGAAGCCAAAGTGCATTTTATTAATGATGTAATGAAAAAATTAGAAAAATAATAGGGACTAGATCCCCATTAATCTGTATATCAATTAGAGTAAAATGCTGAATTTTGAACAGTGTCAGTGACAATAACTAGCAGGAACGAAGAACTTTAATACATTTTGCTGGAGAGGACCATCTGTACTTTTTATAATATATGCATACTGCTTACTACAGTGTATTTAATAGCAACTAAATGATATTTAGTAGCAACTTGTCATCCTAAATTGAGGTAGGCTTTTATACACAATCTTTACTCTACTTTTAATTATTTTTAGTTTTTAAATTTTAAATAAAATTTGCATATATTGTAGGCATATAACACAATGGTTTCACATGTATGTATATATGATTACTTCAGTCAAGTTAATTAACATGACATCTTCTCACATAGTTACCACTTTATTTGCATGAGTGCACCTGAAGTACACTATATCAGCACATTTCAAGTGTTCAATAGAGTTATTAATATAATCATCATATCTGTACATTAGAGCACATACGTATATAGTATATAGCTGGAAACTGCAAATTTGTACCCGTTGACTAACATCTCCCATGTCTAACCTCCCCACACACACACCAGTTTCTGGTTTAGTCTCTGCTTCTATGAGTTAAACTTTTTTTTTTTTTTAGATTACAAATATAAGTAATAAAGACTTTGCCCTTCTTTATCTGGCTCATTTCTCTTAGCATAATGTCCTCCAGGTTGATTCATGTTGGCCCAAATGGTAGGACTTCCTTCTTTCTCATGACTGAATTCTATTTCATTGTCTATATGTACCACATCTTTATCCATTCATCTCTTGACAGACGCTTAAGTTGTTTCTGTATCTTGGCTATTGTGAATAATGCTACATGAACATAAGTGTGCAGATATCTCTTCATGGTATTAATTTCATTTCCTTTGGATATATAACCAGCAAGTGTGATTGCTGGATCATAAAGTATAATTAGATTTTTATTTTATGAAAAGGCTCCTACCATTTTTCTTAAAGACTACCAATTTACATAACCACTAAAATGGTACAAGGGTTGCTTTGTCTCCACATTCTCACCAACAGTTATTTTCTTTTGTCTTTTTGATAATAGCTGTTTTACCAGGTACACAGTGATATCTCATTGTAGCTTTGACTTGCATTTCCTTGATGATTGGTGAGGTTGAGCACCTTTTCATATATTCATTAGCCACTTGTATATCTTCTTTTCAGAAATTTCTGTTCACGTCCTTTGCCCAGTTTAATTGGATTACTGATTGATTTATTTTTATGTTTTTGCTGTTCAGTTGTTTGAGTTACTTGTATATTTTGGATATTAACCCCTTATCAGATGAATCATTTGTAAATATTTTTCCCCAGAGGTTGTCTTCATTCTGTTGATTTGTTTCCTTTGCTATGAAGAATCTTTTAAATTTGATGCAACCTCATTGCTCTATTTTTGCTTTAGTTGCCTAAGCTTTGAGGGTCATATCCAAAAAAAATCATTGCCCAGACCTATATCAAGAACTGTTTCACTTTTATTTTAGTAGAAAAAATGTATAAGGTCTTAGAAACATATAACTTACCAAGTCCAAATCATCAAGAAATAGAAAGTTTGAACAGACCAATAATGACTAAAGAGATTAAAGCAATAATCAACACCTCCCAACAAATACAAACCTAGAGCCTGATGGCTTTAATGGCAAATTCTACCAAACATTTAAAGAGAAACTAAGACAAAATCCTTCTCCAACTCTTCAAAAAAATAAAATAAAATAATATATATATAAAGTGAACACTTCCAAACTATTTTATGAGGACAACATTACATTTATACCAAAACCAGACAAAAATACTACAAAAAAAGACAATTGCAGGCTAATATCCCTGATAAACACAGAAGCAAAAATCCTCAAAAAATATTATCAAGTTGATGCAACAGAACATTAAAAGTAAAACACACCATTGTTTCTTATTATCTCTTAACAGCCAAAAGGTGGTTAAGCATCCAGCAATGATTGCTTAGGATATAGAAACAAAACAACAAAAATTACACCTTCAATAGGATACTTTTGCCCAGTGAAGACTGGAAACAGTGCTTAACAAATTGTTTTCAGCATTTCTTGCCTGCCTCTATAGTCATACTGCTAATAAAATACTGAAAGTATGCCACAGAGGAGCTTACAGATTTCAATAGGAGCAAAGGTCTGAGAATAGAACTAGACCTGTTAATATTAACATCACAATTTTGATTTTACTCTCCTGTTTGACATACCCATGAACACCAAGAGTACTTAAAAGACACTAATGAGATTAATTAGAAGACCACTTAGGCTATTTAACATTCTGAAATGTTTCTACTGAATTTGTTAATAATATTGCCTAATAAAAAGCCTGCAGTTAGAAAAAGATTTACTCTCCCCACAGAAACTTGCCTCATAAAAATCACTGCCCTGATTAAATTAAAAGTTTAAGTGTAGGTCACACCCAATAAAAAGGAGGCATTCAGACTTCTAGGGAGTTGGCCAAAATGGTAACAGCAGAAGCACCTGAGCTTCTCTCCTCCCATAGATACACCTAATGTTTAGCTACACAGGTGGCAATTTCCTCTGAGAGAGATCTGGAAACTGACTGACTGACTCCTGCTCCCTGGGTGAATGAGAAAATACAATGAAATGAGTAGGAAAGGCTAAGACACACCCTTCCCATAAATTCCATCCCTAAAATAGTGTCCTACAATTGAGAGGGAGCTCCCAGCTGCTCCCTGATGAGAAAATGGTTTAGACCTCACATCTAGCACCTCAACTCTGAAGACTCCACCCAAGTGACAAGCTCCCAAAACACCTAACTCTGAAAGCCAATGGGGTTTGCCATCCATGAGACCTACAAGACTTTAGCAAGCAAAGAAGTTCTTAACTGGTGTGTGAGCACTCACCATTCTATCACAGCAGCGCTGTGCAAAGAAACAGACAAAAATTGCCCATCTCTGTTTTTCCCCGAAAGGAGCTTATCAACATAATTTAAAAGTGCTACCAGCTTGTTGAGTGGCTCAGTTGGTTTAGAGCTCGCTAAGAGTACCAGCTCTGAGCAACAGGGTTGCCAGTTCGATTCCCAGCCCAAGCTGAGCTGCTGCTGAGCTGCCAACAGGTGGCAGAATGGCCTAGGTGAAAAAAACAAAACAACAAGCAAAAAAAAACCCTGCTACCTGAATGTTGGGATTCTAATTTAAGGCACATCTGTGGGCTGGCTGCAATCCTCTTTGGAGACCTGAGAAGCCGCCGGGGACACATTCCCCATTTTCTCCTTCCAGCTTTCTTCTCCAAGTTTCCTGTGTCTCTCTAGCAAGAGCTTGTACACACAAATGGACCCCAACTTCTCTGGCTGCCACATGAGGGACAGATCCCTGATTGCCTGACTCTGATACCCAACAGGAGTCTTACAGCCCGGGGAATTATTGCAAACCAAGAAGCAATTCAAAGCAAGCTAATCCCCCACCTCGAGATATCAATTTAAATCTGGTAGGTAAAAGTGCCTATTTTCCAGTCATTCCCTGAAAGAGGTCAATCTGTAAACCCAATGAGCTGCTGCCTGAGGGGCAAGGTTCTAACATTAGCACATTATCTATGGGCTGGCCAAGGTCCTCCCCAGAGACTGGGAAAGCAGGAGGACTTCTCCATTTGACTTCTCCCTCCAGCCTGCTCTAACCATACAATCCAGTCACCAGTATCTCCATGGAAGGAGCTTGCACAAATATCTGGTGCTTGGGGTTTTTCAGCAGTCCTTGAGATGGTGTCCTCGAGATGGGCCCCAGATTGCCTGACTCTGATAGCCATCAGGGATTTCACTCAAGAGTCTCACAGAATCGTGGCAAACAAAAAGAAGTCCTTAATGGGTGCAGGACCACTCCACCTGACTATTCACCCAGACCAGCTTATAAGGAGTAGGTAAAAATGCTCATTTCCCAGTTTCTCCCTGGAAGGTGCTTAACCAACTATGTATTTTCCCAGCAGCTGCCTGAAGGTACAGTTTCTAATCAGTCTGCATGTAGGTGCTAACTGCAATCCTCCCCTTTGAGACACTAACAGATCTTCTCAAATTGTCATCTACAGGGAACCAGTACAATGAAGGCTGTGTGGTCAATCACAGAGTTTGAGGGAAAAGTAGGAGCATTGGCCCGGCTGAATGATTAGGTTCATTTCCTATAGGAGACAAATATGTAAAAACTGGGAGTGATGGCTGTTTTATCTAATGCACAGAAACCAACACAGAAAGTCAGAAAAAATGAAGAAACAAAGAAATATGTTCTAAACAAAAGATAAATCTCCAGAAATATATCTTAATGAAAGAGAGCTCCGGGATTTACCAGACAGAGAGTTCAAAATAACAGGTATGAGTATGCTCACTAAGGTCAGGGAAGCAATGAATGAACAAAGTAAGAATTTCAGAAAAGAGATTAAAAATAAGAAATTACCATACAGAAGTCATATAGCTAAAGAATACAATAACTGAAAAATGGAATAGAGGGTTCATCAGCAGACTAGATAAATTTAAAGAAAGGATCAGCAAACTCAAACACAAAGCTAATTAGAGGAGCAAAAAGGAAAAAATAAAATAAAAGAAAGACAAAGAGTGAAGGTAGCTTAAGGGACTTGTGGTACTCCAAAAAGTATGCCAATATATGCATTATAAAGTTCTAGAACAGAGAAGAGAGAGACAGCGATGGACAGAAATCTTATTCAGAAAAACAGTGGATGAAAACTTTCTAAACCTGGGAAAGGAAACATAGACATTCAGATCAGAGAAGCCAAAAAGTCTCAAAGAAGAAAAATCCAAAAAGTCACATATTGAAACATAATATAATTTAATCATCAAAAGTTAAAAACAAGGAGAGAATATTAAAAGCAGTAATTTTTAAAAAGCTATATATTATGTACAAGAGAATATCCTTATGATCCTCAGCAGATTTTTAAGAAAAAACTTTGTAAACCAGAAAGGAATGGCATGGTTCAACTACAATGGCAAAAAATTTAAAAATGCCAATCAAGAAGACTACCTGATAAAGCTGTTATTCAGAATTGAAGGAACTATAAAGACTTTTACAGGGCTTTCTGGTCAAGATGGCAAAGTAGATAAATGTGTGCTTACCTCCTCTCAGGACCACATCAAAATTACAACTAAACTACTCAACAACCATCATGTAGAATCACCTGAACCAACATCCTACAACTAAGGCCATACAGAAGGAGCTACCTTGAAACTGTTAGGAGGGTCACAGATGAGGAACAGGCTGCTCCTACACCCACCTGTGACCATTAATAATCAGGAGGAATATCTTGGCAGAGGAGGGCCCCTGGGAGAAGAGAGGGGTCCCAATCCCACACCAGGCTCTCCAGACCAGGGTTCCAGCAGTGGGAAAGAAGATATCACAACTCCTGGCTGTGAAAATGAGCAAAGATTGTGGCAGAGTGAGAGGAGGGCAGCTGTAATCCTTAAAGGGCCCATGCACAGACTGGCTTGATGACAGGCTCATTCACTATGAGCTCCAGT
Organism: Aselliscus stoliczkanus; assembly: GCA_033961575.1. NCBI lineage: Eukaryota > Metazoa > Chordata > Mammalia > Chiroptera > Hipposideridae > Aselliscus > Aselliscus stoliczkanus. The sequence goes on from CM066736.1 coordinate 66,178,129, forward strand.
GATGGGGCAGCAACTCCAGTGATGCCAGGGACATACAAGGAGGAACTGAATTGTCTGGCTGCAGGACAAGGGCTGAGAGGCAGCTTTTTCTCAGACCGAGGAGCTGGAGGAAGCCAATGGTTCTTTGATGAGTTGCCCCCCGCCCCCCCACAGGATGCAGACATAGGCAGCCACCATATATGAGCCTCCATCAAGTGGCTAAGAATCCACCAAGCCCTGGTGATTCCCTGAAACCCCACTCACTAACTTTTGGCCCAACCCAAGCTGCTTCCAGTGCCTTTTACTTACGAATGGCCTGTCTTGACTCATGCTGCAGACTTTCCTAAAATCTCTCAATGGTTCACAAAACCCAATCAAGTAGCATCTGGCTTTGGCATGTCTCGTACCTCTGGATGAGCAGTCCTAAGTCTGGCACTAGTGAGAGCCAGCCTCGGTTTGTGGTTTGGCTCTCGAGGCACCTCTAAGCCCAGCATGGACGGCAGCCTCCAAGTCCAGTGTGGGCAGCAGCCATCTTTAGATTGCTTTATGGCTCTTGCCTGGTGGCTGTGGGCAGGGCACAGGCTGTGGCTGAACTTGGTCTGCAGATGGTCCTCTCTCAGGAGGCCCCAGGGCAGGCACACCCAGTGGCCATCTTTGGGCTGAGCTGGAACATCACCTGGCTGCCTTCAAGGATGACACACACAAAGGGCACACTGGGCAGGCACCAGAGCCCTGCAAAAGCAAATCTTGTTCTATCAGGTCAGCCCCTGTACTACAACTCCTCCATTGTAGTCACAGCCAGTCCTCATGACCAATCAGCCTGAGGGCCCATCCCTCACATTCATGTGCTAAAAGCAACCAAGGCTCAAGTACAACAAGGTACACACAACCCACACAAGGGACACCCCTGGAGCACCTGGCTCTGGTGACCAGGGAGACTGTGCCACCAGGCCCCACAGGACACCAACTAAAGAAGACCACTTTATTAAAACTTGGAGACATAGGGAAGCCCTAACTAATATATAGAAACAAACCCAGGGAGGCAGCCAAATGGAGAGACAAAGATACATGTCTCAAATAAAAGAACGGAACAAAGCCCCAGAAAAAGACCTAACACAATGGAGACAAGCAATCTACCAGATGCAGAGTTCAAAACAGTGGTTATAAAGATGCTCAATGATCTCAGAGAACACTTCAACAAAGAGATAGGAAACATAAAAATTAAGATAGGAAACATGAAAAAGAGCCAAACAGAAATAAAGAATACAATAACTGAAATGACAATAAATTATAGGGAATCCATAGTTGATTAGATGAATCAGAGGATCAAATCAGCGATTTAGAAGATAAGGAAGCAGAAGACAGACAATCAGAGCTGAAACAAGAATTTTTTTTTAAATGGGCATAGTTTAAGGTTACTCTGGGACAACATCAAGTGTACCAACATTCACAGCATAGGGGTAACAGAAAGAGAAAATAGAGAGTAAGGAATTAAACTCCTATTTGAAGAAATAATGATGGGAAAACTACCCTGACTTGGTGAAGGAAATAGGTAGTCAAGTCCAGGAAGTGCAGAGTCCCAAACAAGATGAACCCAGAGAGGGCCACACCAAGACACATCATAATCAATAGGCTAAAGATTAAAGACAAATAAAGAAGCTTAAAGGCAGCAAGAGAAAAGCTGTTAGTTACCTACAATGGAGCTCCCATAAGACCATCAGCTAATTTCTCAACAGAAAATTTGTAGTCCGGAAAAGATTGGCAGGAAATATCAAAGTTATGAAAAGTGAGAACCTACAACAGAGATTACTCTACCCAACAAAGCTATTATTTAGAATCAAAAGATAGTTTTCCAGACAATAAAAGCTAATAAAGTTCATTACTACCAAACCAGTATTACAAGGAAGCTTAGAGAGACTTCTTTAAAATGAAAAAGATTAAAAAAACATATGAATAATAACATGGCAATAACTACACATCTATCAACAATTACTTTCAATGTAAATGGATTAAGTGCTCCAATCAAAAGACATGGTGGCTGAATGATAACAAAACAAGATCCTTACATATACTGCCAAGAAGAGATTCACTTCAAATTGAAACACACACAGAGAATTAAAGTAAAAGGACGGAAACAAGATATTGCATGAAAATGGAAACAAAAACATAAAAAGCTGGGGTAGTAATATTTATTATACCAGACAAAATAGACTTTAAAACAAAGACTACAACAAGAGGCAAAGGACCCTGCAATCCCACTTCTGAGTATTTATCTGAAGAAACCCAAAACAGTACTCCAAGGGGATGTGTGCATTGTCACATTATTGCCTGTCTGTTTGCCTCCATGCACCTCTCCATAAAGAGATCACTACTTCAATATTATGTTTACTGTATATATCCCTATTTGACCCCAAAAGATGGCCAATTAGTCAATGATGAGTAAGATCCCTCAAGGGAGGGGCAATCTAAGCCAGACACGACTTTGTGTCTGTGGGTGCCAGTGGGTGCCAATAGGAGGAATCACGAGTTGAGAGAAATAGGGCTTGAACCCCTTGCTTCAGGGCCTGGCAGCCTGCCTGTGAAATGACCTATTGATGCGATAATATCTGTCCTCTGTGCATTCTTATCAGTAAGCCTTGGCAGAGGAGGTTCTGTCTCTTAAGAGGTGCATAACAATAACCTCATGGGACATCTGGTAATGGCAGCTTGCAGGTGTGGGTGATTTGGCCCTGGGCTATCTTTTCGTGTTTGAGACTTACAGACCCCATGGAAGCTGCATTGACCTTTGCTTATGTGTAAGATAATAAAAGGAACAGTCAGGCCCAATTTAGGGCTTCCAGTTCATGAGGCTACTGTCCCTGGGCCCCAAACTGTATTTCTCTCTCATTTCTCTCTCTCTGTCTTTCTTAACCTTTCGCCGTCCCTTCTCCACTCCCACTGCTTAGTCTTACAAGATGCGACAGTACGTCATGTTCACCGGGACATTATTTACAATGACCAATATGTAGAGAAAGGCTGGGTGTCCGTCCATCAATGGAAGAACAGATAAAGAAGAAATGATACGTATATACACAATGGAATATTGCTCCACCATGGAAGGGAATGCGGTCTTACCAACTGCGGAGACATGGATGGACATGGAGGTTATGGTGCTGAATGGAGTATGTCAGATAAAGACAGATGCAATGTGATTTCACATATATGTGGAATCTAAAGAACAAAGTAAACAAACAAAACCAGAAACATACTCATAGATATAGAGAAGATTTTGATGGTTGCCTGATGGGAGGAGGGTTGGGGGACTGGGTGAACAGTGGGAAGGGATTAAGAAGTACTAATTGATTGTTACATAGAAGTTTGCTGTATGCCTGAAATTGATATAAAATAATATTGAATGTCAACTGTAACTGAAAAATTTAAAAAGAGGGAGAGAATCATTGGGATGTAAAGGACATTATAGAGAATACAGTGAATAATATTGTAATTATGTATGATGTCAGGGATGTACTAGATTTAATAGGGGTATCACTTTGTATGAAGTACAAATGGCTCACCATTATGCTATACACCTGAAACTAATATAGTATTGAAAGTCAACTGTAACTGAAAATTTTAAAAACTTTTAATAATAAAAATATTTTAAAAATTAAAAAAAAAAATTGTGGTATAATCACATGGTAAAATTCCACACAGCAATGAGAATGAAAGAACTATAACTATACATAATACTACTGATAAAAACCACAAACATAATATCAAGCAAAAGAAAACAGAGTGTAAATACTGTAGGATTTCATTTATATAAAGTTTAAAACTAGACAAAATTACTTTATATTGGTAGAAGGTCAGCATATAGGTTACCACTGGGGCTGTGACTAGAATATGAAGGGGGTCTTCTGAAGTGCTGATAACTTTAGATTTGTTATCTAGGGGCCTCTTATCCAAATGTGTTCCGGTATTGAATTAGTCATATACTTTCTCTTTGTATGTTATACTTCAACTAAAAGCTTTTTATTTTATTTTTTTAAAAACTTATTTATTTTTAATTAGATTCAGGTGTACAACACAGTGCAATAGTTATACATTTTACCCCTCAAAGTGACAACCCCCTCCCCCAATTCGCCACCCCACTCCTCCCCCCCATATCATATATATCTATTACACGTCCTCTGACTCCCTTCCACAGTATAATACACATCCCGTGACTATCTATATATATTCAATTACAGTTGGTATACAATATTATACAACCTCAGCTCCAGGTGTACAGTGCAGTGATCAAGCCTCTACTCCATCCATGAAATGGTCTCCCCAACAAGACATGTGACCATCTGACACCCCACAAAATATTTACAACATTATTAATTATATTCCCTGAACTGTCTTTCATATCCCTGTGGCAATATTGTAGTTGCCTGTTTTTGCTGTCTAATCCCTTCCCCTTCTCCCTCATGCCCACCCCCTCCCAACAAGCAACGCTGTTTTTTCTCTATATCTATGAGACAGTTTCTGTTTACTTTGCTCATTCATTCAGTTTTTCAGATTCCACATATAAGTGAGATCATATGGTATTTGTCTTTCTCTGACTGACTTATTTCACTTAACATAATAGTCTCTAGGTCCATCCATATCATTGCAAAAGGTACGATTTCATTCTTCTTTATAGCAGAGTAATACTCCATTGTATAAATGTACCACAGTTTCTTAATCCAGTCATCTACTGATGGGCATTTCACTTGTTTCCAAGTCTTGGCTATTGTAAATAGCGCTGCAATGCACATAGGGGTGCATATATTATTTTGAATTAGTGTCTTGGGTTTTTCGGGATAAATACCTAGGAGTGGAATTGCTGGGTCAAAAGGTAATTCCATTTCCAGTTTTTTGAGATACCTCCATATTGACTTCCATAGTGGTTGCACCAAAATGCAATCCCACCAACAGTGCAGCAGGGTCCCCTTTTCCCCACAGCCCTGCCAGCACTTGTTGTTTGTTGATTTATTGATGATAGCCATTCTGACCGGAGTGAGGTGGTATCTCATTGTGGTTTTTATTTGCATTTCCCTAATGACCAGTGAGGTTGAACATTTTTTCATATGCCTGTTGGCCTTCTATATGTCCTCTTCAGTGAAATGTCTCTTCATATCTTCTGCCCATTTTTTAATTGGGTTGTTTGTTTCTTTGGTGTTGAGTTTCACGAGTGTTTTATAAATTTTGGATATTAACCCCTTATCAGAAATATCATTGGCGAATATATTCTCCCAGACAGTAGGCTTCCTTTTTGTTTTATTGATGGTTTCCTTTGTGGTGAAAAAACTTTTAAGTCTGATATAATCCCATATGTTCATTTTTTTCTTTTACTTCCCTTGCCCTCAGGGATGTATCAGTAAAAATATTACTCCGGGTAATGTCTGCAAATGTACTCCCTATATTTTCTTTTAGGAGTTTTATGGTTTCAGGTCTTACATTTCAGTCTTTAATCCATTTTGAATTTGTTCTTGTTTATGGCATAAGGAGGTGGTCCAGTTTCATTTTTTTTGCATGAGTCAGTCCAATTTTCCCAGCATCATTTATTGAATAGACAATCTTTACTCCAATGTAAACTCTTGCTTCCCTTGTCATAGATTAACTGTCCGTAAATGTCTGGATTTATTTCTGGGCTCTCTGTTCTGTTCCACTGATCTATGTGCCTGTTTTTATGCCAACACCATACTGTTTTCATTACTGTAGCCTTGTAGTATGTTTTGATTTCTGGTAGCGTGATACCCCTGACTTTGCTCTTATTTCTCAGGATTGCCGAGGCTATTCGGGGTCTTTTATGATTCCATATAAATTCTAGGATTGTATTTTCTATTTCTGTGAAAAATGCCCTTGGTAGTTTGATATGAATTGCATTGAATCCATATATTGCTTTAGGCAGTATGGACATTTTAACTATATTAATTCTTCGTATCCATGAACATGGTGTTTCCATTTATTTGTATCTTCTTTGATTTCATTCTTCAGTGTCTTATAATTTTCTGAGTACAGATCTTTTACTTCTTTGGTTAAATTTATTCCTGGGTATTTTGTAGTTTTTGAAGCAACTGTAAATGGGACAGTTTTCTTAATTTCTCCTTCCATTAGTTTATTACTGGTATATGCAAATGTCACTGATTTCTGAACATTGATTTTATATCCTGCTACTTTACTGAATTCGTCTATCAGTTCCAATAGTTTGGTATATAGTTGCTCATAGTAATTTCTTAGAATTTTTTGTATTTCTGTGGTGTCTGTAGTCATTTCCTCTCTTTTGTTCCTGATTTTACTTATTTGAGTCCTCTCTCTTTTTTTTTTTTTGATGAGCCTGGCTAGAGGTTTGTCAATTTTGCTTATGTTCTCAAAAAACCAGCTCTTGGTTGCATTGATCTTTTGTATTGTTTTTCTGTTCTCTATATGGTTTATTTCTGCTCTGGTATTTATTATCTCCTTTCTTGTACACCCCTTGGGCTTCTTTTGCTGTTCTTTTTCCAGTCCCCTTTGGAGTCTTTGGGGTTCCCTATATACAGTATCATGTCATCTGCATATAATGACAATTTTACTTCTTCCTTGCCAATTTTTATGCCTTTTATTTCTTATTGTTGTCTGATTGCTGTGGCTAGAACTTCCAGAACTATGTCGAATAAAAGAGGAGAAAGTGGACAGCCTTGTCTTGTTCCTGATCTTAAGGGGAATGGTTTTAGCTTTTCCCCATTGAGTATGATGTTAGCTGCAGGTTTATCATATATGGCCTTTATTATGTTGAGATATGATCCTTGTATTCCCACTTTGCTACGGGTTTTTAACATAAATGGCTGTTGGATTTTGTCAAATGCTTTTTCTGAATCTATTGATATGACCATGTGATTTTTATTCTTCATTTTGTTGATGTGGTGTATCACATTAATTGATTTACGGATGTTGAACCAGCCTTGCATACTAGGGATGAAACCCACTTGATCATGATGTATGATCTTCTTAATATATTGCTGAATTCTGTTTGCTAATATTTTAATGAGTATTTTTCCGTCTATATTCATCAGGGATATTGGCCTGCAGTTTTCCTTTTTTTGTGCTGTCTTTATCTGGTTTTGGAATCAGGGTGTATGTGGCTTCATAAAGAGTTTGGGAGCCTTTCCTCCTTCTGGATTTTTTGGAATAGTTTGAGAAGAATAGGTGATATTTCTTTTTTGAATGTTTGAAAAAATTCACTTGTAAAGTTGTCTGGTTCAGGGCTTTTGTTTTTTGGGAGCTTGTCAATTACTGATTCAATTTCCTTGGTAGTAATCAGGCTATTTAGATTTCCTGTTTCTTCTTGAGTTAGTTTTGGAAGGTTGTATGCTTCTAGAAAATGATCCATTTCTTCCAAATTGTCAAATTTTTTGGCATATAGTTGCTCATAGTAATTTCTTAGAATTTTTTGTATTTATGTGATGTCTGTAGTTATTTCCTCTCTTTTGTTCCTGATTTTACTTATTTGAGTCCTCCTTTTTTTTTTTTTTTTTTTTGATGAGCCTGGCTAGAGGTTTGTCAATTTTTTTATCTTCTAAGAACCAGCTCTTGGTTTCATTGATCTTTTGTATTGTTTTTCTGTTCTCTATATTGTTTATTTCTGCTCTGGTCTTTATTATCTCCTTTCTTTTACTCCCCTTGGGCTTCTTTTGCTGTTCTTTTCCAGTTACCTTAGGTGTAAAGATAACCTGTTGATTTGAGATTTTTCTTCCTTCTTTAGGTAGGTCTGCACTGCTATAAACTTCCCTCTTAGGACTGCTTTCGCAGCATCCCAGAGATTTTGGGTTGTGGTGTTTTCATTTTCGTTTGTCTCGAGGTATCTTTTGATTTCCTCCTTGATCTCATTTTTTTACCCAGTCACTATTTAGTAGCATGTTATTTAGCCTCCATTTATTTGTCAGCTTCCTGGATTTCTTCTTATAATTGAGTTCTAGTTTCATAGCATTTTGGTCAGAGAATACACTTGAAATGATTTCAATCTTCTTAAATTTATTGAGACTTGTTTTGTGGCCTAACATATGGTCTATCTTAGAAAATGTTCCATGTGCACTTGAGAACAATGTATATTCTGTAGCTTTAGGGTGAAATGCTCCGAATATATCAGTTAAATCCAGCTGGTCTAATATGTCATTTAAGGTCGCTGTTTCCGCATTGATTTTCTGTCTGGAGGATCTGTCCATTGGTGACAAAGAGGTGTTGAAGTCCCCTACGATGGTAGTGTTACTGTTGATCTCTGTCTCAACTAAAAGCTTTTTATAAAGTAAAAACAAAAAAAGTGTTTTTCAAACAAACTAAAGATGCAGGAGTTCATCACCACTAGAAAAGCTTTACAAGAAGTGATGAAGTGTGAAACGAAATGGTGAAAAGTAAAGGAAGCTGAAACAAAACGATGCTCATTAGTAACAGGAAATATGAAAGTATAAAACTTACTGGTAAAGAAAAATGTACATATATCTTTATGGATAAATGTTTTCACATTTTTTGAGTAGATACCCAGGAGAGGGATTGCTGGGTCATCTGGTCATTCTATTCTTAATTTTTTGAGGAACCTCCACACTGCCTTCCATAGCAGCTGCACCAATCTGCATTCTCACCAACAATGTATGTGATCTGATGCTCACTGCAGTTTATTTATGGTGGCAAAGACATGGAAACAACCAAAGTATCCTTTGATAAATGATTGGATAAAGAAGACCTGGTATAAACACACAATGGAATACTATTCTGTCATAAGAAAAGATGAAATAGTGTCATTTGTGACAACATGGATGGATTACTATGTTGAGTGAAATAAGTCAGAGAGAAAAAGTTGAGAACCATATGATTTCACTGATATGTGGGATATAAAACTGAAATGAACAAAGGAACAAGACAAAGCAACAAAAAACTGATAGATATAGACAATAGTTTAGTGGTTCCCAGAGGGTAGTTTGGGAGGGGGTGGTAGAAGATGGCAAATGGGGGCAAATATATGGTGATGGGAGGAGAACTGACTCTGGTTGGTGAACACACAATGTGATATATGGGCGATGTAGTACAGAATTATAAACTTGAAACCTATGTAACTTTACTAACCATTGTCCCTCCAATAAATTTTAATTAATAAAAGAAAAACAAGCACTTAAATTCAGAATATTCTAATGTTGCAATAGCGATGGGTAAGTCACTTATAACTATAATATTTTAAAGGTTGAAAGGAAAAGATATTAAAAATCAGTGTAACTACAATAATTTTTTAATGGACACACAATGTAAAAAGATGTAAACTATGACATCAAAAACATAAGATGTGTTGGGGAATGTAAACATGTAGAGCATTTAGGACTGGCCGAGTGGCACAGTGGTTAAGCGCTGGCTTCCCAAGCCAGCGGCCCTAGTTCAGGTCCCACATATGAGGGCCAGTGACACTGCCCTCAAAAAAAAAATGTAGATAATTTAGTATGTGTTTGAAGTTAAGTTGTTAGCCGATTAAAATAAACTTATAAATGTAAGACACTTACTGTAAGCCTCATGTTAGCCATAAAGAAAAAGCCTACATTAAATATGCAGAAGTTCAAGAGAAAGGAATTAAGCATGCCCCTACATAAAATAAATGAATCAAAAGGAAGAGGGTAACACAGGAAGAAAGAAACAAAGCAATTAGAAAACAAGCAGAAAATAATCACAAATTTACTATAATAAATCCAAACCTGTCAATAATTACTGTGAATATAAATGAAATAATTTTTCAAATCAAAAGACACAGCGTAACTTAATGGCAAAACAAGACATAGTGTAGATGCTATCTACAAGCAATTAATTGAGAATTTAAGGACATACATACTGAAAATGAAGGGAATAAAACATACACATTCCATTCCAATGAAAACAAAAAGAAAGCAAGGCTAGTTATATTTATATTAGACACTATAGACTTTAAGACAAATGCTGTAAAAACAGAAAAGGAAGGCCATTATATAATGATAAAATAGTCAATACAAGAAAAAGGTATAATATTTGTAAATATGTATGTAGCCAACATACATATTTAGGATCACCTAAAATATATAAACAGATATTAACAAATGTGTAGTGGGAAATACACAGCAATACAATAATAGCAGAAGAATTTAATACATCACTTTCTACAGTGAATAGATCTTACAGAAAGAAAATCAGTAACAAAATACTGGACTTAAACTACATGTTAGACAAGATAAACTCTACAGACATAAAAAAACACTCCATCCAATAAGCAATAGAATACACATTCTTCTCAAGTGCACATGCAATATTCTCCAGGATTGATTATATGTTAGGCCACAAAAAAGTGTTAATTAATTTAAAAGATGGAAATCATACCGAGCATCTTTGTGAAGACAATCTATGAAACTGCAAATCAATTACAAGAGGAAAACTGAAGCATTTACCAACATGTGGAGATATTGGGTTGCCAGAAAAGTCATTGACATATATTTTCTATGTTTTTCGTTGGAAAAATGCGTCATGACTTTTCCGAAAACCCAACAGAACACCTTGCTCCTGAACAATTAATGAGTCAAAGTATCAAAATGGAAATCAAAAAATATCTTGAGATAAATGAAACTGGAAACACAATATACCAAAAATGATCAGATGCAGCAAAAGTAGTTCCAAGAGGGAAATTTATAGTTTCTACATTAAGAAAAGAGAAAGATCTAAAAAAACCAACAACAACTAAACAAAAAAACCCGAGTAGGTTTCCATCTCGAGGAACTGCATATTAAAAACAACTAAGCTTAACCGGCCGAGTGGCGCGGTGGTTGAGCGCAGGCTTGGGACACCAGCGGCTTCGGTTTGGATCCCACATAGGAGGGCCAGTGACACTGCCCTCAAAAAAATAAAAATAAAAATAAAAACAACTGAGCTCCAAGTTAGCAGAGGGAGAAAATAACAAAGGTCAAAGTGGAAATAAGTGAAACAAAGATAAAAAAGACAATAGGAAAATCAATATAATTAAGAGCTGACTTTTTTGTCAAGATGGCAGAGTAGATAAACACACTGTGCCTGCTTCCTTCCATGAGGACATTAAAATTACAACTAAATTATAGGCAATTAATCTGGAGAACCATCTGAAGTGTGGCTAAACAGAAGTTTTATATATAAGGATAAAACGAAAAAGCCACATCGACTCATAAGAGGAGCAGAGATGGAAAATGGGCTGTCCCCAAACCTCCAGGTGTGGCAGTTGAGAATCATGAGTGATATCTCAGCCACCGAGGTTTCCCCCAAAGTAGCAGGGAACCCAGCCTCACACCAGGCTTCTGAGCCCAGAGTATTGGTGCTGGGAAGAGGAGCCCCCACAACATCTGTCTATAAAAGACAGTGTGGATTCTGACTGTTCAGGTGCCAAAGAAAGCTGCTGGAAACCCAGACGTCCTTTAAAAGGGTTCCCAAACAAAATCACTTGCTCACAAGCACTCACCCTGGGCTCTGACAGAGGGAAGTGACTCACAAAACATTGGAGGCATATGGTGGCATAGCTGAGCTGTGTGGCTTTGCAGCAAGGGCCGAGGACAGTCACCATTTCCCCTGTGTTGGTTCCTTCTCCTGTGTAGCTGGCAAGTGTGGGCCATCTTTCCTGTGTTAAGCCCACCCCCACAGGCCAAATCTGAATCTGATTGGCCTGGTGAGCTCTACTGGGACCCTGCCCTACCCAACTTCCCCAGAGCTGGAAGCACTTTCTCCTGAGCAGCCAGCCCAGCCCATATTGCAGGCTTTATTGAAAACCTATCTGGGTCCATGGGCTGCAGGACGGCGGCAACTGGCCTCAGTGTGCTCTGAGACTTTTGCTGAGTAGCTCCAGGCTCATAACTGAACCCAAACCAGAGTCTACATTAACCTGCTAATCACAACTCTTCCCACTCAAGTGACTCCCTTAGACCTAAACCCCTCACCCAACTCGCATACTGCATGAAGCTTTACCAGTGGCTGAGCCTTAAGGGAGCCAGCAGGTGGCAGCAGGCCTTAGTGTGTCCTGGCTTTTTGAGGAGCTACCCCAGGCCCAGTACTTGTGGTGGCAATCCTTGGTTTGTAGTGAGACTTTACCCATGTGCCAACAATTATAGCAAATGCAGCAAACAACCGTGGGTTGCTTGTAGCTCCTAGCATGTAGTCCCTGGCCAGTCACAGGTAGGGGGTGTCTGCACTGGAGCTCTCCCAGGAGGCCACAGAACCAAAAAACTTGGAGGATGGCTTCTGACCACAGCAGAGCACTGCCAAATTAGCCCCACAAGTGAACACACAAAGGGTAGATGTTTTTTGTTTGTTTGTTTTTTATAGTTTTCTGATTTTTTTTTGCCAGTTTTTTAAAATTTGGTGACCGTTCCCCATAAGTACATGAAGTTTTTTCCCATTTGTTAAACAACTAAATAATATTCTAGAATAGCGGTGCCAACACAAAGAGTAGCTTTAACAGGCAACAGAGCCCACTGGGGTAAATCCCACTCAGTGGGGTAAGCCCCTGCACACGAGCCCATAAACTGGATGTGGCCAAACTCAATGGCCAGCCAGTGTGAGGGCCAAACCCACCCACTGATGTGCCGATAGCAATCAAGGCTCACTATAACAGGAGGGCACACACGAACCACAAAAGGGACATTCCTGGAGCACCCAGAACAGGTGACCAGGGAGACTGTGCCAGGTGCCCACAGGGCACCTACTACATAAGGCCATCCGGCCAAGACTGGAAGACATAGAAAATCTAGCTAATACATACAAAACAAACAGAGCGAGTTGACAAAATAAGGAAACTGCACAACCACCTGCAAAAGAAAACAATGTGTCACATATACACCATACACAAAAATTGATTCAAAATTGATTAGACTTCAATATAAGACCTGAAACCATAAAATTTCTAGAAGAAAACTTAGAGGGTAAACTCCTTGACATTGGACTTGGCATAGATTTTTTTGGATTGATATCAAAAGCAAAAGCAACAAAAGCAAAAATAAACAAGTGGGACTAAATCCAACTAAAAAAGTTTCTGTATAGCAAAGGAAACCATCAGCAATATGAATAGGCAATCTAAGGAATGGGAGAAAATATTTTCAAATCACATATGAGGTGGGACAATTAAGTTCGTGAACTTGTTGCAACAATGTTGCTAACCTTTTATTAATATCATAGGGATTATTTATTATGAATTTGTACCAACTAGACAGTTAAGCATGTGTACTATTTGGAAATGATGAAAAGCCTGCATCAAAGAGTTAGATTACCTGAATTTTTGCCAACAATTCATGACTTTTGCATAAAGACAATGCACTAGCACACATGACACTGTCTGTGAGGGAGTTTTGATCCAGGAAACAACTATATTGGAAAACCCTCCCTATTCACCTGATCTGGCCCCCAGCAACTTCTTTCTTTACCTGAAGATAAAAGAAATATTAAAAAGGAAGACATTTTGATGACACTCAGGACATTGAGGATAATATGACGACAGCTCTGATGGCCATTCCAGAAAAAGAGTTCCAAAATTGCTCTGAAGGGTGGACTAGGCACTGGCATCACTGCATAGCTTTCCAAAAGGAGCACTTTGCAGGTGACCACAATGATATTCAGCCATGAGGTATGTAGCAAGTTTTCTATGATGAATTCATGAAAGTAATTGTCAGACCTCATAAATGATACAAGGCTAATGTCCAAAATATACAAGGTATGCATACAACACTATTGCTAAATATAAATAAATAAAAATAAAAGATAATTCAATTCAAAGATGAGCAAGAGACCTGAGGAGACATTTCTCATAAGAAAACATAAAAAGGACCATTAGACATATATAAAGGTATTCAATATCACCAATTGCAGGAGAAATGCAAATCAAAGCACAATGCAATATCACCTCACTTCTGTTAGGATGTCAATTATCAAAAAGACAATAAATAAAAAAATTCAGGTTAGGATGTTCGAAGAATATATTCTGGTACAGCCACTAAAAACATAGCATGGAGGTCACTTAAGAAATTAAAAATAGACAGCAATATTATCCATCAATTCCACTTCTGGGTATATAGCCAAAGTAAACAAAATCATTTTCAAGAGATATCTACACTCTCACGATCACCGTAGCATTGTTTGAAAGTAGCCCAGATATGGAAAAAACCTAAGGGTCTGTCAAAAGATGAATGGATGATGATGTGGTGTGTGAATATATATATATATATATATATATATATATATATATATATATATATATATTTATATATCTCCTGTGCTGGGGGATGGGTGGGTCGGTGCCCTAACCTCAGCATTGTTCAAGGGTGAACTGTATATGGATCTGAGCCTCATCTTTATTTCCCATTCTGTAAATTAATATATCATATGTTACTCTTACTATTTCACTGTTCCTGGAAACATCTGAATTTAAAATGTAAATATTCAAAAAATCTGTTCAAGGGAATATATATATATATATATATATATATATATATATATATATATAAATCTATATATATAGATTTGAAATAGAGGTTCACTGAAAGGGATGAGAGGTATATTTTGAATGCAAGTGGTAAAATTTTTATTTTAATCACTGACTAGTGATAATAGTTTTGCCATAAGAATTTTCAAATTTTAATGGAAAATAATTCAATCATGAGAAAGAAAGAAAATTGTGCCATTGGGACAGCATGCTTATTATACTGAGTATAACAAGCTCGACAATGACAAATATTGCATGGTATCACTAACAAATGTTGCATGGAATGAAAAACAAAAAATTGAACTTATGACAACAGTAGATAGTAGTAGAAACAGCAGAAGATAGTGGAAAAGTTAATCCCAGCAGCTGGGGGAAGAGGTCGTGGAAATAAGCAAATGATGATAATAGGGTACAAACTTTCAGTTCTAAGATAAATCATTTCCGAGGATCTAATGTATAACATGGTGATACATACTGTAAATTAAAATTTGCAAATAGAATAGAATGTAAATGGTCTCATAAAAAAAAAGACAAATGTTAGGTAATGAATGTGCTCATTTAATTGATGTAGGGAATCATTTTACAATGTATACATACGTCAACCATCATGTTGTACATTTTATGTATCTTATACTTTTATTTGTCAATTATACCTCAATAAAGCTGAAAAAAAAGCAGGCATTCAGGTTTTTTATCCATATTCTAACCTCTATAGAGGGTAAATAAATTCTGATGTCTCATCCAACTTTTGAATATGTAAATGAAATTACAGTTGACCATTGAACACAGGTTTGAACTGCAGGGGTTCACTTACACATGGATTTTTTTCAACAAATACCTGTACTATTTTTGATCCCCGGTTGGGAGTCTGTAGAAACAGAGGACCAACTGTATGCACTTATCTACACCATTTCATATATGGGACTTGATTAAACTCAGATTTTGGTATCCAAAGGGTGTCCTGGAACCAATCCCTCTCAGATACTGGGAACAACTTAAGTTTTGGAGGAGTCAAAATTTATATGTATATATATATATATATATATATATTTTTTTTTAGCTGAGCCATTCTGCCACCTGTTGGCTGCTCAAAGGCAACTCAGCTTGGGCTGGCATCAAACCGCTGTTGCTCAGAGCTCAGCTTGCACTCCTGAGCGAGCTCTTAACCAACTGAGCCACTCAGCCGGCCCTTATACGTGTATTTTTGACTGTGTGTAGGGCTGTTAATGTCCCTAACCCATTGTTCAGGATTCAACTGTACATGATTTGAGCCTCATCTTTATTTCCCATTCTGTAGATTTCTTTATTATATGTTACTTTTAGTATTTAATTGTATCTTGAAACATTTGAATTTATTATGTAAATATTCAAAAAAATCTGTTCAAGTCATTAGAACATATTATTAGATTTGACACAGAGGTTCACTGGAAGTTATGAGTGGTGTATTGTGGATGACAGTGGTAACATTTTAATTTTGATTTCAGGCTAGTAATAATAGTTTGGCAATAAGAACTTTGGAACTGAAGTTGATATAATGAAATTTAAATAATGTAGTTATTGCAATAGAGCACATTGAACCTTAAAAACCATTCTGACCTTGAGTTTATTAGAGCTTCATTCATGAATGAAGATAGTATTTATATAGCTGTTGACCTAAAAATATGTCTCCGTGTATTGTATCTTATTGTCTATTCACATATGTTTAAACTTGTCTAAGAAATGACAATTTTTAATCCAAAAATTTTTGGCCTTTTACTGACATTATGGAATACTCATGGACAATGGTTTTCTGTGTCTGGGCATCTTCTGTATCTCCAAAGACATTTCTTCCTTCTTGTTGAAAATAAATGGGATTAATAAACAGTGACAATTTTTCCTAAAGCAAGGTACAGCCAAGCTCTGTATAGCCCTTTCCAGAAAATAAATTAGATCTATAGCAAGAAATAAAAAGAACATAAACAAAGGCAAAATTCCTGTCAGAAAGTAATTTTTTATTTAAAAATAATTTTTGCCTGCATTTTTGTGTTGTTGTTAATCTATAAATGTGTCTGTGAATAGAGGCATCTGATTGTTGGTTCCTTAAAGGATGAAGTATGAAACCTATGACTGAATGTTAACATTGAAAATAATTTAAATAGGCATAGGGCTATGACTGGATAACAACTCTGGGGTTCACTATCAACTGCAGAGCAAGTAATAAAATGGATCAGGACACATTTTACCTTTCAAAAATTTTCCAAATTGCCCTAGAGATTCTGCAGTGAGTTGTGGGCAAACCCATTGGATGACAAGGTCTCCATCTGAGTGAGTTCTATTGCCCTAGAGAGTCGAGACTGCATAGACAAAACAACAATCTCAATTGTGGCAGACACCAGAATCAGTGTAAGTAAGTAGTAGGATGTTTCTTTATGTTGTTTTGTATAGGGAATGAAAGAACAGTAAAAACCAATGAAACTTCTAAGTAGCTGCTATAGGAATTAAGGGAGAAAAGTATAACAAGGTAATAGTACATCTATTTGAAGCTGAGTCCAAGCGCTTACCTGAAAATATAATGATGTCTCATTATGTATTTGTGTTGGTTAGTAATTTTTTACTAAAACACTTTATTTTTAATTAATGTTATGTATTTCAGAGAACATATAGACAGCCCTAATAAATTATGTACAATGTGTGGTTCTGATAAATTATTTATCAACCTGAAGATCTAGCCTTCAAAATCTTGAGAAAATTGTCAGACCAAATTTTGGGCATCTGTATCTCGGACTAAAATTTTGTGATTAAGAGTAATATGCAATAAACCACTCCAATTTTTGCAGACTGCACTTTACTAAACCCTGTATAATCTTTAAAGGCTTATACTATGGAATTCTGTAAAAGACAATAAAATATAAATATTTCATGGGGTTATTATATTTTATTTTTGTTATGAAATGAAGATTATTTCAAAATAATGATATGCAAAAATTATCCAAGTATTTGAGACATTACAATTACTTTCCAAACATGGATCAAGGTTCCAGAGGTCTTCCATTTCTACATCTCTGTTGTGACAGTCTTTCTAATCATATGGGCATACGATTAATTCCAGTATCCACCAGGTTGATAACAGAGGGCCTATCTAATTGGCAATAGGATTGGTAAAGGTGTAATAAATGGACATAAATATAACACATTCATTGTAAGAGTTTTAACAAGTTTAAGTAATTTAAATATTTAAGTTGATAAAGTGACGATTTGTATATAAATTCAACTCAAATCTTATCTATAATATTTTAAAGAAACACCTAAGTTGTAATGTGTTTATTTTTGCAACTCTGTTGGGAAATCAGGTTATGTACCAGTGATTAAAATTTTGAAGAATTATTTGGGGCATTACTTCTACAATTTTTTAAGATTTTTTTTTCTTTTTAATTGTGGAATTGGGTGAGGGGAACAGCATTGGGGAACCAGGGAAGGGGAACAGACAAGTTGCTGTCCTTTTGTTCTTCAGTCTAGTTGTGGAGGACATTGCTTCACTGGCCCATGTTGGTATTATCATTGTGTTGTTCTCAGGTGAGGCAGATCAGTCGCCGACCTCTGTATGGCCGCTCACAGCGACTCTGGGCAGCTCACACCTGCTACCAGCCACTCACGGGGGCTGCCGGCCACTCACTGTAGCCTATGGCAGCCCACTGCAGCAAGGGCTGCAGCTATGCCGACCCGGGGACTCACAGCATCCCAGCTCCAGGTGGAGCTGTTGTTCACCATCTTAGCTGTAGAGGGCAGTGTCACTGGCCCTCACATGTGGGATCCAAAACAGGGCCTCTGGCATCCCAAGCCAGCTCTTAATCAATGCGCCACTCGGCCGGCCCTCAAATATGTTTTAACATTTAATTTACTTCCATAACTTAGATACTTTAGGAAAACATAATTTCATGAGGTTCGATTAGGGAAATGTGACTAGTTATTGTTTAGTGATTTATTTTGTAATTTATTCTTTTAAGAAAATGATGTTCTATATGCTCTGCATACATTCTTAAATGAATGCTGAAGTTGTATGTGACATTTCAGGAGAACCCTTAGAATACAACTGATAAACCAATGGGATGTACAACCCTCCAAAATCTACTGGGTTTGTGAAACAGATATCTAAATTTCTTAATCACCATCCAATGTAAACTAATTAAATGATTTAAATTTTAACCAACATTAAGATAGAGGAAAAGCAGCTCATGGATAACCAAATACTAACCAAACATGTGAAAATGTCTCAACTTCATTAGAAATCATCAAACTATAAAATAAAACCACAGTTAGATACCAATACACATCCACTAGAATGTCATAAGTACAAAAGGCGAACTAACAATTAGCAAGAATTTGAAACAAGCTGGAGTCTCATCTACTAACCTGGGCATATAAATTGGTACAACCAGATTTAGAAAACTTTATGATATTACCTAAAGCTGAACATATATCTACTTTTTGACCCACCCGTACCATTCCTATGTATATACTAACAGCAATGTGTATATATATATATTTCCTAAAAGACATGTGTAAAGGTGTTCATAGCAGCATTATACATAATCGTGTTTCACATGCAACTACATTTAAGCAGCAGAAAACATTTCTAACTGTGATCTATTTATACAATGGAAAAATATTCAGCAATGGGAATGAATGAGTTATAAGTATATGAAACACCATGAATAAATCTCACAATTATAATATTGGACACAATAAAATTATATAAAATTTCTAAGACTAAATAAATGTACTCCTTATATATAATTTTTTATACATAGATTATATACAAAATTATATAAATTTATAAAATAGGACAAAAAAGTCTATGGTGTTAGAAGTGAGGAGAGTGTTTATCCTTGGGTGTGATAGAGACCAAAAGGGGCTATAGAGGAGGCCAATCAGATGCTACCAACGTTCTGCACCTTAGCCTGTGTGTTAGTCATACTCATATAGGTGAGTTCAGTTTGTGGGTTTTCATCATGGTGTTCACTTGTAATTTGTGCATTTTTCTGTATCATGTAATTCAAATTTTAATTTGGTGTTAAAAAAAACCCAAACATTACTTTTTCTTCCTACAACTCATCTTACTCCAACTCTCAGAAGCAACTGCTTGGTGAACCAATTTTTCCCTCTTGAACTAAAATCCTCTAGGATTCAGGGATACCATTTTCCCCTTATTTCCCCTCACATCTCTTATTTTTTTAAGTATCTTTTGTGGGGTCCTCTTTCTTTACTAAACTTTCCAATTTAAGTCCTCCATGGTCACTCCCATGTAACAAATTGAAATTAAAATCCGATTAATTTAAGGAGCATCTTTAAAATCCTATTAAAATCCTATTAATTTAAGGGGCATCTTTATGCTGGTGATTCTCAAATAATATCCCCAAATATGTACCTTCATCTGTATTCCATATTTATACATCTAACCACTTACTCCACTTGCTTGGATGTCCCACAGACAATTCAAAGTTAACACATTTTAAATGTAACTTCTGATTCTTCTATTCAAATGGATTTATCCACTTCCCAAACTTGCTAACCACTTTTTTTTCCCATTGTCAGTAAATCACACTGCCATCTACCCAGTTTTTTAAGTCAGAAATTATTTTCACACATCAAAGGATAATATTCTTAAATTATAAATTGGATCATGTTAATCCACTCCATAAACTTGTTTAATATCATTTTTGTGTGTTTTTAAAAACATCTGACTCTATCACTAGAATATAAGTTTTATGAAGATAGAAGTGTTTCTTTTGTTGGTCCTTTGCATGCATATTGTATGCACAAAATCTGATAAAATTAAACCAGTATACAAGCACTTTAAAATAAATCAAGCAATGTGAACTATACCACTAAGCACAAAGAGGAGATTCAGTGAAAATAAAATATATCCAAGATGAAAAGTTAGAGCTAGGACCCAAAAGGGTTGAATTTAAAGACAATTTCAATTGTTTCCTTCATTATTAATATATTCTGTACATTGTTAAATACAGAGGGTGCCAAAAAAATGTATACACATTTTAAGATAGGAAAACTATATTAAAATTCTAATAATATATACCAATAACAAAAGATGAATACAAGTCACGTTTGACTTTTCAATTACAAGAGGTGCTCAACATGGTTACTATCAGCGTCCACATACTTCTGATTATGGCAAACTACTTACTACCTGCTTGAGCAATGTTGACCAAGTGTCCAGCTATTTACATTAATTTGGCACATTTAGTATATACATAAATTGGAGTGGAACATATAGTGTTGTATGAGATAAATTTATGTAAAAACTTAGAAGCCATACCAGTAAATTTACCAAAGAGAAAATTCAAATGACCATAAATACACTAGCTTTCCCTCTCCTCAGGGGATATGTTCCTATACCCCCAGTGGATGTCTGAAACCACTGGACTGAATCTTAAACATACTATGTTATTATCCTATACATAAATAGCTTTTCACTTAAGAGAAGCACTCTATGGCTTCTCATTGGTATATCACACTTGCCAGATCACTACTCTTGCACTCTGGGGCATTATTAAGTAAAATCAGTGTTACTTGAACACAAGCACTGTGATGCCTTGCCAGTCAATCTGATAATGGAGATGGCTACAAAGTGATTACTGGGCAGGAATTTGAATACAGGGTGGAAATGTTGGACAAAGGGATAATTCACGACCCAGTGGAAGAAAGTAGAACTGTTGTAAATTTCATCATGGTCCTCAAAATGGCGAACAATTTAAAGCTTATGAATTATTTATTTATGGAATTTTCCATTCAATCTTTTGGACCATGGTTGACTGCAGGTAGCTGAAACTGCAGAAAGTGAAATATTGGATAAGTGAGGACTACTGTATATAAAATTTTTCAATTTATCTAGCTAAGAACACTGAATTGAACTAAAATATACAAATATTTATAATATTACTGCATTTGTATTATGAAGGTTTCAGAAATGATAATAAGCTAAAAATTAGTAAATCCTTCTAAAGGGAAAGTTGACCATATGTACGGAAAAGTTAACAAAATCAGTATAGCACTGTGTGCTGGCTCTCAAAATAGATCTTTTTTTTTAATTTTTATTTTTTTACAGTATTTTTCACACCAAACCTCCTCTTTCATAAATATGCCTCTTTAAATGGTATGTCATTCCAACATCTTCTCTTAATTTTCAACAATAACATTTGCTCATTTCTTTTTCTGAATGCTCAAATACTAAATAGTGCCTCCTGTTTTATTGCTTCCCACATTTTACCTTGTGGGAATGGTATTTATGTGCTGATATTTCATCTTTTCTAAGAGCAATAAGCTCCTTGATGTCAACACTGATTTCTAATTTATATTTTACCTCTACCTTTTCAAAAATGTATACTTACACAAAACGTTATGCTAAGCTAACCCATTTATATATATATATATATATATATATATATATATATATATATATATATATATATATGTTATTTTATTAAATTTAATTTGTCCTATAAGAGATGTTAAGGTAGATACTTTTATTCCCACTTGCACATGAAGAAATGGAAATTTAACTAATTGAAGTCTTTTGCCAAAACGAAACGTTTTAATAATTTCCAAGAGAATCAGAATCTAATCCTGGTCTGTTGGATACTAAGTATGCTGTGCTGCCTCTCATGATAACCTCCTGTACAGAGTCTTGCATATGTGAATACACTCAGGGATTGTTTGAATACACTCAGATGAATGTTCACTAGGAATAAACTTGTATAGTCCTAAGTTCTGGTCAAATAATAAATATGTTTTGATAACCACTATATAAAGGTAAAACTTTTTTTTTTTTTTTTAAAGATTTTTATTGGGGAATTGGGGGAGGGAACAGCATTAGGGAATTGGGAAGGGGAACAGACAAGTTGCTGTCCTTTTGTTCTTCAGTCTAGTTGTAGAGGATGTCACTTCACTGGCTCATGTTGGTATTATCATTGCACTCTTCCCAGGTGAGGCAGTAGCTAGCTGGCCATTGGACGGCTGCTCACAGCGCAGCAGCTCGCATAAGAGCACGCCCACTGCTGGACAGCCCCCCTGCAGCCTACGCCATCGCCAGCGACTCACCGCAACCCAGCTCTAGGTCGAGCTGCTGTTTGCCATCTTAACTGTAGAGGGTGCAGTGTCACTGACCCTCATATGTGGGATCCCAACTGGAGCCCTGATGCTCAGAGCTGGCATTGCAAGCCAACGTCTAACCAACGCACCACTCGGCCAGCCCAAAAATATTTTATTTTTAAAAAGACTAGAGGGTTAATGGGTATGGCTACAATGCAAATGTTTATTTCTTCTTCAGTGTTTCAGGATTAAAAATGACATTTCTGCACAATGGATTCAAGATTTTATTTTGTTAAATACCTCCTAGTTAACTGAATCAATAACTGTTATCTAATCAAAGAAGTAATCCATAAGCTGCTTAAAGATACTAGCCCACTATATTAATCAACAAGCTTCCTGAAAAAAAAATTGTATATAATGAATAATTCTGGACATTTCCAAAAGGTATCAGTATCATGACATAACACTTTGGTGAAATGAGTTTTTCCACTACTATGATGCTACAGCTCTAGAACGATAGAAAACGTCTGATGAAAGGCCAGTAAATCAAATTTACACAGAGAGCTTCCAAATAAGGTAATTTAAAAATAAATCAGCATTGAATTTAGCTGGTAAGACAAAGGGTAAAGAACAGTTTGATCAAAACTCACAGTACTATCATGAAAGTGCTCTATGAAATTCAATTTGAGTTCAAAAGGCCAAGGCTAACTAGTGTGACCCTATGTACCTATAAACAATAAATAAAAATAAAATAAGTCCACGCTTTCAAGAATTATGAAATAAAATATAAATGTAACAACTGCATAAATAATAAGAGGTAAATACAAATTGTAAAAAGAATTCTCAAATATGGTGTGGGGCTTCCTTAGGCATATTGGGATATAATTAAAGTAAAAACTAAAACTTAATTTGCTTGGATTTTTATTATAAGAAGATCCTTAGTTTTAGGAAAACACAGGGAAATAATTCTTTGTATAATAAGAAACTTATTGAAAGTTTTTTGTTTCCCCACCCCCCAAAGAAGTGGTATAGCAGACAGTATTTGTGCCCAACATCCCATTCTTTTGCCTGACCTATGTGACTATTTCAACTACATTTATGGGGGATAGTTCTCAAGCCCATTGGCAGCATTTCACTTCAAGGACAAAGAGCTATCTGGAATCACAGGGGAGTTAACAGACCCGATAGCAGCCTTCAACCAAAGTAGCAGGAGCTAGTGGAGAAATGCTTCAGCCACTTGCTTTCAAATAGATAATTTTGAAGTGCAGTTTTACATTTCTTCCAGGTGTTCCCAGCATGATGTAGTCTCAGGTGTTCACCGTGGTAACCAAGACAGTCATATGTTCTATTGTTTTCCATTCTCCCTGCCTTATTTCCCTTTATTTCCTCATTACTGCTTTCTATAGTTACTTGTAAAATAGACTCTCTGCACTCAAGCTGTTGCCTCAGGTCCTGCTTTCAAGGCAACCTGTACAAATATAGATGGCATAAGTATTAAAAAATAAACTCAAGAAGATTTTAAATAAATTAAGAGATGATATAGATGTGAGGATATCAATCTCTGTAACCACCATCAAAAACATCACTGGTGTGACCACATACAAGGCAGGGCTGTTACCTAAAAAGAATACAATTTTGTAGGTTTGATGACACAATATTTCTACATGCTGGGTACATTAAGAAAAAGTAACTTAAATTATATGTTAGCTAATATAGATGTTTTTACTTTGAATGTGAGGATATCCATAAACAACTGCCTGTCATATCACTATTGAGGCAAATTTGAGATCTGACTTTAATACTGGCATTTACAAAAGATGTATGAATGCTATTTGTAAATCTCACATCATTGTAAAGTCTCGCGCAATGCACTTCAAATTACAAGGAGAGAGAATGAAAAATGAGTAGTAAATAAAATACACAGTCAGCAGAAGTTTCTGATGCCTGACTTAGAAATCAATGTTAGACAAAATTTTGGTGATGCCTGTTTGTCAAAAATTGGAAAGGCACTTTTTTATTTAGCATTCAAAATAAAATAAGAGAACAAAATTCAGTGCTGTGGCTTCAATATTGCTTTTACAATATTGAAATTAGCTCTGTACCTAGATCCCTGAAGGGCACTTAAATATAATTTGGTTAACTGTCTCCCTCAAAATTTAATATTATGCATGGATTTTAAGGCTTTCAGGCAAGTGGCAAATGTATTATCTCTACAAATATCTTAGTCAAAAATTGAGCTAAAAAGGAGAAACCTGTGTACTGAGACTATAGCTTTTCTACTCAATTCTTTCTACAACAGAAAATTCTTATTTATTTCTACTTTGATAAAATTATTTCCACTTTGATAAAATGATGTCTTGACACTTTAAATTAGAATTTGACTTGTGATATCAATATTCTGCTACTCCTATTTATGGCAAATCAATTCAGTTCTATAACAAAACATTTCAGATTATGATATAAACTTCTTAAGGTCAGAAATCCCTCATTTTTGTTGTTGTTGTTGTTAAAATCTGTAATGTTTCTATTAGAGATGCTATGCATAACAGGTATTCAATACATATTTGATTAAAATAAGCTAATTAATAGATTGTAATGACCCAAAGAAACACTATAAAATTCAGTGTGATGTTTAAATATTTGTTATAACATGTCTTTTCTATTTTGCTTAACATTACCAGTATGCTCTGCAAATTGCAGTTTTATTAAATACCTTACATTTTATTGAATGCAATTTTCAGGCAGAATAGTAATTTATATTATTTGAAAATAATTTTGATTGCTTCTTCATGGTTGAAAGTTGAATTAAGGGGTTTCCTTGTAAGAAATATAAGTAGTATGCAAAGTAATATGCTCAGTAATGAACAGATGAATATTTTTGGCAGTTAAGCTTTTTGAACATGATCATCCAGTGGTGACCGAGGGTCATGCTAATTTGAGTGCTGTCAGCAACAAGAGTAAAAGTCTTATTAATTAGGACACACAAGAATTCCCCAAATTTTCAAAATAATATATTAAAAGGATTTATAGTAGTCAAGAGCTCCACAGGCAACTGCATTTATCTTATTCTTTCTAAAATCATATATATATATATATATATATATATATATATATATACTGTATATCCACATGGATTTGACAAGCTCTAATGAAAACACTTTATTAACTATACATAAATTATAATCAGATGTTTAAAAGGAGGTCATGATTCAATAAGTAGATTCTTGATATATGCATGTATCAGAAGAAATTCTCGATGACATTAATGAATTTCAGCTCAGTTATGTAACCCAATGATTCTTCCTAACTTTCCATATTGCTTAAGAAAATGCAAATCACGTCAAAAGAAAAAAAAAAGTTTAGCAGATAATATCACCCCCTATGTTGTGGAAAATGGGGGAATGTCCTTCAAATATTCCCTTTGTCATAAGAAAATAAAATCATGACAGAAATTACCCCTTTTTTAAAGTTTCTCATCTAACCAACTCTTATATTCATACCACCCCCACAGATACACATATAAAACGTATGTTTTCATGTCTACATCTTCTAGACAAAGGTTCATCTTTTTATAGACAAAGGACACACCTCATGGGTGTGCCACCTGTGCAGCTGCATAGGGACACATGCTTAGGACCTCATACTTTTAAAAAATATTTTGCTATCACCACCTTGAAATTCTTAGTAATATTTTAACAAGAGGGTTCTCATTTTTCATTTTGAACTGGGCCCTGAATATTATGTAGCTGGGCCCGTATAGACACATTCTTTCTTTAACTGCATTAATATTACCTACATAATCTAAACATTTATACCATTTCCTGGCAACATCCACATTAGTGAAGCTGAGCTAAATTATGCTGTAGTTAAAAAACTAAAATCTCAGTGAATTGGAAAAAATGAAAACAAAGATTGATTTCTTGGTCATGCTATATGTCCATCATAGATCACATGGAGAACTTTTGTTTATATCATTTCAATATTCCTGATTTCTATTTCTAAATTATTATAATGCATTTTTTAAATAGAATCTGGAAAGTAGGGAGTTTAAAGGTTATAGTGATCAGAACCATTTGCAGCAGGAGGCAAAACTTATTCAGTAATAGGAAACATCAATTTCCTCTTTATCAAAGCTCTTTTACTAATTCACTGCTAATGAGTAAATAAAAGAAAGGATATTTCCTTTAAAAATTGTGCTGTTGTGGATAGTCTAAAATGTTAAATTACAGACTATTTTTGAATCATTATAGCCCAGTCATGGCAAACGTACTACAGCATCATGAGTTTCTTACAGCCATTTGTACCTCAAAGCCAACATTGCTTTCATTACTTAATGTCATATAGCATGCTTTGGAAAAGTGGGATAGTCACACCGGATCAGTCATCTGACCTGACTTCTTATGACTGCTCTTGATCATTCTCCAGGGCATAATCCAGCCACTTAGCACTGTTTTCAATTCAGAATTACACACTTTTTGCTTTCTCACATGCTATTCCCTCTGTCTCAATAATCACGTATTTCTTTCTTTTTGAGAATCCCATTCACCTTGTGCGGGTACTGTATTCTTTAGGTTTCAACTAAAAAGTTATTTCCTTGAGAAAGTCATGGAACACTGCCCACTCTAGATGAGGTGTGTCAGGATTCCCAACCTGTGTATGCTATTCCACCAAAGCATGTATTTGTTGATCTATTTAAGTACTGGTTTACTTGCTTGTGGTTATTAGTTTATGAACTCTGAGAAGGTGGGCCTGATTATTATTCATCATTAAATAACTATTCTAATTACAATATTATGTGAATTAAATGATTCAGTTTATGAAAGATCCTAAGAATAGAATAAAATATTCATTTATAATTTGAGAAGACTGTTCATTATTTGATGTAATTCTATAGGTTCACATTTATATGGGGGTTTTGCTATAACAGAAAAGAAAAAGGAGTTGTTTATGGCCCCATTTATTTCCGTTACATATAAGCAGCACAGACTATGTTTTACTGGAAGCCATTATGCCTAGGGAAGCAATATCCCACAGCAACTTGGAAGCAAACTGATAATTCAAATGTTGATGGTTCAATTACCTCTGTTTCTAACGTGATCTACAACTATCCGTAATCACGTGGTATTCTTCATACACATTTTGCTTATTTTAAAAACAAGATTGATGAAATGAGATACATGGGTATAATGACATAACTGGAATAAAGAGGCAATTGCATGTTTTAAATCTGTCTTTGTGTTGGACCTTGAATAGTCCCTTATGTACCTTCATTTTTAGTTTACTTTTCTGTAAAATTAATATAATAATACCTATCCCACAGGAATATTACAAGCAGCATATGGGAAAATGTGCATGAACATAGTGTATAAACTGCAAAGCCCTGTGATTCTGGGCATATAAATATATTAATGGATTAATACATATGGATAGATAAACACACACGCATAAACACTACATATACATATATACTGAGAGCATTTATTAAAATAAAAATGTTTTGGATAATGATTATAGTAATAGACTTATTCATTTTCTGTGTAACTATATTTACTTCCTAGTTGTCATAATCTGGGAGATAATTTCATTCCTATCAAAACTATGTATAATTTTGAAGCATTTACAAAACTATATGTGTAATACAGGTATTTAGTAAGTTAATTTTCTCACCACAATTCCCATTTTCCATTAATTCAACACAAAATCTGTTTGTTTTTTTCCTTTTCAATATAAACATGAATAATAATAAACAAGGGTAAACCCAAGAATCAAATAGAAAGTTTTACTTAAAATCAAGCCTTTTTAAAAATTTCATGAACAAAAACAATTGCAAGAATGGACATTTTTACACTACTTATAATTTTATATTTGAGTATTTTAGGTATTTTGTTCATGCAATTAGAAGGTATGTGACTGTGAAGGAACATACACATCATGGGGCTACAGTTTTAAAAAAAGGAACTTAGTATTTACTACATTTCTAGTAACTCTTCCAGGAACTCTCACTTATGTTATAAACATTTTAAGGTTCAGTCTTAAAAAGACTTACCTTTCCTTCTAAATACCTGAATGCACAGCAATTGGATGCTTTCCTATGACTGTGTCTGATAAAATCACTGAAGAGAGGAGCCAACATATTGTTGGGTCAGCATCCTGTCTTAATCTAGGGCCAGCATGTTCAGGATCTGAATCAGATCTAAACCAACTCAGAATTCCAAAGTATGCCTTTAGCATTGCAGAACTTTCAGAGGCAGTTTGCTTTTTTTTTGGTGAAGGATAAGTTTATATAACAACATTTTTTATATAAAAAAATTCTAGTCCATTTTAATCTCTTTGCAGCTATACTTTCTTCTGGATAATCTACTATAAACCACCACAACTAAAGAATTACCTTTATCAGTTTAAATTATAAGGAAATTAAACTCATTAGAAAGGAGTGTAAGTAGAAAACAAAGCACACTCTAATTCTGTTAAATACAACCAAATTTGTGCCTCTCCAGATAAAAATCATGACACTAA
This sequence comes from Aselliscus stoliczkanus, assembly GCA_033961575.1. Classification (NCBI taxonomy): domain Eukaryota; kingdom Metazoa; phylum Chordata; class Mammalia; order Chiroptera; family Hipposideridae; genus Aselliscus; species Aselliscus stoliczkanus. Next base: position 66,207,185 of record CM066736.1, read on the forward strand.
TTTCTTTTTTAAGATCCATCATGTCCTGGATACTTTTTGCAATGTAGGCTTTAAGCTGATCATAACTATTAATTTTTCTTAGTTAATATAGTATATCCCATGGAAACTCAAAAACAAAGTTCCTTGGGCTGGCCGAGTGGCACATTGGTTAAGAGCTGGTTTTGGAATGCCAGTGGCCCTGGTTCAGATCCCACATATGAGGGCCAGTGACACTGCACTCTACAGCTAACAACATCTCCACCTGGGGACAGTGTAGGCTGCAGCCCCTGCTGCAGTGGGCTGCCATAGGCTACAGTGAATGGCTGGCAGCCAGTGTGAGTGGCCGGCAGCCAGCGTGAGCGGCTAATAGCCACAGTGAGTGACCATCCAGAGGCCGGCGACCGATCTGCCTCATCCGGGAAGAACGCAATGACGATACCAACATGGGCCAGTGAAACAACATCCTCCGCAACTACACTGAAGAACAAAAAGACAGCAACTTGTCTGTTCCCCTTCCCCAATTCCCCAACGCTGTTCCCCTCCCCAAATTCCCCAATTAAAAATCTTTAAAAAAACAAAGTTCTTTAAAGCATTTTAGATATGGAGAAATAGCTAAGCATAATTATTTAGTAATTACATAAAGACTGAACTAAAACAAAGATGAAATGTAGAATTTTAAAAGGTAATACGAAGAACATTGGCATATACATATGTATTTTCCTGTGAAAATATAAAATGTTCTAAAAAATAGTTGAAGAACAAATCTAACAAGCAATTTTAATATAAATTTTATCTAAATCTTTTCATATTATATATCTTAATAGAGAGTCACTTATGTATACATTTATGTTCCATTATATTTCTGTACCAATGTCAGTTCTACTAAACAAGGTTGTAACATATTTCTCTTTTATTATTCTTCAGTAAGCTAGGGGCATCATTTTCCAGTATTCCTAGCATAGCACATATAATGAAAAATCTATATAGTTTTATGAGTTATAAGAAGGGCATGGATAATAAAAATGGCAAGAATTTATAGCTATCACTTGTTCGATAACAGATAGCAGTTTGGAGATATATTCTAAGGTGACATTTTTGTTCTCCAGTTGAATTTATGAGTTTCTGCTTTTTATCGTTTTCTGTGACTTTTGATATTGTAGGATAAATCATGCATTGTTAATGTTTTTAAAAGATGCACATGTTATTATTTTAACTGAAAAATATTTTATTCAGCTTATCACATTTTTAGTGTATATTTGCAGAGCACGTTTTAAAGGAAAGATCTTGTCATGATCTCATTGCTATCCTATGCGTTATTTTCAGCTATAAAAATTGTGCATCATAACCAATTTCTCTAGTACTACTGATATTTGATTCATTCAACAATTCCAGGCATTATAACCAAATAATTTAAATATGGAAATATTATAGGTTTCAGTTACCATTTAATTTGTTATCATGTTAATTTTTTGAGCTTACTTAAAAATATGATATATCTGTTTGTATGTGTGTCTATGTATAGTGTAAGGCTAATCTTTAATATACTATATAAATGATATCCAAATATATTACTGTAATAGCCAAACTTCACTCTTAAGAAAATAATTGTAGGGCCTATATTTTATCTGTCTTTTGCCATAATTTATATATATGTAATATGTTTATTATTACTATAGTATATCATAAGTTGGTCCACATATTCATAATTTTATAATATGTCACTTTATAATGGTCAAACAGATAACATTTCTTATTTGATAAGACTAAAATATAAGTTCAAATATAAATATTATACTAATGAAATGCATTTGAATTATGTCCCACACTCTCTTTTCTCTATTTCTGCTATGTACATTCTTAATATTTCTGATATCTTCTATTTTTTCTATGGCTATTTATTCTTTTTAATCAATTGCAAGCATAACATCACTGTTAAAATTAATCTATCACAGATTTTGGGCTAAAGTTTTCTAATGTTTTTACTAAAATTTTAAACTCTGCCTTTCAAATTTGTATTCATAGTCAGTTATATGGTAAAACTTTCTCTTTTTCAGACAATTACAAAGAGAATTAACAGAGATTTTCTAACACCATGAAGTATGCAGGTAACACCCATTCTAAAATGCATTTTTAGGAAGGTTTTTCATGTATGATTAAAAGTAAGACAGTAACAATGTAATTTCTTACAGGAAAAAAATTGTTCTGAATCCTCAAATACAACTGATTTTGTTTTTCTGTCCATATGTATAAAAAGTTGTAAAGTATTAGCACACCCCAAGTTAACTTAAAATTTGGAGGATATTCTCTTATTACTGTTTTGTCTCAATAAATATTAGGATTTCCTTATTAATTTTAAAAGTTGTTTTTTGGTGTTCTGTTTTTTTTTGTTTTGTTTTGTTTTGTTTTTAATTTTTCTAAGGCAGCATCTGTATTACATTCCCAAGACTCTAAAACTCAACTCCGTTTGTCCCCACTGTGGCTACTAACCTGGGGGTGGGCCCTTGTTTGCCATTCACTGAGGTCATTTCAGCAGCAAAATGATGCTGTTGTCTCTGTCATGTTTGAAATATGTTAAGAGACCACTCAAGAGTTGTTGCATGAGTAGGTGCCATTGAATATCTGTGGGGATATCATGCTGTGGGGCTGGGTCTAAATTCAAGATTCTGTGATATTTATTTAGTTGACATAAAACAAAATGATATGAATAACATTTACAGTGGATAACGTTGTTTAGCTCACTTAATATGTCCAGGACACACCATACTGTTTGTAACAAGTTGTTTCTTAAATTTAAATAAAACTTTCATTGTTATAGAAGGAAGGTATCATATCATATTTTGTTTTTGATGCTTATGGCTACCATTGTCTGAGGGCTTTTAAAAACACTGTACTACACACTTTTCAAGGATTATCTCTGACATTTACAAAAATCCAATGAGGTAAGTGTACTCATTCACCCAATGAAAAGACAAGAAAGCTGAGAACTGATATCTAAGAATAAATAGTAGGCAGGTGCAGTGCGGGGATTCAAACTCAGATCTACTATCAAGAGCCAGAATGCTTGACCTCTCCTGGTAGTAGTGGGAAGACTAAGGAGAAGGATAAAGAGGTCAAATAATTATCACAACAACGTCCCTATGTGAGGTTTGTGCAGTTTCTTAACACAGGGCAATTTTTCCCTCCCCTACCCCCAGGGAATATTTAGTAATGGCACCATGTCTGTCCAAATGTAAAATGTTGGTATTGTATCATTATTTTTGCATTCATCTCTTTTCTTTAAAATATGCATTAGTATTATTTGTCTTGATTGCTCAGCTTTTGGTACCTCCTTAAGTGTTGTGCCCATTTCAAATGCCTCATTGACCTCACCCGGGTCCTCGTTCTTTGGAGACATTTTTGGACCTCATCACTCAGGAAGGTGCTACTGCCTTCTAGTAGGTGGAGGCCAGGGTTAGTGCTAAACACCAAAATGCACAGGACATCTCCCTACAACAAAGAATTATCCAAAACAAAATGTCATAGTGCCTCTCTCTGTTAAGAAACCTAGGATTAGTGAACACTTTCTGAAATAAAAATGGTTTTGACAATCATTAATTTACTTCAGTCAACCACTAGGTCAGATGGTATTTAAGAATAATCTTTTTAAAAATTTAAGTATAGTTGGTATAAAATATTATATTAATCATATTAGTTTCAGGTGTACAATATAGTGATTCCACTTTTTTTTTTAAAGATTTTATTGGGGAATTGGGGGAGGGAAACAGTGTTAGGGAATTAGGGGAGGGGACCAGCCAAGCTGTTGTTCTTTGACAGTCGCTGTGGAGGGTGCCATTCGCCATCTGGCTTCCCGTGGGCAGCTCGTGGCCTCTAAGTTCAAGGTGCTGAGTTCAATCTTAGTTGCGGGTGGGTGTAGCCACCATTCCATGTGGGAGTCTAACCGGAAGCCTTGTTTTTAAAAGTGCATGCTCTCTCTATCCACTGAGTGATGCGGGTGGCAGCTCAGCTCAAGGTGCCGAGTTCAATCTTTAGTTGTAGGTGGGCATAGCCCACCATTGAACAGGCAATCTTGTTGTTACACCAGCCATCCTGCCACCTGTTGGCAGCTCAGCAACAGCTCAGCTAGGACGCAGCATCAGTGACCCATGTGGGAATCGAACCAGCATCCCCGCTACTCAGAGCATGCGCTCCAAGCCCACTCTTAACCAACTGAGCTACTCAGCTGGCCCCCATGATTCCACATATTTATACCTTACAATGTGATCACCTGTCACCATGCAAACTTACCACACTATTATCGACTATATTCCCCTTCACCTTTTTTTAACACACCCTCCAACTTCTCCCCTCTGGTTTCTGTTTTTATGAGTTAAATTTTGTTTGTAGTTTTGTTTGTGGAATTTTTTGTTTGTTTTTGTTCTAGATTCCACATATAAGTGAAACCATAGAATATTTGTCCGTTTAATCCTACTTCTATTTCCACTTTTCTTCCCTCTGCATTTGCTGTGATGTTTATTTCCATTTTTTTATGTGCATAGCGATAAAACTACACGTGTTGGTTTTCTAGAGCAGCCAAAACTAATTGCCACAAACTTAAAGGCTTAAAACAACAGAACTACATTTTCTCACACTTCTGGAGGCCAGAAAACCCAAAACAAGTGTCTTCAGAGCCACAGACATTCTAGAGGTTCTAAGGGAACCTTTATCTTTTCCAGCTTCTGGTGGCTCTAGGACTTCCTGGCTTCAAGCCACATGATTCCAATTTCTATCTTCACATGGTTCTCCCCTGTGTGTCTCCTCTGTGTGTCTTTTTTTTTTTTAAATAAGGACACATGTGATAGTGCACATTCAGTTAATCCAGGATGATTGCACATCAAGATCTTTCACCTAAATACAACTACAAAGACTCTTTTTCCAACTAAGTTCCTATTCCCAGGTCAAGGGGTTAAGACTTGAATATAACTTTTCGGGAGAACAATACAACCTGTTATGTCGGGAAATCTGTATTAGTGTACAATTCCTTCATTTTTCTATTTGTCCATGATATGAAACTCATTCTGAATTGAGATGATGAAAGACATTTTGTTAATGGCCACGCAAGATATTCTGACTAAATATGAAAATGATGCTAAGTGCCAATTTGAAGGATTAAAACAGTCAAAATATTTTTACCTAAAGAAGAGGCCATAAAGATTAAAATGATAGGCAACAGCATGGGATAGGGTGGAAGGAGAATGTATTTATTGACTGCCACACCCATCCAGGTGCTGTGCTATTATGCACATATATTATGCCATCTATTGCTATAGAGAAGTAGTAATAAAGAAGTTTTTTTTTCTAGCAGCAATAGTGAAATTCATCATATTAACTTTTATTTCTTTTATAAAAGTAATATAAGAAATATATTTCAGTACATTCAATAATAATTCAGTTTATATTAGAAGTAGTTCTATATTTCAGGATCTCTAAATGTATTTTATTTATTTAGTGTGTAATTTAGTTTATATGTTATGTGTTTGTGTAATGTATTTTTAAGTAGGTGAGATTCATTTCATTTTTCTTCTTGGCTTAAGCTTTACTTCAACTAATTTTTATAGTGGTTTACAATATATTGTGGAGAGATAATTTTCATTCAACATATATTACTTTTTTCCCCTCATCTAGTTTAGATTTGAGCCCAAGAGATGAATTTTATTTTCTCCTTTATTTGTTTCACCCCTAAGACCATGTTAAAGCTTTATAATAAATAATATATGCTATCCTAATATATGTCCAATTATTACATCTATGATTTCATAATTTTTAATTAAACATGATAATTTGTAATATAGGAGGAAAATAAAAGGAAACCAAAAAACATATATTTAGCATTTATAGTTTGCATAAGCCCCTGGCTGTCACTTATTTAGGCTGTCACTTATTTAATCTTTATGTTAGCTCAAGGAGGAGTTCAGGTACATTGCTCTGATGTGATCTATTTGTTCCTTTACCTTAGGCTCCCTTATCACTCAGAGACTGCTTTATACTATTTGTTAACTATAGTTTTTCTTGGAAGCAGGGCTGGGATGAAAAGAAAAAGGGAAAGAAGATGCTTTCCAACCACATATCGAAAAATATTTAGTTAAGAATTCAGGTTGTTTCCTCTCTCTAACATATTGTTTGGAGGTCATACATAGACCAGAAAAAAAATACTTTATTTGCCATTATTTTATAAACTTTTATTTGTAAATATTTAATTTAATTTGATTGCTTTAACACAAATGTATACTTTCTCATGGAAAAATATATCTTTTTTTTTTTTTGAGGGCAGTGTCACTGGCCCTCACATGTGGGGCCCGAACCGGGGCCGCTGGCTTCCTAAACCAGTGCTTAACCACCACGAAAATATTTTAAATTATAATTTAATTTCTCCTTGAAAGCAAAATAAATGGCATTTAACAAGGAAATAATAGAAATCAACTTCAACATAACCTGTCCACACTTGAAATCCATGTTGCCTTCAGGAAAATACATTTTGAGTTCAGGTGATGTATGAGAAAACACACCAACCTACCTAAAACACAGCAACAATAACTGCTAATGCACATTGCCTGCTTATTAAATATCAGGTTGTTTCTAAGAGATTTATATATTATATATTATGTAATTAATTTATCTTCACACCTGCCTTTTGATATAGGGACTGTTATTATCCCAATTTTACATAGGAAAACAATAAACACTAGAGCACCAAAATATTAAATAACTTTCCTAAGACAGCATAGCTAAGAAGTGGTGGGTCTAGGCACTGAACAAGGTACCATGTTGCACATATGTAACCACTGTACCACCTGCATCTCTAAGACAGTGAGTGCCTCTATACATTGCGTGTGTGTGTTTGTGTTTGAGTGTGTGCGTGTGTTAAGGACCCTGGTGTGGAGGGAAGATATGACTCTGTGATGGAATTAAATATTCTTTTGTAATAGCATCTTCAAATTATTTATGTTCATAAAAGTCGATTCTTTAGTGCTACAAAATAGAAAATATCCCTATAGCAACTAGTATATAGGCATTTTGCATTTGGAATAAAGAGAACTATGACTTTCAGGCCCATGCTTTTGAAGACCTTAAAATACTTTTTATCAGAAGTCATACTTTTAAGAAAGATTATTCCTATATTTGTTTTTACCTGTATTTTTAGACAGTGGATATATGTATTTTTAAGAATAAATTCACTAGGTAAATGTTTACTTACTATGAACACCTTTTGATAGTACATATCTGCTAAGGCTCTTTATTTTTTTGTGCAGTGTAAGTGGCACCACAGTTCCTATACATGCTTAAATTCACAGCTGGTCAGTGCAAAATAAGCCATTTTGCAGTCCATCTGTTCTAAGGAAGAGATTTGTAACAGTGCAGAGCTTAGGCCAGTACTGTGTTATCACTAGAGTTGCATTTTATAAATAGATCTCAAAAATAATGATGTTCAGTTTCTACTTTTAGATACCAGTGAGATAACACCTGTCTAGACAGATGGTCTCTGGACTGTGAAACTAAAGACAGCTGAGAAGCAGAAAAAATCAAGTTGGTGACTACTGTGAAACCATTAGTATCTCTTGTGGAAGCCTTTTAGTCCCTGAAAAAACACTTCTATAAAGACAAACAGAAAATTTAATCATGCTATGAATATGAGGTATGGAATACAGTAACTGAAAAAATAAGTGTGTAAAAATTAAAGTGACCCATTGCTGTATTCACAGATCAGACCATTAATATTTTCTATTAAACAATTCAGGACTATAGCTTTCTTCCCTCAGGAAAGAACAATTGATACTAGCAATTATATTGCCACAAAGTCAGATGAAGAAAATATCATAGCAGAGAGCTGATTTTTTTCTTCCTTTCACCCAGCCATCCCCTGTGGTGTAGGTGAGCATATCATAAAGTATTTAGGCCTCTAGAGTTCTGGTCTATGTAAGTGGAAATTAGTTCTGGTTACCTCAAGGAAATAAAGCAGACATCCAACTTGTACTGTTCTTATTATACTGTCTTACATGGCCTACTTTGTCAAATGTGACACTCTCCAAGGTTAATACCTGCTTCTTCAGGGGTAATTCCATATGCATGATGGAAAATCATCTGTTCCAATCCAGTTTATAGACAAACATTCATCAATAAAGAAATTAGTAAATCTTTTTATGATTAAGAAATCAACTCTCTTGATGTTATTGAAGCCATGAATGATAAGTGTGTATATCTGGTGTCATAGACGCTTAACTGTTTACATGGAGAAGGACGTTAATCGGGTAAACGAAATACACAGAATTGCTTGTTCTCTTACAGAACACAGAAACATCAAATATATTGTGTCTTAAAATGTAGATTTTTTCCTTCAGAAAATATGTGGTAAGTGTAATTCTCAAGAAACTGTTGCCTATGAGTATAATTTTATATTGATTTAAAAACTTTTATTTCTTTCCTTTCCTGATTACCCTTCTTAATACACAGACTGACCTTCTACCTTCAGCTTATGAAGTTTCAACCCTAAGAGAAAGATACCATCTAAATAAAATAATAAACTGTTTCCTTTATATATAAAAAGAATTAGTATTTAAAAGTATGAAAATTCTTATTACTAAAATTTAGTAAATACTGTTCCTGAAAATAATAAATATTCATTTTAATCACCACTTCTCATTATATTAATTAAATCAATACTGACTTAAGTCTTCAAAAATAGATTTAAGCATATGTTTTGGTTAGGTATTCTAACACATATACACTCAGAATACAGGCATTTTTAGCAACTTCAACTATTAAGAAGTTAATGATCTTTACGTAGATACACAGACATAAAATGGTATTCTCTATGGTAGACTATTATTAATTTGATTTTGACACTATACAACTGTCCTAGAGAAAAATTTTCCTATGATCTTGGGCACAATCAAATCCATGGAATAGTGTACAGGTAAATAAAATTATTCTATCATAGAGATTTTTTTCATGTACTTAATCCTTAGTAATCTACAGTTACTTTCCAGTCATTGTTATTTTATTCCCTCTTTTGGGGGGTGGTGAGACATGTATAATTTCTATGTCCATCTCACTTTGTTCCTACATTGTCTATGGTCAATGACTTAGACACATTTTTATGCCTAAGACAAAAAAGATTACTAAGGTGTATGTACTACGGGTTCAAGATTAAAATACAGAAGCGACATTAGACAACAAAAAGTTTCAATGATTTCCTCTACACAGTTCTCTCAATCATATCTCTGTATTATCAGAGAATCAAAGTTTGAAGGGTATATAGTGTTAAATGCAGACATTCTACTTGCAAATAAGCACAGTACAGTGATAGCTAATGAAGTGTAGCATTCTATATGCATACACAACAAATGTAATTGTGGCTCTATAATTCTTATAATATTCACATGACATTCCTCCTAATTAAATTCCTAAATCAAGAACTGCAGTGCTTTTGAAACAGTCTTACAATCAATACCTGCAAAATGTATCAACAAGGAAAGTCTTCCATATAATAAACTTAGGTCTAAATGCACAGTCTATCCAAGCATGATGATAGTGACAAATATCTGACATACCATTCATATTTACTAGCTTGACTGAGTTTTTGAATGACTTGACTAATTATAACGCTTGAAATATTTCTGAATAAAACAAGAAAAACAGTCTAATAATAACCTATTCCCAGGAAAGAAGACATGGAGAAGGAAAACACAACTGGGTGCTAATCCCAGACCGGAAGCCTAGGTTAAATCATTTCATCACTTGCTTTTCCTGTTTTGAGGGGTTACTCTGGGAATCAAGTGAGGCAAAGCTTAGAATCCACACTGAAAAATATACAGTACCAGACAACCCTGTGGTTTTACTATATTCTACATGTTTCTAGTTAAAAGGAAACATACATTTTACTATTCCTCTCACCTTTGATACTTATTTTAAATTATTAATCCATTAAGCTTATGACTGTTACTCATTTCATTTTTCCTAAAACAGAAGAAGCATTATTATTTATTGTCACCAAAATCATATTATTGTTTTCATCACGAATACACTGTATTATAACCATAGAAAATGCATAGAAATGAACACATTTTATTCTAAATCAGGCATTTTTACTAATTCTAATAGTTTTTTTTATCTAAAACCAATTATTTTTCCAAACCAATGAACTTTAATGTATATAAAGATATTTTTATCACATTATTTTCACAGTTGAATACATTTATTTAACCAGTAGATATTTCTCACAGGAACAAAAGCATTTCCACTGAAGTTACTGCAAGTTGTTAATTCAACTATAACATCTCTGTTTAACCATTCATGTAAATTAAGACAATTTACATATTGATGTAATATGAATAAAACTGAAGGAATACCACTGTATAATATTTAAAAACATTACACTTAGGGGATTGCTGGTCAAGATAGCAGGGTAGGTGAATGCTGTGTTCATCTCCCCCCACGACCACATCAAAATTACAACTAAATTACAGAAAGTCATCATGGAGAATCACCTGAAGTCTAGCTGAATAGAAGTCCCACAATCAAGGACACACAGAAGAAGCCATCTTGAGACTGGTAGGAGAGCCAGAGAGCAAAATGGCTGGTTCCACACCAACTTGTGGCAGTTAAAAATCGGGAGGGATATACCAGCTGCAGATGTCTCCCCCAAGGAGCAAGGCATCCCAGCCCCTCACCAGGGTCCCCAGCCCATGGTTTCAGTGCCAGGAAGAGGAGTCCCCACAACTTCTAGGTGGGAAAACCAGTGGAGATTATAACTGAGATGGAGAGTGTCTGAGTCCCAGGAATTACTGCTAAAGGATCTGCACATGGACTTACTCACTGACAGACTCTCTCCCTGTGAGTTCTGGTGCCAGGACAGCAGCTTGGAAAGGCACCAGTGATGAACAGGAAGAAAATGAATCGTCTGGCTTCATGGCAAGGGCTGGAAGGGCAACTTTCTTCCAGGCAGAAGTGCTGGCATGAGGCATTGTTTCTTTATTGAGCCCTCCCCACTCCCAGCTTGGAGACTTATGTGAGCACCATATCTGTGTCTATCAATCCAGTGGACACAGTTCACCTGGTTTGCTCCACCCTGGTGATTCCTTGAGACCTTGCTCCACCCAACATATGGGCCTACTCAAGCCACTTCCAATAGCTTTTCCATACAAATGGTCTATCTTGGCTCATGCTGTTGGCTTTCCTAAAATCTCTCATAGAAGCAGCATCTGGCCTCTGCATGCTCCACACCTCTTGCTGAGCAGCCCTAAGCCCAGCATTGGTTGCAGTAGGACTTGTACAAGGCTTAGAATCTCCCAGGCACTTCCAAACCCAGCACAGGTTGTTGTAGCCATCTGCAGATTGTTCTGTGGCTCATTCCAGGTGGCAGACTGCAGCTAAACTTGGCCTGTAGAAGGGTCAGGGACCCCAGGTCCAGCACACCAAGTTGCTGGCTTCAGACAAAGCTGGAGCATCACATGGCTGTCTCCATGGATGACACACCCATAGAGCAGATGAGGCATGCACCACAGCCCTGCTAAAATGAATCCTGCTCTGTAGGGTTAGCCCCTGTACAGCGGCTCCTTCATGTAATTGCAGCAAGTCCCTACAACCAATCAGCTCAAGGATCTATCCTTCCCATTGATGTGCAAACAGCAACCAAGGCTCAGCGACAATAGGAGATAGGAAAAAATTAAAATGGAGGTAGAAATCATAAAATGAACCAGTCAGAATTAAAGAATACAGTAACTGAAATAAAGAATATATTAGAGGGAGTCAACAGTAGATTAGACAAAGTAGAGGACTGAATCAGAGATTTAGAAGATAAGGTAACAGGAAACACCCATTCTGAATAGACAAAAGGAAAGGAATCCAAAAAAATGAAGATAGTTTAAGGCGCCTCAGGGACAACATCGAGCAAACCAATATTCACATCATATGGGTACCAGAACGAGAAGAGAGAGAGAACAAATAATTGAAAACCTACTTGAAGAATAATAACAGAAAACTTCCATAACCCTGCAAAGGAAATAGACACACAAGCCCAGGAGCACAGAGAATACCAAACAAAAGGAACCTAAAGAGGCCCACACCAAGACAAATAATTAAAATGCCACAGGTCAAAGACAAAGAGGGAATCTTAAAAGCAACAAGAGAAAAGCAGTTAGTAATCTACAATGGAACACCCGTAAGACTATCAGCTAATTTCTCAACAGAAAAATTATAGGCCAGAAGTGATTGGCAGGAAATATTCAAAGTGCTGGAAAACAAGGATCTACAATCAAGATTACTCTACCCAACAAGATTAACATTTAAATTTGAAGGGCAGATAAAGAGCTTTCCAGACAAGAAAAAGTTAAAGTAGTTCATCACCACCAAACCAGTATTACAAGAAATTTTAAAGGGACTTCTTTAAGGAAAAGAAGAAAAAAGAAAATAAAAAATATGAATAATAAAATGGCAATAACTGCATATCTATCAACAATTACTTTAAATGTAAATAGATTAAATGCTCTAATGAAAAGACATAGAGTGGCTGAATGGATAAGAAAACAAGATCCTCCCTTACATATGGTGCCTACAATACACTTCAGGTCAAAAGACACGCACAAACTGAAAGTAAAAGGATGGAAACAGATAGTTCAGGAAAATGGAAACAAACAAAAAAGCTAGAATAGCTACTAATGCCAGACAAAACAGACTTTAAAATAAAGGCTGTAACAAGAGACTAAGAAGGACCCATTAATCCCACTTCTGGGCATTTACCCAAAGAAACCCAAACACTACTTTGAAGGGATATGTGCATCCATATGTTCATTGCAGCATTATTTACAATAGCCAAGATATGGAGGCAACCTGGGTGTCCTTGAATTGATGAATGGATAAAGAAGAGGGGGTACATATATACAATGGAATATTACTCAGACATAAAAAAGAATGAAATCTTGCCATCTGCAACAACGTGGATGGGCCTAGAGTGTATTGTGCTTAGTGGAGTAAGTCAGACACCAAAAGACAAATGCCATATGATTTCACTTATGTATGAAGTCTAAAGAACAAGATAAATGAACAAACAAAAAAGAAAATAACTCATAGATACACAGATTATGTTGAAGGTTGCCAGATGGGAGGGGTACTGGGAGGATGGGTGAAAAAGTTATTACAAATGGTAATTACAAAATAGTCATGGGGATGTAAAGTACAGCCTAGGGAAGGAACAGTCAATAATATTGTAATAACTATGTGTGGTGTTAGATAAGTACTACATTTATTGGGGTAATTATCTCATAAGTTCTACAAATGTCTAATCACTATGTTGTATACCTGAAACTAATATAATATTGTATGTCAACTCTAATTTTTAATTGAAAAATTAAAAATATACATATTAAAAATTTTTTAAACATTGCACTTAAACAAAACAGATGAAAAAAATTATATCTGTTTATATGGTGTTGGATTGGTTTATAAACACTTAATATTTTTAAAAAAGCATATAAGTCTAAATAAAATTTATCTTACTTTTGTCACTCTTCTCAACAAAGAGTTCATGGCTCCTAATTGCTTGAAGAATTAAATCTAGAATTCTTAACCAGTCATACAAATCCTTCCCCAAACTACAGTTTTCCTTTCATTATTTTATCTCCTTTCCACTCTTATACAAATCAACCATTATGTACCTCAGCTTCCAACACTATACACAAATCTCTTATCTCCCTGCATCTTACTGAACTACTCTGATGCTAAGGTCTCAGGTCTCAAGTGCCACATTTATCTTTATGGCAATTTCTGCTCTTACTATTTCTTGATTGGCATTCCACTTCTCAATCAAGGCACACACAAAAATGCTAATCTTACATAAATGCCCCACATTAAAATATAAACATATAATAATGTTTAATCTCTTACATTATTTAGTTGGATATATCTATCTTTATTACCATTTTATATTCTTTAGGAGATAGCATATAAGCTCTCTTCTACAGATGTAACAAGAAAATTGAAATAGATTGTTTGGGGAGCAGAAAAAGTGAAAATGGAGGACCCTAAATAACCATTATGTATTAGGTAAAACATTTTTTAGAATATAGTCTGGTTAATAATGTGCTCGGTTGTAGAGACCATCAGGACACAAGGTGGAAAATATACTTAATATATTTGTGCTTGCCAGAAATTTCCTTTCTCCCACTGAAGAGCTATATCACACACAACTTTAATATACTAATATTAGGGCCTTCTTAGTGTGCATGAAAGGAGAGGTTGGTAAAAATTCTTGTAATTGTCCACCTACCCATGATTTCCTTCCTCGCTATCAGGAGAATAGCTATTCTCCACAGGTAGCTACATATTCCTTTGCCATTAATTAGGCTGTCACTATTGTTCTCTTCTTGTGTAAAATTTTCCTTTTCTGTCATGGCTGTTTTCTGTAATGTTTGCCATGTACTCGAGTTGTCTTATCTTTTAAAGATATTACAAGACATTTTTATCTTTCTCATCAGAGCAGTGCTTTTATCATTAGGATTCTACTTCTGTTTATATAATAAATGGTCAGTTGTTGGTCAGAAATAGCTTCTCTAATACAGAATGGATCATTCATTCATTCACTTGTTTTGATTCTCATTATGTCTAAATATATTTCAATAGTCTAGACTCTGGGTGTTAAGATTTTATAATTGCTTACAGTTAGAATTCCAAGTTCCCTTAGACCAGATCAATCTTTTAGATACACATTAATTTAAATTATACATGGATGGTACTACTAACAATAATGACATATGAATGAGATTAATAATGCACGATAGTGATAACATATCGTGATTATTATTACTCTTATGATAGCTAAAGATATTAGTAAAAAAATTACATATAGATATAGAATATTTGATAGATCATGACAAAAGACAGGCTCTTAATGGTGGAGGGTACACTTGAAGCTGTATTCTTTCAAGATAAATAGTTGCACTGACAATATCTAATTGGGTACAAACCATTAATGTCAGAAACCTGTCCTTTAAAGTTTATTAATTATCTCATATTTTCTATATCAGTATGTTATTTCAAAATGACTTACAGTGTATTAAATACTTATGTGAAGTGATCAAATATGGACCAATAGCATGAAAATCATGAGGCACAGTAGAAAGGACCTGATTTAAAAATAAGAGATTTGGATAAGTTATTAAATTTTTTGAGTCTCAGGTTCCTCATAAAGATAATTGCACTTGCCTTAACTTGCATTTCCCTAACTTGCCTTATGGTGATATAGAATAAAAATATAATGATATATTATACTGGGCAAAATTTAAAGTGCTATAAAATCTGTGGTTGTTATTGCAAACTGTCCCTACTTTTGTTACTGTTAATTCCACAGCATTATTTTGAGATTTCCTTTCCATTCTCACATTTGTCAACTTCATTGTATTAGTTAATCTTTTTGACCCCCTGCACTGTAAATTTAGCTGGCATTTAACTTTCCACAGCCCTTCACATTAATGGTAAAAGAAGACAACAGGCAGTTAAGCATTGACATCAAAAAACAAAAATGAAAACAAACAAAAAGCAATAGCAACACATTTTCAATGTTCTGATATACTTTCCAGCATACATCAGAGACTGCCCCATTTGTTTATGTTTTCCTTCAATCCTACAGACCATCTCCTAGTGTCTTGCAGAGGGATCATAGGGGAATTTCTTTATTAAAGTTTAACGCTCACTTATTTTACTTATTTTATTATTTAATTTACTTATTTTTATTTACTACTGCCTATAAAACTAAGTTCAAAACTAGCCATGCCTTAGGACAATTAAATCTGATTTTGTTCTTTTGTCTAGAGCAACTTTTTAAGTTTAAATTAAAGTTGTTTCTATTCATCCATAAGCCAGGCATCAAATATAAAGTACCCGGGTTTCCAACTGCATTTTTGTTCTCATTCAGCTAATGGCTATTTATTATGTGACATAGAATATCAATTATATACAACAAATTTACCTTAAAATTTCACATGTAAAGCGTATATAAAAAATGAACATTACGAGACCCATTTTTCAAAGTAAAAAGGTCATTTCTTAAAAAAAAAAAAAAAATTAAATATAAGAAATAATTAATTGCACAAAATTATTTCAAAATATCAGAAAGTACTGAAACATACAGAAAAAGTAAAAATAACCTATAATAACACTCCCCCAAGAGTAACTGCTATTATTAATTGATTTTATATACTTTTCTGCACATAAATGTAAACATATCCACAACAAAAAATGGTATCGTTTTGTAATGTGTAATAATATACAATAATGTATCATATACAACTTTCCATATTTTTAAATGTAGAAAAGTATCATTTTAATCACTTCATGGTATTTCATACCTAAGCTATATTAAAATGTATTTAATCATTTTCCAAACTGATGAATAGTAAGATTAATTCTATTTTTTTTGAAATATTTTAAACTTTGGTTTAATTAGCTTACCTGCATATACATTCTTTCAAATTAGCCACTCATGTTAAGTAATTTCTCATAAGTGAAACTGATCAAAATAAATTTTGAAATGTTTAATTTGTATTGTGAAAAATATTTTGATATTTACTCTTAAATTAGAGAAACTAACATTTTCTTCATACAAAAAGATGTAATAACAAAAAACTAACTTCAGTTTTCATATATAAACTCAGTTATTTAGCTGATACACAGTATACTTGGGTACTAATTATTCTAATTTATTTCAAATTCTATTATATATCCAAATTACTTATTAGTTAGTCCTTGAATCTTTATTTTTCAAACCTGAGCTGGATTACCTATTAGCTTTTCTCAGATATACTCTAACATAAGTAATATTAATTTTACTTTTAAAAATTGCACATCATATATTGAATAAATCACCCAAGGTTTATGCTTTTGCATTAAGCATTTCTTTGTAAAAAAAAAAAAAAAAAAAAAGCAAACAATGCTTTTCTTTTTTATGCATTTGCTCCAGCTGAGGTGATGAAATTGGAGAAGAAAAAATACTATTGACACACCATTTAATTTGTTTCAGGAATATTATACTTTACAAGTGTTATTTAATTTAGTCTTTTTAAAATTGTTATGATTTGAACTACATTACTCAACGTTAGAGAAGAAATTGCGATTAAGATATTTAAACTTCTTGACCAAGGTCATCAGCCTGGTTTTATCAGTCATTTGCTTTTTTTTTTTTCATATCCATCTCTGTCCTTGCCCTGTTTTATATCACACAGGGCAGATCACTGCAAACCATCTTGCTCAAATTCTGTAAAGTGATTAGAGGGTGACACAAAGGAGAAGCCAATGTAAATTCCTTAGCCCTGCTCTGAGCAGAGAGTGTCTCCAGAAGATAATGGGTCTTTTCTGTCATTTCAGCTTCTCCCTTCATGGATACAGCTACAGGCAGCCCTCATTATGGCTCCAGCTCGTACCAGGCGCCCCTACTCCTGGGTTCTATACACCCCTCCCCCTGTGACCCTCCAGCCTTAGGATGGTAACATTGATATTTTTTGTATTTCTGGGTTTGTCTCGATTCCTTTTCCGTTTCAGGTTTTCCAACAACTGTCTTATAGTTTCATTATTAAATTGGCACTACAGAACTATTTGACATGGATTCTGTTTTTCTGACTAGATCCAGCAGTGGAGAAAGCAATGAAATCCAGGTCTATCTGAACCCAAGGTGTTCAATCTTTCCAGTTTCTTATTTAGGAATTCCTATATAGTTGCTAGTCATATACCAAAGTAATAGCAACAGAACCGCAGTAGGAGGGATTCATAGTAGTAAATGTCCATCCATTCAGGGAAACACTGGCATCAAAAAGTACTTAAGAAGGCTATCATGTAAACAAAGAAATATCATGCCCATTTCAAGACTGGCCCAGATCATTTCATGATTTTCAAGTTACTTTCTGCTCAGATACAAAACTCAGATTTAAAATTTAAATACTTTATTACAATAAGTGAAGTTACATACCAAATGTTTTAGTATGCATATTGGCACTTGTGTTCTTTAAGTTTAAATTTTAAAGTATGCTTACTTTAAAATTGCCAGAATGTTGGATAATAACATAAGTTGAAATTGATAGCTCACTTGTTTAATGATAAATAATCTTTCTTTAGGAACAATATATAGGAAAGCAGCTAACTCATAGAATCTGGATCTCTGCTCTCTGGGACTACATCTTGGCTCTGTCATTTAGTAGCTATACAACCCTGGCAAGTTATGGAAGCACTCTATCTCTGTTTGCTCATCTAAACAATGAAGATAATGATAGTGCTATTTTATAGGATGAAAGGGCTAAATGAGGACAAATGAGTTGATCTACACAAAGTGCTTATATTTGTATAAGGTGACTTACATCAAGTGCCATAATAAATACTATATAGGTATTATTAATAAGTGTTTTTTACAGTGACTAATAAAACTATAGGCTAGAATGCGGAGTTGTTAGTATAATGCTTGTAGACTAAGTACATAAATTACAGTTCAATTAGTTTTATGTTGCATTCATTGATGTTATAGATTTAAAACAAAAGGCCCATTGTCTACATTGAATATAACTTCTATTTCTTCTCATGAATTTATTACGATTGTGTGAGATTTTGAAGAATCTTCAATGACTTAAACTGATATTTTTAAACAGATATCAGTTTTAAGGTTAAAAATGTTAAAATCAATTTTACAAATCAGTTAGGCTATTAATAATAATTATTCCCTTAATCAAAAAGTTTAGAGTTTCTGTTTCATGTTGATTTATTTTCACTGATGCTCATCCAAATGACTACTAACTGCAACATGTAATTATTTTGCACATTAATACTAAGCTCTTAAACTGAAACGAGAGTACAAAATTAATAAAAACTGATTTACTTACCTAAGTGAAAAACATTTTAAACTATAATAATATTTCACATGGGAAAATGTGGCTAAATTCAGTCTTGCTACTGTTCCTTCCTGTTCTGTCCTGACACACAGTGCTTTCTTGACTTTTACACAAGTCGTCATCTTTTGACTATTTTTTGGTATCTTTGACTCTTCTTAGTTGACTCAATGTACAATTATTACTTAACATATGCATTTGCTACTCATTCATCAAGAGCAGTTTCTTTGCTTCTGCAGCTGCTGCTGCTATTGCATTTCTTCCACCTTCTGCATTTCATTACCCTCTGATGACCTTTTATCACAAGCTGTAGCTTTCTGACAAAACCAGCACTCCTTCTTAAGATTCACATTTTCTTCTTTTTGTTTTGTATTGTTTTGTTTTGTTTTGTTTTGTTTTGGTCACCTGACAGTTTAGAGAAGTCTCAGGCTTTCTCTTGGTATTAAAAATCACAAACTTGAACTCAAGTCTACAGGAGCAATTTTTTAACAGGTCATATTCCCCAGATTCTAAACCAGTATCTCTCCAATATCCTGTAAGCACATTTGCCAATCACTCTGCTAGTTACTATTATTCTTTCATTCACCCGATCATGAGGACATATATAAACAGTGAGGCAAAATAAGCTGTGAAGTGTATGTGTGTAAGGGCATGGTTGGGGAAATGTTTCTGAAAGAAGTAGTTGCCCCTTCTTTTCTATTCACATCATCTGCCTAACTTTAGGCAAAAAGGAAATATCCGGAGCAAGACTGGGCACACAGTTAATGGATCCTAGTGCAAAAGAAAAAGATGAGATTACTAGCACACAAATTATTAAGAATTTTAAGACAGTGAGAGTGTAGCTAGCATTAAGCCAAGCACTAGGCCTTTCTGAGGTCCAGTGTGGGTCTAGTGTGGATGGGGTCCAGTGTGACTGCACAAGTCACACATCCATGAAGTTGGCACTGGTCAGGAGAAAGAATGAATCTCAAGAAAGATAAGATTCCTCTATTCTATTTTCTATTGCAAAATTCCTTCTTATTTTGCAGCAAAGTGTAACAGACATAACTGTAATGCCTTTTAAAACTTACAGCTTGCATTGAATTGAATTCACTTCCACTATTATTTATGGAGCAGTTACTTTGTGTAGGAGACCACATTTATAATTGGAAAAGCAAAAGCTATACTCTAGGCTCTAAGGAGATCAAAGAGTACCAGGGGGAGAAATGCATACGAGCACCTGAAACAAATATTAGACTATGGGAAATACTGTAACAGTACTATGAGTATTAGGTGTCACTTTCACTCGCTCATATTGCATTGCAATTGCTTGTTTCACTGTCACCCAGTGGTCCTCAAGTCCTCCTTATCACATTCATTTCAGGGCCTAGCATTGTATCTTGTGTACAAGAAACTTTCAAGATTTTGAATTTATGAATAAATAAGTGATCCAGAGAAAAATCATATAAAATAGTTATTATTGTTGTTGTTGTTTTTTGTTTGTTTATGGCTGGAAATGCATAGACTTTAGTGCTATTTGCTAACTGCGCTTGGATTCCAGCTCTGACTCCTTTTTATTTATGCCCTAGACAAGTCAGGTATTTGCTCTGTTGTTTAATAGCATAAGGCTTCATCAGTATAAGGACTGCCATGAAAATTAGGAACTGGGTATAGACACTGCTTGGCACCTCCTCAATTCAAAGTTCTGCACAGAATTAAATTTCTTTCTGATCTTCTGTTTCTATATTTAGTGTAGTGGGAACACCAACTTGAGCCAGATTTACTAGGCTCAAAACCAAGATTTACCACACACTAACCATGTGACCGTGGGCACACTGCTCTATACGCCTCCATTTTCTTCATGGATGAAATAGGGACATAAGGAAAACCACCACCATGATGTTGTTGTGAAAGTGATATGAGTTTACATATGTGAAACACGTGGAAGCTATCGCTGGCCAATGGGAAGCATGTTAGAGAGTCTTTGCAATTATTATGATTACTGTAACCTCATGATTTAATCGGACTAGGAGCAAAACCTCAAATTCTTATCAGACTCGTCCTTTATCTTTGCTTCCATCAAAATAGCTCTCACATATATCCCTTCTACTCTACACCAATGACTTCATTCTAGTTCATTCATGTATATATTCCTCAATGCAATCCTACATTATTTCTCCCGATGTATAAACACCTTCACTGGCTCTCCCTTTAATTACAAAATAAATCTCTCTTTCTCTTTCTCCCGCTCTCTCTCCTCTTTTTTTTTTTCCCCCAAATCATCTCTCCCCTTTCCGGTATCTGAGAGCTCTTGTATCTGTACTTCAGACTTGGGGTTAATATTTACTGTCTTATTTGTCTATTCATTAGTTTTTCTACCTATATGAATACTGTTAAAACCTCATATTTTTTGTCTCCTCCTTTACCTTTACTTTTTAACATATTAAGAGAAAGCTAATCAGTTTAAAATGATTTATCATTTAATAGACATGTCTTGTGTAAAACAAATAAAATTGTGAAACCAATTAACAACTTTTTTATAATACATAATGAGTATGATCAGCAGAGTCAAACTATTTGAAAATAACTAGGACAAAGGGTCAAGGGAGAGTAACCAGGACAAGAATTTGCATCCTGATTTTGTTTCTGTCCATTTTGATATTAGGCAGATTTCTTAAACTTTCTGACCTCAATTTCCTTTTCTATTAAATAGGGAGAAAGAATACTTGCCCTACTTAATTGACAAGGACATTGTGAGAACCAAAGTATGCAAATAAATATGAACAAACTTATAGATATTGCAAACGATAGATTTCAAATATAAATATTTATGTTAAATATATTTGAATATTAAAAATGAATGTTAAGCATATGGTTATAAATATATTTACTCTTTATCACAATAATATTCCACACTAATACAACAATGTAATTCCGCTTAACATATTTTGCTTTGCTGAATAAACTAATACACCTTTATTATCGTTAGAAAATTTAAAAAATACTAGAATGAAAATATGAATCAATTCTGTTTATTATGATTCCAAATATTTTTTACAAATGAAAAATAAACTCAGAATATTGAGTAGCAATCTAATTTGAGTCCTAATCATAGATTTCATGACAGTCATACACAAAATATTTTTTTTCATTTGCATGACCTTGGGTATACAACTTAGCAATAAATCTTTCCTACCTGATATAATGTGAAAATGAAAAGTAAACTTTGTCACAATTACATAGGATTGTAATTTCTAGTTGATTCATTACTAAAGAATTTATATTAACCTGAGAAACCATACCTTAGAAAGAAAATGTGGTAATCTGTTGCAATAAGTAGAATTTGGATACTGAATTGTTGAGAAAAATTTTTGAAAGGTAGCTAAGCACTGGGAGATAAAAACAGAAAAAGGAAGATCTTAAAAAGTTCTGAAGCTCGTTAATGCAACGTTATCTAAAAATTAGAGATTTTTTTTCCACATATTTTAAAATTTACATCAGACTTTTGGCACAATATTACCAATTTACTAGAAAAATCATAATTGTTTGTCAAAGTTAAAGAAGGGAAAATTCATTCAGGTGTAAAAGGGAAAACTAGATATAGAAGGCCATAAAATAGGAATATATAAAAAATCCAGGGGCAAATTGAATAAGAAAAAAACTCAAACATTTGAAAAATATATTATGTAAGGGTAAATTCATTTAACAAAAGTTAGCAGTAGATTGGAACACACAAATATAATCATCTGCATTTATTTGTGATTTACTTATTGCATTTTGAGTGAGAACCTGCTATGTACAAGTCAGTGATCTATGCTCTAAGGAAACATTAAAAATAATCATTCAGAGACCTTCCCTTAAATTGCCCAGAGCCAAACAGAATTTCTAATACAGGAACATAAATCACCATAGTGCAGAGCAGCCAGAAACAAGAGTGACAACAGACATACAGACCAATTGCTTCATTGTTAGAAGGATCAAAGACTGCTGTATGTGGAAGGCAGTTATAGAGTTGAGCAGATTGTTTTACAGGTAGAGCAGGGAAGCAGAATATTGCATAATAAGAAATGACACAAGTATAAATGGAAACAGTAATTTCATCTCGGCTCAATTGTAGCACATGTGGGTAAGTAAGTACTGGGTGGGGCAGTAAAAAAATGTAAGATGACAACAGCATTTTGAAGCACATACTTAGAATAACAAGCTGAAGATCTCTGTTTTATTGGTAAACAGAGCAATAGTAGGCATTTATTTTTTTGGACAATAGAATAACGTCCCTAAACTGAGTGCAATAAACTCTTAATAGAATAAATAATAATAATTTAAAAACCTAGGCATATAATACCAGGTATCTCCTTAAAGTGCTCTTAACACTAGATAGAGGATAGCTGCAGGAATAAAGCCATGAAGTATGAAGGGCCTGATGTGGTGCTCATTGTAGGAATAGAAAACAGGACTAGAATAGCTTAATGATGGGGCTTTGACCATTCACTTCCTCTCAATTCACCCACCCTCCCTAATTGTAATATAAACAAAATTTCTAAGTCTAGAATGTTATATATTGTGCAATCACAGCTTTCTCTTTTAAAATAAAATTGCTACCCTTAAGTTCCTGATAAAAATTCTGGATTCACTATTGGAGAAGATTGTTGTTGAGAAAGAAGCACTAATTAGAAAGTAAGATTTCCAAAATGATTGACATGTCAGGCCTAATCGTTAGAATGACTGTAAGTGGGAAATATACTAGTATATAGGTATGCAAGATGAGCTTAATATTAAGTGTCATGCTTTTGAACTGCCACTTGATACCCAGAGCAAGTTATCAAGTTAGCATGTAGAAATCAGTAACTTGAGCTTAAGGCTATAGCAGTTTTTAGAGCTAAGAGAAAAAGATGCAGGTATGGTTAACACCGGTGTTGGAGAATAAGGAAAGGAATAAATGAGAAAAACAGAAACAAACATTGAAGAACATCCAAGTTTAACAAAGTAGAGAAGAAAGAATCATCGAAGCAATACAGAACTTGCATTTAAGAAAGAGAAGGAAAATCAGGGGAGGTTTATACATATAAAAAGTAAAAAAATTGGACAAAAATCCATGTCAATTCTCTTAATCTAATAGGCCAAAATCTAGCTGAATGCTTTATGTTTAATGCTTTATATTTTATGTTATCTATTGTAATATTTTTGAAATCATCAAGAAGTAGAGGGAAAGTGTAGAAATGTATTCATCTGTAATCCTAAAATCCAGAATTAACTACTGTTAAGATTTTGGACTATTTCCCTCCATGCTATTTAAATGTACTTTTACTTATGTGAAAACATAGTAAATATACAATGTCATATTCTAATTTTGTTTTTCACTTATTTTATCATTTACATTTATCATTACATTGAAAACTCTTCTTAAACATTATTTTTGATGTAGATATGATATGCATCCTATATCTATGTAAGTTAGATGATAATTTTCACATCTTTGCATCAAGTACATTTTAAATATATCTTTTTCTGTTCTTTGAAAGAACTTTTGAAAGCGGGTATGAATTTTTTTTTTTTTTTCAAATAAAAGAGATCAGCAATCCTAAACTCACAGGCCAAAGAATTGGGAAATGTAAGTTAAAGGTTTTTTTCTTTTTTTTTTTACCTTACTCTCATCATTTCTGGATTATATCATTCCTTACACTTAAAACAAAAGTCTCTACTAGGGCATTGGTTCTTTCTGAGGGCACATTTTGAATATTTGGTTTTGGGGAGATACTGGAGGAGACAATCATTAGGTACCATTGGCATTGGTGACGGTACCACCTGTTGTGATTCTATATGTAGGAGCAAACTTTCAACTCCTCTATTAGAACATCTCACAGAAGCTTAATGGATACGTGCATATTGAAATGAATGTTAGTTTGGAATTGCATTCATTTTATTTTTCCTTTATGTTACAATTAGTTCATTTTATTGACTTTTAAAAATTGTGTGGGTAACTAGATTATACTATGAATTTCACTTTAAGAGAATATAGTGGGTATTACAAATATTAGTTGTGAAAAGAGACATTGGCTCTGCTAGGTGATAACTATTACCTTACAATATTTATATTCAAAAACTTCTTATTAATAATTGATAATACTGCTACCTGATTGCTAGCCTAGTGAAAGACAGTGTGCTTATTTTATACTAAGTCTTATGCATTACAGCTGTTTTGTGTTTACTGACTGTTTTTTAAGAAAAAAGGTAAATGTTTCAAGAAATTTGATTTATGAAAATGTGATCATTTGAAAGCAAGTGGTAATAGACTGAGAACGTCAATGCAGTACCTAACAGTGGCTTATTTCAATTTGTTGGTGTTAGAAGGATCAATAAATAGATATGATATCATCTTGAGATCATTGTTGAGGTATAATGACTAAAACTTCTGAGAAATGCATCTGTGATGATTTTTTTCGCTTAAGTAACAGATAAATTGAAATAAGGAAAAATGAACTAGACAAAATATCTTCTGTAAACATAGAAAGCATCATTAAAGCTTGTGTGTTTGAGTGAATGAAATGTTTTCTGACAACCTGCCTATGCTTTACATTTATTGAAATTAGGATACTTCTTTGTTAAATTAATGAGGTTGTAGCTTCACAGCTAATTCTGAAGAGTTCCACTCAATAAAAAGCACTAAATATATTGAAGAGAGAGCAAGAGGGGATTTCGTTCTTTGATATATTAGCCTTTACATTTTATTGAATAATGAAGAACATATGCTACAGAAATTGAAAAAGCAAAATGCAATGGCATGTTTTGTTCGCAAATATTTAAAAGCCATTGCATTAGTTTATATTTATATTTCAGGGGATTGGGTACAAATTTGAAAAGTAAAATTTTCCATTTTCAGCCTTATCTTCCATAGCTTCAAGACAACAATGTGTTGTGTATGTTCTTCTGAAAAAGAAATATTATACTTCAATATGTGAGAAAATTTTGTACCAGGTCTTAGAAAGAGCTAATGCAGCTGGCTCCAAAGGAAATCTGCCTCAGTAGAAGTTATGCACATTATCTAAATCTTTCGTTAGCTTCTTATTTCCTATTGCATCAAGTCTACATCCTCTCTAAATTGTTCTCACCACACTTAAATAAACCTATCTATTTTTCCTCAATATATCATTCAGAAAGCCGGTTGCCAATTCAATAGCTGTTCTCTTCCTTTCCTTCCTAACAGTTTTCTGCCCCTTCCCAGTGTGACACAGGGATAAATCATAAATATTAGTTAATTACATTAATCAAATTCCAAATCCCAATAAATATTTTCGGACAGTTAAAAAAAAAAGGCAAATGGGAGAATCCACCCCTTCTCTTTTGCTGGATATAATTGTGTCTGGATATGATGCTTTGAAGTATAACAGAAATCTTGTCATCGTAAAAGGCTCAATCTGAGAACCAACTCCACATCTTAACAGCAGAAGGTGAAAAAGATAAACTGAATGTTGGAACCTGATACCATAGCTAAGCCATTGCTTTAAAAGCCCTTCTCCACTGCACTTCATGACTATTATGGTGGTGACTGCTAAGTGAGGGAACGTGTTTCCCTTTATGTCTACACCATCCTGAGTTGGATTTTCTGTTATCTGCTTTCAGGACCATAAAACAGATGAAATGTGTAATACAGTATTCATTTTTCCTGCCATTATCACCTTGTTCCCTTTGCCTTGAATACCCAATGAGTTCCTTTAAGCCTATTCAAATTCTTAATAAAGTCAAAAAATAACAAGAAACTCATCTCTTCCAGAATCGTATGTTAAATGCAATCACCTTCACTTTTCTCCTCCTACTTTGAATGTGCACTTATGGTCAGTAATACACAACTGAGTGCAAAATAAAATATTTTAGTGTTGAGCATTTGTTTTATAAGAAGTTATGCACACAGTGTTTGCTGAGTGCCTGTAATGTGCCAGGCCCAGAGATACACGTGTGGGCAATAAAGCATAATAGTACTCTGTTCCTGTCCACAAACAGTTCAAGGCTAGAAGAAAAATCAAATATTAATAAAAACAGTCTTTTCATGTATTTCTACCAAGGCTGGGATAAAAGCATGTACAAGAGGCAGTGGTGGCAGCAAAGAGACAGTAATCTGATCTATTTGGGAGCAGTGAAAAATTCCGAGCTATGTCTTAAAAGAATGAGCTGGAATTCACCAGGTTGACAAGGGTTGATAAAGGGCTTTATAGTTAGAAAGGATAGGATGTAAAAAGGCAAAGGAATGTGAAACAGTGTTACACGTTCAAGGACCTGAAGTTAATTCGTTAAGGTTCGAGAATAAAATGCAAGGATGAAGGCTCATCAATTAAATTGAAAAAATGTAGGCAATGAAAATATCAAATATCAGTATTCTGTCATTGTTATCCAATTAAATTGTGTTTATGCTTAGCTTTTGTTAACTTATGATTTTGATGAACATATTTCAGAATTGCAAGATCATACTGATTTCAAACTTCCTGTTTTGTGGCCAATAGACTTATTTGAACTTGTTGGACAGTGCATTTTGATTCTTGGGATAGATAGCATGGTCATTTTATGCCACTTCACTTTTTTCTTCTTTTTTTCTTTTCTTGTCTGTCTTCTTTCTTTTCTTTCTTTTTCTTTTTTCTTTTTTCTTTTTTTTTTAACAATAGCACTTAAAACTGCGCAGGGCATATTATAGGCATTCTACTTCTTCATGAATTTGCTGTGTTGGTTATCTAGAGTTGGAATTTTGCAGGTAAGTTTTAATACTGTATGTCCTCTTTATTAGTGATTTAACTTTCTGTTGTCATAGTGAATCTTAGGATTCTGTCTTGCATATTGCTTTCTTAGAGGTCTGTTTTACTCTAGCTGGATATCTACCATAATAATTCCTCAAAACAGAAATCCACAAAAGGTCTCCTTGGATAGAGTCTCTTGATCTAAGTTTATGAACACACAGAATATTATTAATCAATAAGTATCTATTTAATATTTCTTTCTTGAAACAGTATACTCAGTATCAGATAAAATTTAAAATATTAAGCTTAGTTTCTTGGAGAAAGTTACAAGAAGAAAAAGTAGTGTTGATATAGTCCCTTTAACTAGATACCAAATTACAGATAAGAACGAACATAAAAACAGTATTAATTCCTGCTTTTATGCTCATTTTTAGAAGTAACAATAATTTTTTAAGTCACCAGAAATTGATAATTTAATTAAAATTTAACAGTGATATTCGCAAAGAAAGGAAGAAAATTTTGAGGATACACTCTCCAGTTATGCTTTACTGAAGAGGAAGAGAAAGTTTGCGATTATTCTGATGATGCTTTAGGACCATAGCATAACTGTGATTATGTAGTAGCAAAATCACAGGTAAGAATTTGGTCATTTCTGTTTCCAAAAGAAAATCACTAAGCATCACAGAGCTGAACAATATACAAATTTTATCTTGGAATAGTGTAGTGATTATCACCATA
Organism: Aselliscus stoliczkanus; assembly: GCA_033961575.1. Classification (NCBI taxonomy): domain Eukaryota; kingdom Metazoa; phylum Chordata; class Mammalia; order Chiroptera; family Hipposideridae; genus Aselliscus; species Aselliscus stoliczkanus. The sequence continues at coordinate 66,235,497 of CM066736.1, forward strand.
TGTAATTATTTTTTGCAACTGTGCTATTAAATATAGTCAGCTCAACGTCTTGGCAAAACTCCACCACCCCTATTATTATATGAATAGCAGCAGTATTGTGTTTGTCATTTTTTCTTACACTGGAACAATGTATCGCATAACTTTTATTTTAAATTTTGTTCATTTGTCACACTTTATATTCTGTAACAGTGTTAAGCGTGGCAACATATCCCAAATGTCTTCTCCTAAATATCTGAATTTGAAGCATAGGTATGCCACAGAAGGCCATGTAAATTCAATACCATCACCCAGTTTCATGAAATGCAATATGCTAGCACAGCTTCTCCTGTATCGAGAGCACCAAAGGAAAATGAATTGCACATGGGGCTACAAGAACCATAGTGCTACTCAGTTTTAATTGGCAATACGTGTTAAAAATGTATAATTGGATCAGTTGGAAGCAGAAAAATAATAAAGTAAGCGATCCTTTGGGAGGAGGGAAAATTACAGACAATTTAAAGAAACAAAAATACACAGTGGAATACAATTTCATTCATTGGAAAATACAGAGCTAGTTTGCCTGATTCTTTTCCATCAGACTCTTCCTTTAGTCTCCTATGCGCGCTGTGAAAAACTGCATACAAATAAGATTCATTTTCCAAATGCCAAAGAAAACTATATGCTGCATGTTCCATGGAAAATTCAGAAAATATTTGTTTTCCAAAGCATGTCATAATAAAGCACTTTAAAAAAAAAATTTGTGAACATATCTATAGGATGACAAGTATTGTAGAAGTAACTTTTCATCAGTTAAAAATAACTGAATGCTTTGTATCTTGCGATATTCAATGCTGGGAATTTGGGTGCACTGAGATCATTGCCTGGGATTCTCATATTTCACTTAGTGCATGCAGTATTCTTTAGGTAAAGGGTGTGTGTGTGTGTGTGTGTGTGTGTGTGTGTGTGTGTGTGTGTTTACAATCTTTTATTTATATATTTGGGGATGTTAAGTAAGTACTTTTTCTACCAATGGGAAACTCTTCCTCAAAAGCAAAGTACTTCTCATTTGGAATAAAGTTTTCCAATGATAAACAGTAAGAGTTTATATTTTTGTTGAAGTTCTTGATGATTGTATCCATTTCATTTTTGGGCAGAGAAATACAAACGCTTAAAAGCAACTACTTCATGCATGCAACATTAATCTTAACTTAGTGAACCAAAAATACATAGCGAAGCTACATTATAGAAAGTAGCCATTTAAATCAGCCACATCAAGTTTTAATTTAAAGGACTCAATAAATATATAATAATCAGCAATATTAAAATTTGTTTCCCCTGTGAGAGAATTAACACTTGGGTGAGGAAGAAGACAAATTCCTAAATATGGAAAATTTAGAGGACAATGAAAAGTACAAATGTGAGTTGCAATCACAAAATAAGAAAACTATTAACCAAATGCAATGGAACTTTTATATCAAAATATGCATTATCTCTTTCATAATAATCATTTTAGAACACTAGATACTTAACACCAACCACAATCTCATCATTCAAAACAGATTTAGCTCCTGATTTGATTTTATTCCATTGAGTATCCTCAATGACAGCATTTTTTCCCAAACCTGATCCCAGCTTTTTAATTTCCTATGCATATGCATTGGAATGTTCCTGAGAACCGGCAACATTTTTAATATATTTTTATTCCTTTTAACTTTAAAGCAATTAGGTTTGGGAAATGTATATATTTTTTGAGTTCTGGAAGATGTGTGTACTCTTTCAACAACCAACGTAACCATTTCCTTCACTGAAAAAGTTCCCTCATGCCTCCATCACATTCATTCCAAAATCCATAGAGGCCATTGGTGCTCTGATTTCAATGGATTAGTTTAGCCAGTTTTTCAACTTCATATAATGTAAGGGAAATTATACAGTATGTACTCTTGTATCTGATTTCTTTCGTTCATTTGTTAAATGTGTTCTGATAGAATTTGTGTGATTGTATTATTATTTCCTTAATTTTTTTATAGAATTCATCAATAAAACCATCTTAGCCTAAGATTTCCTTTATAAAACAAGGGTTAGATAACAAATTAGATTTATTTAATAGATGTAGGACTATTCAGATATCCTATTACTTCTTGCTCCAATTTTGATAATTGTTTTTTTCCCAAAGAATTTCTCTATTTTATCTATGTTGCACACAGTTACTGCAGATATAATTTAGAAATTTGGCTTGATTTAGAAATACTGAAAAGTTCTTCAGTGTGAAAATCAGGAGTATAATTAAGGTCAGTTGTTTGGATAAGTGATTGTTATTTTAGACTTTAGAAAGTAAAATAAGTAAGTGATAATTCGTAGTGCAAGTATTTGACACTTATGGTTTATGCACTGCCTATAAAAGACCTCTGATATTAAACTTAAGGTTAGGTATATTCCAGCTTTTCCTAATTGTAATTTTTTAGTGCAGTAATTCATTTATCTGCAAAAAGCTTCTTTAAAGTCTTCCTTAATCCATATAATATGTGTAAATTTTCATTGATTTGCTCTTTCTACTTAACTGGCATAAGTTTATTTTTTTGTTTTGTTCTTTTTAATATAACCCTTTGCCCTAGTTTTATGGACCATGATATTTCCAGTTTATGCATAATTTAATGATATTATAGATTTAAATCAAAATCAGTCTCACAATCAGCTTTCCAGAATGAAATATTAGGGGACTTTATATAAAGGCAAAACGTGTTTGTCTGGCTTAGATTAAACACCTATCTGCAGCCTACTAGTAGAGTGCCCTAGGCATATTTTATGCTCTTTGATTCTCAGTTTCATATTATAAATGCAGACATCATAGGTTGTTATGATGATTCAACAAGCTCATGAATATAATAACCCTGACAGGTTAAGATTAGCCTAGCATACAGTACCTGACACACTGTATATGCTAAGCCTCAGGAATTCCAAAGCCAGCAACATCAAGTCCTCTCTGAGCTTGTAGAATGTCATCCACTGACATCAGCCCTACTGAGTCAGTATCTGCATTTCACATGTTTCCAGATGATCTGTAAATTCACTCCTGTTTCAACCAGCTTCTAAATTACTATTAGTACTATTATTAGTATTATTGGTACTCTTTGTACTCAGATTTTCTCTGGCAATTTGAACAGATACTTTTTACATTCTTTGGTCTTATTATATTAACATCACTGCCGTAAGAAAAGATGAAATCGTGCTATTGGAACAACATGGAAGGACCTTGAGATTATAATGCTAACAGAAATAAGTCAGAAAAAGTGGAGAACCATATAATTTCACTGATATGTGGTATATAAAACTGAAAACAACAAAAGAACAAGAAAAACAAATAAAGAAACAAAACTCAGACACAGACAATAGTTCAGTGGTTACCAGAGGGTAAGGGAGAAAGGGGGGTCATATATAAGGGTAAAGGGGATCAAATATATGGTGATGGAAAAAGAACTAACTCTGGGTAGTGAACACACAATGTGATATATAAATGATGTATTGCAGAATTGTACAACTGAAATCTATGTAACTTTGCTAACAATTGTTACCCCAATAAACTTTAATTAAAAAAACGAGAAAAAGAAAACCACTGATGTCTGACAGTGAGACATGAACATGATATCAGAGTGAGGTCCACTAGGGTGAGTTTGCAAAAAGTATTATTTTAAAACCATTGATCTATTTTGATGTGTATATTCAAAATATATTTAAGGTTTAAAAAATGGCCATCCTGTCTTACAAAGTGCTTTCTATATTCAAGAGAAGATAAATATAATGCCTATTTTTACATAACTAGAAGCATACATAATAAGGTCTCATTTATTATAAAAGTATATTTTCCTATTCCTTGGTTCATTTATTTTATTTTATTTTTTTATCTGCATGCACATGGAAATATCTGGAGGTAGGTTTGTCAAGTTTTGAAAATGGTTCTATCTGGGCAGTGAGCTGAGGGCATTTTTTTCTTCACTTTCTTCTTTACTTTTTTGTATTGCTTGCATTTTTATTAACAAACAGAAACCATCTAAAATTATTTTCAGAAAAATATCTTTATTCCTGAACACAAATAATAGTTTTAAAAAGACACCTAAAATCTAAACCCAAACTCCCTTTACATGCAAATATCCCTGAGGGAAGAAAGGGAAACGCCTCAGTAAAGAGGTTGATGGGAAGGTTCATCGCTGAGTAGGCTAGAATAGCCAGTGATAGGAGATAGATTTTGGAGTTACAACCTGTCGGAAGTTATTAGGAGGCAGATACTGCCAGAAGCACAGCAAGGGCAGCTCTTGCAGAGCCATCTTCATGCCAGTGGGAACTAAGTGGTCATCAGGAAGCCAGCTTACAAGCTGTGTGGGAGAGATTCAGCCGGAAGAGAGAAACCAGTGTGGCTGGCTGGCAGCTCAGACCTCATTAGCAGAAGAGAGAGAGATCTGTCCCCTACACCAGAAGAAGTTAAAGTAGCTAATTAAATCTTTCCCTGCTGAAGCCAGGAAGCAAGCCTGAGGGTGGGGCTTTAAACCAGTTTCATCACTGTAAGCAGTAATACTAGCTTGAGCAAGGATCTTAAAAATGCTGCCAAAAGAGAAGAGTACCCGTGAAGTTTACAAGCGTAGCAGGGTGATTCCTAGAGGATAAGTAAAACTAGGGTGATTCCTAGAGGACAAGTAAAACTAGGGTGATTCCTAGAGCACAAGTAAAACTAAAGGACAAGAAGCTGATAATGTTTATAAAACAGAACACGTTCAAGGTGTCCAAATTGTTTCTTAAAATAATAACCAATCAAGTTATGTCTTCTTAAAACAAATGTTTAGTAAGTATTTGATGCATACCAGATACTGATGAAAGGTGCTGGGGATGAAAAGGCAAAAACACCCAGTAGGTCTCGGTAGCTTATGGTCCAGTGGGAGAGACTGACTTGAAAACTAATAATCACAGTCCAATGCAATCACTATAACAGAAATTTCTAACACAGCATGGGAGGGATGTAAGCCCACCAAGTGGTGTCTAGACATCCACCAATCTAACCAACCATTGGCAACTCTCAAGAAAAAAATGAAGAAGCACATATTTGACCTTGATTAATAGACTTTCTATTTAAGGTATCCTTTGCCCACTATTGCAATTTTTCCCTGACTCCCAAATAAGTGTCACCTGACCCTTATTTGACATGCCCCTAAGTCTGGTTTATATGTAAGTGATAAACAATTCTAGTGAAATTTCAAATGAACATATATTGAGGAATTATCTGAAAAGTGAGCATAGCTATAATCTGAGTCAATTTTTTTTTTTTTGGAGGGGGAAACCCTTGTCCTGTAAAGGATAGTCTTTAAAAATTTTGATTTTCTACCAAATGATTCCTCACTGATGATTTTTCTACTAAGATTGGCACTAACCCTCAATCATGCCAGCTTCTTCTTGATGTTTTCAAATTACAGTAAGAATGAATCACTGCCAACTACCATGAACGATGCCAACTAAGGCAATTTCTGCTGGAACTTGGCTAAGTCAAGCTGAGAATCCAGGAAAAGGGGCTGGGAGATTTCCTCTTTCATTCAATAAAGGCTACTCTTAGGAAGTAACCTAATTTTTAAAAATTCTATTAAACTTTTAGAACTCTAAAGCCCTCTGAATTTTTGCCATTAATTTTCTATTTATCCAACCAAAATATGCTCAATTATGTACTTCTTTATTTTATATAAACTTCTAACAGATCCCCCTGCCTTGTCTTCACATACCTCTGATTTACTTCCTTCAAAGTTGTCTTTCTAAAAGCCTAAACTGACTGTGTAATTTCTTTTAGTAAAATTCTCCCAGGGCTCTTCATAGCTGTCAGGATGTAATCTGTGGTTTCACAAAACCTTTGAGAAATGCCCTGCTTACCTCTCCTGCCTCACCCACTGTGCTCCTTCACCTTTACTGTTTGTTCAAGGCATACTATTTTCTAATGTCCATAAATAGATTGTCACCTGAGGTTCTAATATTTTTACACAAACTGTTGACTAGATGTATATTGCCCTATTGTAGACCACCTAGGAATTGGACTGACATCTTAGTTCTCCCCATGCATTATTTCATCTGAAATGTCTTTCCTGACCCTTTTCATATGATGGATTAAATACCTCTATACTATCATCCACCATATACCTTTTTATAGTATTTATCACAATATATCCAATTCTTGGTTACTTATCTTTCTTTCTTGTAGGAGACCTGTAGCTAGGTGCCTAGTGCAAAGTAGGCAAATGGCTGGCATTGTGTAAATACTTAGTAAATTAATGAATGAGTCATAGGACTTTAGAGCTAGACTTTATATCAAGATATTAGAGATCATCTAATACATCCTTATTCTACAGAGGTAGAAATTGAAGTTTTAATATGGTTTTCCCAAAGTGATCTAATAAAGTTTTCCTTGAACTCCAAACTTTTTAATTTTTATGTTACTTTTCCTTTCTTGAAAACTCTAAAATATCTCCTTCCTATGTCACGCTTTCTGTGTATATGGCACATTCCTCTTCATACCGCATATATATTCTTGTATTTCAACAAGGAAGATGACACTTAAGCCAATCTTCCCATTCTCTGTCCTCTAGGGAAGATTTCAGCTTTTGTTTAGTCCACATTGATTGCCTGTTTCCCCTGCACTTCTCTCCATTGGCAGAACTGCCAATATTTATTTTAAGAGAACAACAGCTCTGTAAAGGGAAGGAAAATAAAAATATGGGGCTGCCTAGTGCTACATTAGCATCTGACCACCATGATAATGCTTACAAATTTTCTGATTATGCATGCTATTAGTATTTGAGAAACTAAAAAGATGCTTTTAAATATTAAATTAAAAATCTATAGAGAAACTTCTAAGTAGTTTTCGTCCTGTGAAATTCTAAAGATACCAAAAGGTTTGGGTGCTCGTTAGGGTCTCTGTAGAAGCAAATGCCAAAATGAAACTGGACATGCAAATGATTTACTTGGGGAAATGTCTATGATGGAAAAGGATAAAGAACTGGGAAGGAGTCCAAGGGAGCTGATAGAGTACAATAAGGGCCTGATCTCTGTGAAGAAGAAAGGGAACAAATTGGGTTTGAATGGAAGATTTTAGACTGCAGTGCAGTAGTAAGAGTTGTGGCAAAGCTATCAGAAAGTCCTTGAGTCAAAGCCACCAGCAAAATAGCCCCCATACCTGGTAGGTAGGAAGAGACCTTAGTATTCGTGCTGTGCTCAGTGACTGGCTGGGAAAAGTTAATGGGAAGTGAAGAATCAGCTCACACGCAGTGATGGATTTCAGAGACTGAGACATGAGTCAAGTGGTCAATTAGGATCCCTTAGTCAGACCTGAGAAACACATGTTCATGGCTGCCACAGTATGTTTTATATTGCATGCTTTGGATCATTGGGAAATGTCCTTGATGCAGAGCTAATTAACATCTCTTTCCATATTTGATAGCTATTTTATCTATTGAAGATATACTTTTTTCAAAATTGTTTCAGTTAGAAAGAATAATCTTCACATGTATTTAATGGGGAAAATCTTGTTATATTGTCCTTTGTCCTTGTCATATTCTTACTAACACCACAGGTACTTAATAACAGCAATGGTCATTAAAATAAGTCTAGCAAAGAGGTTGTTTGTGTATATATATACATATATATATTCATATTTGTATTTAATAACAAATCTGTACATCTTCTTTTATCACTTCGTGCATGCTAATTTATACAAACTGATACAGCTGTTAATGAACAGATGAAAACAGAATAACAATGAAAAGCTTGATTAAATTTTAACAACAAAATCAAACATTTTAAATCCTTTTGTTGAATTCAAAACTGTGAGTTCAAAATTATATACCAAACATATATGTTTTAAAATGTGGATCATATTAACTATATTTACATTTCAACTTCAACATTTAGAAACATCTAAATTCTCTCTACTCATCCTTTTTGTCAAACAGAGTATGAATCAGCCCTATAAGGCCAGTGTGTTTGTGTGTCCATTTGTGTAGGTGGTATAATTTCAAAAGTATATATAACCTTCCACATTTTCTGATAAAAACACTTGTGTCTTTATCATGACCTCTAAGTTTTAAACGTTAGTTACATGTAAATATTACAGTTATTTATTCAACACAACATAAAGAGGTGGCAACACTATGGAATTATTCATTTCCTTTGATTGCAGGTAAAGAAGGTAATAATAGAAGGTGAGCTGTGTTTGCATTCTACAATTTGTCAATGGTTTTAAGACTCACTGGCATTTGTAGATTATTTCCCTAGTCTTAAAACTGCTGTGCTTGTATGGTGTTTTTAAATTTTAGAATTCTGTCTCTTCCATCCTTTTAAGGATAACTGGCAGTGTGATTTATAACTGAAAATCTGCCTTATTATCATTCTGCCTCACACATCCCTAAAGATAATTACATGCCTCTAATATGGGCAGATTTGCACATGATCATTGTAAATTTAAAGATTTTCCATTAACTTGTATATGTATCCTTACTTTGCAATTATATTTTAATTTATAATGGAAAACACAGACTCCAACAGGCATTTAATTGAAAAGCTTTTACATTGGATCATTCTGACTTTTATTTTATTATGAAAATTAGTGCTAATGTTTTCATTATAGAAAGCAAATTAAAAAGCAAACATTCTCTTTACTAGGAAATTACCATTAAGTTCTAAATCTTAGGTCAAATTATATTATTAGAAGTTTGGAAATAAGAATAGTATTTTTATTCTATATGAAATATATATTTTAATATTATCAAATTAACATTTATACATGTTTAAATTTGAATGTAATTATAGAAATAATAAAAATAATAATAATAATTTTTATTATTTAGTGAGGCTCACAATAGACTACCGCAAACTATGGCACCTTGGTATACTGAACATTTTAAGCTGAAGGAATTTTAGAAAATGGCAAAAGCAGGAAGGTCATTCTGATCTCTTCCCTTCTTGGACTTTCTTCCCTGAAACAGGGAAGAAAACCTTCATGTGAGAGTTGCCCTCCATATGCCCTGCCCTCTCTGTATCCAGAGGAAAAGAGCATCCTCACCTTTGAAGACAAAGGGATGCCAAGAAGAATCCTAGGAAACAGGCATTACTAATTCTCGCTTTGTTTACCACAATCATGTCATACTCCTTAACCTATCATAGTCCTTCACAACTGTGTACTTTTCATCAAACCTAGCATGAAAATACACAGGTCTAACTGCTTCTTTGAGTGTCCATTCCTTTATGAAAGCTCCCATGTCACTTAAAACTTGTATTAATACATTTGTATATTTTTGTCTTATTATTATGTCTTTGTCAGTTTAATTCTCAGACCTAGCCAGAGATCCTAAGAGGATGGGGGAAAACTTCTTCACCCCTACAAATACTTTCCAACACTTTAAAATACATTTTTAAATAAATAATACTGTCTCTTTAAAGTATTGTTTGTTTTTTTATCATAAGTATTTTTAGTGCAATTTAGCCACTCCCTTGTTGATACCACATACTTTGTGGAAAACATGATACTAATTTTGATATATTCAAAATAAAATTTATTATCAAACATTGTAATGTTTTATACAAATTTCATTTGGTTTGAATTTTATTCAATACTAGAAAGATTATGAGAACCCGGACTCATAATTTATTTATATGCTGAACAAAGGGACAGAGATGCTCATGATCATTAGTCAATTCTCACAATTATTTTAATATAAAGGGAAGTCTAGTATTCCACTACTTCTGCACTAACAGATGCCATTTGACTATGCTCTCTGACAAAATTGGTGTTCTTTTTCAAAACAAACAACTTTTTAAAAAATTGACTTATGTATTTTTCTGATTTGGTTGTTCTTTCCCTATACATTGTGTTTAAAGCAATCTAACATTTCAGGGTGTGATCCCAACTGAGTCACAGGTGTGTGCCCACACAGAATTAGCAAATAAAGCTCAAGCAGCTGCTATGGGCAAATTGCAATCAGGTGCTCCTGAAGAGACAAGGAGGAAGAAAAATCCTAAAAACATGTTGGCAGAAGAGTTCACAGTGGAACCTGGCAATGGAGAGCTGATAAGAAACAGGAGCGTGCAGACTGACTATCTGAACTAATGGGGCGATTTGTTATAAACAAGAGGTTTGCCTTTGAGTCAGTGATGCTCTAAGACATTGAGAATTTGACTCAGCCATTATCAATATCCACAACTGCTTAATCAATATGTCCTGAATAAATGATTCAATCAGTCAGTGAAGGACAGTAGCAAGCTACACACACACACACACACACACACACACACACACACAATCTATGTACTATGATAGTCATAATGTAAAAAAAAACCCAAAAAAGTACACTTATTTAATCCCATACATTGACTGTATACATAAACTGTAATATTGTCACTATAGGATATTTTCTCAATTTACTTGCTGACCACATGAGAATTTTGTTATATCATTTCCTGTAGAGAAAATAGCATTAATAACAGTCATTCCTCTCAAAATTTGATCAAAATTTGTTTTCTTCCTGGTTCACACCTTAGTCATATTATACACAAATTTTCAGGGTTGTTGTCAAGTACAGAAAAACCTCAGTTAAATTTCTTTCACATATGAGCTGTAAAAGCTGTAAGATTTTAGGGCATTGCAAATTTTATTGTGTATGAATAATTTTAAAGACTCTTTCAATTGATGATAGTCCTGAATCAGGTTATCATTGGTATCCTTATTGTAATGGTACATGGTGAATTTTATTTTATCTGTTTCAAATCAGTATTGTATATCCAATTTGAAAGGAATTTAAATATTTTCCAAAAAGTTTATGTGATTCATTCCTCTTTACTAATTATATCATTAGTCTATTCAGTACTTTTAATTCAAAACATATCTTCCTTTTAATGAATCATTGCTCTTTGTATTCTAAAAATGTTGTGTTATAATTTACTTCTTTTTAATATTTTTATGTTTCAAATAGAGTTGACTTACAATATTATATTAGTTTCAGGTGTACACATAGTGATTAGACATTTATAAAACTTACAAAGTGATCACACCAAGAAATCTAATACCTATCTGACACGATACATAGTTATTACAATATTATTGACTATATTCTCTATGATATATTTTACCACCCCCAAGACTACTTTGTAACAACCAATTTGTACTTTTAAATCCCTTCTCCCTTTCACCCATCCCCCCAATTCCTCTCCCATCTGGCAACCCTCAAAATATTTTCTATATCTGTGAATAAGTTTCCGTTTTGTTTGTTCATTTATTTTGTTTTTTTTTAGATTCTATACATAAGTGAAATGATATAGTATTTGTTTTTGTTTTTTCTGTCTGAATTATTTCACTTAGCATAATACCCTCTAGGTCCATCCATGTTTTTGCAAATGGCAAGATTTCATTCTCTTTTATGGCTGAGTAATAGTCCATTGTATATATGTACTACCTCTTTTTTATCCATTTGTCTATTGATGAACACTTAGGTTGCTTCCATATCTTGGCTATTGTAAATAATGCTGGAATGAAAACATGGGCACATATATATTTTTGAACTAGTGTTTTGGGTGTCTTTGGATAAATACCCAGAAGGGTGAGTACTGGTTCCATCTTATTCTCTTATTATAGCCTTTATTTTAAAGTGTATTTTGTTTGGTATAAGTATTGTTCCCCCAGGTGGTTTTTTTGTTTGTTTGTTTTATTTCCATTTTTATGAAATACATTTTTCCATCCATTCACTTTCAGTCTGTGTGTGTCTTTCAATCTGAAGTGAGTCTCTTGTAGGCAGGATATGTAAGGGTCTTATATTCTTATTTATTCAGGCATCCTATATTTTTTCATTGGAACCTTTAATCCATTTATAGTGAAAGTAATTATTGATAGATATGTAGTTATTACCATTTTATTATTCATAATTTTGACCTTTTTTACCGTCTTAAAGAAGTTCCTCTAACATTTCTTGTATTATTGGTTTGGTGGTGATGAATTCCTTTAGCTTTTTCTTGTCTGGGAATCACTTTATCTGTCCTTCAATTTTAAATGATAGCCTTGCTGAGCAGAGTACGCTTGGTTGTAGGTCCATGTTTTTCATCATTTATATATTTCTTGCCAATCCTATCTGGCCTGCAAAGTTTCTGTTGAGGAATCAACTGACAGTCTTCTGGGAGCTCCTTTATAGGTAACGAATGGCTTTTCTCTTGCTACTTTTAAGATTCTCCCTTTGTTTTTAATCTTTAGCATTTTAATTATATGTTTCTTGCGTGGTCCTCTTTGGGTTCCTCTTGTTTTGGAATAACTGCACTTTCTGAGCTTTGAAGTCTATTTTCTTCACCAGGTTATGGAAGTTATCCATATTATTTCTTTTTTTTTTTTCTCTTTCTAAAAATGTTTATTCCATATTGATTTGCCTTAACATGCATATGATCTAATGGTGTGTCATATCTTTCACGAATTGTAATCTTAAAAAATAGGAAAATCTTTAGGGTTCACTTATAAGCCTTTAAATGTCTTTGACAAGAACTTCAGTAATGTGCTGAAAACATTTAGAGATGAGAATTATAGGTTTTCAATCCCTCATTCTCTGTCTTCTCTTTCTGGCATTCCTATAATGCACATATTGGTATGCTTGATGTGGTCCCAGAGGTGCATTAAACTATAAACTGTCATTTATTTTTTTATTTTTTTAGATTCTTTTTTTTTTTCTTTTTGCTGTTCTTATTGGGTGTTTTCTGCTACCTTGTCTTTCAAATCTCCACTGCTTCAACTAATCTTCAACTAATTAGTTCCCTGTAATGTGTTCTTCATTTCAGTTTTTATATTCTTCAGTTATGAATGGTTCTTTTTTTATATTGTTTTATCTCCATCTTTATGTTTCCTATCTCTCTGTTGAAGTTCTCACTCAGATGATTGATTTTTACATGGACGACTGCCAATATGGCTTCCCTAATTCTACGCCCTCCCTGCCATTCACACAAACTCCTCCTTTCCAGAAGCATATTTCATTAATACCTTTTGTGAAAGAATGGAAACAGTTTCCAATGCAGTGATATTTCAATAGGGACAAATATATTTATATCCTTACCTCCTCCTCCCAGCCATCAAGGGATAATTTATTTGTTGTTACATATCAGATCACAGGACTTTGTTTAACAGGGATTGGTAATGTACAACTGGTGGACTGGATAATTCCAATATAAGATGATTTTAATTTACACAAAGCTAGTTAAAGAAATAAAAAGATAAAAATCTGGAAATTTGGAATGGGCTTATGACAATGGGGAAGAAGGGAAATACAGAGGAATTAGAGTTTACAAGGAGAGGCCTGAATGGAGATTATAACTGTAGTGATATTGTGTGAGGCATTGGAAGGGGATGAGTAGAGGTGTTTTAATGTGCACTCTGTGATAGATATCACATCATCTTTGGCACCTTTTCAAAAGCCTTCACTGAAGACATGCTACTTTGAAAAAATTTTTGAGTCATGTTTTTCTTTCTTTTAAATATAACACTATTTGAAGATTGAGCTTAATGTGGGGACAAAAGGGCCCAGTTTTATTCTGCTTACATCTTTTATTTATTTATTTTTTATTTTTATTTTTTTAAGAGCATGTGCTCTATCCCCCGAGCCACCCGGGTGGCAGCTTAGCTCAAGGTGCTGAGTTCAGTCTTTAGTTGTGGGGTAGCATAGCCCACCATCTTGACCAGGCAACCTTGTTAGGAGCACGTGCTCTCACCAGGTGAGCCATCCTACCACCTGTTGGCAGCTCAGTGGCAGCTGAGCTTGGACGGAGTGTCACTGGCCAATGTGGGAATTGAACCGGCAATCCTGTTGCTCAGACCTGGCACTCTTGAGCAAGCTCTTAACCAACTGAGCCACTCGATGGGCCCCTGCTTACATCTTTTCAACAACAACAAAATACTAAAATTCATTTAATGCAAAATGATGTGTTGTCTGAGTTCTTTAGTCTCTGCTATAGATTTATGAGTAAAGTTCTTGCACTGCTTCTCTATAATAATAATTTAAAAATCCTATACTAAGCTAATTTTTTTCTTTCCTGACTGTGACTAACTGTCTTAATTACTACATCATATTAATTCCAATTACTGACCTGGTTAAAAACCAATTAATTATTAATCAGGACATGACCATGTTACCAACTATGATAGCTTTAGTGACATTTGGCTTTCAGTTCTGTGATATATGAACTTTCTATTTCTTTTATAAATCTATATTTTTAAAATGAAAACTTTCTCAGATAATATACCATTGTCCATGAATATACAAATGCTTGAGATTGCATCCATTTCTTAACTTTAAATATTTCTATTTATTTATCATATTTTCTTCAAAAATAGTATTGTGATTTTCTGATATTATAGGTTAGTATTAGATTTTTTTTGTTTTAGTTAATAAAATAAAATTCCTTATTTTCCAACCAAGAGCTTATCTATAAGCCTATGCATACCTATATTTACTTGTGTAAAATTTAAACCAATCTCTTTCTCTTACATTTCTAAACTTAACAAACTATAACCATTCTAACAGACTATGTTCTGATGCTAAATTTCAATATTTTAATGGCAGTTCAATTCAGTAATTGGACAATATACACAAAACATATTATGCTATGAAATTGCATTTTAATTATATATGTGAGCTTAGGTTCATATTTTACAAACCACTGATTTCTATAGTTAGAGTCATTTATGAGTAATCATTATATCACAGCTTGCATTTATATAACTAGTAATGATCTTTCTGGAATTACATGAAAACCTGACCTATCACATATATACAAAAGATATGTAGAATTTCTTAATGAGAAAACAATATAAGCACACTAGAAATGGTATATATGATGATATTATTGATGAGAGGAGATAAAACAGTATAGATATTAACAGAAATATTAATAAAGAAACTTGAAACTCAGAGTACATGTTATAAATAGAATGTTACAGGAAAGTCAATAACACTTTGTAGTAAGGAGTCTTCTAATGCTTTTAATGAGAATGTGAAAAATGAATTCTACGTGATGATTCTGAATGAACTGAAAGAGGATTACATATATTTTCAGAAAAGAAAATCTTCTGGTATTCATTTTACATTTGGTTTCATGCTGACAATGGGCCTAAGGAAGCAGCCTCTACTAGGAGCATCACAGAGTGTAACAGAGGGACAATGAAGTCAATTTTCCTCTTTGTAGAAGACTAGTCCACGTCTAGTTCTATGATAATGAAGGACAAGAAAGTCTAAGAAAAAACAATTAATTAATAAGGACTACCTATTAGTCTAATAAACAGAAACCTATCAGTTCTTTTAGTAATATGTCCTCAAATTGCTAAACGGCTACCTTGCCAGGGTATTGATCCCAAAATGACCACTGTAAGTATCATATTTCTGAAATAAAGAGGAATAAAGAGAAAAAGAGAAAAGAAAGATGGAAGGAAGGAAGGAAGGAAGGAAGGAAGGAAGGAAGGAAGGAAGGAAGGAAGGAAGGAAGGAAGATGGAAGAGGGTTCATTTTCCCAAAAGACCACTTTAAATGAATGTTCGTTCTATTCCTAGATGCCCTCATTTAAAGGAGCAATGGGTTTGTATAAGCAACATCTATTATTCCTATATTTGTTTTGTTTGAGAGAGAAAAAGAGACAAAATGTGTGTGTGTATGCGTGTGTGTGTGGTTGTGTGTGTGTATTATAAGAAAATGCACATGGGCCAACACGTTTAATGTGTATAAGTAATTTTCTAGATAAACACTGAACTATAAAAGTGCTTGCAAAGGAAAAGTCACTTGGAAGAGGGCAGAAATTTTCCCCAGCCCTGATCCATTAATACAATTCACTATTACAGAGAAAACCAAACCAATAATGACAAAGGTGAAAAGATCAAGTTCCTAGAAAATAGGGGTTTAGGCAGATAAATTTATTTAATCTAGAAAGTAGAAGTCATGAAGGACTATAAAAAGAGTAACTAAACAGAAGTCAGCAGTAGACTACATCTGGCCCAGGAATAGGTTTATTTTGGATAAAATAGTGCTAAACTAAAAGGAGAGAGGGAGAGAGAGAAAGAGAGAGAGAGAGAGAGAGAGAGAGAGAGAGAGAGAGAGAGAAAGAAAGAGAGAAATGTTTAGCAAGGTTAACCTGTTCCAGTTCACCACAGACTCCACTACTCTTTATTGTGATGCCAGATAATGTGAGCATTAATATTTATTTTAACTTCTCACCCTTAAAAATAAATTTTAGTTTGTGATCCTTGCATATTAATGAAGAAAAAATTGAAAGGATGGAGAAAATCCTAGAAGGGATTCCTGGAGTTTGGAGCTAAATCGAAAATCGGGAAAATATCGGAGGGGTGTGGATTAGGGGAGCTGGGGTGTCATTTTGTGAGGGGTGAAAAGTATAATTATTGCATTGTTTTGTACACCTGAAACTAATTTAAAAACAAAAATGGGGTGTGGAAGTGAGAAAAGGAAGTAAAGAGAATATCATAAACAGAAGAGAATTCTCTTGATCATCTTCAGTGTTACAAAAAAACATTCAAAAACCTGCAACAATAATCGACCACCAAATTGCATGGTTTGCCAAATTGACAAGGAGCAAGACTGTGCCCCTTTATATTTATGTATGAATTTTATTCATCTATGCTTTAGCTTCCTCATATGAACAGTTTTCATGAGACTCACACGTGATAATAAATAAGGAATTGCTTTGAAAAATTAAAACATTATAATAAATACAATAAGATGATGAATTGATAGGATAATGGCGGACTAGAGAACAGTTCAGTGTACTGCCTTTAAAAATTATATACTGATAAATGCATACCTTTGTATTTTATTCCTTTCCTATAGACATTTGAAGGGCAGTTTGCTGTGATTTCACTAATTTAACATGGTTGGGAAAGAAAAACACAAATAATTGTTTGCAATCCTACACAATCCTACCCACTGTCACTTGCCACTTCTTCCCATTCTTTTTTCAGTCCTCATCATTTAGAACTGTGTAATGAATCTTGACCTCTAGATAAGTACCCAGGAGTGGAATTTTTGGGTTATAAGGTAGTTCTATTTTAAATTTTTTGAGGAACCTCCATACTGTTTTCTATAGCAGCTGCAACACTAATTCAAAAAATATATGCACCCCTATGTTTTCTGCATTGCTATCCACAATAGCCAAGATACGGAAACACCAAAATGCCCATCAATATATGACTGGATAAAAAAAATTGTGGTAGATTTATACAATGGAGTATTACACTGCCATAGAAGAATGAAATTTTACCATTTTCAAAAACATAGATGGACCTAGAAGATATTATGCTAAGTGAAATAAGTAAGACTGAGAAAGACAAATATCATATGATTTCACTTACATCTGGAATCTAAAGAACAGAATAAAGGAGCAAACAAAACAGAAATAGAATCATAGATATAGAGCAAACTGATGGTTGCTAGGTGGAAGAGGGTTGAGGGATGAGTGAGAAAGGTGAAGGGATTAGGAAATACAGATCAGTTATCACAAAATAGTCCCTGTGATACAAAATAGAGGATGGGGAATATAATCAATAATGTCATAAAAACTATGTAGGGTGTCATATAGGTAATGGACTTATCAGGGAGATCACTTCATAGATTATGTAAATGCCTAACTACTGCACTGTAAACTGGAAACTAATATAAAATTATATTGAATGTCAACTATAATAAAATATGTGTATAGAATACACACACACACACACACACACACACATATATACACAGTAACTGTATATAAAGTACAGCATAGGGAATACTGTCAATGATATTGTAATAGTTATGTGCAATGTCATATGGGTAGTAGTCTTGGTGCAGTTATCATTTGTGAGGGGTGTAAATGTCTAATCCTTATGCTGTTTTGTACACCGGAAACTAATAATAAAAAAATTAAATGAAAAAAGAAAGACTCTTGACCTCATTATCTGTCTGATCTCTGTGGCACTTTGCCCGTTCTCTTTTGCCTTCCTGTCTGCTCAGCTGACTGGAAGTGTGCCAAACTTTGATTAATGACAATGAAGAAAGTTTGCAAAGATAAAGGAAACTGGACAAGTGGGAGAAGCAAGCGGAGAGGGACATTCTGCAGTCTGGTAAGGAGTTGTGGGAAGAGCAGTCAGCTCAAGGACGATGCTAAGGATACAGAGCTGTGTAGTGGAAGGAGCTGGGTCTTCAGAAGCAAAGAACTCTGAATCTGAACTCTGGTATATAATCTCCTATGTGTGTTTGGTCAAGCAATTTAGCACTCCAAGAATTAGTTTCCTCGTGTCTAAATCTGTAAGATTCTTTTGTTTTGTTTTTGTTATAATTTAAGGAGCTAATTTGGCGATATTTTTGTTATGCAGCTTCGACTATTATTTGTGTGCATATGGCTTTCAAATTTATAACTCTGTCCCAGACCTCTTCCCTAAATTTTAGACATATAGTTAATCAGTTAAGTGATATCTCCTCTGAGCTGTCTAATATCCAACAGAAACAGTGTATCAAAAACTGAGCTCCTGATCTTTCTTTCCAAACCTGCTTTTCCCTCCGTGGACATCATCATCTCAAGAGGAACTACATTGTTCATGTGTTGAGGCTAGAAACTTAGCAGTCATCCCTGATCCTTCCCCTCACATCCAACATCAAAATTATAAGCAAAGTGTATAGATATTTCCGGAAACTGACCACCTGCACTGGCACCACCTAGTCAAGGTCCCCATTATCTGCTGCCTGAATTCCCAGTAGCCTTGTTAATAGACCACATGTTATTGTCTTTGCCCCCTCACCCTATAATTTATGCTTCATCTAGGAACCAGAGTCATGCTGTTCAATGTCAGTTGGAATACAACCTTCTCTACTCAAAAACCTCCAGAGCTTCCCATCTCACTCAGAGTAAAACCGAATGTCATTGCAATGACCTCCAAGTTTTCTTTCTTATTTCATCCCCTCATCTTCCTCCAAACCTCAATACTTACTCTTATTCAACCAAGCCTACTTCCTTTATGTTGCTATGAAAAACTAGGGAGGCTCCAACCTAAGATCTTTTGCAGTTTCCTCTATGTAGGTGTTCTTCTTTTTCTATCCAATGACTTTCTCCCTCACTATCTACACTTAAATATTACCTTCCCTAGCCCCTCTAGCTAAAATAGTAATTCTGCTCTACTTTTTCCAATACTACCAGCCCCCATTTCTACTTTTTCTTCTCAGCATTTTGACCATATAAATATATTTATACTTATGTGTTACTTATTTTTTTATATATGTCTGACAGCTCAGCTAGTATGCAAGCTCTATTAGAGTGGGCATTTTTCATCTTTTTTTCAATATTTTATCCTTAGCATTGAGAGCAGTGCCCAATACAAAATAGGCACTTAAGTGTTAATTGAATGAATAAATGAATCATAATTAAAATTTTTACTTTAAAAACATTTTCAGTGAAATGTATAATTGAATCATGTATAATTGAATCAAAAACTTCATCTTCTGGATTGGTATTATTTACCTAGAAATACTTCTAGGTTAAAGTGAGCTTCTTTTCCTCCCTGAGTCAAAGAATCAGACCTCTCCCAGCCTAAAATAAGCAACTTATATTATTTATTACAAGGCCAACCTTTTAACATTTTTATAGAAAAATAATAATAAACCTGCGTTGTGTTGATTATAATGGACTTTGGGCTGGACATAGAAGTGCATGAAAGCCAGGAAATTGGAAGAAGAGATACATGACTTACAGAAAATTTTCAGGATAAACAGATCAGGCTCACTGAAGGCAACATTAAGGACAAAGAGTGGCACGTGGAATTCTCCAAGCATTTCAAAGGCAACACAACTTTCTATCCTAAAACAGCATACTTTAAGTTACCTCTAACCATACCCAATTGTGCTTCTCAAGCTGCTCACTCACACTTGGCAGTTTAGTGACAAGCTGAAATTTCACCTATAGGTAGTGTCCATAATTTACTTTATATTTCAGGGGAGTTGAGAACAAAGAGAAAAATGGTGTTGGGCAACCAGGAATGGAAAAAAAAATATCAGTCCCAATGAATGAAAAGTTAAATATAGAAATGAAAACCTGCTGAAGCTCATGTGAGGTATTATTTATCCCAAATTTGCTCCCATACATGGAGGGTAAGGAGAAATAAAAAAAAGAAGCAGACCATTCTAAGTTGGTATGTGGCAGTTTTAATAAGCAAGGGGACTTACACACAAGGCAACTGCAAGACAAGTAGATCTAAAAACCCTAGGATTTTAGAATCCTAAAAGTATATCTACAGGCCTGAACTGGGGTCAGTCACATATTCAGTCCAGATGGTCTCTGCAACACCTTGCTCTTTCAAGGCTATGTCCTTGAAATGGCTGCCAGCATGAGAATAGACGGATGTACTTCCAAGGACAGGGCAGGGGATAAAGAGCCTCTTCTGCTGGGTGCAGCTTACAGGTCAGCCAGTGGGCATGTCCTCTCCACGACCTCTTCCAATACAGTGATCCTTTAAATATTTTCCATGATTTTAAAATCATGTTTTCTTTGACACAATATCTGAGTCACTTCTGGTGTGGGGGTGGGAGTGCTGGCATGATGAAAGCCTTAAAGAGTAGCAGGGCTTCTCCCACTGTGCAAGTCAATAAGAGGAAACAGATTTATTCCAGCCAATCTGACATTCCTAGCTGGGACCTTGACCATGAAGCTAGTGATTCAAAGGAAGAAACTTTTAGGGCCGGCCGAGTGGCGCGGTGGTTAAGCGCTGGCCTTGGAAGCCAGCGGCCCCGGTTCGGTCCCGCATATGAGGGCCAGTGACACTGCCCTCAAAAACAAACAAACAAACAAAGGAAGAAACTTTTAATCATAGTTTTAATGTGATAGTGGTGGCATTTAGTTCCAAGGTGGGCATCAGTGTCTGGCATCTGCAATAGTCGGGCTATGCTATAGGTGTGTACAAGGCTGTTTACAGCTACCCAGGTCCTGTTGGCTCCCTCGACCTTCCCTTAGTTGGGTTTTTAGAGCATGTTTCTCAGCTTTTTGTTATTTCAGTAAGCTAACTGAATACATTCCAGTGTACCCGTTTCTTCTTAAATTAGAACAGATATCCATCTTTGATTTCTTATCAATCAATACCTTGACTGGTGATGACAGTGTAGGTGTACAAATAATTTTTTTCTAGTACAAAGCCTGTTTTGGATGAGATGGTTGATTCTGTGCTACATAGCTTACCACTGCAAAATTCTAAGATTTGAAATAAAGTATAATATAAAAAATTAATAAATAAGAAAAGGGGATATTGAAATTCTTAAGAGGGAACATCAGATCAATGAAACAGCAGCCCACATCCATGTTACTGAAGCATGAAACGGGAAAATATTGTAATGAGAAAGTGTTTGAAGCCAGCAGGCCTTTAAAACCTAATACAGAAACTGGAAAGGGAAAACCTGAGGGTAAAAAGCAGGCAAGGCTTGAAATTGAAACTGAAGGAGACAACCTAACAGCAACATACACTGGAGCCCAGATGATCAGTCTGAAGGAACAGAGTGAGCCTGAAGGCAAAAAAGCACCAAGGCCCACAGTGAGTTTGTAAGGATTCCTTCTAACAGTAAGTGAGAATGGACCCAGTTTAGGGGCAGCATGCTCAATGCCCTGGAATTGAAAGAAGTAAACATATAACTAGAGGCAACCTGAATTTTGTATAAAATGATAATGAATCTGATTGGTAAAAGTTAGGATGTGGCTAACATTTAAAGGTGTATCATAGAGCTTATGAGAAAATTAGACAATGAAAGAGAAAAAAGAAAATGGATTGTTGGGAGAATGCCTATTGAGAAAACCTGTGCTGAGTATAACATTTTGAGCTAGGGCCAATGTTCACGTCTTCTCAATCAGTATATATTAACACTTATTGACTGATCTTACTATTTTCATAATGTGAAAGATCTCTAGGAAATCAGAAGAAATTGTGCTCTGATAATTGATGTTGAGTTAGTAATTAACATTAGAGAAATCTCTTTCCTATTTAGAGGAATAACATAAAATTGGCATACCTTAAAGTTGGTTATGCAGAACAGCAAGACTCCCATATCTTTCTCTTAAATAATAAACATCTTGAATATTACAAACTGACAAATGTAAGCTGTATGAAGCCACTATTATTGGCATCCATAGTTATTTTTAGTCTCCCTGAAACTATCATAGGCAGTTAATGACCAAGACACTCTACATCAGTGTTTCTCAAAGTGTCCTCACAGATCAGCAACATTGGTATTACCCAAGGACTTATTAAAAAATGCAGGTTCTAGGCCCCCAGCTCCAATGTTTTAAATTCTGGAAACAGGACCCAGTGATACGTGTTTCCAGGTGATTATGATGTAAGGTAAACTTTTAGAATCAGTGACCTGTGTTATCACTAGCATGACTACTATTTCAGAAAATGTTATCCTATAAGATGAATTCGTGAATAACTGTTTCAGGAACTATCTAATGCATCTAAACAATAAACTGTACAACAACCCAACATATGAGTTATATTCTCCTAAGAAAAATACATTATTCAGCTGGGCTTACCCAAACAATTATACAATCTTAAGATTTCTCTGCAAACAGTTATGAATATGTTACCACTTGAACCTTGGTTATTAAGATGAGTCTTGTGCTAGATTTTAACTTATACTTTTTTTTTTTTACCATGCTCCCCAAATGCTTCTAGAAATGAAAAGACGTGTGTGTGTGTGTGTGTGTGTGTGTGTGTGTGTGTGTATCTTAGCAGGTCCCTTTTGAAAGCTTTTATTTAGTGTAAACATTTTTTATTACTAACAAAATTACTATTTGTCTCTATATTTTCTCCATTTCCTTTAAGTAGAAGTTTGTAAGGAAGAGGACAGGTATAGAGCCTTATAAGTTTGTCCATCCTCTAAAATTCGTCCAGCTGCAAACAGCCAATGAGTTTTGAATGACTCACTGAATCAGCCTCATATTTATAGAACAAACCTTGCCATTTACAGTAGTCCGTACTTCTCCATGGGACTACATTCAAAGATCCCCAGTGAATGTTTAAAATTGTGGATAGTATTGAATCCTACATACTGGGGGTGCCAAAAACAATGTATATGCATGACTTGTATTCATCTTTTGTTTTCAGTACATACTGAGTATTACAATTTTAATACGGTTTGTTTTTTCCTTTCCTACAATGTGTATACATTTTTCGGTACCCTCTGTATACTATAACTATAATTTTTCCTATACATACATGCCTATAATAAAGTTTAATTTATAAATTAAGCACAGTAAGAGATTACCAATAATAACTAGTAACAAACTACAGCAATTGTAACAATATACTGTAATAAAAGTTATGTAAATATGGTCTCTGTCTCAAAATATCTTATTGTACTATACTCACATTTTCACTTAAAGGAAGTACTCTATGGCTCCTTTCTCACATATTCGAATTGCCAGCATCACTACTCTTATAGTTTGGGACCATTATTAAGCAAAATAAGGCTTACTTGAACATAAGCACAGCAGTTCATCAACATTCAATCTGATAACTGAGAGAGCTACTAAAAGACCAGTATGTTCAGCATGAAAACACTGTACAAAGAGATGATTTACAGACAAAGCAAGAGAGATTTCATCATTCTACTCACAAAGGTGTGAAATTTATAATGTGAATTATTTATTTCTGGGATTTTTCTATTTAATATATTCGGACCATGATTGACCACAGGTTACTGAATAGCAGAAAGTGAAACCATGGATAAGGAGGAACTGCTGTATCTCACATCAGAAAACTTAGGAGAATTTTTCTCAGGTCTTATTTTGTCTGTAAAAGTGGTTTAGGACAGATCTCTCCATCCTGCCTCCCAGCCATCAGGAAGCAACAGATGGTCAGGTTGGTGATGGACAGCTGACAATTAGGTTGAGGGCTCAGACAAGTTGCAGAAGCAATAATTTGATTCAGTGCTTCCAGAATCTAATGGGTTTGTCCCAGTCTAAGTTCTTACATACTATAAACTCCCGCTTTTTATATACACTTGTACTAAAAACTAATTATTTGTACTTATTTTTTTCAGTGACATAATTACACACAAAGAAAATTAGAATTACAGTGGCCACTTTGGGGAATTTTTGACATGAACAAAATTATTCATTTGATTCATTTTTAACAGGAATGAAGAGTTTCCCCAAAAATTAAAGGTTCAAAATTGCTTCCCTAAAACATTCCTAGGCAAACAAAAACTGAGGGAAACTTAAAGCTCTCACTTAGATACTTCCAAACCTAACTTAAACCTAATGGATTCATCTTACTAGCTCTTCCTTCATTCTATGCTCCTTTATACACCTGCTACCCATACTTCTTTTTCTCCTGTTCCTCTTCTTTTAGAAACAGCTAGAAACCCACAAAGTTCAATTACATCTTAAAGTTAAACTCCCTTCAGAACAGGGAAATACTCTTATGACAAAATTTAATAAAGCCTAAATATGACAACGAAAAATTTAGACAAACATTTAAAATATTTTCAGGAACATATACTTGGGTTATCACATCTATATCAATTACTTCATATGTTACTAGAAACCTCAGATGCAGGTGCAAAAAAGGAAAAAACAAACAAACAAAAAACAAATATGAAAGGTAGAATAAGGTCATAAGGATAATTTAAAAGACCCTAAATTGCACATGAACCCAAAAGGGTTTAGAAAAAGTGTACATGTTTGTTATTGTCTTTTAGCTGTTATCCTAAATTGTTTCTTATGAAAATAGATTAGTCTTCATTTCAGGCTATAAACAAAGAATTAGTTCACTGGAGACTTTAAGAATAGGCTCTTTGAAAACTTAAACATATAGAAGTAGATTTGAAGGAGATGTGATTCCAGCTCTCTCCTTACTTTTTGTGAATGACTGTAAGCCAGAAATAGGGAATGTAACACATAACTTATCTGTCTTAAAATTTTTCTTTCACAAATAGAAAGCTTTTTGTGCTGAATGGCTGTATGGAAACTTAAGGAGGTGCGGAGGTGGGGGCATGGAGAAATTTGAGTCTAGGATAGACAGGCTTGTATATCATGCTCTGAAGTTGAAATTTCACCATGTATTAGAGTCAAATTTTTGAAGAAGTTTAATTCTTAGTTGCTGTAAACATAGTATATAAGACATAATTTGATTTAAGAAGTAGAAAAATTTCTTTGATAGCATTAAGAATAGAATAAAGGAGTACAAGACTAGACCCATCAAACAAGTAGAATCAGCATGACTTAAAAACATTTCTCTAAATTCACACTGTCCATCTCATGTATCAAAACTGCTCTCTCTTCATACAAGTCAACCCATCCAATAAATAACCTCTAGATAAATTTTACAGGTGAACACTTGACCACGTTAACTACCCTTTCAAATGTTTGACAATGTGGTAGCTCTTTAATTAAATTAAAACTTCTAACAATAGTTTTCAAGATTTTTCATCCATTTTGCTCAACAAAACTCACCCACTCATATTATATATCTGTTATGTATGCATGTGTATGTGTGTGTGTGTGTGTATATATATATATATATATTTAATATGTAATATATCACAATACTATGTATCAAACACATAAACCATATATGAGCATTCCCCAATTTTGTCTGCCTCCTTTATATCACACACTTTTCTCTATTATGCAAAATGACTACTTGTAGTTACACAACTGCCTGAGCATGACTGAATTTACCAAAGTCTGTGCCTTTGTTATGGTATCTCTCTACAAAATTTTACTTTCTCCACTCTCCAACAGTTAAAATCCAATTCATCCTTTAAGACCCCAGTCAAAAGCAACTTTTCCCATCCTGCTTCCTTAACACTCCTAGTGGTAATAAGTAATTCTTCTATTATTCTAAGAGCAGTTATATCATGACTTGACTGTCCACTGTGAGTTTTGAGGGACATAACGCTTTCTTGTGTATCTCTATCCAAAGCCTTAAAAAAAATGTTAAGTACATAGTAAACTTCAATAAATGAATGAGTAAAGAGTACATGGATGGATTAACTGATACCTAATTATTTGTATAAAGTTTTCCTTTTTCCCTCCATTGGTTTATAAGTATGTGATTCTCTGAACAAATATTTTACTTCCTATATAATGACTTCCTCACAATACACAGTACAATGCTTTCAACTCAGTGGGTAATCAATACCCGCTGTTGACTGTTGAAGTAAAATAAATTTACAAAAATAAACCAGGCTTGTTTCTACTAACGGAACTCCCCTTGGTGATTTTTGGCATGCTAAATGAAGTCACCACAGGAAAGTTTATGAATGATAGGCTGAATATTCCAAATAAATGTTGTACTTTCAGATATAGCATCACTGACTGCAGTTGTTATACATACTGAAAATTAGGTAAGTCTCAAAAGGGAAAAAATTATTGGGGAAGTTAATGACTCAGCTATTTGTCTCTTCCCCTTTGGGACCAAGTACACTGATGCCATTACACTGAATTAAATGAAATTGTACAATTTGAAATGCCTTTCTTCAAATACATTATCAAAAGGAGATCCGGCTTATAATTAGTAAGAATAATACGATACAGGAGAAAAGTATAGAGGCCTCCCAAAACAGCTTACACTAATATGGTTGATATCACAAAATTATTTTTGCTGTATTTTAGTAGTTATCTTATTTCATCCTCCTATAATTACTATGGCCATGTTAAATGATACTATTCTGACCTTCAGTTATATATAACTTAAGATTATATATCATACATATACATGTATATTGTTGTATGTGCAAACATATATGTATATACATGTATATGAATATACATGTATGCATATATGGGATATAATTTTTTAAAATGTTGTAATGAACATATTGCATGCAAAAAGCATTATTTAATATGAGAATGTATTCATTTTCATTCAATGATTATTTCTTGGGAAAGAAATGAAAATTTTCAAACTTTGAAAAACGCTTTAAGTTTATAAATTGCTAATACAGTGTTTCCCCATAAATAAGACCAGGTTTAATATTAAAAAAATTTTTGCTCCAACAATCTACATTTATTCGTCTATTCATGTACAAAAATCTACATTTCTTCAAACAGTCATGTCTGGCTGACGATCTTAATTGGGGCTTATGTTTGGAGTAGGGCTTATATTACGAGCATCCTAAAAAATTACAGTAGGGCTTATTTTCTGGTTAGGTCTTATTTTTGGGGAAACACAGTAATACAAAAAAACACTAAAATGTTAACTATATGTCCAGCACTTAGAAATATATTAGGTTACCATTACAAAGCCTATTTTGCACCAGAAATAATAGATCTTAACCTGAATATATATACTTCATTTGGATCTATTCTTTCAAATTAAAAAGAAATCTTTATTTCTTTAAGGTATAGCTTCCTTATTCTCCAATTATTTTTTCTATTTTAAATATTAATTCTGATATAGGAACATTCTTTTCTTCTGAAAAGTACCAATAGTTGAGTTAATCTAACTAAATAATAGCACATCATTCAGTAAATTATAACACAAAAGTTCATATATTTCAAATAATAAAATGTCTAAATTTATTTTCCACCTTTCTTTACTATCTTAAACATAAAAAAATACATAAGTTGCTTTACTTTGTCTTTTAAATTATATTGTCTAAAATATATGTTTTTCTCATGTTTTCATTTTCTACTTTTCTTTCTCCTGAATTGTCAGTCAATACATCTCGAATAGAGTTGACTGCTCGGCAGTAATTCTCCATATTCAAGAATTATGAAAGTAATCACATTCTGAAAGAATGTGCTTCTACTAGCTATACTGCAATGGGCCCCAGATTTCCAATTTACAAGTTTTAAATTAATGTCTGTTTACTCTGCTATACAACAAAAAGTAGTTATCACAGAAACTAATTCATTGCATAATACCTCAACCATCAACTATATTTACATCACCCACTCTTTGGAAATAAAATAAATAGAACAAGCAAGATTTTATTCTTTCCTCTTTAAAATGGGAACTGTGGATAGTAGACAGGATCAGAGTGGCCGTAACAAAATAAAAATATAAAATCTATCTTTATCAGTGTTATTTAAATAATTGATGATAAGGATATATAGCGGCCAATATATATGGGAAATAAATGTACTGGAACATGAAGAAAATCATTATTAATTTGCCTCTGTTTTACCACTTTCTGATCTTTGATTTTCTGGAGATAGATATATATATATTTTAAAGTGTTTCATATAGGTTTTCATTCTGCAATGATGAATAGATTTTTTATATACTTCTATAGTAACTGGACCCAGAAGTTATCAGGGTAACCATGGACTACAGTCAATATAGGAGCATATGTTCATTTAGGTCATATTTCAAAAGACAGCAAGAGAATTTCTGTGAAAATGTGACACTCTGTGCATCTACTTTTCATTTTACTTCTCTATGAGCTCAGGCGAATATGCAAATAAAGTTAATTGCTATAATTAAGACAATTGGGCAAGCCACCTGTAAATTACTAAGTAATTCAGGTCATTACAGATAAGGAAAATGAGACCAAGACAATATAACTTGTTCAAGTAGAAGCACTGAAATTTGAAACCCAGGTGATTTGGCTCCAGCATTAATAGTGTTAACCAATATAACCTACTAGGTTGAACTGTCATGATACATGCTATTGAATTGTTTCCACAATCCTAGGAAAGGGAGGGAGATAGATTGAGATAGCCTCAAGAAACAGCAGCAAAATTTAAATTGATTGTGAATTACATAATTAGCAGTATTTTCAAGCACAAAGCTATAGGTTTTCAATCAAACTTTGTACAATGAAAGTGTTATAAGGAAAATGGAAGGATGAACCACTTCTGTTGAATTTCAGCAAATTACAACCCATCTTTGCCTAAGGTGTAGTCTTAGGATGTAACTAATGCCACAGTGGTAGTACCCATTTCATTATAAATTCCTATTAAATTTCTTTTATAAATGATACAGAATTTTAAGGTGTACCATTCATTAATAAGAAACTGGCTGCCTTGCCAAAATGAACCTGCAGGATAATGTTGTCTCTTAAAAGATGAAGTAGTGCCCTTCGCAACAACATGGATCTTGAGATTATTATGCTAAGCGAAATGAATCAGACAGAAAAAGTCGAGAACCACCATATGACCTCACTGATATGTGGGAGCTAAAACTGAAAGCAACAAAGGAAGGCAAACAAATAAAGAAACAAAAACTCATAGACACAGACAACAGTTTAGTTGTTACAAGAGGGTAAGGGCAGGGCGGAGAAGATAGTTGAAGAGGTAAAGGGGTTTAAATATATGGTGATGGAAGGAGAACTGACTGGGTGGTGAACACACAATGTGATATATAGATGAAGTATTACAAAATTGTACACTTGAAATCTATGTAATTTTACTAACCATTGTCACCCCAATAAATTTTAATTTAAAAAAAGCTGACAAACTGAAAGCTTCATGTGATGCAGTAGAACTTAGAAAAGAGCCAATAAAACACAAATAGTGTAAACAATATACATACTCATATTCTAATAATCATGTTCAAATAATCAATTTTTTTTTCTTCCTATCCAAATTCATTTCATAATTATTAATGTGAAAATATCTGGATAAAGATTCTCCAAAAGTAAGATTTTTATTTTGTGACCACTTACAAGGAGTAATTCCTGAAAATAGAGAACACTGGAAAAATAAATCGTTTTCATTGATTTTATTTAAAATCGGTGCATACGCTTTTTTGTTTGTTTGGAATGATTAATATGCTAACATTGTAACATCAGCACAATTCATGGTATCACCTTTGGATTGAGATACCCTTGCTCTGCTTTAGGATTTTTTAGTAGTATGTGAACCCTTTTAGAGCAGAACTTAAAGTCATTCCATTGATTTAGTGTTTTGAGTCACCTTCAATTTTATCTGTAAACTGATATCAGTAGTCTGATTTACTATCATTTTAAGACTTAGTTTGTGCAGTGTCTGTGAAACCTGGGCAAAATGCAAGGGAAAGAGAAAGATATTACAAAATGCTTTAAATAGGGTGCCATGATATTAAGATTTAGAGTTATATATGTGAAACACCTTGTTTTGTTTCTAATTATCTTTGGTAAAAATGAAATGTGCTGGGCTTTTTTCATGACAAGTCATGGAAAAAGAACTAACTTTCAATACATATTTTTAAAATATATTAGAAACATTTACCATTACTGCACAAATTATGTAAAAGTCCCATAAGTTATTCTCTGTCACAAGTACAAATAAATTTTCACACTTTAGAATGAAAATAATTGTATGAAAAATATATTTAAAAGCTGGATGTTTTACATAGCAGAAATAGAATACTTGTTTAACTTTTATATGAATGAGCTATGAAAATAGTCTGTGCCTTAGTTTGTGCTACTGTCTATTAATGCATTTTTAATTTTTAGGGTAAAATCTCAAAGTCAAAAGCAGAACAGTTTATTCTATTAAGAACAAGTTATTTTCATTCTTTAGATGGCTAAATTTCTTGATTAGCTTTTACTGGATTAATTGCTACAAACTGATGTGCACATGATTAATATAACAAAAATTTTATATATCCAGTCTTCCAAGCTTTTAAAAAACTGTGAAATTACCTATTTATTATATACATAATGTTGTTACAATTCATATTTCACCACTGCAATCTGAATGCCCTTATATTAATAATCTTTTAACTTATATACCATGTATGTATATAATGTATATATACTATTTTTTTTAAATATCTCACAATGCACACCTACAATCCAAAATGTGCATTTCTTTGACCTTTGCAAGTTACAGGCCTCTGCATACAGACTTCTATGCATTCCATAGATACCCGCTATTGGCTGATGGCCTTCCTTGTATAATAACTTGCCTAACAGCAGGATGGACTCTACCTTGATTTCATCACAGTGCTTATTAGGTGGGGACCTGCTCCACCAAAAGCAGATTTGTTTTATTTCCTTATTATTACTGGGTTTCAATGGGTTATTTTCCCGTTTACTTTAAAATATGCTAACTTCAATAAGTTTGTTTACTAAGTATCACCTCTTTTACATAAACTACACTTACTGTTGAAGACCTCAACAAAAAGTCTTTTATTTGTCATTTAAGTTTGGGAGCTAGAAATTTGTGATATTATCATAACAGCATTTCTAGTAACAATAGTTCTATCTAGTCATGATCCTGAGATATGTGATAAAACTTGCTGCATACTTTTAAAAAGTTGTCTTCAGGTTTGAAAATGGCTTCTAGAACTGCTCATGTACGAGGGAAAAATAAAATCTTTTATAATTTACTGCAATTTTTATTTCCCAGTACAATTTCTGTATACAGACACCTATATTAATTTACACAGGTAATAAATTTGATAGGACCAGATTGAGAACAGGCTCCCGTAGATGCTCACTGGCACACAGCTCAGGAAAAGATGCATCATTTGGGGTTAGCTGTGAGAATTAAATATGTTGAAACACAAAATTTTTTAGCCTGAACCAGGCACATATTAACTAACAAGCATAATTATTACAGTTAATGTCTAATAAAGGCTTCATTTCTAATTTAAACTGAAGTATTTACAACTACATAATATAAAGGAAATGTTATTCTGGGATTAAAATACCTGGTTCATACCTTAAAGGCAATGCATCCTGGATATACCGAGCATTGTTTAGCACTACAAAATAATGATTGATACTTATTTAGTAATTACTAATGCCAGGTACTGTCTGATGTGCTTTATATAGTACTCGCTCTTCACAAAAACCTGATGAGGTAAGTACTATTACCATCTTATAGACGAGAAGACTAAAACATGAAGATATTAAATAACTTCACCTACGGATTATCAAGTGGCAAGGCTGTTTGTGCATCCAGTCAGCTAGTCTGTTCATCCTGTCTCTATATTATTATAACATTCATGATAGAGAGATATTTTCAAATTTCCCCTAAGATTTTCATCACATTTTCATTATTATCATTTTATTTTGGGCTTAACACATTGTAGGGAACCCTGCTTTACTTTTTCTCCAGCTGTGCCTCTCCCCTGAAGGAAAGAAAGGTTTATGGCAACCATGGAGAATGACCTGTGCAAAGCCTGTACCCACAGGCCCCTAAATCACACTACAATACAGAACCCAAAATTCTCTGGTAAAGACCTCAAAGCCTGTCTCCAGGTCCTAGATGGGCTTCCTACCAGGGTCCATCCCCTTGGGCAGACTGTACATATACCTGCAGACCTAGGGTAGCTAAGATGTAGGGGAAGGTGAAGGGAGACTGGAAACATAGACTAGAATGCCCACTAGTGTGCATAAGGTCCCTGGTGGTGTATGTATTACAGTAAACAGGCAGGCAGCCGATCAGGCACAGGGGGCTGGACTCAGCTTCTTCCAGACTCGCAAGTTTTTGGACCAAACTTCAAATAGTCTAAAAATTCAAAATTTACAACTGACTTTTCAGAACTTATTAAGGGATATTTATCAAAGCTGCATAACAGGTGCCCATTAGGTTAGTTTTAGAAACTTTTAGCTATTTACCTATGATATGTGGGCCAATATATATGTTCTTGCCCCAGACCCACAAATATTAGGGGAAGAACTGCTTTTCATGCATGCAATTGTTTTTTATGTACAATATCTCAGAATGGGACTTGATCGTTACTTCATATAATTTACCTACTAGGTATAAGGAAAGACATTTTTACTGCAATGAAGACTAATATAATTAATGCTTTAAGAGGGAATATACCATAATAGAAACTTCCTTCATGTTGACTATTGAATAACTAGTAGCCTAATTTTAGTGACAAAAGAATTCTCTTACATTGTTTCATTTGCCATCAGAATGTCCACAGAATTCAGAGTCACACCTTTACACACACACACACACACACACACACACACACACATGCAAGCATGTAACACACCTGATCTTTGATAATGCAATTTACAAATATTCTAATATAATAAAATTTAAAAGTTAATTGTTATGGCACTTTTATTTTAATTCCAGAATTCCTAGGAGCAATCTAGGAAAAGAGTTTTGCAAACATTGTTTAAAAAACACACTTATTTTTTGTTTTTTTAGTCCAACTCCTCTCCTAAAATGTATTCTCCATTCTCTAATCAAGGATAGGAAAGGCCTTAGTTAAATTAATTTAGTATCCAAAGAAATACATATATAGAAGAATGGAAGGTATGCAAATGGTTTAATGGTTTGGGGCCTGACAACAAGCAGAACTATGGATCTTGAGAAACTGAAACTGAAATTGAAATGTATGAGAAGGAATCAAAGTCCCTATTAGTTATGGCAACACACTAAGGATGTGAATGGAAACACTAACTCCTCAACAATTGGAACTATACATGAAATAGCTGTCCCAGGCTGCATCTGTGTTCATTCATTTATTCATTCATTCAATAAGTATTTGAGTGCCCACTATATTCCAGGCAATATGCTAGTTGAGAAATATATAAAATAAAATTTTAAAAAAAAATTGAATTCTTAACAGTTTCAACAGGGAAAGTGCACTACGTTATTTACCAAATACATATTCAAATAATTAGACAATCCCATATTATGATAGATACTATGAAGGGAATGATTTTGCTAAGAGAGAGAATTACGAGACAGATGGTTGTCTTCCTGAGGAAATGATATTCTAGACCGAAATGATAAATACAGAGTATTCAAGTGAAGAAAGAAAAGGAACAGCTCAGGCCAAGGCAACAGTATGTGTAGAGACAATGTATTTAGAAACCTGTTGGCATATATCCATATGCCAAGAGCTGTCTGTATTGTTTTATGCAATCATCATTCACCAAATTAGGTTAGTACCATGGCCCTATTAGGGATTTTTAGTCTACAAAAACATTTAAATCATTATTATTTTTTTATAGCCATCAAAAGTAAATTATGGCCTCTTATACATATAATAGCATTTTGTCCATTACTAATAATTATCACTCAGTTCTTTCTATATGTGCTGGAAACTTTTCAAGATTGAGATATGTTATTTACTGCTAGTATGCTATTTATATTATAAAAAATTTAAATAACAAAATTTATTAATAGCTAAAACTACATTTCATAGGTGTAATCATATGAAAATGAAAGAATATGGTAGGATTCATGAATTTCTTCAATAAGCATTTTGTGAATGTCTCATGTGCTTGGTGCTGGGAATAAAGATAAGTCAAATTGTCGTCAATGAACACAGAGGAGGAGAGGTACAGTATGCAAACAAATGAGTCTGATGGAGAAGGGAAATATAAGAGTAGTATGTATAAGGGTAGTAACTTGAGCAAAAGTTGGATAAGAAGAAGGCTTACTTTTATGCTTAAGTTTGCATCACTGTGAATGTGGACAAAAGAAGGCTATAGAAATGGAGAAGCTAGAGAGATGGTAAAAACCTGAGGAGCAGAGGCACTAGAAAAGAGGAAAAAAATAATTAAACAAAAGCAGATGTGGGAACAGGGGTGTTGAACAGGTAAATTGTTCAGGTAAATTTTGAAATAATAAGAAAACAAATTCACAGAGGTGGTTCTTGATGGAATACCTACTCCATGGAATATAAGGTGACCTGAAAACTCAAGGCCAGTGTGGCTCACATCTTACTCATTTTTGTGTTCTCACTGAATAAATAAGAAATAAGAAACAAAGTTCTAGATTTGAGTCGAGTAGTTCAAGTTAAAACAAAGTTACATTTTTTTCTCTTTATTGATTTGTTTTATATCTCCTAAGTTGTTTTTTATTATTATTATTATTATTATTATTATTATTATTATTATTATTTGGAAGGGCAGTTATTACATATTTCAGTTTTGTTTTTTAGATTTATTAATATAATGAGCCCTAAAATTGTGACTAAAGAAATATTAATGACAAATACTTCAGATTTGTGACAGTCCTTCTTTTACTTTAAAAAGGTAGTTGAAAGCATATACAGTATTTCTATACATACATCAGCAAAACCATTTAAATAATGGATATTGTGAGACCTTTATCTATGCATTAAACATTCAGAGTAAACTTAATATATTGCTAACACTTAAAAATGTGTTTGTGCCATCCAAATATCAACTTGCCTTGCACATAGTAAACAGCAAATAAACCCAAGCTAATTGAATTTTACTCAGTTTTTACTGTTGTTTTCACATGAGCTCTTAATAGTAGTTCTTATGTTTCTTTTAATTTTCCTTTGGAGTTTTATAGCTTCAGGTTTTTAAATTTTAAACTATGTGGAAAGAAATGTAGTTAGTTGGCAATTATAAAGCCTAAAATAATGGCATTAAGTATTATCAAATATCAGTATTATGCTAATTAATCAGACAATATTTTTCTCATATCCTAATATAATGTATTTAATGTATGTTATTATTTTTATGATAAAACTTTGCTACAGTTTTTTCCAAGACTAATAATTTAAGGGACGGACGAGTGGCACGTTGGTTAAGATCTGGCTTGGGATGCCGGCTCTGAGCAGTAGGGCCACGGTTTGGATCCCACATATGAGGGCCAGTGACATTGCCCTCTACAGCTAAGATGGTGAACAACAGCTCCACCTGGAGCTGGGCTGCTGTGAGTTGCCAGCGACGGCATAGCTGTAGCCCCTGCTGCAGTGGGCTGCCATAGGCTACAGTGAGTGGCCGGCAGCCAGCGTAAGTGGCTGGCAGCCAGCGTGAGTGGACAAGAGCTGCTGTGAGCGGTCGTCCAGAGGCTGGAGACCAATCTGCCTCACCCAGGAATAGAGCAATGAAGATACCAACTTAGACCAGTGAAACAATGTCCTCCACAACTAGACTGAAGAACAAAAGGACAGCAATTTGTCTGTTCTCCTTCCCCGATTCCCCAACGCTGTTCCCCTCCCCCAATTCTCAAATAAAACTTTTAAAGAAAAAAAAGACTAAATTTAAGGTATATCTGTAATCTTTGAGTGTTTTCATAGTATTTAGAAGTTTAAAAAAACCATAAATATAGAAGCAAATAAAATTGTTTGGGTTCTAGTCATAAATTATATTTTATTAGTCTCTGAAAATATACATATATTTGTGTCATCTTTTGTCTTTTTCTCCAGTAATTTCCCCCTTCTAAATTACATCTTTGTAATGGGAGCCTTAAAGTGTCCAAATTCCAGTCAATCTGCGATTGGGTATATCACTGCTAGATGATTATTCTTATCAGTTTGGTTTTATTCCTTGTGAAATTATAAAAACAAATGGAATATGTATCCTCTCCATCCTCTGTCAATCTAAAAAATGCATTGCCTAAAATTACTGGACAAATTAAAATGGGTTATGAAATTCTCGAGTTTTTTTTCTTGATACTCTAAGATGTTACACATTTTATTTTTAAATGTAAAAATCTCTGAAATTTTCTCATAGTTTAGGTATGCCAAGAAATATTCCCTTTAAATGTTTAATAGGGTACAGTTGATTCCTTTGGGCCATCTATTACTCAACACAAGGAACACATAAACTAATATAGCAATAGGTATCTTTTATACTTTTGGATTAAGTGCTATTACTAAGTATACATACTCTTTCATCCATTCCCTTGTTAATCAACTGCCTACTATTCTGTAAAATCATGGAGATGAGAAGGTGATTTTAACCAAGCACACTGGAACATTTGTTACTTCAGCTAGTGTGCAAACTCTATTTTTCCTTGATCTCAAAAAGGAGTCCTGGCCTTTGATTAGATTACTTTTATGATTTTCTATTGAGGCAGAAATAACACAATGAACAGCAGTTTGTGTTTTCTGAATTTATCTAGTGAAGGAAAAAATAAGAGTGTTTATCCTTTATGCAGTTCAACAGTATTTCCTGTAGATGACAGAGTTCTTGTTCAGAAGGAGCAGGGGCAAGGAATGGTACCTTAAGATAGACAAGAAAGAAGCACACGGAATAAAGGAGGGAACGGCATACCACTAGACTTGAATATAGACAACATCTGAAAGGCTGGATGATGCCTTTGGTTTGTTGCAGTCGAACCCCTCATTAGGATTTTCCCTTTTTCCTTTTGGTCACCTAAGATGCATTTACTACTTTTTTATTTCTGATATTTCTATGACATTATGATTCAATTTTTAATGCAATTACCAAAATATACACCAGAATTGGGAAAAGCATTATTTTTCAGAATATAATAATTATATTTGGTTTTAAACTGGACACCAAAAGAGTAGAGTTACCTTAGAAAAATTGTTAAAATATATTGAAAAGATACAAGAAATGCCTTTTCAGAAAAGTTTTCATTTAATTATTCTTCTTATGATAACTTTGTTATGTATTAAAAAAACATGACATTTTAGCTAGTTGCTAATTTGTTGAATTGAAACAAAATTATATGACAACCAGAACAAAAAATTGAGTTTATAATTTATTTATGTTACAGATGGGACATTTTACTTAATGCTACTTGTGATTTCAATGGTAAAATGCAAACATAATGTATGATGCATCATATTCATTACAAACTTTTCCAAATATTATCTGATAATGAGTTAGAAAATATATATCCTTGATTTCTTTGTGTTAAGAAGTTTTGAGATTTCAGTTCAAGACAGCAAAGTAAACTGCTTGCCTCCTCACATGACCAAATGAAAATTAGAACTAAACTAAGGAACAACCATCACTAACAATTACCTGAAGTCTAGCTGAACTGAAGTCCTAAAACTAAGGACATAGAGAAGAAGCCATCACCAGACTGATATGAGGGGCAGAGACATGGAAAGGGCTGGTCCCACACACATGTGTGGCTGCTAAAAAATGGGAGGGATGTCTTTGCTGTGGAAGTACCCCTGGAGGTGCAAGGGGTCCCAGCCCCACACCAGGCTCCCCAGCCCAGGGTTTCAGTGCCTGGAAGAAGAGTCCCCACAACTTTTGGCTGGGTAAAGCAGCAGAGATTGTGGCTGAGTGAGATGGGGAGCAGCTGGAGTTCCAGGTGTTCCTCTTAAAGGGCATGCACATGTGCTTACTCCCTGATGAACTCACTTGTTCTGAGCTCCAGTGCTGGGGCAGCAGTTTAATAGGTGCCAGGACACATGAGGAGGAACTGAGATGACTGGCTTTCGGACAAGGGATGGAGGGGCAGCTTTCTCCCACATGTAAGTGCTGGTGAAATACATTGTTTCTTTGTTGAACCCTCCCCACTCCCAGTGTGCAAATGCAGGTGGCAGCCATATCTGTGTCTCCATCAGCCTAGTAACATGGTTTGCACTATCCTAATGATTCCCTGAAACCATGCCCCACCCAATTTGAAACCCACACAAACTGCCTCCAATGGCTTTTTCACACTGTCTTGGCTCATGCTTCAGACTTTTCTAAAGTCTCTCAGAGGTTTACAAAAACCATACAAGCAGCACCTGGCCTCAGCATACCCTGTACCATTTGCTGAGCTGCCACAAGTTCAGCACTAGTGACAGCTGGCCTTGATCAAAGCGTGGCCTCTTGAAACACCTATAAGCTCAGCATGGGTGGCAGCAATCTGTGGATTCTTTTGTGGTTTAGGTCAAGTGGCCTGGGTAAGGCACATCCAGCTGCTAAACTGGGCCTGTAGTGGGGCCCCTCTAAGGAGGACCCAGAGCCAGCACAGCCTCAACTACAAAAGGAGGGTACACACAATCTATACAAAGGGACATACCTGAAGCACCTGACTTAGGTGAAAAAGGATACTGTGCCACTGGGCCCCACAGGACACCTACTACATAAGGCTACTCTACTAAGACTGGGAGACATAGCAGCCCTACCTTATGTAACAAACACAGGGAGACAATCAAAATGGGCAGACAAGCAATCTACCAGACAGAGTTTAAAACACTGGTTATGAGGATTCTCAATGATCTCAGGGAGAACTTCAACAAAGAGATAAGATACATAGAAATGGAGATAGATGATATAAAAAAGAACCAGGTAGAAATAAATAATACAATACCTGAAATAAATAATACATTAAAGGGAATCAACAGATTTGATGGAGCAAAGGATCAAATCAATGATTTAGAAGATAAAGTAGGAGAAAACACCCAATCAGAAGAGCAAAAAGAAAAAAAAACAATTCAAAACATGAGGCTAATTTAAGAGGCCTCTGGACAATATCAAGTGTATCCACATTTGCATCATAGGAGTACCAAAAGGAGAAGAGAGAGAACAAGGAATTGAAAACCTATTTGAAGAAATAGTAAAGGAAAACTTCCCTAACCTGGTGAATGAAATACACACAAGTCTAGGAAGCACAGAGAGTCCCAAACACGATGAACCCAAAGAGCCCCCACCAAGACACATAACAATTAAAACCCCAAAGGTTAAAGACAAAGGGAGATCTTAGGGCAGTAAGAGGAAAGCTGTTACCTACAATGGAGCTCCCATAAGACTTGTCAGCTGATTTCTCAACAGAAACTTTTCAGGCCAGAAAGGATTGGCCAAAAATATTCAGTGATGAAAAGCAAGGACCTACAAAGAAGACTTTTCTACCCAGGAAAGCTATCATTTAGAATCAAAGAACAGATAGAGCTTCCCAGACAAAAAAAAAGCTAAAGGTTTCATACCAAAGCAGTATAATAAGAAATGTTAAAGGGAATTCATATGTTAAAGAAGAAAAAGAGGAAGAGGAGGAGGAGGAGGAAAAGGAGGGGGAAGAGGAAAAGAGGAAGAAGAGGAAGAGGAGGAGGAGGAAGAAGAAGAAGAAAAAGGAGAAGTGCTCAAAAATATGGATAACTTAATGATAATAACTATATCTATCAATAATTACTTTCAATGTAAATGAATTAAGTGCCCCAATTAAAAGATAGGGTGGGTAAATGGATAAGAAAACAAGATCCCTACATATGCTCCCTATAAAAAACTTTCTTTGGATCAAAAGACACACACACACTGAAAGCAAAGGGATGGAAAAAGGTATTTCATGAAAATGGAAATGGAAACAAAACAAAACAACAAAAAGTTGGGATAGTAATACTTACATCAGGCAAAATAGGCTTTAAAACAACGGTTATAACAAGAAACAAAGAAGGACCCAGTAATCCCTCTTCTGGGTATTTATCTGAAGATACCCAAAACGTTACTTCAAAGTAACATATACATCAATATGTTCATCGCAGCATTATTTACAATAGCCAAGATATGGAAGCAATCTAGGTGTCTACCAATAGATGAATGGATAAAGAAGAGCTGGTACATACTATTTGCAATGGAATATTACTCAGCTATAAAAAAGAATGAAATTTTGCCATCTGCAACAATATGGATAGACCTAGAGAGTACTGTGCTGAGTAGTGTAAGTCAGACAGACAAAGACAAATCCCATATTATTTCACTTTTATGTGGAACCTAAAACTAAATATACAAAAAAATAAAACAGAAAGAAATTCATAAATACAGAGAACGTTTTGATGTCTGCCAGATACAAGCGGTTTGGGGAAGTGGCTGAAAAAGGGAAGGAATCAAGTATAAATTGATAGTTACAAAATAGTCATGAGATAATAGCTCCACCTAGAGTTGAGCTGCTGTGAGTCGCCGGTGACAGTGTGGCCTGCAGCCTCTGCTGCAGTGGGTTGCCATAGGCTACAGTGAGTGGCCGGCAGCCAGCGAGAGCTGCCAAGAGCCGCTGTGAGTGACCGTCCAGAGGCCAGTGATGGATCTGCCACACTCAGGAGGAGAGCAATAATACCAACATGGGTCAGTGAAGCAACATCCTCCACAACTAGACTGAAAAACAAAAGGATAGCAATTTGTCTGTTCTCCTTCCCTGATTTCCCAACACTGTTTCCTCCCCCAATTCCCCAATAAAATGTTTAAAAAAAACAAAAACAAAATAGTCATGAGGATGTAAAGTATAGCATAAGAAATACAGTGAATATTATAACTATGTATGGTATTAGATTACTAAATTTATTGGGGTAATTACGTTGTTATATAAATGTCTAATCACTATATTGCACACCAGAAACTAATATAATATTGTATTATATAATTGAAATATAAAAATATTAATATTTTTATATTATTTATATTATTAATATAAGAAGTTTTAAGGGGTGGAACTCCTACACGTTTATAAATGATGTACAAAATGAAAAATATTTGCCCATGTTTCATTAGTGTCAAAATAAGTATTGGTCATTTTTATAACAATTGGTTTTTGTTTTGTTTTGTTTTTTTGTGTTTTTTTTTTCCTGAGGGCAGTGTCACTGGCCCTCACATGTGGGACCCGAACCGGAGCCGCTGGCCTCCCAAGCCAGCACTCAATCACCGCGCCACTCGGCCGGCCCCAATTGGTGGTTTTTATAACAGGCAACATTTCAAATTTTATAATGATCAATGCAGATGCAGCAAAATTCAGCAGGTCAATGTACCTTGAAACTTAAATAAAAATATAAAAAAAATTAAAACCTTCATAATTAATTATTCAAGGATCTACAACTTTGGTTTCTTCACTTCAATTAGGAAAAGATAACTTACACAAATATTTTATCTTATTGATGTTGTCAGGACAAGGGCCAAACCCAAACTTCTGTAAAGGTATAGTAAGAACACGTGCTGAGAGCTTCTTCTGTGTCATACGTACTATATGCAGTCTTTCTCAATGCCAGCATCTTCAGAGCATTATGTTATTTAGAGCATTATGTGTTAGGACAAAGGTCTTCTTTAATTAAATAAACATTTCACTCGTTTATGTTATGCATAGTAGTTCATAAATGTGATCAAAATGCATTCCTATCCTTAAAGCAGCTTGTGACCACCTGGTAAAAAAAGTAGTTTTTGCATGAAGATATCTGGAATCATCATTTTGGGCAGAAGAAATAATGTCAGCAAAAGTAGAGAGTTGGGAAATTTAATGATGGGGTTTGGAGATGTGTGGCTCAATCTAAAATGTGTACATTGTTTTAGTTGCAGAGGAGCCTAGAAAGAGTTTCTAAAAGGCAGTTATGGATATCCTAACTGGAACACTGCAGGATCTGAAATATGTATGTCAAGCAGTAATAACCATTAAAGCTTTTGAAGCCCAGAAATGGCAAGACAAACTTGAGTCTTTGCAAGGATATTCCACCAGAATGGCAGACATTGGAGAATAGAAGAGAAACCAGTTTGGAGATGTTATTCTAGTGAAAGATGCCCTGAAACAGTGCTGGGTGAGTAAATATGAGGGCTCATTTACCTGTGATTTTTTTTGCTGGAAGATTTTTCAATACTACCCAACTAAAATTGTTTTCTCTTCATTGTGCCTCCTCTGGATCCTTCTAATACAATAGAGGGGGAAAGGAAAATAATGTTATTTATACAAATACCTCTGGCTTTTCACAGATGTGTATTTTATTTCTTAGAAAATTTGGCAATGCCTTGAAGCATTTTTAATTGACTTCTTTCTGCTATTGGTTTCATTATTTCACTTAATGTGTAAAGCAAATAAGAAAAAAAATAATTCAATAGAGTTAAACTGAGAATGAGCAGGAACAGTAGGTTAAAAACAGTTTTATAAACATCTAAAAATGCTCAAAATATTAGACAAAATAAAATAAAAAAAGTTACTTTTTTATCTGTTCAGTTGAGTATAGAACAAGAAGTTTGATAATACACTGTATGGGCTACAGTGTGGAGAGATAAATATTCTGATGCACTGTTGATGGAAGAGTTAATTGGAACCACCTCTATGGACGGCAATTTGGCAGTAAAACCAAAATTTTAAATGTACATTCTCACTGACCTAGCAATTCTACTTCTCAATCTACTCACACTTATGTAAAAATGAATACACATGAATTTCCATTTCATATTCTTGTATTTGCATATAAAAATATATAAATAATTTTAAGTAAAAGATTATATAAATTATATAGCTGTATCATGAATAGTTTACAGTGTTCAAAAATGATATGTCTTTTTAAATTGTTATATAGACACATAAAATTATTTTAAGAAAAAAATAACATTTTCTGGAAGGAACTATGTATTAATACAAAAATCTGTTGATGATGGCTACTTCTGAGAGGTAGAGCTAGGAGACATTTTAGTTGAAAGATTCAGCTTTCATTATATTCGTTTTATACTGCTCATTGTCATTTTCATAATGTTACACTAAAGAAAGAGATGACAACAGCATTCATTCAATCAAAATTCTAACTTGTGGGAGCTGCTTTATCATGTGTTGGTCTTCTGGCTGACAACACACCCAATGGGGCAGATCATTTGTAATCTAAGAGCAAGTATTTCGGGATCATTTTAAAAGTCATTCTTAGAGAGCATTCCACTCCTGATCAGTGAAAGGTTAGGAAAAAAAAGTTATAATTATCTTTTGTTACTGAAAAGTAACTCCTCTACAAAACAATGCCTTTTAAAATTAATTCTTAAAATGATGTATTATTATTACCTAGGGAAAAAGATTAATAAGCAGATGTATCTATTTGTACTTGAGTTTCCCTTTTTCCTCATTAGAAAAATTACACTGTTTTTGAAATAAAGGGAAAAAGAAACCAATAATAATTTCTTCATATAAAAAAACTGATCCCAGTCCATTTAGCTAAGTATTAGCTAAAGACAAACCTAACCAAATCAAGATGAATGATTAGAAAAGGAAGTTGATTTCAAAATAAATCAAGATAAGCTGTCTTAACTTGTAACCTTCTATTAAAGCTCTAATATGTAGGAGATGTCTGTTCATGCAGAACATCTAGAGAGAAGTAATAAGAATGAGAATGAGAACACTAAGTCATTTCTTTGTTCTAAATTAATATGTACCAAAGAAATTATATGACAGTTTTGAATAGATGGCATTTTGATATTCAATCTGGGAAAATCAACCATGTATTTATATCTAAAGCCTATTATCTTATCAGACAAGCATATTCAGGAAAGATAAAAAAGATACCTTTGTTTCAGGTGCAATATCAAGTTTAGGTATTTTTTTAAAGTATCTCATAATATGAATACTTATTTAATCACCTCTTCATTGAACAGTTTAAAATTGCTTTCTATCAGCTCCCTCTCCTGTCTGCTTTTAGGCTTTCTCCTCTGCATCCAGTATTTCTGGACCTAGTATAGTATTATCACACTTTTTTATAAGAAACTACTTTTTGTGAGATTTGTTTCTTCCACATCCATCTACTGAACTGAATCTTCACAAAAGTAAAATAATGAGTAAATATCTGAGGAAAAGGTAGACTGATTGTACAGATTCAAAACCTATACATATTTAAAGTGGTATATCACCATATTACTCATAACATATATTTACTTTTTAATTATGTGTACTGTCACAGTAGCCAACTAGAAAAATAGCAATATATCTAAATATCACTTGTAGAAAAGCGTAACTGTAAAATGTTTGCAGGTTGAAATGAAATCTGTTTATTTTTGCTCTAACATCTGACAATATACAATTTAAAATATTTCAGTTTCTATTTGTTTTACAAAATTAATATTAGATATAAGTTTGCAGCATGAGATACTTCCAGAAAATTTAGTAACAGAACATGTAATCAAAGTAAAGGAAGAAAATAGTTGGGGAACTAATTATTTTCAAATGAGTATATTCTATACCATTTTGCAATCACATGGAGTTCAAAAAAACAGTACTTGAAATATCTCCCTCTCTTAACAAAATAAAATCTATGTTCCAAACAATTTTATAGAGAGAGTAAAGATGTTCTTTTTCAGGTAAAGTAAAACACAATAAAATTTAGAAAACAATAAAAAACACATAATCTCTTTAAATATGTTCAAGTACAATTAAGACCATCTAAAGAAATCATCTTATTATCAGCCAGTAAGTGATTTTCCTCATGCTTGGAAAACTGGAGTGATTGTACCCAGTCGATTTTATACAAAATCCAAATAACTTTTCTGCCTTCAACTATTTCTTGAGCTTAAGCATAAAAAACGATTTTCATATG
This sequence comes from Aselliscus stoliczkanus, assembly GCA_033961575.1. Taxonomy (NCBI): domain Eukaryota; kingdom Metazoa; phylum Chordata; class Mammalia; order Chiroptera; family Hipposideridae; genus Aselliscus; species Aselliscus stoliczkanus. The sequence goes on from CM066736.1 coordinate 66,280,381, forward strand.
CAACTATACTTAACGATCAAAGGAAATGCTTTTAACTCCTGAGTCTACAGTCTCATTTCCTTCTTACAAAAAAAAAAAAAACCCATCTGTGAAGCAGTAGTTAATATCATCCTTGTACAGGGAAAGAAATGGAAGCTTAGAAAGGTTACTGTATGGCTCAGGTAAACACATAGGGAAGCTGTTAAGTCAGAATTAAACCTGTGTATAACAAGTCCATGCTCTTTCCATGGTCTCCCCTCATGCCATGAAAGTGATCTCTGGTTTCATTATCTCTGTTTGGTGGAATCTATTCTAAACTCAGATGTCAACACCTGCAATTCTGTTTCTTTCAGTTTTCCTCTTCATCAAAACCTCATAACATACACAGCCATTGAATTACAGTGGATCAAAACTTTAAAAGAAAATCCTTCATGTTTATTGATTTTAACTCTCTTGCTTGAGAGATTAATAAATGGAGGAAGTGACTTTTCCAAGTCACAGTAAGGGGCAAAAACTGGGGCTGAACCTCATCTTAAATACAATCTGATCTTGAGATGAACTATTATTCTCTTGTTTTTGACCAAAATCCTAATACTCTCAGAGTTATTTATAGTATTTCTTCATTTGATATATTTTAACTTCTCTCTTTGCATTACAAAGAATTCTTTCTTTGCATTAATTTTTCTACTTTCTTCTACACATCCATTTCATTCTGCCTTTCTTCCTGCTATCTGCAAAAGACTAATTGCCAATCCATAATTGAATTTTTTTTCAAGTCCTACTTCTTCTCATTTTGTCTGGGGTGTCAGTGTAATCCATCCCCACAATTGTCATGCAAGTCTGACCCTCCAATGTTTTCAGAATGTGTGACCAATATCTTGGTAGTTATGTTTACTAGTACATTTTCTTAAGTTGCTTATTAAGTTGTGTCCTAGCTGAAATTTTCCACCTCTGCATTATCAGGAATCAAACCTCTCACTTCCTTTGCATCTCCAAAAGCAAGCTGTACTGTAATTGTTAATTTTGTAAGAAATGCCTATGCTTGTAAGTTACTTGAATAAAAGAGAAGAAACAAAGAATAATCTTTTAATGTTCATGGTCTATAGATTTCAATATTGCTTTCCACAATTAGGACAGCATTGTACCTCATACAAAAATAGACTATTCTGGCAGACAGGTAAATGAAAACTTAAACATTAGAAAAGGGATTGGATTGAAATCAAACTTTCTTTCCAGACTTAATTTTTTGATGTTTCTAACACTGTCATTTTTTTTGTCATTGAAAGTAGATTTTTTTCTTATATATTATCACAACTTGATGATGGCTATTATCTTAATTTCTCATGTAAAGAGACTTAAGTACCTTTTCTAAAATTACACAATAAATTGTACAGCCAAGACTAAGTAGTAAAATTTAAACACTAAATCCCCTAATTCATACTGCCCCCCTATATTAGATATATTTTTATAATTATCAAAACAATGTCTACTAGTGTTCTGCTGCTACTATTATAGCACTACTATGTAGAAAGGCTTGTGTAAGAAAAGCTTATTAGCTTCACAGTTAACTCACGCCTATAAAATAAGTATCAACAGCATAATTAATATTCCATATTTAGTAACTGAGGAAATCAAGCTTATTTATAACATATAAAATTGCATTTTTTCACAGCATCTGTGCTACATTCATTTTAGCTCATATTTGGCTGTATCATCAGAGACTAGATGTCTCTAAGACACTAAAGTCAGCACTATAATAAAATGTAGAAAAACACAGCATTCATTTAAATCTGTTAGGTGAATCTTAGAACGAAAGTTACTTCAAAATAATTTAGGCACTAGGAAGTAAATGCAGCAATTAGAGAACCAATGCTAGCATGAAATAGTCCAAGCTGGAAGACTCAATAGGAGAAAGCTAACAGCTGCCTCCAAAAGGAGAAATACTGAAAATTTGCATCTTAGCTATGCATAACTCTACCACTGCAAATTCACATTTACCCTATGTCCTTATTTCCTCCATCAGTCCATGAACTACTTATTTCCCTTTATATTCTTACTTATTACTACAACTACCCACAGTAGGCCATTTAAGTCACTAAAATAATGTAGAAATTGATTTGAATGTGAAAGGAATTACTTTTTGTTAATTTACTCATTGAGGTACATACTAACAAGACCACATTAAAGAATAAGAAACAAACAGTCATAAGTTTTAAAACACGGTTAGATGATAAATTTTCATATAATCAATTTTGGATCATTTAACTTAAATCTCAAGTAACCACTCTTTCCTACTAAGGTCATTGTTCTTTGGAAATACTGTACCATTCAATGTAAGTTGTAGGTAAGTAAATATCCAAAGTAAGTACAAATTCAAAGAATTTTAAGGAGCATTTGTTCATTGGACTTGGACGATAAATTTTACATTTTCATCTAGAGTTAGTTCCAAATTTTGGCTATATGTATAGGGTAGAAAAGACCTCAGATTAAACATTAATCATTTTAGCACACCCTTTTACCTCATCTTTTTACACTTGTCTTATCATCTTTAAATATTCAGTAGTTAAAGGAAGAGAGAGTCTTAAAATATGAAGTCATCCCATATATACACACACAAAGAAAATTCTTTGAATGTTTTGAAAGAAAGCATCTGTAAAAATATTATTCAATCAGAAACACAGAAACATATAACTGCCTTTCCACTGAGTTGTACTATGGTGATTTTATAGTTTATCATGTTCAGTTCTACTAAGGAAAAATTTTAGCATCTAGATTCATTCTGAAATAATTTATATCACATTGTTAAAATTGAGCATAAACAAACTTTGGTTCGGACACAAAGATAACTAAATACTATTACAAACTCATATTTGCTATGTACTAACTTCTTTTAGTGTTGGACCAGAAAAATTAGAATTTATATACAAGTTGATATTTGAATTCTAAAACTCAGAAAAATAGTGCCTATTTTTAGAGACTCATTTTCTGCTTTGCATTTTATTAAATGCTCTAAAATCATTATTACCTTAAGAAAGCCCATGATTTAAATTTTATCCTAATTTGCAAATCACAAAAATTTTTTTCACTCACATTTCTCTTTGATTTTGAATTTCATTTAGTATCCCATTAAACATTATTGCGGGGGCGGGGGGGACCGCAACCCAGGGAAAAGAGTATCAACAACAAGAATAAAATGGGTGGTCCTTCATAAACAGTCACTGGAAAAAAATCACATTCCTTTTCCTACTTGAGTTCCCAGGTTACTTAACTGAAACTGTCAAAAGCCTTGTGACTTTTGACTTAGCTGGTGAGTACACAGTTCATTGTGAAAAAGTTCAGGTCTAGCAATTAAGTTGTCTAGACATTCAGGTTTTGGTTAAGAGAATGTGGGTATAACTATTTCCTCTGAGTTAATATAATTATTTCAAATTCCCTAATCTTAAAAGGCAATGTTTTACAGGTAAGAAATGCAAACAGGAATTGCATATACTTATTTCCCAATCTGAATTTGAATAGATATAAAAATAATTAAAATTTGTACAGCAAAAATGATATAAATTATAAAAAGCTCTGACCTAGAAATGTAAGAGAACTGAATTCTGATTCCACCTTTTCCATTAAATGTAACGTTGAACATTCATTTAGGCTCTTTATATCTTTGCTTATTACTCTTCTTGACAAAAATATGAAAATAGGAGCTTGGTAAGGCTTCTACCAACATTAAAGGTTATTATTCTGTAACTTTTTCCCTAAGTGTCCTAATGATTTATCATCAACAACTCATGACATATGTTCTTATTTTTAATGAGATGGTTATTTTAGCATTAGGAAGTCTCATTCACTAGCTCACACATTGCCATTAGAATAAAGGATTGAAAGAGAAAGATTATTAAATCAAATTATGAAGTTAAAGGTTTCAATTTTATTATAAATTATATGACCTTCGAAGTTCCTATCATCAAAATTCTCAAAATTAGAAAAATTAATGATCACTAACAAATTGTTTTATTAATTTTGAACATAAGAGATGAAATTAAGCTACTATATATCTACTAGAGAATATGAACAAGAAAGTTAAAATAAAAAAATGTGGCAAAATACAAAATCTAATATTAAATATGAGGCTTTTCATGTTTTCAAGTCATATTTGCAAGCACTTAAATTTGTTTAAGTGCTCAGGAAATAATTTCATAGTTAAGAATCATGAAATGCCAATTAAATAAAAATTTATTTCTAAAAATTATTTTTAAATTTCTACTGTCATTACTTATATCTTCCAATTGATATTCATCTTAATCATTAGGAATTTCATCTAACTTGGTCATTTTAGGGACGGTAAATTAGTATCTCAGCAAATATTACATAATTGAAAAGTAAATTCTTATATAAAATTGAAATGGAAAAACATAGAAGATTAGAAGACTTAAAATACTTTATTTAAACTCTTTATTACCTTTACAAAAGTAAAACACAAAGCTCTCTTTATAATTGGTTTAGTTTCAGAAAAGTCCTTCAATACTTTTTTTTCTTTTTTTTTTTTGAGGGCAGTGTCACTGGCCCTCATATGTGGGATTGAACACGGGTCGCTGGCTTCCCAAGCCAGAGCTTAACCACCGCGCCACTCGGCTGGCCCAATACTTTTAAATATGAAATTAAATATTTGAGAAAATAAAGATGAAACTTCATACACTTAAAGGTAAATTTTCACTTAAAGTACGTATAAATGTACCATTTCCGTATTGATTATATCACAAATGTTAACTAGTGAGACACTTGTGAAAATATATTTAAAGATTTGTTGCAGCTCCAGACACATTTATAACTATAATTACCCTATTATAATATCTCTTTCAATTAAAACCTCCTAATTTTTTAAGCTCATACTGAATGTTTGTGCCAATATTATAATTGGATTATTATTTTAATCCACCGTTAATCACCTAAATGATCAGCAAAATTTCTCTTCCTAAACTCCATATGCTATAGTTACTGCTGGATCATAACAGGAGGTGACATATTCTCTTTCTTGAGCATTTAGCAGCTATAAGAATGCTAAGAAGTGATTCCTATCCCTCTCATAGAATGCTATGTATATAATTATACTTTGCCAGTCAATGGTCACGGAAGAGATTTTTAGATCATTCAGATAAATGCAATACTTTCATCTTCCTCCTTGCCAAAATACAATTGCTTAAATTTTGAATAATGTTCAATTTAGTCACTTTAACCCTTAAACAGATCCATATTTTAGAGTACAGATACAAACTATAAAGGTATGTTTACAGGAAAGTTCGTGCAAATACATTAATACCTTGCTTTCTATCAAAATCTCAAGTTTTTTGGTCTATATAAATGAATATAGGAAATATTTGTAACCAGGACTGACATAAGAGGATATGTGCAAATACTGCCAGATCGTTTAAAAGAAATCCACTTGTTAAAAATAAATAAAAAGTGGTATCCACTGGGAAGCAAGTTATTTAGGTCATTATAGATTTTTAAGGGACCACTGAAAAAAATCAATTTTGCACCGATTTTGTCAAATGAATCCAATGAAACGTTTTGTGAACTGTATAAAAATGACAGTGATCATGAGGAATTTCAGCTTAAGAAACACATGGGAAAATGACATGACTGTACTTTATACATTTCTCACAAATAATAAATCTCACACTATTTTATATTAGATTAAGAAGGGGTAGATTAATTTTTTTTTTTCATAAAAAAGACAAAGCTTTTATTTATTTTTTGGAATTACTTTGTGGCCTATTACTAGAGTTCCATTTCCTAAAAGAAAAGAAGAGCTTCCATATTTTGGCTGACTTTTAAGTCCTATGAGCTAATGTTTAAGAAGGCTATAATGTCCAACACACAACATGCACTACTCTGGAATATGAAATTAAAGACCTGGGTTTCAACTTAAGGGCTTGATAGGCATGAAAATGCTCTATATTTAGCTTATGAACATATTTATCATAATAAAATATAAATGAAGTTAAATACATAGTCATATATCCATCCGGTTCATGAGATATCATTTAATACCTCCAAATAACTCTAATGAAAGAATTTAAATATAGAACTGTATTTCTCAAAATGTATATAATAAAACCATTTCAAAATTCCTCCCATATGCACTTTATCTGTGAAGCACTACAAATTTGTTTTATTTATTTTTAATGAAAATAATTATCCATAAAGCTGTTCCGGTGTCTGAGAAAAATATAAACTGATACTATTCCATTTACCAGAATGTTTCTAATATTTGAATATAAAAAAAAATCATAAAATAGGATAAATCAATTTAAAAGATATAGGTATGGAGATGAGACATTGTCCATAACAGTTTTTAATCCTAAATCTTAACTGTTAAGGAGTTTTTTATACTTCATTACTTTTTAAAATGTACCAGTCTCTAATGTAGAGTTATTGATCACAAATGCTCAGCAAATAGACCTCTGCAAAGATTCTACTGCTTTGAGCTTCCGACCAGCCTCTTTCCTGCTATAAAGAGCTAAGAAGTTCATGCAACATATTAGCACAGCCTTATAACACTAATCCAAAAAAATATCTTGTCAGAAATACACACCTCTCTTATATTTGCATCTCCAGTAATAAATTTAGATGAATAAACCTGAGCTCTTGAAGTCAGAATTTGAGACACAAAATTATATGGATGTATTTAAATTAAGAGACATAAATTTCCAACCACTGAGTAAATTCTTAAGGAATATATTTTAGAAGAGACACAATTCAGAGACTACATATAGGTAATCAAAATATGTGCGGCAGCATGGAGTCAGCATATCACAACATTTTGAAGATCTTAGCCTCATAAAATCCTAAATTAGTTTTGATGAGTGAGGACACTAACCTCTACTATAAAACTTTGTCTTAATCAATGGAGCTTAAATATAGTTAAATCATCTTTATACTGTTACTGCCATCTAGACAAGTTTTCTTTCTTTTTTTTTTTTTTCATGAAAATATACCTTTTGTTTCATCTGGAAGTTAAGACAAGTTCCAAAATAACTTGGTCAGCATAGCATCCCCTTACTTTCTTCACCTGGAGAGCCCTCTACCCTTTACAGACCACTCTTTGGTCCTTATCATTAAATCAGTTTGCCATTAAACCACACTCTATCTAACCTGTACTTTGAAGGTGGGAAAGGTTTTCTAAACTGTCAAATAAAAAAGACTTTTAAAGAAGTATATAGTAGCCAAACCTGGTCCATTTTTAAACTTAATTGGACACATAAACTCAAAGTAATCTTTCACAAGCCACTGATTTTTAAATTTTTTAAGTAATTTTTTTTAAGTAAACTAAGCCAACGTGTTCATTCATGGTTTGATTTTATTTTTCTCCCAAACTTAATAAATGTTTCAGGCTACCTCATAGTTGAAGCATTGCTCACCTGAGGAAACATCAAGGTATTCAGTGATCCATTTAAAAATGCCACAATGTAGCTTCTCAGGTCTATTTCCACATACACCATGGTCTACATGTGCCTCAGAACTTACAAAGTATGGCTTTTAGATCATCTATTGGGATAATGTCCCTTTTTTTTTCAACTTCTGAGAATTCTAGCTTTCTATTTAGTTGTGCATGAAATCAAAGAAAAAATAAAATTAGCAATGTTTCTCTTCATTTTTTAGTTTCCAAAAGTTTTAAATATGAACCATTTAAAGTCTCCATCAAGCCCTGCACAACACATTGGTGTTTATATTGCAATAAACATTTGACTGATTTTCTATTTTCAAATACACTTTTGTATCTTCTCACCACACTCCAGCTAAGTTACTTCTTAAATTCTATTTTATTTTCCCAATCACATTTCCTTTTATTAACTTTTCACTTTGAATTGTGTACTTTGTTTCCCTCACTAGACAGTTGGTATTTGTATGCAATATCTTTTAATTTTTACTCATTTGTTTTAGGTGACATAAACTTGTACAGTCCTATTGTTTTTTGTTTTTTTCCATTTGAATCAAAGGAAACATATACCCGTCAAGTTTGAGACTCAATAACCTGGTTCACATAGAACTTATAACAATTTTAGCATGCTGTTGGAATGCAAAGAAATATTGCAAAGAAATATTTGTGAGATGCTTAAAATTGATTACAGGAACTTTGAAAAAATCATGACTATCATTACTAATTCTTTTATGTTTAGGGTCACACTATTAATCATGATGAACTTTAAGCTTGCTCTGATAGTCATAAGTATTTCTGTAGTTCTGTTGCAATTCAATAATACTCAATTATGCCTCCACTAAATTTAAATTTGACCCACTACTTACTTGACTGTAATATTTTAAGGCTAGTGTCCTAATGAACATCTACTTCTTTCATCCTTACTTCCACAGGTAAAATTGAGAAGCCTATAGAAATATGACATCTCTAAATGATTTTATCTTTTAGATTAAAAAATAAAGTAGATAAATATAGGTAACGCATTTCATATGCAACAATTAAAAAGTTTTTGCTTCCAAAACTGCATTCACATTACCACACTGAATAGTATTTTTCATGCTAGAGGTTATAAAATTTAAAAATAAAATAATTATCAAATATTTAGTGTATCTTGGTTTCCCAAAATATTTAGTTAAAACAGCTTAAAATTTTTGATATTGTCAGAGTAATTCTCAGCTTATTGTACACCATGTTCATACATGCAAGTTAGCACTCTCTCCCACTTTTCAATAAAAACTCAATGAGAATGTTTGAACATACTTCTATATTCTTTTAAAAAAATCTATCACATTCCTCCACAACATTTAGAAAGCACCTCGGCATAATCCAAGATACTGCTGTTTTAGTCTTTGTAACTTTGTAGGACTTCACTTATAGAGAGAGCCTCCCTACTGAAATTTAACAAGTTATTGCACTGTCAGGTGCCCAGGTATTCATTCGGGCTCTGTTCTCAGAAACATATTGCTCATTCACAAGACATGCATTCAATACCTGAGAAAATATCCTATTTTCTGAGCATTTAGTTCCTTTTGTAGAAAAATCCCTACCCAATCCTGGCATTCGCCACATTACAGTTGAGTTGTAAGAATTGTTTACTCTTATTTTGGATGGCACTATGAGATACACAAATGGGTTATGTGTACTCTTGCTTCAACTTTTCTGACATAAAATCCCGGCAGAGAAAAATAAAATGTTAAATAATAACAATAACAAAAAATGCTTTATGTGACAGTTTTTAAATTCTGGCTCCATGGCTAGAACGAGCGGCTTTGGAGAAGCCAGTGTGTCAAAAATTGTAAGCGCCTGGGAGATGAAGTGCACAATCCCAGAAAGCAGTCACTGGCGAAGGAATGTCAGCCACTTACCAGTGAGATGCCAGCCTCCCCTGTCCTTCCTCTGTGATTCTCAGTTCCTGGCTCCCATCCTCCTGTCCATCGGCACAGTTCAGACAGAGCAGTTCCTTAGGTCCCTCTGCGCCTGTGGCAGAAGAGAATTGCGGAGTTTTGAATCATTCAGAGGGAATCCTCCAGCTGGCCCGGCTTCTCCCTGCAGAGAGGACCCAGGTAACGCATCCTCTCCGCCCCGAGCTTTAATGGCACTTGGGCTGCTGCCTTCTCGCAGTTACGCTCCCGCACTCCGTAGTTGGTTATATTGGGAAGTCGGTGCGGCGCCTCCTCGGGCTGGTGCGTTTGGGGCTCGCGTGTTCTCCTCCAATGCGCCTCCGCGCCCCGCGCCGTGCGCCTCTGACTGGCTGTGTCCTTCCCAGAGCGGGTCCCTCGCCCCTCCCAGCTCGCCCGCGCTGTCGCCGTCGCCCGCTCCCAGCGCCTCACTGCCTCTCGCTGAGAAGGTTCATTTACCATGTCCCCAGGCTGAAAGGTCTGTTTGCCTCGAGAAGCGTGTTCTGTGCCTCTCTACTCGTCTCGCTAGCCTACCGGTGTTGCTCTCCGCGCCTAATCCCCAATACGAAGGGCTCCCCCACTTCCCCCAGCCCCGCGACCTTTCCCCATTGAATGGTCATAGATTACAAAGCAGACGTGTCGGTGGTGCCTGCCCCGGGGAGCCCAGACCTGAGTCCCCTCCTCTCCTCCCGGCGGCTGCCTCTTCTTTCTGGTTCCAAGTCGGTGGCTGGAGCCCAGGCAGCCGCAGCACCGCCTGCTGCGTTCACTTAGGTCGGCTCCGGAGTGGACTTTTTCACTTTGGAGAATTTCCGTAGGTCCTGACTGGAAAGCACTTCTCTTTTGTTTATACACTTGCGAGTTTTATCTACGGACTATTAGGCTCTCTGACTGCTTGGATTTCTCCTCCATTTCCCCGCCCCTCCTCCTCCCCCCCGTATCCGTCCTCAATAAGCTAAGGGAATAATCGGTTCAGTCTCAGACAGCCGCCCATTTCTCTGAATTTTGATATCGCGATGGATGTAATTGGAAAAATAACACAGGTAGTAAATCCCGTGTGTGGCAGCTTTAGTGCCATTGTTCTGCTAGTCCTCCCCTCTACTTTCCTTCAGTCTCTGAGTCATTCTGTAATTCTCTGGATTCCTTTGATGTTAATTGTTTGTGAAATAAATTGTATAACATTTCTGTTGCAATGTATTTCCGTAGATAACGTGGTTAACACCTGTATTGTATGGAAAGGAAATCCTACATGCTGTTTTCTATTTCTGTATGTCTATTAATGAAACTGGAGGACAGCCTCAGGTCACACTGGTGTGGACTGGTGTCCCTTTTTCATGAGTGTTTGAGTCCAGCCTGACCCTGCACGGAGGCTCTTACTTCTATTCACTTGGTCTCGCAATGGGGTCTGGCTGGCTCTAATTGGCAAGGAGAGAGGACAGTGCCATGCAGCCTGTAGCTGGAAGCCTACCTACCACCAGCTCTGCGTTCCTTCTCCTCTTGCAAGCAGCTTTTCTAGTAATTAAAATTAGTCTTTTTCCTGTTTCTTGGCTTCTTCTCATTCATCCACACATGTTATACAAACATCCAGTCTCTGTTTTTAATGGTTACCCTCAGGATCTAGGCTGAGTTTTTGTTCCATAGCAAAGACAAATGTGTGTGTTCACATTTAATGCTTCTTTACCCTTCCATACTTTTTATTTTCTTTTTCCTGCTTACCAGTAATTAGGTTATTTTTTTTTTATATATGTGTTAACTGAGGGATTGTTGCTGAGATTCCACTTCTTTGGGCTCTTTCTCTGCTTCACTGGCTCCACTACTGCGTTAGGCTGTTGGTTCACAGAGAGAATCACCAGGACTTTTATAACCTCTTTAAATATATCAGGAAACAGATTCAAAGTCTAAGAGCTTAAAGCATTTTTTTTTCTATTGTGTAGTGGTTTTGACTTTAAATGTTTATTATAATTGAGCACCATCAGACTTCAAGGGGGCCTTAGAGGGTGAGCTTGCTTCTAGTTCACTTCCTAAGACACCTTTATAGTTCTGTGAGTTAAGAATTTTGGCATTTACATCAGTATCTCATATATTTCATATCTTTTCTTTCAACTGGCATTTCAGAAAGGATTGAAGTTGACTCATAAAATTTATCCAATTATAAAATTAATGAAAAATGTAGGTCAGTTAAATCAAGATATAGGATAAAATGATAGATAGTAGGAGAGACACGAAGCCAGAAATGGGGTTTAGAGAGAAAAATTCATTTCCTTTTTTTCAGAAATGGCCCAAAATTTACCATTAAGATAGTTAATAGCCAATGTAAAGAAGGAAACACTGTGAGTCACATGATCATAGTCCTCTCCCAAAATTAACAAGAACAAGGAAATTTACATCTCAAATGATGTAGATGCATTAAATCTTTTCCTTTTTAGTAAAATAATCTAAAGGCTTATGATGTTTTGACATTTCATAAAGGAAACAGTATTTTCACAAGAATTGAGCATGAACCTATTTTTTTGCAACAAGTATATGAAGTAATCGTATTTTTTCTTTCAAGGTTATCTGATAATTTAGAAAAGAGATGTTGAATCTGGATAATTAGGAATAGTAAGGTCTATTTCTGTCAGTTCAAATTCATAATCTGTGTTTCAAGTCATAATTGAGGGGTGAGGTGATTAGGTTACATGGCCACATTTTTGCAAGATCCAGAATGAGTGACTATATTCATTTTCATTTATTTTATAGCTTATAATGTTCCATTTTATAATATTATAGAATTATAGGTTCTACATATATTTCATATTGACACCTATATATGTACTATAGATTATACTAGTCTTTCTGACTTCTACATCTTTTTGCATATTTTTAAATTGCTATGGTTGGAAAGTGAGGGGGTGGGTCTATAGATCATATACACTATTATGTACACAGGATTCAGGTATAAGCATGTCAACATCTGAAATTAGAAAAAAAAACAGTGTATGAAGTAAGAAACAGAAAAATGATTTTCTTGCAAGATGTCTACCAAGAAAAAACAAACTAATACATATTTTCAGAGCAACCATCAAGTTTTTTCATGGGTCGTAAGTAAAATTTTCTAGTAAGTACCCTCATGTGAAAACGGGATTTTAAAATATTGTCCTGACTTAGATTGTCTTTAAAAAAGAATATTTATGTCCCATTATGAAACCCTGATGCTGTTTATATCTAAGTAAAGTGATTATTAAAAGATCACTTGTTTCTTTCTAGTTCAGAATATTACTGACTTTAAAAATTAACCATTGTCTACCCTGATTAAAATATTATTTGATTGTTAAATGAATTAAAAATATTGGCTGTAAGTGGGGTAAGTGGTTCATTTTCTCCGTGCTATGGTTAGAGTACCTGGACCTAGCTGCCATGTTGCTTATTTGATCTTGTTGTCTAACCATCTTTGTGTAAATGTCTTAATGTCTTTATCTCCTGGTCCCCAGTGGGCAAGTGAGCAGATGCAGCACATCTGCAGCAGTTGAGTTGCCTGTAAGCTTTTGTCTTATTTGTGTTACAGATTTTTTTCTTTAGATCACACCCTTTTTTCTCTCTTTTCATTTGATTTACATAAGGTTCTAGGTTCTACTTAATAGACCATAACTACTGTTATACCTCAACACATTTTACCACAAAATATAGGGAAAGAGAGAGCACTACTCAATTCTCATCAAGTTCAGTCTCTCTCTTGGATCGCCTGCGTTGCTTATTGGAGCCAATTTCAGCATTTACATTTTCTGTTTTGATATTTTAATCCTCTATGTTATATGTTTAAAAGTACAGTGAATGTGAAAGTACTTAGAAATAAAATTAAATACATGACAATCTTATATTGTAGGTATACACTAGTATTCCCTATACATATAAATAAAACATAAAGATCCAAAAGTAAACTTTTACTTGAACTGGACAACATATGATGATTTTAATTGTATTTTGGGTTTTTTTTGGAACATCAGTTTTAGGACTTACATCGCAGCTGTTTTATGAAAGCAGAAATAAACATATCTTAATCAGACTCGGAAAATATACTGACTTAATTAATTTAACAGCTGCTTCAGTAACCAACACGAAGAACAAGCCTAGTTTGTAGATGTCTTGATAACATCTGCAACCAAAATCATTAAGAGGTATGAAAGAGAAGCTCAAATCTAACTGTTTTGGTGCTTATAGAGCCAACTTGTGCTTTCACAGAGTCTGCGGATGTGAGTGACCTCGTCTACGTGATACTCACGCTCACTCTCTGTCACATCTTGGTCTATCAAAAATGTTCTTCCTCAGGAAAAAAAGAAACAACACTGACAATTAAACTAAGATTTTAGAAAACAGGAGTAAAACTTGAAGTCTTATTAACTTAAAAGAAAAGTTTACTTATTATTAGTTTGCATCCAGTAGCTTTCATTAAATAAGTACTTCTATGTTTCCTTAATTATATTTTCAGTCCAAGGATGCCTATAAATTTTAATAAACTTACTTTTATAGATGTCTAATTTTCATTTTTTATAGCACTCTCTCTCCAAGATCTTGTCTTGTAAAGTTGTTTCTGTAAAGAACAAAATCTAAGATTCAATTTTTCATGACTAGATATGTTTCAAGTAATCTCTATTTACACGCCAATCTTCTAAATCTAGGATAAAAATATCTAATGGCTCCTTATATTCTGTATAAGTCATTGTATCTTATTTTAAAGGAATTTCATATATGTTTTGTATCTTGATCATTTCCCACCTCTTTCCGCTATCCCGTTAACTTGATATTTTGACTTTTTGCACTAAATCAAAATAATCTTCATTCAAAATACTTTTTGCTGTTAAATACCATACCCATCTTTCTATTCCAGCCTTCCCTGGTCTCTGTATACCTGAATTTATATATATATATATATATATATATATATATATTTTTTTTTTTTTTCCCTAATTCATATTTATAATTCAGTTTAAGAATTTTATGTGAGCCTTTAGAACTAGACTATATGCTTCTTGAGGCCCAGGAACTAAAATTTCCCAACATTCTGCTGAAATTTTGTATTTAAACATTTTTATTGGTTGAGTAGTGTGCATATAAGAAGCCTCATTTATTTGTCTGAGAATCACTTCAGAAGGCTGCATTGTGAAGCAGAACATTATCACCATCTACTTTTCTGTTCACCAGTAAGCCTGTAGTTAGCAATTGTTACCACTAGATGGCACTCATGTTCTAATTAGGAATGTCATTTAGGCGTTGTCCTAAGGATTTTCTGATTTTTTTAGGGAGCTGAGAGGAGCCCCCCAAATTAGAAATTGGGGCTAGAAGAGTCACATATACAATTTAACAAGCAACATCTAATAAACACACCATCAAGTTGTAAATTATCAAAATGTTTAATAAGTGATCTTGCATTTAGAGGCAAAATGAAAGTTATTAACATTTGTTGAGGGCTAACTATACACTAGACATTGAAGTAGGTATGCTTCCATTTTGTCCTCAGAGTCTAAATGAAATCCTAACTCAAGAAGTCTGCCTCTCCTGAGTGTTCTTAACCAGTCACTAAACCAATCCCTATTTTGATTGAAGTAAATCAATCTATTCACCACAAAACAAGTCGGTACCAAATGCAGAGAACAGACATCATGTATAAAGACTCCAATAAATGGAAAATAATTTTAGCGCAAGCACATAACAAGATCCAATGTCATGTTAAACCTATTAATTGGCAGTTTATGGCATTTTGGTATATTCTGACATGTGATTCATTCAGGTAACATTTATTAGGAACTTACTACTCTAAGCACTGTACAGAGATAAATGAATTTAAATATAAGATTTTAACAAAACTTCTTAAATATACTTTTAAAATTGAATACTATGTATTCTCCCTTTCTAGTGCTTTACCTGGATAATACCTGATGCAACATACTAATTGGCACTTAAGAGCCAACAATTTTAGAGGAAAATACATAAAATTTAAGCCCTGTTATGTTAAGATGAGATTAAAAATTAATATTCCAAATTTATTTGCTATCAATCCTATTTATATCTGGTTTGCTCTTTTTTTAAGTTAAAACAAAAAATCATTGTCCTGTCACCATGTCAGGCTCAGCCTGACACATGGAAATCGAACTGTGTTCTTTCTACCTGACTCACCACCAACCATCACTCATGGTAACTGGTAACAATGAAGGGGTCAGGACTCTGCTGGCAATTGTTTTGATAATGGAGGAAGCCCCCACTGGAATAGCTTCATTGTCTTTGCTTGCTGACAATGGTAAAAACTTGCTGTGTGTCTGTGAAATTTTGAAATATAACTTATAAGCTATGCAACTACAGATATAACACGGATATTTTATGCTTAAATAGCACCATTCTTGTAAGGATCCCAAGCCAATTTAATATGGCAACAAAAATTAATCAATAAGATATAGTTACATGATGCTGCTTTCATACATCATCTCATTATTTCTTATGCCACATCATTTGTATGCATACACAAACCGTCTATGAAAGGGAAGAATCATACACTGTGAACCTGCTGGCAGTGAGTGCAGTTGGTGAAGAAGTGTTCCTAATGAGATGAAAATAAATTGCTTCAGGTGCCAAAGTAAAATATATCGCAACTTTATCAAACATTGATTGATTATTATTAGCTCATAAAGGGATGACAGTCTTGTTGTAGTGAAAAGAATGGAGTCTATGTTAGGTAGTCTCAAGGGATCCAAAAGATTGAACAAGGTGGCATCATGTTGGCTCAGGCTCCTGCTAAATGGTGGTTGCTAATGAGGTAGCAGACACTGAAAAGAACCCAGCAACAGAAGAAATCATATCAAAACCCAATGGAAAACAATATGAGACAAAAGAAAAATTGACAATGTTTGTTGACAAATGACAGCAGTGGATGTTGTATACTCATAGCTAGCCTTAAGACAATGCCACCAATAGTGGCAAGCCCTAAAGGGTAGGAAGTATGGTCCTTTTACAGTAAAAATCAGCACAATTAAGGTGTAATGGGGTACTAGTGAAAACTGCATATTTGACTAGAAGTTTGAAAACTTTAGTAGAAAAGTAATTGAAAGAGCTTTTACAGTATTAGATGAATAATGGGGGAAACAATCTTTAGTTTTTTGACCAAACAATTACTCGTTTAATAAGGGCACAAAGAATCTGACTTCCAGATTCATGATGGACTCATGGGGAGTACTGAGTTCTACAGCCACTTTTCTCTCCAGACCACCATCTCTGCTTCTCTGGTCAACGTTGCCTGTTTGTTATCCCTTGCACACATTCTCCTGGCAAAGCAGATGATGCACGTGACAATCCTCTAAGGTGAGCAAGCTACAGCTGTCCTATCTTCCCCACACCCCAAACAGGATTGCATATTTTCCCCTTCCCATTCTTTTTCTTTACCTCTATTTCCATAGGACCTAAAT
Organism: Aselliscus stoliczkanus; assembly: GCA_033961575.1. Lineage (NCBI taxonomy): Eukaryota > Metazoa > Chordata > Mammalia > Chiroptera > Hipposideridae > Aselliscus > Aselliscus stoliczkanus. Next base: position 66,297,159 of record CM066736.1, read on the forward strand.
TAGAGTTCCAACTCCTCTGGGTGTCTTTGATTGATATAAACACAAATTTAATCATGATTTTTTTCTCAATTGTGTTAGTTACTTCAAAATGAAAATATGCTCTCCATGAAGATATGGGGAATACATTTCTGTTTAAAGCTTAAATTATTGACTTTGATATTATTTTGGTATTGAATAAAACATGTTTGTGCTTTTTTCATTTTTCACTAACTCTGGACTGCAGATTGAGCACAGAGTTTTTTGTTGTTTTGTTGTTTTCGTTTTTGTTGTGTGTGTTTTTTTTCATGAAAACACAGGAACCATTTTTAATGTTGAAAAAGATAACGTGGCATAAAAAATTAGGTGGCATTCTTTCTGATCTCTCAGTAGCACTTGTATTCTTAGTGGGGTTACTGTCTTGCTTACTGAGGACAGAACTGAATGTAGTAGAAATAGCCAAGACAAGACATTAAGCTTGTCTTTCCCTAAGTACTTAAATTTGAGGTTACATTCTTTGCTTCTATCATTAACTAGTATTATGATATTTTCTGTGGAAGAAGTTTCCAAGTAAGCATCTTCAACTCTTACATAAAAATGCAAACAAACCAAAAGCAGTTTATTGTTAAAATCTCTGAATAATTTGGATTTTAACAAAAAATCAAATTCTGGCCTATAAAGTCTTCCTAATAAATATATAATATAATACACTTGTTAGTTAACAAATCTAAAAATAGCAGGAGAGGGTAGTTCCAAGTGTTGCTCAAATTATACTGCACATAAGTAAATATTTATTCCTTCTATTTTCTATCTGGGGATTTATTTTTCTCATGTTTAATATTACTTAATGGCATTCTATTTAAGGAAAGAGTTCTGAAATAAATTTTTATTTACAGGATTCCTAATGATTCCTAATTTGAGATTCTTTGTTCCATGGCTACCTGGATAGGTGTACTTAAAATTAAATTTCTTTCTCTTCACATGGTAGAGTAATATGATAATACGAATTATTGTTTTTAAATTCATACACTCCTTTAACAAATGTTTTTAGTACTGATTATGTGATACTGTGTTATATACTAAGGTACACCATCTCTGCTCTCAAGGAGCTTATAGAATATCAGAAGTGATTTAACTGAGATAGTCTCAGGCGTATTGTAGGAAGGCAGGGTAGAACACCTCTCTGTGCATAGTCCTTCACCAAAGACATACACTGGAACTGTTTCAGAATAAGTAGAACTGGCCAGAGGTGATTAAAAGTATCGATGTCTACATCTTTATCCACTTCCACATATCTACTCTTATGCCTACATCTATATAGATATCTACGTTGATATTTATACCAGTGTCTACATCTCTCCAGCCCTGTGATAGCAGCACAGTATGCTGTCCCAAATTCATGAAATTCAGTGTTCACAAAAGTTAAAAATAATGAGTATGGGTAGATGCTGCAGTTTCTGGAAAGTCAGATAAGACGATATTGGAATAGGTAGCATCTCAATTAGGAGAAGACATAGATCATCTTAAGAGACTGGAATCATTGCAAAGTTTTAATCAGAAGGAGGTAATTTTACAGATGAATAAGACTGAAGCAGGGAAATCAGTTAGGGGGCTATTATAATATTTGTAGCCACAGATTGTAAAAGAAGAAACTAAGATTGTAACAGCGCAGTCAATTCCAGAAACTTTTAGGATGCAGAATCAGGAGGACTTGTGGACTAATTGGGCACATGGGAGGGTGACACAGAAGATTCACTCTGCCTTAACTCTCTTCCAGGACAGCGAACTAGGCATTCTATGGTGAGCAAAATAGACAAGAAATGGACTTTACCCTCCCAGATCTTAGATTTCATTCGCAGATATAAACAAGTGAATAAGACGTGACAACAAACTCATTGTGCTAAGCAGAACAAAAAGAGAACTCTAGTTGCAAAAGTAGTGATTTTAGCTGAAATGCAGTATTTAAGGGATGTTTTTAGGGGAAAGTAATGAGCTTAGTTTTGGAGAGAGTGACGATTCAGTTGTACAATATTTAAGGATGTTGTGTTGAAAAATATTGAGTACCTATGTTTCGAGGTCATACATCTTGTTTTGGAAGTAATCAGATATAGTTGGTAGCTGATGAATGATGAATAAGCAGATGTACTGTTGAAAATAATGACATGAGAAGAAGTCAGGGCCAATGGTGGAACCTCGGGGAACACAGCAGTTTAGAGTCTTAGAGAAATAAGAACCAACAGTGAACCCTGAGAATGCAATATTGTGTATGTAAAAGGAGAACCATGTGAAAACATGTCAAAGAAGCCAAAGGTGGAGAGAAATCCCAAAAAGGGGACATGTATAAATGCATCAAGTTCACACAAGAGAAAGAAGAATGAAAAACTGACTTTTGATTTGTCTTTCAGGAGTATATACAGGTATGTCGCACTTATGAAAAGTTCCCCAAAATCAATGATAACATGGAAAGATCACCAAAATTTTAATATATTTGTTTTAATGAAATAGAATGTTAAGGAAAGATTGAAAGAAGTTCCACGAGGTATAATTATATTTGGCTGATTTTAATTTGGGGTTAATAGTACTAATAGTTTTGAGCTTGTTTTATTTATTTATTTATTTATTTATTTATTTATTTATTTATCTGGAAACCTATTTTTCAAACATATCATCTTGTCATTCTTTTTAGATATTGTTGCTGTTGTTCTTGCTTTTAGAAAGATCTGATCTTAGGAATTCAATTTCTGGGGCCTAATCTGGATATTAAACAGATATAGATGTTTTGTATATATACATGACATTTTATTCTTACATTATGAGAATTATTTGTTCTTAGAACAAAAAGCAATACTATAAGAAAGAGCCCTTACTGCGGCATATGTATCAATTTATATTAACACAACACTTGCCAATTCACAATAGAGAGAATCTAGAAAGCTTAAATGCTTAAAGGATAAATTAAAGACATGGGAAAACTTACTCATTTAGATTGGCTCCAATTATAGTGTTTCTACTTTAATAATAAAAGTCAGTTAAGATTAGTCATATCCGGCATCTCTATTTCTTGATTAATAACAAGTGAAGATAACTAAAATATGCTGTGGCATTCTTAATTGTAAAATATTGTCAATATATGCTCATTGTCATTAATGAGTTATAAAATAATACAATCTTAAAACTAATATACATGCTGCTAGATACAAATAAGGTATCATATATAATTTATCTCTAACAAAAAAGGAGCAGAAAAGTTCTCTACACAATTTATGCCATTCACTTAGAAATGATATACTACATTCTAAAATAGTAAAATATCAACAAAAAAGAATATATATTTCAGGTTTATTGTAGGATCTGGAGAACAAATTAAAATGTATCTTACCTGTTTTCAGCAAAAAAAAAAAAAAAAAAAAGGCAAACCAAAAAAGCCTTTTGGCATACATTCCCTTACTCAAAGAATGAACACTGTTTTTTGTGAAAACATAGCAAGCATTTTCTATACCAAGGAATGGACTGGCATTCTTCTTTGCTATTATCTTATCATCAGAATGCAAAATTATTTTTACAACTTATTTTGAGCTTATCACAAGTTAATTTGGCACATCCGTCTTTTTATTTCTCTGGCATTTTCTGGAGATGAGTGTTTAAATTTGGTCTTCCAGATTTTGTTTTAATTTAATATATAAAAAGCTAAGCAGAATACATATTTATATTTTGATTTATGCTTGCAGACATGAATTTTAATTAACTTGCCAACAGCTGATAATAAGATTATTAGCATGTACAAAGTGTGCAGTTAATAGAAGTAGAATTAGAGGCAATTAGTGGAATTAGGTGTTTTCTCTACTGAGAAACAGTATCCTAAATACTCATTGTTTATGCCAGCCCAGTCACTGCAAATATCACTAATAGCATCATTAAATCTATGTAACACTACATTATAAGCACTAAATAGACTTACTGATTTGGTATCAGATTGGCACAGATGAGCTTATTAATATTTTTCATGACTTTTGTATACACTTGGTAAAGTTGGTTTCACAACAACATTTAGCTTTATATATTTTCAAAAGATAAAAACATGCTTAACTCTGCCATAGGTACAGAGCCTCTATGTCACAGTCTTAAAATCACTCAATAACTTTTAAGGTTTTTCATTTTTATTTAATTATGTTATGCAGTTATATTTTATTAATAAAGCTCTTGAAACTGTCATGAAATAAAAGCACTGTGCCTTAATGACTGCGAAAATGGAATACAAGAACATTTAGCGGTAATTTTTTATTTTTTTTCTTAAGAGTCCATTACTTTACTTTTCATACTTCATATTATCCAATGGGGTGGACATGAATATAGTTTTGAGGGTAGAGGCAGAAGGACTTCTGGTCTTTCTTGTGGTTTATTTATTTTTATGGAAGAGACATTGTTATCTATTTAACATGTAAAGTGAGGTATTGTGAGCCACATACTTCCTTCAGTTCTGTTTGCAACCTGTTCTTTGTTCTCTTCCCTTACTTTTATTCATCCGTCTTCATTCTTCCTTCATCATATCCCATGTTATATTTTTAATACTTTAGCAAAGCTATCTATAAAACTCCTAAGAAAAGTGGTAGCTTCTCTACTTCAAAAAATATATTTATTCTAAAAGCTTTTAGGACTGAGATACTCAAATTTTATGGTCTCAGGACTGTTTTGTGCTCTTAAAATATATAGGGTCCAAAAGAGTTTTGGTTGTTGATTATATACATTGATATTCACCATATAAGAAGTTAAGAGTGAGAATCTTAAACAGTTTTTTGTAATACATTTAAAACTTGAAATAATGAACCATTATTTGCTAGATAAATAAGATATTTTATGAAAAAAATGACTATGGTCTTTAAAATAGTAAAAAGATTAGCATAAATTTGTATGTCCAAACTTTTAAAATATAAGCATCATTTTATATTGGTCAAAACTTTTTAAATATCTCCCTTAATAGAAGATAGATTTTCATGTCTGCTTCTGCATTTAGTCTGTTGCAATATCAAATGGGATGTAGTTGCTGGAAAACTCCACTGTATATGCATGAGAGCATGTAAGTTAAAAAAAAAAAAAGCTAATACCATCTTAACATTTTTATGAATATAGTTTGATTTCACGTACTTTCCTGAAAGGGTCTTTGGGACCTCAGAGTCCTAAGACTGCCTTTTAGAAACCACAAGTTTTGATAAACATGTTTTATAAATCAGAATGATTTAGCTAATTGTGCTGATAAGATTAAAACATTTATTACTATCTCCATATATTTATACATCTAAATTGGATTTTTCACTTATATCAATTTAAATAACTAATATAAATTCATTGTATAGAAAGCATTTAGCTACCTAGGCTGTAGGAATACAGACTCCAAAAGGCCCTTTTCAATGCCTTGTAAGCACATGCTTCAGCAATGAATCACAGATTTCCATATAATCAGTAGGAAAAATCATCATTAAAATTAAAAGTCTTCTAAAATAGCACACACACACGCACATGCACAATCTTAGTGAGTTACAGGGATATAACCCAATGACATATTTACTTTTCAGACATTTGTATTCTAAGGCTAAAATGAATCAAATGAACCGATATAAATTTGAGGTACCCTCAACCAAATCTGAGCACAGTTATAATTAAATAATCACCAGACATGATTAGCAAATTGAAAGGCAGTATAAGTACTTAAGCCTCTGTAAAAAATTAAAGGAGCTGCAAATTTCTCCTAACACACAGACATTTTCAATATTGTCTTTTACCACTTCTCTCCCATCCGCATTTTAGAAGCCTACCTTAATATTTCCCAAGCCTAGCAGGCACCCTCAGTAGCTCTAATTTTCCAGAAACTCCAAGTCTCAGATCACATATGTTCTTGTTTGTTTTAGTTTGCTTACTTCTTTTTTCACCTTCCCATTATTTTTTTAATTACTCTACTTACAGCATTTCTGCATTCTTCATATGACTCACTGTAGACCTCTTGGCTTCAACATTTGCTTTTCCTCCTGTTACCAACAATGGGGACAGAAAATGCCCAGGCACTGAGCAGCAGAGACAGACTCTGTAGTGAGTAGGGTGGCTAGGTGGAAAGGCTATAAATGCATGTGATTTTTATTCTCAATAAAACCAAAGTAATGAATTCCAAAATATAGCATGTTATTTCAACTTGCTTCCATCCATGGAATAAAATACATGATTGTGGATTCAACTCTTTATAGTAATACATATATTTATTCTAGGTTCGTAGCCATTCTGAAAGACTAAACAATGCGTAAATAATAATGCAGGCACTTGATACAGTAACTGAGTCCCTCACCAAACCCCAGGATGCTGAATCCATGAAGGAGTGGGGAGTGGAGGAGGGTTACACTGGTACTACCAAGACTTGAGATGGCATCCCTATTTTATCTTCTTGGGGGAAGTTCATTTTTTTTCTCATACTTCCATCATAAAGTTACTCTTCTCCAGCCAAAAGAAACATGATGGGCATTTCTCACTTCTAGGTATTAACAAAAGGAGAAACATAGAGAATGCAGAGAAAGGGGACCCTCTGTTTTGAGAGGAAGATAGCCCAGCAGATCAATTTGTAGCCCAGCAGATCTTTTTCCAGATTAATAAGCAAAGTTGTCAAGCAGCATTAAACAAACTTTAAATAAATGTATAAGTGAAGATCAGAACTTTCAGATAATACAGTAAAACTCTACCATTATTCTATAAATGATGTATATATATATTCAATTACATAAAATAATAATGTTATTGCTGAGCAGAGTAAGGAACCAATTTTATTTGTGTTTTATTCAAATTCACAATATCAAGCAACACATTTATGAAAGCTCCTTAAAGGTAAACATCATAAACTAATTAAAGAAAATATGGGGGGTTTATATATAAAAGCTTAGAGAAGTAATTTTTTAAAAGGCCACAAAAGTTATGAACCTTAAGATTAATAATGTTTTCTATCCAATGGACGTCAATTGATGTTAAAGAGGCAAATGTGACAAGAGGAAGATATTTATCACATCTAATTTATCACACCACTCGGCCGGCCCTGAATCATTATCTTTCTCTTCATATAAAATATATAGATACAGGGCCGGCCGAGTGGTGCGTTGGTTAAGAGCTGGCTTGGGTCCCCAGGGACCCCTATTCGGATCCCACATATGAGGGCCAGTGACACTGCCCTCTACAGCTAAGATGGTGAACAACAGCTCCACCTGGAGCTGGGCTGCTGTGAGTCCCCAGGGACAGCATAGCTGCAGCCCCTGCTGCAGTGGGCTGCCATAGGCTACAGTGAGTGGCTGGCAGCCAGCGTGAGCTGCCAATAGCCGCTGTGAGCGGCCTTCCAGAGGCCGGCGACCAATCTGCCTCATCCTGGAGGAGCACAATGATAATACCAACATGGGCCAGTGAAGCAACATCCTCGGCAACTAGACTGAAGAACAAAAGGACTGCAACTTCTCTGTTCCCCTCTGCTCCCCCAATTCCCCAATTAAAAAAAAAAATCTAAAAAAAAAAAAAAATGGCCAAAGGATGAATATCTAAAAAATACTAAAAACATCTAAATTACATAAAATTAATTATGAATCGATACTTTAACATACTAGAAATTAGAAAAAGGAAGATAAAATACAATTGTAAGATGCTAGTTTTCATCTACTTTGAATGGTAGAAATATGTATCACTTCAAGTAAATTGCAAGGACATGGGGAGATGAATTGTAGACTTTACCAAGAGTAGGTAAAATGATCAGCCATTTGTAGACTTCAGTAAAGCAATATTTATTAAATTATGCATGCTTAAGCCTGATATGCTCAATATAGTTTTTTGGAATAAATTATAACATCCACTCTCTTCTGTATGTCACAGAAGACGGAGTAAGGGACTATGTTTTCCAAAATGTATTGCTATTTTATGTCTTGTTTATATTCCTCCAACACAAAGCAGTCATGTAATTCAGAAGGTAGAATGGTGCTGTTGTGACAGCAACAGACAATAGTATGGAACTCAGCAGATGAGAAGTTTTTCTAACAGCCTTGAGATGTCTTTCTGTGAGTCACCTGGACACTGGAGGTGTTTTTTGTTGTTGTGCTTTTTTTTTAGCTCCTCCCATTCCTGATGCCATGGAGGCTGGAGGGAATTTGAGAGCTAACAGAAGCCTTTCCTGATATCATTCATCAAGCCCTTCCAAGGGTTTGTTAATGTATTTCTCTGTACCATCCTCTAAATCCCTAGAATGCTATCTCACCCCATGACTGACTGATATACAAATTAATCGCACTTGTGGGTAAATGATTCCACATAAAGAAAAAAAATCACCCTGTATAAAGGCATATTACATCACCATTCTTTATAACAATGAGTAGTCATGGTTTTCAAAACTGAGCATTACATGGTGAATGCATAAGTAAAATATGGTGAGTGGAATACTTTTAAGCAGTAAGAAGCAACAACTTAGAAACATATAAAGAAGCGCAGATGTATCTTAAAACATTCGTGTTTAGAATGAAAGAGGAGTAAAATAATACAATTTCTATGCAAATATCAAGTCCGTAAGTTAAAGCACGTGCACTCAACACTACTCCATATTTGATAAGGTTTCCTGTGTATTTCAAAGCATTTTAAATAAGGAAAAAGTAAGTACATATGGGGATGGAGGAGTACAGGGAAACAGACCAGAAGAAAAGGGGAAATAAAATAAAATACAATAAATTGTAATGGAATAATATAAAACAAAGTAAGATAAAATACAAAAGGGACAGCTTTGAATGGACATATGAATACAATGAGCTATGAACAGAGTACAAAGGAGTATAAACTCTCTACACCTAAAGATCAGAAGGGAAACAATAAATACAACACAAAAATGTTTTAATCAATGTTTGTCTTACTTAAGTTCACACTGGTGTTTTCATATTGATTTTTAATTCTACTTTTTTTGTACTAAAATTTCGATTTTGAAACTGTTCCCTTAGTTCATGTGCATCTCTCTTATGCATATTCTCCTCAGACTTTTCATTTGTACCTGCATCCATATTCTGCAATTACCCATGTATTGTAAAACAACAATTAAATTATTTCAAAATGCAAATACTTTGGAAATGTTGCACATAACTTCTGCTCTTTTAGCAAACTTTTTACAAATGTTGTTTATTGAATTCAGATTTTAAATGAATTAACATTTAAATATACTAAAGGTGTTAACATTTAAAGATAATAGAAGCAGCAAAATATATAGCAGTAATATTATTTTTTAAATACTAGATTTGCCCTCCTCTTCTCCCCTAACCTACACAAAATATATAGCACAGTAAGTGACACAGGTATGCCTTCAAGAAATGTTAGTTGTCCTTCCTCCCACATGCCAAGATCATTTCTATGGCCAACAGCTGAGTATTCTTAATTCTTCCACACTATCAGTTTTGTTTGAGAGGTAATGTGTACAGCTCTGAGGCACATGTCATGATTTGCCTGAGCCAGTCATGGTCACCCTAGGCCTCCACTAGAGATTGGTCAGGGATGGGCAATGATGTAAATAAGTCTGCCTCATAAATTCTGAAAAGATTTTCCTCCCTAATGTAGGTAAGAGTGCCATGAGGAGTACACCCTGTTATTCCTCCTCACCCTTCCCCAAACTTTGGACATAGTCAATGAATATGTGATTTCTCGACCTGTAATAGTCATCTTGCACCTGTCAAACAATAAGCCAAAAGACAAAACTAAAATGTTTCACGGTGAAATGCCCTAACATGGTGAAATGGAGAAATAGAGATATAGAGATAAGACTTTGTAATAGTTTGCCTTTTTTGCTGTATTCAATTATGTGTCTAGGGCTGGCTGAGTGGCTCAGTTGGTTAAGAGCGCGCTCAAAAGTGCAAGCTTTGCTCTGAGCAACAGCAGTTCGATGCCTGGCCCAAGCTGAGCTGCCGATAAGTTGCCAACAGGTGGCAGGATGACTCAGCTAAAAAGACAAACAAACAAAAAACCAAAAAAAAAACCCTATGATCAATTATGTGTCTATACAATCTCTAATGTATTGGCTAAATATTAGAATTAAATTGGATATATATTAAATATAAGAACATATAAATGTTTAGAGAAAATAACTGTAGCAAATTTTATGATTAATAAAAACAAAAGGAGTCAATTACTATATTAATTTTTTATATTAATAGAATCCATCTTAAGGGGCAATTCATTTTATAAAGCTTTATAGTTAAGAGCAATGGTTCATAGTTTCAAAATAAAATTTAAAAATCATGTTAAGTATAATAGGCTAAATCTAGGAAACCTATTAAATGTAATAATTTAGAAAATTGTTACTTGAATTATTAAATTTTCACTAATTATACAATTGGTTTATTATGTAGTTGGGTAAAAAAATTCCTTTAGGCCATAAGTCATCAATTAAAAGTTCTTAAATTTGTAACTAGGTTCTAATCAAATAATTTAGTTTTGGAAAACAAGGACATGATTAAAAACTTTCAGGCATTTTTCTTTACTCCTGTTATGTAATAATATAATTTCATAATTAGTAATACAATACTTGTAACTGTGTCAAGACTTTAAGTTTAGAAAATATTGCTTTTTTATGCTAACAATTCTTATTTTCTTCATTTTTAAATACCTACTATTACTGTGGTGCCTCTTCTATTGCCCTTCTCTAATTTACCTTTTAAGCTACCCCCTGTTTTCTTTATAAAATATTAGGCTGATGTCACTTTTCTTCTTAAAATACCCCTCATTGCCTCTAGGTACACTTCAATGTAATTCAAAGTCATACATGCTTTGGCCACCACTTCTCCAATCTTCTTTGCATCTAGATAAGTACTCTACCCTCTGGCCACACTGAATAATGATGCCTCTTGGAATGCCTGTGCTGGAAATGATTCCTTGTTCCACATTTTTGCTACACTTGGCAGTCAGCGCTTCTTTGTTTTTGTCAATCCACCAGGTATGAAATAATATCTCATCGTAAGGGAAGCCAGTTCACAACTTTGTCCATTTTTTATAGATTTGCCCTTCATAGACTTTCATTACATTTTTTAGATCCAGATTATCTGTCATTTTATGTGTTGCAAATACCTTCTCTCAGAAAATGAGTATTTCTCCCTTGTCTTTCTATAGCATTATTTGTTAAACCAAGTTTCTTAAATTCACTGTAATTGAATTTTTCAACGTTATCTATTAATGTTAACATTTTAAGATTTATTCATTGACAAATGATCCTTATACTGAAATGTTAAAATATAAAGTTTGTGTTGTCCTCCCAAAAGTTGTAGGGTTTGTTTTTTTGTGGGTTCTTTTGTTTTATTTTGTTTTTAGGGTTTTTTGTGTGTGTTTCTTTTTTTTGTTTTTCACGTTTAGGTCTGTATTTCAACCAGATTTTTTTTTTTAGCATGAAGAACCAATTTTACCAGTATAAATTTTTTGAGAAGTCCATCATTCCCTGTGCTCAGTAATAGAATCTCTCTTGTATTCCAAGTATGCACACTGGTGACTATATCTGGGCTCTCAACTCTGTTCCACTGGTCACTTTTTAATTCTTTGAGCCAATACCACACTATCTTAATTGTTATAGCTTTAAAAGTCATTTGATAGCTGATAGACAAATCTTCACATATTAATTTTCTTTATCAGCAGTGTCTTGCTTATTTTTCATCATTTGTACTTCCTAATTTTTTTTTATTTAATTTTACCCATCCCCTTCTACTTCTTATACACTTTCTATTAATCTTATCAAGTTCCTTAAAAAACTTTAGGGTGGTTTTGATTACAAGAAAATTTAAAATTTTTCTCCACAAAGCACTGTATACACATTGTGTGAATTTTTCCCCCACTGGTTGCCTTTTTATTTCTATTGCTCTTAAACTTTGATTTTTAAAATTATATTTTTGAACTTTTCTCTTGTTCAGAAATTATAAATTCTATTGTATTTTTAATATCAGTGTATATGACTCATTGATAATATTTAGAAACACAACAGATTTTTATATATTTATTTTATATCTTCTTAAGTTATTGAACTCATAAGTGAGTCAGGAGGTTTTTTGTTGTTGTTGTTTTTTAAGGTTATTTGGCAATTTCCCTATAGACAATCAAGTCATGAAAATGGGAACTGAGGAACTGCTTTATTTCTTACTTTCCAATCTGTATGCATTTTATTTCCTTTTCTTGCCTTATTGCATCTATCAAAACTACAAGTACTACGTGAATAATAGTGGCAAGAGTAGATGTACTTACCATCTTCCTGATCTTGGTGGAAATAATTTATTTAGCAGATATTTGGTCCTGTCCAAAACATCCATGGAGACATTTGGTCCATGCTGAAAGGTCCTTGGTATTTGGTCCTGCTTGAAATGTCCATGGAGACATTTAGACCATGCCAACTCACCTACCTCACCACATGTGCCATTACCAGTTAAGCTACCACAGCAAAAAAAAAAAAAAAAAAAAGGGAGCGGTGGTTATTATTGGCATTAAGCAGCCACAACACAATCATTGGACCAATAAAATATAAAGTATTTTTATGTATTAATTGTGTAAATCAAAAGTAGAAATACACTTTATGGGCTACTTGAAACCAGAAACGTTTTTCTAAGCATGGATGTTTTGGACAGGACCAAACATCAAGGATCATTTGGTATGGATCATAGGTGTCCATGGGCGTTTTAGACAAAATCAAATGTCCACAAAGAAATAATTCGGTCTTTTGGTCATTGAATATAATGTTAACTCTAGGATTTTTTTGTAAATGTTCTTTATCAAGTTGAAGTTTTCTTCTATTCTATTTTTCTGAGAGTTGTTATCATGAATGAATGCTGATTTTATCAAATGAGTTTTCTGCATTAATTATGATCATATGATTTTTACCTCTTTAACCTGTTAATATGGTGGATTTTATTGGTTGCCTTTTTAAATATTAAACCAGATTTGCATGCCCAGAATAAACTTTACTGGTCATTTGTATAAGTCTTCTTATATATTGCTAAATCCTATATAATAATATTTTATAAGAAGTTTTACATCTATATGCATGACAGGTACTAACCTATAGGGCTCTTTCTTCTTTCTTTTTCTTTCTTTCTTTCTTTCTTTCTTTCTTTCTTTCTTTCTTTCTTTCTTTCTTTCTTTCTTCCTTTCTTTCTTCCTTTCTTTGTCTGGTTTTAGTAACTTTAAAAAATTAATTGGAAAGTATCTTTTATTCTTCTATTTCATAAAATCATTATGTAGAATTTGTGATAATTCCTCTTTATACAGTTGATTAAAGTCTCCATTGAAACAATCTGGCTCTGAAAATTCCTGTTTTGAAAAATTTTAATTATAAATATGCTTAATTTTTATTACTGAAATGACTATAATGATATCCTCTGTTTCATTCCTGCTATTGATAATTTGTATCTTTTCTCTTTCCTTATTTGTCAGTCTTACCAGAGATTTGTCAGCTTTATTGATCTTTCCAAAGAACGAGCTCTTTGTTTCATTGATTTTTATCTAATGTTTTTCTTTAGAATTGATTTCTGTTTTGTATTATTTATCCCGTTCTGTTTGCTTTGCTTTTTTGTTTTGTTTTGTTTTGTTTTGTTTTGAGGTTCTTGAGGTATGAGCTGATATTATTGATTTGAGAAATTCCCTTTTTTCTAATACATGCATTTAGAACTATAAATGTACCTGTCAACTGCTATAGCTGTGATCCATACAGTTTTATATGCTGTATTTTATTTTCATTTATTTTGTAATTTCCTTTGGGACTTCCTTCTTTGACCCATGGATTATTTAGAATTCTGTTATTTAGTTTCCAAATTTTAGGAAGTTTTCTTCTTTTCTTAACGTTATTGATTTATAGACTGATTTTATTATGGTTAGGGGACACACTATATATGATTCAACTCTTTTAAATGTGTGTTATTGTCTGTTTTAAGTTTGTTTTATGGCCCAGAATGTGATCTACCATTTTAGATGTTCCTTGAACATTTGAAAAACATAATGTATGTTCTGCTGTTTGTTGGGTGGAGTGTTCTATTTTATCCTGTTAGTTGACAGTGATGTGGAGTTATCTGATATCACTGCTAATTTTCTATTTGTTTATCAATTTTTGAGAGAAGAGTCTTGATATCCACAATTGTGAACTTATCTATTTCTTCTTTTAGTTCTGTTACCTTTTAGTTTATACATTTTGCAGCTGTGTTGTTTTGTTCATCTCTTTTTAGGAGTGCCATGTCTTCTTGGTAGGTTGGCTATTTTAACATTATACAATACCTCTCTCTGTCTCATAACTGTCTTGGCATTAAAGTCTACTTTTTTTGGTATCGATGTAGCCATGGCCTCCTTTTGTTTGGTGAATATTTGTATGATATAATTTTTCTATGCTTTCACTTTATAGAATATAAATTATCTATATTTTATAATTGAAGTTAGTGTCTTGTAGAGAGCATATAGTTAGTCAGTTAGAAAATATTATGCCAATTCCTGTTTATTAATTAATGTAGCCGTACTATTTATATTTACTGTAATTATTGAGATATTAAGGATTAAGTTGTCATTTTATTATTTTTTCTAGTTTTTGTTGCTCTGATTTCTTTTTTTTCTACTTTTACATTTTACAAACTTGAACATTTTTTTAGAATTCCATTTCAATTTATATGTTTTTTTATGTATCTCTTTTAAGTATAGTTTTAGTAGTTGTTCTGAGTATTTCATTATATCTGCAAAACATCACAGTCTACTAATATCATCATTTTATCATTTTGAGTGGAGTATAGAACATTTACATCTTTCTTTACTCATTTACCATACCCCATTTATAATATAATTATCAAATATTTCCTTTCTATATAGAGCCACGTCATACACTATACTTACTATAATTTTTGCTTTAACTATCAAACACAAATTAGAAAATCAAGAGAAGAAAGCAAGCCTATTGTATTTATACATATTTTTGTGTACTTTGTTCTTTTTTTCCTTCCTGGTGTTCTAAGGTTCCTTTCTTATCTTTTCCTGTTTTGAGAACTTCCTTTAGGCATGCTTGTAGCATCCGATCTGTTAGCAGTAAACTACCTTTGCTTTCTTTCACTTGAGAATGTTTTATATTAAAAAATCTTTAAGAGCAAGTAATCAGTGTTAGGTACCTTTGATACCACTCCATAGTCACAGAATTTTAGAAGTAGCTGCAATGTAAATCTGAAGAATAGTTTTCTCACTGACACAAAGCCCAATCTTAGTTATCAAACAGGCACTAAACAGCAAAAGAGAAGCAGAAGGCTAAGGAGCATAAATTTAAAGTATATCTATATATATAATTTTGGGGGGAAAATGGAGCCCTTGAAAATAACATTCTGAATCCTCTAGGAAAATCAATACTAGTTCCACTGAAAATAACTTTTTTCTACTTCAGACATGTACATTAATTATTGTCAAGGTTGAACATAGAAAAAATATCAACTTATATTTTCCATTTTATCAAAATCATGTTTTTCTCAATATTTAGTTTTGTATTCCTTAGCAAACAGTGCTTTTCTTGAAATGGAAGGGAGTAAATAGATAATCTTGAAAAGGTTTCTAAAGTCTCAGTTAATCTTAAAATATGTAAAAACAGTGCAAATGTATTAATATTGGACAACTTACACTTATGACTGTCTATTAATATTAGCTATGGGGAATTCAATAACTTCTATTCAATCCTTTATTATAATAATTATATGTTTTCTTTCATTAGACTTACTAAACTTTGAGATCACTCTTTAGGAAGTGCAGGGCAATAAACTTTTACTTTTAGTGCTTGAGTTTTTCTTTCTATTTACTAGCTTTTACATTTATTCTTTTCCATTTTTATTGTTTTATTGTATTATTATCCACAGTTATTTCTTGACCATATATGATAGTCCTAGCAACTGCATTGTTTAATCCTCACAACATTATGAAACAGATAGTACTATGTTCTCTATTGTATAATGAAGTACCCTAAGGCACAATGTTTCAAATAATGTGCCCAGAATTATAGAGCTCCAAGTGGCAGCAACTGACTTGTAAATCACATCTGAATCATTTTGAAAACTTTTCTCTTTACAGGTGTACCCTATTGTCTCTCATATACACAAATAAAAATTAAACAAACAATGAACTCAACATACCATCACAATATATCATTTATAATGCTGATATTTATCAGTTCTCTACATAATTATGTTCCTATCTTTTTTCCTTACTGTATACTTAAATTGAATTAGATATAATATACATGTTTAATATTTTATTTTATATTTTTGCTTTATTTCTTCACAAGTGTATATAGAACATCTTTGTATAAATGATAGTAGTAACAACAACTGCGTGTTAATTTATAAATTGATTTACAATTTTTAGGATTATACAGACTTTACTTTTGCCCTTCCTTACATTCCCAAACAATTTTATTGCTATAAAACTGTTTCCTGTATGCTTTTATTAACCTTTTTGCCTCTATGATTAAATTAGCATTTTTCCAGTTGTTTCATGACTCCAATAATTTAGGTAAAAATTGAAAGTAAAGAATGACACCAAAACTAAAACAAAGTGCCCATGGTAGCACAAAACACAATAGTTAAGAGCATAGGACAGTGCTTTGACTATAGCAGATATTCAATAAATATTTAGTGCTAAGTGGATAAATGTTGATTATTGATATACTATATATATATATATGTATATGTATATATATTACTTTACATAAATAAATTTATATATATGTGTATATTTATACTTAAATATATATAACTATATATATGTGTGTGTGCGTATATATAGTTATAAAATAACCCTTTAAGAAGTTTTTGATAAATTAATGTTTAAGAACAATAAAATACTAAACATGGTACTTTGGATGTAATAAATGTTTGGTTGTTGACTTAAATCCCAAATTGATTAACTAACGAAGGAAAAGAAAAATACATGGTGTGCATTTTGTCATTTTTACCTAAGGCCAGGAGGTTATATCCTCATGTAAGTATTCCATAGAAAATACTGTTATACTCTGACTGGCTTGTTCATTCACAATGCCTTAGTATATAGTAACTTGAAGCAAACATGGAAGTGTAGCATGGATGGAGATGGTTTGCATAAAATGCTAGCCATGGTGTATGTACATATAAACTTGACAATCCTAATGGTATAGATATAAAAAAGGAATTAAAAGAGTGAAGTGGCATCAGTCTTATTATGTGCAGAATTGTAATTTTAACATGGCTTCCCAAATTGCTATGTTTAAGTGTAACTTGTACTTTGGCCAACAATGTTTTGTTTCTCCCTCTTTAACAGAGTATGTAGTAGCATTTTTAGTTTGTGAGTGAGTATTCAAGTTGTTCTTTTTATTCCCTAGAGCATTCCACACAATGTTCTCTCTTATCATTGTGTCACTATAGACTTTAAGGTAAAATTTTTTATTAGTATATCCATCAATCAAGTGTTCTGAGTCTTTTATTAAGGATATGTATAAAAAGTAACTTAGATCTTTTGTTTTAGTTTGAAACAGATATTGCACTTCAAAGTGATTCCCCTGCTTTACTTAGCTACTGTATATCTGGATGTTATATTTTTATGGATTTTGTTGTTGTTATTACTTTAGCAAAACAAAGCAATTATTTATATAGCATCTACTTTAATGTTTGCTGTAAGAATGAATTTGATTGTTAAAATATAATAGCAAAGTATTTCACTGTAGAAAATATGATTATTTCTCTCTTCAAACAATGCAGTGGGTTGTTGAATTATATATTTTTAAAAAACAAAGAAATTGAGAAAGAGGACTAATTAATATCTACCATATATGTCTATTTTATTTTTCATCTTACCAGAGAGGTACGAATCCTGATTTTATACAGAAATGAACTGGTTGCCTTTAAAAATAAAAGTGCTTTTGCTTTACCCCTGTAAGAATCTGAGGGTAGGGTCCAGACATCAGCATTATTACTTTTCAAAAAATGTATTTAAGATATTTTTTAAATTTATTTTTCAGTTATAGTTGACATAAAATTATATTAATTTTAGGTGTACAATATAGTAATTAGACATTTATATACCTTATGCAGGCATCCTTATTTTTATTTTTATTTTTTTATTAAAGTTTATTGGGCTGACAATTGTTAGTAAAGTTACATAGGTTTCAGGCGTAAAATTCTGTAACACATCATCTATATATCAAATTGTGTGTTCACCACCCAGAGTCAGTTCTCTCCTTCCATCAACATATATTTGATTCCTTTTATCCTCATCTACCACCCCCCTTTCCTCTGGTAACTACTAAACTATTGTCTGTGTCTATGGCTCTCCAGGTTGTCGTCACACGATAGCCTGCCTGCCCCCATGCACCTTTCCATTAAGACAGATCATTACTTCAATATTATGCCTACTCTATGTATCCCTACTTGACCCCAAAAGATGGCTAGTCAGTCAGTGACGGATAAGATTCCTCAAGGGAGGAAACCTAAGACAGGCACAGTTGCATGGGAACCATAGGAGAAATCACAGAGTTGAGGAAGAAGGGTGTAGACCCCTTGGTTCAGGTTCTAACAGTCTGCTGTGAAATGACCTATTGATGTGATAATATCTGTCCTCCATGCATTCTTATCAGTAAGTTCCGACAGAGGAAGTCTCTGTCTCTTAGGAGGTATATGACAATAACATCATGGGACCTTCGGTAATGGCAGCTTGCAGGCATGAGTGATTTGGCCCTGAGCTAAATTCTCATGCGTGAGACTCACAGACCGTGAAAGTTACATTGATTTTTTTTTTTTTTTTTTGAGGGCAGTGTCACTGGCCCTCATATGTGGGATCCGAACCGGGACCGCTGGCTTCCGAAGCCAGCATTTAACTACCACGCCACTCGGCCGGCCCTACATTGATCTTTTCTTATGTGTGAGACATAAAAGGAGCAGTCAGGCCCGATTCGGGGCTCAGTCCTTGAGGCTGGATTCCCCTGGCACCAACTGCATTTTTCTCTTATTTGTGTCTCTCTCTTTCTTAACCTTTTGCCGTCCCTTCTCCACTCCCACTGCTCTGTCGTGCTGGACGTGGCACCAGGTAAAACTAAAATATAGCTAAGGATAATGACTGCTCTGGACAGTGATTGCCTCTGTTGTGTTATATATTATAAGAAAAACTACCACTGCTCCCATTCATTGTAAAGCTTCTAGGTGTCAGCTCTTCACATATTTCATTATTTTATTTAATCATCACAATAACCGTATTAATTCATCACTTCGAATTTTAGATGGGGAAGCAAAGTCAGGGAGATGAAGTAATTTGTACAATTTATATAGCATGGAAGAGTTAATGCTGAGGTATGTATTCGGGGATATAAGCATCATTTTATTAATGCATATAATACATGGTGTTATAATGATCTGCTTCACTTCTGGAGCCCACTTATGACAAGCTCTCTTCTCCTTCTAGGAACAAAGGAAGAATTTGCTTCTGTGACCTCTTAGAACTTGTTGGGGCCATGTGACGAGCTGTGGCCAATGATCTGTGAGGGGAAATCATGTACATCTCTATAAATGTGGACACACAATCTTCCACCATGGTGCCAGAGGATGCTGCAAGTTTGCAGAAATAGGATGGAGGCATCTGTCAGACAGACCTTGAATGATCACACAAAGCACAGCCTCTGACTAATCAGCTTTGGATGTGTAGTGGAGCAATACATGGACTATATTTTGTTAAGCCACTAGATTTGTTTGTATTATACTATGGTATCACCTGATGCATCCTATTGAATACAATCATGAAACTTTGTCCCTTCTGTTGTGTAAAATTTCCCTGGGCCGCTAGACCAGAAGAAGAAGCTGACAACTCTTATCATTACAGTATGAGTTTATCAAGGTAACTTACATACCAGCTGTGTCTTGGGCAGTGGCAAGACACCATGGAAATAAGTTGTGCCCTGCAACAGGAGTTAAAGAGTTATTCAGGATAGGGCAAGATGGGTAGGGGGCATGAGCTGCCCCAATGAGGGCAAAACACCTTTCATGCTTGCCCCAGGCTGGGTAACAGCCTGTTCCAGGTACCAGCACAAACCATCAGGATGTAGGATGCAGGAGAGGGGTCAATTAGACAGTCTCTTAGAGGATTTTTGTGATATAATCTCTGTTCTGCCCAAGATCTAATTGGATCTAGCATAAAGGTTCAGTGGTGGTCACTTAATGAAATAGTGTTTCCTCTACACCTTCCAACCTGAGACCTTTGAGTATCTGATATCTATATCTATATCTATATCTATATCTATCTATATCTATCTCTCTCTCTCTCTCTCTCTCTCTCTCTCTGTGTATATATATATATATATATATATATATATATATATATATATATATATATAGTATAATAAAGGTAGATGCTCACTTGATGTTTGATATTTAATCCTCTGGTTGAATTTTAAAAAGAATAAGGGAGGGAAAATAATTTTTTTCTCTGCCCTTCTAACCTCTTAGCTGAGACTCTTGTAATAATAGATTAACAAGAGAAAAGAAACCAAATTTTGTTAACATGTAGACCTAATGTATACATGGGAGTTACTCAGAGTAAAATAAGAAATTCAAATAGATGACTTTAGAATTCAAGACTCAATACCATCTTAATAGGGGAAGGGGGGAATGTAGGTATCTTAGGGGAGAGTAAATTATTTTGGGGAAAAATGAATGGACATTTATAAGAATAGATGGGAGGTGTGGTAGTTTTTGACAGTTTGTCTGGGCATGGTGTTGACTTTTAGTGTCCTCATCAGTCTTTCTTATTGATTAAATTTGCAAGAAGAGTATTTATGATAATTGAATTACTTTTGGATGATTTGTCTTTAGGCAGACAAGGGGAGTTCAGAGAAAGCCTCTCTCTTTTTATTTGCTGTTTCTCCAGTGCCTACATCTCAAAATAATCAATAGAACAAAAGTGGCATATTTTGGGACGACATGCTCTGCTATCCTTCAGCAGCAAATAATTTTCTAGTTGTGCTTTGTATATGCTTGATAGATAACCAATGAAAGCTAGAATTTACTTGCAGAATTATGGATTGGAGTTATTTTTCTCCAGAGAATATTTATACATTGTGTGGCATATTAATCCAAATTAGAATGACTGCTCAGGTTCTTGACAATAAGTAACTAGCAGATATTCTTCATCCTGGATCATCCATCCATCCATCCATCCATCCATCCATCCATCCATCCATCCATCCATCCATTTATTAACTAACTATATTTAAACCTCTATAATAAGTCTGCAATAAAAGGACAGCTTCATCACACATCAAAAGAAGGATCAAGTTGGGGCCAGCTGAGTGGCTCAGTTGGTGAAGAGCTCGCTCAAGAGTGCAAGCTGAGCTCTGAGTAACAGCATTTTGATGCCCAGCCCGAGCTGAGCTGCCACTGAGCTGCCAACAGGTGGCAGGATGGCTCAGATTTAAAAAAAAAAAAAAAGAAACAGAAGGATCAAGGTGCCACCACTATTGTGGAGCTCCAAATTCATCAAGGTCAGTCATTGGAGGAGATGAAAAATGTGTAAATCATTCATTGGATAATGAATAATGTCATTGGAGAAGCTTGATCATGATTATGGCAAACCTATTCTTGCTCTGCCTTCTAACAACAGGCTGGTCTCCAAGAAAGTATTGGAAAGGAATCTTCAAATGTCAATAAGGCACAGTCCTCCAAATTGTAGGATCAAAAACTGAGAAGACTTCTATGGTTCTAGGAATTGGTTGGAGGCACTAGACTGGGTTCCCAATACCACTGCTTACTCTTGGGAACTTATAATCAATGAAACAAGAAAAACAATGAAAACAACACTGAAGTGCTTAGAAACTGTGTGAAATAATTCTGCTGTACTTCCTCCTCTTAAAAAAGAAAAAGCCAAGAAAAACAGAAGAATCTCAGAATGAAAAATTGTCTTTGCAATACAGTTAAGTTCACTGTAGAAAATGACAATATAATTTATTAAATTGCTATTTTGTGTTTTCAAATTGTTTTATTTTGCTCCTACCTTATTATGAGAAGATAACAAATTATGCCATTTCCTTTGATTTGAGACACACTTACACCATTTTAAAAATGAATCTTCCTGAAGATTCCTGAAGTTCCCTTTTTAGTATTTGTTTTTTTCTAATTCTTCAATAGGAAGATTAAGCATAACTTTTTTCACAACGGAAAGAGAGGTAAATGAGTAGTTGGGGCCACAAAGACAGCTGTGACTATACTTGGGGAAGAAGATATTCATTCTCTGGTCTGGAAAGGTAGGGTAGGGACTCATTGGTCCCAAAATTAGCTGTGTCCCACTACTTTGAAGGTCCTCAGTGACATGTAGACAATAATGACTATATGGAAAAGGAACCCTGAATGTGGCAGAGATCTACATTACCAGACCGCTGTAGAACTGACTGACTGTGTTTCAGAAATCTTGGTGGCATGAACAATGAATGTATCAGTATAATCACTGTAGATAGAATTCTAGAGAGATCTGCATAAAGCCTTAAATTGGGGAAAGCTTCTGAGTACATTTTCATGATCTAGAAATGGAGATGCAGTTATCAAGATTGAATTTCTTCTAACCTAATAGATTTCTTTTGATATAAAATATTTGAATCTGTTCATCTAGAAATTTGTTGAATAATAGCGGATATTTTGGCTAAGCTCATGTCATTTATAACCTTTGTAGGTATTACAAGCAGGCTTGGGAGAGAATGGGAAGTGAAATATTTATACAACTCTATAAATTATCATTTGATAAAATATTACCCACTCTATTTCTCAGAAGTGGAACACCATCAAGGCATTTGTTTCTCCTAGTTCATTAGATGCTAAGATTTTCTATAGCACTTTTTTATGTGTCTGATAGATATTTTAAATACACCTTACAACTTATTGCATTTGTCCCTAATCATTCATAACACAGACACATACACATAGACACACACAAACACACAACAGACATTCATGGTATCCCCCATAGTCTCCCCTAGTGAATTCTAAGCATATCTACTTTCCTGTGGAAGCATGCCTACACCTAGCTGTATAAGACATATATATGAAAGGTTAATTTCTGCCCAATTCACTCTCATGGTGCACCCTCTTTGAAAGCACATGTAGTACAGCCCTTGATGGTTGTCCTTATAGTCTAGTAGCTCTGAAACTATGTTCCTTCGTAAGTTTAGTGGAATGACTGGGTTTACTGGAAATATAAATAATCAGAGTTTGTACTGCTAATGAAATACCCTCAAAATGTTTCATTTACAATGATTCTTTTCACACAGTATTTAGGCATGGTACAAGTTGTCTTTTTTTTTAAAATCTCACATTGTTATAATTATTTTCATCTTCTAATTACAAGCATGATTAAAAATGATAATTACTACAGTAATAATGAGTTGCTTTAATGTACATAGCATTTCCCAGCATTGATACTATTTCAGTTATATAAAAAGGGAAATTTAAAAATATTTATTGCTTTTATATTTGTTAAATATAATAACTCTTTGCTACTTTTAAGTTTCAACTTTTTATTTTCAACCTTTGAATGTAGTACAATATGAAATACAGTAATAATTTTTAAAAATGAAAAAACATCAGAGCCAATGAGCACTAAAAAATTTTCTGGAAATATTTGCTTATAGAAAACACATATATAACCTTTCAGTTGTGGTCCTGAAATGTCAGAACACTGAATTTAAACATTTCAAAATGTTCTTTTAATTTATATTTTTTACAAAATGCTTTAAAATGCACCCATGGAGTTGGGTATAGAGTTGGCCTTTCATATCCATGGATTCTGATCCACAGACATAGATCCCAACCATGGATCTTCATTAAATATTAAAAAAAAAAAAATGTTGCAGCTGACATGTAGCATGTAGTTAGGTTTACAGTGGTTGCATCTGTACTGAACAAGTACAGACCTTTTTTGTTCTTGTCATTATTTTCTAAACAATGCAGTATAACAACTACTTACATAGAATGTACATTGTATTAGGTATTATATGTAGTACAGAGATGATTTAAAGTACATGGAAGGTTGTGCATAGGCTGTATGCAAACATTACACCATTTTAAATAAGGGACTTGAGCATTCCTGGAGTTTGGTATTCTCAGAGTCCTGGAACCAATCCGCTACAGACACCAAGGGATGACTATATGTGTTGGAGTATTTTTGTTTTATTTTTTCACGTTGAGGCTTCTGTTCATGTATATGTAAATTAATGCTCCCAAATCTAAATGGTAAGTTTCTGAATCATGATACAGAATCCAGCACTGAGTGTGTGTAAAAATGATAGGAACATTGATACCCCCTGGACTCTTCTGTATCAGAGGAGAGTCAGGCGTGGATGGTTTGTCACAGCATGGTGGCTTTCCCACAGTGGGGAAGCTTTACAGCATTTAAGAATGAGTGCCAGTTGCAGCAGTATCGCTGTGGGTGATCTTAAGAAATTTTATGGGCAGTACAGGCCTCTGCTGCAAGCCTTGCTAAAGAGGAAACAAAGAAAATAATAGAAGGGAAGTGAGCTAAGAGGGCTTTTGTAAGATGACCAGAATGGTCAGCATGTCAGGCATTTCTTCTGGAATGCTGTAGCTCTATTTTAAAATGACTCCACTTATGCCAACTTCTCATAATATATATAATATTTATGTCTACCATCTTACAATTTGTTTTAGTATATACTTTTCCTTGCCTTACTTTAAATTACTTCTTTAATTATTTGGTAAGCTTAATATATGTACAATATTTTACTAAGTGGTTGCAATAGAAAATTAAACAGAATCTGGACTTCTTTTATTTAAAATAAATTATTACTTTAAGCAATGCTCAATGATATTAAAATCTTTCCACCTTTTTGTTTTTGTGCATTTTACTTCTATGTATATTAGACTTTTACATTATAGTTATTATCCTTATAGCCAATATCTAATATATTTATGCACACATTTACCCTCTTAGGTACAGTCTTTTCTTTCTGCCTCTTGTGCTTCCTGTAGAACAATATTCTTTATGCCTGAACAACACTCTTTAGTATTTTTGCTTGTCTGAAGTCATCTTTATTTTTGTCTCCATCTATAGTAATATTTTTGCTGAATATAGAAGTCTCGGCATTTTTTTTCTGCATTTCGTGATATTTTTCATTGTTTTCTGGTTTCAATATTTCTATGAACACTCAACCATCAGTGATATTGTTGCTTCTATAATGATAATGTGTCACTTTTTACAGCTGCTGTTGAAATTTTCTCTTTGTCTTTGGTTTTGGCTTGTTTTGCTATATGTGCCAAGATGTAGATTTCCTTGCATTCATCCTGCTTGGAGTATACAGAAATTATTACATCTGTGGCTTGGTATTAGTTTTTGGTTTAGAAAAATTTGGGGACAATATTTCTTCAAATGTTTCTTTTGCCCTACTCCTTTCTTTCTTTCTAGATGTTAGTAAAAATAAGTTAAGGTAAGGGTAGGTAGAAAGGGTAAAAGGGGTCAAATATATGGTGACAGAAGGAGATTTGACATTGGGTGGTGAACCCAATGCAGTATACAGATAACACATTGTGGAATTGTACATTTGAAACCTATATAATTTTATTAACTGATGTCACCCCCATAAATGTAATAAAAATACGTTAGACTTTTTAACTTTGTTGCATATGTTACAAATATTTTTCTAATCTTTACCCTTATTTCTCTGTGTGCTTCAATATGAATACATTCTATTCATATCACTTTCTGTTTCTTTCAACCTCCAGGCTTGAGACTCTTCATAATTAAGTGAATGCCTTCATGCAAAATCTGAAGGGGTAGTGAATTCAATTCCCACCTCTACTTCTCACTGACATCCTAGAAATCTCTTGTCTCTAACTGTTTTCTTTCTAGCCCAGGGAGATCTCTGATGATTTCCCTGCCTCTTAGCAGCAGCTCATGTCAAGGCCTTTTCTTAGAACCTCAATTTCTAGCCTTTTCTCCAGATTTGACAAATGTCCGAAGGGGTAAAGTGGCTGCAAAATTTCAGCTCAACTTTCTGAGTTGTTTCTCCTTTTGGGGGGATTTTGTCTGTTTTGGTTTCTTTCCAATTCTTTTTTTTTTTTTTTTAAGCTGAGCTGGAGGTTCAACGGCAACTCAGCTCAGGCTGGCCTTGAACCGCTGTTGCTCAGAGCTCAGCTCGCACTCTTGAGCGAGCTCTTAACCAACTGAGCCATTCGGCCGGCCCTCTTTCCAATTCTTAAACCAAAATTTTTAGATGAAAATTTCAACTTTTTTACTTGATTTTGGTAGGAGTATTCTTATTCTACATCCATAACTGTAATCAGACCATCCTAAATATAATCAGCTTATTTTATTTTTAAAATAAAATACATTGGTTTTCAAAAAGAAAACTGTGGTGATAGGACATTTTATATACCTATCAAAAAGTAGTTGTTATTACTATTATAAAATAAGGTTTTTCTTATATATCTACTAAAAATAAAATTGATATTTAATAATCTAATATATTGTACCAGAACTGTACAATAAATAGCATTTTAGAAAATAGAAAATATGTTCTTAAGTGGAAATATTTTTCTTTTACAAACTCTACTTTACCTCATTAATGGATGTGAATAGATTCTTATCATCCTCATTGAAGAATTCACTGTTCTATGAAACACCCTAATTTACAAATAAACATTATTTTTATTTGAAGGTATTTATCTAAAAATTTTTGAGTTTTATGCATAACCACATACACACAGAGTAAGACACTTCTTGTCAGTATTAAGAAACTTTCATTTGCTATTGAAAATCTGAATTTGAATCAATGATACTTAATGTGAATTTTTATGTATGTTGATTACTTTTAATACCCCAGGCATTTTTTTTTCTATGCAACTCAATTTCTTTTTTTGTACCTAACTTCTCAATTTAAAAATTAATTGGCTATTTATCTAGAGTCTGCTCTGTGTGTAGCATCTATTTAAATGACAATATATTTATAGACAAGAGGGTTATTCTTTGGTACAAATTTTATTTGGTTGTAAATTTTAACCATAAAAAAGACATAAGGCTGAATCTGCAATTCCAACTCTTATCTGAAGTAATGGAATTTAAATGGTTGACTCTCTTTCACCACTTTGGATGATGGATTCTAATGGGTATAATATTTTAAACTGGCTATTCAAATAATGTGATATAATATGTCAACTTTTATGCTGTTGTCATATAAACCATCAAACTTTTTATTTTGGTATAGGCTCTAGAAGTCATTGAAGTTTCCTCCTTTGAGAAAATTACAGTGACCAGTAAAAATTAAATATTGTCACAATATTTTAACTTATAATTTAACATATATGCTAACATAAGTTCTATAAACTCATGTTATATAGATCCACATATACTTATATAACTTAATATAGTTACAGAAAATAATACAATAAAACTAATAGCTGTATCATATTCATATTTGTACCCCTGAGCCTATATTATTTTGATCATTCATTACTAAGTGTTTCTTGAGTGAGTGAATAAATACATTAATGTATCTATTTATTGAGATTATACATGTAGAATTTAGATTTTTCTGTTTTGTCTTAAAACACACATTTTACTTAACTGTATCATAAGGAAATTCCAAAAATAATGAGTTTATTATATAAACTTCTGTGTGCTACATAATACAGCCTTTGACTGTAAAGCTGTGTCATTAGGTATTGATCAGAGTAATGATAACAGCTAAAAATTAGGAATTAAATTGCCCCAGACTTTAAAAAAAATCATGTTAGAGTGGTGGGCCAAACAGAAGGATGTTGTTCTAAGGAGAATAGCTCCAAATAGATGTCAGCATGAATTAAGAAAATAAGCAAAATAGAAGAAAGTACAGGTATCTCAGTAATTACTCCCACAAGCCTGCCTTTCTCTAATTTAAAAAAGAAAAATCTTGTTTGCATGATAAAAGTTATTATATTATTGAGAAAAAATTTTTTTTAAAGTGTAGACTCCGATTACTACAGGATCTTCAAATATTTATTGGGCCCTCTCAGCACACTCCCAGTTCAGAACAACTGGGTAAAAATTGAGGTTCTCCACAGCCACTCTCAGGGTCAGAAATTCACTAGAATGACTCACAGAACTCACAAAAGTGCTACACTTACTATTACAGGTTTGTTTGTTTGCTTGTTGTTTGTTTTTTTAAATAGTCAAAGGGTGCAAATTAAAATTCACCAAGGAGAGGAAGGAAAAGGGCAGACTCTGGAATGCCCAAACATGGAGTTTCAAGTGGTCACCTCCCTGCAGAGTCATGGAGAGCATTACTGCTTCCAGGCCATGATGGATGACAATGCCAGAGTACTGCCAACCAGGGAAGCTCACCTGCACCTTTGATGACCAGAGGCTTTTTTGTTTTGTTTTGTTGTTGTTGTTGTTTCATTTTGTTTTTTAATTTATTGGGGCGACTGTGGTCAACAAAACTAGGTTTCATATGTTGATTTCTATAACACATCATCTACATATGACATTGTGTGTTCACCACCCAGAGTCAGTTCTCCTTCCATCACCATATATTTGACCCTTTTACCCTCATCTTTCCCCCCACCCCCACCCCTTAACTGCTGGTAACCACTAATCTATTGTCTGTGTCTATCAGTTTTTGTTTCTTCATTTGTTTCTCTTGTTCCTTTGGACATGACCACGTACTGCCTGTGTGGCTGATCTTTAGTTCGGCAGCCCCTGCTGGAGATTCAGACTAATGGCTCAAGTCTTCAGGTTCTCTGCAGGTGGGGATTTATATGGCATGTCCCAAAGCCCCATCATAAATCACATTGTTAGAATTTCCAGTGGACAAAGCACCTAGCAAACAAGCCATTCCTATCAAGCACAACATTCTATGGTCCTGGAGATCACTTCCCAGTGGCCAAGGGCAAAGACCAGAACTCTGCTTTGAGTAAGACCAGTTCTTCAACATACTGCACATTAATTGACTCTTACTGAAAATAGTTAGTGTTATGATAATTAAATGTTTTTGCTGGCTTTTTACTTACAAAGAACAACAACAATTAAACAAAAAAAGAAATAAACAGAAACAAAAATGTAGACCAATCCTAGAAAATATATTTTCTGACTTGGAAATTTAAAAACATTTACAACACTGAGATTGGGACATGGGAATGAGAACAGTGGAAGAGGTGCGGGAAAAGATTAAGTGCTAATATTTGCATCTGACAAAATGGAGAGCCGAGGAATAGTATCTATGATTTTGGAAGAAGGAATGGAAGTTCTGGTGTGTGGTTTGAAAATGCAGATTTTACTGATGGAAACACTGAGAATAATTATTTAACTGAATTGAGACACATATAAAGGGAAGTGGGCTTACAGCAAGAGGGCTGGATCTATCTGTCTGTCTGTCTATCTATCTATTTATTCTTTTTAAAGGGCAGTGTCACTGGCCCTCATATGTGGGATCCGAACTGGGCGTCCCAAGCCAGCTCTTAACCACTGCGCCACTCAGCCGGCCCTGGATCCATATATTCTATATGAGGAGAAAGACAATATTTTGATAATAAAATCTGATCCAAGTATATTACATAGTAAATTAGAATTGATAATCTAAATAACTAAAAACAAAAACGATATTTATCATTACAGATTAGGGTGAAGATTTTTTTATTACACCCTATCTGTTTTTAGGGGCTTTTAAAATCATGTATATATTTAATTTTGTTAAAATTTTTCAAAGAAACTTAAAGAATTAATATCATTATAAGTAGTACATATGGACAAAATGTTTTTAAATGTGCACTGGTATAACACAGAATTAGAATAAAATAAAAATATCCTATTTAACCATGTGAGCTTGATATTATCAGACAAAACTGGTGAAAATTATTGTTATATAGCCATTATAGTCAGTTTTGGATTATTACAGCACTTCAAAATTTTTGTGAGCTTATTATTCCTGATATTGTCCAAGAGAACCATTCTTGTTCAAAGATAAAAGGGGGAAACTTAGGGGGACAAGGCAAATGGAAAGAGACTTTAAAATGTTTCATATTGTGACTACTCTAATTTAACCCCAATTTAAGAAAATTAAGGGAAAACATTCATGGAATGTGACAATTATATTATTGTGAAGGAGAAAAACTGCAAAAAACTTTGAGCAAGTCGAAGAAAATTTGAGTTCTCAGTTTCTGCAGAGTTAGCCCAACTACTGGTAGTTACAAAATTGAACTGTGTAACAAAATAAAATTTGGAAAATATTTTTCTGAAAATAGTTCAACATTCCATTTAGAAATGGATACTGTCAGTTGGTTGAAATGTAGTATTATGTTATTTCTATTGTCCATGTAATGATGATACAAAGTCTAAAAATCTGAATTAAAATATAAAATGTCATACTTGATAACACCATTAAAAACATGCATTTGCCTATAGATTTATTGATTATATACTGGGTACCTAAGGGTCATCTCTCAAAGCATGTGCTATAAGAGCATTTCAAATCTTTGAGTCGAAGCAGAATAACCATTTTCTGTTAAAGAAGGCACAGTAAAGCATGTATACATTTATTTCCAGGTTTACTTTAGAATTGTGTCAGCCTAATGAAACATTCTTTTCAAAGTCTCACTCTGTATATAGGAAATAACCAAGTTCTTGAGATTCTCAGAATAGAGGCCAAAATCCATAAAAATTGTGGGTGAATTGGCAGTTAGTTAGTTTCCCAGGCTCTAAAGACAAATGTGCTAACACCTAAAAACAACTACTTCATAGAAAATGTTAGATTTTTTTTTTTAACTGATTTTTCAAAATCTGTGAAGCAATATAGAACGTTGGTGAAACAATTCCTTCAGATAAATAAAGAGGATCTGGTCATAAACAGACATGGAATATTGCAGCAGTGGGATAATTTTTCTGAATAGAACCCCTGAATTTGTTGTAATCCTATTATATTTAATCTCCACTGAAAAACATTTATTTTAGCTTCTCCTTGTACCTTAAATATACTGGGCCTGATCTTATTAAAAAGAAAATATAACACCACTTTCTGTTCTAGGACAGACTTATTGAGATACATAGTAGTTAACATGCCACCTCCTTGCTTTTTCACAGAAATTCAAATTCTTTACTACCACCTGGACGTAAATAGCCCTCCACTCAATCTACTTTTAAACGTTCAGCTAATCGTATTACTTCTTCTTAAATTTCCTGCTCAATTTTCTACTCCTATACATGGGGATGGTGTTGGGGAGGGGGCAACTAGTGACCAGAGAATGAGAGGGGGTGAGGAAATGGAAGAAAGATGAGGAAAAAGTAGAGGGTGCAAGGTTGAAAATGTTAAAAACCCAGGGAGGAGGTTGCACTGATGTCATAGTCCTGGGTTTCGGTACTTCCTTAGCAACTCAATTTCCATCTCACCATGTATAAAGCATTTACTTATTCATTAAATCATTCAATACTTAATAGACTCTCATCCATGTGTGAGTCATTATATTAAAAGATAGGGTTATAAAGAACTTGTGAAGTATTCTTTCTGCCTTATACTTACAATATACTATCAGCATGTCAACTTTCTGAGCAAGTTTCTTCTTCTTGAAAAGGATGATACTAAAATATATTACAATTTATCTGTCATTTCTTTTCTTTAGTTATGGTCCTGATTTTTTTATAAGAATTTTACCTTCATTGAAACTAATTCAATGAAATGTGATTTATGGTGGGGGCTTTGGGACAGGCCATATCAGTTCAATGAAATGTGTATTGTTATCTCATTTTGCCAGATGATAAAATTGATATTCCTCAATGCTTAATAAACTCGCTGGAATATAGCACTGCGTAAGGAGAAAATAGTCTGATGTCCTGGCAGTTCCAAGCCGATCTGGATGTTCTCAAATTTTGTCTCTGGTGCTAGGTGCTAGGTTTCTTTTTTATTTTTCCTCTCTAAAGTTTATTGGGGTGATAATGGTTAGCAAAATTACATAGGTTTCAAGTGTACAATTCTGTATTACATCATCCATATATCACATTGGGTGTTCACCACCCAGAGTCAATTCTTCCTCCATCACCATATATTTGACCCCCTTTACCGTTTTCTACTACCCTCACTTCCTCTTACCCTCTGGTAACAACTGAACTATTGTCTGTGTCTATGAGTTTTTGTTTCTTTGTTTGCCTGTCTTGTTCCTTTGCTGCTTTCAGTTTTATATCCTACATATCAGTGAAGTCATATGGTTCTCCAGGTTTCTTTTATTTAACCTTTAATATGACTCTCTATGCATGTGCCCAATCCCTTTTCCTACCTTTTGAAAGTGCCTCAATTTTCACTCTCCTCTGTAGCTCAAATTTATTTCCTGGAATAATCTGATAGTGAATATTTAGATGCAAATGTGGATATAGTACCTAAAATATTTTATTATGTAGCGTTGTCTGGCATTTCACACACTTGATGTTTTTTACTTCTCACAGTAACTTTGTGAGGTAGATGATAGAATTTTTTAATAGGAAACTGGTTAACTATGCGCCAATTCAACTATCAGTGAGCACAGGATTAAATACTTGGGGGCTTGGGGGACTGGAGGTTTTATATTATACCCTCAAAATGTTATCATTTCTATATACTTGTAAATGTAGTCTTACTTAGCATGAGTATAGAATTGCCAGTACAGGCATGTAGTTAAGTAGAATAAGCAAAAAAACTCTTACTTATTCTATCTTTTATGCTAAATATAATTATTAGGTTATTACTTTTTTAGTTGTTATACTCACAACATCTGTAGCAAATAATGGATATGGAAAATTAGGCTAAAGCTTCCCCGAATATTCCATACCAACTGCCTCATTTGGTTGCATCTATTTGTGTTGTAGTGATGGTGATGGTAAATGTCTGAGAAAATAAAACATTTTAATGCACCAAGGCTATATACATTGAGTTATAGCTATATCTTTTCAAATGTGTAGCTCTGTGAGGGAAGAATCCATATCCTGTGTTTACTCACAGACTGTTATCAGCAGCAAACTGTAAATCACAAAATGTCTGGCATTACAGAGAATAACACATAATTATTATTAAGTATTTGTAGCAAATGCATTTTTTCATTTCTCCTTTTCTTTATTATCTTTCTCTACCTTTCTATTTCACCAAAACTGAAATATCAATAGCCTTCCCAATACATTTCAAATAATAAAGAAAAATGTTACATTTCATGTCCTAAACAACATGTTACTTAGTTTCATTTTCAATGCTATAGGATAAGTTTATTGTCTAGATGTTCGTCCTCATGGTTGTGGATGCTAAAATCGTTTTTTGTTTTTTATATTTACTGAATGCCAGCAACATTCTAAGCATTAGGCAGAATCCATACAAGGCTCAATTGCTAAAAAGTAAAGTGCTACCTCTTTTAAGAAGTGAGTGAATACTACGCTCTCTGACTGTATAAATTATGGTACCTAAGTTGCCAAATTAATATTGCATCTTTATAGTCAATTCCATATAAATTACTCCATTCATTCATTCATTGAGTGATCAGGATATAGTAAGAAAGAAAAGTGAAGTGCAAGCAATGAATGCTATGTGATTGTATATGTTAAAATACCAAGAGAAGGAAGAGAATATATTATAACAGGTAATACGGCTTCATTATATTATTCTTGAAATATTAGAAGATATTAGCCATGCAAAGGCCAATCAAAGGTTATTTCAGGCAGAGAAAGAACATATATAAGGGCTATATGCCTTAACAAACACTTGGTCAATCTTGTACCTGTTTGATATCTTATAGCTTACAAGGTCAGACAATTAAGTCCGCAAACTCATCCTAGAAAAAGTGTTACATACCTCATTGCTGAATATCACTACAGTCATCTTCAAAGTACTCCCCTTCGGAAGCTATGCACCCATGCCAGCACCTTGTCCACACTTCAAAGCAATTTTGGAACTCTTTTTCTGGAATGGCCATCAGAGCTGTCATCTTATTACCCTTGATGTCCTGAATGTCATCAAAATGTTTTTCTTTCAGTATTCCCTTTATCTTTGGGTAAAGAAAGAAGTCATTGGGGGCCATATCAGGTGAGTAGGGAGGGTGTTCCAATACAGTTACTTGTTCATTGGCTACAAACTCCCTCACAGACAGTGCTGTGTTACCTGGTGCATTGTCGTGATGCAAGAGCCATAAATTGTTGGTGAAAAAGTTCAGTTTGTCTAACCTTTTCATGCATCCTTTTCAGCACTTCCAAATAGTAAACTTGGTTAATTGTTAGTTGGCACAAATTCATAATGAGTAATATCTCTGAAAGCAAAAAAGGTTAGCAACATTGTTGCAACATGTTCACAAACTTAATTGGCAGATCTCGTATATGCTGAAATATTAAGTTAAACATTATGAATACAGTTTATGTTATACAGTAAGGGAATGGGAGAGGGCAGAAGAAAGTATTAGTCAATACATAAATAAATAATTTCATATCAAAATAAGAAAGAAAGACTCAAACAAATATAGTCTGTATTTGTACATTTTTTTCATGGGTTCATTTATAAAAGTATAAATACTTATCTTCTTTATTTTATACCCTCCTTTCTCTCAGCATATGCCTACAGTAGTAATGATGCCATGCCATTGATGGTAGGGTATGGTCATACAGCAGCCTAGCCTTCTGCCCCTGTGCACCTTCCCATAACAACAGATCCTCATAGAGACAGTACTTCAACATTATGCCTACTCTCTCTTCCTGTGTGACCCCAGAAGATGGCCGGTTAGACCAAGATGGGTAACCTTACCTGCAGAAGGGCAACCCAAGCCAGACATAGTCACGGGGGTACCAAGGGAGGAATCGTGGAGGTGAGAAAAATGGGCAAAGACCCCTTTGTCTCAGGTGCTGACAGCTTGCCTGTGAAATGACCTTAAAAAGGTGATAACATCTGTCCTCCATGTAATCCTATCAGTGAGTCTCAGCATGGGAAGTTTCTGTCCTTTAGGAGATGCAATGTGATCTTACCATGGGACGTTCAGTACAGGCAGCCTGCAGGCCATGGGGTGATTTGACCCTGAGCTAAGTTCTCTGGTATGATATATGAGACTCACAGACCAGGGCTACTCCCTTGTGTGTATCCCAATAAAAGACACAGACAAGCCCGATTCGGGGTTCTTTGTCCTAGAGGCACGGAGTCCCCTGGCAAGCACTGCTTTTGAACTATCCTTTGTCTCTTGTCTATATTTTTCTGTTTCACAACCTGCGCTGTCCCTTCCAAACGCCCATGGCCCTGGCATGCAGGACGCGACAGTAGGGTGACTCAAATATTCAGTTCTTTAGAATCTGAACTAAGTCCTTGTTGTGGTTTTTAATATGTGATCAGAGTTCTTTGACACTCCTCACTTAAAAAGGTGGAGCTTAATTTCCCTTCCCTTGATTATGGACTGTCCCTAATGACTTACTTCTAATGAATAAAACATAATAGAAGTGAAGACATGTGACCCCAAGATTAGGTTATAAAAAGACTGTGGCTTCCCATTTTGGGGTTCTCTCTCTTTTTCTAACATCTAACCACTCACAATGGTAGCCCTATTGAGAAACCCACATGCCGCGTCCAGCACAGCCAGTCGAACAGGCCAGAGTGAGGGCAACAGAGGATTAAGAAAGACAGACAAAGAAATACTTGAAAGCGGGGGGTAGGTGGACAACTGTCTCTTGGTGGGAGGACAGTGACCCAGTCTAGCAGCCATGGTTTATTGATATAGCCTTGTTTAAGTGGGTGGGTGGGTGGGGGGGAGGGTGGCAAGAAAGGGGAGAAAATGGCCTTGGGCAGGGAATGTTCCGTGAGTCAGCTGCAGGATGTTTGCAACCAATGTTGCAACCAATGTAATGGACCCAGGATATTTTATCACCAGTGTGCCAAAACCACTTCCGTATGCTGAGGTGCTGTGTCAGCCTTGCAGTTCCGAGGGAACCTCTGTGTGCTGAGGAGCTTTGCAGCCATGCTGATGGAGCAAGAAGAGTGTGCCTCACATCAGCCTCTCCTCTACAGCTCTGGATGGGTCCCTCTGTCCCTGGCACTAACATACTGAGAGAATGAAACCTCTGGACACATAAATGAACTTAGAAGCAGATCCACCAGTCCTCAGATGCAAAAACGGCTGTCTGGACTGCCATCGTGACTGCAACCACGTGAACTGGAACCACCCAAATAAGCTTTTCCCAGAATGTTGACCCTCAGAAAATGAGTTAATTAATGTTTGTTATTTTAATCTGAAACTCTGGCATAGATTTTAATGCAGCAGTAGATAAATAATATTACTTTTCGTATCTGGAAGTGGGGTGCTACAATAAATACAACCTAAAATGTGAGAGTGGCCTTGGAACTGAACAGTGGGCTTGGAGAAGCATTTAATAAAAGCTTAGAGTATCTTGAACACACCACTTGTAGAAGTTGGGACTTTGAGGATGCTGTAAGAACTCTCCAGAAAATAAAGAAAATGTTGTTGGACACCGGAGAAAATGAAATCTTTGTTTTGTAGTGGTAGGAAATTTAACAACACAGTTGCATGAAATTATTTGGGAAGTACAAAGTGTAACTAATGAACTGGGCAATCTAGAAAAAATAGATTTCCATTATGGAAGTAGCACACGTTTTGTCTTAATTTTGGTTGTTTGTTTTGTTTTGTTTTCCCCTACTTAGAATGAAATGCAAGAAGATAGACAAAAACTGATAAGAAAGAACAAAGAAGAAACTTAAACAATAAGGGCCAGGACTTCATGATTTTCAAGTTTCTCAACCTCTTCAGAAGACAACTAATGCTAAAATTAAAAAATTATTCTGGAACAAAGATTCAATCTAGGATACTGCAAGAAAAATAGGATCTAAAGATGAAGCTGAGAGTGTGTCTATAAAATCTTTATTAAGCCCTCAAAATGATTAAAGGTAGTGTCTTAAAGTACCTTTTTGTAAAACAAAAGCTATTCTAAAGAAATTAAGGGCATACTTCATAGATCCTCTCAATCAAGCAACAGAGCTTTTAGGAAGCTTAAGGGTTTTTTGTTTGTTTGTTTGTTTTTGTTTTAATCCCAGCAATCTCAGCAGCAGTTCAAAACAGAGGATTTAATTTTGAAGAGAGATGTGGTTTCACTCTTTATCAAATGAACTAAAACCTAAAATAATTTAGAGGACACCCAAAATACTTTAAGAGAATTGCATTGGAAACACTGTCATCTTGGAGTGAAAGGGAGACTGATTACAATGCAAAGAGCCTATTGTAACCCTAAAATTTTATTGGCAAGAAGCAAACAGCAAACTACCAAGATGTCGATATGTAACTGTTCTCCTTCCTGGAAAAGAAAAGATGATGCAGAGGGCAGCACTATAAGAACAGAGCACAGAACCAAGGATAAAATATTTCTGTAAAAGAAACTTCCCCTTATCTCCTATTTTGTAACTCATTTGTATGCCTTATACAGGAAACATAGGATGAATGCTTCACTCTTCCCTTTTATTTCCAATGTTTCATAATAATGAGTCTATTCATAATATGCAACAGTTTCTGAATATTTTTCCTGAACAGTATGATACTTTTCTGATGGTGCAATTAATCCTGAAACTTCTCTTAAGGTCTTCATTTTTTTTTTTTCAGCTAGGTCATTAAAATGAGTGATAATCATCCCTGCTCTAGGTGTTTCCTGAACCTCAATCTAACCTCAGTCTAACTTGATATCAATGTTTTGATATCAAGGGGCAATTCAGAAACCTCAAATCCACTTCTTATTGCTCTTTTTCTCTTCTAATCTCTGCCTCCCATCCTGGTCTTCAGCCACCCTGTTGCAAAGAGAAGATCTCTTCATGCTAGTTGGTGCTTTTGCTAAGTCCATTAGCTCACTGATAATGCTACAGTTCTAAGTTTAAAACTATTAGATGTGGTTATTTATATTAAAATGGCAATTTGGGCAATTTGGAAAATACTATTATTTTATCAATCAAGCTTGGAATTTGACATAATGGATCTGTTACGATTTCAAGAAAATTACCTGTAAAATGCAAAGAAAACAATGATTGGGATGATATAGACCAAAATGATTGATAGGGCATGAAAATATAAAAACTGTTAAGAATATTATATTCTTTACACCTGCTGAACTACTAACCTCAATATGTACTTCTGAATCTTTAGCAAATTAGATGTTCTCATGTTCAAAAAGATGTTGCTTTTCAAAAAGTGATTTTTGATAATAGTTACATGGTAGCATTTGAACAGGAACTCAGTAAAGAATCAGAATACTCAGGTTTTAGTAGTGGTTTGTTCATAGCTCTTACTACTGGGAATGATGTATGTGCTTAACATTTGTTTAAGGCAAAACATATTAACACATTTTGTCTTGGTTTCTTTCTGCTGTCATTTCTATATTTATAACAGATGAGCTCTACATTCAAATCTCTAAAATTCTGACTATAGTCATAGGACAGGTGGATCATAATTTTAAGTTTGAGAATTATAATATGACTTCTAATTTCTGATTTTTTACCAGTATTGAATTTATATTTAGTTTTAAAAGAACCAGTCTGACAGGTTGTTCCTTTTATTCTAAACATGCATACATTTTTAAAATGTAAAAAAATAGAGGACATTTGAACAGCATATTTCCTTCATTTTATGAAAACTCATTCAGACACCCTGGTAACTTATCTACACACGTAGTTCACATACTTTACTTTTATTTGACCAACAGCAAAAGTCTTCCTGATCAAAGAAGCATTACAAATAATTTTTATATAGCTGTGATTAAAATATTTTTGATGTTTTTCAACGTCTTCCATCCATAACATTGAAACAATTTAACCTGTCTTTAAAAACATATTATTTTATATATTTGTTCTAAATATTCCATTTATTAAACTTTTCTCCTTATATTTTGTGGATTTAGCTATCATCTGTGAAAAATTTGTTTATTTTTTGTGTGTCTAGCTATCCTGAGATGTTCTATTTTTATTTTATTGCTAGTTAAGTAGACATAATATTGGGTCTTGGGAAAAGCCATGATGTATTTTTTTCTGTTTTTCACTGCAAAACGTATCATGACTTTTCTGACAACCCAATATTTGGAGGTTATTTTTTTCTTCTTAAGTTTTTAAGTGTATGGCTATTAGATAAGCCTTGATATTGATCTGAATAATTCTGATATAGAAAATCTCATAAAATCCCTGAACTTCATCTAACTTTCGCAGTGTTTTAAATTATAGATATTTTTTGTAGGTTTAATAATATCTATGTCTTCTCCTTGCTCATAGGGAAGCATAGAGACAGCTAGGAGATGTTGAGTAAAACAAAACAAAACAGAACAAAACAAAAATGGGGATTTCAGAGGAACGACAAATATCAAGAAATAATATTAGAGAACCCATGAATCCTTAATGTCTCATGACAGCACCAAAATACATAGTACAATGAAGAGAAACTGCGATCACATTACAGTAGTATGGGGAGCAGAGTAAAGACTATTGAATATTTAGGCAGCTGGCATTCAACCAAAGTGTTTCAAATGGCAAGATTTCATTATTTATTTATGATTGAGTAATATTCATTATATAAATATATAACAGGTATATAAATAATATCTATTACACATTATATATTATAGATATGTAATGTAATATCTATTATATATTATATCATATATATAATATATAATAGGCATATAATATATTAAATATAATAGGTATATAATATGTGTAGATATATAATAATAGATATATAATAGATATATACCACACCTTTTTTATCCATTTATCTATGATGGACACTTAGGCTTCTTCCATACCTTGGCTATTGTAAATAATGCTGCAATGCATACACAAATGTATATATCTTTTCAAGTTAGTAAGAACATGATTTTTTAAAGCCTGTATATTTCAGGTTTTGGAGATGGAATAAACATTCTAAATATGCCATTAAAATAAAGAAATATTTGTTTTTTTCCAGGATATCCAGAGAACACTTGTTGCTCTTAAAGATGAATATTACCACTCAATTTAGCTCATGATAAAGCTAAATAAAAAGTTAATTTGCTCTCTAGCTTCCTGAATTACTTCTCATTTAAAAGAGGAAATGACTAGGGCATTTGATGAATACCCTTTGCTTACATAGATTCACTTTTGATGTATTTTCATAATACATAAATATATTTCAAGAGTATATGAAGCACTATACTACTGCTAAATATTTATTCATAATACATATGACCAATATTCTCAATATGCATAAACTACATTCCTAATATAAAACCAATATTTTCTTTTTTGTACCAATAATCTTTAATTTTATTTTTTGTAAATCATAGATACATATGTAGGGCAAATAAGTTCACAAACACATCCTAGAAGAAATGCTACATATCTCATTGCTGAATATCTCTATGGTCACCTTCAAAGTACTCCCCTTGAAAAGTTATGCACTGACACCATTGCCTGTCTACCTATCCAAGCAATTTTGGAACTTTTTTTCTGAAATGGCTAGTAGAGCTGTCGTCATATTACCCTTGATGTCCTGAATGTCATCAAAATGCCTTCCTTTCAATATTTCCTTGATCTTCCAGTAAAGAAAGAAGTCATTGGGGGCCAGATCAGGTGAGTAAAGAGGGTGTTCCAATACAGTTATTTGTTTACTGGCTAAAAACTCCCTCACAGACAGTGCCATGTGAACTGGTGCATTGTCATGATGTAAGAGCCA
Source organism: Aselliscus stoliczkanus (assembly GCA_033961575.1). Taxonomy (NCBI): domain Eukaryota; kingdom Metazoa; phylum Chordata; class Mammalia; order Chiroptera; family Hipposideridae; genus Aselliscus; species Aselliscus stoliczkanus. The sequence continues at coordinate 66,337,814 of CM066736.1, forward strand.
TGAATTGTTGGCGAAAAGTTCAGGTCATCTAACTCTTTCACATAGCCTTTTCAGGACTTCCTAATAGTAAACTTGGTTAACTATTTGTCCAGTTGTACAAATTCATAATGAGTAATCTCTCTGATAGCAAAAAACTTTAGTAACATCATTGCAACAAGTTCATGAACCTACTTGTCAGCCTCATATACTAAAAAAACAATCTGTCCTGCCTTTCTGGATCCTCCTCAGAGCAATTGCAGTACTAATTTAACTATTCTATGAATTGTATGAGTTTCTATTGTTGTTAATTTTTTTCTATTTTTTAAATTAAATGTATTAAGGTGGCATTGGTTAATCAGACTATATAAGCTTCAAGTGTACAGTTATGTTTACATCATCTGTATATTGCATTTTGGTGGCCAGACAAGCATCTGAATGAAGTTTGAGTGAAATCTCTTTATCTCTGTGCTAACAAAAATGGGAAATGCTTCGAGTCATTACACACCATACATCTGTTTGCTCAAACAATTACTGAAGATCGGAGGAGTCAAACTTTCAGATCAGAAGTTAGAGGAACTTTTAAAAGTAATTGAAGTTCATTGTCCTTGGTTCCCAGATAAAGGGACCTTAGATTTAAAAACTTGGGAGAGAGTAAGTACAGAACTCCGGGGACTTTATCATAAAGGAGTTTTCGCCCAATTACAATCTGGGCTACTTGGCAACTAATCTGGTCAGTTTTAGAACCTGTGCAGACTGACACAGTAGACAAGGGGAAGAGAACTCTTCAGAATCAGGGAGAAAATAGAGGAAAAAGAGGAAGAGTCTCTAGAAACCCTCACTGTCATTCATAAATTCTCAGCTCCATGCGATCAGCCGCCACCGTCTCCATCATCCACAGTGTGGGGGCGGAATCCCCCCTCCCTTCCAAAAGCTAAAGAGACGATTATACCCTCCTTCCCGCTCCGGCTGCCACCGCGGCTGCTCTGGGACACCTTGAGCCTGTCCAGCGCGCTGTTGCCCGAAACTTGAACCCTTTCCTCTCCGCTGCCTGTTCGTCTGCCCCTTCTCCTGTAGGCTTTGTGCGCCATTCTCGGCAGTGGAAAGAGGGATCAGACAGGCACAGAAAGATGGAAAGTTAGAGGCGCTGGCATTTCCAGTAGTTATTCGTGATCACATTGAACCTGGCAAGAACCCAAACAATCCTCACAGAATTTGGGAATATCACTATGAAACATTTTCTTTCAAATTGCTAAAGGAAATTAAAGAAGCTGTAACTCAGTACGGCCCCACTTCCCAAAACACCGTGGGCCTCGAACAGGGTGTGGCAGATGGCAATAGATGGATTCCCATAGCTTGGAATGCGATGGCTAAAACTTGTCTCTCACCTTCTCAATTTTTACAATTTAAAACCTGATGGGCAGATGGTGCAGAAATCCAAGACAGATACAGTCAAACTCATAATATTGCTATTACCAAAGATCAATTGTTAGGAGGTGGCAATTGGACAGAAACTCAAGGTCAGATAGGTGAATGGTCAGGCTATATAGCACAGTTAAGAAAGATTTGTTTAATGGCTTGGGAAAAAATTGAAACAGACGGCAACGCTTCGACATCTTTTCAAAAAATTTTACAAGGTCCTAGAGAGCTCTATTCTGAATGTGTGGCCTGCTTATAAGATGCATCAATAAACAAATAACCAATCCACAAGTGGCAGCTATCATTTTACAAATCTTAGCCTATAAAAATGCAAATCAGCATTGTAGAAAGACAATAGGAGTAAGGAAAGGAAAAACAGATATAATGGAATATATTCATTTATGTGAAGGAATAGGAACAGAACAATTTAAGGCTATGATGTTAGCTCAGGCTCTGGCAGCCATGAAAATTGGACAAAACACATTTTCAGGCACCTGTTATAATTGTGGGAAAACAGGTCATACCAGAAAAGAATGCAGGAAGAAAAATAGAAACAGTTGCTGTTCACCTAATAATTTTACTTCTATGGGGACCGAAGCAACCTGGATTGTGCCCTAGATGCCAGAAAGGAAAACATTGGGACTCTGACTGCAGGTCGGCTTTTCATAAAAATGGAACTCCTCTTCAGGGAAATGAGAGGAGGGGTCAGCCCCAGCCCAGGACAACAACAGGGCGTACCTGACTCCAGCCTTTCCTCAAAATTATCAGGCCATCCCTCCCCCAAGCCTTCGGTTCAACAGTTAAGCTCCACAACAGAAGGGAGTGCTGCAGTGGATATATGTTTGGCTCAGGATATGCTGCTGCTTCCTGGGGAGTCTCCTCTCCATGTATCTACAGGAATATTTGGACCAATTCCCCCAAATACAGTTGGACTTTTCCTTGATCATTCTAGTTTAACATCAAAAGGAGTTACAGCCACACTGGGATTATTGATTCTGATTATGAAGGAGAAATTCAATATAATGTCCTCATCTGTTCCCTGGTCAGCAAAAAAAAGGAGAACGAATTGTTCAACTACTTTTGCTTCCATATATTCTTCCAGGGAAAAGGGGAATACAAAAAAGAGGGACTGGAGGATTCGGAAGCACCAGGCAGGCAGGTAATTTTAGGAGAAAAGATTTCAGGCATTCGTCCTGTTTGCCAGATTGAAATACAAGGCAGAAAATTTGAGGGTCGTTTGGACACAGGAGCTGATTTTCTATAATCAGCTCTCAGGAATGACCAAAGAATTGGAAAGTGCAGGAACCGGACATTGATGTAGTAGGGGTGGAGAGTTTCCCGTTTGCGCCAGAGTGTTTGCATTCTCCCCTGCCTCGGACCTGAGGGACAAAAGGGATTTTTACAACCCTATATTGCCGACATTCCCAGTTAGAGGCTGCTGGTCCCTTGGCCCCTGCTATATCATAATTCTGGTTTATTGTGTTTATTTCAACCCTTGCCGCCCTTCTAGGTTTTCAGTGCTCTTTGTGGTACAGGGTGCAACAAGTGAAATCATATGGTCCTTGTCCTTCTCTCTGTGACTTATTTCACTTAGCATGATACTCTCAGGATTCATCCATGTTGTCACAAATGGCAATATTTCATCTTTTCTTATAGCTGAGTATTTCATTGTATATATGTACCACATCTCCTTTATCCAAATATCCACTGGCAGATACTTGGGTTGTTTCCATGTCTTGGCTGTCATGAATAATGCTGCAGGAAACATAGAAGTACATATATCTTCATGAATAAATGTGTTCATATTTTTGGGGTAGATAAGCAGAAAAGGAATTGTTGGGTCAGATGGTAGCTCTATATTTAACTGTTGAGGGATCTCTATATTGTTTTTCATAGTGATTGTACCAATTTACATTCCCACCTGCAGTGTATGAGGGTTCCTTTTTCTCCACATTCTTTCCAAAGCTTGTTATTTCTTGTCTTGATAATAGCAATTGTAACAAATGTGAAGTGATATCACATTTTTTAACATTTTTTAATCAAGATGTATTTTTATTTATTTATTTATTTAAAGATTTTATTAGGGAATTGGGGGAGGGCAACAGCATTGGGGAATCAGGGAAGGGGAACGGACAAGTTACTGTCTTTTTGTTCTTCAGTCTAGTTGTGGAGGACGTTGCTTCACTGGCCCATGTTGGTATCGTCATCACACTCTTCGCAGATGAGGCAGATCAATCGCCGGCCTCTGGATGGTGGCTTCCCGTGGCTATAGACAGCTCATGCTGGCTGCCAGCCACTCACACTGGCTGCCAGCCACTCACTGTAGCCTATGGCAGCCCACTGCAGCAGGGGCTGCAGCCTACACCGTCACTGGGGCTCACATAGCCCAGCTCCAGGTGGAGCTGTTGGTAGCTGTAGAGGGCAGTGTCACTGGCCCTTATATGTAGGATCTGAACCAGGGCCACTGGCATCCCAAACCAGCTCTTAACCAATGTGCCACTTGGCTGGCCCAAGATGTATTTTTATTTTTAATTAAAATATAGCTAACATACAATATTATATTAGTGGTAGGTGTACACCATAGTTATTGTACATTTATATACTTAAAAAGATGAGCACCATAAGTCTAACAATCGTCTAACATCATACCACATTATCAAAATATTATTGGCTATATGTCTATATTGTACATTACATCCAGTGAACATAACAGTAGTCAGACATTTATATAATTTAAGAAATGATCCCCCTAACTAATCTAGTACCCACCTGGCACTATATATAGTTATTACCATATTATTGATTATATTCCCTATAATTATTTTACATCCATTGTCTATTTTGTAACTTACAATTTGTGTTTCTTTTTTTTTTTTTTAACAAAACAAACAATTAGCATTTTCACTGGCAACTCCAGGCAGATAATTTGTAACCTTCAAAAACATACACTTTGTAATAAAACACAGGCTTCAAGGGAATACAAAGTTGAGGAACACATATCCAATTAGCAGTACTTCCGGAAACAGTCAATATCTGACAAGAAATAATAACAAGCATGGCCAGAAACATTATTGAAGGAGCAGGCTATTGTTCATGAGCAATGTCCTCTGTTGTCTCAGTTAAAGACTTAAGCTGATCACAAGTAGGTGATAGAGAAGAACATGTGGATCTGGCAGAGCAATGTCTGTGAAGCAGAGGAGGAGGAGGATGGGCACTGGGTGGTTGAGCAGAAGGCCTACTCCGGAGCGGTGGAAACGGGAGGGGCATCAGTGGCAGGGGGGTGGGGAGTGAGTGGGAGAAGGGATGTATAGGCTGCAGCGGCCTGGGCAGGGCAGGGGTGGCTGTGGTGGCAGTGTGAGCGTGAGGAGATAGCGGCTGCAGCCGGGGCAGATCAAACGATCTGGAATCCAAACTGGAGTGTCTATGTCCTGAGGAAATACTAAGCATACCCTCTTCCCCTGGGTTAACAGTATGTCCGGTCCCTTTCAGGTACCGGTTAACAGGTCCTTCCATTTTACTAAAGCCCTAGGCTGACACAGGTCAGAGTTCCAATGTTTATACATAGATGAGTGTTCTGATGTATCTATATTTAAAACACGAGTGGAGAGTCAGGGGTTAACATTGCATGGGCGGTGGAACTGAGGTCCAACCCTGTGCATCCTGGGGTTGCTCTGAAGAGCTCCAGGACTGATTTAAATGGTTAAATAAGTTGCTGCTGAATGGGTTGCAAATCGATGTTTCTTTTGTTGCCTGGGCCCAAGGCTGGGGCCCTGAGGCGTTTCCCAGGTTGGATGAAAAAGGACTTTAAAGTTAAGATTGTTAGCTGGCAATAATTGTCCATTTTTATGATATTTAGAATGGCAGTCTATCAGCCAGTGGATATATAGTCTGTGGCATCAAGGATGAAGTTGTTGAGAGACATTAGGAACACTTTGTGGCTGTATATTTTGTGACTGGGGAGCTCGTTTGGCTTAGGGCACTATCTGTTAAAGTGTCCCGATTCCCCACAATTAAAGCAATTGTAGCCATTGTCATTGTTTTTATTATTGGGAGTAGCCCGTGCTGACTGAATTAATGTCTTAACATCCCCTTTAAGGGCGGCAGGTATTGCTACTCCAATAAAAGCTGGAGAGACATCAGCACGTTGTTTTATATAATAATTAATAGTGTCAGATTTATGGATAGGCCGAAGTAGATTCTGATATGTGGAATTGGGTTTTTATTTATTTTATTTTATTTTATTTTATTTTATTTTATTTATTTATTTATTTTGAGGGCAGTGTCACTGGCCGTCATATGTGGGAACGAACCGGGCCGCTGGCTTCCGAAGCCAGCGCTTAACCACTGCGCCACTCGGCCGGCTGGAATTGGGTTTTTAAATGTCAACAGGTTGACTAAAATATCTGCGGCTTCATCGTTGGTAATTACTTTACGAACTGTTTGACTGAGCCGAGACAAAAGTTTTTGAAAGGCTCCTCACTTCTTTGTATTACGGTAGTCAGTGCAGTTGGCTTTCCTGATGAAGCAGGGAGAGCTCTCCAGGCATTAACAGCACAATTAGTGACTTTTTCCAGGACCTTTTTAGGTATAAAAATTTGGTCCTGTGCCTGAGAATATTCACCAGTTCCAATAAGCATATCTGCAGTGATTGACTCCTTTTTATTAATGAATTTCTTTGCCCTATCATCACACTCTGTCCTCCATAAGAGATAGTCTCCGCCTGTTAGGCAGGATTTACACAACTGAGTCCAATTATGGGGAGTCAACCATTTTCCTGCCAATGTATCAATTAAAGAAAGAGTATAAGATGCTACAGGTTCATACTCTGTACACACAAATTTCAGCTCTTTTAAGATTTTATAGGGCAGGGGCTCTCAGGAAGGCCATTCATCTCCTTCTCGATCCATATCAAAGACCACTGGGCAACAAAGAGTAAAATCAAATTTCCCGTTTGGTTCTGCCTCTTCAATGGCTCCATGAAACCGAGATGTGGGTTTAGAATTACATGGAGGCATAGGCATTACAGGATGTTTTAAAGGAAGTCGGGGTTTTGTATATGTCTTGTCTTTAGCCGAATATTTGGGGAGACCTCGCCCCTTATCCTCCTTTTCAGTAATGGGAAAGTCCCATAGATCTTGTTCATTATATTTGGCTGCCTCTGTTTCCAATTTGGCAGCATCTGGGGGAGGGAGGTTTTCGCCCTCACTGTGTGAATTATTGTTCGAATCTGTGTATTTTTTAACTGAAAAGGCCAGATTAGTTTTGGAGTGAGCGTTGGACAATAATGGCATATGCTCATCAGATAGTGCCATTGGCACAGAAATAGTCTCTGGAATGAGTGTATATCTAATTAAGTTCCAGAAGGCAACAAAAAGTAGAAATTTAGCTATCTGAAAAGTTCCAACCTTTAAATCTCTGGCTGCAAGAGAGCAGCGAATTAAGTTAATAAAGATTTTAAGTTCCTTAGATTCGGTTTGACCTATAGTCACTTTCCACCCTTTTCCTACTTCTTTTATGCAGGGGGTCTGCAGTATCCACGGTGGAGTCCTATCCGTCCTGAAAATGCATTTTGGCTGCCTCCCTTTGTGTGTTTCTAAATGCACACAACAATAAAAATAAAAAAACTTACCTTCGGGTCCGTGTTCAGGCACCACTTGCGGGGGATCAGCCTCCGCTGACAAGAGTTTCCCTCAGGTGGAGACGGCGTCGGCAGGGGAGGAAAATAAAGAAGGGAGACAGTGGAGACACCGGGGGAGTTAAAAAGAAAAAAGTGTCACCCCAATATGTGTTTCTTAATCTCTTCACCTTTTTTACCCTTTTCCCAACACTCCTCCCACCTATGACCCCAGTAGATTTAGTACCCATCTGACTCCATACATAGTTATTACAGCATTATTGACTATATTCATTATGCTATACCCTAAATCCCCATGATTACTATGTAACAACCAATTTTAATCCCTTCCCCTTCTTCACTCCTGCCCAAGCCCCCTCCCATCTGGAAACTATCAAAATGTTCTCTGTATCTATTTGTTTCTGTTTCATTTGTTTGTTTATTTTATTCTTTAGATTACATTTATAAATGAAATCATAGGACATATGTCTTTCACTGTCTGACTTACTAATTCAGCACAATACCCTGTATATCATTAATTCTAAATGCTGAATAATCTCCCATTGTGTGTATATATATATATATATATATATATATATATATATATATATATCACCTCTTCTTTATCCATTCATCCATTCAGGGACATCCAGATTGCCTTCATATCTTGGCTATCGTAACTAATGAGGCAATGAACACATGGAGCATGGACAAACACGTCCCCTGGAAGTAGCATTTTGGGTTTCTTTGGATAAATACCCAGAAGTGGGATTACTGGATCCTTCTTTGACTCTTGTTATATGCTTTTATTTAAATTCTATTTTGTTGGTATAAAGCTGCTACCCCAGCTTTTTGTTTGATTGTTTTTTTGTTTCCATTTTCATGAAATAGCTTTTTCCATCCTTTTACTTTTAGTCTGTGTATCTCTTTTGATCTGAAGCGATTCTCTTGTAGGCAACATTTGTATGGGTCTTGTATTGTTATCCATTCAGCCACCCTATTTCTTTTGATAGGAGAATTTCATCTATTTACATTTAAAGTAATTGTTGATACATATGTAGTTATTGCTATTTTCTTATTCATGTTTTTGAGTTTTTTTGCTTGTTTGCTTGTTTTGTTTTGTCTAAAGTTCCTCTAACATTCCTTGTAGCACTAGTTTGTTGATGATGAACTCCTTTAGCTTTTCCTTGTCTGGGAAGCTCTTTATCTGTCCTATAATTCTAAATGATAGTTTTGCTGGGTAGAGTATTCTTGGTTGTAGGTCGTTGCTTTTTACCACTTTGAATATTTCTTGTCAATCCCATCTAGCCTATAAAGTTTCTGTTGAGAAATGAACTGACACTCTTATAGAGATCTCTTGTAGGTAAATAATTGCTTTTTTTCTTGCTCCTTTTAAGATTCTCTTTGCCTTTGGCTTTGATAAAAACTGTGACATTTTAATTATGATGTGTCTCAGTATGAGCCTCTTTGGGTTCATTCTGTTTGGGACTCTCTGCACTTCCTAGGCTTGAATATACATTTCCTTTCCCAGGTTAGGGAAGTTTTTCACCACTATTTTTTCAAATAGGTTTTAAATTCCTTGTGCTCTCTCTTCTCCTTTTGGCACCCTATAATGTCAATGTTGGTATGCTTGATATTGTCCCTGAGGCCCCTTAAACTGTCCTTATTTTTTTTTATTCTGTTTTTCCTTTTGCTGTTCTGTTTGGGTGTTTTCTGCTACCTTATCTTCTAAATCACTGATTCGCTCATCTGCTTCATCTAACCTGCTGTTATACCTTATAATGTATTCTTCATTTGTTATTGTATTTTTTATTTTTGACATCTTCTTTTTTACGTTTTCTAGCTCCAGTTTTATGTTTCCTATCTCTTTGTTGAAGTTCTCACTAACATATTTGAGCATCCTTATAACAAGTGTTTTGAACTCTGCATCTAGTAGCTTGTTTGTCTCCATTATGTTTAGTTTTTTTTTTTCTGGAGCTTTGTTGTGTTCTTTTATTTAGGACATACTTCGTTTGCTTGTTTGTTTGTTTGTTTGTTTGTTTGAGAGCAGTGTCACTGGCCCTCATATGTGGGACCCGAACCAGGGCCACTGGCTTCGTAAGCCAGCGCTTAACCACCATGCCACTGGGCGAGCCCTAGGACATTTTTCTTTGTCTCCCCATTTTGGCTGCCTCCCTTTGTGTGTTTCTATATATTAGATATGGCTACTATGTCTCCCTTTCTTAGTAGTGAGGCCTTCCTGTGAGGCTCAATGGGGACAGTCTCTCCGGTCACTAGAGCCACATGCTCCATGTGTGTCCCTTGTGTAGGTTGTGTGTGTCCTCCTGTTATAGTAGAGCCTCGCTTGCTGTTTGTACATCCATGGGAAGTTTTGACCTTCAGGCTCTTTGGTTGTGAGGACTTTTTGTGATTACGAGCACAGTAAAGGAGCTGTTGTGGAGGGACTGACCCTATGGAGCAAGATTTGTTTTAGCAGGGCTCTGATGCCCAGCCATGCTGGGCTTGGAGTTGCTTTGAGAAACCCAAGGAAGAACCAAGGCTGGCTGCTGCTACCGCTGGGCTTAGGGCTGCTTGACTAGCACAGCAGTACAGGATATGCTGAAGCCTGATGCTGCATGTTTGGGTTTTGTAAACCTTTGAGAGACTTTAGGAAAGTCTGCAGCATGAGCCAAGGCTGACAATTTGTCCAAAAAAACCACTGGAAATAGCCTGGGTTTGCCTGACAGTTAGTGGGACATGGTCTTAGAATTACCAGGGCAGCATTAACCAGTTTGATGGAGACTCAGATATGGCAGCTACTTGCATCAGCACTCCAGGAAGGGGGAGGGCTCAACAAAGAAACAATGGATTCTGTCAGCACTTCTCTCTGGGAGAAAGGTACCCATTCAGCCCTCACCCTGAAGTAGACAACTCAGTTCCTCTCTGCGTGTCCCTAGTGCCTTTTGAGCCACTGCCCCAGTGCTGGAGCTTACAGTGAGCATTTCATCTGCAAGTAAGTGTGTGCATGGTCCCTTTAAGAGGGATGCCTGGAAGTCCAGTTTACCTATGTCTCACTCAGCCATAATCTCCATTGGTTTTCACAGCCAGAAATTTTGAGGACTTCTCTCCCCAGATCTGGAACTCTGGACTGAGGAAACTGGGTGGCTCTGGGACCCCTCACTCCTCCCTGAGGGACCTCCGCAGTCCAGATATCCCTCCTGATTTTATTAATTACATGTAGGTATGGAACCAGCCCATTCCACATCTCTACCATTCCTACCAGTCTCAAGGTGACTTCTTCATTGGTGTTTTGATTTGTTTTTCCCTTATAGTGAAGTTGAGCATCTTTTTATATATCTGCTGTGCTGCATCCTGCACGACAGAACAGTGGGAGTGGAGAAGGGATGGCAAAAAGTGAATAAAGAGAGAGATACAAAATAAGAGACAAAAATGCATCTAGGGCCAGGGGCTTCAGCCTCATAGACTGAGAGCCCTGAATCGGGCCTGGCTGCTCCTTTTATTATCTTACACATAAGCAAAGATCAATGTAGCTTCCATGGTCTGTGAGTCTCACCCAAGAATTAATCTCCAGTCCTGATTTCCCATGCCTGCAAACTGTCACTACCTGAAGGCATTATTATGTACCTACTAAGAGACAGAACTTCCTCTGCCAAGGCTTACTGATAAGAATGCACGGAGGACAGATATTATTATATCAGTAGGTCATTTCACTTGCAGGCTGTCCGAACCTGAAGCAAGGAGTTTATGCCCCTTTCTCCTCTCCATGATTCCTCCCATGGCACCCACTGGCACCCACATGGCTGTGTCTGAATTAGGTCATTTCTACCTTGAGAAATCTTACCCATCATTGACTAACTGGCCATCTTTTGGGGGAAAATAGGGATATATACTGTAAGCATAATATTGAAGTAATGATCTGTCTTTATAGAAAGTTGCTTGGGGGCAGACAGGCAGGCTATAATGTGACACTGCTTGCCGTTTGTATGTCTTGTTCTGAAAAGTGTCTGTTCAGGCCCTCTGTCCATAGTTTTAATTGTATTTGTTGTCATTGTTATTTAGAAAAACCATATTATAATTTCAAGATGAATCTTAAATAGCTTTATAGATGACAATAATCCCTCTGGATAGTATAAGCATAGATTCTTAGAAAATAAAATTTTATTTCATGTTATTTTATTCATTTAACATATTTAATTAAATGTATGCATCCTTTTAAGAATTAATAGACATATTTCCATTCAGGTGTACATGATATACATTGATTTTGTTTTCTATTCTGTACATAACAAGCAAACAATAACAAGTAAGAAAGTAGAGTTTAGAGAACAAAACATGAAGCTATATCTGTGAGGAAGTCTTCAAATTATGTTATCAGATTATGTATGGCTCTAACAAAATAAGATGATGACCACATGGAGCAACACATTTCAAACAGGAATCAATTGTACATATATTATCAGGTCATGATAAGCTCGAGTAATCTGTCTTATGAAATAGCGTCTTTTCTCATTATGCTTTGAACAAGAGATCACTTTTCCTAACTATAACTCTAAATGTACTTTAGTGCTAATTCTCCTTTGCATGTGATAACTCAGCTTGGATGAGGAAAGATAACCCTAGGTCCTTCGCTTTGCAGCTCTCCTTTTCAATGCTGTATGTGTGGGTGGAGGAGCTTCCTGATAACCCGCTGAGTCAGTGGATAGGTCGATAAATAAATGAATAAATGAATAAATAAACAAAGCAAGCAAGCTAGCAAGCCTGGAATTGTAAATCTCCTACCAATGGTGAGCAGATCATGATGGCCTGAGAGCAAGCTGGTGCGGCATTTGAAAAGACAGATAAAACCTCAAACTAATAAGCACACATTTCCGTGTTTTGTAGACTTTGGGGGAAAAAAAATTCCCTCCGCCTACAGTATTGTATGTCAATATATTCTGTTTGTTCTCACTTGTCAAGGTGATTTTATGGTGTTTTACTTTCAATATTTTGTATTATAAAAAATACTATATAAGTAGAAATTATATTAAAATTTCAAATTAGCTTTTTCAAATTGCATTGCTCCAAATTTCATGCCTTATCATTTCCACTTGAAGTATCAGTGTGCAAACTTCTACTAGATATTAATTTTTCTTTTTGCTAACGTATCTTATAATGCGCATTTATAAAGCCAAACATATGCAAATACATGCATGCTAACCATATCTTTTATTTATTTATTTATTTATTTATTTATTTATTTATTTATTTATTGAGGGCAGTGTCACTGGGCCTCATATATGGGACCCAAACGGGGGCCACTGGCTTCTCAAGCCAGCGCTTAACCACTGTGCCACTTGGCGGGTCTAACCATACCTTCTTTATCTCAACATTCAAAAAATTAGAAAAAGAAGATACTGTATTATTAATATAAAACTATCAATGAGTCCTGAGGTCTTTGATTAGTAAATAACACAACTTATTTATTTCATAATATTTGTTCAGACATACAGAAATTATTAGTGCCATGTCTAATCGTGCCATGTCTAATCCAAAAGCATATGCCAAAATTTTATATTAAAAGAAGAGTTGGTTAATGAGGATGAGAGTGAGAATGTGTGTGCAGTGAAATGCAAGGTTGGGTTTTTAATTATTCCTTACAGACACATGCCAGAAAGTCACTTTGCAATCAATACATCTAAGCCCTTGGTAGTTCAATACCATTGTAATTATATGGTAGAAATTCCTTTAAAGGGTTAAATCCACTCTGAGACATGGATGTTGAGATTAGCATTCTTTAGGAGAACTGACAGATAACTTTATAGCCCAAGAAAGTGAATTCGGAAGGAGAGAGTTTCCCAGAGGAGAATGGGAAAAAAAAAAAAATATTTGGAAGGGTGGGGGATTTAAAATCAGTATTGTCTTTTGTAATAATAATACTGCTGAATAGAATAGGGTACAACCCCAAGAATAAAGGACTAAAATTACTATTATTTTATGCCTCTCTCAAGTATTGGCTTCAAAGTAGTTACCTAGCTCACTGGTGGATAAATTAGCCAGGGCTTTTGTCCAATGTGTATGCTTCTAATCTGGGTTACACAATATAGCCAGTAGAATATCCATTTAGGAGTGCTTCCTCTTATAACATCTGCAAAAGGAATTAAGTGTACATTTGACACACACTGAAAGACATCCTTAAATTCTATGGGAATCATAGAAATAAAGGAAGGAAAGGAAGGGAGGAAGGAAGGAAAGAAAGAAGGAAAGTAGGAAGGAAGGAAAGAAAGAAGAGTGGGAGGGAGAGAGGAAGGAATATTCTATACTTGCTTCTACAAAAGTTGGATGAGGTAATATTCAGGTACCTGGCATAAACTTGTGAATTAGGATTGAATGGTAATAAAGTAGTTTTTCCCAAGAGAAAAGCTCTGAGCCATAAAACTAGGAAATTTGGGCATTAGAGATGATCACTCCTTAAATCTCCTGTAAGCAGTAAATAAAGCACAAGATTGTGATCAATTAATTGTAGACACCACTGCATTCAGACCAGCTTGAAACCTATGTAATTTTACTAACCATTGTCACCCAAGTAAATTTTAATTTTAAAAAAGGCACAAAACAATGAAGGAAGAATCACATAATAGAGGGAACCTCACTTATGCATAGGGATCTTTCTGGTTATATTCATTAAATTTTTAAATCTATTTATTAAAGTTACTGGTAAGCATTATCATTTTTAGTGAAATAGGAAATACTTTATTATATGATGCTTTTTGTAGTACTGAATTGAATTTTACAAAACTATTATTGGGTTGTTGAAAAATTCATGACGCATTTTTGAAATGAAAAACAAAATACGTCATGCCTTTCCCACAACCCAATAGGTTAATATTATTAAACAGAGAAATGCAATGTCACTGGGTATTAAATTTTTAAGAGGAAAATATACTCCATATATTCTTTCATTAACATTGGAAAAACTATGATTAATAGACAGGCAATACACTTTGAAAAATAGACCCATTCTCAAGGGATTCATTAAGAAAAGATCATGGCATGTATACTGTATATCTCCTCCAACATGGAAGTATTTCTTCATTCTGTAGTTATGCTATTAATAGGGTTAAATCAATTAAAGTAAAATTAATAGGCAGGGACTTGGAAATCCATGCTTGAACTGCTAGCTTAAATGTGACATTTTTAAATGTCTTGTGTGCTTCTGAAACCATTATTGGTATAGAATATCTATGCCTAAATATATTGTAATATCTGTTTCTTAACCTCTGTGGACATAATTAGCACAAATAACCCATCATCAATAGCAGATTTTAGAAATAAAGCTGTGGTGTCTTCATATGAATTTATTGCTGGTAGCTCATTTTCACTTGCTGAAAGACACAGAATGTTTAATTAAAAACCAACTCTATCCAGGCCTAGCTGCATTTCTGTCAGACAGGAAGCTGGTGGAAAGATTTTGCAGCTGTATAAATAAGATATATTCTAGGAGTTGTGCTTTTTTTTTTTTCTTTCCACACAAACTCCTTCAAGAGATGTGTATGCCTTACCTTTTTTTTATTATTTCATTACAGAAAAAAAAAATCTTTCTCTTAGGAAATCCACTGTCACATATATTGATATTTTTTGCTACCATAATAGAACTCAGGGATTTATTTTAAAGGATACCACATTATGGATTTTTCTTTGAGAAAATGCAACAGTGAGCTGTAGTTAAACAATGAATAATGCCTCTTCCTTTCAAATGAATGTAGTTTAATATAGTAATGTGAAATATAAGTTTAGGCAGAATTTTAATTAGCTTATAAGCTCTGGGATGTACTTGTCAGTAATGCTGAGTGTTTTCAGTCTCTACTTCCAGACACAGTATTAATTTTAGTACAATAAGCAACCTTGTCTTTCATGCATTTTAAAGTCAAAGAAATAATATCATTATTGAATCTCATTATTTTATATTAACTATCTGTTACCTGGATTTTATGAGCTGATGCAGAAGTTCAAAAAGATCCAGCATTGCATCTGAAAAGTTTCAAGTTAGAAAAGAATTTAAATATGGAGTACTAAGAGATAGGTGGTTTCTTGGACAACATATCTCTATCCAGGGAAAGCTGTAAGATGTATATTAAGCATCTCCTTTGAATTTATATGATGCATTACAAAGATAGTGTTAGTAAAACATAACAATATTAGAAGCTCTATTAATTACATGGTAGAGTAATACCTGCTAACATGTATTGAACATCAGTTACATACTTGGCATTGTGCTGTCTTTACATTGACTTCCTTCTTAAGGACTCACAACAGTCTATGGTTTGTACATTTTACAGTCATTTAAATGAGACTTAACTTTTTTAATTAATATGCCTAAACATCAGTTTGCTTGGAAGTGGCCCAATAAAGATTTTGATTCAGGCCTATTCAAGTCTAGCATTCAAATATTTAACCTCTTAGCTATATTGTTAAGTTAAATTTATTCTGGTAATTTGATAAACTATTACTACTAATAATAGCTAAAATTTATTAAACATTTGCCAGACACTCTTCTAAATGATTCCCATTAATTTAAGATTCTACCACCCATTAACTATAATTCATAGAACTTAAGATATTTGTCTTATCAAATACATAAATCAAATATACAAGTATATAAAAATTTACAATCTTGGTAATATGCCTACCTGAAATATTTATGTTTATCCTTGCATTCAGACTTATATTTATTTATATACAGAGAGGGTGCCAAAAAATATATACACATTTTAAGAAAAGAAAAATAAACGTTAAAACTGTAATACACAGTATATACTGATAATAAAAGATGAATACAAGTCACATTTGACTTCTGCAATTACAGAGGTGCTGAAAGTGGTTGCCATCAGCATCCAGACACTTCTGCTTAATGGCGAACTATTATTTGAGCAACTTTGATCAAAGTGTCCACTTGTATACATTTTTTTGGCAACCCAGCTATTCACATATATGTTGTGTATATACATACAAACTATACACACAGATGTATATGTGCACAGGAATGTTTATAGTACATCCATTTGCAATACCCCAAACTGGAAACTATCCCAACATCAATGAGTGTTTGAACGGATGAATAAATTTTGGGTGTAATGCTATACAACTGCATTATGTGAAATCTCAAAAATAAAATATTGGATAAAAAAAAGCCAGACTTAGAAAAGTATGTGCAAATCTTATTTTTGTGAGATATTAAAATAAGCCAAACGAATCTATACTGTTACAAGGTCATGTTTACCCTTTGGGGTGGGGAAAGTGATTAGAAGGAAATACAAAGGGAGGATTCTAGGGTGCTTGACCAGCTTTTTTTTTTTTTTTGAGTGGTGGTTTTAGAAACAAATTCAATGTGTAAGTATTCTTTAAACTGCACACATTTTAAGTATGTGTGTGTGTGTGTGTGTGTGTGTGTGTGTGTGTGTGTGTAAAATACTTTAATAAAATGTTAAACTTGAATCATACTATGACCTCCTAATATTAGTTTTACATTAACTGGACTTCTTGTTCCTGGGTTTACTTTTCCTATCATTCTCATCTCTTCATAGAACACTTGTACTATGTTTTTGTTTCTTTGTTCAAGCTGGACATAAACTTAGGCCTGTCCTCTTTATCTTGCAAATATTATATCTTCTGTTCATGAAAATAACTATAGATTTTGGGAAAAACACTTTGTAAACATAAAAGGTTCAAAATATTCCAAACATCTTTAAATTTAGAGAGCATTTATATTTATATCTGAATATTACATATCTAAACATTGCGTCTGAACATCGATGTATTAAATGTACTAAACAGAACTTGAAAACATTTTTATCTTTTAGTCACTTTCATCCATTTGCATTTCAAAATTAAAGTTTATTTTCATTTACTTTCTGACCCTTCATTTTAGCATCTTAATAAACAAGAGCAATACTATAAATGCATATGTTTGAGGATCCTCTGAGTCTAAGGTTTTCTGTCTTACAAATTTCTAAAAGTTAATGAAAGTTTTATTTTGATGGTATATTGCAGATGAAAGAATATTCACATTCACCATGCCAACCATTTATGATAAGTCATCATCGTCATTTATGATATGCCAACATTACCATTTAGTTTACTGACTGCTGTAACTTATGCATTTTTACCCTGATATTTGACTTTCTTCCAGTTTTCTAAAAATTATTATTTGAAAATACTTATTGCATGCCTACTATGTAACAGGCCTTCTTCTAGTCAGTGGTGATACACAGTGAATATAAAAGAAAAAAGACCCTGCCCTCAAAGGCCTTGCACACTAGTAAGAGTGGGGTGCAGTATACAATAAAATATGAACTAAATACATAGTATTTCAGATAGCGATCAAATATAGCAGGGGAGTCTAAGGAATGTGGTAAGAAACAATGAATTTTTTAAATATGGAGTTCAAAAAAAGCCCCTTTAATGAAGGGAACCTTTGGGCAGACACAAGAAGGAAGTGAGGACTGAGAAAAACAGATGTCTGTGAGAAGAACAATCCAGGTAGAGTCTTCCCTCTAAGGACCTAAGGCTTCTGGTTGGGAGTGAAGCTCGGGGAGAGCTTTAGTGTCTAAGTTCATATACTAAAGTAGTCAGAGGCCCAGAACTTTGGTGATCTTATAGGCCATTATGAGGAATCTGACTTTTATTCTGAAGGACACAGGAAGCCAATAGAGGGTTTTGAGATGCATGGTGAGATGATTTGTGCTATATTCTAAAAGGATCACTCTGGAGTTAGTGTTGAAAATAGATTCTGTGTGTGTGTTTCTATGCGTGTGTGTGTGTGTGTGTGTGTGTGTGTGTGTGCGCGCGCGCGTGTGTTGCTGGTGGTGATGGTGGTGGTGATGGTGGGAGAAATACTGCAGGGATGAAACATGGATATAAGTTAAAACACAATTACCATAATCCAATAAAGAACAGGAAGTGGTGACTAGAGTGTATGTTCACAGTGGAAGAGAGGACAGTTACTCAATGCATTTTAAAAACACACCTTGCCAAATTTATCGTTATATACCCAGTATTAACACAAATTTTTCAAATAGTTGCTGAATGAATTTAATAGCTTATTTATTACATACTCCTTTCTCTCTTTAGTTTTTCCAAATTGTACTTTCAGGTCACTATCAATTGTAGAAATTTCTTTGATACTACTGTGAATTAATTACCCCTTGTGCATGCCCTCAGCCTTATGTGCATATTTCCATCACAGTTCTTACCAACATTTTATATGCACAAGAAGCATGGCTATAAGATGTAGAAAAGTGCTACCCAACAGAAATTCAATGTGATCCACATCGGTAATTTAAAAATTTCTGGAACTCACAATAAAAAAATCTAAAACAAATAAGTGAAATTAATTTTATGATATATTTTATTTATCTTGATTTATCCAAAATATTAAAATTTAAACATGCAACATATATACAAAAAAAAATCAATGAGATATTGTATGACCTTTTTTATTGATATGACTTTTTTTTGTTCAAAGTCTTCTAAATCTGGTGTGTATTTCACACTTACAACACACCTCAATTCAAATGTTAAATTTTCATTGCAAAAACTTAATTTTTATTTGTACTTAATAAAATTTATGATGAAAAAGTAGATTTACATAATTGAGTTGTTCCAAGCATACTTAAAAATTTTCAAGTAATTGAATTGAGAATCAGTTTTTAAATTCAAATTTAAAGTAATTAAAATTAAGTAAAATTTAAAATTCAGTTTCGGAGTCCCTCCAGCCATATTTTAAGTGATCAAAACCTACATATGGATAGTGATTACAAGAGTGGTTAGTATAGGTTTAGAAAATCCATCTGTTTGTCTTAATATATAAGGACAGTATAGCATAATGAAACATACTAATTATATACATGAAGCCTGAAATTAAAGAATTCCAGTTAGCTTAGTTTGTGAGGTTTTGTTGTTGATGTTGTTTTTAATTCCCAGCTGCATTCAGTTGTACCAGTAAAGGCATGGAGTAGGCAGAATGGCAGTTTTAATTAGGATTGGAAGAATAAATTAGAAGAAAAGAGGATAAAATAACTTGAGTGCAGAAGTAAGGCAGCAATGATAATGATGGACTATAGAATTAAAGCTTGTTAAAGTTGTAATATCCTTGCCGAAAATGTACATTCTGAATGTAATAAGGAAACACAAGACCTATCAGACATGGAAGATATTTGACAAAATAAGTGGGTTTTATTCTTCAAAATTGAATGATCAGAGAAGATAAAGATAGGCCGAGAAAATATGTCAGATTAAAATATTGTAAAGAGACATGACATCCAACTGCAGTGAGGGAATCTAGATTGAATTGTAGATTGGGAAAACATAGTTGTAATGGACATTAATGAGGAAATTAGTGAAATTTTATTGTCTAAGGTGGGTTACATAATAGTTCTGTCAATTGTAAATCTTTGATTTTGATCATTGTCCTGAAGTTATAAGAGAGAACCTCTTTATTGTTAAAAACACACATTGAAGTGTATGGAATAAAAAGACATGATGTCTGCAGGTTATGCTCAAATAGTTTAGAAAGAAAATGGAAAGAGAGAAAAGTAGAAACAGGAAAAGTGCAAAACAAATGATAGAACAAATGGTGCAACTTATTAATTACTCATTAATGGAAGACTATATGGGACTTCTTTGTACTATTCTTGTAACCTTTATACATTTGAAATTATTTTTAAGTCACAAAAATATTCAGAATAAACACTCATTTATTCATTTATCTATTGAAGATACTTTGTTGGATGCCAACTTTGCTTGTTTGCTCTGTGAATACGCATACTATGGTGCATCGCACAGACACATTCCATTTTCTTACAGATTTTATAGTTTACATTTCAACCAGTCTTTTGTACTATATATGAATTTTAATATTTAATGTGAAAGTCATGATAATCCAACAGGAAAAACATGAAGATGTTAATTGCAAGGTGGTTCTTTATAATCATTTTTGTGAGAAAAATGAAATCAACGCTTAGCTCTAAAAATACATCTATTTTAGAATATGTGTTTTTATGCTTTGGATATAATAGAGATATGATTTTGTTTTCTCTTCTTCAGTTTTATATAGTATTTCCATTTCTATTATACACATACCTCATCTGATAGCAACAAATTAGACAAATCACCTTAGGCATTCCACTATGTATTGCATGTACGTACATATTAATGCAATAAAATATTCAGACATGAAAAGGAATGAAATTTGGATACAGGCTACAACATGTATGATCTTGAAAACTTTATGTTAAGTGGCATAAGCTATACACAAAGGACAGATATTGATTCTAACTATACTAATTACCTAGAATATGCAAATACATAGAGGCATAAATTAAAATCAGTGTTACCATTTTGGAAGAAAGAGAAATGAGGCATTATTGTACAGGATAGATACTTAATTTCTGTTTGGGATGAAGACAATTCATGGCAATAAATAGTGGTGAAGTTTACACAGCATTGTAAATGTATTACTATAATTGAATTATAAACTTTAAAATGGTTAAAATGGTAAAATTTGTTATACTGATCTTATCACAGTAAAACACACTTTGTGTGCATCTGTATTTTGGACAAGTTAAATGCAGTTTTAGCTTCAATCCTCTCCTATAGAATAAAGAAGGAAATACTTTTCTGTAGGACTGCATAAGGATCCAAGAGATTATGTACATAATCCATCTAGACTGTCACAGGATGGCTATTTGTTTTATGATACTCCTTGTGTTATATGAGAAGAGCAGGGGTCATAGAAATGCATATCAGAGCTAGCAATTCCCTAATGTAGTTTTTTCAACATGTCTCCTGTGAAACATTAATCCCAAGGAAAATGGTTAAACAGCAAAGACCAGTAGAGGAAGCTTGGTTGGGAATTGCTGCATATTACATTCATTTATTGAGCATTGATGGTGAAAACTGTGTTGTTAAAGTTTGTGAAAGGTCTGCAATAAAGGAACACCTTTAAACTTTTTCAGAGTAGCACATATTTGAGCATCTGTCCATTAAATCTCATTTTGTAGACATACTTTGTAATGTTTCATCCAGGTATAATTTCACAAAGGATTTCCCCCTCCTGTTTGTGACTGAATTTTTAAGTATTTTGAAAAGTTCTACATACAATAATCACATCCCTTTCTTCAGGAAATTATTTACTGAAGAATAGTTCAAATATTTTACCAACATTGGTCCCACCAAATGGAGCAAATTACTACCGAGTTTCATCTTCTGTCCTTTTAGAAAAAATGCTGGGATAATTTGATGATACACGACCCCACAACAGTAAAATTTTGCTTTACTGATCACTTGACCTGCTCTTATTATTTATGATCACTCTAACAAAACTCATTGGACATATGGAACTCAAGTTAGAATTTTCTTTCTTAAAAAGCATGATGAATGAATACAAGGAGCACAGGGCAAATTACGGGAGTAAAATCATTCTGTGTGATACTGTAATGGTGGATACATGACATTATGTACTTGTCAAAACCTAAAACCCAGATGTACAAGACAAACAGTAAATTGTAATGTAAACTATGTATTTCAGTTAGTAATAAACTATCAATATTGGTTCATCAATTGTAACAAATACATCACATCGATGCAAAATATTAACAATAGGAGAAACTGGACATGGAGTCAGGGAGAGGGAGCATATGACAACTCTGTACTTTCTGAGTAATTTCTAAGTAAACCTAAAATTTCTGTAAAGAATAAAAAGTGCATGTTAAAGAAAAAAATACATATATATATGTATAAATATGTAATATATATTTCTGCTGAATGTTTAATATATTTTCATCTTGTCACTGAAGTGAATGCTCAAGGAGTTTGAATATATATCATTAATGCCACTATCCCAGACAAGTTTTGATTACTTGAGCAATCATGTATCTATATAAAAGCACAACTGAATACTATTTTTACTAAATTTTCTAGACATTATCAAACCTTGTATTGTGATAAATTAAGAATGAGAATATTGGATACCATGACTTTCTCAATTACCAATCAGGAATAATTTTGCCATTTATGGTTAACAAATGAAACTTCATAGATCAAAAACCAACAAACCAGAGAATTAAATGAGTATCATTAAACACATACACATGTTACTGAGTTCCTCACAAAAAGCTTTTTTTGTTATTATTTTTTTCAGTACCAGTTGACATTCAATATTATTTTGTATTAGTTTAAGTTGAACAGCATAGTGGTTAGACATTTATATAATTTATGCAGTGATCCCCCACTTAGTCTAGCACCCACCTGGCACTATACAGAGCTGTTGCAATGTTACTTACTATACAGTCTCTTCTGTACTTCACATCCCATAACTATATTGAAACTATCAATTTGTATCTCTTAATCCCTCCACCTTTCTCACCCAGGTCCCCAAACTCACTCTCCTCTGATAACCATCAGTTTGTTCTCTGCATATATAAGTCTGTTTCTGTTTTGTTTGTTCATTTATTTTATTCTTTAAATTTCACAGATAAGTGAGATCATATGGTATTTGTTTTTTTCAGTCTGGTTTATTTCACCTAGCAAAAAGCTTTGATGGCAAGTTTTTTTGTTTTGTTTTGTTTTTGTTTTGTTTTGTTTTCTTTCTTTTTAGAGGGCAGTGTCACTGGCCCTCATACATGGAATCTGAACCAGGGCTGCTGGTATCGCAAGCCAGCTCTTAACCACTACACCATTCAGCCAGCCGAAGATGGCAAGTTTTTAATTAATGACAATGAGTATTTCTAAAATTCTTTCTTAAAATAAATTAAAGTAATTTATTTTAAGAAGTGATGTAAATTGCATTTATTTCAATATCACAGCATGGCTTTGAATTGAGGCATTTAGTATGTTAAACATACTTTATAATTACACATTTACAGGTCTGCCCTAGTAATAGATGGGGCATACTGTTCCATGTAACGCTAATAATCCAAGTCTAAACTGAATGTTTGTGAAGTTTATTAGACTAACCTAAAGATGATAATAGAGGTTCCTTCTGAAGCAGTCCCTGAAACAAGTAATTAACTGCAAGCACTTAATTTGGAAGGTTAAAGATAGAGGATAGGGAGTGAGGAAGTTAAACAAATGGGAGCAAAGAGAAAAGTATATGAGTTCATTATTGAGCTAATTATCAGTGTGGACCAAAGGAGTACTTGAGTAGAACAGACAATTTAGATCTACCCTGCCTGCAAATTGAAAGAGCTGGGGTTTGTACACTAACTTCCATCAGTTGGGTAAAGCCTGCTCTCAGGTAGCGTTGATGCCACAACACTCTGGCCTGGGGCACAAGAAGGGAAAGTATATTTCAGTGGCTAGGGAAAGACTCTGAGCAAATAAATATATGTCCTAGTAGAAAATTTGGGGCTGTGTGCACTAAAGTGAAAGAAAACAGAGATTTATCGGACAGCATCCTCGTCAGCTAAAGTTAATAACACCTTATCAACTGCAATGTTACCAAATTATTATTGTTTTTACTAGTACTATTAAAGTTTAAATTTTATATTACAGAAAGTAACCTAGAGAGATGAGTATGCATGTCTTTAGTTAGTGATATCATGCAACTGCACAAATAAAAATATATTTTAAAAGATTTTCTGAAATTTTGAAGGAGTTTCATTATTTTACTTGGAAGTCTTTCTTAATTTTCCCTTAAAGAAGAAGTTGAAGGTGTCTTTTTCTAATTCCACCATGTAACTAAGAAATGGATTGAAAAAATAGAGTAAAAATTCTGATTTTCATAGAAAACTAATTTATCAGCATCTTCATTTAGGCTTTAAAACTTATTATTCATATAAGCCATTTTTGATTTGATGAAGTTTTTCATTTAGCTAGTTCTGGTTAACATCTAGTTCATATCATGTTTTCTATGTAATCTAAAGGAGTTATGGTGGAGGGAAGGAAACACAAAAGATTCCCTGTGTAGTTCCCTTTAATTCCAGGGAAGCATTGAAAATAATTTCAACCTAAAAACCCAAAGCCAGGTAAAGGGGCTCAAATCTTTTTTTTTAAATATTATATTTATTTTTGGTTGCGTTACCTAGGTTAACTTACCCTCTTGTGTCTCAGTTTCTTCATATGAAAAATGATTATGTAAGAATATACTGAATTTATAAGTTTATAATGTGAATTAAATGAGTAAATACATAGAGAATGAGACAAATAAAGAGTTAATGTGAATGGGCTTGTGAGCTGGCAGATGCAGCAGGCAAAGCGTTAACAGAAGCAAGTTTGTAAGCTGGCAGGAGTGAGCTAAAATATTTACCACTTGGCTCTCAATCCACTGGCTAGCACTGCATCTGCAGGCTGACAAGTACCTTATATCCATCATAGGTAAGAACAGAACAGTACCCAGACACAACAGCAACCCCTGCAAGCTGACAGCCATCATAGATGAGAACCGGACAGTTCCCAGGAGAAGACAATTGGAATAGCAGCCCCCCTGCAAGCCGACAAGCACCCTACATCCTGTATGAAAAAATATAAAACCCCGCCACTCCTCCTCATCGGGGCAGCTGTCCCCCATCGGACTCTGCCCTGGTTAACCTCCATTGGCCAGCATCTCTCTCTTACCCCTCTGTCTCTGCAGCTCTCCCTCTCAGACTGTCCTGGCAAAAGTTCTGCCAGTTCCAAACAGACCTCTTACTCTCTTTTTAACTTTCAATAAATCTTTTCTTACTCTTGTAGAGTCTCATAAGTTTTTTTATATACTACGACCAGGGGTTAATTCTATGAAAAGACAGAGAACACTTAAGACAATGTCTGGAACACATTTGTAAGCTATTATCAAGCTATGTTTACGTGTGTCTCATCATTTCCATTAATGTACTGGTTTCCTCCCAAACTGAGTTTATACAATTGGGTTCAGGCAACTTAGAAAGAGTAGGATGTTGAATGCTTTGAGGAATTTATTTTAATTTGATATTTTATTGTTTTGTCAGAGGAGAAATGAGAGATCATTTACCAAGCTGTGTTGGTTAATATATTTTGTGTTTAAAAAGACTTTTAAACTTTGTCATAACTATATGATTTATCTCACTTTCAGTGTTTATTATCATGAGTAGTTATGATAACCACATTTAATTGCCATATAATGATTCATAATAACCTGTGCCACTATTCTGAGATTTACGAAAAAGTAGAAGATACCACTAAGGAGATTATAATTTATCTGAATATCATTTTCCACATATATTTATTTGCATAGTTTGTTTCTTAAGTGCTATCATAACTCTCAGATAATTATTTCCTTTTTATAAGATTGCTTAAATATGGAATGAAAATTCTGCTCAGAACTTATAATGTTTGATAAGAAGAGTTAAATAGCTATGAACATTTAAAATCATTTAGATACAGTTTCCTGAAAATTTTTTATCAGTATATATTTTTCCTAGAGTGCTTAAGAAAATATACTATCATCTTTGATTAAGAATAATTAAAAATTGGAAACAAGTTGAAAACCATGATTCAATTCTTAAATTCATAAGTATAGGGATCATTTGACACATTCTAAAAAATTAGTTACAAAAATAGAATTAGTTAGATTTTATGAATTGAAGTTCTCAAAAATATTTGATTACTTTAGGGAACATACAATTGCTATATAAATCAAAAAACAAATATATTTTAATTGTAGAATCCATAATATCTTGAAAATTCTATGTTAGAAAGAAATTGTATTTTAAAAGAAACTTTAAGACTGTTTTGAATTAAAAGTAAACAATTCTGAAAATTTTTTTAAAAAAGAATCTATTTTTATAAAAATATTTGCAGAAATAACCAAGCAATCTCAACTTTGACATAGGTGGAAATATAGACAGACAACTTGGCGGACTAGAATCTAACCACTAACTCAAACATTATAATCCACAGAACCAGAAAATCAATCTTCTCTGCCTTCCCACCCCATTTCCCACTCTGAGCCAGTTTTCTTTGTGGGGGAAAATATATAGTGATCAAAACCTACAGTGAATATTTACATTTAAAAATTTTATTACAGTAAAAAACAGAGTGCCGTTAATCCCCCTCAAAATAGTCCCCGTTGCTTTAAACACTTATCCCATCATTCTTGCCACTTTCTGAAGCAGTTCTGGAAATCCTCTTTCATGAGTGTCTTTAGGTGCATGGTCGCAGCCACTTCAATGTCCTGAATTGATTCAAAATGTTTACCTTTCATGGATCAGTTTGATTTTGGGGAAGGGCCAGAAGCCTTTCCGTTGTGATCACAATATATGGTGAATGCTGCTGCCGAGTGCCATCCGATGGAAAGACAGGGGTCTTCAATGAGGGAAGCAGCGTGCCAAATCCTAGTAACAGTGTGTGACAAGTTTCAACTTGTTCAGTGCAGTCAGTCATGTGTGAACTACAGTTGAGAGAAAAGGTGTGTTTTAAAGGGTGCCGTAAATCATCCTCCATCATGACAATGCTGCGTGTCACACATTTCTTCTGGTACAGCAATTTCTGTCAAGTAAAAACATTACAGTGTGTCCTCATCCATCTTATTCACCAGATCTGGCTCTTCCCCAAAGTCAAAATAATTCAGGACATGAGGACAGCCACAACAGTGCAACTAAAGACACTCACAAAAGAGGACTTCCAGAACTGTTTCAGAAAGTGGCAAGAATGATGGGATAAGTGTGTTCAAAGCAGAGGGGTTAGGGGGTGGTATTTTGAGGGGTTTAATGTTAATGTGTCTTTTACTATATTATATATATATTGGGGAATTGGGGAGGGGAATAGCACTGGGAAATTGGGGAAGGGGAACAGACAAGTTGCTGTCCTTTTGTTCTTCAGTCTAGTTGTGGACGACGTGGCTTCATTGGCCCATGTTAGTATTACCATTGTGCTCTTCCTGGGTGAGGCAGTTGCTCGCTGGCCATTGGAGCTTTCATGGTAGCCCAGGAAAGCTCATGCCCGCTGCTTGCCAGCCCCACCTCAGCCTATGCCATCGCTGGCAACTCAAGGCAGCTTAGCTCCTGGGCAAGATGTAGTTCACTATCTTAGCTGGAGAAGGGCACAGGGTCACTGGCCCTCTACGTGGGATGCAAACCGGGGCCCTGCTGCTCAGGGCTGGAATCCCAAGCCAACTCCTAACCAACATGCCACTCGGCTGGCCCTGTAATACATATTTTTAAACTTAAACATTCACGGTATTGTTTGATCACACCTCATACTTTACGGTTACCACCCTCTTGAAAAATTGGCATATTAAAATAAACTTCCCATTAATATCTTACGTTAAATTAGTTGACTTTTTTTCTAAAATAAAGCTAATGAGAAAAATGAGATATCAGAAATTTAAGTTTTAGTGGCACAGAGAAGCCTGAAACAATATAAATAAATATAATTTATTCAGGCTTATTGAGAAGGCACATTGTAGTGCAAAATATAGTACAACCATAACAGTATGATGTCATTCATCCAATTCTTAGTACAGCACAGGAAACATAGTCAATGGTATTGTAACAGCTACCTATAATGTCAGAGGGGTAGGTTTGGAGGGGGAGTTATCACTTTGTGAAGGGTGTGCTGTTGTGTTGTAAACCTGAAACTAATATAAATAATAATAATGTAAGATAATAAATAAATAAATTGTTGATAGATATGTAGTTATTGTCATTTTATTATTCATATTTTTTATCTTTTGGGGAGGTCATCTTTAGGAAGTTTCTCTAGGATTTCTTGTATTACTGGGTTGGTGGTGATGAATTCCTTTAGTTTCTTCTTGTCTTGGAAACTCTTCATCTGTCTTTTGATTCTAAATGATAGCTTTGCTGAATAGAGTAATCTTAGTTGTCCTTGCTTTTTTATGACTTGGAGTATTTCATGCCAATCCTTTCTGCTTAGCAAGAGGTGAGGGGCACTCCAAGGCCAGATGCTACTTGTTTGGGCTTTGTGAAACTTTTAGAAATTTTAGGAAAGGCTGCAAGCATGAGCCAAGATAGGCCATTTGTATGGAAAAGCCACTGGAAGTGGCTTAAGAGGGCCTCTAATTGAGTGGGGTGAGGTCTCCAGAAATCACCAGGGAAGAATGAATGGTGTTAGCTAGGTTGATGGAGACTTCCTGTGTCTACACACAGGGAGAAGGGAGGGCTCAACAAAGAAACAATGGATTCTTCCAGACTGCTGACTGGGAGAAAGCTGCCCCTCCAGCTCTTGCCCTGAAGCCAGACATCTCAGTTCCTTCCTGTATGTCCTTGGCACCCTTAGAGTTGCTGCCCCAGCACTGGAGTTCAGAGTGAGTGAGTCTGTCAGCAACTAAGTTGGTGTATGGGCTCTTTTAGAGGAATGCATGGGACTCAATCTACTCCGTCTCACTGAGCCACAATCTCCACTCGTTTTCATAGCCAGAAATTATGGGGACTTCTATTTCTGGCACTGGAACCCAGGGGTGAAAAGTCTGGTGTGGAGTTGGGTCCCCTCACTCCTCTGGGGGATAACCTCCACAGTGGAGATATACCTCCTTATTTTTAACAGTCACACATGGGTATAGGACCAGCCCATTCCTTGTCCTTACCCCTCCTTCCAGTCTCCAGGTGGCTTCTTCTGGATATACTTAATTGTAGGATTCAGTTCAGCTAGACTTTTGGTGATTATCAATGATGGTTGTTCTATAGCTTAGTTGTAATTTTGATGTGGTCATAAGAGGAGACAAACATGGCATTTATGTACTCCTTCATCTTGATCAGAAATATTACTGGTTTTTTTGTTTGTTTGTTTGTTTGTTTGTTTGAGTGGAGAATTCATCAGAGAACTAAAGTTACAAGGCAGACAAACAACAAAAATTTGGAAAGAAATGGATATCTTCAAGGAGATAAAAGACCATGACATTTGATTACCTGAGGAAGGTACTATCTAAATCTGAACAGGAAGTAGGATGATTAAACTAGAAATTTTTATGAGTTTCTAAAGACCAAATGTGAGCTAGTTTGAGTGTATAGACTGGTGGTGAGAGATACATAGGTATTGTAAACCTCTTGTAGACATTTCCTCCAGGAACCCCACTGGAATCTTACAGAGTGGATCAGGGCAATCTAGAGAAAGCCCCCACACCCACTCCAATTTGTTGACTGCGGAGGGGAGGGGAGGACAGCAGCCACTGCTGAAATCTGCTTTGTCTCACTTTCTTTGTCTCCAGTATAAAACAAGACTTTAGATAAAAAGTTATCAAAACTTGTAGCCAGTGGATAGTGGTAAAATCCCATTGCATCTGTGGTGGGAAATGGAAACCAGCACCTAAACTCTACCTGGATTCATCTCTCTTAAATAATAGAATCATTCATCTTCAGGGGATGGACTCTAACACTGTTACCTGAGTGCAGTGGTGGAAATCCAATGCTGCTTGGAGAAGGATGTGGAAAATGAAAAGAATATTTATCCCTGGAGTCTGGGCAGGGATATAAAATACTAGGCCCAACATTATTACTGAAGGAGGACAGAAATATTTGTGACATCCACACCTTGTAATCCATGTTCAAAATGCCCACCTGAGAGTGAGCTTAACCAGATTAAAGTACACTCCATCTTTCCCCCGCCCACCAGCATGCTAATAGATTAACTCTTGCAGAAGGACAAGTTAATAACCTAAATAAACTTATATAAAGATGCATTGTGAAGGCATAGGTGAGCAATCAATGCACATAGGGCTTGAGTGGCTATAGTACTTGACAGGGGCAAACATATGTTGTAATATTCATATTCACCTTGATGTTATTACCAAATCATGATGTGGGGCAGTAGAGTGCAAGTAAAAAAACAAAAGTCTTACTGCTGCTAGGAGAGGTTGCAATTTAGTTTCATCAAATGACTATCATTTAAGAAACACAACCAATAGAGGGAGAAACTATAGAGAAGGAGCACCAAAATCTATACACAAACACAACTCATATGTTTGAGTCCTGAGATGTACAAATGAAAAATACAACTTTAGTTACCCAGTAGAACACAACTGTAGGATAAAATACTGAAGAGAGATTTCAGAAACTTCAGGTTTCTAGAAAGTGAGGTTGTACTTTATCCCATATTAATATGGATCAGCTGTTACAATGTGAGCTTTTGGTTGAAAACCCATAAAGCCATAAACTTCAAGGAAGAGAAATACCTTAAAAGTAATTCCCCTTCTTTAGGAATAAATACTGCACATTAGAGTAAGGGAAAACTGAAGTAGAACCATCTGAAAAATAATCAGGCAGCTCCAAGATGATCAATTGCTACTCAATTCAGGGAGATAGGATAAAGCTTATCTCTCTTTAGAAAATAGATAAATTTATTTAACTTACACTAGAGATTTTTAAAAATTAATGAGTAAGCATTATGATTCATTATGTGGTTTCTTACCTCCTTTTTAAAGAATACACTGTTTCCTATAGCTAAAATTAGTTCATTCATTTTTCTAGTTGTGAAATTCCTTCTTGTAATTCAAGTAAGCTTACAAATCCTCCTATATGACTTTTACTGTCTAATTCCTTTCCTTACCCTTGAACTTAATACCATTTTAAGTTCATACAACTATTCATTGTAATTATTTTCCCCATTTAACTAAACATGTTCTTTGAAGACCAAAATATATTTTCTCTTTACTTCTGCTGGACCTGGAATAGCACCTTGTAGATAATACACCTTTAATTTATGTTTTCTGGAATGAATAAATGAATGAAGGAAAAAACAAATAAAGGAAATAAACCTGTCTTCATTGATATTCAAGGATCCATAATCTTCCATGTTAATTTTGAATAGCTTTAACTTTTTCAAAGAGCAATATACTATACAATTTGAAGAAATCACACTTTTTCTCCTTTAGAAGATATGTCCCTTTGAACTGTACTTGATAATTTCCCAGTCTGAAATTATATCCCAGATAGTCCATTTTTGTTATATTTCCAGAACCCTAGAGTACTTCTCTTTTCCATAATCCCCATAAGACCCTTTAAATAATTAAAAAAATAAAACAAAACTGGACTACACTTCCACTCTATTAAAGAACTACTTGACAGGAAAAATTGCCATTCTGTTCTTTCTATGGAAAATCTTCAGCTCTCCATATAGCTTCCTTGGCAAATTTAAACATTTGAAGTCAGTTTTATCTCTAAAGCTAATTTTATGAGGTTTATTTTCCTAACCCCAGGCTCTGAGTCAAAATGTATGTGTTAGTCTTAGCTAAAGACCCCCTTTGAACTGTCAATTAGTTTTAGAGGTCAATATATGGATTCTAAATATCTTAATATTGATAATTTACTTAAGCTGTAATCTTCCCAGAATCATCTCCTGACTCAATTTTTATGCCAACTCTACAGCACCCAGAGTGAAGATTTTTATAATTAAAATAGACTTAGCCTGGTTATCCTCTACCTCTTTTCCTCTTTCTGCCTCTTCTTTCTCTACTTTTTGCCCATCAACAAAAATAGCTTATACATTGTGCTAAACACAAGAGACATGAAAATGAATAAAACATGCGCATTTCCTAATCTTGAATTTAATTCTGAATACATGGTTACCAAAAGGTAAGTCAATATCTAATTTCAAACACTGCACCAAGCATGGAATAACTCAATATCTTGCTTAATTCACCAGGCTGCAGTCAGGATTCAAAGCCAGGGCAGCTGCTGCCAGAGGCCACACTTAGCCATTGCACTTTTCTGCCTCTCATAGATGTGAACAGTGCAGCAGGAGCTGGGAAAGAAGTGATATTAGAACTGAATCCAAGCTATTTAGGAAAGAATAGACACTAGATAATGAAAAGCTTCTTGGGGATTTCTCTTGCATAGTTATTTCTCTCTTTAACTAGTGTGAATCTAGTTAACTATGTATCCTTTCATCTTAGAATATGAGCCTTCTTATTAGAAAGACCAGAAGAAGAGTTTAATATTTAACCTCATTTATACTTGTAGAATATAGCTTTAATTGGGTAATTTATCATTCAAACCATTGTCAAACATTTAAACATAATTTAGGGTAGAAAAACAAAATTTTAACATTTTCAGCACCAGACTAAGAATTTTTAAAAAATCAAACTTGACAATGATGTTATATCTATATTATAATTGGTATTGCACATTAGTCTGAGGTGACAAGATGGTGAGGTTAAACATCTTCATTTTTAAGTTATGAGTATACAAGATCAGACAATTACATTCACAAACTCATCCTAGAAAACGTGCTACATACCTCATTACTGAATATCATTATTATCACCTTTGAAGTACTCTCCTTGGGAAGCTATGCACTGATACCAGTGCCTAGTCCACTCTTCAAAGCAATTTTGGAACTCTCTCTAGAATTGTCATCAGAGCTGTCATCGTATTACACTTGATGTCTTGAATGTCAACAAAATGTCTTCCTTTCAATATTTCCTTTATCTTATGGTAAAGAAAGAAGTCATTGGGGGACAGATCAGGTGAGTAGGGAGGCTATTTCAATACAGTTATTTGTTTACTGGCTAAAAACTTTCTTATAGGCAGTGCCGTGTAAACTGGTGCATTGTTGTGATGCAAGAGCCATGAATTGTTGACAAAAAGTTCAGGTCTTCTAACTTTCTCCTGCAGTCTTTTCAACACTTCCAAATATAAAGTTGGTTAACTGTTTGTCCAGTTGCTACAAATTCATAATGAATAAGCCCTCTGATATCAAAATCGTAGCAAACTCATTGAAACCAGGTCCCGAACTTAATTGTCAGACCTCGTGTATGTTTGTGTGTGTGTGTGTGTGTGTGTGTGTGTGTGTGTGTGTAGTATATATACAGAGGACGCCAAAAAAATGTGTACACATTTTAAGAAAGAAAAAAGCTGTATTATAATGTAATATTCAATATGTACCGATAACAAAAGCTGAATACAAATCACGTGTATACATTTTTTGGCACCCCCTTAAGTGTGTGTGTGTGTGTGTGTGTGTGTGTGTGTGTATTGTGTATTATATATACATAATGAAGAAAACTGATTACAATTCGAAAGAATAAACCAACAAAACTCAGGAGATTCATAGCATGCCAAGTAGGTACATAGAATGTTTACATGTGTAAATGTAAACTAAATTATAACTTACTCTTCACTGCATAGTTCTACGATCTTATTTTTAGCTCAAGTTTGTTCTGAAATAAATTATATCAGTGTTAGAGTAATTTGAACCTCTTTAACTTTTTAAATTACTATTCTTAGTTTTGATACATATATAAGCTTTCTCTTGCTTAATCGTGCTTTGTAGATATTTTTCTTTCATGTAAAGCTTACTTCTGCTCTTATTTTGAAATTGAAGTACTGAGAATTCAAGGTATTGATTTAAAATTTCTTTTCTTTGACCTTAACATTTTTATGATATTAAACATTCTGTTATAAAAGTTTGTAATAATTTTTGAAGGCCACATTTATTATAGTACTAGCAATAAACTTAGTCTATATGTTTGCATTAACAAAGTAATATAAATCTCCTTCAGTTACCCTCTATTTCATCCCCTATACTCTCTTTGTCAACTCTCCTCCCCCTTTACTCTCTGGTAACTACTAAACTGTTATCTGTGTCTATGAGTTTTTGTTTGTTTTGTTCATTTGTTGCTTTAAGTTTTATATCCCACATAGACGTGAAATCATATGGTTCTCAAGTTTTTCTGTCTGATTTATTTCAATTAACATAATTATCTGAAGATCCATTCATTTTGTCACAAATGGCAGTACTTTATATTTTTTATGGTAAGTAATATTCCATTGTATATAGGTACCACATCTTCTTTATCCAATCATCTATTGAAAGACACTTTGGGTGTTTCCATGTCTTGCCAACCATGAATAATGCTGCAATAAACATAGGGGTACATATATATTTACGGATAAATGTTTCAGATTTTTGGGGTAGTTACCTAGAAGAGGGATTGCTGGGTAGTATGGTAATTCTATTCTTAATTTTTTGAAGAACCTCCACACTGCTTTCCATAGTGGCTGTACCAATTTACATTCCAACCAGCAGTGTACGAGGGCTTATTTTTCTCCACAACCTCTCCAACACTTATTATTTGTCTTGTTGGTGGTATCTCATTGTGGTTTTGATTTGCATTTTCCTAATAGCTAGTGAAGTTGAGAAATTTTTCATATACCTCTTGGTCACTTGTATATCTTCTTGGAAGAAGTGTCTGTTCAGGTCCTCTCCTGATTTTTTAATTAGATTGTTTCTTTTTTGTTTTTGTGATGTAGGGTTTCTTTCTGTATTTTGGATATTAACCCCTTATTGAAGGTGTTGTTTACAAATATCTTCTCCCTTTCTCTTGGCTACCACTTTGTTTTAATGATGGTTTCTTTTGCTGTGCAGAAGCTTTTAGATTGCTATGGTCCCATTCACTTATTTTTGTATTTACTTCCCTTGGCTATGAGGTTAAATTCATGAAATCCTCTCTGAACCCAAGGTCCATAAGTTTAGTACCTATGCTTTCTTTATGCAATTTATTTTTTCAGGTCTTATGTTTAGGTCTTTGATCCACTTTGAGTTAATTTTTGGTATATGGTGACATAGCAGTCCAGTTTCATTCTTTAGCACGTGGTTTTCCTTTTTTTCCCCTGCACCATTTATTGAAAAGGCTTTATTTTCTCCATTGTATGTTTTTGGCTCCTTTGTCAACAATTATCTGCCCATATATGTATTCATTTATTCCTGAGTTTTCAATTCTATTTCTTTGGGCTGTGTGTCTGGTTTTTTGTGTGTGTGTGTTTTTTTTTTTTTTTTGCCACTACCATGCTGTTTTGATTATTGTCACTTTGTAGTATAAACTGAAGTCAGGGAGTATGATACCTCCATTGTTGTCCCTTTATCTGTGGTATTTGCTTTGGGTATTTGAGGTCTTTTGTGATTCCATAAAAATATGATAATTTTTTGTTGTTGTTGTTCTATTTCTTGAAAAAATGCCATTGAACTTTTTGATGGTGATTGCATTACTTTGGGTGATATGCCCATTTTAATTTTGTTGATTCTTCCAATTCATGAACAAGGGATATCTTTGCATAACTTTGTGTCTTTTCCAATTTCTTTTAATAATGTCCTATAATTTTCAGTATATAAGTTCTTCACATCCTGTTAAGTTTAATTCTAGATTTTTTTTAAATTTTTGTTGCAATTGCAAAAGGATTTTTTTTTTCATTCCTTTTTCTGAAATTTCATTGTTAATACAAGGTCTGACAATTAAATTGATGAATTTCTTGCAGTGATGTTGCTAAACTTTTCTTGCTTCCAGAAGGATTATTTATTGTGAATTTGTAGCAACTGGACAAATAGTTAATGTAGTTTACTATTTGTAAGTGCTGAAAAGGCTGAGTGAAAAAGTTAGATGACCTGAACTTTTCACCAACAATTCATGGCTCTTGCATCACGACACTGTACCAGCTCACTCGGCAATGTCTGTGAGGTAGTTTTTAGCCAGTAAACAAATAGCTGTATTGGAACACTCTCCCTACTCACCTGATCTGGCCCCCAATGACTTCTTTCTTTACCCAAAGATAAAAGAAACATTGAAAGGAAGACATTTTGATGACAGTCAGGACATCAAGGGTAATACGATGACAACTCTGATGACCGTTTCAGAGAAAGAGTTCCAAAAATGCTTTGAAGAGGGACTAGGTACTGGTGTTGGGGCATAGATTCCCAAGGGAAGTACTTTGAAGGTGACCCTAGTGATATTCAGCAATGAGGTATGTAGCTCTTTTTTAGGATGAGCTCACCAACTTAATTGTTTGATCACATATATAGGAGCACAATGGATTTTTGTATATTGATTTTTGTGTCCTGCAACTTTACTGCATTTGTTTATTGTTTCTAATAGTTTTTGATGGAGTCTTTAGGATTTTCTATATAATGAATCATGTCATCTGCAAAAAGTATCAATTTGACTTCTTCATTCCCTTTTGGATGCTTTTCATTTCTTTCTCTTGCCTGATTGTTCTGGCTAGGACTTCTAATACTATGTTGAATAACAGTGGTGACAGGGGCATCACTATCTTGTTCCTGATGTTAGAGAAGAAGTTTTCAGTTTTCACCAATTAAGTATGATATTAGCTGAGGTTTTGTCATATATGGTCTTTGTTATGTTAAGGTATACCCATTTTATTAAGTGTTTTAATCATAAATCAATGTTGTATCTGTCTAATGCTTTTGTTGGCATCTATTTATATGATCATATGATTTTATCCTTCATTATGTTTATGGGGTGTATTACTGCAAAAACAGTGATAAGAGGGAAATTTAGATCATTAGAGGCCTATCTCAAGAAACAAGAAAAATCCTAAAGAAATAACCTAACATTACATCTTGAAAAAGTGGAAAAAGAACAAATGAAACCCAAAGTCAGAAGAAATAAGGAAATAAAAATTTTAGCAGTGAGATCCGGGAAGATGGCCGCTGTGAGGAGAGCTCCCTGAGTTCTTCTCTGGAGATATCCACAATTTGAACTTCTGTAACTCTTCAAAGGCAAGTCTACTCATCACACAGAGCAACTAAGACTCTCACACAACAATTGCTGGAAGGTGGGCAGACCGGGCAAGTGGGGGAAGAAGGCGGGCAAGACCCGTGAGGTGCAGCCCACATGCACGGCTGCCGAGGCACCAAGCTTCAGAGAACAGATTGGTGAGTGTTCCCACTGCTCACTCCCTGCGCCCCACGGCCCATCTAGAGTACAGCAAGAGCGCAACGATCTGCAGCCTGAGGAAGAAGCCTCAGGCCGATCGAGATGGGGAGGAGAGAGAGGAGACGTGCAGCCGCACCTACAGCTCCCCAGGTCCCCAGAAAGCAGGGTGCAGAGCCCGGCAGTGACAGGGCAGATCAATTCCTGCACCCGCCTGGTTCAGGGATCAGTCTCTGCGTCCACCGGGTCCACGGAGCACAGCAAGAGCACCTCAGCACAGATACACTGAGGCAGAAGCCTGAAACCAGGCAAGCAAGGGAAGAAAGAATACTCGTGGGAAGGGGGAGACACAGTGCGCCGAGTGGAGACGTAGGTCCCTGAGAGAGACGGAGCGGGGATCTGAGCCACGGTGGGGTGTGCGCAGTCTCCTAAACCCTGGGCAGTCCCTCCAGGAGAGCAGAAGGAATACCGGGGTGTGCACAGGCTCCGAGGCAGAAGTGTGAAACCAGACAAGCAGGGGAAGAAAGATTACTCTGTGGGGGGAGACGCAGCACACGCCAGGCAGAGACGCAGGTCCTGGGGAGACAGACCAGAGATTTGAGCCACTGCAGAGTGCGTGCAGCCCCCAAAACCCCAGCAGTCTCTTTGGGAGAGCAGCAGGAACTCCTCCGGAGCCTATGAGGCAAAGGCCTTAGCTGAAAACAGTGTTGGGACTGTGGGGTTTTTGTTGTTTTTGTATTATTTTGTTTGTTTTGCTTGTTTGTTTGTTGTTCCTCCTCTCTTCGACAGAAAGCAAAAACAAAAACAAAACAAACCAAACAAAAAACAAACAGAAATTAAAACCCACCCCCAGCCTCCATCAGAAACCTTGGCCCCTGCCAAGCCAGAGTCTTAAACTGACCCCGGAATGGAGCAGTAGGGGCAGACTACCAGAGGTATTCCTTACCCATAGGGGGTCGAGAATTTTTGCCCCAGAAGAGGCTGCAGAGTGAGATACCTATCCCGCCCCCACCTTTCCTGGAAGGCTTGGGAGGCAGGGCAAGTTCAGCTGTTGAGGCACTAATTAACAGACTCTTAGCAGTGGGCTTTTGGCAGTGAAGAGCTCTTTCATTCTCCACGGCTTTCAATGGAAAGGGTGCCCAAAGACACTCATTGAGCCTGCAGGGTGCACAGCCTGCCTTGGGACAGGCAAAAGCAGAAATGGCAGTGACTTTGTAAAAACTACCAATCACACGTCACAACCACACTCATGTACAGCAAACCTGCAGTGCCAGGACACTAGGCATCAGGTGGCCGTCTTTGTTCCCACAAGACGCAGAGGAATATTTGTACAGCAGAGGACAACCTGAAGAGAGCTTGATGGACTTTAGCCAAGACTGGCACTGGAGACACAAGAATCATCATACCCGGAGGCCAACTTTAGATAAAACCAGAGCGTTTCTGGGTTTGACTTACAGGATTCACACCGAAAAGGAAGTTGCTGCAGTTGCAAGGGCCAAAGGGTCCAAGCCTTATCAGAGGGATCAACCCTCACACAGCAGATCACAAACTGCAGACACTGCTGATCCTAACAGCTAATGAGCCTGGAAGTCAATCCCACATAATGACAAGCCAAAAGTAATCAAAGCTAAACTTCAATAGGTAAAGACACACAACACAAGGGACACCTCAGATATACACGCACAAGAGAATAAGGAGATTGAGTAATTCAAATGTAAAGGACACACACCATACAAGTTTACCCAGAAAAGACTGAGAAACCTGGGGTATCTATCTGTTATAGCGAAGCAAGCACAAAGAGTAAACCAGAATGGAGAGACAAAGAAATACAACCCAAATAAAAGAACAGAAGAAACCTCCTAAATCAGTGGAACTAGAGGAAATAGAGGTAAACAACCTATCAGAGACAGAG
Source organism: Aselliscus stoliczkanus (assembly GCA_033961575.1). Classification (NCBI taxonomy): domain Eukaryota; kingdom Metazoa; phylum Chordata; class Mammalia; order Chiroptera; family Hipposideridae; genus Aselliscus; species Aselliscus stoliczkanus. Next base: position 66,376,343 of record CM066736.1, read on the forward strand.
TTCAGAACACCGATTATTAGAATGTTCAAGGAAATTAATGAAAATATAAAGAAGGATAGAGAAATAATGAAAAGCAATCAGCTAGAACTTAAGAATGCAATTACTGAATTAAATAACAAATTCAATGGAATGACTAGCAGATTGGATGAAGCAGAAAATTGAATCAGTGACTTAGAAGACAAGATAGCAGAGATCACCCAAGCAGAACAACAAAAAGAAAAAAGAATGAAAAACATTCAAAATAGTTTAAGAGAGCTGGGGGACAACATCAAATGCAATAACCAGCAGATCATCGGAGTACCAAAAGGAGAAGAGAAGGAGCAAGTGATTGAGAACATATTTGAAGTAATGTCTGAAAACTTCCCTAACCTGGCAAAGGACATTGAAATATAAGCCCAGGAAGTGCAGAGAGTTCAAACCAGAATGATCCCAAACAGGCTCACACCAAGACACATTATAGTGAAAATGGCAAGGGTTAAGGACAAACACAGAATCCTTAAAGCAGCAAGGGAAAGGCAGCAAGTTACTTTCAAGCTCACCCCCATAAGATTATCAGCCGACTTTTCTACAGAAACTTTGCAGGCCAGAAGGGAGTGGCAGGAAGTTTTCAAAGTGATGAAAAACAAAGGCCTACAACGCAGATTGCTGTATCCAGCAAGGCTATCATTTAAAATTGAAGGAGAGATAAGGAGCTTCCCAGAAAAGAATAAGCTAAGGGAAATCATTACCACCAAGCCAGCTTTGCAGGAAATGATAAAAGGCCTTCTTTAAGCAAAAGAGAAAAATAACCTAACTAAGGAAGACTAGGAACACAAATAACAAAATGGGAATAAATACGTACCTATCAATAATCACATTAAATGTAAATGGATTAAATGCTCCAATCAAAAGACATAGGGTGGCTGAATGGATAAGAAAGCAACACCTCGGTATATGCTGTATACAAGAGACACACCTCAGATCAAAACACACATACAAGCTGAAAGTAAAGGGATGGAGTAAATTATTTCACGCAAATGGAACAGAGAAAAAAGCTGGAGTAGCGATACTTATATCAGATAAAATGGACTTTAAATTGAAGAATATAATAAAGGACAAAGAAGGACACTTCATAGTAATGAAGGGATCGATCCAGCAAGAGGACATAACCCTAGTAAACATCTATGCACCTAACATAGGAGCTCCTAAATATATAAAACAGATATTGTCAGACACAAAAACGGAGATCAACAGTAACACTATCATAGTAGGGGACTTCAACATCCCACTGTCACCAATGGACAGATACTCCAGACAGAAAATCAATGTGGAAACAGTGAGCTTAAATGACACATTAGACCAGCTGGATTTAACAGATATTTTCAGAGCATTTCACCCCAAAGCTACAGAATATACATTCTTCTCAAGCGCACATGGAACATTTTCTAAGATAGACCATGTGTTAGGCCACAAAACAAGTCTCAATAAATTTAAGAAGATTGAAATCATTTCAAGTGTCTTCTCTGAACACAATGCTATGAAACTAGAAATCAATTATAAGAACAACCCTGGAAAGCTGTCAAATAAATGGAGGCTAAATAACATGCTACTAAATAGTGAGTGGGTCACAAATGAGATCAAGGAGGAAATCAAAAGATACCTCGAGACAAATGAAAATGAAAACACCATGACTCAAAATCTCTGGGATGCTGCGAAAGCAGTCCTCAGAGGGAAGTTTATAGCAGTGCAGACCTACCTAAGATGGAAGAAAAATCTCAAATCAACAGGTTATCTTTACACCTAAGGTAACTGGAAAAAGAACAGCAAAAGAAGCCCAAGGGGAATACAAGAAAGGAGATAATAAAGACCAGAGCAGAAATAATCAATATAGAGAAAAGAAAAACACTACAAAAGATCAATGAAACCAAGAGCTGTTTTTTTGAGAAGATAAAAAAAATTGACAAACCTCTAGCCAGGCTCATCAAAAAAAAAAAAAAAGAGAGAGGACTCAAATTAGTAAAATCAGGAACAAAAGTGGGGAAATGACTACAGACATCACAGAAATACAAAAAATTCTAAGAAATTACTATGAGCAACTATATGCCAACAAATTTGACAATCTGGAAGAAATGGATCATTTTCTAGAAGCATACAACTTTCCAAAGCTAATGCAAGAAGAAACAGAAAATCTAAATAGCCTGATAACTACCAAGGAAATTGAATCAGTAAATGACAAGCTCCCAAAATCCAAAAGCCCTGGACCAGATGGCTTCACAAGTTAATTTTATCAAACATTCAAAAAAGAACTATCACCTATTCTTCTCAAACTATTCCAAAAAATCCAGGAGGAAAGGCTCCCAAACTCTTTTTATGAAGCCATTATCACCCTGATTCCAAAACCAGATACAGACAGCACAAAAAAGGAAAACTACAGGCCAATATCCTTGATGAATATAAATGCAATAATTCTCAATAAAATATTAGGAAACAGAATTCAGCAATATATTAAGAAGATCATACATCATGATCAAGTGGGTTTTATCCCTAGTATGCAAGGCTGGTTCAACATCTGTAAATCAATTAATGTGATACACAAGATCAACACAATGAAGAATAAAAATCATATGGTCATTTCAATAGATGCAGAAAAAGCACTTGACAAAATCCAACAGCCATTTATGTTAAAAACCCTTAGCAAAGTGGGAATACAGGGATCATATCTCAACATAATAAAAGCCACATATGATAAACCTACAGGTAACATCATACTCAATGGGGAAAAACTAAAACCATTCCCCTTAAGATCAGGAACAAGACAAGGCTGTCCACTTTCTCCTCTTTTATTCAACATAGTTCTGGAAGTTCTAGCCACAGCAATCAGACAAGAACAAAGAAATAAAAGGCATCCAAATTGGCAAGGAAGAAGTAAAATTGTCATTATATGCAGATGACATGATACTTTATATAGTGAACCCCAAAGACTCCATCAAAAAACTTTGGAAATGATAGACGAATTCAGTAAAGCAGCAGGATATATAATCAATGTTCAGAAATCAGTGGCACTTGCATATACCAATAACAAACTAATGGAAGGAGAAATTAAGAAAACTGTCCCATTTACAATTGTTTCAAGAACCATAAAATACCTAGGAATAAATTTAACCAAAGAAGTAAAAGATCTGTACTCAGAAAATTATAAGACACTGAAGAAAGAAATAAAAGAAGATACAAATAAATGGGAACATCTACCATGCTCATGGATAGAAAGAATAAATATAGTTAAAATGTCCATACTGCCTAAAACAATATATAGATTCAATGCAATTCCAATGAAACTACCAAGGGCATTTTTCACAGAAATAGAAAATATAACCCTAAAATTTATATGGAACCATAAAAGACCCCGAATAGCCTTGGCAATCCTGAGAAATAAGAACAAAGTAGCGGGGATCACACTACCAGACATCAAAACACACTACAAGGCTACAGTAATCAAGAAAGTATGGTATTGGCATAAAAACAGGCACATAGATCAGTGGAACAGAACAGAGAGCCCAGAAATAAATCCAGGCATTTACGGACAGTTAATCTATGACAAGGGAAACAATAATTTACATTGGAGTAAAGATAGTCTATTCAATAAATGGTGCTGGGAAAATTGGACTCACACTTGCAAAAAAATGAAACTGGACCACTTCCTTACACCATATACAAGAACAAATTCAAAATGGAATAAAGACTTAAATGTAAGACCTGAAACCATAAAACTCCTAAAAGAAAATATAGGGAGTACATTTGTAGACATTACCTGGAGCAATATTTTTACTGATACATCCCTGAGGGCAAGGGAAGTAAAAAAAAAAATGAACATATGGAATTATATCAGACTTAAAAGTTTTTTCACAACAAAGGAAACCATCAATAAAACAAAAAGGAAGCCTACTGAATGGGAGAATATATTTGCCAACAATATATCTGATAAGGGGTTAATATCCAAAATTTTTAAAACACTCATGAAACTCAACACCAAAAAAACAAACAACCCAATTAAAAAAGATTTGAAGAGACATTTCTCTAAAGAGGACATACAGATGGCCAACAGACATATGAGAAAAAGTTCAATCTCATTGGTCATTAAGGAAATGCAAATAAAAACCACAATGAGATACCACCTCACTCCAGTCAGAATGGCTATCATCAATAAATCAACAAACAACAAGTGCTGGTGGGGCTGTGGGGAAAAGGGGACCCTGCTGCACTGTTGGTGGGATTGCAGATTGGTGCAGCCACTATGGAAGTCAGTATGGAAGCATCTCAAAAAACTGGAAATGGAACTGCCTTTTCACCCAGCAATTCCACTCCTAGGTATTTATCCTGAAAAACCCAAGACACTAATTCAAAAAAATTTATGCACCCCTATGTTCATTGCAGCGCTATTTACAATAGCTAAGACTTGGAAACAGCCAAAATGCCCATCGGTAGATGACTGGGTTAAGAAACTGTGGTACATTGATACAAGTATTACTTCGCTATAAGGAAGAATGAAATCGTACCATTTGCAATGATATGGATGGACCTAGAGACTATTATGCTAAGTGAAATAAGTCAGTCAGAGAAAGACAAATACCATATGAGCTCACATATATGTGGAATCTGAAAAACTGAATGAATGTGCAAAGTAAACAGAAACTGTCTCATAGATATAGAGGAAAAACAGGGTTGCTAGTTGGGAGGGGGGTGGGGATGAGGGAGAAGGGGAAGGGATTAGACAGCAAAAATAGGCAACTACAAATATTGCCACAGGGATATGAAAGTCAGTTCGGGGAATATAATTAATAATGTTGTAAATATTTTGTGGGGTGTCAGATGGTCATATGTCTCGTTAGGTAGACCATTTCATGGATGGAGTAGAGCCTTGATCACTGCACTGTACACCTGAAGCTGAGGTTGTATAATATTGTACACCAACTGTAATTGAATATATAGATAGTCACAGGATGTGGATTCTACTGTGGAAGGGAGTCAGAGGAAGTGTAATAGATATATATGATATGGTGGGGAGGAGTGGGGTGGCTAAATGGGGGAGGGAGGGTTGTCACTTTGAGGGGTAAAAAATATAACTATTGCACTGTGTTGTACACCTGAAACTATTTAAAATAAATAAATAAATTAAAAACAATTTTAGCAGAACAGATGAATTCGAGAACAAAAGATAATAAACAAAGTTAATGCAGCAAAGAGCTGGTTATTTAAAAAAATTAATGAAATTGACAAACCCCTGGCTCGACTCACTAAGGATAAAAGAGAAAAGACACAAATAAACAAAGTCAGAAATGAAAGAGAATCTATGAGAAATATCACAGAAATACAAAGCATCATACAAGAATGCTATGAAAGACTATATACTACCAAATTCAATAACCTAGAAGATATGGATAAGTTCATAAAACATATAACCTTCTTAGATTGAATCACAAAGAACTAGAAAATCTAAATAGATTGAACAGCAGTAAGGAAATTGAAACAATCATCCAAAACCGTCCCAAAAGCAAATGTCCGGGGCTTCAGTGGTGACTTCTATCAAACATTCAAAGATGATTTAATACCTGTCCTCTTCAAGCTCTTCCAAAAAATTGAAGAAGAGGCAATATTACTTCATTTTATGAGGCCAACATTACCCTGATACCAAAACTTGGTCAGGATAACACAAAAATGAAAACTATAGACCAATATCTCTGATGAATACAGATGTAAAAATTCTAACAAAATACTAGCAAATCAAATACAACACATTACAAAGATTATACATCATGATCAAGTAGAATTTATTCCAGGGGTACAAGGATGGCTGAACATACTCAAATTGATATGCCTTTTTTTTTTTTTTAAAGATTTTATTGGGGAATTGGGGGAGAGGAACAGTGTTGGGAAATCCAGGAAGGGAAATAGAAGTTGCTGTCCTTTTGTTCTTCAGTCTAGTTGTGGTGGATGTCGCTTCACATGGGTGCTCATTAGTATTATCATTGCGCTCTTCCCAGGTAAGGCAGATTGGTCGCCAGCTTCTGGATGGCCGCTTATGCTAGCTTTAGGCCACTCACTGTAGCCTATGGCAATCCACTGCAGCAGGGGCTGCAGCCTACACCATCGCAGGTGACTCACAGCAGCCCAGCTCCAAGTGGAGCTGTTGTTCACCACCTTAGCTATAGAGGCAACCAGGTGGAGCTGCTGTTCACCACTTTAGCTATAGAGGGCAGTGTCACTGACCCTCATATGTGGGATCCAATCCGGTGCCCTGCTGTTCAGAGCTGGTGTCCCAAGCCAGCTCCTAATCAATGTGCCACTTAGCTGGCCCTTGATATCCATTTTTAAAGATGACTGAGTTATCAAGAGGCTGTTCTTCAAGTCATGGTACATGAGTTGTCTGTCCAGTTTGACATACATTCAATCAATGTGTCAGCAACAATACATTTATGTCTTGTTTTAAGTCACTGAAAATTAATTTATTTTAGTTTAGCTGTCACTGTGATTTTAGAGACTTTTATTGTGGACTTAATGAATTTTTATTTTACATTGCTAAATTATGAATTAAGTTATACTAACATTTTTTTTTAAAGATCATTTTTGGCTTTTTTTAAAAAAAAAAACAATGGTTACTGGAGCTCCCTTGAACTCCTAATAGTTCTTTGTAAACTTTTCTATGCACTTTCACTCTTACTATACATGACATTTTTCTAAGTTAATGTACAATTGATTTACGAAATCACTGACAATACAAAACCAGAAAATAAGGAACTAAAATTTAAATTTAATTGATTAGAATGTGTTTTCTGTTATAGCATATTTACTATTTTTCCACATTCACTATAGTCATTAGTCTTTATGCTATTTAAATGGCTTTATAAATACATTTATGTATGACATGATAGAGTATACCATAGATTGATGTACAATGTATTATGTAATTTGAACAGCAAAACCTCCATTTGGTATTGTGGTAGGTATTTTTAATCCAAATAGCCAACAGTTGCCTGGAAATCCTCTGTTTTACAAATTTTATGATTTCAATTTTTTTGAAATGAAAATTACTTAAATTCACATACCACATATGTGAAATCCAAGAGCCTCTCTACCTCAGTATCTCCCAGAATTCTCAGGCAGCTTATATGTCTCCTACTTACTGCTCTCTCAAATTACTAACACATTATAAATGCTCAGTTTTACTCTAACTTACATTGTATGGTTGATTGATTATTTTTCTCTGCCCTGCAATAATTTTGAAGAAAAAATACAGGCTTGCATTTGGCTGAAGTATTGAAATTTTAAAGACAATAGTATAAAACAACATACAACATAAAATTAAAATATTAGACATCCTAATTTTTAAAAACCTTTTGGCATTTCTACTCCTTCCACTGTGGAGTCTTTTTTTTCTCCTGTTGTTGTGGTACCATGTTCTCACTTTCTTCTTTTCACTTTTTTCTCTCTCACTTGTGTCTTTGGAAACTCAATTTCATGTTCTTTCGTATACAGAACTTTAAGCATCTATTTTCCTCTTGGCTCACAACTTCTCTTGCATGATTAATTGATATATTCTAGCAAACTTATATCCATTCATTATGGGTCTAACTGTTCAGAACATGAAACAGGTGGAAAAGACTTTGGAATTTAGATCTTTACCCACATCCCCAACAGTAGGTGAAATTGAGTAATATGATTTTCTCACTGATCAAAATTATGCCATTCTTGTTAGTAAATAGGAACAATTATGTGGAATCTAAAAACCTCCTACAACAAATATAATATTTTTATAAATAATAATTTTTCACTTCCAACTATGCTGTATTTAAGTTTAAAGAAAAGGATCTGAAATGAAGGAGCTTAATTGGAAGACACCAAAAAGATAGTCAGATATTAATCTTAGTGTCTATCTACTGTATCTTTCATCCAGCTTTAAGTCTTAAAATTGATTCCCAGAGATGCCAATATATTCAGGATAGTGCCATGTATATTTAAACACTTGGTAAGCACATACAAGTATAGTTTTAGTATGTGTGAGAAAGTGCAGTTATGCATAAGTGCTTTAAAGCTATGTGGAAATATTTGAAATTGTCCAGAAGCAGTTTTTGTCCATTTCAAAGGTAATTTCTGTCAACTTCAGTCAGCTAAATAGAGCAAGTGCTTACTTACAAAACAAAACAAACAGTTTTCATTGTGTGTGAAATTGACTTGTGCTGCTAGAAAGGGGAATCTCTCCCCTATTACCTAAAGCATTATAAATAAAGGGATCTGGGAGACATACCAGAGAGGCCAGGAATAAGTATATATTTTCTCCTCCTGTTGCACACCTTGCTTTAATAAATGTTAAGCAAAAAGCAATCTTGAGAAGAGAGGGTGGATAAAGTGTATTATTGGAAGATTACTTTCATTTTTACAGCATTTTGGAAAACAGAACACATTGGAGAGGCATTCATTTCATCCTAATCCATCTATCCTCAGTCAAGAGGCATAAGTAAGTCTCAGTAAAGAATTGTGGGATTGGCAACAAGGCTGGGTCCAGAGCGTGGGCAAGGAGATCTGACCCAAATTTGGAACTAGCTCTGGAGGCTGGCTGAAGTGGTCTACATTGTGGTGTTTGGGGGCAAGGGATTATGTAGTGTTTCACAAAGAGTAACGTAAGACTTTTCTTTCTCTCTCTCTTTTTTTTTTTTTTTAGCTTAGCCATCCTGCCACCTGTTGGCAGCTCAAAGGCAATTCAACTCGGGCTGGCATTGAACCGCAGTTGCTCAGAGCTCAGCTCACACTCTGGAGCAAGCTCTTAACCAACTGAGCCTTTCGGCCGGCCCACGCAAGGCTTTTGCCATCAAAGAACTTTTTTCTCGGATTAAATACAAGCATAGAGAACAGTAGACTTCATTGTTCTCCCTTGATATATGTAAACAAAAATTGGTAAAAAAAAAAAAATGTAATTATTCATATGACATCCTGAATATCTTTATTTATTAATAACAAACAGTCATATTACATAAAAAATTAGCCTAGAAATAGAAGTAACAGTAGACAGACAACATTGCCATCATGGGGTTGGTGTCAGATAGATCTAAGTTAGAATCCTTTTACTTACTCATAAGTACTTGATTCAGTACTGATTACTTACACTTTCTAAGCCTGGGTGTCTTCATCTTTCAAATAGGATGAATAATCCAATTATTGCAGGGTTATAAGAATAAGAATAGTGTATGTGTTCTGGTTAATAAACAATAACTATTAACATTCTTTTTTGTTGTCTCTATAGAAACAATGAGTTGATTTATCTTTTTTATGTTATCTACTGGGGATACTCAATAATACTTTATTTGGGGGCAAAAACGCATGTATATATGATCTATGAACATAATCCTATATTGAGGAAAAATTTTAAGAAATATTTAACCAGAGAATATAAATGTCCTTGATGACCTCAGTTTGACCCATTCAGTCATTACATTATGAAGATGTACAGACAGCAGATACAGAAACACCATATATTTCCTTCTTTTAGCTATTTTTTGAGTTGGAGAGTAGTCAAAACAAATACATACATAGGGAGCAAAGGCAAAAATAGAAAAGAGATTGCTTTATTATTAGCTGATGATTTCTAATATTCTACTTTGGAATCTGGGATATATATATTATATAATATATATATATATATATATGTATATATATATATATATATATATATATATATATATATTACTAAGCCTAATACAACTTCAGTGCAAAGTTGCTGGCACCAATTCCCTCAACTCTGATTATACCACTCTGCTACCAAGTGGAAAACATTTGATTCAAAGAACAGCTTCTACTAAAACAAAAAAAAATAAAAGTTTATTTTGATGTCTATAGCCTGTAGCAAAGTAGGTGGGGACTATGGTTTTCAAAGATTTTAAAACCAAAATCTAGTAAGAAGTACTAGACCATGAGTACTTGCACATGTGTGCATGCTTGCACATACATGCACACATATACACGACACACTTATTGAATAAAACGTTTCAAAACACATACTTAACTTTCCTGAGTTTGAAGCAATTTGATATATTTTGTTCCATTTTAGTTATATTTGATCCCCAAATTAACAGTTTGGTGTCTGAGTCTGAAATCTAAATTCGTGAATCAAAGTGAGGAGCCAGGGCATTATTTCTCTCTTCTTATGAACCACCCTCAGAGAAACATGTAAATATACATCTTCCTCACCCTTCCTATCAGATCAACTACAGAAAAATGAGGCTTTTATATATTTTTCTTTCTTTTCTTTGTCTTGAGTGTGTACTTTTCAGAGCTTGACTCACATTGTGCATTCAGGAAGTCTTCTTAAACAACCTGTTGTCCTCCTACTTAACACTCAACCCAGGGCTGGATTAGCTGTCTTGAAACTTATATTTTCAAAATAACTTGTGCATTTGAGGTCAAATTTATTAAATCCTCTCTAAGACCAAGGTCCATAAGTTTGTTACCTATGTTTTATTCTATGCAATTCATTGTTTGAGGTCTTGTATTTAAGTCTTTGATTTGTTTTGAGTTAAGTTGGGTACCTGATGATAGATAGCAGTCTAGTTTTATTCTTTTGCATGTGGCTTTCCAATTTTCCCAGCACAGTTTTTTGAAAGGCTTTATTTTCTCCGTTGTATGTCTTTGGTTGCTTTGTCAAAAATTATCAGCCCATATGTATGTGCGTTTATTTTTGGGTTCTCAATTACGCTCCTTTGTGTCTGTTTTTCTGCCAACACCATGTTGTTTTGATTATTGTCACTTTGTAGTATACACTGAAGTCATGGAGTGTGATACCTCTGGCCTCATTCTTCTTCCTCAAGATTGCTGTGGCATTTTTATTTTTTTATTCCTATGTGCTTTCAATTTCTCCAGTAAAAAAAAAAAGTTACCATGGAGGTTTCTAGAACTTAAATCTCACACTTGATAGAGGATTATTTCATTCTTTGTAGCCATGATATTCAAATATTATTACTATTTGAAATGGAGATATTAATATATGTGTAAAAAAGGTGCATTAATATTTAGTCATATCATTGCATTTTATAGAAGCCATACTGATATTCCTTTATGGTTGGTAACACCTGTCCTAACTTATTTTCGAGCCACAACATTTCTTCCCTATTTGGTATAATTGTTGAATATCAGTGCAAGCAAGTGTTGTCATGTGCTTATGAAGATTCAGACTTATATTTTTAAAAGGCCAATATACAAACTGTTGTGTAGAAACAAATATTTGTCTCTTAATTTTTGAATTATTTCTGTCTCAAAATTTTACAACGTGATATCAAATATATCATCTGTATATCTTGCTATAAAAATATAACTATTTCTTTAATTAACATTAGTGGTACTATTTTATCAACTGTTAGAAAATAAAATTATTAGCTAACTATAATCCACACTCACATAAACCTCAATGAAAATATTTGGCATTTTGGAGAGATCGCTGGGTCTTACGGAAACACTGTTGTTCGTGGAAAGAAGTTGACCTTTAGAACATTTCCACCTTAATTCTGATGATGAATATATATGATATTTCCTGAAAGTTTATGGTAAACATTGTTGCAAGTTATTTAAAATCTATCTCTTTATCATGGATGGTATGGTGGCCTGACCACTGCACTGTACATCTGAAGCTGCCACTGAATTATATTCAATGTTGACTATAATTTAATGGGATGTGGAGTATAGTGTGTGGATGTAGTCAATGGAATATGTATGATATCAGGTGTGGGGGGACAGTGGAGAGGGGAGGAGTGAGTCACTTTTTAAGAAGTGAAAAATATAACTGTTGCATTGTTTTGTACATCTGTAACAACAACAACAACAAAAAGACAAAATTTCCCATAACTGTCCACATGTCAGGATAATTTGAGTATTTCAATTTGAAGATAATTATAAAATTTTAATGAGAAGCCTAAGAAATCTTAATAAAATAGAAATATGACATATTCCTGGATGAAAGGACTCAATAATACAACACTGTCAGTTCTCTCCAAATCATTCTTATCTCAATCAAATCCCTAGCCAAAGGATGCATGGAATTAAAGTTTTCTTAGCAAATGCATATGGAAGAGAAAATGCACAAGACGAAGGAACATTAGTCTGAATGAGAAGAAAACAGAGCCACAAGTTCAACTACTTTGTAAAAGCAGATAACACAACACAGCTATAGTAATTAGGTCAGTGTGGGATTTACGCATAAATGAACAAAAAATTTTTTTAAAAAATAGATTCCAAAAAGAAATTCATGCATTAAGTGTGACATTTCAAGTCAGTAGGGAAAAGATGCACTATTTAATAAAATATATTTAAACATCAAAATAAATAAATAAATAAATAAAATCTCTTTAGTGTCACATCATCTGATTTTTCTAGATTGTTAACACTTAGGGCCACTGTGTAAATACTGTCAGTGTATATGGATTGAATTAGAGAAACTTCCATTTTTTTCCAGAGGGCAAACATAAGTGCTGTCCACCAGAAGAGTCCTCTATCCTCTGCAAAGCAAAAATTGGAGCATTTTTTAATTATGTTACTTAATGAGGCTTGTATTAAAATCTGCATGATCAATACATGCTAGAATCAGTGTCAGGGAAAAGAATAGCCTTCCAGAAATAATTGGTATGATTTGTTGTTTGGATAATGATAACAGTATATCCTGCTGTATTTCCTTTTCTGCTTTTTGTTCACTCAAAACTATAATTTACCCAAAGTGTTGGTAATTTATATTTGTTTGCTTTCATGATGAGCATTCAAATGACTTATTTTTACTTATATTTAATATTCATTTCAACATAAGTCACCAATATTTTTACAGTTAAAAGTAAATTGTCTTGGGCTGGCCGAGTGGCACGTTGGTTGGGAACTAACTTACTTGGGACACCAGCGGCCCCAGTTTGGAACCCACATGTGAGGGCTGGTGACACTAACCTCAAAAAAAAAAAAAAAAATGTAAATCGTCTTATTTTTAAATAAATGAAAGTCAATTGAAAGTTTTCTTTATTTAAGCATATGCAGTTAATGTATTATTGATACTTTGCTTACTTCTAATTTATGTATGTCTTTTGAAGGAATCACTTACTTAGTACTTAATACTTAACCTGCTTGTTTCATGATGAGGAGTGTTTAAGTTGGCTCATAGATGCTCTTACTGAATTAAAAATATTTATGATCACCACTGATAACAGAATAGTGCAAATTTCATTTTTTACAGTTTTCATTTTAATTTTTTTGACATTGGAAAAGTCAGTTATTTATTTATTTATTTATTTTTATTAAATTTATTGGGGTGACATTGGTTAGTAAAATTATATACATTTCAAGTGTACATTTCTATAATACATTACCTATATATTGTATTATGTGTTCACTACCCAGAGTCAGTTTTACTTACATCACCATATTTTTTACCCTATTTACCCTTTTCTACATGTCCCTTTTCTCCCCTCATTCTCTGATAGCCACTAAACTGTTGCCTGTGTCTATGAGTTTTTGTATGATTGTTTGTCTTGTTCCTTTGTTGTTTTCAGCTTTATATCACATTTATGAGTGAAGTCATATGGTTCTAGATTTTTGGTGCCTAATTTATTTCACTTAGCATGATAATCTCACAGTATACCCATGTTGTCACAAATGGCAGCATTTCATCTTTTTTTATGGCCAAGTAATATACCATTGCATATATGCATTACATCAGCAAATTTCATTATAGGACAGTAAAATTTAGTGTAGTATAAGGAGGCAGGCTCTCTAATATGAATTTCTTCATTTGATCTTAGGTCCAATAATTATTTGTGTGTTTTCTACTTAATCTCTTTAAGCCTCAGAATCTCCATCCATAGAGTGGTAATAAAATAATAGCACCTGCTACCAAAGGCTGTTGTGACAATAAGTATAAATCCATGCAAAACACCTAGCATTGTGTCTGGCACTTACAGACTCAGGAGTATTAAGGAGGTTCCACAAATAGGACAGGGAGAACTTCTAAATGAACTCTCACTGTAACTTCAAATTCTATTTAACTTCTTTATGTAATAAAATTTCTCCTCTAAACTTAAGATTTTGTGGGCAGGGTTAATAACTCTTTCTGATGTAAAAATGTACATTTCAATACACAGAATTTGGAAAATACAGGAAAACAAAGCTGGAGATAAAAATAATCATTTTCTTTTCTGAGAGATAATCAGTTAATATTTGATGTTTTTACTTTCAGTTTTATTTCATCTATAAAGAATATAAACATGTATTATTGGAAGCACAGGAATAAAAGATGTAATGTGTGCCAGCCCCTGGTGATAAAGTAATTTAAAAAAAAAGGATAGATTTCACATTCCTTAAAAATTATCGGGCCGGCTGAGTGGCGCGGTGGTTGAAAGTTGGCTTGGGACGCCAGCGGCCCTGGTTCAGATCCCACATGTGAGGGCCAGTGACACTGCCCTCAGAAACAAAAAACAAACAAACCAACAAAAACTGTCATCAATGGAAGAAAATATATGCAAATCATATATCTGGACTTCCGGAAAAATGGCACAATAGACAGACGCTGTGCTAACTACCTCCCAGGATCACACCAAAACTACAAACAAATTATACAGCATTCAACCCTGGAGGTCCCCGGAACACTGGAGGAACAGAACCACTAAACGAAGAACTTTAAGAGGAGGCCACGTCGGATCTGGTAGGAGGGGCAGAGACTAGAGAGGGCGAACCCCATGAGGGAAGTCCCAGCTCTAGGAGGCTTCTCTGGTTGGGGGAGAGACCCTCCGGCCACACACCAAGCTCACAAGCTCAGAGTTCCTTGGCCGGGAAGAGAAGTCCCAAGATAGCTGGAAGTAAATTAGTGAGGACTCTCTTTGCTCAGCTCGGTGAGGCTAAGAGCGGCTAAAGAATCAGTGGGGCCGGAGCCCGGGCTTGCTCGCTGGTGAGCGCTTACCTGATTACTGGTAGAGGGAGTGGCTATGTGAGCCGGGATTCTGCAGGGATGGACTGAACTGAGCACATTTGGTGCAAAGGCTGGAGGTTTTTGGACTGTTGTTCCTGTGGTGTGGAGCCTGCACACAAGTGGTGTAGGGAGGACGCCATTTTGTCGGGCTTGGGCCCTCCCATGGAGGATCAGGTCCGAGACCTCATTGGTCTGGTGGAATTGG
This sequence comes from Aselliscus stoliczkanus, assembly GCA_033961575.1. Lineage (NCBI taxonomy): Eukaryota > Metazoa > Chordata > Mammalia > Chiroptera > Hipposideridae > Aselliscus > Aselliscus stoliczkanus. The sequence goes on from CM066736.1 coordinate 66,391,504, forward strand.
CGCAGAAGTGCGTGTGTGCATGCGTGCGCGCATGGGGCCTTGGATTCCCCACCCTTCGCAAGGCTTGTGCTGCGTTGCCAGGGAAACGCCTGGTGGGCGTGTTCCGGCTCCAACAGGCTGCTCACTGAGATGCGGGAGTGCACAAGCCGCCTCGGGTTCCCGCTCTCCGCACTTCGCTTGCAGAGTTCACAGGCTGGTGATTGGTTGTCGGGCTGCTCGGCCTGATTTGCGAGCGGCTGATTGGGACAGGCTGAGACTGGGAATTTTCCTGGGAGTGTTGGGCCGTGAGCTGTGTGCCTGCGTGATCCAGCCAGGGCTGCTCCTGGTGATCTATCTAATACATCAAAGCAATCCCAGAGTGACAGCCAGAATGGGGAAACAAAGAAACATGTCACAAGTAAAAGATCAGAAGAAACCTCTAGAAATGGAACTAAATGAAACAGAGGGATCCAACCTTTCAGAGACACAGTTTAGAACACTGATGATAAGAATGTTTAAGGAACTTACCGAGGACATAAAGAAGGATAGGGAAACCATGAAAAACAACCTGTTAGAACTAAAGAATACAATAACTGAAATGAAGAACACACTTGAAGGAATCACCAGTAGAGTAGATGAAGCAGAGGAGCGGATCAGCGATTTGGAAGATAAAATAGCAGAAATCAGCCAGTTGGCACAGCAAAAAGACCAAAGAATAAAAAACAATGAAAATAGTTTAAGAGCCTTATGGGACAAGGTGAAACACAACCATCTTCGACTCATAGGAATACCAGAAGGAGAAGAGAAGAAGCAAGGGGTAGAAAATGTATTTGAAAAAATAATGACTGAAAATTTTCCTACCCTGGTGAAGGAAATCAACATACATGCCCAGGAAGTGCAGAGGGTTCCTAAGAAGCTGAACCCAAACAGGTCCACACCAAGACACATCATAGTTAAAATGGCAAAGGTTAAAGACAGAGACAGAATCCTAGAGGCTGCAAGAGAAAGACAGCAGGTTACATACAAAGTCCTGTTAGACTAAGAGCTGACTTGTCTACAGAAACTCTGCAGGCCAGAAGGGAGTGGCAGAAGATATTCAAAGTGACACAAAATAAAGGCCTACATCCAAGATTGCTCTACCCAGCACGGCTATCACTTAAAATTGAAGGAGAAATAAAGAGCTTCTCAGAAAAGAATAAGCTTAAGGAATTCATTACCACCAAGCCAGCATTGCAAGAAATGTTAAAAGGGCTTTTTTAAACAAAAGAAAGGGGTAAACAAGCTAACCCAGGGAGACCAGGAATACAAATAACAAAATGGCAATACATATGCAACATATGCACCTATCAATAATCATTTTAAATATGAATGGGATAAATGCTGCAATCAAAAGACAGAGAGTGGCTGAGTGGATAAGAAAATACGACACATGTATATGCTGTTTACAGATGGAATAAGATATTTCATGCAAATGGAAATGAGAAAAAAAAGCTGGAGTACCAATACTTATTTTGGACAAAATAGACTTTAAAATGACTACAATAAAAGACAAAGAAGGGCACTATAACCCTAATAGACATCTATGCACCCAACATAGGAACTCCTAATTACATATAACAGATTTTGACAGACATAAAGACAGAGATCAACAGTAACACTATCATAGTAGGGGACTTCAACACCATTGTCACCAATGGACAGACCCTTTAGACAGAAAATCAACACAGAAAGAGGGGCCTTAAATGACACTTTAGACCAGCTGGACTTCATTGATATTTTTAGAGCATTTCACCCTGAAAAAACAGAATATACATTCTTCTCAAGTATACATGGGACATTTTCCAAGAAAGACCATGTTAGGCCACAAAACAAGTCTCAGTAAATTTAAGAAGATTGAAGTCATATCAAGCAGATATAAAGGAAAAACTGATGGTTGCTGGCTGGGAGGGAGTGGGGAAGAGGGAGAGGGGGAAGGTTTTGGACAGTGTAGGTGGGACTACAATGTTGCTGCAGGGATATGGGGGCAGTTCTGGGAATGTAATTGATAATGTTGTGAAGAGACTATTATGTTGTGTGAAATAAGTCAGTCAGAGAAGGACAGGTACCATGTGATCTCACTTGTGTGTGGAGTCTGAAGAGCTGAGTGAAAGATCAAAGTAAACAGACTTGTAGATGTAGAGGAAAAACTGAGGGTTGCCAGTTGGGAGCGGGGTGGGGATGGGAGGGAAGGGGATGGGATTAGACTGCATAAATAGACAACTACAATATTGCCACAGGGATATGAAACACAGTTCAGGGAATATAATAATGTAAAAATTTTGTGGCGTGTCAGATAGTCACATCTTGTTAGGGAGACCACTTCATGGATGGAGTAGAGGCTTGATCACTGCACTGTACACCTGAAGCTGATGTTGTCTAGTATTGTATGCCAACTGTAAATGAATATGTGGATGGTCACGGGATGTGGAGTATACTGTGGAGGGGATTCAGGGGACTTGTGATAGATATGTATGATATGGGGGGAGGGGAGTGGGGTGGTGAACTGGGAGAGGGGGGTTGTCACTTTGGGGCGTAAAGAGTATAACTACTGCATTGTGTTGTACACCTGAAACTAATAAAAACATCATATATCTGATATGGCATTAATATCCAGAATACATAAATAATTTCTACATCTTAAAAACAAAAAAATGAACAACCTGATTCAAAAATGGGCAAAGGACTTGAACCCAGCAATTAATTCACTGGGTGAAGTCATTTTATCCTTTAAGCACCAATTTTCTTACTTAAAAGAAGGTATAATAGCTTTTCCAATTACTTAGCCAGAAGACAGCAGAGTCCCCCAATGTCTTCTGCAACATATGCCACACTTTGATCTAGATTTATCCAGAGTATCGATTTGCTCTTTATTGAAACTATTTGGTTGAATGCGATAACATATGTTTTGTTAAACTCAAACCTCTCTTTTGGGAATTAAATGTATCAGGGGAATTAGAGTCCTTTATTGTTCTATGAGGTTCTAAGAAGACTATTGAGTTGAATGGTTTCAATGCAAAGAATTATTCCCTTTTTCAGGATCAATAATCTGTTCATTCAATGTGATAATTGTGATATGTGTGGCAAAAAATGTAATTTTAAGAAATTTTATAAATCTTTAACTGTGAAGAGAATTCTGGAATTATTTTAGGAATTTAGAATTCTGTTAACATTTTAAGCTTACTCTCCTGCTCATGTTTTTAAGGGAAGATAGGTTAAATGTTGTCTATTAAATTGTCCATATCACTACTGACCTGCCTGATCTTAATTTATATTGACAACCTAATAAATAGCTAGCACATCTTTATGTCAGTATTTTTATTTTATTATTAAATCTATAATTCGTTGCTTGAATGGACAAATATAAATTATTACATAAAAATCAAGTTTAAATGCAAAGACCTTTTCTTTTTTACAGTTAACATTGCTGTTTACAAAGTTGAAAAGTTATTTTCCAGACCAACACTTGAAACTTCCATTCATCATTTTCTTAACTAAATCTGCCTTTTAGCATATTTTCCCTTGTCAGTGAGTGCTCCTAGTATTTTACTTTGAACAGTGTTTGCATTTATTTTTGACAGAGGTTGGGGCTTATTACAAAACCATCCATTTATATCAATAAATTTCATATAACAATTGTCAACTAAGCCAATATTCTCTCCTTTAAAACTTTGGAATACAATGCAAGTACTGCATGTTTTTACCACCCGACATTTAAATTTCAGAAAGGGATCACACAGACATTTCAGACCTGATTTATAGACCTTGTGAACTAGTTCAGTCATGACAAGTTGTTGCTTTGAGTATGAGATCAAAGGGATTGATTATTTTTTTAAAAAATGTGTTCTCATTCTGCCTCAATTTGTTCATTTTGAATATCTAGAAATGTTTATATCAAGATATATAGAATGGCTGAATCTACATCTGGGATGCATCTTAAAGTCTTCTGTCTTATTCACAAATAGCCCAACACATGCTGATTTACCACATTCACCGTTTCCTGAATAAATAACCCTACAATCTTCATCATTATCTTCCTTCCCATAGACACTTTCTCCATAGTACACCATCATGCTGTGTCCCTTGGGATATTCGAACAGGCTCTAAACTAGTATCTGTGTTGCAATTCTTGCTTCTTCCAGTCTGTTCTCCTCGGTAATGTGAAAAAGAGCTTCCTAAGAACAAAGTACACATCGGTTGTCCCATAGGTCCAGGAACTTAGTAAAACATAAAATATGCTCTGTGTCCTGAAACACACCTACCACACCACCTTTCACACACCTTGTTGTACATTTTACTCTAACTACATAAAATCATAATAGTAATAGTAATAAATAAAAAAATAACAAAAAGAACAATTAACTATTTTTTTAGCATTTAGTATGTGCTAGACAGGCAAAGATTTTTGCATGGTATTTTTTTATGTAATCACAATCTACACAATCTAAGAAATACATATTTTAAAATTCCACTCATGGAATTTAAACAAACTTATGTTCAAGAATTTGAGTGACTTGCCCAAAGCTACAGAGCAGAGTCAGTATTCAACCTAATTCCCGATACGAAAGCCAAACTTTTAATGACTGGGCTATATGAGTACACTTTATACATTTCTATCTTTATTTCATACTCCATTATCTTTCATATTCCAGGATTCAGCTTGTAAGTAACCTCTCTGATGAATCCTTTCAAAAAATATACCTATGTCAACTTTATTGAATAAATTGACCGCACTTCTTTTTATAATCTCATTGTATTTAGTTTTGATTATCTCAACTTCAGTGTATGAGCTGTGTTTTTCTATGCATAGATTTTGAAAATTCTGTGGTACAATGAGGATGAATAAAATCAATGATTGAGTATAGTTTGCTAAAATCAAAATAGTTTATCTTGGCAAAGATCATCCTTTGTTTTGAAGTAATGATGTTCCTCCTTTTGAGATATTAAAATTTCCTTTCATTATGAAATGATGACAATATTTTAAGTATCCTTAAAAAAACAAAATGAATCACTATAAGCCCCTCCCCTACCTTAAGGATTTTATTAAGTTATGAAATCTAATAATCTGGAAAGGCATGGTCTATGTTGAAATTCTTATAGGAACTTATATTTATTTATAGGTAGGTTCTCTTCTAGAGGAAGAACTCTTTAAATATGAGTCATTTCCTATTAATTTTTGCATTCTTGATGTCAGTACACTTTCTGTTTGCAGGGCATGCTTAATTAATGTTGCTTTTAAATGTAAAGACATACCTGTGAAGGTTTCTTCTAAATTATAAATTTTCTGTAACATGCTGTTAGTCTGATGTTTATACTTTATTTCTTACTATTAACACTATTACTATTATTACCACAATTACCAAACCTGCTCTGCTCCATTATCATTTAAATGTTTCATGTGTAATATGCCCTCTTTTCTCCACATAAACACATGTTGCAACAGATGGGTTAGGCTTAATTATTTCAATTTAGCAGAAGAAGAAAGTGAAGCTTAGGGAGATAAAATATTTGGTAATAACTCTTCAATTATTAAGTTGTAGAATTGGAATCAGAACCTGATCCTATTGTCAGTGTTTTGAACTTTCATGTAAATGTCACCATATCATATGCAGGTTCTTTCTTCACAAACTAGTTTATAAGGATATTGGCAAGGACTGCTTTCAGTATTTTCCCACAACAATAGTATAAGTGCACTACATGTGAAGATCTTTTTAAAATCATAATCAAGGAGGATTAGCTAAAACAGACTAGTTTATTTTTGGAGAGGCCTATATCAAGATTCTCTTCCAGAATTCTCAGATAACGGTACTTTGTTCAATTTTAGCTAGAATGGTCTGATTTAGAAATAAAATATGTTGGCTCCTTTTTCATCATATCTCTGCCTAATGAATGGATGTGCTGAGTAGGTCAAGGCTCTTGATTACCTTTCGTTTTAGAACTAATTTAAGATAATCTAAGAAGAATGAAGACATGATTGGCAATACTTCATTCTGCTAAAGGAATCATGGAGCTCACTTAAAATTTAAAGGTATTCTCTAAGTACTGATGCAACATACAATATCAAGAAAGTAAAAGACGAATATACTTTTATGTAAATTGTGGACCAACGATAGCAATCATGGCCTAAATATATTCTGCCATCTTAAATATTTTTAATAGTTTGTTTTAGAGCATTTTAAAGTTCACAGTAAAATTGAGGAAAATGTACAGAGATATCTCATATATCTCTTGCCCCCATACATGCATAGCCTCCCCCATTATCAACATCCCCCATCAGAGTTGTGCATTTATTACAATTTATGAACCTGTATTGACATTTCAAAGTTATGAAAGTCCACAGTTTATATTATGTTTCACTCTTAGTGTTGTACATCCTATGCACAAATGTTTAATGGCATGGATCTATCAACTGAGTATTTTCAGTACCCTAAAAATCCTCTGTGCTCCATCTATTCATTTCCTTCTGCTCAGTCCCTAGCAACCACTTATTTTTTTATTGTCTATAGCTTTGCTTTTCCAGAATGTCATGTAGTTGGAATTAAACAGTATGTGGCCTTCTCAGATTTGCTTATTTCACTTAGTAACATGCATTTATGTTTCCTGCATGTCTTTTCATTGCTGCATACCTCATTTCTTTTTAGCATTGAGTGATATTCCATTGTTTGGATGTACTACACTTTGTTTGTCCGTTCACTTGCTGAAGCACATCTTGGTTGCTTCCACATTTTGGCAGTTATAAAAGTGGCTATAAATATCCATGTGCAGATTTCTGTGTGGACATAAGTGTTCTGCTCCTTTGGAACACTTATGTCCAAGGAACATGACTGCTGGATCATATGGTAAATGGATGTCTTTTTGTAGGAAAGTGCCAAACTGTCTTCCGAAGTGCTGGTACCATTTTGCATGCCTATCAGCAATGAATAAGAGTTCCTGTTGCTCTACATCCTTTTCAGCATTTGTTATTGTCAGTGTTCCAGATTTTCAATAGGTGTGTAGTGTTACTGTTGTTTTTAATTTGTATTTCCTTGATGACATATGATATTGAGCATCATTTCATATACTTATCTGCCATCTAATATGTTCTTAAATGAGGTATCCTTTAAGGTTTTTGGCCTGTTTTTAATTGGATTATTTAATTTTTTTTACTGTTGAGCTTTAAGAGTTTTTGTACATAGCCATTTGAATAATAGCCATTTATCAGATATGTCTTTTGCAAATATTGACTTTTGTAAGAGAAGTCTGGCTTATCTTCTCATCTCTTGACATTGTGTTTCACAGAGCAGATTCAAAGTTATTTCCAAAATTTGAAACCATGTCCAAATAAATCCAAGCCAATGAAAATATATAAAATTGTAGGGGTCCACCCTCCGCAGAGTCCAGGGATTCTCTTGGGTGGGACGGTGTCAGCGAGGAAAAAGAAGAGAGTGGAGACACCGGAAAGAGTTTGGCAGGAGTGTCACACTTTATTGTTACAGCATGTCCCCTTTTATAGGGACTCTTGACCATTACTTCAATTACAAGTTATGTTTCACATGAGTTTGATGTATTTTTCTTTGTCAGGGCTTTCACAGTCTTTACTTCCTTGTAATTGTTCTCTCCAGGGTAAACTGACCTATTCTACCTTTAAGGATTATCTTATCTTTTAATATGATGTTCTCCTTGCGACCCAAACTAAATTTCTATTTATCACCTAAAGAATGGTTACCATGACTACCTTGACTATCTAGTAACTATCCCAAATTCCAGCAGTTAATACACAATCGTAAGTCTCACAGGGTGCATACTTGAGCTATTACTGAGAGACTAGGAGTGGCTGAGTCTAAAGTCTATTCCTTTGAGATTACTTAGAAGCCAAAAGGGGGTTTCAAACATTTCTTATCCTACGGAGAGCTATAGTATTTACAATAGAGGGTAGCATCTGTTTCTCAGTCAAAGCTTCAGTATCTGTTGTTACAACAATGTACAAGGCAAAGAATTCAAATAAGGCTATTGATTAACATAGCTCATGGTCAGTAAGTGTCTCTTATCAGAACTTTCATGGCCTGGAGACCTTTAGTCTTTAGGGAGACTTTTCACTGTGAAAAGTCTTTTCACTTAGGCAAATGAGATCAGGGCCTGATGTTATCATCACTTTCTCACAGGCAGGCTGTCAGTTTCTCACAGCCAGGCTATTTTGGCCTATGTGGCCAGAGGTCTGTGCCTCAGTTTCCAAGAGGCTTGAGTCCCCTCTTTGTCAGTCCTGAAGTCCCCATGGGGACTGTAGCCTGGCTTGGATTTTCTCCTCTTAGGAAATCTTACCCATCATTGACTTACACAGCCATCTCTCATCGGGGTACCACAGGAACTTGCCATAAATGCAGTGAAAGTACTGTCTCCTATAGGATCTGATGTAGAGGAAAGGCACATGGGTTCACAGGTGTGGAGACTATAACCGATCACGAAACCTTGTCACATATTGAGGTGCTGACGGCTCCCAACATAAAATTCTAACAATTCTTAAAAATCACCTTTGTAGTTTTAGAGATGAAACTGCTCTGAGTGAAGCTGACCCTAAGCATAAAATTAAGAGTGGATTTAGGATGAGATAATGAGCATCTCTTTGAAAATCCTATATGATTCACCCTAATGCATCTCCTGAGGTCCACTGTTATCCATTCTCACTTCCCTAGCATTTGACTTTTTTACCAATAACAATTTCAGTTTATCTTGTGAAAATGAATTACTGTCACAAAGGTTTAGCTTAATGGGCAACTCACAAGGACTCAATTATGCAGATGAGTATAAAAAATACAAGATTATAAGAACAATTCCAGAGTAACATCAGGGCTAGAAGCTCCAAAAGAATACTATAAACTTAAATTGAGAGAGAGAGAGAGAGAGAGAGAGAGAGAGAGAGAGAGAGAGAGAGAGAGAGAGAGGTTGATATCTGACAATTAAGTTTATGAACTCATCCTAAAAGGGCTACATACCTTATTGCTAAGTATCACTACAGTCACCTTTGAAGTACTCCCCTTGGGAAGCTATGTACTGATGTCAGAGCCTACTCCACCCTTCAAAGCAATTTTGGAACTCTTTTTCTGGAATGGCCATCAGAGCTGTCATCATATACCCTTGATGTCCTGAATGTCATCAAAATGTCTTCCTTTCAATATTTCCTTTATCTTCAGGTAAAGAAAGAAGTCATTGTGGGCCAGATCAGGGGAGTAGGGAGGGTGTTTCAATACAGTTATCTGTTTACTGGCTAAAAACTCCCTCACAGACAGTACTGTGTGAGCTGGTGCATTGCCATGACACAAGAGCCATGAATTGTTGGCAAAAAGTTCAGGTGGTTTTCGTCTAACTTATTCACTCAGCCTTTTCAGCACTTCCAAATAGTCAACTTGGTGAACTGTTTGTAAATTTGATACAAGTTCATAATGTATAATCCCTCTGATATTAAAAAAGCTTAGCAACATTGTTGCAACAGATTTGCGAACTTCATTGTCACACTTCGTATATGTGTGTGTGTGTATACACACATTTATATATTCAGAGACACACTAAGACTTTTATGAACTCTAGGGACTCTTGACTTTGTAGGCTTCTTCCTCCATAAAAATATTTCAAATATATTATGATCACAAGGATATAAGGAATAGTATAATCCAGACTGTATTTATTGTCATGCACTCACTATTAGATTCTTTTTCCTTCAGATTAAAAAAAACACCTTAAAATTAAAACATTTTTGTGTGTCCCTACAAGTATCATGGACCTTAGGCACTATGCCCATGGGTAAGTCACCATTATACATTAATAACTTTTACTCATTAGTTTAGTGATTTTTATTCTTTTAAATTTTATCCTCAAAATTTACTACTTCCCATTCTATTAGGCAACTGAAATTGACCAGTATATTAATAATAGCTAGCATTTTTCATAAGTGTTTTCTCTATAGAATACTCATTCAGGTATTATTCTAAGCACTTTTACATGTATTAGCTCACTGAATTTCTAAAACAAGCATAAGAGGGATTATTGTATCATATCTATTCTTGTTTCTGCTCTTGCATAAAAAATTTCTCCAAATTATTTTATATTGTTCATAATTTTGTGGATTAAGAATTTGGTAAGGACCCACCTGAATAATCCTTGCTTGGAGACTTTCAGGCAGTTATAGTCAGACAACAGTCTGTGCTACAGTCATCTGATGCCTGACCTGAGTGGTATTCCAACATGGCTGGCAATTGATGCTGACTATTGGCTGGGAGATCAGCTGTGACTGTTGTTGACAGATGTGAATCCATGTGCTCTCAGGCTAGTTGGTATTTGTATCGTGGGCTGGCTTCTGTTAGAGCAAACAGAGAAAACCAGGTGAAAATTCCATGGCCTTTCTGACTCAGCCTTGGCAGACAAAGCATCACATCTGCTGCATTCTATTGTATACAAGTGTATCATCAAGGACAGTTCAGAGTCAAGAGTAAGAGACATAAACAACACTTCTCAGCGGAGGAAGTGTCAAAGAATTTACAAATTTGCTTTAAAACTGCCACAATTCCTTACTGAGTTTTGAGAAAACAGAGAGGTACAGTACTTTCTAATGATTACATGATCGCATATGCAGGGTCTAGGATTTAAAACCAGGCAGTTCTGGTACCAGACATCTTACTCTTAATCGCTCCTCTGTGGAACCACATTTTAGACAGTATTAATGTAATCTACATGTCCACTCTGTGCTGCAATATGCCAGATTGATTTATTTAAAATCATGTCCATTATTCAATTTATTTTTGAATAAAGAGAATTGACTATAAAATGTAATGTTAAAATTCATTTAGTCAAACACCATCGTTTAAAGCAGGGTTGGGCAAACTACAACCTATGTGCCATATCTGGTCCACAATCCCTTTCAGTAAATAAGATTTTAATGCGAAGAAATTCCACCCCTTTGTTAACATGTTTCTTATGGCTGCTTTTCTGCTTCAATGGCACAGTCCAATGGTTGTGAAAAAGATGATCTGACTCCCAAAGCCTACAGTAGTCATTATCAGGCTGTTAAGAAATTATTTTCCAATGCCAATTTAAAGGATCAAGTGTTAAGACAGAGAGAAAATATAGGCATTACAATAAGAGCTTAAATAACTAGACCAATATTACTAACCTGGTTAGTGTAAGGATTGGTACCTGTATGTAGTATCTCTAAAGCGAACATTCACTTCCACTTTATAATGTCTGCACTTCTTTGTTCTAGAGAATGCTACATTCTATTATATAGTAAGAGTCACAGTATGGAATACATAAATATGCCAGAAGCAGCATGCTGTAAGTGGAAAGAACATAAATTTGAAATTATAAACAAAAATAAATTATTCTATTTGCAATTTTAAAGAGTTTCTACTGAGCCTCAGATCCCTGATATGTCAAATGGGATTTTTGATTCTTAATTAATTACTGTATGTAAAGCATGGTGGATCTCAATAAATGTTACACATGAGTCATCGAATTGTTGACATAGAACAATCCACGGTCATTACGATACTGATAAGTTATGAGTATCTTAGGAAAGAAAAAGGATATGGCTTAAAAAAAACCTAGAGCTGAAACCCTAAGGATTGAAAGTTCTATATCTGAGGAAAGAGTATTACTTTGAGAAACTTAGGTAATAATTCTAACAATAGGAAAAGCAGGCTACAGGATATATGGAAACTCTATAGTACCTTTGTAATTTTCTGTATATCTAAAAAGAAAAGTTTATTTAAAAGAAAACCTATTGGTTGTTCATTGGATCTTTTCACAGAAATCCACAGATTCATGTCATTGGTTTTCCTAAATTTTAGTTACATTTAAGAAGACATGTTTGTGGTTCTGAGGGTATTTCTAATAAGAAATATTTAAAGTTACATCTTGTAAACATTGAAGCATAACAGTCTCTTAAGAAAAAACTTTCTACATAAATAAAATTATTACAATAAGTATTAATATAAGCAGACTTGACCATTTGACCAAACTTCTGAAACACACAAAGCATTTAGATAGGCTTTATCCATAGAGAACTACCTCCTTCCGTTTAATTCATTGTAGAATATAGGTAATATATTATTAATTCATTGAATATAATATTCATATAGAATAGAATCTACTAGCTGTTATATGTCATTTGTTATTTGTAATGCTTCATATTAAAGTGCTGAGATGCTTGATTTTCATTTTGGGAGTGCCATAGGGAAGAACATTATAATGAAATCATTCTTCATTTTGTAAAATATATTTCTGATTTTACTCCTATTTTGCAATTGATCTAATTTATGAAAAACAGTTTCACCTGTCAGTCACTGGGCATGATTTAAGTGATAGATTTTGTTTAGAACAGTATGGACTAAACAAGTTTTGTAAAGAGTTCTATCTTTCCCATCCTTCAAACTTTATGAATATTAAAACTTTACAAGTGGAATTTAAGTCATGGGAGAAAAATGTGACAGTATTTTTGCAATTACAACATATATATTCCTTCGAAAGACACTGGTTATTTTCATTGGAGTGGAAATAAAATTTCATTACTTTCTTATAGTAAAAGCAATTTGAATCATTGCTTTTCTCTGAGAGAACCAAAAATGAGCCTTTTAAAAATCTGTCTTGATAATTAAGCAAGCAAACAAGCATGCATAATTATTTGACAAGCTATTGCATGTGCCAGAAAGTAGAATATTTCTAAATTAAGCAAGGGGAAATTTTTAAAATTATTAATATCTACTGGGCATATATGTATACACATGTGTATTATGAAATAATAAAAACTTTAATTATCTTCTTTGTCCTGTAGTATTACATAGATACAGATTTTTGCCTTGTTTTTTCCCCTGTCTACATTTACAGTGTTATTACTTCTGAAATTAAGTCTTTATCATTACTTTCAATTGTGTTTTCTCTCCCAATTTACGTATCAAAAAGGAGCTATAAAGGAGGAGGTCCCAGTCTGCATAGAAAGTCTATACTATTTACACTGGTGGTGGAGTTTAGAACTACAAGACCAACAGCTCAGAATCAACCCTTTCTTCTGGGAACTCTCTCTTTCTCACCCTGGAGAGAGTTGGCATATTCTTACACACAACCTCCCCCCTTTACCTCTAGTTGAACAAGGTGAGTCAAATATTGGTAATTGAAAAAATAAGGCCAATGTGTTCTTCCTTGGGATTTCTGGCCTTGGGATTAAGAGTTTGTCTTTCTCCATCAACCAAATGTGCAACATATAAAACACAAGAGTAATGCTTGCCATGTTGTAGGAAAAGGTATTCTATAAACATAGAATAAGAAATCTTGCACACACGGTGCAAATGGGAGACCCACTCAGAACCTTGAATCAGCAAGCCCCAGTTTTTCCTAAGACTCAGCTGTACATGAGTCTTCAGCAGATACTATGGGTTTCCTCCAAGATCCCCTCAGATCCTTTTTTTTTTTTTTTTTTTTTTTTTTACCAATTCTGGGAGTTCATCTCTCAATGTCTTGTGCTTTGCTGCTAATTGCTCACAATTGCCACATTTTGGCCTCTGGAGCCTTCTGACCATTTGAATAGCTTGATGGAAACACAGTGAAAGCACGTGACATCTGGTGAGGTCAATGCCTGAGTCATGTGGGGCTACAAAAGTTCAATTATTTGCATAGAAGGGAAAGAAACTCTGAGGTGGAATTTACACTTCAGAGTTCTCAGAAGGGCCAGTTTGAGCCTGGGCTTCACCTGAAATCACACTTTTGAGGAACCACCTCCGTGTCCTCCTTTCTACACCTCCTAATGGGTTTCTTCTTACAAGTGTTTTTTTTTTTTTTTTTTTTTCCATAAATAACTTGCACCTAAATCCTTGGCTCAGGGTCTGCCTCTGGGAGAACAGGGATTAATATAAAGCTTTTCCATCTATATGACTACTCCTAGTTTGTTCATGGTCTTTCAGTAGACTCTCCTTTCACTTGAATTAATTTACATTGAGTTTTTATCACTTGTTTCCAAGTAAATTTTAAGTATAGCAAATCCCACCAAAATACTATAAATGAAGTCTAAACAATCAAATGTGACAAATGAGATTTGCATTATTATGTGATTAATGAAATGATCTGTATCAACCTGCTGCAGACTGAAACTAATTACTAAACACTGATATCCAAATTTGGGCTATATCAAGTAATACTATTTGGGTTATCCCTTTAATTTTAATAATGAATAACTCCCCATTTATGTCACAGTATCTTGAAAGGCATTCTGGTATATTCATTTCCAAAGGTAAACTATTAGATAATCATGAATACATTTGAAATGCACATGATGGTATAAAATTTCATGTCTATGGAGGCACCATAATGTTGGATAGGCACACATTACTCTCCTCATGCATTAACTAGAGGAATGTGAAGATTAAAAAGAGAATGTGAATATCTGGCACATAGCATACATCTAATAAATGTTTGTCCATTCTTCTTATGTTTCTTCTTGTTTTGTGATCATGATCATTTATCCTAATTATACTTTCCATTAATAAGTACATATACCAGGGGTGCCAAAAATGTACACATCTTAAGAGATATTATGTATGTATTCATTTTTGAAATTGAATTGAATTATGGTAGCAACGTGTAGTATGATGTTTGCTCAAAAGATGGTGTTAATCAAATAAATGCTAGCATCATTCATTGTATTAAAATTTTAATACAGTTTTTTCCTTTCTTAAAATGTGTATACACTTTTTTGGCACCCTCTGTATATACTGAAATTCCATCTTATTCATATATATTTTAAAAAGCAGGGATTTTTGCCACAAAAATGACCCGAGGTAGGTAATTTCTATTCTTTTGCAATTGTCTTTTTCCTTTAGATAATCGTTACTTTAATACCTTCTTGTCAAAGCTGGGCAAACATCTAAATTTGCACACATAGTTGTTTGGTTTTCTGTTTAATTTCAATCGGTGGTTCTCAAACTTCAGCATACTCATACATCAGAATCATATGGAAGGTTAATTAAAATACAGATTGCTGGGTCTTAAATCCAGAGTTTCCTCTCTATAATCCTCATTCGCCTTATTCTTCTTCCGTGTCTTGTTTTGTAATTTTGAACAATGCTCCCACCATTCGCCCACCCAACTCCCTATTCCCACCCCTCAGGCTTTTATTTGCTTCTCCATTTTTTACTAAAGAAGTGAACATATTTATAGAAATGATCTTATGGAAGCCTTTAAATCCTTAAATTATAATTACTGTAATAAGTACTTATACTATTTGACAAGAGAGTGACTAAACCAAAACTTCCTTATATCTTTGAAGCCACACATGTTCATATTTTTCTGGCTGCTTCTTTATGATTGAAGAGAAGCAAAACACAAGTTAAGTAACATTTTACTGTATCTTTTCTTCATTCTGTATGAATCTGTCCATCGTTTTTGCAAGATTATGAGCATACTCAGGTTTACACAGGTGTTCCCTGCTAAATTCCTGTCTCTCATGTTACCTTTCACTTAAACTCCTTAATATGTTTATGAATTTGAAAATATTTTGAATCAAATTTATTTTTATACTATAGAGGTAAATTATAGTCATTAAAACGTTTTTTGAGGTGAGTTAGAGAAAATAATATTTTTAAGTAAAATATATCCCAAACCCATTTAATCACTTCAATTGCTTATAAATGTGTATTTCAAACTCTAAGGCAACCATTAAAAAAGAGTAAAATAATCCCCAATAAAATCTTTAAGAAAAAAAAAAGTAAAATATGAAGTATGATTGGTATACTAAGAAAGGAGATAAATTTAAATCATATGAAATCCTCAGTAAAAACTACAAAAGATACAAAAGAAAAGTGTGAACACAAAAATAAGAACAAAAAACAAGGATTATAAATAGAAAACAGTAACAAACAGGTTGATTTTATTCCGATTATGTCAATACTCATTTTTAACATCAACTGTTTAGATATACTAGGTAAACAACAGAGATTATCAGAGTGGATTAAAAAAAAAAAAACAAGACCCAACTGCATACTGTCAACAAGAAACCCACTTTAAATATAATAATACATATAGATTAAAGGTAAAAGGATACAGAAAGATATTGCATGTTGATAGTAATCAAAGAATGTGGGAATAGGGATACTAATTTTAGACAGTACAAACTTCAGAGGAAGGAAAGTTATTAGGGATAAACAGGGCATTACATAATGGTAAAGGGATTCATTCTCAAAACAGACATAACAATCTTTAATATATATGCACCTAACAACAGTGTCAAAATACATGAGAAAAAAAACTGATAGAACTACAAGGAGAAATAGATAAATCTATTGTTATTCTTGCAGAGCTTAACACCACTCTATGAGAAGTGGAGAGGTTCAGCAAGCAGAAAAATCAGTCAGGATATAGTTGAACTTAACACCATCTACCAAGTAGATATAATTGACATCTATAGACTATCATTCAGCAACAGCAGAATACACATTTTTCTTAAGTCCTCATGAAACACTCACCAATATAAGCCAGAGTCTGCATCATAAACACATCTTAACAAATTAATAAACAAAGAAACAAAAAAAATGTATGTTCTCAGACCATAATGGGATTAAACTAGAAACCAATATCAGAAAGATAACTGAAAAGTCCCCCCAAAATTTTGAAATTAAACATGTTTTTAAATATCATGGTTCAAAGATGAAACCTTAAGAGAAAATTTTAAACATAATTAAACTAAATTAATACAAAAATACAACTTATCAAAACTTCTGGGAAGTAGTGAAAGTGATGCTTAAAGGGAAATTTATATTATTGCATGCATATATATAACTAGAAAAAAGACCAAAAATCAATAATCTAACTTTCACCTTAAAAAACTAAAACAAAACAGCAAATTAAATCCAAAGTGAGTAGAAAAAAAGAAATAATAACTATTAGAGCAGAAATCAATGAAATTGAGCATAGGAAATCAATACAGAATATTATCAAACCAAAAACTGTTTTATTAATAAGTAAGATTGTTAAGTCTCTAACAAGACTAAGAACTAAAGAGAGAAGATGAATGAAAGATGGGATATCACTACACACCCCACGGACATTAAAAGGATAATAAAGGAATCTTATGAACTCTATGCACACAATTTTAACATAGAGGAAGCAGACCAATGCCTTGAAAGACACAATTTGTTGAAACTCTAACAAGAAGAAATAGACACTGCATACAAGCCTATATCTATAAGAGAAATAGATACAAAGAAATTAAATCAATAATTAATCACCTTGTAAACTATAAAATAAAGCACTATGCCCACATGGGTTCATTGATTAAATCTATCAAACACTTGGGCTGGCAGAGTGGTTCAGTTGGTTATGAACTCGCTCAAGGGTGTGAGCTGAGCTCTGAGCAACAGCAGTTTGATACCAGCCCGAGCTGAGCTGCCACTAAGCTGCCAACAGGTGACAGGATGGCTCAGCTGAAAAAAAAAAAAAAAAAAAAAAAAAAAATATATATATATATATATATATATATATATATATATATATATATATCACACTTAAGAAAAAAAAATCATACCAATTCTCTACAATCTCTTTCAGAAGATAGAAGGAAAAATTCTTCCTTACATATTCGATAAGCCCAACATTATCCTAAAGCCAAAATCAGACAAAGACAACACACATACACACACATGCACACGCACATGCACACACACGCACACACACCCACAATAGACCAATATCTCTCATAAACACAGATATAAAAATATTCAAAAAATTATAAAATCAAATCTAATAATGTATAAAAGCAATTATACACCATGATCAAGTGGTTTATCCCCACTTTCAATATTTGAAAATCAATGCCTGTAATTTATCACATCAGTAGGCTTAAGAATAAAAGTCACATAAGCTTATCAATATATAAACAAAAAAGCATTATCAAAATCTAATACCTAATCAGGATAAAAACTTTCAGCACACTAGGGCTAGAGGGGAACCTCCTCTTCCTGATAAATGCCATCTACAAGAACCCTACAGCTAACATCAGACTTAATGGTGAATGACTCAAAGCTTTTCCACAAATATCAGGAAGAAAGTAAGGATGTCTCCTCTCATCATTGCTTTTCAACATTATACTGCATCATATTGCAACATAGCTAATTCAATAAGACAAAGGAAATAAAATGCACACAAAATGGGAAGGAAGAAAAAAACGTTTTTTTTCCACAGTGGATATGATTGTCCATGTGTGGAAAGTGGAATAGATAAGTGTTAACACAAAAAAACACAACAAAACAAAACAAAACAAAAACCTCCCAGAACTAATAAATGATTATAGCATATATAGCATACCATGGTTATAAGACACAAAGTTAATATACAAAAGTCTGTATTTTTTTATACTAGCAACTAAGAAGTGGAATTTGAAATTAAAAACACAATAGCGTTTACATCAGTTCCTTTAAAATAAAATACTTAGGTATAAATGTAATTAAATAAGCACAAATTTATATAAGAAAACTACAAAATTCTGATGAAAGATATAAAAAAAAACTAAATAAATAGAGAGATATTCCATACTCATAGATAGCAAAGTCAACATTGTAAAGATGTCAGTTCTTCCCAACTTGATCTATAGGTTCAATGCAATACCAATAAAAATCCAAGCAATTTATTTTGTGAATAGTGACAAGCTGATTCTAAAAATTTAAATGGAAAATAAAAAGGACCCAGAATAGTCAATTCAATATTGAAAGAGATGAACAAAATTGGAGGACTGACACTACCCTACTTCAAAGGGTACTATAAAGCTACAGTAATTAAGATAGTGCAATATTAGTGAAAGAATAGTCAAATACCTCAATGAAACAGCTTACAGATCCAGAAATAGTCCCATATAGGTATAGTCAAGTGATGGTTGATAAAGACCAAGGGCAATTTAATGGTGCAAAATAGTCTTCGTAGGTGGTGCTGGAACAATAAACATTCACTTGCAAAAAATGAATGTAGACATGGATCTTATACAACATTGACAAAAATGAACTCAAAATGGATTATAGACTTTAATGTAAAACATAAAACTTTAAAATTCCTAGAAGAGAACTTAGAAGAAAAGCCTAAATGACCTTGGATATGGCAACGACTTTTTAGATACAACATGAAATGTAAGATTCAAGAAAGAAATAATTGATATTCTGGGCTTCATTACAATTATAACTTTTGTTTGTGAAAGACAATGTTAAGAGCATAAGAAGAGTCACAGACTAGGATAGAATAATTGCTAAAAACACATCAATAAAAGATTGTTATCCAAAATGTATGAAGAAATTTGAAAACTCAAAAGTAAAAATATAAACTATCTAATTTTAAAATGGGCAAAGAACTGAACAGACAGACCACCAAAGAATATATACAGATGGCAAGTAAGCATATGAAAGAATTTTCCCCATCATCTGTCACTTGAAAACTGCAATTAAAACAACAATGCAATACCACTATATACCTATTTAAATGGCCAAAGTCCAAAACAATGATTGCACCAAATGTTGACAAGGATAGGGTGTAACTAACATTCTCATTCATTGATGATGGCTATGCAAAATGGTATAATTACTTTGAAAGACAGCTTGGCAGGTCTTACAAAACTATATGTACTCTATTGTATCCAGCAATTACACTCCTTGGTATTAATTGAAAAGTTATATTTACACAAAACCCTGAACTCACATATTTATAGTAGCTGTAGTCATAATTGCCAAAATTTGGAGGCCTTCAGTAAGATGTTCTTCAGTACATTAATAGATAAATAAACTGTGATACATCCAGACAAGGGAATATTGTTCAGAACCTAAAAGAGCTATACAGCCATGAAGCCATAAAAAGAAATGAAGAGAACTTAAATATATACTTAAATAAAATAACTCATTTTGTAAAGCTTGCGTACTGTATGCTTTCATTTATATGGTGTTCTGGAAAGGGAAAACTTCATAGACATAGTAAAATTTTAGTGCTTGTAGGTGTAGGCAGGGAGGAGAGATGAAAAGGCAAAGCAGAGAGGATTTTTAGGGAGATAAGTTCCGTGTAGACTGTATATTGTTTTCTCAAGATCAACCTGACAAAAAGTATGGTAAACAGAGGACTAACCCTATATTATCTTTAAATTTTACATTAAGTCAAAGAAGACAAAAAAAGGTAATAAAATGGTAGATTAAACCTAATCATGTTTTTAATTACATTAAATATCAATGAGTTGAACACTCTAGTTAAAAGGTAGAGATTGGCAGAATTGATTAAAAAGTTTGGCACTACCCTATGCTACTTAAATAATTCAGTTTAAATATAAATACACAGATAAGTTGAAAGTAAAAAATGTGAAATAACATATCCCATGGGAACAATAGAACTATGAAATCCATTTAGGTTATATTATTAGACACAGTCTCCAAGACAAAGAGTATTACAAGAAGTAAAGTTGATCATCTTATAATGTTAGGAGAATTTATTTACTAGGAAGACATTAATGATAAACACAGAATGCAAAATGACAGAAATAAAGAGATGAATAGACAAACCCATAAACATAGTTTGAATATTTATAAAATATTTTCAATAATTGATAGAAATCACTAAAGACAAAAATCAGGAAAGATACAGACCTTAGCTACTTCACCAAACACCTTGACCCAATTGTAATTTGTAAGGCAAGTACACCTAGCAACTGAAAAATAACCTTTTTTTAAGACTAATATTCACCAAACAGCACATATGTTAGAGCATTAAATTAGTATCACTAATTTAGAAAGATTGTGATATTATACACTTTGTAACCTGACCAAATGGAATTAAATAATAAATGTAAAACAATAAGGTATATTTAAAATGCTCATATATTGGAAATTTTAATACACTTCTAAAATGCATGAATCATATAATAAGTCAAAATTTAAAATTGCATTATTGCAATCAGAATTACGAAGAAAATATTAAATATCAAAAATTTGGGGATGCATATAAAGTAGTTTTAGAGGGAAGAGTCTAACTTTACTAACTTATATTAGACTTGAAGAAAGCTTTAAGATCAATACAATAATTTTATGCCTTAATAAGCTAGAAAAATATTCTTGAAATATACATAAAATCCAGAGAAGTAAAAGAAAATCAGAAAGGTAAACAGAAATAGAAAATAGTTTATAAAATAGAAAATTAAACAAGCTAAACATTTGTCTTTACAAATATCAATAAAATAAATAAAATCTTATCAAGATTGAACAAGAAAAAGGATTGAAAAAACAACTTCCCAATAGCAGAAAAGTAGAAATAATTTTGTAAATTTTATGCACACTAAAGATATAATAAATATTATGAACCAATATATGCCAAGAAATTCGATAAGGAAATTTTAATCATATATTTAACTTTCTAAAATTTCAGCCCTAAAAGTTTTCATTGATAAATTATTTCAAACATATAAGGAAGATATATAGCACTCTTAAACAAATTTCAGAAAATACAGGTAGAGTAAACAATTTGCAATCAATGTTGTGGGATCATATAATCCTGATCCTAAAACTGATGGAGACACTAAAGTAAATGAAAATTACACACCAATAACCCTCATGAATATAGATGCAAATATTTATAGCAAAGTGCCAACAGCATAACCCCTTAGTATGTACAAAGTAAAATATGGCAAAGGAAAAATCAACTTTGACACAAGATAAAAGTATGTTAAGTAATAAAAGAGATTTATCCTACAAATTCAAAGTTGGTTTAATGTTCAAAAATCAAAGTAATTCACTCCATTAAAAGGAAATAGGAAAATATATGTGTATATATATGCCTGTGTGTTTGCACGCACAGACACACACACACAACACACACACACACACATTACAAAGGATGATGGAAAAGCACTTGTCATAAACAGCACCAATTGAAAATAAAATTTTTAGCAAACTTGGAATAGAAGGGGATTTCCTGAATACAATTAGCAGTATCTGTGAAAACCTACAAATAAAATTTACCTTAGTTTGAAATACTCAATACATCCCCATTAGACTAGGAAAAAGGCAAGACAACTTTCTTTACAACTTTATCTAATGCCGTAGTTGGCATACAGTGCAATAAATGGAAAGATATATTAAAGTTATAGAGATTTGAAAAATAGAAGTCTAGTCATAAATTACATGATTGTGTATTTTTAAAAATCTTAATGAATTTTAAAACAACTACTAAAACTAAGCAACAAATTTAGCAAGGTCAGAGAATACAAGATCAGTATACCAAATTTTAATTTATTTCTCTGTCTTTGGATCAAATCACCATAAAATGAAAAAAAAATATATTTTTAGTACCAAAGGAAAATAAAATACCAAGGAGTAGATTCACCAAAAGACATGGAAGTTCTTTGTAATAAAGACTAAATAAGTGGAGAAATATGTCATATGCATGGACAGTTAAGAAGCTATTTCTTCCTAAATTGATATACAAATTTAATACAATACAACCAAAATCTGAATATTATTTTGATAGAAATTGATAGCTAATTATAAAACTTATAGAGAATTGCAAAGGTTTCCAAATAGCAAGAATAATTTTGAATGAAAAAAGTTGGAAGACTTACTCTACATGATTTCATTGCTTACAATAGAGTGTTAGTAATCAAAAATGTGGTACAAGCATTATGAGAGACAATACTATCAAAGGAACAGAAAATGTACAAAAAAATTAACAACATCAAAATGAGGCAATTTAAAAGGTGAAGAGAAAGGCTTTTCAACAGAAAATACTGGATATCAGTACAGAAAAATATATACCTCAATCCCTGTTTTATACCACCTACAAATATTGTTTTTAGATATAAAGCATTTAGAGTAAAGCATAAAAATATGTCTTCACTGCTTTGGGGTAAGGAAACTTATCTTAGAGGAAGCACATAAAACTCTGAAGGTAAAATTTAAAAATTTATATACTATACTCCATCAAAATGATAACTCATCAAAAGTCACCATTTAAAAAATAAAAACACAAACCACAAACTGAGAAAAAATTTGTGATATATATTTCTATTCCAGTACCTGTATCTAGAATAAACAACTCTTTCACATAAATTATGAAAGGAAAAAATCCATATAAATGGAGGTATTAGGGTTTTCCAGATAAACAGAAACAGCACGACACACATACACATGAGAGGCAGAGAGAGACAGATAGAAAAAGAGATTTGTTATTTAACATTAGCTAATGTGTTTACAGAGGCTGAAAATGTCCCATAGCTGGCTGGCTGCAGGCTGGGGACTCATGGAAGTCAGTGGTGTAATTTCAAGGCCTGAGAGCCACACAGCTGATGGTGTAGATTCCAGTCTGAGTCTTAAGGCTAAGGACCTAGAGTGCCAAGAGCAGGAGAGCAATATCTCAACTCAGCGGTTAACCAGACAGGGAATTCAACCTTCCTCTGCCTTTTCATTCAATTCAGGTTCTCAGTGGATTAATTAATGCTCACCCACATGGGGTAGAGTCACCTGCTTTACATTAGTTGACCAATTTAAATGCTAATTTATTCTGGAAACAGCCTCGCAGACACATGCAGAAATGTTTAACCAGATATTGGAGCATTGAGTGGACCAGTCAAATTGACACCTAAAATGAACTATCACAATGGGTAATCCACTTTAACAGACTCCTCACTGAAAAAGATCCACTGTTACTAATCAGCCAGTAAATTTTCTCTCCATCAGTAGTCATCTTGGAAATTCAAACTACACCACAATGAGGTACCACTACACACTACACACTCCCTGAAATGAGTAAAATGAAAAGCCTAATAAAACCAAATGTTGATGAGTTTGTGGAGAAGGTGGAACTGGCATCTAATTTTGATACAAATGAAAGATGATGCAATCACTTTACAAAACTGGCAGTTTAAAACAGTTAAGCATGCACCTTTCCTATGATCCATCAATTTCACTCTACCCAAGACCAATTAAAATTATCACAAAATGATTTTTATAAGAATGATTATAGCTTCTTTATTAATAAAAAAGCCCAAACTGAAAACTACCCACAAAATCATGAACAGGAGAGTTATAAAAACATATTGTCATGTTCATACAATAAAACTACTCATCAATAAAAGGGAATGAGCCATGAACAATGTAAACTATACCAATAACAGCTTGTTAAGCAAAAGAAGCCACATATTAAAAAAATCCCTACTATATGATCCATATGAAGCTCATATTAAAGTAAATAACAGGCAAACAAAATCTATGTTGGTAGAAATTAGTCTTGGCTGCCTATGAGGGAAGGAAATTGATTGTGAGATTATACAAGGGGTCAATTTGGATTGATGGAAATATTCTATTTGTTGATTTGCATGGACTTTACACAGTATGCACATTCACTAAAACTCACCTAAGATCTGGGTACTTTCTTGCATTTAAAATGTGTCTCACAGAAACAAAAAATAATAGAACAAATGATTAGCATAATTACTCAATTTTGCTAATGAGGAAACTGGGACACTGAAAATTTAAACTCACTTACCTCTACTTAGAGCCCATATCAAATCCATATAATTCCTTAGGGGGTATTTAGCTCACAGGCTATGATAGAATTTACAATGCAGAGAATTTATAGTTTTTCAGTGTCTTAAAACACAGAATTTTGCTACCTTCCTTCTCACCCCTTGACATGTGAAGAACTTTTCAGCTCAATTTCTGAGACAATTGGGTTTGGCTATCAGTGATTTTATTGTAGGTGGCCATATAATTCATTGCCTTAATCAGATTACTTTCGAGAGTGAAAAGGGATCCTGTTCACCATTTTCTAGGATAACTGGTATAATTTTGGATTTTTGTCTCTAAAACAGGACATATAACCATCACATCTGTAAAAAGTTTGTATATTTTAGAAACACACCACACACACACACATGCACAAACACACACGCACTCACACATACAGACCTACATGTACACACTATGCCATGCTCAGAGATAAAGAGGATTCAAGTCTTAGAAACACAAAAGTCCTATTCATCATCCTTTAGTAAAAGAGAGGGGACTTCATACATAGCTTACAAATGTTAACCTCCAGGAGAGAATGAAGAGAACCTAGTAGTACCTTTCTTAAAAACAGAAAGTTAGATTTTCAATAAGATACTCTGCCCCAACTACTCCAAAACAAAAATTCATTGAGCTCCCACTATAACAGCTAATCATGGAAGTGCCTTCCCTAGAACAGATCCTTCCCTCATGGCTCTTAGAAGTAATCAACCCTGTCAACAACTTAGTTTTAGGCTTTTAGCCTACAGAATTGTGAAACAATTAATTTCTATTGTTTAAGAGACCCTGTCTATGGTATTGGTTGTGGTAGTCCTAGCAAACTAATATACAAACAAAGTGCATTTCAAGAATAACTTAATTTACTGGTTTATATTATATTTTAAAATGTGTTTACCATTTAATATTTTAAATGTGAAACCACTAATATCATACACACATGTATCAAAGTGATAATAATGGTAAAAACCACGGTGATGGTGATAATAATGTTTTTTTATTCCTATTGCATGTTTATAATGTTACAAGCAATGTTCTAAAAGCATACATACACTAATTTACTAAATCTTCAAAATAGATCCTGAGTAAATTTTATTTTAATTTTACACTATATTAAATTTTATATTTTATATTACATATGAAGAATTGACACACAGAAAGATTAAGAAACTTTTCTAATGTCACAAAAGTAGCTTTTAAATCAAAGAAGTCAATATTTCCCAACCCACATAGTGTCCCTTCATGTACATACATATTTTAAGATTTATGGATACATAATACAAAGGTGCCAAAAATGTATACATATTTTAAGAGAGGAAAAGAACTGTATTAAAATTATGCTGATGGTAACCACCTTGAGCACCTCTTGTAATTGCAGAGGTCAAATGTGACTTGTATTCATCTTTTGTTATCAGTATATATTGAGTATTATAATTTAAATACAGTTTTTTCCTTTCTTAAACTGTGTGTATATATTTTTTGGCACACTCTACACAAACACATCTTCAAATATGTATGCACATATATTTAAATATATACAAGTGTGATTATATTTTACAGAATTATATTCAACATGCTTTGTTTTTACCACATATTATATGAGTAGCTCCATATCAGCACATTTAATTTTACCTTATTCCTAGAAATATTGTATAATATTTCATAGTTTATTTGTGCATTTTATTTCAATCTTCTCCAAATTGATGGTCATTTAGGTTGACTTAGCTTTTCTTTATTACAATCAATCTACAAGGAATTACATTTTTTTCATTTGTTAGTGAATTTATGGAAAATATTTACAGCAAAGCAATTGTTGGGGGTAAGTATATGTACATATCCTTACCTGGAGAGGCAGTGCCAAATCTTCATTCAAAATGTTGAAGCCATTAAAAAACCTCCACAGCATAAGACAGCATCTTTTCCCAAGGTAAATAAAGACTTAAATATTAAGTTTAGATGATTTTTATCACACAGAACAGGTTCAAATGGTATATTGGGTTTTATTCCATAAAAGCCAATTTTTGAGACATACTAGTACACAAAATGAAACAGAGCATCAGGGTCCTGTTGATTACTTATAGTAGCCCTATTATCAGAAGATTGTGCTGTAATTAGATAATGTTAATTGCTTTTTTCCCTTCCTTGATAATCTTAAGAAAAATATAGCACTCATCCTCTTTCTTCATATAGCAAGATAGTTCAATACAAGCTATAATTAAACCAAATTCATAATCATGTTTGCTTTAGAGTATTATTATATCCCTATGTATGGGTAATTTTAATATGAAAACAGATCTTCATTTTCTCCAGGAAATATATTTTGGCAACATATTCTAATATCTTGACCCATCATGCATTTATACTTTGATTTAATCTCCTCTGTATTCATAACCTTGATCCCAGTTATTTCTTTCAGTATTCCTTCTATTGCCAAATCAAACATTGAATTCTGTTGGCCTCATTAGCACAATATGCCTTCCTTTTGAAACCCCAACTCTTATTTTCTTTGGATGTGCATATTTGCATATGTGTACTTGATAAAGTTTTCTCAGGAACTATGGGGTTTTCCTGAAAAGTGAAACAAACACAGCTCTAAATCTAGGTCTGCAAGACGGACAAACTCCCCTTGAATTGTATTCAAGTAATAGACAAAAAATATAGCAACACTTTTAACAATGTAACAACACTTTTGAAGTGGTGGTATATATTAATAACCATTGATTAATAATCAGTGTGATAAAAAGTAGGAATGGTCCACAGCTCTATCTGATAACTTTGTGTTATGTCCAGCTGATTGAAGGTCACAGACAGTAGAGCTGCAAATAGGCTATCTTACGCCCTATTTATTTCAATGAAGATTTATTAAACCCCTATTTTGTGGAAGACCTCCTGCAAAGTTTCCTGAGTAGATCTCCACGAAAAGCCACAGCTTTCCTGCTTTCCTTCCAGCAAGGGTTTTACTACCAGATTATATGCACAGTGAATAAGTCTACTTAGAGATGATAAAATTAAAAAGCATCAGTCAAATTCACACACAATAAAGACAAGTATCAAATAACCCAAAGTAAGACTTTTTTTTCTATATTATGGACTATTTGTTGAAACCCTATTCTGTCTCAGAAATGACATCTTTATTTTGATCC
This sequence comes from Aselliscus stoliczkanus, assembly GCA_033961575.1. NCBI lineage: Eukaryota > Metazoa > Chordata > Mammalia > Chiroptera > Hipposideridae > Aselliscus > Aselliscus stoliczkanus. The sequence continues at coordinate 66,419,186 of CM066736.1, forward strand.
GATTCAGCCCCTATTTAGAAAGCAGAACAATCTATTAATCCATTGTATGCATGTTTATTGAAATCTTCCTCGATAGGTACACAACAGGCTCTGTTCCTGGTGCTAAGGATTGAATAGTAAACAAAAAGTTTGTACTTTCATGATGATGTGAGAGAAGATAGGGGACAAACAAATTAAAAATAAATGAAATGTCAAGCGGTGATATATTCTATAAAGAAACATATTGCAGGGCTACGGTGTGGAGGATGGCGGGAGCTGCGTTTGATAGGGTGGTCTAGGATGTCCTTCCTGGTAAGCTAACATTTGAGGACAGATGTAATGGCAGAACAGGTGCCTCCCCTGTGCATTTCTTTCCTCAGAAAGAGCTTTTCCATCAGACAGAAATGAAAGCGTGAAGGCTCTTAAGCTGCATTTTGCTTTGTGAGTTAAGGAACAGCAAGGAGGTCAGGCTATGTGGAGCACAGTGGGCAAGAGAGATGAAGTCAGACACTGTGATGGCTGCCATATTCATGTCCCGTGTAAATTCCCTCTCCTTGAGTGTGGGTGGGACCTGTCATTTGCTTCTTATAAGAATGGCAAAGATGATCGGATGTCACTCCAATGATTACAGTGTGATTTTATATCTACAAAATCACAAATACACTAGAGATTCTCCTCCACTGTTGACTTTGAAGAAATAAACTGTCCTATTCTGAGAAGGCCTGTGGAGATGGAAACATGATGAGGAATAGCAGGTGACCTCTAAAAATGCAGAGTGACATGCTTCTGACAGCCAGAAAGAAAAGAAAGACCTCAGTCCTGCGACCACCAACAAACCAGAGGTGAATTCTGCCAACAATCAGAGGGAGCTTAGAAGCAGATCTTTCCTTAGTCAAACCACTGATGCAACTAAAGCCCTGGCCAGCACCAGGGATGCAGCCTGGTGAGATCTGAAACAAAGAACCCAGATAATCTGGTGTCCCAACACCTGGCCCATGGAAGTTATGAGACAATAAATAAATGTATGTGGTTTTAAGCCTAGTGAATATTACAGAACAATAGAAAACTGATACAGATCTTGCAGGGCATTATAAGGAATTTATATGTCACTGCTTTACTCAGAGTAAAATGGAAGGCATTGAGCACTGAAGTGTCATGATCTGAACTATGTGTTAAAAGGATTACTCTGACTGCTGCATTGGAAAAAGACAGTAGAGGAATGGGCAAGGGTAGAGATGTGGGACACTTCAGAAAATATTTCTAAGAAAATAATCTAAGCAAGAGATTTTACTGGCTTGCACTTAAGTGCTAGTAGTGGAGGTAAAGTGAAATAATGTGATTATAAATTGAATTTTGAAAGTAGATAAGTTATGGTGAGAGAAGAGTCAAGAATGTCTCCAAGGTGTTTGATCTGAACAACTGCAGAATTTGGTTGCATTGGACATGATAGCTAATCCTGAAAGTTGAAGTCATCTATGCCCCAAATCATCTGCTCCTTAAAGTGAGTAGAATGAAGTCCATGAATGAACAACTAATAATATCTCTCCTTTTCCGTGTTCCAGTCCTTTTATAGGAGAAAATGTTGTGGGCATCACAGTTAAAACAGTCCTAAAGGTTGTAGCAGTATCCCACAGCTCAATTAGTCTGGCTTGTTGCTGTTTACCTAACACACCATCTCCAAGTTGCATCAGGAGCCTGAATGCCCACAGCTCCTTATTTAGTGTTTCTTACCTAACACACCATCTCTAAGTTGCATCAGGAGCCTGAATGCCCACAGCTCCTTATTTAGTGTTTCTTAGTCATGTATACACTGCTAAATAAAAACTAATAGGGTGTGATACAAATCAAATAGCATCCTAGGCACTACATAATTTTTGTTAAGAGATTATTTTATGTTCGATTACCACCTCCCTATTTCAGTCTATTCCTATCTCCCCCAAAATCAGAGTTAATATGAAATTTTTAGTTTATTAAAACAAGGCATTAATTTATCAAAGTTCTTATAATTTATCAAAATAATGCAAGAAAATTTGTGTATGTAGCAAAGCCTTAATATTAGGTATTACAGAATACCTGCAGATTTTTTTAATGGAGCATAGCAGTAAATAATAACATGGACCAAATCACTCTTTACTTATTTATAACATTAAAAATAATGAATTTGTGATTGAGAGTATATACAATTCTTGTATGAATTCAAATACCGTCACAGAATTACCTGATACAACCAACCCTTTGAGTCAGATCTTTATGATTGAAAATAGCATACTGTTACTAATTTTTAATGAAGTAATCCTCCAAACAGCTTGAAATATAATCAGAGGTTTCTGAAGCAAATATAATATTTGATTTGGGGAAATTTATTCAATCTTATAGATTCTTTAATTTCTCATAATTTTCAAGAAGGAAATATATATTTTCTTGTTATAGGTTCTTCTGCTATAGCTGCAGCCACTGTTGCGTATGTTAGCACAAAAAAGACTTGTGGACCGCCAGAGTGGCGCATTGGTTAAGACCTGGTTTTGAGATGCCAGCGGCCTCGATTCGGATTCCACATATGAGGGCCAGTGACACTGCCCTCTACAGCTAACAACAGCTCCATCTGGAGCTGGGACATGCAAGCCCCGGCGATGGTGTAGGCTGCAGCCCCTGCTGCAGTGGGTTGCCATAGGCTACAGTGAGTGGCTGGCAGCCAGCATTAGCTGCCAATAGCCACGGTGAGTAACCATCCAGAGGCCAGCGACCCATCTGCCTCATCCGTGAAAAGCGCAATGATGATACCAACATGGGCCAGTAAAGCCATGTCCTCCACAACTAGACTGAGGAACAAAAAAGACAGCAACTTGTCTGTTCCCCTTCCCGATTCCCCAACGCTGTTCCCCTCCCCCAATTCCCTGAATAAAATCTTTCAGAAAAAAAAAAAAAGACTTTCTCTTTAGTCATAATTAAAAAGCAACTCCTATGGTGCTGGAAAATAAAAAAAGAATAGAAACAGAAAACAGAGGAAATGTGGTATCTCACTGGAAGAACTCTCATTTGTCCATTGAAAAAATTAGGAACAGTATAGTAAGCTTGCTAATGAACATGTATATACAATGTGTTTGGGGCAAGGTCATGACGGTGATTACACCTTGGGGCTGGATAGGATGGGGGATGAATTAGAAAGGCATCTAATTGATCATGAAGAGCTCAAGATGGCTCTTGAGTATGTGAGGTCTGGGCTTAGTATCAAAAGATAAGTAAGTGTTCATTATTTGACTAGCTATCTAGGAAGATGGAAATGCAAGAATAAAATCATGGAGATCAGAAACAACCCAGAGTGTATGGTAAAATATAAGCTGATCTCTGTGTTAGCAGACAAAATTTAAGGTAAAACATGTGGGGGAGATAAGAGAAGGCTGAAAAAGTAAGCAAGGGTCTTATAATAAAGAACCTTGTTTGGCCTCATAAGAATTTAGATTTCAGAAATAAGTTAAAAAAAGACTGAAACTTTTTTTGTTTTTTAGATTTTATTGGGGAATTGGGAGAGGGGAACAGTGTTGGGGAAATTGGGGAAGAGGAACAGATAAGTTGCTGTCTTTTTTGTTCCTCAGTCTAGTTGTGGAGGACATGGCTTCACTGGCCCATGTTGGTATTGTCATTGTACTCTTCACAGATGAGGCAGATTGGTCGCCGGCCTCTGGATGGTCGCTCACCGCAGCTTTTGGCAGCTCACGCTGACTGCCAGCCACTCACACTGGATGCCAGCCACTCACTGTAGCCTATGGCAGCCCATTGCAGCAGGGGCTGTAGCCTACACCATCGCCAGGGCTCACATAGCCCAGCTCCAGGTGGAGTTGTTAGCTGTGGAGGGCAGTGTCATTGGCCCTCATATGTGGGATCCGAATCAGGGCTGCTGGCGTCCCAAGCCAGCTCTTAACCAATGTGCCACTCAGCTGGCCCAGACTGAAACATTTTAAGCAGGAATGATATGCTTTCATTTTAGTTAGAAGACAACTTTTAATGGGTTAAATCTGAAGAAAGAAGGATGACGGTAAAACTGTATTAATAGCCTAGCACAATATTATCACTCAAGGGATATGTACAGATAAGTGAAATAGTCCTATAAAGTTTGGTCAAGGAGAGGTGGAGCAGGGAAGCATTTGGGGATACTAATTTGGGAATCATCTGCAAATGGGTGGTAATTGGAATGAGAAATGACATGGAATCATCTTAGGGAAATATCCACAAAAGCTGTGGGGTGATAAAAAGAATCTTGAGCAATATTAATATTTAAGGGACCAGGAGAGGAAGTAATTTGATCAAGGGGGAACTAGAAGAAATGAACAGAGAGATAGAGGAATGAGGATAATGTGCAATTATGAACTCGAGAACATGAAAGGTTTATGAAGGAGGGAGTGGTAAAGGGTGCCAAATGAAGAGGACCTGGTAAGATAGAGACTGAAGGCTGTTTGTCATTGGCAAATATGAATCTCTGGTAACTTTAGGGATTAAAGTTCCACATACTAGCAAGGGCAAAACCCTCACTGTAGTGGTTTATGGAGTGCATTGAATGAGTAGGGTGGGAATCAATTTCCCTACAGTGAGAGCTAGCAACCAATTCATCAGTTAAAAAGATAAAGTTAGAACAACCTTAGCCAACCCAGGGCATAGGGTAACCCTAGAGATGAGAAAGTGTAGTTTATCTTTTTGAAAGTGTGGAAAATGAAGAAAGGAGAGAGAATAGAGAGTAGTTATACAGGAATACAGAGCTAGGAAAGGGTTTTACATGATGAGAGTAGATTGAACATGTAGTGGTATCCAGGACATTAAAAAAGAAATTCACAGTCCTAGTATCGGGTGATATGTGGTGACAGAAATATCTGAAAACAGAAATGTGTGGAAATTCAGTTCTTCTCAGAGTGAGAGAAGATAAGGGTATATTGGCAGCAGATAACAGAGTTGATCTTTATAAGCATCGAAGACAGACAGAACTGTAGAATTTAGGAGCTGGATAAAGCTGAGAATTTATATAGGTAGGTAACTTACTATTAAACAGAAGATTTTATTCCATCGTTGTGCTGGATACCAGGCAGTTTTATTGATTTAAACATTTTCCACGTTGGGAAAAAGTAAGCACATCAAATCAGAGTTTCAGGCATCAGAGAACAGGTAGAAATTCAGTTACCAAACAAGGGTAAGGACACAGACCATCGGAAAAGGCAGAAGCAAAGTAAATGGAATGGTAACATGTTACAATAGGGCAAATCACTACATAGGTTTTGTTGGACACACATGAATGTATGTCAAATGTATACATCATGACATTGTATATTGGGTATTCAGAAAAGTAATGACATATTTTGTCTATGTTTTTCAAAGGTCATTTATTTATATAAAGAAAAAGATCAATCAATGATATATTGCTTTTTTTTGTTCGATAACCTTTTGCCATCTTTCAGCGAGTTTCATAATTCCTCATTAATAGAAGGACCTGTCTTTATCGGCAAAAACTGAACAAGGTGCTGATTTACAGCCTGATCTGAATTGAACATTATACCACGCAAAGAATTTTGAAGAGAGCGAAACAAGTGGAAGTCTGATGGTGCAAGGTCAGGCGAGTATGGTGGGTGTGGCAACACATCCCACCCAAACTCCAATAACTTTTGACGGGTGATCAGACTTCTGTGTGGTCTCATGTTGTCGCGATGGAACACAGCTCCTTTACAAATAACAAGCTCTGAACATTTCTGAAGGATGGTTTCATTCAAACTGTCCGATTGCCGACAGTACACATTCAAATTGATTGTTTGGTTCCTTGGTAGGAGCTCAAAAAACACGACACCTTTAAAATCCCACCACACTGACAACATAACCTTCCTCTGATGAATGTCTGCTTTCTATGTCATTTGAGGCGAATCATCATGTTGGAACCAAGATCATTTGCACACGACATTGCTATAAACAATCTACTTCTCAGCACCAGTTATCAGTTGCTTCGAAAAAGGATCACTTTCCTCACGTTTAATGAGAATATTGCAGATGTTTATATGCACCGTCAAATGAACTTCTTTGAGTTCATGAGGAACCCAAATATGAGCTTGCTTATGTATTCCACCTTCTTCAAATGGTCCTGAATGCTTGAATGATGGATGTTCAATGTTTCTGCAATCTCTCGTGTTGTGTAACGTGGGTTTGACTCAATCAATGCCTTTATTTTGTTGTCATCAATCTCGATGGGCCTCCTGGACCCAGGAGCGTCCTAGAGATCAAAATCACCAACACTAAATTTCATGAACCATTTTTGGCACTGACAATCTTGTAGAGCATTGTCACCGTAAACTTTATGCAACTTTTCACAAGCTTGATGCACATTCTTTCCTTTATGGAAGTAAAACAGTAAAATATGGCAAGAATGCACAGTTTGTTCTTCCATCTTGAACTTGTTGTAAAATCTTCAAAACTCAACCAAATCGCTCAATGTTTTTTTCAGAATGAAGATAGAACTGCAAGCTGTCAAATGACATAGCAATAAAATAGGCGTGAATGACTCTAGTACTTCCAAAAATGAACTAGTGCCATCTGTTGCAAACATGCGTCATGACTTTTCTGACAACCCAATATTTTCAGTACTAACAGTGCTCAACATAATTAGCATTTATTATCAGAATATATCAATATCAAGAAATTCAAATACAGTAAAACCTTGGACTGCAAGTAACTTGATTTGCGACTGTTTTGCAAGAAGAGCAAACATTTCTATTAGGTTGGTGCAAATGTAATTGCATTTTTAAATTACTATGTATTATTAAAAATAAATGATTCCTGAGATATACAGAAAGATATGATACACAGTTTAATGAAGTCAAAGTAAAAGAGGATGAGGGGGGTTCAGAGACATAAACAGACATACACTACAAAGTAATGTGCCATAATAAATAGATAAAAGAACTATTGGAGAACAAGCATGGCAGTTAGTGTCTTATGCTCTAGAACTGGGAGAGAACTAATATTGCTTCATCAAATGAATGGAGATGTGATATCTTTGAGAAAAAATAAAAAAGTCAAGAAGCATCAAGTATAGCAAGTCCAAGGTGTTAGAAATGAGTGGCTGGTGTAAAACAAACTGATATTGTTTCATCAAATGCATGGAGATATGATATATTTAAGAAAAAATAAAACAATCAAGAAGCATCAAGTATACCAAGTCCAAGGTGTTAGAAAATGAGTGGCTGGTATAAAAACCACCCTCATGTTTACTTAGTACACTACGTGAAATCTTTTTAATGAGCACATCCATTAAATATAAGAATGCTTACTGAACAAAATAAATTGATTTGAGATTATTTATTTAGAGTATGCTTCAGTAATATTTTTAAAGGAAAAAATGACCTCAGGTAGCATGACTTTCCAATTTACTCATTAAGTTTGCTTTAGCCTGACTGAAGGCCTGTGATATAATCCTTTTCAAGCAAGTTTTATCTCCAATTTTTGCTTCAATTGATAATATTCTGTTTCCATTGACCATTACTTCCTAAATTTAAGAGATCTTCCACACTCTGACTTGATTTGATGGTTTTCTTTTATGGAACAACATTATATGTCAAATATTTTGCTAATACATTATTTCCAATACTTAAGCCATCATGATAAGTCAATGTTATGATCATAATAGAGTTCAGATGTAACTCTTCTAAAAGCTGAGTATATAAGTATCATCCAAGTATCTTAGCTGTTCTTTGAAGATAATCTGTACTCTATATTGTGTCATTATGTTTTACTTTTTTTTTGCAATATGGCAAAATCAGAGTAGAGTCTTTTATTATTTCAATTAGACTTCAGAATGAGAAACCATTTGTGTGTCTCCTGTTGGTGACTATCCTGCTCCAGTACACTGTTATTATAAAACTTATACTTAAATTCATATTTATAGAAATAAATATCAGTCTTAGAATGAAATTATCCCTCAAAACTATGTTATAGCTCTAACAATTAATAAATAACAGTCAGAAAGTACTAAAAAAATAACCTAAATTTGATCACAATTAAGAAATAGGCAAATGGTTATGTAAATAGAATTTCACTTTGATTATTTTTCTCTAAGCATCTAATACTTGCTTCATACAATGAAAGGTTTTAGAAATAACAAAATAGACAAAATGATAAAACTGGAATTAACATTTGGAATCAAATGAGGTTTAGCTTCCTCTATTTATAAATTAAAAAATAACAAAACAATGAAAGACAAGTTAAATTGTTTGTATAGCTCAAAAAAAAATCTATGTAAATATGGTTAATTATTTCCTAGAAATTCTGTTTTCTAGCTTCTAATCCAAAGCTCTTTTCATCACACATCACTGATTGTAGTTTTAGAGAGCAACCAGAGAACTAAGAGTGCCACAAACAGGGTTTTGTTTAAACAGAAAACAGAGAAATAACATCAAACATGGAAGGGAAATAAAATCTGTCACCAGCATACATGAAAACATCTGATTATTTGGAGTAGATACCCAACATATGGCAGATGCTTAATAAATGTTTAATCACAGTAAGAATTGAAATAATAGGAAGAACAAATAACAATAATTAGAGAAATCAACTTCTATTTGATTTGTCTACCCTAAAATTAAAATTAATGGGAGCCCCTGATGAGAAAGAGCTGTACAAGGATGTGACAATATCATCATTCCTGAAAGACAGCCATTTTGTAAATAGTCTTTAAAACACTTTGTTTCAATATATCATTATGTTTTCTAAAAATATATATTTTGATTTGAAAATCAATTCCTTATAGAATGATCAATATCTATATCATTTTGGGTTTTCTTCTTTGTGGCATAGGTTTCTTTTTCATGAGGATGTATGGATTTAATATTGCTGATACAATTTTCATGGATATTTTTGTATTGGAGCAAGTTGGGTGGAAGGCATAGAGATTGATGCAGCATATCTGGCAGCACAGAAACAAGATCACCAGGCAAATTAAGCAACTGAAAGCTCTGAATGGAGACAACACCAAGAAAACTGAAGCCATAAACAAAGTGAGGAATGAGGGAATAATGGGTGTGAGGTGGGTGAGCTGTGGTCAGGGAGCTAATAGATCTGTAGATAATGCCAAATGTTGAGACAAATAAATACTGAAGGCCATTGGGTGTGGATTATAGATATTCTAACAGCTAATTTTTCCTCTACCTGAATGCCCCTTTTATTCCAAATTTAATTATGAAAATGTTCAAATATGTGCAAAATTAAAAAAAAATAGAATGAATACTCATTTACCAACTACAGAGATTCTACCTTTAATGTTTCACTACAGTTGGTCTCCTCATATGTTTATCTCTTTATTCTTTCATTAATCCATTTCATTTTTGTTGTATCAAAAACTATCTTGTGGACATTAGTACACTTCACCTTAAATATTGCTAAAATTTATTTTTAAAGGCCAGGTTTGCCTTCCTTTGAAGTCTTTCCTTATTTAAATTTAAAGTTATTTGAATATTTGAGGTTCTGACATTTTATACAAATATAAGGAAAAGTACTTTGCTATTGGACATAATATTTTTCTTCAATTTCATGAGCACCCTGCAAGACTTCATTATTTTGGTTGGTATCAACTGTCTTGGCAACCTAACAATTAAAAATATACAGGGTTCTTAAAGTTCAGTAAAGAATAACTTTGCTTACATCAAATATAAAGTATAAATACAATTTAATCAGCCTATTTAATTTTCTAAAAGATTTTACATCAATTTACTTATTTCCTCAAAGTTTCTAATTATGTGGTTTGGCAAAAAACTCAATGCAGTTTTGCATATGCATATTTTAAAATTAAGGCATATATATAATTACATACCTCACTGGTTGGGAAATCCCAGACCTTGGCTGGACTAGACTAAGTTCTACAGAGTGGAAACTTGGAAAGTATTCACTACATGTAAGGCAGGCACAGAATGAACTGCGAATGTTAAAACACACAGACTAAGTAATAAACATCTAATTGCACAAAAGGAATGTTTTATAGCTGTAGAAGCCAGATAACCCTTCGGAAGACCCAGGTTTCAAAACATTTTAAAACTTTTCTTATAGCATTATGCACATACCTTTCTGAATATTAGTTACACGAGTACAAGTTATATCTTTTTTATTAAACTATAAGTTCCCCAAAAGTGCAGAAAATAAAGGAACCAGGTTTCCCTTGAACAACTAAGGTGTTAAGGGCACCAACCTCCACTACCTCAGCACAGTGGAAAACCCACTCTAACTTTTGACTCTACAGGCAGCCCTTCACATATGCAGATTCAACGATAAGGGATGGTTGGGAATCTGCTGTTGGGAAATTCTGGTTGAGAATGTAAAAATACTGTTTTTGTTCCCCAGGTTGATTGAATCTGCCTATGTGAGAGGAAACCCTTGGGGGATCGACTGTATTTCCAGGGGGGAAAAATCAGCTATACACGGGCCTCCTCACTTCAAACCCGGGTTGTTCACTTACCCATTTGTAAATGTTCTTAGTCACTGGGCTTTAAGAGATGGTTAGTGTGCAATACATTAATTTGGCCTTACCTAAAAGCAGTTTTATTATGCATATTTTTTTAAATAAGTAGTCTGCAGCTCAGAGATTAAAGAATATGGTTGAAATTATTTATGTAGTAAAATATGAAGTTATAATTTGAATGGATTCCCATCTATTTCCACAGATCTAAAAATTGTAAATGTCTTGATATTTTCCTATGATTTCTTTAGTCAAGGACATGTTTTTTGTTTTGTATTGTTTTTATTTTTCTATACACCACAGGTCCTGCAATACTTTTGTCATTAAATTTGGATTCTGATGCTTTCTGGTTCTGTGATCTTGGATACTTGAATTTCCTCAGCCTCAGTTCCTCATCTGAAACACAAGAAGATTATACCAATGTCAAAAGATTATGGTAAGAATTAAATGAGATAATTATGTCCAAATTCTGATTCTCATCTTGCTTTAACTGTAGTCAAAGAACCTAACTAAAGAGACACAGAAACTTTCTATAGATATTTCATGTTTATCTACCATTTTCATGTGTTTTGATCTCACTGACGCTTTTCTAAAGTGAGAATATTGGAAGAGTCTCTGTATACTTAAAAGATTATCTGCAATATTATTAGGGTACTTATAGGTTAGAGATATCAATCTTCATAAATAATAGCCATACAGCTATAATGTGACAGTCAGCAGCAACATTCTATTTATGTATATATTTTGTATTTCAGGAGGACTGTGAAGGTGTTTCCAGACAATAGCCCCTCTTTACTGAGCCCATCTATAAACTTTGGTAACCTTGTACTTAAAAGAATATTTTGCTCTCCTAAATATCTAAATCATATTGCTGTACAAGATAAACATTTTATCCCCTTTTGGTTGATATGATATTCCTTTGAAATAACATGATATTCCATTGTTGGACCATGTCCGCTCTAGCTTATTATATCTAATATATATTTTCTTATTCCTGGAGTGAAATTTCTATCAAAATTAAGTTAAATTAACACCTTTATGTAAGTAATCGTTTACTCCAAATCTAAAGCAAGTAGCCTACATGGTGCAATATGATAGACATGAAAGCTTCTCTTTTTCTCCTATATTAAAAATAATATATCATTTTTCCATGAAATTCCTTAAATTAATTTCCATGTGAAATTCCTTAAATTAGTATTCACTCCTTGTGTTAAAAACTTAAACGTTTAAGTCTCTATATTACATGTGGGTAAAAAGAGTAATGCATTAATTTGTAACCAGATAGAAATACTTTACCTTAAAAATCAGTTTCACTCTTCAAGAGATCAACACTATTCACATTGTTATAACACTTTATGCATGCCTCCATCTTTCCATTCACCTTTTTACAAAGAAAATATATGTGAACATATGTGTATATTCAAATGATTAGGTAGAAATCTAATAACAGGGGCAATAAGTTGATCATTTTTTAATGTTCATTGCCTGGCATTTTGCCTTGGACATGATATGTTTTCAGTTAATAACTTTTGAAATGAATAGGACTTATAGGTTGGGAAAGAAAATAAGCTGCTGTTGGACTGAGAATGGAGACAAAGGGCAACCCCAGATGAAGTACTAAGATCAAATTTGGCAATTCTGTGTAAGCATTAAGGAATGCAAAGTTTGGAGTAAGGTGTTTCAAGTGTTCCTTGCACTTATATGTATACAGTTAGCAACAGAATTTATCGATATAAAAAGGGACAATGCATACTTGAAGCCATTTTACTTTTAGTGAAAAAAAGCTGTCAACAATTTCAACAGCCCTGTAAACTCAACCAGAAGTCATTCAATACCGTTTCAGTCTGAGTCTAATCATTTGTAAAAAGCTTGCTGTTTGTAATAAACACCTGTAAAATAAAAGCTTGTATTTCAGAGGAGACTTTAGATATTTGTTTATCTCCGTATCTCCATAATGTAAACATAACTTGTTTTTAAGATGTCAAAACCTACAATGATCAACAGCACTATGTGAATTAAAACACTTAGTTTCCACAGACCTTAAATAATATATTGCTACAAGACAGAGAATGATCTTGTTATAGAATTTCGTTAGCAGTATTACATTTATCTAATATATGACTTTATAAACACATTCTAACATTGATATACCCATGTAGTAAATTCTCCTTTTTAAATAAATGCATTACACTTGTGAGTGTGATTGTCTATGCAAGTGTAATTTAAGTGTTGCATTTTTGCTTAGGATATTGAATAGTTACAATTATTTTGATAGACATTATTAAATTCATAAGGCCATAAAATTGGGTTGAACCTATGAAGAGATATCATTGTGTGGAAGAATACTTGCAATAGAGTGCCTTATATCCCTTTGTCAAATATTTTAGGCATTTAATTTTCATCTGAAATATACCTCTGGAACCCAAATGGCTTTGGAACAATTTGTTTTGAATCATGCGAGCATTAGAGAGGAAACTGTAAAACATCTCCTACAAACTCCCTTTACTGACAGCAGCTGTATCTACCTAATGTGTTCCTTCATTCATCCAACACACATTTCTTAAAAGCCTACTATGTTTCAGGTACTGGTTTAAATGTCGGAGACATAGTAGCTTAGAAACAGGAAAAAACGCACCGCCCTCATAAACTTACATTTTAATAGTGGTGACAAACAAGAAATGTATTGAATCAGTGACTGTAGAAAGCATCAGTAAGGACAGGACCCAACAGTTCTGAGTATCTGTATATCTCCATTTAAAGTTTAACTCCTATAACAGGCAATCTGAGAGGCTTAGCTTTACTTAGGTGTCTCTAAATTTGAAGCAAAGAGCCACACCCAGCTAGAGACTTAAAAGACATTCCAATTTATATCTACTATATTGCCTTCTTTGTCGGCCTTGTCTGTCTAAACTCTTCTTCTGAACAGCCAAAGATATTCCTATCTAAGATAATTCAGCTATTCTAAATGCAACAGTAATTCTCTATAAAATTAATCTAGCCTAAATGAAACTTTATACCGATTGAATAACAACTCCATTTCCCCCACCTTCAGCCCCTGGAAACAAGTATTGCATTTTCTGTTTCTATGAGTTTTACTATTTTAGATACCTACATAAGTGGAATCATGCATTCTTTGTCTTTCTGTCACTGTTTATTTCATTTAGCATAATGTCCTCTAGGTTCATCTATGTTGTCATAAATGGAAGCCTTTCTCCCATTTTTTTTTTTTTTTTTTGAGGTCAGTGTCACTGGCCCTCATATGTGAGACCCGAACTGGGGCCGCTGGCTTCCTAAGCCAGAACTTAACCACTGCACCACTCGGCCGGCCCCTTTCTCCCCTTTTTTATAAGGCTGAATAACATTTTATTGTATGTATATACCATATTTTCTTTATCCATTCATAAGTCAGTGGACATCTGGCTTGTTTTCATATCTTGGTTATTATGAATAATGCTGTAATAAACAGGAGAACGTAGATATCTCTTCAAGGTCCTGGTTTCATTTCTTTTGTTATATACCCAGAAGTGGAATTCCTGGATCATATGGTGTACAACATTGTGCCTGTTGCTAACAATACAGTATTGAGCACTTCAAAATTTGTTAAGAAAGTAGATCTCATGTTAAGTGTTCTTTACAGACACACACACACACACACACACACACACACAGAAACAGAAAACAACACAACAACAACAAAACCCAAAGAGACACAAGGCAACTATGGGAGGTGACAGATCTATCTATCTACCAATCATCTATTTATCTATCTATTATCTATCTATCTATATCACCTTAATGGTAATAATGGTATTGTGGATGTTTGCATTTGCCCAAACTCATCAAACAGTAAACATTAAATATGTGCATTTCTTTGTATATAAGTTATACCTCAATAAAGCTGTTTAAAGAAAAGACAAAACCAACAAAAATAATGAAATGACAAATAGGATCCCTAGGTCTGCAATCAGAGGTGTGCCTGATGACTATCTCAAGTCATTGCTTCCAGAGATGATATAATCAGGTTATCATTTTCTTAGTCCATGACCCAGGAATTGTGTCTGTTTTCCACTGAGTTGTTTTCATCTTGACCTGCCTATTGTGTAATAATGTCATTCTTCAAGCTATAGTCAGAGTTGTGAGTTTAACACTACCATTTTATCTCATATATAATTGTCCAAGATGGAGATCCATAATTCCTAGTGAATAGGAGGGAGAGTGTATGGTTAAATGTCTTAAAGTTTAAATGTGTATTGTTGTTCATTATAAGATGATGGGGTAATAATCTAGAAGAGCCAATGGGGAGTGAGAAGGATTCAACATCTTCTATCTGGCAGTATCCCAGCATCAAGTGTCATTGTGCCTCAGTTGACAAAATAGCTGGGTATCCCTTTTTAATAATTATATTACATGATGAACTATTTCAAAATCATAGGGAACATTATAGAAAATAATATAAAGAACAGCTATATATCTCACACAAAGTTAAAATACATGTAAATTTTTTTGCCATACTTATATCAGAGTTTCTCTTGTTTCTTTAAGAAATATGCCTTAAATACATACATAAGTTAATTTTCACCCCATACCTTTTAACCCCATTCTACCTCGGTAGCAACCATTAACCTGAAGATTGTGTGTAGCATTTTTATGTGTTTTTCCATATTTTTACACTAACTGTATACATATACGAACAATATAGGGCTGGCCAAGTGGCTCAGTTCATTAAGTGCTCATTCAAGAGTGCGAGCTCTGGGCAACAGGGTCCCCGGTTCAATACCCAGCCTGAGCTGAGCTGCCACTGAGCTGCCAACAGGTGGCAGGATGGCTCAGCTAAAAAGGCAAAAACAATATACACTACCATTTTTGTGGTTTAAATATGTAGAAATGTCCTCACCCGTTATATCTGATTTTAGTATCTTTTTTTCCCCTCTAATGATTAGGTTTGAGATTTGTCTAAGTTAATGCAAACTTAGCTGCTTTATTCAATTTAATAAAGGATAATATTCTGACTGAAGAACTCTTCCATTCGTTTTACATCTTGCAATTATAGAGTGTTGCTATAATAAAATATCCTTGGGTATGGTTCCTTGTGTTCGGCTGCAAACACTCCTCTAGAATTGATGTCTAGGAGTGAACAGAATGATCATCCTCTTAGTATCCTCAAATTTTCCAGATATTGCTCAAGTTTATACTTTCATCAATAATGTATAAGAGCACTAATTTGTCAACTTTGACTCCAAAACTCAGTACTGTCAGACTTATGAATTCTTACACTTTGATTAGGGTATTGGTTTAATTAGCACTCACCTGATGTGTATCAATAAACACCTCAGGCAAAATGTATTAGTTTGCTAGGACTGCCATTACAAAATACCACTGACTGGGTAGCTTAAACAATGGAAATTCATTTTCTCACAGTTCTGGATGCTTGAGCAGGGGTTGGCAAACTGCGGATCATAAGTCACATGCAACCCTTTGGGTAAGTTCCGTCTCAAAAAGTTGCCAACCTCTGTACTAGAGTTAAAAAACAAGGTATTGGCAGGTGTGGTTTATTCTGGAGGCCTCTTTCTTTGGGTTGCAGATGGCCACCTTTCTACTGTACCTATATTTTTTAAGAAGGAGGGGAGGAGGAGACATTCTGAAAGACTCAGTATTTAGACTGAAAAAGACTATTTTAAATGAAATTATCTAAATTATTCAAGAGTTCTGAATTTATATAATGGGATAAAATTAAACACTAATTTTAGAAGTTAAAATATTCAGAGTTGGAAAACATTTACTATAGAAATAACCACCTTTTTTTTACTTAAAACTGCCTTTCAAGTTTTATCAGCAATACTTTCTTCATATTTCCATTAAACAAAGATGTGTAAAGATCTAAAAGATGTCAGTAAATGAATATGTGTTATTTTTTTTATTTCTAATTAAATGAGCTGATCCTAAATGGCATGACTTCTTGATGTTATACATAGATTTAAAATTTCCAAAATAATTTTCTTAATTTATGTTTAGGCTGTTTAATGTGTGCTGTTCACTAGATGAAGTAGCTTCCATTGAAAATGCAGGAGAAAAAGAAGAAAATGGGAGCAGTATGTATAGCTGTTCGATTCTCATTCCCTGGTGCATTCTGCTTTTCTTCATCCATGTGAAACTGCTTTCTTTGAACTCAATGAGTGTTTTTTGCAATGCAGTGATATAAGAAGTACAGAAGTGATGAGATTTCAGTGCATGTGGTGAAGACTAGAAGTATTTTGTCTTCAAAAGAAGTCAATGTTCAAAGAGCTGTCTCCCTTCAATGACAGACAAGACCAAAGGGCAGAATTTGAAGAAAAGACCAAGGAAGTAATTGAGTAAATGAAATTCTCACATTAAAAATGGAGAAGAAAAAGATTTTTTTTTCATTGAAGCAGCTGAGATCTCATAATTCTCCAATGAGGCAAGGCAACACAATTAGATTTAGTCTCAGAACTCATGAAAACACAACTGTCGTATTGTCATTAGGGTTAACAAACTCACAGACATTTTGGCCATGAGGCTCATAATATAGACCTTAATGTCAAAAGGCATTATTTAAGTAGTTCTGTTCATAGCAAGGTTCAGTTCCTCTGGAACCTCCTGAGTGCTGGGAGCCGACAGCACCCCGATGTCTGACAAGGTCACATTGAAGTAAAGATCCATGCTCAGTGCTGGATGTCTAGGGTGCTGCCTTGTGGTTGGTCATGTAATATCTCCTGCCTCTGTGAACCCATGTGACTTTCCTCCACATCAGATCCTATAGGAGACAGTACTTTCACTGCACTTATGGCAAGTTCCTATGGTACCCCAATGAGAGATGGCTATGCAAGTCAATGATGGGTAAGATTTCCTAAAGAGAAGACAACCCAAGTCAGGCTGTAGTCCCCAGGACTGAGAAAGAGGGGACTCAAGCCTCTTGGAAACAGAGGCTCAGACCCCTGGTCACATAGGCCAACAGCCTGTCTGTGAAAAACTGACAGCCTGCATGTGAGAAACTGATAATAACATCAGTCCTTGAGCTCACTTGCCTAAGGCTACTGCTGTGAGAGGTCTCCTTGGAGACCAAAGTCTTCAGGCCATGAGAGTTCCGATAAGAGGCAACTTACTTACCATGGGGTATATTCATCAACCGCCTTATTTGAATTCTTTGCCTTGTACATTGTTGTAGCAACAGATACTGAAGCTTTGACTGAGAAACAGATGCTACCCTCAATTGTAATAATATGTAGCCCTTTGTAGGATGAGAAAAGTTTGAGACCCCCTTTTTAGCTACTAAGTATTGTAATCACATAGGAATAGACTTTAGATCATTTTTACCCTAAACTCAGCCACTGCTAGTCTTTTAGTAATAGCTCAAGTATATGCTCTGTGAGTCTTACAATTATGTTTAGCTGCTGGAATTTGGGATAATGACTAGGTAGTCATGGTAACTACTCTTTAGGCGATATGTAGAGATAAGTGAATACTTGACATAGAATAGGTCACACTATATCCTGGAAGAAAACAATTCAAAACTATGTGGAACTTAACTTGTGATTGAGGTAATGGTCAAGAGTCCCTATAAAAGGGGACATGCTGTAACAGTAAAGGGTGACACTTCTCTGAAACTCCCCCCCACTGTCTCCACTCCCTTCTTTTGCCTCGCCGACGCCGTCCCCACCTGAGGGAACCCCTAGACTCGCGGAGGCTAGTCCCCCACACCTGAATACATGAAAAATGCCTGTAATAATTGTCTAACAAAATAATGGGAGGTGGAGACATTTATCCATTACCTATCATCTCCTGTTGTAGAATCTTGGGTTGCTAAGAACCTCTGCAAGTTGTATGTGCAAGTTCTGCCACAATCTATAGTGTCTGTAGAGCCTGAGATCTGGAGGCAGAAATGAAGTGCACACACAAGAAACAAGATACTGCCAAGCCAAAGTTTGAGTTCAAGCCTCCAAGGGAATGCTCTATCTCGACATGACTGAAATCAGACGTAGGATTGAAAGAATACAATTGTAGATACCAAAGGTGCCTGAAGCAGTCCACCCTTGTCGCATGCTGTTTTATATGTAAACATTCCTGTGCCAATGACTTTATGGGGTGCAGGCTTCACAAAAAGACTTTATATACAAGAATTCCAGAGACATGCTGTAGATCTCACTGCTTCAGCTGTCCCTGATAGTCATCATCTTCCTTCCCTACCATCTCTTCTAGTTTCTCATCACTCTCAACAAGGGCACCAGCTAGAAAAATTGGTTTGCCTTCTTATGTTATATAAACCTTCATACCTGTGTGTTCTGAGTCCTTACTTGTCTTTCCCTATTATTCCATGTTTCCTGCAATTGCCCATTCACAGTTTTCACTAGGCATGGAAGCAGCAAAAATGGCACATCGAATAACTCAAGTTCACACATGCAGCCATTGTGTACTAGCAATCCCTGCTCCCCATGGTAATCACAGTTGATTGTCTTTGCCAGTAGAATAATTTATTTCCTTGTCTTCTGATCCACTGGCCTGAGAAACACAAAGTAACCAGGTAGTAGTTTAAGCTTCAGATGTAGGTACCTATCATAGGTGCTTTGTGTTATCAGCCAGATCCCCTTCAAGACTAAAACATTTATTCCCTCAGTTCTAGGAGGTTTATTGGTGGACAGCCAGTCCTCCTGGGGACTTGAACTTGGCTGAAAAGGCAGCTATCTTTTCAGAGGGTTCACATCCTTTCCTGGAAAGCTTTTATTTAAGACTAGTCAGTGCAGGGATATAAAGGTCCAGCCTCCTACCCTAAATTGTGACAACTCTGAAGGCAGTTCCAGTTTTTTCAGCACTCCATAGAATATGCTAAAACATTTTATGATCACACTGCAGTTCAACTTTTCCATTTGCCCAATCCTTATTTCTTTCCTCAACCCTGATTCTTTCCCATTCTTTAGAGGTAGATCCTAAGAGCTTATCCTAAGGCTTATCCAAAACAACAAAATATAAATACATACATACATACATATATACATTAAAAAATGTATTATAAGGTAATGGATTATATGATTATTGAGTCTGAGAAGTCCAATAATCTGGTGTTTGCAAGCTGGAAACCCAGGATGCCAATAGTGTAGTTTGAAGGCCTGAGAGCAGGAGAGCTAATGCTATTGATTCCAGTGTGAATCTGAAGGCCTGAGAACCATATGAGGTACAACAATTAAGTTCGCAAACTAATGGCAATGATGTTGCTAACTTTTTTTGATATCAGAGGTATCAGAGGGGTCATTCATTATGAAATTGTGCCAACTGGACAAACAGTTCACAAAGTTTACTATTTGGAAGTGCTGAAAAGGCTGCATGAAGAAGTTAGACGACCTGAACTTTTCGCCAACAATTCATGGCCCTTGCATCATGACAATGTCCCTGCTCATCAGGCACTGTCTATGAGGGAGTTTTTAGCTAGTAAACAAATAACTGTGCTGGAACACCCTCTCTACTCATGTGATCTGGCCCCAATGACTTCTTTCTTTACCGGAAGATAAAGGAAATATTGAAAGGAAGACATTTTAGTGATATTCAGGACATCAAACAAAAGGAATACCACAACAGCTCTGATAGCCATAGCAGAAAAAGAGTTGCTTTGAAGGGTGGACGAGGCACTGGTATTGGTACATAGCTTCCCAAGGAGAGCACTTCGAAGGTGACCATAATGATATTCAGCAATGAAATATGTAGCACTTTTTCTAGGACGAGTTCATGAACTTAATTGTCAGACCATGCAAGTGCCAAAGGCAGGAGAATATTGATGTTCCAGCTCAATAGTGGGGCACAGAGCCAATGTGACCTTCCTCTGTCTTTTTGTTTTATTCAGGCCATCAGTGGATTAGATGGTATCCACACATTGGATGGGCAATCAGCTTCCCTCTGTCTACCAATTCAAATGCTAATCTCCTCTGGAAATACCCTCACAGACATACTCACAAATAGTATTTCACCATATATCATGGTACTCCATGTCCCAGCTAAGTTGACACATAAAATTAGCCAGCGTAAGTCTACCCCTTGTCAACTTGACAGCCATCTGTATCTCCCAAACCATACTTAATATCCAAATGAAGACAATAGCAAGCTCATAATTAAACTTAACTTAATACAATTATGCTGTGTTCAACTGAAAATGTACTTAACCCTTCCTCAAAAGAGGCAGTTAAGTCCTGATGATATTTAACTGTTCTCATTGATACCTCATAGCTTAAATACTGTGATGTAAAATTAAGAATACTTAAATATTATAACATCAATACATCTTATGTTACATAAGGAATAAGAAAAAAAAGAAAACATGTAGGAAGGTCAGACATTAAATTTCACGAACTCCTCCTAGAAAAAGTGCTACATACTTCATTGCTGAATGTCACTATTGTCACATTTGAAGTACCCCTCTTAGGAAGCTAGTCCACCCTTCAAAGCAATTTTGGAACTCATTCTCTGGAAAGACCATCAGGACTTCTGATGTCCTGAATGCCATCAAAATGTCTTCCTTTCAATATTTCCTTAATCTTCCAGTAAAAAAAAAAGAAGTCATTGTGTACCAGATCACATGAGCAGGGAGGGTGTTTCAACGCACTTATTTGTTTACTAACTAAAAACTCCCTCACAGACAGTGCTGTGTAAATTGGTGCATTGTCATGTTGCAAGAGCCATGAATTGTTGGCAAAAACTTCAGGTCATCTAACTTCTTCATGCAGCCTTTCAGCACTTTCAAATAGTAAACTTGGTGAACTTTATGTCCACTTGCTAGAAATTCATAATGAATAATCCCTCTAATATCAAAAAAAGGTTAGCAACATCATTGCAATAAGTTCTCAGACTTAATTGTCAGACCTGGTATATGCTTATTTATACATGGAAACATTTATATATATATACACACTTAATACACACACACATTCAAATGTATTCATAACAAACCAAGGTAGAAACACTTATGAAAATTATAGTCTTTACTTATTTCATAAAACATATTCCAGATTTGAACTCAAATCCAAGAAATTGCCTTTTTTTACTCTGATTTTGTTGACATTATGATTGTTGTAGGTTGTGACTTAGAGTCTTCAAAAATCTGTGAATTTGTCTGTTTCTCTAACTCTCTTTTTAACTTTCAACATTATGACAGCACACATGTGCTTGTACGTTCTATAAGTCTCTAGCACAGTGCTGACATATTCATTATGATCTGCAATAAGAAAATAAATATGGATACCCTAAAAATCTGCAAGAGATTTCCAGATGTTTCTAACATATGCAGTATTAGAAAAGATATGCTAGCAATAAAGAGAGATACATTAAATTGTTTTGTTAACATCACAGAATGAAACTTCCAACAACTGGTTGTAATTTAGGAAACTCATTCCATGCATAATCTCTGAAGTTAACTGCCAGAGTAATGACATTTAGAAAAATATGCAGAGGCAATATACTCTTTCTATTAATTTATTCTTCTAATGTTATTGTGTAAGAGACAAGTAGGATGATTTTTCCTTATAAGAACTAATTTTCCTTGTGTAAATCTGTTTAAATAAAACCAATAAAATTTTAGCATTTGCTGGATTTTTGGCCTTTCTTTGCCATAAGCAAGAACATTGACTTTCATATTTTTCTCCTGCAGAAGATTGATGAAAACTCTTTATATTTTATGCACTGATTGAAAGGTAGAAAACAGTGTTTAATATTGGCTCAGTGCAGTATTATCTGAAATTTAGTGTCTTATTTTTATTAAGCTGAATAATGTGGTTGATTTCTTACTTTCCATGAGAATATAATGCCATATTTAAAGAATAAATGTTGGAGCTGTTTGTCTTAGTTTATCAACAGAATTACATTAGTGTTCAGTGAATATAGAAAATAAAAGAATGTATGTATTTTAAAAACATTCAATAGGCTTCTTAAATCTCATCAAAAATATAGTTAATAAAACAGGAGTTAAAATTTGTCTCTCAATATATTACTATTAAGAGCTACTAACTACAAAAATTGGAAAAGGCCAAATAATAAAATATGTTAGTTGAGTGAGTACTTTCTGAAGAAAAATTTAAAATAATTATAAAATGTCATACATGTACTTCTTAAAGTACATGTACTATTTTCCTATACCCAATTAATATACTATGAAATAATTCCGATCATGTTAATATTCTGTGATTTTTATAATAAGAGTGATGAGGAAAAGTAGGATTGAAAGAAGAGAAAGAAAATGAGGAAAATATTTGTGGGAAACAGGAAATAAAATGGAAGCATATTAAGGAAAGTAAGAGATACAAAAAAAATCTAAAAAGTGCAAGCAACATCAAATGCATTATTTATATATAAAAATATTTTTGATGGTGATGTCAAAATTAAACAGACATTTTGACTATATTAATCTTCCAAATAACATACAGTATCTATTTTTCAATTTTATTTGAATCACGTTCATTCTCTTTCTATTTTTTTCAGTATTTTTTTATAAAAGTCTTGCAAATTATTCATTAAATTTATTCTAAAACTTTTGAAGTTATTTTTTAAAGATTTCTACTAAACTATAACTAACATACAATATGCACTGATTTTGTATAGCTAACATACAATATTATATTAGTTTTAGATATACACCATTGTTATTCAACATTTATATACCTAAAGCATGATAAGTCCACCAACCTTCTGACAGCATACCATGCTATCATGTTATTGGCTGTATTCCCCATGCTGTATATTACATCCCCATCACTTATTTGTTTTATACCTGGGAAATTGAAACTCTTATTCCTCTTCACCTTCCCCCTTCCTTTTTTAAAGTTTTAATTACATATGACATTCAATATGTTACATTAATTTCAGGTGTACAGTATAGTGGTTATATGTTTATATAACTTAAAAAAATGACCTCCATAAATAGTCTAGTACCAACCTGGCACTATCATAGTTATTACCATATTATTGATTATCTTCCCTGTGCTTTACTTTACACGCCCATGACTACTTTATAACAACCAATTTGTACTTCTTGCCTTCCCTTTCTTCACCTATCCCCAAACCCCTTTCCATCTGGCAGTTTTTCTGTATCTGGGAGTTTGTTTTTGTTTTGTTTGTTAATTTTGTTCTTTAGATTCCACATATAATGAAATCACATTGCATCTGTCTTTCTCTGTCTGAGACTCCACTCAGCACAATATCCTCCAGGTCCATCCATGCCACCACAGATGGCAAGAGCCCATTCCTTTCCATTGGCTGAGCAATATTCCATTGTGTATATGTACCACCTCCTCTTTATCCATTGGTCCATCAACAGGCACCAGGCTGCCTCCACATCTTGACCACTGTTAACAGTGCTGCAGTGAACATATGGATAGACACATCCCCTGGAAGTAATTTTTTTGGGTTTCTTTGGATATAACCCAGAAGTGGGATTACTAGGTCCTTCTTTGTCTCTTGATTTATAGTCTATTTTGTCTGGTATAAGTATTGCTACCCAGAGTTTTTTGTTTGTTTGTTTGTTTGTTTCCATTTTCATGAAATACCTTTTCCCATCCCATTACTTTCTGTCTGTATGTGTCTTTCTTTTTTTTAAGATTTTTATTGGGGAATTGGGGGAGGGGAACAGACAAGTTGCTGTCCTTTGGTTCTTCAGTCTAGTTGTGGAGGACATTGCTTCACTGGCCCATGTTGGTATTATCATTGCACTCCTCTTGGGTGAGGCGGCAGATTGGTCACCAACCTCTGGACGGCCATTTACGGCGGCTCTTGGCAGCTCATTCCAGTTGTCGGTCACTCATGCCGGCCACTCACTGTAGCCTATGGCAGCCCACTGCAGCAGGGGCTGCAGCCTACACTGTCGCCGGGACTCACACAGCCCAGCTCCAGGTCGAGCTGTTGTTCACCATCCTAGCTGTAGAGGGCAGTATCACTGGCTCTCATATGTGGGATCCAAACCGCGGGCCACTGGTGTCCTAAGCCAGCTCTCAACTAACGTGCCACTTGGCAGGCCCTGTGTGTGTCTTTCAATATGAAGTAAGTTATAGGCAGCATATGTAAGGGTTTTGTTTTCTTTATCCATTCAGCCATCCTATGTCTTTTGATGGAGCATTTAATCAATTTACATTGAAAGTAATTATTGATATATATGCAGTTATTACCATTATATTGTTCATAATTTTGATTTTGTTTTTCCATCTTAAAGAAGTCCCTCCAAGGTTTTCTATGACACTGGTTTGGTGGTGATGAACTCCTTTAGCGTTTTCTTATCTGGGAAGCTCTTTACCTGTCCTAAGAAATTTATCAATCATTAGTTCTTCAAATAGGTTCTCAATCCCTTGCTTTCATTCTTCTTTTGGTACCTCTACGATGCAATGTTGTTACGCTTGATGTTGTCCCACAGGTCTCTTAAACTATCCTCAATTTTTTGGGTTCTTTTTTCCTTTTGCTGTTCCGATTGGGTATTTTCTGCTACCTTGTTTCAAATTGCTGATTCAATCCTCTGCTTCATCTAGTCTTCTGCTGATTCCTTTTATTTCAGTTATTGCATTCTTCACTTCCAATTTTTTTTTATGGTTTCTATGCCTTCTTGCTATCTCTTTGTTGAAGTTTTCACTAAGTTCCTTGAGTATCCTTATAACCATTGTTTTGAACTCTCTCTGGTAGGTTGCTTGCCTCTATTTTGTTTAGTTTTTTTCTGGATTTTTCTCCAATTCTTTTATTTTGGCTGCCTCTCTCGGTTTGTTTCTGTGTATTAGGTAGATCTGCTATGTTTCCCAGTCTTATCTGGGTGGCTTTATGTAGTAGATGCCCTATGGGGCTATGACACAGTCTCTCTGGTCTTCTGCTCTGGATGCTCCAGGAGTGTCCCTTGGGTGGGTTGTGTGTGCCCTCCTGTTACAGTTGAGCCTTGATTGCTATTGGCACTTAGAAATCAAGTGGATGGGATTGACCCTCCGGCTGACTGGCTGCAGGGTTTATGTCTACAGCTTATGGGTTTCTGTGTGGGGGCTTACCACACTGAGTGGGATTTGCCCCAGTGGGCTCTGGTGCTTGTTAAGACTGCCCTTTGCATGTGGGGCTAATTGGATGGTGCTCTGCTGTGGTCTGAAGCCAAACTCCAAGTATGTTGTTGGTTCTGGGGTTCTTGGGAAAGGCTCTGGTGCAGGTTCAAATCACTACCTGTGACCTGCAGGGTGCTGTCTTCTAGGAACTACAAAGCAATCTGCAGTTATTTGCTGCTTGTGCTAAATCCAAGAGTTGCCACACTCTGAACTGCTGACATCTGTCACCAGTACTGCTCCTGGGGTAACTCTGAAAAATGCCAAGACACCTTGAGGCCTGCCACCACTTGCCAGCTTCCTTAAGGTTCAACCACTGATAGAGTCTCATGTGATATGTAAGTTGGGTGAGGCAGGGTTTCAGGGAGTCACTAGACTGGGAAGAATTGTGGTCACCAGGTTAATGTAAATTCTGATTTGGTGCCTGTGCTGAGCCTGGAGGTACTCAGCAAAAGTCTCAGAGTACACTGATGCCAGTCACCGCCCACCTGGGGCATGCCACTTTTCTTCAATAGTTTCCCAAGATAGAGTGCAATGTGGATAGTGCTGGCTGCTTTCAAGAAATTGTCTCTGGAGGCATTGTGGGAGTTGGATAGGACAGGGTCCTATTGAAGCTCACAGGAACAATCAGATTCAGATTTGATTGTGTAGGGGAGGGCTAAGCACAGGAAAGATGACGTCCACCAGCCTGTTGCAAGAGAGAAGGATCCTTCACAGGGAAAACGACCACTGTCCTTCAGCCCTAGCCCTGAGGCCACACAGCTCAGTCTAACCCCCAGTTGCCTCTGACACCCCCAGAGTCACTGTCCCTCCACTGGAGCCCAGGGTGAGTGTCTACAAGTGAGTGAGTCTGTTGCAGGCCCCTTAAAAAGACATCTGGGTTTCCCGCAGCCTTCTGTCACACCCAAATGGTCGAAATCCCCTCTTTTTTTCAGCCAGATGTTGTGGGTGCTTCTCTTCCCAGCACCAGTACACTGCTCTGGGGAGCTTGGTGTGGGGTACTGGAGTCCCTCGCTCCTTTGGGGGTAACCTCCATGGCCGAGATATCTCTCCTGATCTCAACTGCCACACAGAAGGAGTACTGGGGTCCCTCGCTCTTCTGGGGATAACCTCCATGACCGAGATATCTCTCCTGATCCTCAACTGCCACACAGAAGTTTGGGGCCTGTTCTTTGTCTTCGTCCCTCCTCCCAGTCTCAATGTGACCTCTGCTTTATATCCTTAGTTATAAAACTTTTGTTCAGCTAGACGTCAGATAGTTCTCCAGGTTGATTGTTCTATAACTTAGTTGTAATTTTAATGTGTTCACAGAAGGATGGATTCACAATGTTTATCTACTCCTCCATCATGGAGACAGTGAAATCAACTGTTTGTTTTTTTTTTGTATACGTATCCTGTTTTCTGTAAAATTGCTTATTTTTATGAATTTAGCAAGAAAGCATTCATTTTTTTACTTCTAAGTATAACGTTAGACACAGATTTTATTTAGATGCCCTTAACCACACTAAATTTCTTTCTATATTCCTTTGTTAAGAATTTTCATGATGCAAATCTGTTGAATATTGTCAAATAGTTTTCCTACATTTTTGAGATAGTGTTTTTTTTTCTTTTTTCATGAATATGGTATACTGAATTTATAGTCTTGAGTTTCACCCTGTTTGCTCATTATGTATTATCTTTGTTATGTATTAATGGGTTGAATTTGTTATGTTCTTAAGTTGTTGCTGTTCCAGTTTCTGTTTTAAGGTCCTGCAATCAGGATGTACTGACTTTATAAAATGAGGTAGAAATAGTTCCTCTTCTCTTTAATGAGATACATTTTATAAATTTGTTTTTTACTTTTAAATGTTCAGTCAAATTCACTGGTGTAGTTATCTGCGTCTGATGTGTTCATGATAAGGTTCTAATTACATATTAAATTCCTTTAAAATATATATGGCAATTTAGATGTATGTTCTTGTGTTAGCTTTATTAATTTGTTTTTCACTAAATTTGATAAAATTCCATGTAAGTTGTGTGGTTTATAGTATAAGCTCTTCATAAATATATCTTATCATTTACATATCTGTAATGTTTCTAGTGATGTGATGTCTTTTCTCTTTGTTGCTTCTGATACTATAATTTGAGTTTTCCCAAATTTTTCTGTTGTTGTTAATCAGTCTTGTTATAGGTTTATCAATTGTATTGATTATTTTCAAATAATTGGCATTTGAAATGCCAAGTAACTCTGAAATTACTTTTATTTATCCATTTTCTATTTTTATTTCTGCTCTTATTTTTATTATTTACCTATTTCTTATATTGAGTTTATTTTGCCCTTTTCTCACTTCTTAAGGTGCAATTTTAGATAATTAACATAAGCCTTACTTTTTTCTAATATCAATGTTGAAAGGTATCCATTTTCCTCAAAGCATACTCTTCATGTATACCATAATTTAGGTATGTTGTGTTTTAATCATTTAGGTGATAATATTTTTTATTTCATCTTGTGATTTTGAAACTGATTCCTAAGTTAAATTTGGGTGAAAGAACATTCTGCATATTTAAAATTTATTGACACTTATTTTATGGACAATATATTATCTACATCAGCCAAAGTTCAAGGTACATTTTAAAAGAATGTGCATTTCGTCATTGCTATATCATGTTGTGTAAAGCTCAATTAGCTCAATTTGGTAAGAGTTGTGTTTTAGTTTATCCTTAGTGATATTCTCTCTACTTTTATCAATTAAGACAGGATATTGAGATCTCCAACTCTATTTGTGGATTTACTACTTCTTTGAATTCTTTTAGTTTTTGTTTTATATATTTTTAAATCCTATAATTAGATGCAGGTCCATTAAAACTCTTATCTCTTCTTCATGTGATGACATTTTTATCATTGTAAAACATATTTATCTCTAGTAAATAATTTGTTCTAAATTCTACTTTGTCCTGTATAAATATAGCTTTCTTATAATTATTGTTTACATGTAATATCTTTTTCCATCCTTTCAAGTTTTACACATCTATATCTTTCTATTAAAATATCCTTCTTGTAGGAAGCATATGGTTAGACCTTTTGTTTGTATATTGCTGGTTAATCTGCCATTTTACCGCAGTGTTTAAACTAGTCCTCTAGCAATATTTATAATGGAGCTCATGCTACCATTTGCTATTGATTTTATGCCTCATTTTTTTTTCTTGTTGTATTCTCCCTATCTGCATGCCTTCTTTAGGATTGAATACTATTTAATATCAAAATTGTAATCTTCTGTTAGAATAAGCTGTACTTCTTTGTTTTAAATCTTTAGTTGTTGCTTTAAGATTTACAACACCATCATGCATATTATAATGACGTTTCAGTTAATAGTGACCAAATATAAGGGAATGGTACCATAAGAATATAATGGAGCCTATAGGAAATCAAAGGATATGTGGGTCAGGAGGATTTTTTTTTTTCTTTTCTCTGCTGGGAGCAGTATCTGTTGGGCTTGGCAATAGATTCCCTTTCACACCATCTCAATTTTCAGTGCACATATTATATCCCAGTCAGTCAGCCCCTGAATCGTTTCAGCACAGAGACTATTCCACCAGTGCTACATATTCAGAGGGTACTACAGCCCTCCCAGGAAAGCTTAACGGTCTGTAAATTCTTTGTTGAGGACCTAAGATCCTGTACAAGGATGCATTTCCACAGGAGCTACCTTCATAAGTATTCAGTGCCACTGCCACTTTTTAGTAAATATTTTCTGTGGTAATATAGAGCCAGTCTATATCTGTTCTTTGGAAATATTATCAGGTTGTAATAATACACAGCATAGAAAAATTTTATTTCTTCCTTCAATATAATGTCAGAGAGAGCCCCTTTGGACAGATAGTGTCAATGGAACAAAAACTAAATTTCCAAAGTCAAAATAATGAGCCCATAGTACTATACCCCCTTCATGTTAAGCCCCCTATTTTTTATGAATACCCCAAAGTTCCTTAATCTGACCACTGGTCCAACATATGGTAGCCAAAACCACATTGACATGACAATCCTATATGTTCCTTAATCTCTCCATCTTGATTTCTTATTCCTACTGATCATCAGGCCACCTTTCACTCCCTCCTGAGAGTCATTATTATGGTGATTTATGTCTTACCCAGCCAATCTCTCCTCAATATTTGAAATCAGTCCATCCCATACGCTGTTCATGGAGCAGTATTGACAGATTTGAAGTTCTGTTTCTTACCCTGTCAGAAGGAAGCGGGGGGAGGACTTGTGAGACAGTGTATATAAAGCCTACAGTCATATGCAGTAATGTCCGAGGCCTTTACATTCACTTACCACTCACTCATGGACTCACCCAGAACAATTTCTAGTCCTGCACATTCCATTCATGTAAGTGCCCTATACAGGTGCACCATTAAAAAACAAAACAAAAATCACTTTTATACTGTATTTTACTGTACCTGTTCTATGTCTAAATATACTGGGGTGCCAAAAAAATGTATACAAGTCGGCACTTTGGTCAACATTGCTCAAGCAGTACTTTGCTGTAATCA
Source organism: Aselliscus stoliczkanus (assembly GCA_033961575.1). Classification (NCBI taxonomy): domain Eukaryota; kingdom Metazoa; phylum Chordata; class Mammalia; order Chiroptera; family Hipposideridae; genus Aselliscus; species Aselliscus stoliczkanus. Next base: position 66,449,216 of record CM066736.1, read on the forward strand.
GAAGTGTCTGGATGCTGATGGTAACCACTTTGAGCAGATGTCAAATGTGACTTGTATTCAATTTTTGTTATTGGTATAATGAGTATTACAATTTTAATACAGTTTTCCTTTCTTATAATGTGTCTACATTTTTTGGCACCCTCTGTGTGATGTGTGTGTGTGTGTGTGTGTGTGTGTGTGTGTGTATGTGTGTGTGTATAAATATATATACACACCAGGGGTGTCAAAAAATGTATACATGTGACTTGTATTCATCTTTAGTTATTGTTATAAATTGAGTGTTACAATTTTAATAATATTTTTTCCTTTCTTAACATGTGTATACTGTTTTTGGCACCCTCTGTTTTTAGATTCACAAATACTTACCATTATTCAAGTGGCCTGTAGTATTCACTACAGTAACATACTCTACAGGTGTGAAGCTTAGGAGAAATAGGCTACACAATAAAGTCAAGGTATGTAGTAGGCTATATCATCTAAGTTTGTATAAGTGCAATGTATGATGTTTGCACAACAAAAACTGCTAACATTTCTCAGAACATATCCCTTGTTGTTAAGTGGTGCATGACTGTATATATTGTTAAATTATTATATCCTAACTTTAAATATTACTATATGTATTACTATTATTATTATACAGCTTCATATATAAGAACCTTTTGGCAATGACCTTTAATTTCTGCATTTCATCATTTGAGCTTCCATCATCATACATATCACTAATTATAATTTAAATCTCAAAATACATTGTTATCCTAGAAGTCATTTCTAAAGTTCATTATAAATATAATAAATGAATGATTTTAAGAAAATAGATCACTATGTTTTTCTCCCTTTACTACTGTTTTGTCCAAATACTAGGACTATTGGTATTAACTAGGAGTTTGCTATAAAGGGAGCATCTCAGTCCCCATCCATATGTACGAATCAAAAGCTACAGTTTAGTAATATCTCCATGTGATTTGCATGCATTTTAAAGATTTAGAATCATCGTTCTAATCTACTTTGAATGCAAGTTTCTGAGAAAGCTAGTGATCAATAAAGACTAACTAAATCAGTTCTTGGATACTATGAAACCCATGGCATTTTGGGGGAAGATTCTCTAGTTCCTTTTGGGGATTTGTAGTTCCTTTACTTTAATGGTAGGCTTCTTTCTAGATTTTTTTCTGGGCATTTTTAATTTAATGGAATCTTGTAGCATCAGCCCCTCCTTCAATAAATGTAGGCAAATTCAATTTCCCTAACACTTTCCAGAGGTAATTATTTACTTTGCTACAAGAGAATCACAAGATTCTTATATAAATTTGAGACAAAAAAAAAAAAGAAGATCATGCTATTTACAGGTTCCACATTGAAGTGTTTGTAGGTATCTTACAGATAAAAGTTAACTGTCAGAAATTTATATCCTGATGATAGCATTTCAGAAAGGGAGTTAGCAATCCACAATGCTATGTAACTGCAATCTTAGGGCTGATACATTAGTTTCCTGATGAACCAAGGGAATAGTTGATACTACTCCCAGAACTATATATGTCATCAGCAACAGAACAGGAAGCCTTATTTCCACAACATTGTATTGTTGCAACCACAGAATATTAACCTGTTACCTGATTACATCAGTAAAAATATTGATGTTGACCCATTTGATGACCAGTCCACACTGGTCAATGTTCTGCCAGCCCCTTATTACATGTCTTTATCAGTGCCGGTGTTTCCTAATCATGCACCATAAACACTTCAAAGGGAAGACATTTAAATATGCACTTGTCTTGATGCCTAAATTTTATAAAAATTTTTACTAATACCATATTTGTGTGTGTGTGTGTGTGTGTGTGTGTGTGTATATATATATATATATATATATATATATATATATATATATATATATATTTAAATAGAAATCCCAAACAGTAAATATTAATATGTTTATTTTTCACATAAGGAAACTAAGACGTGGTAAGGGCTTTCTTTGGGCAATGTTTTGGCTAATTGGAGTTTTAGAGATTTTGATTATATCTTATTAATTTTTGCTCAAAGATATTTGGATTTCTTCCAGGACAAAACAACTACATAGAAAGCAATTCTAAATTATGAATTAAGATAATAGATGATGTAAAAACTCACTTAAGACTTATAAATATATTCTTATCAAATGGGTTTTCTTTTCATTAATTTCATTTAAAATTATATATATGTAAAAAATGTATCTCCAGTTATAGTATACAATGCTTTCAAGCTAAAAACAAGTTTAATCCTCCTTTGAATTATGGAAGACTTATTAATGGGTACTATTAGGAAACCATGGGATTCTGGGTGTATTTACATTTCATAGAAATTTCAAAAAAATAAGATTGCACAATTTTAAAGATAATTATTCTAACATAGCATTAATCAATGCAAGTATTATGGAGACTGTAATAGTAAAGAAAGATATTTAAAGTTTATATGGATTTATAACATACATAGAACATAATCTTTAAATTTTCTAAATTTTCTCATGTATGTTAATGTATGTATATGCATAAAATGCAAAAACGTTGGCTAAAATATTTCAAGATATTAAATTAACCCAAATGCAGTCACATATATTTTGAAATGAATTATTACACATCAATTTCTAAAGTATTACAGTTAATTGTAGATGTAAACACATTACAATTGTTATATAAATATAAAGAATAAAGCTGAGTTGTTTCTTTTTTTTTCTTCTTGAAGATAATAAAGTGTCACTTGACAGACGACTGTTCAGCTAACAACATCTTGTACTTTGGTTAACCTGTTATCACCTGAAATGGTAAGAGGTACCTATTTCTTAGCATGAGTAATAGTTCATTTTATATTATCATTAAGTAATGCTTTGCACATGCTAAATTACAGTTCTGTGCAGAGAAACTACATATGATGCCGTCATATATGTCAAATGAATTCTTTATGGCTCAGCCATATTATAACAAATAACAAACAATTTTGTGATAATTACATGATGCAATTACAATTAATACCTGCCGGGAGCCGACAATCTTTCAGTGACTGACAAGGTCACATTGCCCTGCTCAGCGCTGGATGTTTGGAGTGCTGCCTTATAGTTGGTCATGTAATATCTCCTGCCTCTATGAACCTATGTGCCTTTCCTCCTATAGGAGACAATACATTCACTGCATTTGTAACAAGTTCCTGTGGTACCCTGATGATAGCTGGTTGTATAAGTCAATGATGGGGCAAGATTTCCTAAAGAGAAGGAAACTCCCTAAAACAGGCTACAACCCGAGGGGACCCCTGAACTGAGATATTGGGGACTCAAACCCCTTGGAAACTGAGGCACAGCACATAGGCCAAGAAGCCTGCCTGTGAAAAGCTGATGCACTTGCCTAAGGGCCCTGCTGTGAATAGTCTCCTTGAAGATTAAAAGTCTTCAGGCCATGAGAGTTCTGGTAAGAGGTGACTTACTGACCATGAGGTATGTTAATTAACAACTTTGCTTAATTCTTTGCCTAGTGCATTGTTGTAACAACAGATACTGAAGCTTTGACTGAGAAACAGATGCTATCCTCTATTGTAAATATGTAGCCCTCCTAGGACAAAAGATGTTTAAGACTTCCTTTAGCTACTAAGTATTGTATTTACATAGGAATAGATTTTAGATGCTTTTACCCTGAACACAGCCACTCCTAGTATAGCTCTGTGAGTCTAGCTGCTGGTATTTGGGATAATGGCTAGGTAGTCATGGTAACCACTCTTTAGGCGATATGTAGAGATAGGTGAATCCTTAACATAGAATAGGCCAGTGTATCCTGGAGAGAACAATTACAAGGAAGTAAAGACTGAGTAAATCCTGGGAACTAGAAATCACCAAACTCATGTGATTGAGATAATGGTCAAGAATCCCTATAAAAAGAACATGCTCTGGCAATAAAGTGTGACACTTCTTCTCTGAAACTCCCCCGGTGTCTCCACTGTCTCCCTTGTTTATTTTCTTCCCCCGTGGATGCCATCTCCACCTGATGGAAACCCTGGACTGCGGAGGCTGGTCCCCCACAAATACCGAAGGAATTTATGATCATTAGAATTGACACATTGAATAAGTTCAAATTAAGAGATTCTGGAAGAAAATTTATAATACAGATGTATATTATAAACTTTCAATGATTTAAAATGGAACTTGGAGCCAGATATTGAAATAATTTGCTAAATATTTATACCTAAATTTTATATTTTTGTTATTAATCTTTTTACTTCTGTGTGTCTGAACTGATCAGCTGGACCATGGCTGATTTTTAAATCAAATTTGACAATCACTCTCCTTTCACTAGTGAGTTTTGTCATTTGCTTTTTTTCCCATTATTAAGATATTTTGAACCATTTCTATAGCCTTAGTTTGAGTTTTTGTTTATCTTGACATTTGTATATATTTAATTTATCTCATTTGCTTAGGATTAATCACATTTTTATTGTGTTTTTTATACCTTTATTGGGTTGGAAATTGTAAGTGCATTTTGTTTATTAAGTTTATTCTCTTCAATTTTATACTGTATATTTAGACATTCTAAGTGTCTGCAATATATTCATATTCTTACAGGAAAATAAAAGATATTAGAATAATATACCCAAATATCCTTATCCATCCTCTATCACAGTTTTCCATATGTCAGTTCTAATGTTGGAATTATCATTTTTAATTTATAACTCATTTGGTTCTCAGTTAGATATTTTAAAAATATTTTCATGTGTGTGTATGTGTGTGTGTGTGCTTGTGTATGTGTGTGTGTATACGTGTACATATAGATTTTCCTTTCTTAATTAGTATTGCTCTATGTGATTTTCAAAAACCTGACTTGGGCTTAATTACTACATTTCTGATTTTTATTAAATTTAATTATTTTTATTTTTTTCATATACCTCCTTCTACTTTTCTTTTCTTATATAGCCATTGAAAGCTTTAATGTTCTTTTAAGTATTGCTTTAAGTGCATCCCATAAGTTTTTATGTCAGTTTGGTAATTTAATTCAAAATATATTCTAATTTATGGTTTCATGATTTATCTAGAAGCATGTGCCTTAAATACCAAATATTTGGTAATTTTTAAATTTATGTTTCACTAGTCATCTCTTATTTTAAATCTCTATAGTTAGAGAATGTACACTACTATTTAGATCTTTGAACTTTGTAATTAATATCTTTATGACACTGTGTATTGCCATTTTGGTAAACATTCGAAGTGCCCCTGAAAACACACATAAGCTGAAGTTATTGGTATAGTATTCTATATAGGCAAATTAAGTCATTTTGAATAATTGTACTGTTCAAATATTGTATGTACTTATGATTTTATTTTTCTCTCCATATTTTGTCAGTTATTGAGGGGTGAGCTAAAATCTTTCACTATAATTCCAATTAATTATAGTTATTAATGTCCCAAAGGCAGGCCGAGTGGCTCAGTTGGTTAAGAGCTCGCTCAAGTATGCGAGCTCTGAGCAACAGGGTTGCCGGTTTGATTCCCGGCCCAAGCTGAGCTGCAGCGGAGCTGTTGGCAGGATGCCTTGGCTAAAAAAAAAAAAAAAAATGTCCCGACAAGGTTTAAATCACCTATAGAAATGTTCTATTCATTATCTATTTTTATGCCTTACTTATTAGATATTCTGTCTTTTTAAAAATCATTTCTCATAAGTCTTCCTCAGTGTTGAATACTGTGGATAAAAAGATGGAAAGAAGCACTAGATGAATTATCTTACTGAAAAGAGGCTCAGAATTTGTATTTAGCCTTTGTTTTGTTCTTAGCTCTATGATGTGGTCCTAACTTCTAGGGCCTGGCCGTTACATGTAGAGATGGTCTTTTGTTGAGTCTCAAATGAAAAGCAAATGTACTTACCAAGTCCCTGCCTCTTTGTCAGAGGTTCAGCATCTCCCCCACCTCCCCAAATGTTGAAATTAGTACTGAACTCTTTTAGCCTCCCAGCTGGATTTTTCTGCTATGTTTTAGGGAGACTCTCTCTATACATGCTGAATTTACAGCTCATAGGGGGTTTATGTGCAGCATTTTAAAACTTGCCTGCATTTAGGCCTTTCTCCAGAATTTTGTCCCTTAATTCCAGCTACTTTACAATCTCCAAGCTCTTACCCTTATTTTCTCAGTGCAATGTATTGCTGCTTTTCCACTTTGATTGCTGATCCTTTTCTGCTGAGATTTGGAAACTGTGCTGTAATGGAAAAAAAGTAGATGTGAAAGTGGAGCTCATTCCATGCTTCTCCCTTCTTCCACTGATTACAACCCTCAAATCTCTCATGCCTTTATTTTTTTTTCTCCAATGTCTTCAAGTTTCATAGATTTTTATGATATGTATTTTACCCACATGTTATTATTCTTCTGTGAGTAAGTTTTTCTGGTATAAACTACTTCATTTTGCTGAGTGTCAAAAATGTTTATAAAGATTTTTTTATTTTTTTTATTTTTTTTTATGGCAGTGTCACTGGCCCTCATATGTGGGACCTGAACTGGGGCCACTGGCATCCCAAGCCAGCGCTTAACCAATGTGCCACTCGGCCAGCCCTATAAAGATTGTAATGTATTGTCTTTCGACCTAAAGATTTCATATTTCTGTGATTTATTTTTGTGAATGGCTTGAGGTAAGAGATTCAAATTGATTTTCTTCATCTTATAATCAATTCCCTCAACACTATTTCTCATGTAACCCATGCATAGGTTTCCAATTAATCTGTAATGCCACTTTTGCCATATATCAATTTTTCTGGTTGCACATGAATCAGGACTTTCTTGCTATGCCTTTGTTTTAGCCATCCCTGTTAGAAAATATTGTAAAGTTAGCTATCTGGTAAGGCACATCTATTTTCCTACCTAGTAATTCTTCAAAGGATGGCACAAATTTAATTTGAATTATTTTATTCGTTTTATTTAGTAATCTAGATGGTGGTTACATGGGTATCTGTAGTATTTTTATACATCAATTAGTCTGAAATAGTCATAATTAAACTATATTATAGTGTACTTCATGTATGTATGTGTGTATTTATTTGCATGTATTATGTAAAATATATGTCATTGGATTAGATTCATTATATATAAATACGTTATAATATATATATATATATATATATATATATATATATATGTTAGTCTAGTGTTTTGTCCAGTGCCAAAAATATTTTTAAGGTTTTAAATTACTATCTTTCAATATAAAGATTTCATATGACTGTAATTGATATTTGTGAATGTCTTAAGGTAAGGGATTCAAGTTCTTTTTTCTTCATCTTGATAATCGATTCCCCCAGCATGTGACTCATGCATGGAGAATACATATATCTTTTCTTTCTAATTTCGTTATGGAAATTATCCATGCCATCTATAGTCTTTAAAATTATTGATGATGTTCTAATATTCAATGGTGTGGATATAGCATATATTAACCAACATCCTATTTTTAAGAATTTATGTGTTTTTATATTCTTTTTCATTTTTAATAAGAATGTTTGGTGAGCATAATTTTTCATACATGTGTTTCATTTATGTGAGTAATTAAAATCATTATACTATAAAAATATATTTTTGGGCCGGCTGAGTGGCGCGGTTGTTAAGCGCTGGCTTGGGCCCCGGTTCGGTCCCACATATGAGGGCCAGTGACACTGCCCTCAAAAAAAATAAAAATAAAAAAATACATTTTTATTAATTATGTACATAGTTAAATATATTTTCAAATGTTTGAGATCTCATTCTCAGTATAATTCATGATACAGAAAATTGCTACAAATAAAGAAACAAATACATGTAAATACACTATCTCTAAGTAAACACTTGACCCATTTTATTTGCCGAGACACATATAGTTGATAGAATTCCATTTACATGATACACAGCATATTGGACCTTCTTACCCTCAGAGATGTTCCTCCTGCTGTTCCCATTGCTCATGTTCTGTCTTTCTTGGATTCAGGTTGTCAGAATCCATGGAACCACTCTGACTCAAATGATTTCTTTATTATCTCCTGCTATTAGCATATTATGCAAGAAATCTTAATCTGTTTGATCTGTCTTCCTTTATACCCCATATCCCAAATTTACCAAATTCATTCTGTATTGTTCCCTATCTACTGATTAGGTAAAAGTGTTGACATACAATTTCTTTGTAAATTATAAAAAGAAATGCTACTTGGTGGACAGCATATATTTTTGGCATTCTGTATGTGGCATCTGCCCTAATTTACTTCCATAATTTAAGGTGCTATATCACTAATCTTTATATATTGCTATAGTACAGTTGGTACAGGTGCACAATCATTTATTTGCATCTTTAAAAATGCAAAAGAAATATCTGAAGGAAAAAAACTTTTGTTTGTGCCAAAATCTCATTTGATGACAAAATCTAATAAGAAAAAATGATTTATATTCTTTAGTTTTCAACTGAGTGTTAATATCACATTTTGCTATAGAATTAATAATGTATTTATTTATAAGGTATTATCTCATATTCCACTGGTGTTACAATTATATAGTATATGCATAGTACTACCTTTAAAAACAAAACAAAACTGAAAATTAAGAATGTTGAAACATATTTGAGCCCAAGGGTTTCTAAAGCAGTAATGATTAACTATATTACTGTTTTTTCTTTCAAAGTGCCATTTCTACCATTTTCTGTCTTTGCAAATTTGAGTAAGTCACTTAATTTTTACATTACTAAAGTTAATTATTAAAAAAATTAGAATGATAATTGTTCTTACATCAGGGGATTGTTATGGGGAAAAATAAATAGTATAAAGACTTCAAATGATTTATGATACATAAAAATGTTTAAGTCACATTTTTTATTATAAACATTTTTCTTTCTCCTTTCCTTTCCAGTGCTCCCTTCACTATTCTATGCCACATTTTATAGATAAAAACAGTTCTGTCAAGGACTTACAAGTTTTCTCTATTCATGAGGTCTAAATTATATTTTTACCATCTAATATCCTAATACACATGTTTACACTTGCAGAATGCCAATATATACTATAGCTTCTTCACATGTGCAAAATTTATAATTTCTAATAAATTAAGTTCATAATTAGTCAAGTAATCCAGAGATGGTAGAAATAGGAAGGATTTAGGTCACTTATTTCAATGGCAGATGTTAACATATACTTTGGCACATTCAATTTTTTAGGTATGCTTAACATTGCTATATTAAGTTTCACTTAACTTGTTATTCTATAAACAAAAGAATTATGATGACAAGTAAGATGTAATTTAAAATATTCCTTTGCTAATTTTTATTAAATCTAATAAAGGAAGTTTGTAATTAATACACATACACATATTCATTCATACATAAAATATATGAGGCATTATAAAGAATGTATATAATTCACCATATATTTGACCTCCTTTATTCTCAAATATATGGTGATGGAAGGAGAACTGACTCTTACGGTGAACACAATGCAGTATGTAGATGATGTTTACAGAACTGTACACTTGAAACCTATATAATTTTACTAATCAATGTCAACAATCCCAGTAGAATTTAAATATATATATATATATATACATATATATATATATATATATATATATATATATATATATGACATGTTTTTGTTTTGGAGATGGTAGCTGAGAAATTTTGAGTACTGGAGATGCCATAAGTAAAATCCCACTAGGGGAAATACCTGATATGAACACATGAATCAATAACCTTGATAGAGATGTCAAAATGTGAAAGTAAAATTCTTTTCTGATTGCCCCCAGGGAATGCTTAACCTCTGCTGATAGAATTTTATAAGAGCCAAATAATAACTTAAATTGAAAAAATTGGAAATGCTCTCAATAATCATACAGATTCACAATAAAATTTTATCAGAATATTATTTCAGATAAAGATACAGATTACTCAGGTATTTGGAAAGAGAAAAAGGCAATTCAAAAGACAAAAAATATAGAATGACTATTTCTATCCAGTTAATACTAATTTAAAAGAAGTCACTTGGAGAAAGAAGGAGGCAGAGGAGGAGAAGAGGAAAGAGGAGAGGGAAAGGAAGAAGGAGGAGAAAGAGAAGTGGGAGAGAGTAGGAATGAGAGAGAGGGAGAGAGAGAGGAATTGGTCTCTTATTGGACTAAATTTCTTTGAGCTTTCTCTTTTCCTAAATGCAGAATTCCTTCTCACAGAATTATTTCTTCTTTGCAATTTAAACTGCTTCTAAAAAATGCAACCTTTATAGTCTAACCTTTTTGGGATTTATGTTTCTCGAGTTCCTTTTGCCAGAAAGCTGAACTGAGTCTTTCCTGGTTGAAGCAGTTTCATGTAAAAATTGGATGTCATCTTTATGCAGCAGATTATTAGATTGAATTGCTGGTTGAACCTCAAGGATATCCAACCATGCTGGGGATAAAACCTGGTACATAATATGAAAAATTCAGTGTAAAATGAAAATTCAGGGCATGTAATTTTGAATTATGAATTTTAGGACAGTGACATCTGAGCCTTAAATTAAGCTAGAGGGTCCTTCCAAAGAAAGAGCCCTTGTGGGATTGCACATTCGTGAAGCACATTCATGAAGAAGATTCCATCTAGGCAGATATCTCCTAGGCAGTTGCACCTAGGGGTGCAACTGAAAACATCTATAGCCATGCCATCCAATATTGAAGCCAGTAGCCACTTATGTACCAAGCTAGTGAGCACCTGAAATAAAATGAGGCTGATAGTCCAACATTTAATTTAAAATTTAAATTTATAAAGCAAAGAAATGTAACTTTTATTCTGATAAATACAAATTTATTGTTTCAGTAGAATTAATTATAATTCATTCTGATCATTGAAAATTTAATGTATGAATTAAGATGTATATAAACCTCCTGTTTTAAAGATTGAAATATGTAATATGAAAAGGGAAAGTAAAACATCTCAAAAAATCTTTTTTAAATTGCTAGGATGACAAAAATTTTGTTATAGTGAAATAAATAAAAAATATATAAAAATAACTTAATCTCTTTAATTTTACTTTTTAAATGTGACTACAAGAAAATTTAAAATTATGTATGTGACATGCATTGTATTTTTATTGGATAGTACAGATCTAAAGCTATAAAGACATAAGGAAAGTTATATTTTGTGTTTGTAAATCATAAACAGAACATTTTCTTGAATTTTCACATTTCTAGTAATCTTACAATTGAGAGGACAGTTATCAAAATTCAATTTACACTGACTCTTACCAGGCATGAAATCCACAGGCCTTTACATTTCAAATAGCTTATCAGTGAGAATGCCACAGGAGTTGACTTAAACGTAAATTCATCAGAATAAAATTCAATAGCCTTATGTTTTATTAAGTCAGATTGTAGGTTTCAGAACCCTGTCATTGCCAGCAAATTGTTGTATAATTTCTTGATTACTGATGTAATAAAAAAGTCGACAAGGAAAAACGAATGAAGATAAAGAAAGTTTGGAAGGTATGAGTCTGAAAAAATATCAGGAGAGTATCAGGAATAAAGAAAAGAAGTGGAAATTTTTGGAACAATTTATTTACTGAAGTTAGTGAGCATCCAGAAAAAGCTTGATCTGACTTAGTGAAAAAATGTCACACAAGATTTAGATTTCCTTTCACTTATTCTCTCAGGCAGGCACAGCATTAAAACTCAAACTTCTGGGAAGCAGGTGCCTAATTCAATAAAAATAATGACTTCTGTATTATTCAGTTGGATGTGATGCAATTATTGGGTAGCCAGACTGTATTTGATACATAAAAAGTACTTTTAGAACTGTAGTCTGGCATGGCCTAACCTGTAAGGGTTTGACCAGACAAACGACATATTACAACTTTAACAATCAATACCAGCCTTGTAAATAAGTATCTGCGTTCTCTTTGGAAAAATGTTTGGAGAATGTCGAGGGGCACAATTTTTCTTAATATCACCTGGTGTGTTTCAACAGAAGATATTGCCAGTGAGACTATAAACTAATATTTTCAAAAGAACGTTTTTGACTATTGTCATTTTCAATCCTCAGGTAGAATTTTGTCTTATCAAATAAATTATCAGAATAAGCAACGATCGATCAATAATAGTTATGAACTTTACCTGTAAATGTGAACATATTTAAAATGTTTTGTAAATAGTTTCATAAAATTTATATTATCTTTATTGTTATCATGTTTATTTACCATCGTCTACACTGATATATTATTTTCTGAGTTTTTAATGGCCAAATAATGATATTGGTATTAATAGTTGATAATTACAAATATATGAATAATGTAAGACATTTATTTGGATGTGATAATGTTTCCTTCTTCCTCTGGCAAAGTATCACTGCAACTCTTTATTTATATTACTAGAACACATAATTTTACATTAAGAGTAGCAATAGCAGTGTTAAATGATAAAAAATGTTTTGTTAAGACCGTAGGACTACATTTGTTCCCTTTCTGGTACTGAAGAATTATTTAACATTGATTTAATTTGAAAATAATTATCATTTGCAGTAATTCTTCTTTCTTTTTTGAATTTTATTTTTTTCATGTTTTAATGTAAACTGAAAAGGAAAAAAGGGAAATAAAACATAGACCAGTTATTTTTTTCTTGTATCAATTTGTTCTGTAATTAGTCAATCAGTCAGTTGAGAAAAAGTTAAATTCTTAGCTAAAACTATTACATTTCTTATTATTTCTAATTTTATTTTTTAACAATTCCCCCAAATGAGCTATAACTGCATGTTATGAATCCTCATACCTAGTAGTAAAAAAAATGGCTCTACACTGTTGCCAACCCAACTCATTCTCTATATCCAGAAGGATAGCAAACACCAATCTAAAAGGAAACAATTCCTAAATATTGAGAAATCAGGAATTTTGAATTTACATATGCAAAATAATAATAAAAAACTCCTTTGGAATAATTAGCCTGGATTTCAATATTACATTTCATTGACTGAGGCTGGTATATATTTGTTTTTGTTTCTGTTATGCCCAAACTAAAGTTCTATTACACACTTCATTATTCTAGTAGAAATATTACATGCCAATCTTGGAAGTGCAAAAGAATTTAGATTTAAAGGATTTGAATACATTCATAGATGACAAGAATTCTGGGGAGTCATTATGATTCAGAATCAATAGAATACATGCCAGGAGAAGCACAGCATTGGGATTAGGTGTGAATAGAAAAATCTACGGATCATAAGACATCTTAATATTAGAAACTTGGCAACAGCTAAGTGTCAGTGCATCTAAATGTATTGATCATATCAGATCACCTCACTATGCAATATGAAGCAAACTTGGAGAAAGGGAACAAGTTTATTAAATAGGGAGAGAATTCCAAAAACACTCAAAAACAAGAATATCTAATGTAGTTAGTAATTAATCTTCAGTGTGTGAAGAATCAGTCTCTGGTAAACTTTTGTTTTTGTTTTTTTTGAGGGCAGTGTCACTGGCCCTCATATGTGGGATCCGAACTGGGGCCGCTGGCGTCCCAAGCCAGCTCTTAACCACTGCCCTACTCGGCCGGCCCAGTCTCTGGTAAACTTTTAATTTCAGCTTCAAATGTCACCTAATCAGTTTGGCTAGCATTCAGACATAAATGTTGAAGTTAGTTGCCACATTGAAAGAAAATGGTAATTCTAAGGAAACTGAATAAGAATGCAAACTAGCCAATAAAGGCTAGTTTCATCATTTAAAAAATTTAAGCTTGCATAGTAATGTTTAAAAGATATTAAAATATAGTTAGCATATAATGTTATATTAGTTTCTTATGTACATCATAGTTATTCAACAGCACCCACCTGGAACTATACATAATTATTATCATATTATTGATTTTATTCCCTGTGCTAAAGAACTGATAACCATGATAAGTCCAGCAACCATTGACACCATATTACACTATCACAATATTATTGTCTATATTTTCTATGCTGTACATTACATCCCCAAGACTTATTTGTTTTATACTTGGAACTTTGAACCTCTTATTCCCCTTTATCTTTTATTCCCTTTTTAAATTTTTCAATTACAGTTGACATTCAATATTATTTTATATTACTGTCAAGTGTACAGCATAGTAGTTAGACATTTATATAATTTATGAAGTGATTCCCATGTCTAGTGCTGCCTGGCACTATACAGTTTTTATCGTATTACTGATTATATTCCCTATGCTTTATTTTCTATCACCATGACTATTTTATAACTACTAATTTGTATTTCTAAACCTCTTTTTTCACCCTACACCCAAGCCCCTCCTGATCTATCACTCTGATAGATCTAGTATCTATCTGATACCATATATAGTTATTACAATATTATAGACTATACAGTAATACCTGGGTTTGTGAGCATAATTTGTTCTGGAAACAAACTACTTGTATTGCAAGACATTGCTCATTTACCAAGTTAAAATGTATTATTAGGTTGGTGCAAAAGTAATTACCATTATGAGTAATGGCAAAAACCATTATTACTTTTGCACCAACCTAATAAAAATTTTGCTCGTTCTGCAGACCACTCACAAACCAAGTTACTCACTATCCAAGGTTTTACTGTAATTCTTATGCCATACCCTACATCCCCATGGCTACTGTGTAACAACCAATTTGTACTTCTTAATCCCTTTCCCTTTTTCATCCACTTTCAACCCCCTCCCATTTGTCAACCATCAAAATGTTCTCTATCTATGAGTTTGTTTCTTTGTTTGTTTATTTTGTTCTTTAGATTCTTCTCATAAGTGAAATCATATGACATTTGTCTTTTGCTGTCTGCCTTACTACACTCAGCACAACACCCACTAGGTCCATCCGTGTTGTCATAGATGGCAAGTTTTCATTCTTTTTTTTCTTTTACAGCTGAATAATATTTTATTGTACATATGTACCAGTTCTTTTTAATCCAGTCATCTACTCAGGGACACCCAAGTTGTTTACATATCTTGGCCATTGTAAATAATGCTGCAATCATCATATGGATGCACACATCCCCTCTAAATAGCGTTTTGGGTTTCTTCAGATAGATATCCAGAAGAGGGATTACTTGTTCCTTCTTTTTCCTTTGTTATACCCTTTGTTTTAAAGTCTGTTTTGTTTGCCATAAGTATTGCTATACCAGATTTTTTGCTTCATTTTCATGAAATATCTTTTTCCATCTCTTTACTTTCAGTCTGTGTGTGTCTTTTAATCTGAAGTGAGTTTCTTGTAGACAGCAAATGTCTTATTTTCTTATTCATTCAGCCACCCTATCTTTTGATTGGAGTATTTAATCCTTTTATTGAAGGTAATTGTTAATAGGTATGTAGTTATTGCCATTTTATTATTTATTTATTTATTTATTTATTTATTTATTTATTTATTTATTTATCTTAAAGAAGTCCTCATAATATTCCTTGTAATAGTGGTTTAGTGGTGATGAACTTTTTTTGGTTTTTCTCCTCTGGGAAGCTCTTTGTCCTTTGATTCTAATTGATAGCTTTGCTGGGTAGAGTAATCTTGGTTGGAGGTCCATACTTTCACATCACTTTGTATATCCCTTCTGGTTTATAAAGATTCTATTGAGAAATCAGGTGGTAGTCTTACAGCAACTCCCTTGTATGTAACTAACTGTTTTTCTCCTGCTGTTTTGGGGATTCTCTCTTTGTCTTTAACCTTTGGCATTTTAATTATGATGTGTCTATGTGTGGGCCACTTTCAATTCATCTTGTTTGGAACTCTGCTTCCAGGGCTTGTATATCTAATTACTTTGACAGATTAGGTAAATTTCCCATAATTATTTCTTCAAGTAGGATTTCAATTCCTTGCTCTCTCTCTCCTCCTTTTGGTGCCCCTATGATGCAAATATTGGTATACTTTATGTTGTCCCAGAGACCCCCTTAAATTCTCCTCATTTTTTTTTGGATTCTTTCTTTCTTTTTAGTTTTTTGTTTGGGTGTTCTCTGCTACCCTATCTTTTAAATTGCTGATTTAATCATCTGCTTCATCTCATCTAATGTTTATTCCCCCTAATGTATCCTTCATTTCCATTATAGTATTTTTTTTTATTTCTGACTGGTTCTTTTTCATGTTTTCTATCTCCTTTTTTTATGTTTCCCTTTTATTTTTTTTAAACTGGAAAGCTAACTCTATTTTTTTTTAAAAGATTTTATTGGGGAATTGGCGGAGGGGAACAGCGTTGGGGAATCGGGGAAGGGGAACAGACAAGTTGCTGTCTTTTTGTTCTTCAGTTTAGTTGCGGAGGATGTTGCTTCACTGTTGGTATCGTCATTGCGCTCTTCCCGGATGAGGCAGATCGGTCGCTGGCCTCTGGATGTCGCTCACCGCGGCTATTGGCAGCTCACGCTGGCTGCCGGCCACTCACTGTAGCCTATGGCAGCCCACTGAGCAGGGGCTGCAGCCTACACCGTCTCTGGGGCTCACACAGCCCAGCTCCAGGTGGAGCTGCTGTTAGCTGTAGAGGGCAGTGTCACTGGCCCTCATGTGGGATCCAAACCGGGGCCGCTGGCATCCCAAAACCAGCGCTTAACCAATGCGCCACTTGGCCGGCCTGTTTCCCTTTTCTTTATTGAAGTTCTCCCTGATAGCATTAAACATCCTTATAACCAGTGTTTGGAACTCTGCATCTGGTAGATTACTTGACTCTATTCTGTTTATTTATTTTTCTGAAGCTTTGTTCTTCTATTTGGAACATGTCTTTGTCTCCCCATTTTGGCTGCCTCCCTGTGTTTATTTCTTTGTTTAAGGTTAGGCCCCATAGTAGGTGTGCTATGGGGTTCAGTTGCACAATCTCTTGGTTACCTGAGTTGCACACTCCAGGTGTGTCCCTTGTGTGGGTTGTGTGTGCCATCCCTTTATAGTTCAGCCTTGGTTGATAATTGCACATCAATTGGAGGGATTGACCCTGGGGTTCATTGGTTGTGAGAACTGGCCATGACTACACTGGAGGAGTTGTGGTGCAGGGCTAAACCTACAGAGCAGGATCTCTCAGTATGACTCTTGTGGCTGCCCAATCTGGCTCTATGGTGTGTTGTCTTTGGAGCAGCTGGGTGGTTCTCCAGGTAGGTTATTAGCTGGCCACAGGGCCCAAAAGCCCCAGGGCCTCCTGGGAAGGGACCCACTGCAGGTCAAGTTCAACTACAACCCATGCCCCAGCCTGGGCCACCCAGCAGGAACCACAAAGGAATCTGCAGGTAGCCACCACCAGCTCCCTGCTTGAAACTGTCTTGAGAGGACAAGCTGCAATCCAAAGCTGACTACTCCTTGTTTGTTTGGTGTTTTTTTTGAGGGCAGTGTCACTGGCCCTCACATGTGGGACCGAACCGGGGCCGCTGGCTTCCCAAGCCAGCGCCTAACCACCGTGCCACTCGGCCAGCTCTAAAAGCTGACTACTCCTAATGCCAAGTTTAGGACTGCTCAGCCGGGGGATGGGAGAGGGGGGAACTGCTCAATCCAGATGCACTTGTCTGGGTTCTGTGAACCTCTGACCATAGGAAAGTCTGCAGTATGATCCACAGCAGGTAGTTTGTATGAAAAGGCCACTAAAGTGGTTTGGGTGTGCCTGAAATTTGGGTAGGGTGGAGTCTCACACTCACCAGGACAGAACCAATGGTATTAGCCAGGTTATTGGAGACTCAGATATGGCAGCTGCCTGTATCTCATACCAGGAAGGGGGAGGGCTCAGCAAAGAAACAATGCCTTTATGCCAGGTTCTCCATCCAGCCCTCATCCTGAGCCAGACAACTGAGTTCTTCCCCATATGCTACTGTTGCTTTTCAAGCTGCTGGAGCTCAGAGTGAGTGAGTAATAAGTCTATGAACAATCTGTTTAAGAAGAGAGCCAGGGACTCCAGCCACCCTCTGTCTTACTCAGTCACAATCTCGGCTAGTTTTCACAACCAGAAATTATGGGGATTTTTCTCCCTGACATTTGATCTCTGGGCTGGAGAGCCTGGTGTGGCACTGAGACCCCTTGCTCCTTCAGGGGGTGGCATCCATAGTTGAGATAACCCTTCCTATTTTTAATGGTCACATGCCATGCTTTTCTTGCTTATTTTTTTTTTCATTGTTGTATTCAGTTATCTTTATCACAAGCACTTTATAAGCAGCTATTTCCAAGTGTTAGTTTAATTAGGATCATCCCTTTGGTTAGTAAATAAATGTGTTTATGACAAAAAAAAAAATCACAAGAGATTTAATTCCAAAAAGTAGTTAACATTGGGAGACTAAATAACATGCTACTAAATAGCCTAGGAGTCAAAAAATAATTCAAAGAAGAAACTACAAAGTATTTTGAGATTTTAGAGGGGTTGGAGTACTCATAGACTTTTGGTAGGAATGGAAACTGATAAAACAACTTTGGAAAATGGGTTGGCAGTTTCTTAAAATGTTACTCAGATATATGAGAAGATCCAGCCATTTCACCTCTTGCCCAAGACAAACAAACAAATAGACAAACAATATGTCCATGCAAAAACTTGCACACAAATATTTATAGCTGCTTTATTTGTGGTGGACCCAAATTGGAAACAACCCAAATGTCCATCAGCAAGTGAATAGATAAATGAATTGTTGGATATCCATGTAATGGAATACTATTCAGCTATATAAAGGAATAAATTATTGGTATTGAAAACACCACAAGAGAATCTCAAAATAAAAATAATCGTCCTAAGTAAAAGACACAAAGGAAAAAAAACAACACATACTCTCTGATACAATTTATATAAAATTCTAGAAATGACAAGTTAACATACAGGAATAAAGAGAAGATTAAATTTTACTTGGGGATGGTGGAGGGTGGGCAGCATGAGCATCAGGAAATGATTGCCATTGTGTAAAAGCATATCACATTACACATTTCAAATAAGTGTAGTTTATTGTGTTTCAGTTATACCTATATAAATTAAAAAATAGTAATAACGGAAATAAATACAGGATTTTCTGTTTGCTACAGCTGCCACATTAGAGGAATATTCCTGATAGTAGCCAAGACCCAAAAAAGACATACTTAATTCCATCAATTTTACAGGGAAATTTCAGGAAGAAAAGTTTTAGTGGATTTTTAAAACACTAGGAGAAGTGTGTGTTATATAAAGGATATTCTATTTAGAGCTATCCAGAGGTGTCGTAAGCCATGGTTACTTAATAATTGTTCAAAAATGAGAAATCAATAAGAAAAATATAGAAACAATTGCTTTTATAAAGGCCATAAGTAAAGGAGGAAGTTATACTGGCCAGTATGAAAAAAAATAAAAGTGGTAGACAATAGGTAAAAAAATCAACTGAGAAAAAATTCTAAATGCAGTCACACACAAACAAAAAGACCACAATTTTCCTCCACAGTTTTCCCTTTACTATAGGTCTTTGGACAGAAATATTTTAAATGGTCAAATAAACCAACTTCACTGTTGATGATTTGCCATAGGACATGAAGATACCTGTGACTCCCAAAGAAGTTGAAAATAATGACCAATTCTAAGGTTTTTGTTATATTACCAAGACAATATGCATGTCTTTAACTATGAAAGTGCATGTATAGACAGAGCTTTTGACTGTGCAAAATGTTTTGAGTCATATACTAAACTATATGAAATTTATCATTCTCAGTACTTACATCTTCCTGGTAAGATAGCATCTCCAATATTTTCATGAATACTGGAATATAAATATTTATTATTATCAGAAATACCAGGAGGGTATGGTTGAATAATATATTAAAATTTCATATCAACATATTAATATATATACAAATATATAATATAAAGTAAACATATTTCATAAATGTTATATCCACAATACACACATATGGATTCTTATACATTTTCTCTTACATTGTAAAAATATATTTTCATACATGGGCTCATATATGTGTTTACATATATGTACAACTTACTGTGAACATTCATCCAGACATAAGAAAAATAAAATAGGATATCAGAATGATGAAATTTTGAACAGAAAACTATAGCAATACAATAAGCACCACCAGATGATTCGTCTCATTCAAATGTGTTTTTTAGTATCTATTTTGAAGTCTAATTTGCATGTATTTACTTAAAATATAATATTTTTCTACTTATCTTCAGAGCCTTAAGGTATATTCATATATTAGTGAGCTCTAAGAAAAGCAGAAAAATAAATGTAAAGCAAACTATCAAATAAAAATAAATTGAAAGAATATTTTGCTTCAATCTTCTACTTCTTATCATATTTTGTCTTGGCAGACCAGCTGTTTCTGACAGTAAAAAGAATGTATTACCTAGTGCTATTGTCTCAACAAGGACAAGATATTCAAGGTGAACTAGATTTGTCAGACTAGGGAAAGAGGTAGGGGTGACAGTTTAGACTAATAATGGGTGAGATGGGAACTGAGCAGCTCAATAGTGTAGAGTTATAGACATCTAAGATACCTCTTGGGTATTTGCCTGTAAGCAAACCTGCACATAAACTGTTATATTTAAATTAACATATATTTTCTCATAATACATGTCATTAAAAATAAGTTTATAATTTCCCCTAAAACTAGTTTGTTTTCTTTTAGTTTTATTCTCCCTGCTTCCTGAATTTTTAGAAATATCATTTCCATTGAGAAACATCAGCATATATTTGACCTTTATCTAAGTTGAGGTGGATCCCAGGTGCCCAGTCCTAAGCAGGAGTGTTTTATTTTTACATTCTATTTGACTCAGTGTTTTTGATTAATTCTATATCAAAACCTGATGTCATCCAATATATTTTTTTAAGTTTCTACTAATCGCTATCTACTATAAACAGACTATCATTCAGTATCTGTATTGGCATAAACTTAAGTTTGCAAATCATTTATTCAAATATACTGAAGGACGAATTAGACTAGAATCCTACCAGATGTCTTAAATTCAATTATTTAAAATAATGAATGTCATTTCTCATACTTAGTTTGTGTTTATATACTCCCAGAGATTCATAGAGATTTAATACATTAAATGAGCTAGGTGAAGATTGGAGCTATTGTGATTTAGTTGGTTATAAAACAACAGTGATTCATTGAATTAACTCTTCAATATTCATTTGAATGTTTTTGTACATATACACCACATTGGTTTATGCAAATGCTGACATCTTATTTACTTGGTTGTTTTTGTTGCCAGTCACTCTATCCCATCAAACCTAAATATTATCCATATGTCCTAATTTTTTAATGTGGCATGCCAATTCATGTACTTTCATAACTTTGCTCATGCTGCTCCCTCTGTGTGGAATTCTCTTATTTCCTTCTTTGATAGTTAAAAATCTATTCATATTTCAAAGCCTAGCACATATATGATCTCCACCTTGAAGTCTTCAAAATTCTTCTTGTATAGACTTGATTCCTTCCTTGACTATTTGCTTATAGCATACTGCATTTGCTTACATACCTATTATAAGGTTCTTTATACTTTATTTTTTCTACAAAATAGTTATGAGTTAGGCTTAAGGGTAAAATTATTTAAAATTTTTAATAAATGAGAATTAAGCTTTACTTCTTTCCCTTCGTTATTGTTATATCACTATGTCAAATAAGCACGAGGTTTATTTTGTTGTCATTTGTGTTTGTTTTCATAAATCCAGACTTCATATGGCCAGATCATAGAATAAGAGAAAAAGGCAAAGAAAAATTTCTGACCTGAGATAAGCTGATTCAACCCAACTTTATTACTTTATTGAGTACATATCTCAGCTACTTTCACATACATTTTTTCTTTTAATATTCACAAACCAGTTAAACCCTGTGATTGTTAGTCTCCAGATGATGTGATTGACATATATGAAGTCAAGAAATTTGACCAAAATCATTCAGATGTAAGTGACAAAAGCAAGATTCAAGGATTCATTAAATCACAATTGGAGTAAAAATAGGGTCACAATGGAGTCATAAAGAAAGTTTTAGTCATTGCTATTTCTTCTTTCTAGCCATTGTATCATCTCCATCTGCATTAAAATTGAAGGTTTTTGTTGTTGTTATTGTTGTTGTTTTTTGTTTTAACTTTGCCTGAAAATTAATTTACTAAAGAGGAAAAAAAAAAGTAATTTTTGATCCTACTCTAGTAATATACCCTACCTCCCACCTAGTTATTTAAGTAAACTCTGATACCTCAAATATACTCCAAGAATATATATCTGTACCCTGTTTCTTGTAGTTCATAGAATGGACATATTTTCATATATCATATTCTGACAGTACTTAAATATTTAATGCATGCCCTGCTGTTATACTCTGTCAAGTTATCAAATAGTTTTTAAAAGACTTGCGTAGCATATTTAATGATCATCCAACTGGAAATTGTTACATTATTTTATAGTGAGGTTGGTTTTAGATATTTCTCTAAGGAGTAATTAGCAGCAACATCTAATGATTTCTTTAAAATAATTCAAAAGTACATGCATATTGATAACTATAGATATTTTCTTGATAATAAGTTGTTACTTCTTCACAAAACATTCCCAATGACATTTTATCAAAAATAAAAGCATAATTGTTTACTATCGCCTCTGACAACTTCAAGTTGAGCTAAGGAAAAACATGAGTCTAAAAGCCAAAATTAATTTTAAATTACAAGATCACTTGCACATGAACATGAGATAATTACAATGAAATTTAAGACTGCCTATTCTTTATATCAGTTCAATGAGATATGAATGCAGCACCAACTTCTGAGTGCAGAAACTATGGAAGACAATTTATGTAACTCATATGATGGGGTGGTTGTTTCCCCAGCAACAACAAAGAAACTACAAAGAAAATGTCTGTTTTTAGCTTTGTTAAACATGCTTTTAAAAAGTGGGTATAGTTTTGAAAGCAATTCTTAGGTCATAGCCATCTTTCTCCAAATATAAGTTTAAAATCAGTTTGGTCTCAATTTTTAGACTCATGAAAGAGTTAAGCCATCACAAATCTTTCCATTCATTTGGAAATTAATTTATCTCATGATAGGGCAAGCAGGTGAAAAGTAGGAATTTTATGACTAAAAACTACACACTGATCATAGAACAGGTTGAAAGTAGATAAACCTCTTTGAGGAACTCAAAATCCTTCATTAAGTTCATGTTTTGGCCAGGAGGTGACACAATAATCAAAGAAACAAAAGAAGATTTGAAATTTGCATTTTAAAAGTAGAGAGAAATCAATCACAAGACTAGTTGAATTTCCCAATCACTTGAATACATACCTTTAAAAATTTGGATAAAATGCTCTTCAAAAGCATTATTTTGGAGCTCATACAAATGTAGCTGCCAAAATATGGCATGTTTCTAATTAGGCCAGTCACCATTTACCCACACAATGAAAATTGTAGGTCTATGTACTTTAAGTGTAGAAGACATGCAATTCATGTTTCTGAAATGAATTAAGTAATATTTGGTCATTCAGTGATTGATTTCTATTAGGTAGCTACATCAAATGTTATCAATAATCATAAATGCACATGCCTGGAGCAAAAAAAGACAGTTATTTATCAACACATCAACAAATTATATGTGACAGCATTTGCCTATGTAATAACCATTGAGATCCAATTATTTCACCCCCAAAACTCCAGATTTCATATTATTTATCACTCTCTGAAACTTTCTTCCCTTTACTTCAGTTTTCATAACAACATTTCCTAAAGGTACCATCTAACTTCTTTGCATGTTAAAGTTTAAAGGAGGATTTGGCAAAATGTAATAACTTAGCCTGTTCCCATTTTTTTTTTTTCAAACTGAAGCTGAATGAGGATTCAAAAATGTAACTACTATTGTTAAATGCCACCCAATTTCAAAAGATCTCTGAATATTTGGCAGCTGACACAAAACTCATATTGGTTTTAAGAGATTTAAATTTAAAGAAGCAAATCAGTTGCAAAAGCTAAAAAGAGAAATATTTTATATTTCCCTATTTTGGTAAGGAAAAAGCAGATGGTTTGTGGAGCACTCTGGAAATGTGAAAAACTTGTGCTGTTGAATAGTTTAGCAAGGATATAAAATAAAGGAGGTAACAACGTGAGACACAACTTCCAATAAAGAACTTATCAAACCATTGACAGTCCTCAACTTTTCATAAAACAATGGTACTATATAATAATTTGTGCAGAGTAAATAAGAGAAAAAAATAAAGGTTTCCATCATGGATTCCCCCTTCAAAGAGGACATGTTAAAAGGCTGAATCCATAGTTACCCTAAATTTACCTGCCTGTATTCTATGTAATTTTCTACTTTTTATGCATTCTCTAAAATAGCTTAAATACACAATATCATTTAGCTGGCACTTTTCAGTTTTGTAAGGGCTTGTCGGCAACAGGAAAAGTTGTGCAGCAAAAACTGGATGTAGAGATATAAACAAGTTGGGAAATTCTCTTAATATATTTTTTTCTATAGAGACAGTATCAAAATTTATAATTGGCAATTGATATCCATCTTTCACTGAGCCAATGAGAATTGCATATCTTTAACAAAAAATTATTGTTCATTTTGCCAGGATAACCAATAGATTTCATTACTTTTATTTTTTGGGAAAAGAAGAATTTGAAATTAAAATTTAGGAGAAAAGGTCTAAAAATGCACACTTGAAAACTATGCAATTTTACTAACCATTGTCACCTCAATAAATTTAATTAAAAAAATTTAGGGTGTAAAGATCTATAGAGATCATATAAATGTGCTTCATACCCAATTTCATAGCATATTTACTCCTTTTGGTGTTCAGTCTGAATTGATCGTGTATCTTTGACAATACTGTGATGGGACCTACAATACTTTGATGGGACCTAGTCACGTTCCTTACAGGTTTAGCTAATAATTGATAATGAAAATACATATTAAATACTGGGGGGAAAGCATAACTCATTTGGAATATGCATAGTGGTTTTAATCAAGCAATTGCTTACAAAACTAAATCATTTTGGATAATAGCTTCCCTTCTTTCCCTGTAACAGCTCTTTAGCCTATAGAATGCAAAAGTATGAAGTAACTTGGCTTCTTAGTTAAGCTTCTTTTTAATTTCAGTTAAGTAGTCATGAGTTGCACTGAAAAATAAAATCTAAAGCAATGATGACCAAGAGCAACCACTGATGGTGAGTGCTCTCTGTTTATCATACCTTAATACAACTTCCACAGGAGAGAGTAGAGCGTATGCAGGTAAATTGTGCTACCCATCTGATAAAATTACTTCCTCTAGAAAAGGGTTATCTCTGAGAATTCCCCTAGAACAGTTGTCAACAGTGAGAATCTCGAGTGATATTTCCAGGATCTGAATCCTGGCTCTGCCACTTTCTGCCCCTGTGAACCAGAGCAAATCATTTAAGCTCTTTATGCCTCATTTCACCATCTATAAAATAGGGAGAATACAAGTACCTATCTCATAGGGTTAAATTAAATGAGTTAATAACTGTAAAATTATTACAATAGAGCCCGGGACTTGTTAAGCAGTATATAAGTGTTAGCTAACTAAGAAACATTTGTTAAAGGTTGAAAACAATTTTTCAAGTAAAAGCCAATTGGTGCATGCGCTGTGTGTGTGTGTGTGTGTGTGTGTGTGTGTGTGTGTGTGTGTGTGTTTGTGTGGTCAAGTTTACAGTAGTATTTGACTTGCCACTATATTTAAGCTAGGATATTTGAACTAGCAAGACACACACATTATTTGAATTGTGTTTTGGATAGATGTAGAAGGCAATTCTATGTTATCCAACTATAACACATATATTGCAGTACAGTGTATTTATAATGCAATAAATTCCATATAGGTAGTGCACATATTTTTATATTTCAACTATCTCATATTTGAAATGTATTTTCTTATAATAATCCTGTTTTTATAGTTAAACTAAGAATCATAGATTTTAATGATTTATCTGAAGGCATACAGCAAATTGTAATTGCAATCTGGACTCAAACTCCCTTTTTAAACTTCTAATTCAGTCAGAGACAATGCCATCTACTAGTTGTGTGACTTTAGAGGAAGCACTGGTTTTTAATGTGTCATTGTGGGAATCTTCAAAATGGTCATAAACATTCCTATTGAAAGGAGTGGGTTATTGAAAGTATGAAACCCAGAGTATATGAAACTCCTGATACATTCAAAGTGCTAAATAAATGGCAACTTTGTTTTACTTACTATGTATTACAGATAACTACATAAAGAGTAGAATATGTTTGTGAAGTGGGATGGGTGATAGATAGAGGACAGAGTCTTTTTCGAAACCCAGGAGTAATAGCTAACCTTTATTGAGTTCTTACCATGGACCAGTTAACTATTCTAAGTACTTCAGAAGTATCGCTCCATCTAATCTGATAATAAATCCAAAATATAGGTACTGTACTATGATTTCCCAGGCATTGTATGTGAGGTATAAAATGGTTAAGTAACTTGCCTATGGCTTCACAGATTGTGGTAAGTGGAAGATAAATTAACCCAGCAGTGTGCTTTCAGTACTCTTTTTTTTTTTTTTTTTTTTTTGAGAGCAGTGTCACTGGCCCTCACATGTGGGACCTGAACCGGAACCGCTGGTTTCCCAAGCCAGCGCTTAACCACCACGCCACTCGGCCAGCCCCTAGAACTGGTACTCTTTAAGCATTACATATTGGGCTGCCTTAGCAGACACTGCGGAAGCACTAGTGTCAAATAACTAATATTTATAATCCATTCAATGTTTCCAGGTTAAATTTGTTTGCTTGTTTTAATTTTATTGGGAACAGTGTGTTTTCCCAGGACCCATCAGCTCCATGTCAAGGAGTTTCAATCTAGTTGTGGAGACTGCCTTATTCACTACAATTTGTTAGGGAGGCAAAACACTAACATCTTTGTCTCTGTCAGTCTCTTTCAGTTGGTTCATGTTGATTTTGTCAGTGAATGAACAAAACTTTCAGAGGGAACTCAATTAAGAACTTTGATATTACAAAAATCAACTTGTTCTTTTTGGTTTGCTCTTGTGTAAACATATCCTTAGAAGTGGCAGCATTTGGAGGGAGTTTGAACTGATTTTTGAATGAAAAAAAACAACCAAACTACCATAGCTCTGACAACCTCATGTGATAACAAAACATGACATTCTGTGTAGCTACTGCTGCTGACTATTTTCTTCTTACGATTTATATTCTGATACTGTTAATCACAATTAGGGACTATTTGTTCTGTAATTCCCAGTCTATTTTGTGTCTACAGAGATTTATCTTCTCTCGTGCTATGTAATAATGACAGATACCCTCTTTAACATTTTATGCTTTCTCTTTACTTATATATACCACAGCACAATGCCACTGGCCATTAGTCAAGTAAGCTTTCCCCAATACCAGTGCAGACTGCAGACTAGGTAATGGGTTTGCATAAATTAATCTGAAACTTATGTAATACAAATATATACATATATATATATATTCTGATGTGAATAGGGGAGCAGCCTGGGATAGACACTACTAATAAGTTCAGCTAATTCTAATAGCCTCTCTCAGCTGGCTACTCGAATAGTGTCTTTTCATTTCTCCACATATTGGGGGGAAAAAAGCTACTAGATGCACATTGGAGACTAAAATTGGGGCACTGTTTGTGATATGGCATAATCATCAGGAAAGCAGCAATTTTCAATGGCCATAAGAAAGAGATTCCAAAAGTTTGGAACATCACATTTTCTCACCTCTCCAGCGTATCCAAGTTCTTTTGCCTTTTGGTAAATTTTAGAAATACTGTGTTCTGACTAGAGATAAAAAACAGGGCACGATCCAGCATTTTTCTGTATTAAACATTCTTTGCCTTCAGTGAAGGATATTTTAATGGTTGTGGAGACTTTTCTTTGTGGATATGCTCATAGAAATAGAACCACATGGAGAACAGCAGTTTTGTTGCTGAAAAGGTGGAACCTTGGCTGTGCACTGTGTGAGACAGAAAGAGTGTTGTCTCTGAAGCAGCCACAGCTGCTTGTAGTTGTTCCAGGAATCATAGGAGTACAGACACCTAGATATGATGCCACTGTTTGCTGTTCAGATTGCTTCACCCAAGTCAAAAATACTATTTATGAAGCATGTTAGAAAGAGAATAATCAATTTGCTCTATATAATTATTTTTTATTTAAAAACAAAGATTTGCTTCAGCAGAAACTCTAACTACTGAATTACATACAAATACACACACACACACACATGCTTCTTGAAGGACATACCTGCAATTGAATTTTTTTCAGCTTTATTGAGGTATAGTTGACAAATTAAAATTGTATATGTTTAAGGCATTTAATTTGATGTTTTGATATGTGTACACATTGTGAAATGATTACAAGTTAATAATATATCCATCATCTTACATAATTACCATTTTTTAAATTTGCTTTCTTTGTGTGTGTGTGTGTGTGTGTGTGTATGTGTGCATGCACACTCTGAGAATGCTTAAGATTTATCCTTGCAAATTTCAGTTATACAATTCAAGTATTGTTAACTATAATATAGCCACATTGCTGTACATTAGATCTCCAGGACTTATTCATTTTGCTTAACTGAAACTTTGTACCCTTTAACCAACATGTCCTAATTTCCTCATCTCCCTAGCCCCTAGAACGACCACCCTACTTTCTGCTTCTATGAGTTTGACTATTTTTGCTTCACCATATAAGTGAGATCATGCAGTATTTAGTTTTCTGTATCTGGATTATTTCACTTAACATAAAGTCCTCCAGGTTTATTGCATTAATTTCAGTTTCACTATATTCACTATCTCTATTTCCACTCTTTTTTAAATTTTTTTGACACCTACATGTAGATAATTTTCCAGGTTATTCCCCCTCAAAGAGTGAATAACCCTGCTGAATTGGGTATTTTCAGAACAGAGGTTTTGGGACTTAAATTTACTCTTTGCCTTAACCTTCCACATAAGTTTAAATCATGTCATCAAGGTCAAATTACAACAGGCAAAGAAAAAGAGACTCAACTTCTCACTTTTCACTAACGGCATCATTTCAGAAAATTAATATGAAAAAATTTTCTTTATCTGTGGAGTTAGTTACCCCAGTCACATTTTTTTAGATTGTAAGTTTTACATGCCCTATTGAGCATTTATAAGTGGAATTTTAAGTGAAATTATAGTAATTTTTGTGATTTGGATTTACAGCTGCCACTATTAGTTTCTATTACTACCTAGATTTAATCTCTTCACCAAAGCTTCTATTCACTAAGTCTGTCTCATTCCCCTTAAAATAGTAGACTGAATTAGTAGTCTCCCAAGTTGCTTTGTCTTGCCAAAATTGTGGGAAGGCTTTATTTTATCACATCATGATAAACTTGTGGAAAGACAGGGTTTTCTGTACTGGAACAAATATAAGAGATAATTTAATACTGAGGTTTTTTAGCAGGGAAATGGACCAAAACATGTCAAAATGTTGGTGTGATTTACCAGCCTTTATCTGAGTGTTGAAAAAGAAAGCTAAGAACTAGAAAAGATTTCCATATCTATGACAACTAGCTGCCAAGCCACAAAATGACACAATAAGACATAAAAGTCCAAATCAAAAAGGAGGGTGTATCCCTTGGAAACTATCATAGTATAGCCTCCACATCCTCAGGGCGGAATGGGATGTAGTAACCTGGTCTTCTCAAAGAATGGAAAAACATGCTAACACCCTTGAGGCATTTTGTTTCCTTTCTAAACATAATAGATATATTAAAATATTCAAATTCTCATCTGCTTAGTTTGTTTTTAAATTAGTTTTTAGACAATAACTTTGTAGCTAGAATACCGCTATAGCGGCATAGGTTTTATTTCATTAAAATGTTAACAGGCCTACATTTTTCTGTGGCACCTTTCTAGTTTTCATAGAAGGGAGTTAACAAGCAATTGTTTTACATCCTTGGTGGGAAAACAGACCAACTCAGAAACTTTCTTTTCATGCAGGTGTTTTGCATCTAAAAAAGTAGAATTACATTTAATGACCATGCCCAACATAATCTTGTTGTTGTTAGTTTTCTCTAAGGATAATAATGCCAGGCAAAGACAGCTGCTACGCTTTACTTATTTTATTTATTTAAAATTTAACCCACTTCTGGTTTACATCATTGTAACTAAACTTGTTGCCTATGACATATACAGATAAAAGCATGTGCATTAAGATGGTTTTCTCAGGACTGCCCTGCTGCTGTCTGCTGGAGTCCTATGAGCTAGTATGTAAAAATAACATAGGTTCCACTGATGTGTGTCTCATCAACCTCTTAAATCTGTGCTGATGTAATAAATTATTTTAGATTTTTTAATAATATTCAGTGAAATATCTGTGATCTATTTAATGTCAGTTTTCTCCAATAGAGTGTAGGTCCCATGAGAACAGGTACCATGGTTTTTCATTCACTACTTTGTAGGCCTGATGCACAGCAGGATTTAAAAGAAAAACATTATCTGCATAATACACTATTGCATTACAGAAATTATTTGCCTTGGGTAATTATGAGAACCTCAAAAAGATTTGTTTAGATTGACAACATTCCACTCACTGAAATAAATACTATATTGATTTCATTATATAAGGTCTGGCAATTAAGCTGGCAACGTCTTGCATCAATGTTGCTAATGTTTTTTGATGTCAAAGGGATTATTCTTTATGAATTTGCACCAAATGGACAAATAGTTAACCAAATGAACAAATAGTTAACCAAGTTTACTATTTGGAAGTGCTGAATAGGCTGCATGAAAAGTTAGTGACATGAACTTTTCACCAACAATTCACGGCTCTTGCATCACTACAATGCACCAGCTCACACAGCACTGTCTGTGAGGGAGATTTTAGCCAGCAAACAAATAACTGTATTGGCACACCCTCTCTACTGACCTGATCTGGTCCTCAATGACTTCTTTCCTTACCCAAAGATAAAGAAAATATTGAAAGGAAGACATTTTGATGACATTCAGGACATCAAAGATAATACAATGACAGCTTTGATGGCCATTCCGGAAAAAAATTCCAAAATTGCTTTGAAGGGTGGACTAGGTGCTGACATTGGTACATAGCTTCCCAAGGGTAGTACTTCAAAGGTTATTATAGTAATATTCACTAATGAGATACAGAGCGCTTCTTCTATGATGAGTTCGAGAACTTAATTGTCCAAGCTCGTACATATTTATTATATACAATCTACCATGAAGAATAGAAAGCTTGGTTCTGATATAGCCAGGTGTTTCTCACTAAAGCAATGGTGAGCTAATGGCTTCTCTGATGGTTCTTTCTGGATTTCCTTCTCTACATCCTCCCTAGTTCTTGTGTCTGATAGTTGTGTAGTCTCCATTAATTACAGGGTACTTTTTAGTAGTCACAGAGAACATTTGGACTTTGTTGATATATACGATATATTATACAGGTTTCAAATATTGTGATACTTATCTTGCTTGGTGCTGCATAGCTTTCAGTTCCTGTAAAATATTCTTGAACTCTTTTCTGGAATACAGAAAAATCACTTGGGAACATTCTGATTCTTTCAGATCTTGCTTATAAAATGTGTTAGAATTAGAGAAGTTCCCAGTGTGTTCCTAATTGTTCCCTACAGTTGCAATGAGACTCTACCTAATGACCTGTGAATCAAGGTTTTCCTGCCTGTCCAGTGGAAACCAGTCCTACATGGAAGTGGACACTGTTTCTTTTAATTTTGTAGGTAATTCTTTTCTTAGTGTTGTGTAGGTAATTCTTTTCTTATGCGTGTGATCACCAG